>OY747126.1:90769100-92147544 GCA_963556465.1 Berberis vulgaris
ATTTTTTACTAATGTTCCAAAATTAGTATAATATTTTGTTAGACGTACAGCTTAAAATTTTTAGGCAATTCCCAAAAAAAAAATTTAATTTGTATTATTAATTTGTTTTAATAAAATCAATACTAAATATTCGCGCATGTAAAGCGCATCAATCCTCTTGTATTACTAGTAATAAGGATGCTAGTGTAAATGTGTTATATGAAAGAGGTAAAGTCTCATATTAGTTCTTACCTACCAGTACCGACCCACATACCTTGATGATATATATAAAAGCAAGTTGGCAAGCGATCGAAGACGCCACTTTTCATGCTCTCTCGCTTTCGTCTCATCTCTTCCATCTAATTAATTAAAATTTTTATTTTCCTTTGTTTGATTTTAGACTAATTAGATTGTGAGAAAGAAAGATGTGATGAGTATGTACAGCAAAGGGCAAAATCATATGATGAATGTAAATTTTGGACATTAATTAGTTCCATAGAAATAGAACAGGGATGTACCATGACCTTCGCTCGTGCATGTGACAAGTAGGAGAGATATTAGACCACAATAAAACCATACTACCTTATCATAGAGATACTTTTCAAGATTATATGGTACTAAACTCTTTCCAAACAAATGAAGGGAAAAGAGGAAGGATAGTATTGAGCTGAGAATGGATTTCAGAGTATTTTGCGTTTGTAGAGGTAATAGCACAAAGGATAAAAACTAGAACCAATTACACACGTTGTGATGGCAAGTCCAAGCGAAGGAGATAGCACAACGTATGTGCCTGTAATGAATGCTAACATCATGAAATGGATGGCATACATTGTGCAACAACCTGCACGTCTTATAAAGAAACCCGCCCTTTCATCATCATCTAGATTCAAAAGAAAGTGAGCAAGTACGGCAAGTGTTGAGAGCACCATGGCTATGGTGTTTGAGATGGCAAATACCTTAAACATTGCTTTTTCTAGCAAGATGGGTTGGCCATTATTGCTTTGGAAACCACCAGGGATTGTAAATCCAGCTGCAAATGTAACTGTGGCAATGAGTGCAGCCACCACTAAATGATTTTTGCTTGCATTGCGCCATCGTTGACTCATCTCCTGCTTCCATTTTTTATTCCTTTGATCAAAGTCGCTGTAAATTGGTAGCCCTATGGTCTCCCTTTTTAGATGTAATGGAGAAATGCATCTCTTAGCCAATACCTCTCTAGCACGCATCAAGTTTCCCATCAAGAAAATCTCCTCGGGAAAATCCTAGTGAAAACAAACAAAAATTAATCAACAATTAATTTTACATTGAGGATTATTATAATTAGCTGTGTCACAAGTGGAGAATCAGCCAGAACTCGATCTCCAAGATTTGATGAACTTTTTATTCAATGAACTTCAAAAAAGTAACCCAGTCTTGTGAGCATTTGTGTTTTCTTTTACTGAGATGGTTTCTTACCTTGTTCAATATAATGTCGAGAGCAGTAAGGTTTTCCTTGTTGAGATAGTTTTCAGACACCCTATTATCTTTAGATAACAGTTCCACAAGATCATATGCTTCATGAATAGCAGCAAGATGCAAAAGGGTATTTCCATCAATATCAGGATGATTAAGAGATTCTTCAGTTGCGATATCACCTTCGAGAGCACCTTCTAACATCCACTTGCAATGTCCTGAAACAGCAACATGAAGATAATTCCGACCTCTATGATCGAGCACTTGCCAACAATCTGGGCAATGTTTGAGAATCATTTCAACCGCCTTATAATTGTTTCGACCTGCAGCAACATGTAGCGGGGACATGCCATTCTTGTCCAAGATGTAGGCAATGGTGCTCTCAGTTTTTATTAGTGACTCGCAACATTCCACAGTGGAGTTGTCATATGCAGCATAATGAAGTGGCGTCCACCCATGTTTATCTGCTTCTTTGCTTATGGTTGGTTTCACTCCATGTAACCTATTTATGATTCCTGAAATTACACCATGTTTTCGTTGTTCTTGTTAGAGAAAATATCATTTTTTACCAAGATTATTTTTTGCCACTTAAGCCATAGCCATAGCTAATTTGCTATATCACATATCTATTGCAACCTTGTGAAAATTGGTCAATAAGTTGAAAGCATTACACAATTTAACTTTAAGATCATATTTGAATATTTGATGGATTAGAAATTTAGTACAATAATTATTAAAAAAATGAATAAATTTAAAAAAATTTAATTAAATAAAAAATATATAATTAGTTGACGAGGGAATAAAGTACAAAAAAATTAATGAACAATCTCTTCACAATATTTACTCTGTGACAAGGAATGCGATTTCTCGAAATATATTGAAATTTCATGAAATATTTCATATTTTGAACTTACCAGAATATCTTTCGAAATCCAAAATATTGTATTTTTCGCAAGAGATTGATTCCCCATTAGAAAAAGAAATATTTCAACCTCTATATATTTTAACATGCTATAATGTTATTATATAATAGATATGACCAAAAATAGCTTAAAGTTTCTATCTCAAAAAAAAAAGAAAAAGCTTAAAGAAGGGTGTGTTCCTAATGTTAATTCTAATACAACCGTTTCTTATGCTTGTTTAAGATGCCCCCATCAAAATTCTCTTGAAAGATAACACCATAAAACAATATGATTGAACACATAATTATTACTGTGAGATCTCAAGCAATTACCAGAAGACCTTGACCTCACTGCTGCGTGCATAGCCGTTGTTCCATCAGGACCACTATGAGCTGAAGTTGGACTCATATCCAAGATCTGTGATACACACTTATCTAACTTGTAAAGGGCAGCTAAATAAAGCGGCGTCTCTCCAGCTTTGTTTTCAAAGTATTCAAATTCCGGATACGCTTCTATCAGATACTTCACTGTCTCATCATTTGTGCTCCCTCAATTTTCAAAAAAAAAAGAAAGAAAGTATATACTTAGTATTTCTACTTTTTTATAATATAAACGTAAAAACATGTGTTATAAAACTTCATTTAACAAAGGACATATCAACTCTTTGGTTGAATGGTTAATCTTTAAACTTTCAATGCTAATGACTCCCAAGTACGAATCCCTTGGAGTGTAAGAGTTTTTTTTAAACATATATAGAGATTTTTTTTTTCTCTAATTGTTACCATCTCTGAATTTTTATTTTGCATAAGATATTTTTATGCAATTATATAAATACATTAAAAAAAAATTATAGCTTAATAATGAATTGTTTGTTCACATGTACACTATAAAACCCAAACAAAAAACAATGTTGTAAAATAAAACACACAAAAAAATCTGTAATTAAAATTTAAGATAACAAACTATAGAACTCAATGAAAATATATATCATTATTCAACTAATATAAAATTTGGGAGTTGGATTGGCTCATAACCCCCTACCCAATTTTTCTTTTTATAAATGTGTAATTAGGATTTTATTATGCAATTTTAATCATGTATTCTAGTTATTAGGCTTGTTTTCTTTATTAAATTGTCAACGACTTGACCACAATTTGCTTTAAAATACTATTCCCGATTCAACTTGATATACACAATTTACCTTTTATAGTTGTACAGATGAATGCACAGTACTAGATTAAGTTCACGAAGAATACAATTAAAATTATAGTCTAGTGTTTATTTATAGATTTTAGTAGAAAATTGTTGTTAAATTATGAGTCCGAAGCAAGGATTGTGATTTCGTTTTTTGAAGTAATTTCGTCACCTAATTTTAAGAAATATTTCATTATATATAGAAAAACGTTAAATTTTTTAGTGTATGTCAAACATATATAAATATGTGGACAAGTAAGGTACATGTAAATTAACATAATAAATACATTAAATATATAAAATAAAGCATAAATACTTAAGTATTCCTATAAATGCAATTTGCTTCATAAATTTCTGGGTTTTACATGAAAATAAAGAAAATCCTACGAAAATGAGGAAATATTTTGATAAAAAAAAATGTAATTTGCTTCACAACTTTTTGGGTTTTATACGAAAATGTCAAAATTTATGAAAAACATGAAATAATTCGTAGAAATAACGTTTTTTTTTTCAGAACTTTAAATTTCAAGACAAAAAAAAAAAAAAAAAATTCCGTGAATCACTCAATCACAATCCTTGTTCTGGAGTAGAAAATTTTCTCCCTTCGTCCATGATAACTCCTATGATCGACTAACAATCCCTTACCATTACGCCCCTTCTTGACTAAAATGTTGGGTCTGCCATTGCGCACAGCCTCGTGCAAGGCTGAATCTCCATTCTTATTAGCCATCTTTATAAGTTCCCTCACTATGCTTTCCTTTCCTCCATTTTCAATGTCCTCTTCTCCGAGACTTTTTGCCTTGTCAATGATGCGTTTAGCAATCGTCCGTTGCCTATGCCTTGCTGCGATGTGCAGAGCTGTATCGCCATTGGTATTTACATTCAGTAGTAGTGATGATGGACATGAATTGAGGATTGCTTCAACACATTCCTCCTTTTCATATTGGACTGCAACGTGGAGTGATGTATATTTTTCATAGGTTGTTTGTGAATGAAGGATTGGCTCAAATTGCTGATCACGTAGTGCAGCAACGTCACCCTTTGCTAGTGCATTGTATAATTTAGGATCCATGGTTGTGTTTCTGAGTTTTTTTTTTCCTGATAGCTAGGTTGGTACTTGACACTCGAGCTGGTTGGGAGGAAATATATATCTACAACACATTAAAAGCATTAGCATAATTTGCAAGGAAAAAATTTGCTTTATTACCAAAAGCATGATTAATTGCTGGATAAGATCAGAATAATTTTTCAAAATGAAGGCAAAGTCTCATTGAGTTCTTACTCATCTATATTGCAACGGCTATAAACAATTCCTTGTTAAGAGATCTAAAGAGCGCATGCTTGCTATTCCTTGAATGGAAGAAAATGGTATTTCTCTTTACCGTACGAAATGAGGTTCCCACGCTAGAATAACTCTTTCCTCCATCTCTGTGTAACTGTAGCGAGAAGCAATTGCTACTGGTTTATTCTTCTTAGGTTGACCAAGAAGTCTTTACTTTAGTTCATTTTATCATGGTGGGTCATCTCATGTGTAGCTTACTCACAATAGGTCTCCCCATTAATCCTTCACATATACAACTTGATTCCAGAGAGAGAAATCTTTATTGATAAATATTCCTTGCCTTTACCTTTGGTGCTTTGCATATGTACACTAGGAAAGTTGATAGCAACGAATTCAAGAAGTTTAACCGTGAAGATTTATATGATTTTGTATAATGTGGTAAGAACTACTTGAGGTTTGTTACACTTGTGATTATTTCAATTTACACATTATTAGGAATTCCAATCGACTACAAATTTAACTAATCTCAGCCAAATTCTAATTAGTAGTTCATCGGGTTTTCATTTGAAAAGTATGATTATATGAATATATGTAAACTTACTAATCAAATTAACTTGAGAATGAGATCATAACATATAATTGAGCATTATGATGTCTTGGATTTACATTTACTATGAAAATATAATAATGGGAAATTTAGTTCACATGTTTTCTCCTAAATCTCCATAAATCAAAATGGATAAATAAATAGAAAAATATAATACAATACGACTGAACATTAACTCTAACTTCTACTTGCTCAAAGATAATATTTCATTTCGAAGATGGCCTTTCATCACCTAATTATCATACAAAAATCTATAACCATAATTACATTGTTTGCATCTTAATCTATCTCCATCACACCCATGTGATGATCTAAACCAGACTGAAACCTTTTATGACGATTTCACAAGTCTCGTAATTTCATCCTGCAAGAATTTTTTTTTTATCAAATCAGAAGTGTCAAAGTTGTTGCCATCGCTCATCTTTGCTGCAAGCAAGCAAGTGAAAAATTTAGTTTTCTTCAACAAGATTGAGTCAAACTCTCTCTCTCCTCCTCAACTTTTAAGTGCTTGGACAGAGAGAGAGTTAAGAAAGAGAAAAATAACATTAAAAAAAAAATGGGTGGGTGGGGAAATGTAGGTGGGGCTTAAATAAGATAAAAAATGTAGGCTTTTTAGTTCTTTCTTTGAATTGGGCATTAAGAAAAGGATAAAGTGGGAGTTAAGAGAGATGGTGGGAATGTGGAGTGCATTGAAATGTGGTGAGAATTTAAATAAAAGTGGGTTGGTATGGGATTAAATAAGAGAGAGAATGTTAAATAAGAGAGATAAGGAGAAGGGTTTGGTTCGGTTCGGTTGTTTCAGATGTGTGAAAAACAAAAACCAAAACCGAACCAAACCAGCTTGGTTCGGTTTTCTAATGTTCAGTTTCGATTTTTCTCGGTTCGGTCATTTTCGGTTATATTTCGATTCGGCCGGTTCGATCGGTTTTCAGTAACTTAACACCCCTACTTCTAGTGGTTGTTTAATGTTTGTGTTTGATTTTCACTTGTGGATTTATTGATTTTGGGATGAAGATTACTCATACCAGTTTAATTGCTGGTCCAAGTGAGCTTTTGCATCTTGCGTACATTCCTTTGATTGTTATTTTTATTATTTTTTAGTTTGTTTTAATTTTCTAAACTATGTTTTAGTTGTTGCTGCTAAATATTTATATTATTATTAAAATTTCACGTCCCTAATTTTGAAGAAACTGATAATCGTATGTGGATGTAAGAATTTTCATTTTCTCAAAATTCGGACCGTGACATAAAATTCTCAGGACAAGAAGCATACAAAATGATCTTTAAAGGAAACTTCAGTTCTGGTCATCAATAAAAATATCTCTCCCATACAATCCCCAAGGCAGGAATTAGTTTATCTCTCCCAGGGAATCTTAGCATAGATTGATTCATCCCCAAGGCAGGAATTAGCTTTATCTAACCCAAAGTAGAAATCATTCTGAACGCTATGGTCTTATATTCTACATTGCTATCTCCTTCATCGTGGGTTTTGCAATTGTGTCTCTCAATGGAAATCGATCCCTCGTCTTTGTTAAGCTCACAACAGAGAGGGGGACCTGCTTTATCTAGCGTTTTGTTTTGAATCTCATTATGTCCAACTAATCTTCTAATCTGTCCCACCAATTCAATAATTGAATAAAGTTTTCTTCTTTTCACATTTTTTTTTTTCAACAGTCTATGAGATTTGGCCCATTGCCTGTTGACTGACTTGCAAAGTATCCGATTCTTCTGAACCCGTAACGAGAATTGTGATTCACTCTTACGTAAACGGTGAAGCGTCATTAAATCTCTCATATTTTGTATTTTTGCAAATGCGTGTTACAATGCGTGTTGTGTCATTTCAATATTGACAAGCAATATTGACAAGCAATATAAATAGGTGGATTAAGAGTTACAATGTGTGTTGTGTCATTTCAATGAAAAATACTATTACACATTTATATGCCATTTTGCCAACTCAAATTCAAGTTATTTATAATCTAAATCAACCCTCCAACATTAATTAATTATACCTAAGCTCATAATATATTTTACTTGAACCTGCTAATTATCTATAAACTTTGATAAGCCATTATAGCTAACATTTGGATTTTTCATTTTGCCATTTGCATTTCATACTTTTTACAATCAAAATCAGCTCATCTCAAATATTGTTTAATTGCATATAAACCCCTAACATAATTTATACTAGAGTATGCCTCATGCCGTTGGCACTCCATGTAATTTTATTTTTGCTAAATATTTTGTACTGAACACCTCTTTTACTATCTTCATTTTAGCTTTGAATCAGTATTGAAGTGTAAGCTTATTTTAAGGTAAATATATATTATAAATTTTAGAGTTAAACTCAGTCAAATTTAAATCAGTTAGGGAAAAAATTTAAACGTCGAGAATGAGTTCTCTCCCAATCTTTGAATTCACCAATATATGAAGTTTAGAGTTTTTGTTTAAATGTGCATTAAGATGTTCGACTCATTTTTTTGGTATGATCGGTCCGTCTCATTGCTTTGAAAAATATTAAAAACGTGAAATACTTTATATGTTTTTTAATTATAGAATATGTATTAATTACAAAATGCATTTCAACAATATTAACTTTACTAAAATCCGATAACGATGTAGATAATTATGATAATTTTCATTTTGCTAAAAAAATAAAACACAATATTTTCTCTCACCGCCACATGTACATTCCACCAACTTTTTCAAAAGGTTTTTCATTATTTTTTCCCTTCTACATGTTTTATACTTACAACTATGCCGTCATGAGAAATGAATCACAACCCTCAAATTCAATACATTTCTCAACTTTTAATCCTAACCATCTTTTATCTCTAATTCTTTTGATTTAACTTTGTCAAAGTCAGCAATAAATAGTAAAATACCACTCTAAATTATAATATAGATAAAATCCTAATTATCTATATCGTAATATAACCTTGGGTCCATTATATTTTAGTTTTTCTAAAATGCCCTCTCCAAAGTAGAAATTTTTTTTTATCAAGTTTGGTTCCAAATTGAAATAAAAATAAGTTATTGTTAGGGTCACTTATGTACATCACATCTTGCCACGTAGCTACTTTTTAGAAAATCCGTCAAATTTGGGTTTTCAAAGAAATACACTCTCCAAATTAGAAAATTTTCATTAACTTTGATTCTTAATTGAGATAAAAATAAATTATTGTTAGGAAACTCGTATCATATTAATGCATACTAGCAAAATTGGCGCGTGTAATTTTTTACTAATGTTCCAAAATTAGTATAATATTTTGTTGGACGGACAACTTAAAATTTTTAGGCAGTTCACAAAAAATATTTAAATTTATATTATTAAATTTTTTTAATAAAATCAATACTGAATATTCGCGCATGTAGAGCGCATCAATCCCCTTGTATTACTAGTGAAAAAAAGAATGAGACCTACTTAGCATGGTAATAAGGATGCTAGTGTAAATGTGTCGTATGAAAGAGGTAAAGTCTCATATTAGTTCTTACCTACCAGTACCGACCCACATACCTTGATGCTATATATAAAAGCAAGTTGGCAAGCGAAGACGAAACTTTTCATGCTCTCGCGCTTTCGTCTCATCTCTTCCATCTAATTAATTAAAATTTTTATTTTCCTTTGTTTGATTTTAGACTAATTAGATTGTGAGAAAGATGTGATGAGTATGTACAGCAAAGGGCAGAATCATATGATGAATGTAAATTTTGGACATTAATTAGTCCATAGAAATAGAACAGGGATGTACCATGACCTTCGCTCGTGCATGTGACAAGTAGGAGAGATATTAGACCACAATAAAACTATACTAGCTTATCATAGAGATACTTTTCAAGATTATATGGTACTAAACTCTTAATTTCCAAACAAATGAAGGGAAAAGAGGAAGGATAATATTGAGCTGAGAATGGATTTCAGAGTGTTTAGCGTTTGATGAACAAAGAGTAGTAGAGGGAGTAACAGCACAAAGGATAAAAACTAGAACCAATTACACACGTTGTGATGGCAAGGCCAAGCGAAGGAGATAGCACAAGGTATGTGCCTGTAATGAATGCTAACATCATGGACAGGATGGCAAAAATTGTGCAAACAAATGCACATCTTATAAAGAAACCCGCCCTTTCATCATCAGTTATATTCATAAGAAAGTGAGCAAGTACGGCAAGTGTTGAGAGCACCATGGCTATGGTGTTTGAGATGGCAAATACCTTAAACATTGCTTTTTCTAGCAAGATGGGTTGGCCATTATTGCTTTGGAAACCACCAGGGATTGTAAATCCAGCTGCAAATGTAACTGTGGCAATGAGTGCAGCCACCACTAAATGATTATTGCTTGCATTGCGCTGTCGTTGACTCCTCTTCTGATTCCATTTTTTACTCCTTTGATCAAAGCCGCTGTAAATTGGTTGCCCTATGGTCTCCCTTTTTAGATGTAATGGAGAAATGCATCTCTTATCCAATACCATTCCAGCACGTCTCCATTTTATCGCCAAGTGAATCTCCTCGGGAATATCCTAGTGAAAACAAACAAAAATTAATCAACAATTAATTTTACATTGAGGATTATTATAATTAGCTGTGTCACAAGTGGAGAATCAGCCAGAACTCGATCTCCAAGATTTGATGAACTTTTTATTCAATGAATTTCAAAAAAGTAACCCAGTCTTGTGAGCATTTGTGTTTTCTTTTATTGAGATGGTTTCTTACCTTGTTCAATATAATGTCGAGAGCAGTAAGGTTTTCCTTGTTCAATATAATGTAATTTGCTTCACAACTTTTTGGGTTTTATACGAAAATGTCGAAATTTATGAAAAACATGAAATAACTCGTAGAAATAAGGTTTTTTTTTTTTCAGAACTTTAAATTTCAAGACAAAAAAAAAAAAAAAAAAATCCGTGAATCACTCAATCACAATCCTTGTTTCGGAGTAGAAAATTTTCTACCTTCGTCCCTGATAACTCCTATGATCGACTAACAATCCCTTACCATTACGCCCCTTCTTGGCTAAAATTTTAGGTCTGCCATTGCGCACAGCCTCGTGCAAGGCTGAATCTCCATTCTTATTAGCCATCTTTATAAGTTGCCTCAGTATGCTTTCCTCTCCTCCATTTTCAATGTCCTCTTCTCCGAGACTTTTTGCCTTGTCAATGATGCGTTCAATAATTCTCCTATGCCCTTGCCTTGCTGCGATGTGCAGAGCTGTATCACCATTGGTATTTACATTCAGTAGTAATGATGATGGACATGAATTGAGGATTGCTTCAACACATTCCTCCTTTTCATATTGGACTGCAACGTGGAGTGATGTATATTTTTGATAGGTTGTTTGTGAATGAAGGATTGGCTCAAATTGCTGATCAAGTAGTGCAGCAACGTCACCCTTTGCTAGTGCATTGTATAATTTAGGATCCATGGTTGTGTTTCTGAGTTTTTTTTTCCTGATAGCTAGGTTGATACTTGACACTCGAACTGGTTGGGAGGAAATATATATCTACAACACATTAAAAGCATTAGCATAATTTGCAAGGAAAGAATTTGCTTTATTACCAAAAGCATGATTAATTGCTGGACAAGATCAGAATAATTTTTCAAAATGAAGGCAAAGTCTCATTGAGTTCTTACTCATCTATATTGCAACGGCTATAAACAGTTCCTTGTTAAGAGATCTAAAGAGCGCATGCTTGCTATTCCTTGAATGGAAGAAAATGGTATTCCTAGAATCACTCTTTCCTCCATCTCTGTGTAACTGTAGTGAGAAGCAATTGCTACTGGTTTATTCTTCTTAGGTTGAACAAGAAGTCTTGTCTTTAGTTCATTTTATCATGGTGGGTCATCTCATGTATAGCTTACTCACAATAGGTCTCCCCATTAATCCTTCACATATACAACTTGATTCCAGAGAGAGAAATCTTTATTGATAAATATTCCTTGCCTTTACCTTTGGTGCTTTGCATATGTACACTATGAAAGTTGATAGCAACGAATTCAAGAAGTTTAACAGTGAAGATTTACATGATCTTGTATAATGTGGTAAGAACTACTTGAGGTTTGTTACACTTGTGATTATTTCAATTTACACATTATTAGGAATTCCAATCGACTACAAATTTAACTAATCTCAGCCAAATTCTAATTAGTAGTTCATCGGGTTTTCATTTGAAAAGTATGATTATATGAATATATGTAAACTTACTAATCAAATTAACTTGAGAATGAGATCATAACATATAATTGAGCATTATGATGTCTTGGATTTACATTTACTATGAAAATATAATAATGGGAAATTTAGTTCACATGTTTTCTCCTAAATCTCCATAAATCAAAATGGATAAATAAATAGAAAAATATAATACAATACGACTGAACATTAACTCTAACTTCTACTTGCTCAAAGATAATATTTCATTTCGAAGATGGCCTTTCATCACCTAATTATCATACAAAAATCTATAACCATAATTACATTGTTTGCATCTTAATCTATCTCCACCACACCAATGTGATGATCTAAACCAAACTGAAACCTTTTATGACGATTTCACAAGTCTCGTCATTTTATCCTGCAAGAATTTTTTTTTTATCAAATCAGAAGTGTCGAAGTTGTCGCCATCGCTCATCTTTGCTGCAAGCAAGCAAGTGAAAAGTTTAGTTTTCTTCAACAAGATTGAGTCAAACTCTCTCTCTCCTCCTCAACTTTTAAGTACGTGGTTGGATAGAGAGAGAGTTAAAAAAGAGGAAAATAACATTTTTTTAAAAAAAAAAAAGTTGGGTGGGTGGGTGGGAGATGTAGGTGGGGCTTAAATTAGATAGAAAATGTAGGCTTTTTAATTCTTTCTTTGAATTGGGCATTAAGAAAAGGATAAAGTGGGAGTTAAGAGAAATGGTGGGAATGTGGAGTACATTGAAATGTGGTGAGAATTTAAATAAGAGTGGGTTGATATGGGATTAAATAAGAGAGAAAAGGTTAAAGGATTAACAACAAGATAAGGAGAAGGGTTTGGTTCGGTTCGGTTCGATTGTTTCAGATGTGTGAAAAACAAAAACCAAAACCGAACCAAACCAGCTTGGTTCGGTTTTCTAATGTTCGGTTTCAATTTTTCTCGGTTCGGTCATTTTCGGTTATATTTCGATTCGGCCGGTTCGATCGGTTTTCAGTAACTTAACACCCTACTTCTAGTGGTTGTTTAATGTTTGTGTTTGATTTTACATTTTCACTTGTGGATTTATTGATTTTGGGATGAAGATTACTCATACCATCTTAATTGCTGGTCCAAGTGAGCTTTTGCATCTTGCGTACATTCCTTTGGTTGTTATTTTTATTATTTTTAGTTTGTTTTAATTTTCTAAACTATGTTTTAGTTGTTGCTGCTAAATATTTATATTGTTATTGAAATTTCACGTTCCTAATTTTGAAGAAACTGATAATCGTATGTGGATGTAAGAATTTTCATTTTCTCAAAATTCGGAGCGTGACATAAAATTCTCAGGACAAGAAGCATAAAAAATGATCTTTAAAGGAAACTTCAGTTCTGGTCATCAATAAAAATATCGTTGATCTCTCTTTAAATCATTGCTTCCTGAAATCACCATTTGATCAATCTCTTTTTCTCGTACATGTGACAAGTAGGAGAGACACAGACATTGCTATACAATTGGCTTTGGTTTGAGATCATTAAGAAGCCTGTATGATACCAAATGGGATTCAAACAACCAGTCCAAGAATGAGAGAAAGGGCAGTATAGGTTTGAAAATGAAGCCCCGACTGAACGAATAGTAAAGGGGGTAACAGGAGAAAGGATAAAAACTACAGCCAATTCCATATGTTGAGAAGGCAAGTGTATGCGAATGAGCTAGCAGTGTACATGCTAGGCATAAAATTGCAATGGGTACAAGATGGCATAAAATGCACCTTGAAGAAAGTTTTCAAGTGCAGGTGAAATAGGTGCATATAAATTTACATAAATTTTTGCGTCACATGCACAGGTTCCCAACTCTTTCTAATTAACAGATTAAGCTAGCTAGTTGAAAATTAAATGGCCCATTTCAAATTCTTAGATCACGATTGTAAGGTTAATACAAACTGAACAAGTCATTAGTGGATCAAGCTCAACAGAGGGATGGAGGGAGAATGCCAAAGTCAATCCTTATTGATCATTAATTGTGCGGGGATATCAAATACGTGATTGATGATAACAGGCAGCGAACAATTCTCAACTTGGGAAAATTTTAATGATGTACAGCATGCATTATTTCAAAATTTTCATTTGGAAATCTTTGTAATGTAGATAACTCATAACATGCAAGAGGAAATGCATGTGCATGTGACGCAAATTTTTTTTTTTTTTCAAAATATCTCTACAACATGACCATGGCATCAATTTTCAAAATATTTTGGATAACCATACACGCACACAATTTTTCAAATATTGATTTTCTAACTGAAGTTTACCATGCACATACTTCCGATATATGCGCAAAAGTTCATAAGTTTTGCATAATCACTTGAAAAATTGAAAATATTAAAGCCTAGAAAAAATGTATAAGAGATAGGAATTTCTTAAAATAAGCTTTTGCCTTTGACGTTGTGCTATTGTTCTAGATCAATCAACAAACCTTGAATGACACTGTTTTATTTCTTTTTTTGTTGATTGGAAAAAAAAAAAAAACATGTTTTAGTAAAAGTAAGGAACAAGATTTCGTGAAAAATTCGTTATTTGAAATTACGAAAAGAAAAGGGAAAAAAATAAAACTTTATTCATCAGCCAAGAAATCCTTCAAATCGTATCAAATTCAAACCGAAAAGAGTTGTAGTTGTTGAAAATTTGATGTCGGCAATACAAATGGACAAAAGGAGATGAATACAAACCTGAATTTTGGCTGGATCATGAAGATGGCAGCTCGAATCTGCTGACTTTTCTTGACTTTGCTAGATCTGAGTTGAAGACAGTTGGAAGAAAAAGATGGTGGAAGGTGATGGAAACCTCCATCACTGCCACCCTCCACCGCCTCAAGCGGCTATAAAAGAGGAACTCCCCTCCTCTTTAGAAACAGATCTTCTTCCATTTGAAAGATTGAGAGATTGTGAGATTGTGAGCCCTAATCTGTGTTTGTGTATTTGTAAGGAAGGAGAGAAAGAGAAGAGAGAGAAACGAAAGAGAAAAGAAAAAAAATTCTTTTTCTTTTGTTTGTGAAGGATAAACGCACCCTCCATTTGTACTCCTCAATCTCATTAGTAAAGTTATTCTCTTTGTCCGTGGATGTTGGCAAACTTGCCGAACCACGTTAAATTGTTGTGTGCAGTACGTGTTTTATTTATTTCCATTTACTTTACATTGTCTTGTTTATAAATTGGATTTATTACCTTCTATTGCAACTATCAATTGTGTTCCGCAATCTGTTACGCTTTCGTGAGGCGCAACATATTGGTATCAGAGCCGAAGGTATTTTCTTGGTTCGTGTGTAAGTGTGAATTGATAGTTTTGTATGAAAGTATTGAGGAACATGACAGAGATATCAAGTTCAGATTCTAGTTCGAAGATGATTATCGCTACAGTTGGTAAGTTTGATGTCGAAAAGTTCAATGGCAATAACAACTTCGACATGTGGCAATGTGAAGTATTGGATGTGATCGCACAACATAATTTAGAGAATGCTTTGGGTGATGAGCCGGACGCCATGGGAGAAGAAAATTGGAACAAATTGAATCGGCAAGTGTGTGGGTCCATCCGACTGTGTTTAGCGAAGGAACAAAAATACTTCGTCATGAAGGAAACCTCCACTAAAACATTGTGAAAAAAGTTGAAAGACAAGTACATGACGAAGAGTATTCAAAATAAACTCTTCCTCGTGAAACAGTTGTTTCGGATGAATATGAGACAAGGTATTACTTTGTCTGAGCATCTGGATGAATTCAATAGGCTAATTGCCGACCTATTGAATTTAGAAAAAAAATTTCCAGAGAATTATAAGGCTTTGTGCCTTTTGAATTCCCTTCCAGAAGAATATGAGCATCTCGTTACAAATTTGTTAACGGGAAAAGAATCATTAAATTATGATGAGATTGCTACAGCGCTGCTCAATTATGAATACAGGAAGATGGACCTTAAAATCCATAGGGATGCAGCGTCTGAAGCATTGACTGCGAGGGGAAGATCAAGAATGAGAAAATCTGGTGGTAACAGAGATAAATCTCGATCCAAATCGAGAAGTGGGTTAAAGGCTCCGGCGATAAATGAATGCACTTACTGTCATCAGAAAGGACATTGGGTAAAAGATTGTCTGAAAATCAAAGCCAAAGAGAAAGGGAATAAACGCACCAATGTGAATGTTGCCGAGCGTAATGATGAAGATTCTGATGAGTATTCCCTGTCTATATCAGCATTGATGTGCTCCACTGACTTGTGGATTGTGGATTCGAGTTGCACTTATCATATGTGTCCCCATAGGGACTGGTTTTCTAGCTTTAAAATGCTAGGTGGTGGAACTGTTTTGATGGGTAATGATCAGACATGCAAAACAGAAGGGATAGGTACAATCCGGCTGAAGATGTTTGATGGTATAATTCGGAATTTGAAAGAAGTAAGGTATGTTCCTGCTTTGAAGAAAAATCTCATCTCAGTGGGTTCCTTGGATACCAAAGGTTACAAGATAACCGTGTCAGATGGTGTTCTCAAGGTTGTGTCTGGTGCAATGGTGGTGATGAAGGCAATCAAAAGAGGTAATTTGTATTTCTTGATCGGGAATACAATTACGGGAGAAGTTGCAGTTACTGAGTCTGCAAGTACTTCTTATGATACGACCGATTGTGGCACATGCGTTTAGGGCATGTTGATATGAAGAGTATGCAAACTCTTGTGAAACAAGGTTTGCTAAAAGGTGCTAAGACCTGCAAGTTAGAATTCTGTGAACATTGTGTAATGGGCAAGAAGACAAGAGTCAAGTTTGGCACCGCTATCCACCGTACTCGTGGGACTCTTGATTATGTTCACTCGGATGTTTGGGGACCTGCCAAGCAAGCATCATTGGGAGGTATGCGCTATTTCATCACTTTTGTAGATGATTATTCAAGACGTGTGTGGGTGTACACCATGAAGCATAAAAATGATTGAAACTCTGTCACGCCCCGATTTTTGAACAACATAAATAAATAGATTGTCCAAAAACCAAGGCATAACATGAACACTTTAAATGGTACAGTCATAAGGCAAAAAAAAAAAAACAACTAATAAGCTTCCTCAATATTCTTCCTCAAAAATGAGGTCCACAACGAATAAATGAAAATCTCAATAATAAATTCCCAAATAAATATCTGACCAAAACTGAACATTTAAATCCAAATCCTACATCTGATTACCTAGGAGTAGTAATAAAGATCTAAAAAAAAAAAAAAAAATACAACGTGTCGACTCTTCAGCTATCGCCACGCAGCTACTATCCTTCCTTAAGCTCCAATTAACCTTGATAGTTCGCTGGGGCTACGCTCATTAAGAACGTACCCAAATTTGTAAAAAAAAATACAAAATCTGGGTCAGTATAATCATACTGGTGTGAGCAAACTTACAAATCAAACAATTTAAATATAAAAGGACAAAATGCAAATTTTCACCTTGAGGAAGACAAGTAGTTCTCATTTGAGGTTCGAATGAGCTGTTAGTTTCTTCCCTCAAGGCTAACCTAGTACAAGCTGAAATAATCTATACACAATTTAATGGCATGCTCAATTAAATGATTTTATTTAATTATTTGTTTTTGATTTCTAATCATTGGCTTCTTTTTTCACAATCGCACTCTTCTCCTGTGCCGAACACACCTCACCCAAGTGTGCCTCCCTTGCATTCGAAACCACTCGGAGCGTACATGTTCCAAGTGGGGTGCCACATTAAGGAACATGTCATCTCACCCGAAGTTCGATCCATGGCAATCATCTCCTAAGTCTACACGTACAACCGAACTCACATGGAACGGTGCACCGATATGCAAGCAAATCTGCATACCCATAATTCTATAACACGTATACAAGCAAGTCTGTATACAAATAATTTTTTTTCTCTTCACTTTTTTTTTTTCGGAGTTGTGGAAAAAGAGCTTAAATTTCAATTAAGCATCAAATGTAGTTTATTATCACTTCAAGAAAAAAAACAAACTAATATGTAGCAAGCAATGAGAAATGATATTCCACTTTGTCCAAAATATAATATATGGCCCAAAACTAAATACAAAGATTTTCATAAAAAAAAAAAAAATAGACACATAGACCAGTACATACCGCTCAGGGTGATGTATGCAAATAAAGATTTTACTGTTTTACTGTTTCTAATATAAAGATTTTTGAGCTTGCTTTTACTGTTTCTAAAGCAAATAAACAGTGATTCTATGTGTCGAGGGAAAGGGCGAGGAAAAGGAGGTGGCGGGGGGGTGAACCGTTCACCCCCCTCGAGATGCGCGCGCCAAAAAAATGGGCACACATCTCGAGGGGGGTGAACGGTTCACCCCCCGCCACCTCCGTTTCCTCGCTGGTTTCCTCGCCCTTTCCCTCGACATTTAGAATTTCTCAATAAACAATTGACAATGTTCAGCAAATAACTAAAGCAAATAAACAATTGCTTAGTGTTTTTACTGTTTCTAAAGCAAATAAACAAAGACATGACATGTTCAGCAAATAAAAACCCTTTTTTTTTTCTTTTTTTTTTCATCCTCTCTCTTTTAGACGTCATATCACCAATACAAAAACTCTTCTCTCATTAAATCAACCCTTCTCAATCAAATCAACCATTCTTATATCACATCCCTATTAATGAAAACAAACCAAAGTGACCAATCACTATTGATAAAAGAAAACAAATTTCATCCTCTCTCTTTTAGACGTCAAGTCACCAATACAAAAACCCAAAAACCCTTCTCAAATTAAATCAACCCTTCTCAATCAAATCAACCATTCTTATATCACATCATTATTAAGGAAAACAAACCAAAGTGACCAATCACTATTGATAAAAGAAAACAAATTTCATCATCTCTCTTTTAGACGTCAAATCACCAATACAAAAACCCAAAAATAATCACCAATATCTATTACCCACCACTAGCCTAAACCTAAGTTTGAAATTAAAAATCATAAACTATTATTACTTGTAATTATTATCAATTAATAATTACTACCAATAAATATTATTAACTTATAAAATAATGCAAGTATATTGGTAAGTGAATTGGGTGGGTATTACAATATACACACCTTAAAAGAATCTCGTCCCGAGATTCGGTAGGATAAGGATTAGGCGAATAGTTCTGGGTGCATACGCTTTACTTTGTCCTCCAACTCTCAGGTGACATCGTTTTCCTTTTCGCTCCACTGAAATTTGACTAAATTGACTTTCTTACGTCGTAGTTGTTTCACGTCACGATCAATTATCCTCACCGGCCCAACTGTATAGGTCAAATCCTCATTCAGTTCAATAGTTGTAGGTTGAACAAAATGAGGTCTTGAATGTGTTCTTGAAGTGGAAAAAGATGATTGAAACTCAAACTAGCAGAAAGATCAGAAGGCTCCGTTTAGATAATGGAGGTGAATACAAAGCTGATCCGTTTTTTGCAAGTATGTCAGGATGAGGGAATTGTCAGACACTTCATGGTTAGAGATACTCCGCAACAAAATGGGGTGGCAGAACGCATGAACCGTACATTGCTAAAGAAGGTTCGTTGTATGTTGTCCAATGCTGGATTGGGCAAAGCATTTTGGGTTGAGGCTGTGACATATGCGTGCCATCTCATCAACAGGTTGCATGCAACTGCGATTGATGGAAAAACTCCTATGGAGGTATGTTCTGGAAATCTTGCTAATGATTATGATAGATTACATATCTTTGGTTGTCCTGCTTACTTTCATGTTCAAGAAGGTAAGTTAGATCCCCGAGCCAATAAAACTATTTTCTTAGGTTTCGTGGATGGTGTAAAAGGTTATAAGTTGTGGGTTCCTGAATCCAGGAAGATTGTTATTTGCAGGGATGTGACTTTTGATGAAGCTTTTATGCTGAAGCCAAAGAATTCTCAGCAGGTGGAGAGTTCGACCATAGAGAATTCGCAGCAGGTGGAGATTGATGCTACTCTACATGTTCCAGCTAGTCCTATATCTACAGATGTAGTACCTACTAATTTCACAATAGGTGCAGATGAATACACAAATAGTGAGACTGCGGTAGATACAGTTGATGACGTTTTCGAGGCTCCAATTCAGGAGTCAATTACAACAAGTAGACCAAAGAGAAATGTAAAACGTCCTCAAAGGTTTAGTGACTGTGTTGCCTATGCACTTCCAGTAGTTGAGGATGAAGTACCTTCTACCTATAAAGAAGCAATTCAAAGTACCGACTGTGAACAATGGAAGAAGGCTATGGATGAAGAGATGCAATCTCTTCATAAGAATGAAACATGGGAATTGTGTAGCTTACCGAAAGGTAAGAAAGCTATTGGGTGCAAATGGGTATACACAAATAAAGAATGATCTCCTAGTAATGGTATGCGCTTTAAGGCAAGGTTAGTTGCGAAAGGTTATGCTCAGAATGAAGGTACAGACTACGATGAAGTCTTTTATCCAGTTGTGAAACACTCTTCCATTCGAATTTTGCTAGCCTTGGTTGCACAATTTGATATTGAGTTAGCTCAATTAGATGTAAAAACTACGTTTTTACATGGAGAATTAAAGGAGGAGATCTATATGACTCAGCCAAATGGGTATAAGGTTGCAGAAAAAGAAGATTGTGTGTGTAAATTGAACAAGTCCTTATACGGGTTGAAGCAGTCTCCAAGACAGTGGTACAAGCGGTTTGATCAGTTTATGCTAGGGCAGAAGTACACTCGAAGCCATTATGATCATTGTGTCTACTTCCGTAAGCTTCGAAATGGTTCCTTTATATATTTGCTCTTATATGTAGATGATATGCTTATAGCCTCCAAGAGCAAGTATGAGATTGATAAATTGAAATGCCAGATGAGAACTCAGTTTGAAATGAAGGATCTTGGTGAAGCTAAAAAGATCTTTGGCATGGAAATTCGAAGAGACAGGGTGAAGGGAACTGTGAGCTTGTCACAACAAGCATATTTGAAGAAGGATTTGGAGAATAATACATTAATCTATCTTACAAAGGGTTAGGATTGAGAGTTGAAGGTTGAAATTCATTTTTTATAATTACATGTTTGTAAATATGAAGTATGTAGAAAGATAAAGAAAAATTAACATAAAACTTAAAATGAGTAGAATGTACATGTGGCAAGAAAAAAAAGTTATTTGTATTTTCTTTTATCGAAATGAAAATTATCATAACTATCTACTTAGTTGTCGGATTTTAATAAACTTGGTATTGTTGAAATGCATTTTTAAGATATTTCCAACAAAACTAATAATCAATATAAATACTTACAATTTTAAAATATACATTTCACATCGTGTGCATTTAAAAGAAAAAATAATGCATTTCATGTCGTGAGTATTTTCAAAGGAATGGGAAGACATTCTCAAAGCATGTTCAAACAAAGAACCCAAATTCCACTTCAACTATTTGGAAATTTTTGTTTTCATCTAATAAAAACTTTGACCAGTTTTTACTCTAATATCACGATACACTTTATATCATGTTAACGCCAGTGATGATACAATAGTCTATTTTACAAATCAGATAGGTGTTTCACTATTCGTAAATTATTAAAGATAAAATATGGCTAAGATTGAAAGTTGGAAAAAGATGTAGACGGTTGAGATTCATTTTCTATGATGGTATATTTGTAAATATAAAACATGTATAATGGCAAAGAAAATGAAAAAATTGTGAAAAAAATTGGTGGAATGAACACGTGGCGGATAGAGAAAATTTTGTTAGTTGTCAAATTTTGGTAAACTTGATATCATTGGAATGCATTTTTGAAGATATTTCCAATGAAACCAATGATGATATAAACGCTAAAAATTAAACTATATATATAGTTTAATTATTTAAAAACTTTGAAATGCATTTAACGTCCTTAGTATTTTCAATGTTTTTCGAAGAAATGAGATGGGCCGATCATAACAAGAAAAAAAAATAGAAAATTAGATGAGCATCTTAATGCACATTCAAACAAAAACCTTGAATTTCTTGTTTTGGCAAATTAAAAGTTTGGGGGATAACTCACAATCAGCGTTTGAATTTTTTTTTTCAAATGATTCAAATTTTAACTAAGTCTAACCTTAAAGTTTATAATATATATTTTTACCTTAGAATGAGATTTTACTTCAAAACTGATTGAGCGCAAAAGTGTGGATGGTGGGCACTTTAGCAAAAAAAATATATGTGGGGTACCAACAGCAAGGGGAATGTCCTAGTTTATCTTACAAATCAGCTATATGTGTTTCACTATTTATAAAGAATTTGAGATAAAATATGGCTAGGATTGAAAATTTGAAAAGATGTCGAGGATTGATATTCATTTTCTATAATAGCATGTTCATAAATATAAAACATGTAGAAAAATAAATAAAATGAAATAATGGTTTAAAAAAGTAGGTGGAAGGTACGGGGAGAGAAATTTTTGTATTTTTTATCTCAAAATTAAAATTGTCATAATTATTTAATTAGTTGACGAATTTTGGTAAACTTGTTATCACTGAAATGCATTTTTGAAGATCTTTCTAATGAAACCAATGATCAATACAAGCGCTAAAAAATTTAAAATATATTTTATTATTAAAAAAGTGTCTAATGCATTTAACACAAATTATTTTCAATATTTTTTACATAATGAATCAGTATCTTAATGTTCATTCAAATAAATATTATGAATCAAAGTTTTAGGAGAACTCACTCCTACGGATTTTTTTTCAAAAATTTTAATCGAGTTTGACCCTAATGCTATGACTGACTTCTTATCATTCCAACGACATGGGTAATACATTAGTCCATCATATAAATCAGCTAGGTATTTTACTATTTATAAGAAATTGGAGATAAAAAAAGGGCCAAGATCAAGAGTAGGGGAAGATGTTGAGGGTTATAAAGATTCATTATTTATAAGGGGGTTTTAAACATATATACCCCACATTCATAATGCCTAATTAGAGAAACCCCCCTCTTATCGCCACGAACTGACGTTTTCATCATTGACTGTAAGGGTCATAAATTTTATGACCAAAATGCCCGTCACGTGAGGAGCACACATATGCCCCAAAATTTTACCAACATACCTATATATATATATATATATATATATATATAAACGTATCTCGAGGCAAAATAAACGTCTTTCATTAAAATAAAATTAAAATTAAAATAATTTTTGCATATTAGACCTCTTCATCTTCCCTAGCAACCCACCACCACCACTTCCAACTCTCCTCCTCCCTTCATTTTCTCTCCATACCCACCCCTCCACCCTTCATTAGCCCAATTGTACACATCATACCAACTAGGGTTGTAAACCAGAGCAATATGTAATTGCGAACAAAAAGAAATGCCCAAGACACGAACCATTTCTAAAATCATTGAGCCCACTACTTAAGCCCAAACTTCCACCGATCCTCTTTGGTGTGAAGCAATGGCAAAGGATATACATGCACTTGAACAAAATAAGACTTGGATTCTCACCTTTTTACCTGCAGACAAACGTCTCATTGATTGTAAGTGGGTGTTCAAAGTCAAATACAACTCTGATTGATACTGTCAAAAGGTATAAAGCTCGGCTTATGGCTAAAGGATATACACAAAATGAGGGACTTGACTACCCTGAAACTTTCTCTTCCACTGCCAATTTTTTTTTACATTTTGTTGCCTACTTGCTATTGTTGCTGCTCGTGATTGGCCTCTACATCAGCTCGATGTGCAAAACGCTTTTCTCCATGGCGACCTAGATGAAGAAGTTTACATGATTCTTCCTCCCGAGTTTGGTTGACACGGGGGGAGCTTAGTATGTCGGGTACAAAAATCGTTTTACTAATTAAAACAAGCAAGCCACAATTGGTTTGCAAAGCTCAATGCTGCTATTCGAGAAGCTGAATTTGTACAATCTATGGAAAATTATTCTTTATTCACAAGGTCCAACAAAAACTCATTTACTGTCATTTTAGTTTACGTTGATGATATCGTGATTACAGGAAACAATCCTCAAGCCATTCAATCCATCAAAGACTTTCTCAATCAACGTTTTCGTATCAAAGAGTTGGGACTCCTAAAATATTTTTTGGGCATAGAAGTGGCACAATCCAGAAAAGACATCCATTTCAAGACGCTAATTGCACTTGAACCACAACAAGAAATCTATCATTTACCAACAAATTTTTTTTTACGAGATTTAATTTCCTTGTTAATATAGTATCATTGCCAACAAATTTTTTTCCCTTTAAACAACCATAGACTTGTTATTTTTTCCAACTTTTCTTGTTAAATAGGTGGCGGGAAGCATTCCCTCCAAATCTAATTTCCCGCCGAATTGATTTACCAATAAAATATTTTTTATAGCCACAAAATACTAATTCTTCGGTAATTATGAGATCATCTAAATTAAAATATTTTGTTGCTAAAGAAGACTAATTTTAATAACAAATCACATTTCTTGCTAACAAATATTAACACTTTTCTAGTAAGGAAATATATTTTCCTAGATAATAATCACATTATTAGTAATGTTTCGTTTCATTTATAATGATTAATAATATTTTCATTGTCAAAACTCGTTTAATAATTTATAGCAACAAAATAATATTTCGTTGAAAATTGCTATACTACTGGAAACGTTTGTTATTTTGTTAAAACAATATTTTTTTTTAATGAAATCTCCATAGCAATGAAATAAAACTTCGTTGATAATTATATCCTTGTTAGTAACAAATTGTTTTCGTTGGTAAAATTAAATTAATTACTTTCATGAGAATATATTTCTCGTTAAAGCTCATTAATTATTTTATAGCGATAAATCATTATTTTGTTGGAAATTGGTATATTAATAGTAACAAATATGTTTTTTTAGGAAAAATATCTATTTTAATGACATCTCTACAACAAGGAAATAAAATTTTGTTGGTAATTGCAGCCTTATTGGTAACAACTTTTTTCCTTGTTAAATTAATAATCATTTCCATGAAAATTTATTTATCAATAAACTTCATTATTGTTTCTTTTGAAATTGTTGTACTATTGGCAACATATTTATTTATTGGCAATTTTTTTGTTTCGTTGCAAAATAATGTACAAAGATAATTCAAGGAATCCATAGACAAATGTTTTGTTGGTACAAGTTTTTCCCTACTAAAAATGTACTTTTTTCAAATGAAGTAAATTTCGTTGATAAAAGCTTTGACTATAGTATTGTTTAATTAAGGGCATTAAGTTCAAATAAATTAAATTATTTTATAAAGATAAAAAATACATTGTTAATTAGTTATGTTTCAGAGTTATATGTATTACATGCGAGGCAAAAACTCTTTTGTGAAAACACTCAATTGGATTTTTGATACAAGTTTGAGTGATGATAGTCGTCAACTATCGACCAACACCCATGCTTTCAGATAGAAAAAATTATGATACTTTTTACATAACCCTTTTTATTTTGGTTTATTACAATTAGAGAGGAATGAGAGAACACTTATCTGAATAATAGTTTGATTGAAATAATCCCTTGAACAATACATGAGAGCTTCGATGCTATCATCTTCCTAACTCTCGCAGATTCCGAAATATTTAGGGAGATGGTGAATACATGGTTTCGAGTTCAAATCGTGTATCCAGGGGAACGGGTGCTTCCCTCTTCAGAAGGCGATAATGTGGTTTGTTGGCTGGCGAACACGTACTCTTGGTCAATCTTCCATGGCCGGCGGAACAACTCACCAGTAGGCAGGGCTGAGTGTGGTTGTCTAGGAGTCAAGCTCGAGGGAGTGGTCAAGGTTCGAATCTCAGCCATCCCCACTCATTTTGCTCAGGCTTTTGCACGATTGGGCGATCGAGGTGTTGTCTCATCTACGTACCGTTAGTGCTTTTCATCAGACACGCCCCTTGCGATAAAGTCATTTAAAGGGATAACTGGACTTTGGATTGTCCTAATAGCCTTTGAAAATCCAAAGTTTATTGGAAAATAAAAACGATAATCCTATTAGAAACAAAACTAAAATCCTATTGAAAAATAGAAACTAAACTAAACTGAATTTTGCTATATATTAATTCTTTAGCCACTACAATGATTATTAACTGTATTTTTTTTTTAACTCATCTAAGGCCTAATTATTATTTAGTTATTTTCTTGTATGTTGGTGTAAATTTAATCAACTCTTTCACTACTGATCAATATCGATCGAAATATTTTTAAAATTTACATCACCATTTATTAGAGACCTAACACCATGAACAATGGAATAAATTAATTAAAAAAATTTAAAAAATACATAATAGTTGTGATGATTTTTTTTAACTACTATGCAATATTTTAAAAAACCATAAAATAAGTTTTTAATTTAATTTAAATAATAATATGGTAAGCAAATAGTTCATTAAGAATGCCAAAATCTAAAATGATATCATGTCATTAGTAAATAATATATATAATTTTATTGATAGATAATAACTAAAACTATATAAATATTTAAAGAGAATATTCTCTCGAGTTTTATTGGGGAAAAAAAAAAAAAACATACTCTCGTTCCCAAATTTCTCAAACATGACTTCTCAAACACGATTGTGAAGACTCCCAAATCGTGAAAATTTGACAAATCGCGAATGCCTCTTGCACGATCCTCTCATTCTCTTTCGATTTTTCCTCCTCTTTCTCACGAACCAACCCTTGATACACTTCCTAAAATAATGGGGTGTCTCAATCGATATAACCCCAACCGTCTACCTCTTTCCTTCCATGCCATTTGCTTAATTGGAGGAAGAACTTGGAGAAGAAGAGACGTGCGGCTGCTGCACTTGTTGGAGAACGATACAACCATGTATCTATTTCTTCTTAATCAGTTTGATGACTCTTGCTTGGAGAACTCTTGATAATCTTGCTGTAGAACTATTATTGTTTGTTCTTCTTGCTGTTTTTTTTTTTTTTTTTGCTTATCCATACCAAGTTGAACTATTGTTGTTCATGATCGTTTTATGATGTTGTTCATGTTATTCTTGCTGGGATTTGATTAATTGGATTGGTGGTAAATGGTTTTGTGAGATTGTGTTCCTTTTATTAATGTAGCTTAGCTATTTGAGGAAATGTTTAGCTGGGATTTGTTGTCTATGCCTGTAGCTATTTTTAATGTTAAAACACATAAATGGTTTTTTTAATGTTCCACAACATTTACATTTTACCGATTCGATCTCCATCCTATTGCTTGCCCAAGTGTTTGAAGAAACTATATTGGATACTAGACTAGTAGTACTTCTTAGTAATAATACTGCAAGCTCAATATTCCAATTTGAGAATGTTTTGTGTCCTAGTGATCATAGAGGTCATATTGTGATATTGTGGTGGTGGGTGGTGGTGAGTGATATGGAGGTTGAGATAGAGAAGAAAAAAGGAGGACTTGTGGTAGAGAAATCAGCCATAATTTGCTGCATGTTCTAAGGAACATGGGGAGTGGAAACTGAGACAATATGGTTGGGGGAGGTCTCATGGTTGGCCTATTCTATCCATTTAATACTACTCTGGATCAGAGGGGAGGGAGGGGATTTGGATCTTATGTGGATTATTAGCATTCTATGTCATTTTCTATGTTTTGTCATTTTATCATACATAGTGTTTGGGGTAGTAGTTTTTGTTCAACTATTTGGCTTGACTTATTAGGAAGCTAAATTTGGTCATGAGTTGGCTCCTTTTTTCAGGGTTTGTTTTTGGTTTGGATTCATTGGAAGAACAATCATGGTGTGTTTTTTGTGTGGGAACTATGATTAAAGTATCAAAAAGTGATGCTATACTTTTTTTCTTTTCTTTTCTCACAGGAAATCATGCCAAATGGAATATCATTGCTTCTATTTGGCAAGGAGTGATTCTTGGAGTGCTTCTATGGTTTTTTTAATCACATTAGCCTGGATTTGGCAAGCACATTAGCCAAATCTATATAATATCCAAACTGATACCTTTTAAAATCTATACAAACATGATCATTTTTCAGTGTTTCTAGCGTTTCTAAAAGCCCTGCTCTACTCCAAACAAATTCAAGGGCATTTATGATGCCTTGGCTTGATTACATGCTCCCTTGATTTTATGTAAAGCAGTTCCCCAACTCCTCTTAATCTCTTTAATGGTCAAGAACAACTCATTTTTTGACAAAGTCCCTTCAATCTCCTATTTCTCTCTTTCCATAAGACCCACAATCACATGATAATGAGAGATCAGCCACCTCATGTTGGGCACTCTAGAGAGCTAAAATTTGGCTATAGTTCCTATTGTGTTTAGGTATGTGGATTGTCAAGCTAGTTGACAATCCATCTTTTGATTTAAATCCTTTGCAAGTGTTTCCGTTTCCTATGATAGGCTAGTCTACAAGGTTTTTTTTAAGTACTCTTATTTCCCAGTATTATTAGATTTCCGTCTTCAAGTAAAAGTTGAGCAACAAAAAGGCACGGCACCGTAAGTTTTAGCATCCAAATTATATAATCAATTATAGATTCTAACTCCATCCTCTTTTTTTTTTTTTTTTTTTTTTTTTTTTTCATGTTTTAAGTTTTAACTTGGCATCCAACCAAGTTGCTCTAGGGACATGGAAGGGTGTGTTTGAAAATAGTCCAATCCCACAATGAATTTAATCCGGAAGCCGAATTTACAAGCAAATTATCACATAAAGAATCTGATAAAAATATATAATTAATTACAGATGATGAATGCTCAACACCATAAAATGAATCACGAAAAACAATGAAAATAGTGTATATTTTTATAATTTACAGATGATTGCGAGTAGCTTTTCTTTATCCCCCCATTAATAAAGTCATATTTTTTTTAGAGATGGACAAAAGTTGGATGAAAGAGAAAAATAGGTTTTCCGAAAAGTATACAGAAGGTGTTGACAAGTTTATAGAGTTTGCACATTCCGTAGCAGATGAAGGTAAGATTCTTAATTGCGTTAATTTTTATCATATTTTGTATCACATATCATTCATTACAATGTGTTATAACTGCGCAGTAAATCCAGAGACTGGCCAAGTGCCTAGTGAGATAGATCATTACAAGAATGTACGTTGTCGGAAAACGGGAGAATGGGTTCACGAGTCGGCAGAGGCTAATCGGGTAAGAAATTGACTTGAAATTAAATTATATTGGTGCGAAAGTTGTATCTTATCAGCTTTTAATTGTGTTATTACAACAAAATATGGAGCTAATGTGCAATGAACCAACACCAGATGGTACTAAAAAGAGTGAATTGGAGATCATGACTGAGGTCCTTGGGACAAAATCAGGATATGTTCGTTTGGTTGGGCATGGAGCCAAACTCATGGTAATTGCTAGATCAAACTCATGGTAATATAGGTGAGTTATAGTTGTAGAGTTGAGAAGGCTGAAAAAGAGAATCAACAATTACGCAAAAGAGTAGATGAGTTGACAGATGAAATAAGGATGAAACGAACTACGATGGTGACATAGTTATCAAAACAGGTGGACCAAATGCAAAAGGACCAACAAAAGCAGGGACAAAATATATTTCAGAATTTCATGTCAGGACATATGCAGCTGTTTGGAGCCTCGCGACATTCACGGTAATGTTTACTTTTTCCAAGTCAAGTATGTTTGTTTTTCATAATGTTTTTCTTCATACTATTTGTTTGTCAAGAACAAGGCAACTCTACTTTGCATGATTATTTTATCTTTTATCATAATACTCAAATGTTTAACTAATTATATATAGTACTATTAGTTAGAGCAATGTGCAAGTTCATTTGCTTTCTTAGCCTTTGTCTTGCATATTACACTATACAATTACTTTGGTCCTGATGCCAGTCCGTCCACGTTTTCTGTCATGCTGGAAAACCTCTAGTTTCTCGAGTGCCAAACTAGAGCTTTGATGTCTTTGCAAATAGTCCGTCGTTGTTTCGTTTAAAAATTCTATTATTCCTCTTTTTCCATATAACAAGATAGTTGCTAGGAAGACCCTTTTTTAAAGCCAATTGCCTCTTGATGAAGAACAACTATTTCTATGTCATTTGGAGACTATCAGTAGAAAGCAATCTGTTGTTGGAACTGTAGTAGATGCTTCCCCACAAATGCATTGAGAAACCTGCTTTGTCAACTTGCATGAGAAGAGGTGGTTGGATTGTTTCTTCATCAGTTGCACATAGTCTGTATTATTCAAAATGATCAGTCCTCTTTTCATAAGATTGTTCATTGTTATGATCTTTCCATGTCTCAAAAGACTAAGAAGAAATTCACTCTAGAAGGCGCCTTCTTCATCGATCAGACACTATTTCCAAACAAAAAAGAAAAGCTTTGTCATCTGTTTTGTTTGGTTGTTTGTCACCTGTTTTCAAAATGATCATTTGTTGTTTTAAACTAGTCCTTCACAGGGGTGTATACATGTTTTGAGAGCTTACTTGTCTTCCATGTTGTTTTAGTCAAATTGTGAAGATGAAATCCTACTAAGGTTTAGTAGTTAGTACCAACAAGAATCTCCCTACCTTTCATTTAATAGACTGGAACCGAAATCCATTCTGCAAATCTGAAACCTAGTCCGTTGACAACCCTAAGATTATAATTGCTCATCCAGGCTGTCGAAATTATTCTGTCAACATCCTAACAATTTTTTTTAATTTTTTTGGTTTGGTGTGAACTTGGGAAGCAAGTAATTTGAATGTTGACTTTATAATAAACTGTGAGTATTCTCACTTCTATAAGTTCTACTCAGAGCTGATTGAGCTAACCAGATAAGACTGATCTGGTGCTAATATGTCTAAGCATTCAGCATCTAATGTTGCTAGTGACGACAATCTCTTATGAGAGATCCTCTTCTGTCTTCCTGTAAGGTCTCTTCTTGCATTCAAGTCTGTGTCTAAACGGTGGTTCTCTCTCATCTCTGATCCTTATTTCACTCATAGCCACTACCTGCTAATGCGCCCCACACTGTCAGGAATTATCCTTGATGAATACTATCCAGAATACGAGTTCATTTTGTTCAATGAAAACATCAGAGAAGCTCTGTTCACATTTCTCAATTTTGATGATTACCCTGAGTCTGTTAGAATCCAACATGCTTGTACTGGTCTACTATTTTGTCAGACCTTCAGAGCTAGAAGCTGGAACTGTTTAGCTTATCATATGATCTACAATCCCTCCACCAGGCTACCCTTTCTCGAGCTCATGTCGTGGCTAGCAGCATTAGTAGTTGCCGTCTTAGCTTGGCTTTTGATCCCATAAAGTCGGCCCACTATAAAGGTAGTTGTGTCGGTAGAAGTTTAGCTTCTTGTTCTGAATATCAGATAGATATCTACTCTTCTGAGACGCAGTGGAGATACTTTCATTGCACATGTTTCGCTGATTTCCAGACGCAAGTATACTGGAATGAATCGAACCATCGATATTGTATATGAGAGCAGCATTCAACAAAACCAGGCGAGAAATATTCCTTGAGCATCTTGAACACATTATCTGTTAGACTATAATAAATGATCTTACTAGGTGTATGCAATTGTCAATTGATCAAAGTTTTTTTTTTTTGGTTAAATTTATCAAGATTGATATGGTATTTAACATTCCATTTAGAGTAATCACTCTCCATTTCAAGGAAGTGGAGTTGGATTCAAGAAGAGACCTTACTGGAAGGCAGAATATGATCTCTCTTAAGAAATCATTGTCACTGGCAACCATAGCTGCTGAATGCCTAGATTCATCACTAGTAGAGTCTAGAAATGATCGATTAGTTCACTGCGAAAACATATTGACTCATGTCCCACACCAAAATTTCAGTTTTCAGAACACAAACTCCTGATGAACTAGAAAGCTCTGACAGCAATATGAACGCTAGTAGTTTAGAGAATAGTAGTTCAACTAGTGTAGAAAAATGAAACTTTTGGGTGAATGTTTTTTGTGGAATAAATTGGAGAATTTCACTATCTTCTTCCAACTCATTCTAAACTTTCTTGAATTTTCTCCCTATATTTCATATGATGAGTTTCCTTTTGAGTTACATTTATCAGCCTTGTTTAGTACTTGTTCTTGGTGCCTAGCATCATACACTTATTTCTCAAGTTCTCTTTCACATTATTATTTGTTTTATTTTAAACTATTTTGTGCATTCCACATGTAATAGAATTGACAGTTGAATCTATGTGACGATATCTCTACACCATGACCATGGCATCATTTTTAGAAATATTTTCGATAACCATACACACACAATTTTTCAAAAATGGATTTTTCTAACTAAAGTTTACCATGCACATACTTCCGATATATCGACAAAAGTTCATAAGTTTTGCATAATCACTTGAAAAATTGAAAATAGTGAAGCCTAGAAACAATGTATAAGAGAGAGGAATTTTTCAGAATAAGCTTTTGCATTTGACATTGTGCTATTGTTCTAGATCAATCAACAAACCTTGAATGACACTGTTTTATTTCTTTGTTTGTTGATTGAAAAAAAAAAGAAAAAAAGAAGCATGTTTAAATAGAAGTAAGGAACGAGATTTCGCGAAATTTTCGTTTTTTGAAATTACGAAAAGAAAAAGGGCAAAAAAAGAACTTTAATTATTTCAAGGTTTTTTTTTTTTTTTTTTTTTTTTTGTAAATTTTAGGATTTTTTTTCATAAATTTCATTTCTTGACCAGTTACTAAAAATTTAATTTTTTTTTCGAAAAATTGGATTTTTTGGTAAACTTCCGGGTCTTTTCTAATTATCATTTCATTTAATTATTTATTGATTTTTAAAATCACCCCCATGATTTTTTAATTATCATTTCTTCTACTTATATATTGATTTTTGAAACCACCCGTTGATTTTCTAATTATATATTGATTTCATTTTTACTATTTAGGCTTCATTTAATGTGTTTAATAGATTTATTTACTCTTTTTTATTTCATATATCCTCAAAATTTATTATATATATTTCATGTATGTTCGAAAATTTAAGTTTTTTCTTTACACATCGAAATATTTCTTAAAATTGAGAGACCAAAATTAGCTTGAAAATCGAAATCACAATCCTTGAGTATAAGTACTGGGAAAGAAAAGTACCAATACCAACCGTTTAGTTGTATTCCATGTACAAATGAGAGAAAGTGGTGAAATCTCCAATCAAATACAATACAAATCAATTTTTTTTTTTTTTTTTTTTTTTTTTGAAAGGCAAGCCGGTTTTTTAGCATAGGATCCGTAACCTAGTCCCGAGATGCGACCTACGGGTCGAACACCACCCCGAAATAAAGATGCTTCCAGTGGGTCTCGAAGCAAGGATCTGTGGAACAAGTCCACAACGCCTTAACCAATCGACCACAGCCCCTTTGGCTACAAATCAAAATTTTGAGATACTCTAAATGATAAATACAAGAATTTTGACATTAACATCAATGCACCATCTTTCTTGTATACATTATAATATTACTAAGGGTGGATACGCTCTAAGTGCGCGAATATTTAATATTTATTTTATTTTATTTTATTTTATTTTATTTTATTTTATTTTATTTTATTTTAAAGGCTTATGTGTAGTAGGAGGAGTTCAAATAATTATTATATTAGAGGCTTAAATATAATTAATCAATGTTTTAGACGAACTCGTTTTGATTATCAAAATATTAACTATGAATCGATAAATGGAAAAAAAAAAGTTTGTTGTGAAAACTCTTTTTATGATTTATAGTTATTTGGCAGGCTTGAAATAAATTATGTTAGGTGTTTAGATACAATATATCAATAATTAAGAGAGTCTGGTTTTGATTGTAAAAATTATGAAATTTGATGAAAAAATGGGAAAAGTAAAAGTTAAATGCAATAGCTTATTTATAATTTATAGATAATTGAAAGACTTCAAATAAATTTACCTTTGACTGAGGTCAAACCTTATGTGTTGGCAAAATGGTAACAAGTAGTTGAAGTTGAGAAGATAAACCTTTAGGGCTGGCCTGGCTCTCTAGATTTTTGGTGGTTGTTTTAATGTCTGTTGTCCCACTAATTCTAGAGAGCCAGACCCGCATAGTCAAGCCTGCGCCAGGCCAGCCTAATGCCATCCATCATCCTATAGATTGGGCCATTTTCAGCATCTCTAGGATGATGGATGGTATTGGGCTGACCTGGCGCGAGCCTAGCTCTCTAGAAGTGTTCCTGCTATCCTTCATGTGTCAATACAGAGTAAGTCTGTCACCCTTATTTGCTGGCCTCTTTTGAGTTTTTTTTTTTTTTTTTACACTTTTACTCTTTCTCTTTAAAACACAACCACAAACACTACTTATAGAATGGGTAGAATTGTAGAAAAACCAATAAAAAAGCCAAAAGATGCTAGCAAACAAGGCTGGCTAGAATTGTTGGTCAATACAATACAAGTCTCTTTCATTCTATTTAGCCCTTTGACTGAGGTCAAACCTTCAACTATTAAGGAGACAATACAAAAGTACATCTACAAATTGGCCCAAAAGAAGAAAACAATTGTCCTAAATTTACCTTTAATTTCAACATATAAAATAACCAATCCCAAGCCCGGATAAAGGAGGAGGGTTGGTGTTAGGTTTGTGATAGCCAAACGTAAAAAATCCATCACATCATTTTTCATGGAATTTGGTTCAAAAAGATTAATGTAGAAGGATAGAGCGTCTCCCGCTATAAGCGATGCGTTGCACCTACGCTCGGGTGTAGTGATAAATGAGCAAGGCGCGCTGCAGTGGCGCCTGGCTGTAGTGTTAAATAGGCAAGGGTTCTCGCACCATTCTGGACGGGGGCGAGTAAAGAAGCTAGTCCAAGTTAGAGCTAGAGATAGAATGATTAGATTAGCCTCTTGGAACATAGGAACCTTGACGGGAAAGACAATAGAATTAGTGGATGCCCTGCGTAGGAGGAAAGTAAACATAGTTTGTCTTCAAGAGACAAAATGGAATGGGAACAAGGCTAAAAATTTAGGAGGAAAGTTCAAACTCTTCTATTCTGGCAAAGATGGAACTAGGAACGGGGTGAGAATAGTGGTAGATAAAGTTTTTAAGGATGCAATAGTCGACGTTAGGAGGTTTGGGGATAGAATCATTAGTATTAAATTAGCTTTAGAACTAGAGATAGTGCATGTTATTAGTGCGTATGCATCCCAAGTGGGTTTGGACGAGGAGACTAAGAAAGATTTTTTGGACTCTTTAGAGGAGTTAGTTTTTGGAATTCCCTCTTCCGATAGGGTTTTCCTAGGCGGAGATTTGAATGGCCATTTCAGTAAGGATAAAGTTGGGTATGAGATGGTACATGGAGGTCAAGGCTTTGGGGATCAGAATACTGCGGGGATTTCTATTATAGATTTTGCTTTAGCTCAGGATTTTGGGATCGTAAATACTTTTTATAAGAAGAAGAAAAATCACTTGGTGACCTTTGCCAGTGGGCGCAATAGAAGTCAAATTGATTATTTTCTTGTAAGGAGACACGATTTAGGTAGGTGTAAAAATTGTAAGGTTATACCAGGGGAGTATCTGACAAACCAACATAGGCTGTTAGTTCTCGATTTTTGTCTTAAGAGTAGGGGTCGTATTGCTATAGAACAGGTTAGACCGAGAATTAAGTGGTGGACCTTACAAAGAGATGTGTGCCAAAAATTTAGAAATTTTTTTTTGAGCGGCCAGTAAGTTTCAGAGGGTTGGGAGAATCTAGAACCAAAGGATAGGACTAGTAGCGCAGATCTTTTTGAACATTTGGCAAACCGAATAAGAAGATGTGCGAATGAAAAGTTAGGAGAGGCCAAAGAGGAGGTTTATATGGTAAGGAGACATGGTGGTGGAACATTGCAACAAACTATTGCGAAAAAGAAAAGATGCTTTAAGGTGTGGCAAAAAGATAGGTGCCTAGAGTCTTATGAGCTTTATAAGCAGGCTAAAAAGTTGAGTAGTAAAGCAGTAGGGAAAGCTAAGAAGAGAGTGTATGATGATCTTTATAATAGGTTAGGTACGAAGGAAGGGGAGAAGGATATTTTCATGATAGCTAAAGCTAGAGAACGAAAAACTAGGGACTTGAGTCATGTTAAGTGTGTTAAGCATGAGGGTGGAAGAGTTTTAATGCAGGATAAAGCTATTTTAGATAGATGGAATGATTACTTTTGGAACCTACTCAATGGAACACATGTATGAGAGTTAAACTTGGAGGGGTATGCTTCACAGGAAGGGAGAGATCGCATGTTCCATCGCAGAGTTAGTGCCACAAAAGTGAGAGAAGCTTTAAAAAGAATGAAGACAGGGAAGGCCGTTGGACCGGATGATATACCAATTGAAGCATGGAAATGTCTGGGAGAAGTTAGGATTCAATGGCTAACTAAGCTCTTTAATAGGATTTTGAAAACTAGAAAAATGCCAGATTGATGGAGGCATAGCATTGTGGTACCAATTTATAAGAACAAATGGGATATCCAGAATTGCTCGAACTATAGATGGATAAAACTTATGACTCATACGATGAAACTTTGGGAGAGGGTTATAGAACGAAGACTTAAGAGTTTAACCACAGTTTCGGAGAATCAATTTGGATTTATGCCGGGTAGGTCTACTACGGAGGCCATCTTCCTGTTTAGGCAAACTATAGAAAAATATCGAGAGGCACGTAAGAGTTTGCATATGGTTTTTATTGATCTGGAGAAAGCATATGATAGGGTCCCCAGGGAGTTAATTTGGTGGGTGCTTGAAAGGAAGAAAATGTCTCAATGTTATGTCGATATCATTAAGGATATGTATGAAGGGGCTGTAACCAGTGTTCTAAAAATCGCTAGGCGCTGGGCGGGCGGCGAGCAGGTGCCTAGCGCCCAGGGGCCTAGGCGGGTGCCTAGGCGGTCTTAGGTTTTGTATTATAATTTTAATAATTTACAAAAGTTAAGCATAATACCTTATCAATTACATCCAATTTAATGTCAATATATATATGCAAAATTTAAAAACATGAAAAATTAACAATCGTGAACAAAATTTATTAAAACTCAAATGAATGAAGTTGGTCATGATGGGTACTTTATATAAATTTGAATTTGTGTAATCTTTTATTTTTCTTCAAATTGCATGAATAACCTCAGTTATGTTTGATAAAATCTACATTAGTAAAATTGGTACCGGCAGATCCTTTGAGAATTCCATTAAGTAATCATCTTTCGCTACATTTAGAGATATCATCATCATCATCATCAAAGCCCATTCCCGAGATTTTCTAAAAAAACAATTAAATAGTTTATTTCTAAAAAATAGGAAAGAAAAATAAAATAAGAACACAATCAACCTTATTAAAAAATAAAAAAATAAAAAAAAATAAAAAAATAAAAAAATCTCCCAGACCGCCTAGACCCCGCCTAGACCCCGCCTAGGCCGCCTAGACCGCCTAGCCCGCCTAGGCCGCCTAGACCCGCCCAGACCGCCCAGACTGCCCGCCCAGGCATTAATCTGGGCGGTTTTCCACCTTCTAGCGCCTAGGCGCCGCCTAGACCGATTTTTAGAACACTGGCTGTAACAAGTGTTCGCTCAGTAGGTGGGATGTCCAGTGAATTTTCAGTGTCAGTAGGACTACATAAAGGGTCGGTGTTAAGTCCATATCTCTTTGCTTTGGTCATGGATGAGTTGACGAGACATCTGCAAGAAGATGTACCTTGGTGCATGTTATTTGCAGATGATATTGTCTTAATGGATGAGACTAGTGCAGGTTTAGGTCAAAAATTAGTTAAGTGGCGGGAGACTTTAGAGAGTAAAGGTTTTAGAATTAGTTGTTCGAAGATGGAGTATCTAGTGTGTAACTTTGTTGTGAACCACGAGGGAGAAGTAATGCAATTAAGATCGAAGGTGTAGAGGTCCCAGAGTGTGAGACTTTTCGATATTTTGGATCTATAATTCAAAAGAATGAGGCTATTGGAGAATATGTAGATCATAGGATTAAAGCTGGTTGGTTGAAATGGAGAATGACGTCAGGAGTATTATGCGATAGAAGGATGTCTGCAAGGCTAAAAGGGAGATGTTATAAGACAATTGTTCAACCAGCCATGCTATATGGTTCAGAATGTTGGGCTACTACGGGACAACATACGCATAGGATGGCAGTAGCAGAAATGTGTATGTTAAGGTGGATGTGTGGTAAAACTCGTAAGGATAAAATTAGAAATGAAAGAATTAGGAGATACTTAGGTGTAGCGCTCATAGAGGATAAAATTAGAAAAAGACGTTTAACTTGGTTTGGTCATGTGCGGAGGAGGTCAAGCACGACGCCAATTAGAAAATGTCTAGATTAGCAAGTTAATGGAGGGTGTAGACGGAGGGGACGACCGTTGAAAACTTGGATGAAGGCGGTGAATGAAGATATCATTGAGCTTAGATTAAGCGAGGATATGTTGGAAGACCGCATTGCTTGGAGAATCAAAATTTATGTAGCCGATCCCAAAAATATTGGGAATGGGCTTTGATGATGATGATGTAGACAATAATCTACTGGGAATTTGAATTAAATATGGGGACATGGGAAAGTGTATGGATATGGGAAAAAAACATTTCATGAAACATAACTTAATACTTTGTTCTTGAGCATCAGTCTATCATTATCAGTTCCGCCTATACAGACAGAAAGTATGCTGCTCCTCGCTCTTAATAATTCTCCTTTCTTATTCCATAGATTCAAGACGTTGATTTGTTTGAGGTGGACATGTTCAATAAAAAAGATTGGCTAATTCTAGGGGGGAGGGAGGACGCGAGGGAGGGGTGTATCCCTAGAAGGATTCAAAAAGATTACTTATAGCAGAAATTCTAAATGGCGAGGAAACCAGCGAGGGGAGGGAGTGACCGCTCATCCCCCTTGAGATGCACAGCAGTGTGAATCTCGAGGGGGGTGAACAGTAAAATCCCTCTCCCTCACTGGTTTCCTCGCCCCTTTCGTCGACAATAAGAAAGATTCTTACTTTTAGTTATCCTAGGACAAACAAACAATTTGATCTCTCTTTGGGTTTTCGAGAAAAGAGAAAACTTTATTCATCAGCCAGCGTTGTACAATGAAAGCCAAACGAATTAGAATTTGGAAATAAATATTGAAGCAAGAAATCGTATCGAATTCAAGGCAAAAGGTATTGTAGGGATTTGATTACATCTGAACCCCATATACATCTCAATGCAAAATGTAGCCAAGCTAGCTGCGCGCACCTGACCCACAATCTCTCACGTGCTATTGCCGCACTGTCTTTGTCAAGCTTCATCATCTAATCATGCTAGACAAACTCTACCACCCTGCTACAAAGTGAGGACACAACTGTACCATGACCTTCGCTCGTACATGTGACAAGTAGGAGAGATATAACAATAAAACTATACTGGCTAATCCATGAGATACTTTTTAAGCTTGTGTGGTAACTTATTAAGGGGAAAGAGGAAGGATGATATCTTCCTGAGAGAGAAGTACATGATGATCGGACTCCGCAAATAGTGGTTGAGGGGGTAATAGCACAAAGGATAAAAACTAGAACCAGTTACACACGTTGTGATGGCAAGGCCAAGCGAAGGAGATAGCACAGTGAATGTGCCTGTAATGAATGCTAACATCATGAACATGATGGCCAAAAATGTGCAACAGAATGCACTTGCAACAAAGAAAAACGCGATTCGATCATCAGCTAGATTCATTAAAAAGTGAGTAAGTACGGCAAGTGTTGAGAGCACCATGGCTATGGTGTTTGAGATGGCAAATACCTTGAACATTGTTTTTCCTAGGAAGATGGGTTGGCCATTATTGCTTTGGTAACCACCAGGAATTGTAAATCCAGCTGCAAATGTGACTCTGGCAATGAGTGCAGCTACCACCAAATGATTATTGCTTGCATTGCGTGTTCGTTCAAGTGACTTCTGCCTTTGTTTATTTTTATACGGGTCATCCAATTTGCTCTTAAATGGTAGCCCTAGGTCCTTCCATTTTATACGTCCTTGATAAGTGGATCTCTGAAACAATGCGTTTCTAGCAGCCATCCGTTTTTTCCCCGAGAATAACAGCTCGTGGTCATCGGGCTGATCCCAGTGAAAACAATCAAAAATTAATCAACAATTAATTATACAGAGGATTATTATATTAGCTGTGTCACAAGTGGAGAATCAGCCAGAGCTCTCCAAGATTTTATGAACTCTTATTCAATGATGAACTTCAAAAATTAACCGAGTCATGTAAGCAAAGCATTTGTGGTTTCTTTTATTGAGATCGTCTTACCAGGTTGTTCCGTATAATTCCGAGAGCAGTACTGTTTTCCTTGTTGAGATCCATGGTAGACACCCTATTATCTTTAGATAACAGTTCCACAACATCATATTCTCCACAAATAGCAGCAAGATGCAACGGGGTGTTTCCACCAATATCAGGATGATTAAGTGATTCTTTAGTTGTGATGTCACTTCCGAGAGCACCTTTTAGCACCCGCCTGCGCCCTCTTAAAGCAGCAACATGAAGATAATTCCGATCTCTATGATCGAGCACTTGCCAACAATCTGGGCAATGTTCGAGAATCACTTTAATCACATCAACGTTGCCACAACCTGCAGCAACATGTAGGGGGGACATGCCTTTCTTGTCCAAGATGTAGGCAACGGTGCTATCAGTTTTTATTAGTGACTCGCAACATTCCACAGTGGAGCGGTCACATGCAGCATAATGAAGTGGAGTCCACCCATGTTTATCTGCTTCTTTGCTTATGGATGGCTTCACTCCATGTAACCTATTTATGATTCCTGAAATTACACCATGTTTTAGCCATAGCTAATTTGCTATCACATATCCATTGCAAACCTTGTGAAAATTGGTCCATAAGTTGAAAGCATGACACAATTAACTTTAAGATCACATTTGAATATTTGATGCATGGGATTAGAAATTTAGTACAATAATTATTTTTAAAAAATGAATGAATTTAAAACTTTGCAATTAAATCAAAAGATATAATTAGTTGAGGAATAAAAGTACAAAAAAATTAATGAACAAATTTCTTCCCAATATTTACTTTGTGACAAGGAATGCGATTTCTTGAAATATGTCGAAATTTCACGAAATATTTCGTATTTTGAAGTTTCAGAATATTTTTCTAAATCCAAAATATTTAATTTTTCTCAGTGAATTAATCTCATGAGAAAAAGAAATATTTCAATCTCTATATATTTTAACCTGCTATAATGTTATTTAGTATCAAAAGTATGTCATGTGAGTGATTCTTATTTGATATATAGTCTCTATGACACTATGGGTGTGTTTGGTTGCATGGAACCCTATACTATGTGAATCTATGAAGGGACCTCTACAATTTAGACTAAATTGATGTATCATTCCACATTCACCATTTAATTGTGTGGTCAATGGTGAGAATGGAAGTCTCATGGACATGAGAATCTCACTCCTTGGTCACCCAAGGCATATGATTCTCATGTTCATGGGACTTTTATTCCTATCATTGATCACAAAATCAAATGGTGGATGTGAAGAATACCTCAAGTTGACCTAAAATATAGGGGTCCCTTCATGGATTTTCATGACATATGATTCCATGCAACCAAACACACCCTATGAGTCATGTGAGACATTTTATGTAATAGTTTAAAATGCATAACTTTATGTTGTTAAATTGGAAATTACAATCGAAATTTTAATGTTTTTCTACACAAAACAAAATATTTTTTAAAATAATAGAACCGAAATTAACTTGAAAAACGAAATCACAATCCTTGTTTTGTAGCTCGCTACTTGTTAGCTTATTGTGTATGCTCTATGGGACTACTGCGTATGTCAAAATAATGGTAACGAATTATATAAGTGCTACCACTGAAAATAGCTTAAAGATTCTATCTCAAAAACAAAACTTAAAGAAGGGTGTGCTTCAAATGTTAACTCTAATACAACCATTTCTTATGCTTGTTTAAGAGGCCCCCATCAAATTTCTCTTGAAAGATAACATAACACCATGAAACAATATGAATGAACAAATAATTATTACTGTGAGATCTCAAGCAATTACCAGAAGACCCTGACATCGCTGCTGCGTGCATAGCCGTCGTTCCATCAGGACCACTATGAGCTGAAGTTTGACACGTATCCTTGATACACACGTATCCAACTTGTAAAAAGCAGCTAAATAAAGTGGCGTCTCTCCAGCTACGTTTTGAAAGTATTCAAATTCTGGATACGCTTCTATCAGATAATTCACCATCTCATCATACGTACCTGGCGCATTGTTTCTAACTTGCACAGCCTCGTGCAAGGCAGAATCTCCCTTCTTATCAGCAACCTTTATAAGTTGCCTCACTATGCTTTCTTTTCCTCCATTTTCAATGTCCTCTTCTCCGAGACTTTTTGCCTTTTCAATGATGAGTTTAATAATTCTCCCTTGCCCTTGCCTTGCTGCCATGTGCAGAGCTGTATCACCATTGGTATTTACATTCAGTAGTAGTGATGACGGACATTAAAAGCATTAGCATAATCTGCAAGGAAGGAATTTGCTTTATTTCCAAAAGAAAGATTAATTGTTGGACAAGATTAGAATAACTTTTCAAGATGAAATCCGTTGGCAAAGTTCCATCGAGTTCTTACTCGTCTATATCGCAACGGCTATAAATAGTTCCTTATTCAGAGATCTAAAAAGCGCATGCTTGCTATTCCTTGGATGGAAGGAAATGGGATTTCTCTTTTTCTGTACGAAATGAGGTTCCGCACACTAGAATAACGCTTTCCTCCATCTCTGGGTAACTGGAGCGAGAAGCAATTGCTATTGGTTTATTCTTCTCAGGTTGAACAACAAGTCTTTACTTTAGTTCATTTTATCATGATGGATCATCTCATGTATAGCTTACTCACAATATATACTATGAAAGTTGATTCAAGAGAGAGAAATCTTTATTGATAAATATTCCTTGCCTTTACCTTTGGTGCTTTGCATATATACACTATGAAAGTTGACACCAACGAATTTAAGAAGTTTAACAGTGAAGATTTACATGATCTTCTATAATGCGGTAAGACCTACTTGATGTTTGTTACACTGATTATTTCAATTTACACATTATTTGGGAATTCCAATCGACAACAAATTTAACTGAACTTAGCCAAATTCTAATTAGTAGTTCGTTGGTTTTCATTTGAAAAGTCTGATTATATGAGTATATGTAAATATACTAATCAAATTAACTTGATAATGAGATCTTAAAATATAACTGAGCATTATGATTTCTTGGATTTACCTTTTAATATGAAAATAGAAGAATGGGAAAATTAGTTCACATGTTTTCTCATAAATCTCCATAAATCAAAATGGATAAATAAATAGAAAACATTAACACTAACTTCTACTTGCTCAAAGATAATATTTCATTTCGAAGAGGGCCTTTCATCACCTAAAATTCTCAAGACAAGTAGCATACAAAATGATCTGTAAAGGAAACTTCAGTTTTGGTCAAATATAGAAAAGTATCATTGATCTCTCTTTAATCATTGCTTCCTGAAATCACCATTTGATCAATCTCTTTTTCTCGTACATGTGACAAGTAGCTACGAGAGACATAGACATCGCAAAATAATACAATTGGCTTTGGTTTGAGATCATTAAGAAGCCTGTATGATACCAAATGGGATTCAAACAACCAGTCCAAGAATGAGAGAAAGGGCAGTATATGTTTGAAAATGAAGTGCCCGCAATCTTAATTGGTGAGTCTCAAACCCGCAACCTTTTACAAATAGAGTAAATGTCCGATTAACTGTGCTACAATTGGTGGACGTAGACTGAGCTTGTGACAAACAACATTCTGCAAGGGGTGGGGATATATTTGCTTCAGACCTTCTTATGTGAGATAAAATAAAATTTTTGTTTCCTTAACACTTTCGGAGGTACCATCTAAACTATATAACTTCTCTTCCTCAAATGAATAGTAAAAAGTGTATGTCTTCAACTCAAATTTTTTGTTCCTATTTTACCCTCCTCTATTATTAATAATTACATGTGAAGCCAACAAACCTAATGAATAGTGTCAGGGGTATTTTTGTCTTTTAATTAAAAATAATATTGCATTTTTTGCAAAATTTTCCTCCCAAATTAATATTATTTATAATCAAATTCAACCCCTCTCAATATTCATTAATTACACCTAAGCTCTTAACATAATTTATTTGAAACCCTCAAATTATCTATAAATTATAAATAGACCCTTACGAATAAAAACACTATTACACTTTTTTTTTTATTGATTTATCCTTCCAAAATTAAACTATTTACAATCAAATCAGCCCCTGTAAACATTCAATAATTATACCTAAGCCCTTAATATAATTTATTTGAAGCCCTTCAATTATCTATATATTACAAAAATACCCATACATCTAACTTTTGAATTTCTCATTTGCCCAACCCATTTCATATTTTTACAATCAAAACTAGCGTATCTTAAACATTGATTATTTATACAAACCCCTTATTTATTTATAAACTATACATATGCCCTAAAAAATTGTATATAATTATATTGTTTAGAAATTTAATAATATTTTTTTCTTCTTATTGAATTGTTGTAATAAATAGGGACGATTCGGTTTTTCACCTAAACCGTGAACCGAACCGACTTAGGTCGGTTTTAAAATTTTCAAACTGAAACCGAACCGACCATTAACAAAACTGATCCGAAACCGAACCGATTCTAATTTATGCAAACCATAACCGAACCGAACCGACTAAAATTGAACCAAAATCGAAATAAAACCGAACCGACCGACTTTTTTAAACATATTGTATTATTTATATATATAATATATATTATTTATTATATATATTCGGTCGATTCGGTTTGGTCGGTTAAAATCACATAGAAACCGAAAACCGAACCGACCACTTCGGTTTTGAATTTTTTAAAACCGAAACCGATCCGAACCGAATTTAAACCGAACCGATTGGTTCGGTTTAGATCGGTTCAATCGGTTTGATCGGTTTTTTGTTCAGCCCTAATAATAAAATAAAATTTTATTGAATATCCGCACACATAGAGCGCGTCGACATCATCCAACTTGATGCATTAATTAGTTCAGGAATTTATCACCCGTTGGTTTCTAGAAGAATTGAAACTCTCAACTCATACTGCCTACTGGTGAAAACACACGACAATTGGTAAGAACTTTAGAATAAAATGTAGATGGGAGATAGTGTAGAAACAGAGTAGTATTAGAATGAACCTCCAAAAAAATTGATTTGGGTCTATTGTGTAGAGATTGGATCATTCGATCCTTGTTCCTAGCTCTTAGAAGTACTTCAGGAGTTCAAAAACAAATAGTAAGGATCATAGACAATTAACAGAATGTGTGGCAGTGAGTGCACCAAACAAATAGCATTTACTGTCATCTTCTGTTCTTTTTTGGGTAGCTTTTCTCCTCAGCAACTTCACGTGGTATTCCTAGGTCCTCCCAATTGATATTTGGTATATGCTGCGACGTTGCTCCAGTGAACATTGTGTGAAGTGCATCACGGCTTGCTTTCTGAAACTTATCTAGCTCCTCAGACGGCTCCTAATGAAATACAGGACAATTGACACAAAATCTTCAGATGAGAAACATAATAGACTGACATAGCTAGGTGGGAAATCGGGTACTCTAATCTGAATTTATATTAATGAACTTCAGAACTTCTTCTAAAGGATCTTGAGGTTTCTTTTATGGAAGTGGTAATTACCTTTTCTAGGATAATGCGATATGCATCAAGGTCTTTCTTGTTTAAGGCACTTTTGTTAACTCTGGGATCTTCGACCAAAAATTTCACAATACCATAGTGTCCACAGATAGCAGCGAGATGCAAAGGTGTGTTTCCATCATTATCAGGCTGATTAAGAGACTCTTCACTCATGATCTCAATTCGGAGCGCATTCTCAATCACTTCTCTATAACCTCGTAAAGCAGCAACATGAAGATAACTGCGACCTCTATGGTCAAGCACTTGTGAACAATCTGGGCAACAATCAAGGATCGCTTCAACCAAATCCATCCTGCCTCGACCTGCTGCAACATGAAGGGGAGACATGCCCTTTTTGTCCAACATGTAGGCAATAGTACTATCAACTTTTAATAGTAGTTGACAAAGGCTACGGGAATTGCTAATATATGCAGCATAGTGAAGTGGCGTCCACCCATGTATATCTGCTTCTTTGGTTAAGTTTGGCTTCACTTCCAGTAACTTCACTATAACACCTGAAAATATACTACGCCCATTGTTAATTTCTATTCGCGCTAAGAGTAAAACAAGATATTTTGTGTTCTCAGAAAGAATTACAGGTTACCAGTAGGAGCAGTACTATGTAAATTACATTGTAACTTGTAGAATTACCTCCATTAATGTTATGCATCGTTGCTGCGTGTAGGGCTGTCTTTCCATCAGGACCACCATGAGCTGAAGATGGACAAGTTTCCAAAATCTGTCTCACAGCATCTTCCCATAGCCAACCTCTTTTGGCTGCTAAGTAAAGAGGTGTCTCTCCAGCACGATTCGCAAAATATTCAAATTCTGGATACGCTTCAGTTAAATGCTTCACCACCTCAAAATTTCTATGCCGTGCTAGGCCGTGAAAGTTACCACCTCGCACAGCTTCGTGCAAAGCTGTATCATTGTTGTTATTAGCCATCTTTATTAATTGCTTTACTAAGCTTTCATCACGTCCTGTTCCATTCCCAATGACCTCTTCTCCAAGACTTTTCGCCTTATCAATAAGACGTTTAACAATTCCTCCGAGACCTTGCCTTGCGGCAATATGTAGAGCTGTATCACCTTTTGTATTTACATTCAATAGCAGTGATGGACATGCATTGAGGATGGCTTCAACACATGCATCCTTTTTAAACTGAACTGCTACATGAAGTGACGAATACTTCTCGTGTGTCATTTGCAAAGGAAAAACTGACTCAAATCGCATCTTGAGTGCGTTAACATCTCCCTTTGCTAGCACTTTGTATAGTTCGCGATCCATGGTTGGGTTTCTGGGTTTGCCTGATAGCTTATTTGATTTTGAAACCGGTTTGGTGTTACACTCAGAGAATGAGAAATATGTATGTCCACAAAGTTCATCATATATATACACTTGTCCCATTGAGATCAGCAGGCAAACTTGACTAATTTCTTGTGCTTATTATATTTTTTGAAAGTCCACAAATTGACTAACATTAATGTGTCAAACAAATTTTGAGGGTATTGATTGCAAAATTGGACTTTAAAGAAATTTATACACAGTATAAGAGGGGTCCACACGGTGCAATTTGCTTCCAATTATGTATGTACTTTTCAAAGTACGTATGAATGCGACGTGGATCTTTCCTATTGACTTGAGCATCGAAGTATGTACTTTTCATCGTCTCCCAGGAATTTCCCAGATTCATACAGTTGGATCATTCCTGTTTCTCTTTTGACATCTTGAGATGCCAAAACTAAAATTTGACCTCACAATGTTTTATTGATTTATTGATCAATATGTTTTTAATGTCACCAATAGTATACTAACCATTTGGTTGTATTCCAGGCACAGACGAGAGAAAAATTAGGTGAAATCTCCCTTTCAATGTGTACGCGTATTAATACATCAAAGCACCACCTAACTTGTATGATTCTTTGACCTCAATTGCATTTTCGATTTCATAGAATAGACTTTGGTCAAGGTCTGATACTTTGAAAATCGATCTTTTAGAAGCATAAAGTCAGTCTACAAGTTATTGAATAATATCGATCTTAATCCTTTGACTAAAGTCAAACATTCAGTTTATTGACCAGAAGTCATACAGGGTTTCTTTTTTCTTTTCTTTTTTTCTCTTTTTTTGTAGTTTTTCTTATCTTTATTTTTTTTTAATTACTACTTATGAATTATGATTATCAAAAGGCCCTGCTAAATAACATTATCATTTTTGTTGAAGAACACTACCAATCTCTTTATTTTCTGAAGTATATCACCACTTTTCTGAGACACTACCACCCGTTGAAGGACACCAAAAAATAAACAAAAAAAACCCTAACCCCTTGTCTAGTCACTACCTTTCTTCTCCATCAATCACCATCGTCACTACCTTTCTTTGAAGCAGAAAAGCTTTGGGTAAGTTATAAATTGTCATTGTTCTATGAACATTTGGCATAGTCTGTAATGAATTCGCTTTATTTCCAAATTAGCAAGATGGATGGATGGACAATAGTACAATCACTACTACTTCAGTGATTTTTATTATAGGTCTCCCCATTTAATCCTTCACAAATGCAAGAGAGAAATCTTTCCTTACAAATATTCATTGCCTTTACCTTTGGTGCTTGGCGTACACAATGAAAATTGAAAGAGTGGGCAGTAAAGATGGAGATGATGCGTTCAGTAGGAGAAACCTTACACGACTTTATGTCAAGTGAGTCAAGCTAGCATAAGTCTCGGCTAGAGAAAATATCTGGATAATTAGTGGCTGTGAACCAAGCAAAAGACTTTGACTCTCTATTGGCTTAGCCGCTCGCGAGCTAATTATGAAAGTCACTTAAGGAGCATTTGCAGAATTCAGGTATAGCTAAGGAAAAGATCATGGACATGGATAGTAAACTGTACCAAGCCATAGCAGGAGGAGACATCTCGGTACTCGAGCAATCAGAGCCGGATGCCCTATCACAAAAGACTTGTACAGGCATGATGCAGGAGGGTTTTTAGGATTCCTAATTTGGGTTTCTAGAGTTCCTAATTTGAGTTTCTAGGGTTCCTAATTTGCTCTTTGAATAATACTGCTTGTTAATTTTAGTAGTTTTTTCCCTTTATAGTAATATTTCAATTATAGTTTAGGAAGTGATTCTGAACCCGATTTGGGCCAAATTCTTGGCAGATTATTTCTTTTATTATGTATTTCATTTTAACACGATATTGGGGTGTTGCCATTTTTGATAAAATTTCAATATTGATGAGTTTTAGCTATAAAGCCTGGCTTGTGGGCTGATTTTAGAGAGACATTTGATTTGAGTAATTTAATTGACATTAGAGTTATTTCTCTGTGTTTTTGGGTAATCTTTTTGTGTTCTTCCCTGTGAATTGTCTGTTAAAACTATCATGCCGAATAATCGCTATTCTACCCGATGTCAGTTGGTATCAGAGCTTCAGCATCTTCTTGGAGTGAGATTTCATCAATTTCTATGACTGGTGATCGTGGTCATGATCGTCGCGAGCAGGTTTCAAATGAGGAAGCCCCTCACCGTGAACGAAGAAGGACAAACTGAAATTGTTAAACAGATACTAAAAACTTGTCCATCCTGTGCCGATAGTGGTCCTTGTGGAATGAATGCATTGCACGCTGCAATAATGAGCAATAGTTCAAGTAGTTGCACCAATAATAAATTCAACTCTAAATACAGGATTCAACATTAATATGCCATCTGTTTTTTGTATATATGTTTTCTTCTAATCACTGACTGTGAAAAGATGTTCATCAGATATCACAAAGTTGTTGCTCAATGGAAAACCAAATAGTATTAGAGAGAGAAATGAAAAGGGATGGACACCTCTTCATTGTGCTGTGTGCTTGGGTTTCACAAATAGGATGGTCGAATTGTTGGACTTTGATAATTCTGTTGCTTACATTGCTACAGAAGATGAAGGTTACACAGCTTTACATATTGCTGCCCGTGAAGGAGACATAGATGCGATTAAAGTGATCACTCAATATTGCCCAGACTGTTGGGAGCGTTGTAGTAAGATGGGGCAGAATTTACTTCATGTCGCTCTTTCTCATGCAAAACCATCGTGTATTGTCCCACAAATACTGGAATTGGGTATGCCTGTTGAAAACATCCTGAATGAGCCGGATAGCGATGGAAACACTCCTTTGCATCTGGCTGCCAAGGTAAATTGTGTGAAAACAATAGATAAGCTACTGGATGATCCTAAAGTGAAGAAGAGGGCCATAAATAAAGAAAACAAGACAGCTTGGGACTATGCACAATGGGTATGTTCAACTTTTACACTAAATATATTATGGAGAGGTAATAACCTTCCATTTTTAACATCCCACCTTTTATCCCAATAGTTCAAATAATTAGATCGTCTCAAACTGGGTTGATCTGTGAGGTTGATCTATTAATATATATAGAAGTGATTCTTGAGAAATATGCCTTTTCTCTTTCATGTATGGTATTTTCTATGAATAACTATTTTCTTTTTGAAACAAGGATACCTATTATCTTTGGAGGGCAGCTAGAGTATCCCAATGCCATCGAGGCCAAGTGATTGAAGGGAGAGCTTGTAGAAACATGTTTGACGTATTGGTGGATAGAACTTTCAAAGCACAGATCAATGATTTAAAGGATGAAACAGATGCCCAGTTGGTCGTAGCTACACTTATCGCTACTGTATCATTTACAGCTGGAATTACACTTCCAGGGGGCTATAAAAGCCAGGGTGACGATGAGGGCATGGCCAATCTGACAAGGGTAGCATCTTTCAAAGCATTTGTGATATCAAACACAGTAGCCTTGTTACTCTCCACTTTTGCTGTGGTCATGATTATTCGGTTGAGATTGCTACAACATAGAAACCTGGCATACATTTATGTTAAAGGTGCATACAAGGCCATTACCTTTGCCATGGTAGCTATGGTAGTAGCATTCACAACAGGCTCCTACGCTGTGCTGAGAAACTCAGCTGGATTAGCCATTGCAGTCGGTGTCATCTGCTCCATTTTCCATTTCCTATTACTTTCTGTTTTCTTATACAAGCTGAAAAAGATAGGTTTTTACATAAGAAGTACTTTAACCCATTTGGTTAAGAAGTCATGACATTCTTAACCATATACAAATGCAGTTTGCCAGACATATCCATTTTTGTCAAAGTATTTTAAGACCATTTGCTTTGAGGAAATTGAAAGTTTATTTTGGTTAGAGCTTTGTGTATGCACCCTATATTTTTGGATGTGTGTGCATCTAGGCAACTCTGAGGTTCCAACTTTAATCAATTTGGTTGGTAAGTTAGTGAATGGTAACTTTTGTATATCATGTTCCTAGCCTCTGTTTGCTTCATGTCATATAATGGGTTGGGATCAGTTGACAACTATGCATTTTGACGACTTTCATGCAAACAAATCTGGACCTTAGACATGAAAATATCTATCCGATATTACAAAAGAATTATAACAAACCTCACACAAATTGCAAGACCGGACCGTAGGAGTGGTATGGAAGAAAAGATAATTCAAATAATTTGTACTCCTCATTGTGGCATTTCATTTAATGATCGTTTGTTTTGGTCTTGTTGAATGTGGTTACTGTCGTCTTGTTGAATGTGGTTACTGTCGTTGCCCTCGCTTTTACTCATGCGAGGTTGAATGTTTCGGTTTCTCTTGTGGTTGGATGTAACAATTGAATTTTTACTTTGTACCACCGCGGTAGTAAGTAGCAATGTGGTGGTGGCATATAGCCATTTTCTCTTTTGTTAGGCTATGAAATTTGTTTTGTCTTCTCTGTTTTCTTTCTTATCTCATCAGAGCAAGGAGAGTTTGTTGGTCAACGATCTAAGTAGAGAGAGAGCTTGAGTTGCTTGATTTTGAATTGGTTGGAAGTTCCCTTGAGTTGTTTGATTTTGAGGCAAGAGGGTGAATCTTATGCTTTAAGGAGTGCATATTGGTGATTAGATCAGTGAGTAGATCAGTGATAGATCGGTGAGTAGAAACTTTCACTCTTTTGATTTCATGATTTAAGCTTTCTTGTTTTAAATTTGAGGATTTTGCTAATGAGTAACCTAGTATCTTTCCGGAATTGTAGTTTTTGATTCTTTTGGTATTTTTGTTTATTATTTCTTCCAATTGAAAGATGAAGGTGAGATCTTTCTATAGGTAGCTTATATGTGAGATTTGGATACGTATTGAAGAACTTATAAGTCTTTGAAGTTGGTGTGTTGAAATCTGTTTTGCTGAAATTTTCAGTCTAACTATAAATCGTGAGGAACAGGGGTTAAAGATTTGGTTTTATTTTCTGGTATTGAATGGTTTTCGGTATAAATCTAACATGTTTAACAAGTTAAAGGTAAGGGCTTTCCAATGGTATAAAGTTTTCAGGATTTGGTTGAATATTGCGATGTGTGTGTGTGATTGAAGGTGCTCTGTTACTGTAAATTTCTGACAAAAATTCTGATCTGAGGTTAAAGACGATGATGTCATGCTGACGTCATCTGTTTGACCCGATTTTTGACCCAACTTTGACTGATCATAGAAGTTGATGTATAACTCTGTTTTTATCACCGTTTTCACCGTTGTGACCACCGTGATATTATTAAATTTTACAATATTTTTATTTCATATTTTACAATATTTTTATTTTGGCAATAATGTGCCTCGAGATGCGTGTTTCAAGTAGAGGTTGAATATTGAATATTGTGCCTCATCTATGTGACTGTGAAATTTAGAATTTCATTCCTCTAATGGAATTATGAAACGATGCTACTTGATTAGTGTTGAGAATTTTGAGTTTGACATGAATACCTTACTCCGGTGTTTGCAATGTACAGAGTGGTACATTATGGCCATAGATGCCTTGTGAAATCCGTACATAGTGAGTTGTACGGTGACTGTCTCCAAAAGGGGAAAACTAAGCCACTATACGAGTTATGACTCGCGTGATATAGTGGAGTGTTCCTGAGGAGCAGTGTCTGATTTCCAAAAGGGGAAAACTAAGCCACTGTACGAGTCATGACTCGCGTGATACAGTGGAGTGTTCCTGAGGGGTCAGAGGAAGAGTGTGAACTTAGTCTCTTCCAGCGCGCAGTTTAAATTGTGATTTGGCCGTGTGTCCAGTCTTTTGAGGTGAAGTATGCATTTTAGAGACGGCACCCCGTTTGAAATGTATACATACTCAAAGTGGGTATTGGTACACGTGTGGAGGTGTGTCGGGGTGAGACACATTCGGCACATGGAGAGGTGCGATAGGGCATTCATGGTCTAAAATGTTTTTGTTGATAATCTGATTTGTGCATATGACTAGTTCACCATATGGTTGGTGCAGTAGGTATATGTTGTAGCATGTGATGTAAGGTACATGTGGATATATGTGGATTATCATTTGCGTTATTTGTAGTTTTTTTTATCTGCTCATACCAGCTTTAGGCTGACCCATTTTGCTTTGTTTTGTGGCAAATGGGTGTACTCTTCTTGGAGTGCAGGTGTTGAAAGCGACTTTGTGGATAAGGCCGGGCGGAGCTAGATCCTTGTCATTTCCAGGGTCTGTATTATGTTTTGTGTTTTGCTTTTTGGTATTGTATATGAAAGTTATGTTTGTGAGATGCTTTGATGGGTAGAGTTAGGGGAGAAGTTGCCTTTGGCATGGTTGTAAATACTTTGGAATGCTTGTAATATTTTGGATATTCCGTTTTCCGAGAATTGTTTGTGTGATAATGTGGTTGGTGGTATGTCACGTGCCATTTATAGGAAATCTCCCGTTGTGTTGAAATTTTTCTTATGAGCGGGGCGTGACAGACAGTAAATTTGGTATCAGAGCCATATTGTTCACGTTAGGCAGAAATGCTTAACAATTCCTCGGATGGGGTGTGGGTAGAAGAGTAAGATCTTTTGTTTGAGGTTTTCACTTGATTTTAGGGATGGATTGGTTGTCCAGTTACCCGGTGATCTTAGACTGTGTAAGTAGGACGGTGACCCTTACGTTTCCTGGTGTATCTCCTTGTGTTTTGAGATGTGAGTCGAGCTCTGATTCAGTGATGTCGAGTTTCCTTGGTTCTGTTGAGACACCTAAACTTGACATTAGTGATGTTGAGGTGGTTCGGTATTTTTCCGATGTTTTCCTCGAGGTTTCTAGTCTTCCTCCTCGTCGAGAAGTAGAGTTTAAGATAGACCTTATCCCGGGTACTGCACCGATATCGAAACCAGCTTATCGTCTTGCCCCTAAACAATTGGAAGAAATGAAGGTGCAGTTAGAGGATTTATTACGTAAGGGGTAAGTTATTGTAAATTTAAATGGATGTGATTGTTTATTTGAGGTTCTCATCTATATGGGAGGAATATCATTAATTCTTTTGAGGTGTGTATGATTCTTAGGTTTATTCGACCGAGTAATTCTTGTTGGGGCGCACCTGCTATATTTGTGTCAAAAAGGGATGGATCATTGATGATGTGCATTGACTATCGAGAATTAAATAAGGTCACCATCAAGAATAAGTATCCACTTCCACGCATTGATGATTTGTTGGATCAGTTGAGAGGTGCTGTAGTATTTTCAAAACTTGATCTTCAGTCTGGGTACCATCAGATGAGGGTTGAAGAGCAGAGTATTCCGTTGACTGCTTTCAGAACCCGGTATGGATTGTATGAGTATCCAGTGATGCCTTTTGGTTTGACAAATGCTCCAGCTTTCTTTATGGACTTAATGAATCGGGTCTTCCACCCGTACTTGGATCAGTTTGTCATAGTGTTTATTGATGATATTTTAGTATATTCGAGGAGTCATGAGGAGCATAAGGAACACCTTCGCATTGTATTGCAGACATTGAGAGACCACCAGTTATATGCAAAGTTTAGTAAATGTCATTTTTGGGAATCAGAAGTTCGATTTCTAGGGCATGTGATTTCTAGCCGTGGTATTGCCGTGGATCCTGAGAAAGTCGAGGCAGTTAAGTCTTGGAAGAGACCAACTACTGTGTCAGAGATTCGTAGTTTTCTTGGTCTAGCTGGGTATTATCGTCGATTTATTGAGAAATTTTCGAGTATTGCCGCACCTATGACAACTTTGACTAGGAAGAATATTCCTTTCCTATGGACGGATGAATGTGAGCAGGCTTTTGAAACATTGAAGTTGAAGTTGACATCAGCGCCGGTGTTGACGATTCCTGTTTCTGGTGTGAAGTTAGTAGTTTATACAGATGCTTGTGGTACTGGTTTAGGGTGTGTTTTGATGCAAGAAGGTAAAGTGGTTTCGTATGCTTCTCGCCAATTGAAACCCCATGAAAGGAGATATCCCACCCATGACTTAGAGTTGGCAGCAGTGGTTTTTGCATTGAAGATTTGGAGGCATTATCTTTATGGTGAGAAATTTGAGTTGTATACGGATCACAAAAGCTTAAAGTATCTTTTCTCCCAAAAGGAACTAAACATGAGGCAACAGAGATGGGTTGAATTTTTAAGTAGTTATGATTTTGAGATTCAATATAGACCTGGGAAGGCGAATGTGGTTGCGGATGCTTTGAGTAGACGACGTGTGGGCATAGCTTCTTTGATGATTCAGGAGTATCGAGTATTAGAAGTGTTCGCTTCTTATGATGTTCAGCCTATTTCTGCGTCGAAAGAGGTAATTATGGCTAGTTTGTTGATTCAACCATCTTTGATTAGCAGAGTGTTGCAGGGTCAAGTTTCTGATCCAACCTTACGTAAAAGAATAGAAGATTTGGTGATAGACTCAGTTGATGTTTGTCCTACGGATTGGTCTGTTGGTTCCGATGGTGGATTGAGGTTTAAGGGTAGATTGTGTGTACCAGCTGATGATGATTTGCGTAAGGAGATACTAGTCGAGGCACATCATTCTCGTTTCACCATTCATCCTGGTGGAACAAAGATGTACCGTGATCTTCGCCGCACGTTTTGGTGGCCTGGGATGAAACGAGATGTAGGAGTTTTTGTATCTCGCTGTTTGACTTGTCAGCAGGTCAAAGCTGAACATCAGAAACCTTCTGGTTTGTTACAACCTTTAGAGATTCCGACGTGGAAATGGGAGTATATTACGATGGATTTTATAGATGGACTTCCACGGTCGAGACGAGGGAACGAGTCGATTTGGGTTATTGTTGATCGGTTGACTAAGAGTGCTCATTTCATTCCAGTTAGTATTCATCGGACTGCAGATAGTTTGGCCCGTTTATTTATTCGAGAGGTAGTTAGATTGCATGGAGCCCCTGTATCGATTGTATCAGATAGAGATTCTTTGTTCACTGCTCAGTTGTGGCGAAGTTTTCATCAAGCTTTGGGTACTCGTTTAGACATGAGCACAGCTTACCATCCGCAGACAGATGGCCAGTCAGAGAGAGTTAACCAAATAGTCGAGGACATGCTTAGGGCATGTATTTTGGATTTTGGTGGAAGTTGGGAAGATCATTTACCATTATGTGAGTTTGCCTATAATAATAGCTATCAAGTGAGTATTGGTATGGCACCATATGAAGCATTGTACGGTAGACCTTGTAGATCTCCTATGTGTTGGGCTGAAGTTGGTGATTCTGCAGTTATAGGTCCCGATATCATCAGAGACACTACTGAAAAGATAGATTTGATACGACGACGATTAAAGACAGCTCAAAGTCGTCAGAAAAGTTACGCAGATCGTAGGCGCACAAATCTGGAGTTTGCAGTAGGTGATAGAGTTTTCTTGAGAGTTTCCCCCATGCGAGGTGTTATCAGGTTTAGGGGAAGAGGGAAATTAGCTCCGAGATATATTGGGCCTTATGAGGTTGTTGAGAGAGTTGGTCCAGTGGCGTACCGACTTGTTTTGCCACCAGCTATGTCTGGGATTCATGATGTCTTCCATGTATCAATGCTTCGGAAATGTTCAGTAGATCCGACCCAGATTATAGAGCCGGATGATGTTGAGGTGTCAGAGGATTTGTCTTATCACGTGCAACCAATATCTATTGTTGATAGAGATGAAAAACGATTGCGACGGAAGACTGTAAGACTGGTGAAAGTACAGTGGAGTGACCAGGAAGGCGATGTGACATGGGAATTGGAGGATCGTATTCGGCAGTTACATCCGTATCTATTCTCCTAGCATTCTGTCTTTTTCTTAGTTTAATCTCGAGGACGAGATTCCTTTTGAGGTGTGTATTATGTAACAATTGAATTTTTACTTTGTACCACCGCGGTAGTAAGTAGCAATGTGGTGGTGGCATATAGCCATTTTCTCTTTTGTTAGGCTATGAAATTTGTTTTGTCTTCTCTGTTTTCTTTCTTATCTCATCAGAGCAAGGAGAGTTTGTTGGTCAACGATCTAAGTAGAGAGAGAGCTTGAGTTGCTTGATTTTGAATTGGTTGGAAGTTCCCTTGAGTTGTTTGATTTTGAGGCAAGAGGGTGAATCTTATGCTTTAAGGAGTGCATATTGGTGATTAGATCAGTGAGTAGATCAGTGATAGATCGGTGAGTAGAAACTTTCACTCTTTTGATTTCATGATTTAAGCTTTCTTGTTTTAAATTTGAGGATTTTGCTAATGAGTAACCTAGTATCTTCCCGGAATTGTAGTTTTTGATTCTTTTGTTATTTTTGTTTATTATTTCTTCCAATTGAAAGATGAAGGTGAGATCTTTCTATAGGTAGCTTATATGTGAGATTTGGATACGTATTGAAGAACTTATAAGTCTTTGAAGTTGGTGTGTTGAAATCTGTTTTGCTGAAATTTTCAGTCTAACTATAAATCGTGAGGAACAGGGGTTAAAGATTTGGTTTTATTTTCTGGTATTGAATGGTTTTCGGTATAAATCTAACATGTTTAACAAGTTAAAGGTAAGGGCTTTCCAATGGTATAAAGTTTTCAGGATTTGGTTGAATATTGCGATGTGTGTGTGTGATTGAAGGTGCTCTGTTACTGTAAATTTCTGACAAAAATTCTGATCTGAGGTTGAAGACGATGATGTCATGCTGACGTCATCTGTTTGACCCGATTTTTGACCCAACTTTGACTGATCATAGAAGTTGATGTATAACTCTGTTTTTATCACCGTTTTCACCGTTGTGACCACCGTGATATTATTAAATTTTACAATATTTTTATTTCATATTTTACAATATTTTTATTTTGGCAATAATGTGCCTCGAGATGCGTGTTTCAAGTAGAGGTTGAATATTGAATATTGTGCCTCATCTATGTGACTGTGAAATTTAGAATTTCATTCCTCTAATGGAATTATGAAACGATGCTACTTGATTAGTGTTGAGAATTTTGAGTTTGACATGAATACCCTACTCCGGTGTTTGCAATGTACAGAGTGGTACATTATGGCCATAGATGCCTTGTGAAATCCGTACATAGTGAGTTGTACGGTGACTGTCTCCAAAAGGGGAAAACTAAGCCACTATACGAGTTATGACTCGCGTGATATAGTGGAGTGTTCCTGAGGAGCAGTGTCTGATTTCCAAAAGGGGAAAACTAAGCCACTGTACGAGTCATGACTCGCGTGATACAGTGGAGTGTTCCTGAGGGGTCAGAGGAAGAGTGTGAACTTAGTCTCTTCCAGCGCGCAGTTTAAATTGTGATTTGGCCGTGTGTCCAGTCTTTTGAGGTGAAGTATGCATTTTAGAGACGGCACCCCGTTTGAAATGTATACATACTCAAAGTGGGTATTGGTACACGTGTGGAGGTGTGTCGGGGTGAGACACATTCGGCACATGGAGAGGTGCGATAGGGCATTCATGGTCTAAAATGTTTTTGTTGATAATCTGATTTGTGCATATGACTAGTTCACCATATGGTTGGTGCAGTAGGTATATGTTGTAGCATGTGATGTAAGGTACATGTGGATATATGTGGATTATCATTTGCGTTATTTGTAGTTTTTTTTATCTGCTCATACCAGCTTTAGGCTGACCCATTTTGCTTTGTTTTGTGGCAAATGGGTGTACTCTTCTTGGAGTGCAGGTGTTGAAAGCGACTTTGTGGATAAGGCCGGGCGGAGCTAGATCCTTGTCATTTCCAGGGTCTGTATTATGTTTTGTGTTTTGCTTTTTGGTATTGTATATGAAAGTTATGTTTGTGAGATGCTTTGATGGGTAGAGTTAGGGGAGAAGTTTCCTTTGGCATGGTTGTAAATACTTTGGAATGCTTGTAATATTTTGGATATTCCGTTTTCCGAGAATTGTTTGTGTGATAATGTGGTTGGTGGTATGTCACGTGCCATTTATAGGAAATCTCCCGTTGTGTTGAAATTTTTCTTATGAGCGGGGCGTGACATTGGAGCTTTGAGTATTGGCTTGCAAACCGCGTTTCGGGTTCCAGAGGATGAAGAAGTGGTCTTGTGGCTTGGGTGATGGGTTGGTTTCGGTTGTGGGCAGTGTTGCGCCTTGCGAAAGCGTAACAAATTGCAGAACACAATTGATAGTTGCAATAGAAAGTAATAAATCCAAATTATAAACAAGGCAATAAAAAAAAATTCTACCAATTGTAGCTCAATTGGTCAGACATTCACTCTTCATGTGAGAGGTCGCGGGTTCGAGACTCACCAGTTAGGATTTTGTGAGTTTTCGCTCGATTATTAGGAGTACATGTACTCCGCCGTTGATAAGCCTTCGGGTATTGAATGCAGCTGCTTAAATGGACTAGACCAGAGCAACCGGAGCGAAAACAAGTCTTTATGCGAGATGGAGGCGACGAGGATATTAAGTGGCAACAATATTGTAGCCTTCGGGCATGGATTAATAAATAAATAAAAATTGTCAACGACCTAATTTAAAAAAATGTAAAGTAAATGAAAATAAATAAAACACGTACCACACAAAGCAATGTAATGTGGTTCGACAACTTTGCTTACGTCCACATGCAAAGAAAATAGCTTTACTAATGAGATTGATGACTAAAAATGGAGAGAGCTACACAACACCAACGATGTTCAATACACAGTGTCTAAGTGACACCACAGATAACGCGGGGTGCTAATATCCTTCACAAAGAAAAGAAATAAAAATCTCTCTTTCTTTTTCTCTCTCCTCACCTATCTCTCTTCTCCTTCACATACAAACAAGAAAAGGGGTTAAAGAACCCTAATCTCTCACAACTCACAAAGCTCTCAAGGGAAGAACGATTCTTGAAGAAGGGGGGAAACCTCTTTTTATAGCCACCTAAGGCGGTGGAAAGAGGCAGTGATGGAGGGTTCCATCACCTTCCTCTTCCTTCTTCTTCTTCCGGCTGTCCTTCAGCTGATTCAACTTAGATCCAGCAAATTTCAGCAACAATCCAGCAAAGATTCAACTCATTCAAGCAAATCAACCATCGACATGCCCAAATCCCTGCCGACATGCCGAAATCGTGCGTTCACAAGTATGCTTCGCCTTTCTTTGCATTCTCTGTTTCAACAATTCTCCACCTCTGTGAAGATTTCACAAATTTGAGCCGATTACACAAGCATTTTCCCATCTTTGCACTTCACACCCCAAAAGGGTTCAATACACACGAAGGATGTTGATCAAGTCCAAGTAATGTTGAAACTTAATCCCAGAAACTATCTTTGTCAACATATCTGCAGGATTCTCTTTGGTGTCAATCTTCTTCAGTAAGATGTCACCTAGCTTTTTCGATGATTTCTCGCACAAAGTGAAAATGAACATCAATCTGCTTCGTACGTGCATGATGAACTTGATTCTTCGCCAAATAAATGACACTCATACTATCACAAAAGACATCTAAATGGTTTTGTACCACACCCAAGTCATCAAGCAACCCTTGAAGCCAAATTACTTCCTTAATGGCTTCTGTAACAACCATATACTCAGCTTCAGTTGTAGATAATGCAACTGTAGACTGTAACGTAGATCTCCAACTTATTGGTCCTTTAGCAAGAGTAAAAACATAACCAGTAGTTGATCGTCGCCTATCCAGATCTCCTACATAATCTGAATCAACATAATGTTGACCATTACTCACATCCTTCTCAAAGAGTAAACCAACATATATAGTACCCAGGATGTACCGTAGAATCCATTTCACTGCTTGCCAGTGTCCTTTGCCTGGATCATGCATGTTCTGACTTACCATACTAACTGCTTGTGAAATGTCGGGCCTCGTACACACCATTGCATACATTAAGCTTCTTATTGCATTTGCATATGGCACTTGAGTCATGTACTCTCATTCCTTATCAGTGCTAGGAGACATAGAAGCTGAAAGCTTAAAGTGAGAGGCAAGAGGTGTACTAACCGATTTTGTGTTGTCGTTCATCCCAAATCGCTGTAACACCTTCTTCAAATATACTTGTTGAGACAAGTTCACAATTCCCTTCACCCTGTCTCTTTGAATTTCCATGCCAAGGATCTTCTTTGCTTCACCAAGATCATTCATCTCAAACTGAGTTCTCATCTGGCATTTCAACTTATCAATTTCATACTTGCTCTTGGAGGCTATAAGCATATCATCTACATATAATAGTAAATATATAAAGGAACCATCACAAAACTTTCGAAAATAGAGACAATGATCATAATGGCTTCGAGTGTACTTCTGCCCTAACATAAACTGATCAAACCGCTTGTACCACTGCCTTGAAGACAGCTTGGGACTATGCACAATGGGTATGTTCAACTTTTATACTAAATATATTATGGAGAAGTGTTACCTTCCATTTTTAACATCCCACCTTTTATCCCAATAGTTCAAATAATTAGATCGTCTCGAACTAGGTTGATCTGTGAGGTTGATCTCTTAATATTTAAATCACTTCCCCACAAATAATGAGATCATAGATGTAGCTTAATATACAAGTTCAGAACTTTTCAACTATCCATTTTATCTGCGCTATTTTATAATTATTACGTGCTAATTCTACTTGAATTATCTTACAAACACCTGCAAATATCAAGTTTTAGCAATTAATCCAGAATACCAGAGTCACATTGAAGTTTTAGGCCCCTGTTTTGGTCCTCCTCCCGGGATCTGCACTTAGACTCCCATGTAGCATCAACTAGTCATGCCAAATTTCTTGTTTGGATTTCAATTGCTAACATTATGTGCTTCTAATTTGATTCAAATATGAATTCTAGAGCTTATGTAATGTTGATCCCTCTCCCCAATTCATTTATCACCAAACATCAAATTTAATTTAATTAGTTGATGAAAGAGTTTACAGGATCAAGTACCTGAAATACATGTATATATATAGGAAAATTCTAGGGGTCGAGGGAGGGAACGAGGGAGGGAGCGAGGGATGGGTGGTAGCCACCCATCCCCCCCGAGATAAGCGCCATCGCGCATCTCCAATCCGATGCGCTTATCTCGAGGCGGATGGGTGGTTACCACCCATCCCTCGCCCCTTTCCCTCGCTCCCTCCCTCGCTCTGTAGCAAAGCTCATATATATATATAGAAGTGATTCTTGAGAAATATGCCTTTTCTCTTATGTAATGTTAAAATTGTTTTCTTTTGTGAAACAAGGATACCTATTATCTTTGGAGGGCAACTAGAGTATCCCAATGCCATCGAGGCCAAGTGATTGAAGGCAGAGCTTGTAGAAACATGTTTGACGTATTGGTGGATAGAACTTTCAAAGCACAGATCAAAGATTTAAAGGATGAAACAAATGCCCAGTTGGTCGTAGCTACACTTATCGCTACTGTATCATTTACAGCCGGAATTACACTTCCAGGGGGCTATAAAAGTGAGGGTGACAATGAGGGCATGGCCAATCTGACAAGGGTAGCATCTTTCAAAGCATTTGTGATATCAAACACAGTAGCCTTGTTACTCTCCACTTTTGCTGTGGTTATGATTATTCGGTTGAGAATGCTACAACATAGAAACCTGGCATACATTTATGTTAAAGGTGCATACAAGGCCATTACCTTTGCCATGGTAGCTATGGTAGTAGCATTCACAACAGGCTCCTACGCTGTGCTGAGAAACTCAGCTGGATTAGCCATTGCAGTCTGTGTCATCTGCTCCATTTTTCATTTCCTATTACTTTCCGTTTTCTTATACTGGCAGAAAAAGGTAGGTTTTTACATAAGAAATACTTTAACCCATTTGGTTAAGAATGTGCGTGCATCTAGGCAACTCATGGTTCCAACTTTTGTCAATTTGTTTGGTAAGTTAGTGAATGGTAACTTTTGTATATCATCTTCCTAGCCTCTGTTTGCTTCATGTCATATAATGGGTTGGGATCAGTTGACAACTATGCATTTGACAGCTTTTATGCAAACAAATCTGGACCTTAGACATGAAAATATTTAACCAACATTACAAATGATTTGTAACAAACCTCGCACAAATTGCAAGACCGGACCGTAGGTGTGGTCTGGAAGAAAAGATAATTCAAATATTTGTACTCCTCATTGTAGCATTTCATTGAATGATCGTCTGGTTTTGGTCGTCTTGGGTGTGGCTGCTGTTGTGGCCCTCGCTTTTACTCCTGTGGGGTTTAATGTTTTGGTTTCTCTTGTGGTTGGAGCTTTGAGAATTGGTTTGCACGCCGTGTGTCGGGTTCCGGAGGATGAAGAAGATGGTCTAATGGGTGATGGGTTGAATTTGTGTTTGAATTGATTAGGTGGCTTTGATTGTGTTGCTGGCGACTCTTGGATTCATCAGCTGTTCCGTTTACACTATAAGTGATCTCTACATTTAGAAAATTTTACTTCTTTGATCATGATTGATTGTTTTATATCTCTGATTAACTGGTCCTAGCGGGAAGTAATTCCTAGTTCCTTTGCACAAGATTTGAAAGACAGTGTATTTGAAGATAGTATAGGGAAAACCTATTGGAGAATGTAATTGAAAATCTATTCTTTTTCTAGGTTTTGGGATCCTAAATAACCCCACTTGATTTCCCAAAAAAAAAAAAAAAAAAAAAAAAAAAAAAAAGATTATCAGGTCCTATAGACAACACAAAATTTATGAAGTTCGATATAATTGTTTGACAATTTTGATTATGTTTTCGTTGCGTTTCGTATTAATGACTTTTGAACTTTTTTTTGTAGAATGAAAATGGGTGGGCTGTTTTTCGTGCATATTTAGGATCTGGGCGATTTGAATGTAGGCATAATACAAGTGAATATAAGGTGGGGGTATTCAATTCGGGATTTGAATGGAATCTGAAGAATTTTAAATCTCATGGATTTTAAAATGTTTCAAATGATTTTACAAAATCCATTTGATTTTGATGGATTTTAAATGATTGGATTTTGTGGATTTTATAAAAGTTTTTTATGGATTCTTATAAATTCAATGGATTTTTATAAATATGTTATTAGTCATAGGAAACAATGAAAGAACATTGTTATCTATGCCAACACAAATTATAAAACGTCTCTCAAAACATTAATTAAAAAGTTGTTTGTATGTTAGGAGAACTTTACTTCAAATTAAAAAAAAATCAAATACATTGAAGATGGTCCAAAAGTAATACAAATAACTATTTTACTTCAAATTGTTATTCTCGCCACCGCCACCTCTCCTCCCGTCTTCTTCTTCTTCAATCACCACTACCACCATACTACTGCCACCTCTCATCCTCCTCCCACTCTTCTTCTTTTCCATCAATCACCACCGCCACCTCTCATCCCACCTCCACAAATTTTCATCTTCTTAGTCTCAACCTCCTCCCCCTCGCCTTTTTTTTCCTTCTTCTTCTTCTTCTTCTCCTCCACTTGTTTTCTTTCTCTCCTATCTTTTTTTCTTTTTCTTCTTCTTCTTTTTGCCCTCGCGAAGGTTCTGGCAAGTGGGGAACCTCCACTCGCAGGAACCTTCGCAAGAAAGAAGAAGAAAAAAATTGGAAAAAAAGAAAAGAGGAGAAAAAAAAAACAAAAACAAAAACAAAGAGAAAAGTAGAAGAAGAAGAAATCAAAAGGAAAAAAAAATATAAAGAGATAACAAGAAGAAGCGAAAATAAGAGGAAGAAAATGAGAAGAAGAAGAAGAACAATAATAAAAAAAAAAGAACAATAACAAAAGAGAAGAGGAAGTGTGGGTGGTGGTGCAGCTAGCGGTAGTAGGGCATGGTGGTGTGGCTGGAAGTTGTGGGGAGAAGTGGCACTGCTCCTATGAAGAGAGAAGAGAATGGAAGGTGGTGGTGTCCTTCAGCGGATCACAAAAAATGGAATGGTGACGTCCTTCAGCAGAAATGGTGGTGTTATTTAACAATAGCCAATACAAATCCGTTGAAATATGAGGGGGAAAGGTTGGATTGGGAATAACTTTTGTTATATATACTTTCCAAACAAATCTTTCAAAATTCACAACTTTAACAAATCCATTAAAATCCACTACTTCTTGAATACCTCCTGATTTTTGTGAATTTTTGAAAAACCTGAATTGAATACTCCTTTGATTTTGATGGATTTTAAAACAATCCTTTAAAATCGGTATTTGAATACCCCTAGATTTACATGTATTATTTTAAATCCTTAATTGAATATCCCTGGATTTTAATAGATTTTAAAATCATTCACAATCCATTAAAATTCGTAATTGAATACCACCCCCTAAGTAATTTCATCGAAAGATTCCGAATAAGATTAGTAAGCAATATCAAAAAGGAAGAAAGAAACAAATAAATTTGAGATTACATATTGGAACTTCTCTATCTGAGTTAAATAATCGGTAGTTCAGAATGCCAAGCTGCATTCCTTTGAACTTCAACTCTGTTTTGTTGTATTAAATTTGGTTATCAGGATTCGGAACCAATGTCTGAGCAATGGATAGAAGAAAAACAAATAAAAGCTACAACTTATTAGACAGGTTGTTGCGGCAAGTCCAGGTGAGTGAGCAAGCACTGCATATGTGCCCGTCGCAAATGCTAACATCATTGCAAAAATGGCACCCAGCGTGCAAACAAATGCCTTCAATAGTAAGCCTGGAACCACATCCATTATGCCACCTCGTTTAAGAGTCATGAATTTTGCCATGAAGTGGCACAATACTGCAAGACAGGAGAGCAACATGGCAATGGTATTGGATATCGTGAATGCTCTAAAAGCTGTATGTCCAAGCAACGTGGCCATGCCTTCATTAGGTCCGTTGTTTTCATACCCTCCAGGCAGTGTGAAACCGGCTGTAAATGTGACTGTAGCAATAAGTGCAGCCACCACCAAATGGCCATCACTCACTTTCTCAAAATTTTCTGCCATTTTCTCATGACCATCCTTTACATCATCTTTACTCTCTGTTATTGGCTTCCCTATGACCTCTGTATGGATCTTGGCTCTTTTACCACTCTCTACCCTGGCATCTTTCAATAATTGTATCGTCTTGGTACATTCTTCGTGAGTGTCATCGTCAAGTTTGACAACAGACTGTAGGAGAAGAATAAAAAGTTGGCGAGAATTCACAAAGTAAAACCATTTAGTCAAGAGAAGTAATTAAGTGGTGATTGCATTGGTTCAAAATAATATGATTAAAAAGAAATCTCATGTGAAATAGGGTTGCTTGAGTAGAGAATTGATACCTTTGTTAAAAGGTCAAGAACGGTCCGTCTTTTGTTGTTCATGGCCATTTTGTTCACTCTGTTATCCTTGCAGAGAAGATTTAAAATACCATACGCTCTAGAGATTGCAGCAAGATGCAAAGGTGTGTTTCCATCATGATCAAGTTGATTAATGTGTTCCGCAGATATGAGGTCATTTTTTAAAGCATCTTTGACTACCCCTTCCTCATTTCTCAAAGCAGCAATGTGAAGAAAATTCTGTCCTCTATGGTCGAGCAGTTCCAAACAATCTGGGTGACGCTCAATGAGAACTTGAATCACATCTTTCTTTCCTTGACTGGCAGCAACGTGAAAGGGAGAAAAGCCATTTACATCTGTGGTGTAGGCAGTAGAACTATCGGATTCTAATGACCAAAGTATGCAGCATAGTAAAGTGGAGTCCGTCCTTCATCAACTTCTTTGTTTATATCCGACTTTGCTTGTAGTAACTCAGTGACGATATCTGCCAAAACCCCATATAAATATGTCCAATCAATCCATTGGAATTCATTAGAAGTCCAAATGTGGCAGTATTTAAGATGATCTTGGGTTTATATCTACTTCCTGGTTATGTCATTGATTAAAACTTTTTCATGACACCGTCTGTTATATATTAATGTGTTTAACTTCAGATTTGGATGAATCCATAGATCTAAGGTGTGGAGATAAAATAAACTTTACATGTGAATCATTAACTGATTTCAACATTTTGAACCATAATTGAGATTACCTGAATCCTGTCTGATAACTGCTGCATGCAAAGCTGTCTGTCCATCGCGACCACCATGAGCTGAAGATGGACATGTTTGAAGGATTTGTTTCACTGTCTCCATTAATCCTTCATCTACAGCCAAGTAAAGAGGAGTCTCCCCAGCATCATTAGCAAAGTATTCAAATGCACGATCTGCCTCAGTCAGCAACTTCACTACCTCATAGTGTTTATTTCGCACTGCCTCGTGCAAGGCAGTATTCGTCTTATTATTTGCCGCCCTTAATAACTGCCTCAGTACTGTTTCCGATCCAATTTCAACGTCTCCATCATCAGTTCTCTTGGCGCACTGAATGAGAAGTGCAACTATTTCATCTAGACCTTGCCTTGCAGCAATGTGCAGAGCAGTGTCGCTGTTCATGTTTTTCTTCAGTAGCAGTGATGGACATAGTTTGAGGACTACTTGTACACATTCATTCTTTGCAAACTGTACTGCTAAATGAAGTGCCGTATTTTGTGTGTGAGTCTTCTTGAAGATATTGAATGGGTCGAGTACGGCAGAGTTTCCTGTTGCTATGGCTTTGTACAAACAAGAATCCATAGATGAAGTCTGAAGTTGATGATGGTGAGACCCTTTGGGTGACTTAAGTTTCTCATATAGTCAGTGAAAATTATGCTTGAACATCAAGGGAGGAGTTTCCTCTGTGTCCAAGTTAAGAATGAATTTGCCAGAGCAGCTACGAACTTTACAACATTACAATGTTCTTTGAATATTTGGTTGTTCTTTATTGGAACTTGGGGCATCTCTTTTGTTATAGTTTATACCCCCTTTTCATGGAGTGCTTAGGGTGTTAATTGACACAGTTTCCTCATTGTCTCATTAATAGCTCCCTCCTCTAAAATAAGACTAAAACAGGCTCCTTGTTTTCTATTGTTATTTATTTTTCTTCCTACTTCGTGCTTTCCCCCACCCGTATATATTTTTCCTTCATTTTTCTTTTACACTCTATTTTACATAAAATAAACTTTGACAAAATTCAATTTTCCTAAAAAAATTTCAGTGAAACTTAAAATTTTGAGCTCTCTCAAATTGTTCCTATAACAAAATTTGAAACTTCAAAATATGCAGTTTTCATCTAATGATTATGCTCTTCCTTTTTGTAAATTCAAGTGTTGCCTCCCACATTCAGATACACATCACTGTATTCATTTGCTGTCCTAAAATTACCCCATTTTTCTCAGTATATTGTATTCTTTAATGAATATGGTTGTTGATGAACCCGGTTAAGAGGATGGTATGGAGATGTAAAGTTGCTAACAATAGTTTTATGAAGACGAAGTCAATAATAAGAGGGCGCAAAACCACTTTCTGGTTCAATTCAATGACATGGATTTGGCGAGACACACTTCAAGGACAGGAATTTTTTTATATACACATTTTGCAGTTGCTTTTATCAATAAAATAGGTTACATTTGCCTCGGATAGGTATCAGATTTCCAATTGCCATGGGTTATATGCCTTCATGGAAATTAAAAAGCAAATACACATGCCACACGCATTGCAGAAGAAATTGTATGGCAACTTGTATGCAAATACATTAGTGAGGAAGAAACATGTGGAAATCTTACAAATGGTTTATGTGAACCTCAAATTTTGTATGAGTTGGCTAATGAAATATATTTTTCATTGAATTATATAGTTATTATTTTAGATATTAATTTCAATTTTTTTTTTTTTAGGTTTTATACAACTTGTGAATAAACAATTCATTTTTTTTAGTGTTTGCAATTACATATAAAACTTCATTGAAAACAAAAAATAGGGACATGTCACAATGATAGAAATATGAATTGTCAATAGAAAAAAATCATACTCTCCAAAAGGACCAAAAATAAGTTTTTATTAAACTAAACAATTTTTTAATGTTAGCTAATAAAATTGCATTGAAATTATTTTTTTAAAAAAAAGCATATGAGCTCCAAGAGTATCGAACTATGGTCATTTACTAAAAATATTAAACTTCCAACCACTACACCAACAAAGATATTTTGAAATATTTGAATAAACAATTATCATATTGTATTATAATTATATAATTGATTTTTTGTAAAGCTAAGTATTTATTAAAAATATCTACCCCCTCGCACCTGCTTACAAGTAGGGGTGGGCAAGAACCCTAGTCCCGACCCATCCTACCCGGTCCGATATCGTCCCGAACCGATTTAAATCGGGACCAACCGGTTTATATAGTTTTTATCCCGGTCCTGGACCGGTTCCAACCGGTTTTCACTAATTTTGTCCCGAACTGTTTCGGTCCGTCCCGGTTACTACAATTAGCCCAAGTCCAATTGATTTTTATCAATTCTAAGCCCAAGCCCACATCTCACCACTTACAAACTATTAAAACTATAGGTTAGGAGCCAAGTTAGCCATTCATTGGGTTGAGTGGACCATAAACAAGGGAGATGTCACCAACATTGTGTTTATAAATGTGGTTGAAGTAGAGAAGTACATTCAAAATGTGAGACAAGTAGATTTGAAGCTTATTTGGTCTCTATGAAGTATGAACCACCTCCACACAATCTTGGTGGTTCAACCACAATTTCATCTGTCACCCTCACTGTGTTTTTTGTGGGAGAAGAAGATCTAAACACAACACATTTGGTCCTAGCCATTTTTTGGCATGGTTTTACTTTACCTACTGGATTCCCTCAACTATAGCAAAAAAAACCCAAGTCCAAATGGGTGCAAGACAAATTAGTTTTTAAGCATATTAGGCTAGTTCTTTGTTACCTTTTGGAAAGAAGCTAGATACACAACATACAAAAGTATCATCCCACATTTAAAAACCTTCAATATGCCTTCGTAATGTGATTAAAATTAGATTTCAGAGCCGGGAGCTTCAACTGCAATCACCCATCGACTCTAAATTTTATACATTCCAACCAATTTGTTGGAAGGGTGTAGGGTGCATAAACTATAAACTACTTCATACCTATGCAATCCACTTACACATCTCCATACCAATATACTACGAGACAATTACATGCTCTAATATACCAATATATCAATATACTTATGTATAAGTGACAATTACATGCTCCAATATACCAATATACTTGTGTATAAGTGACCATTACATGCTCTAATCTACTACTAGTTAACATGGGCTTTTTTTGAACCGCGATGGCATGGTCCCGATCCGGACTGTCCCGATTCAAAACAGTCTGGTACCAACCGGGTCAGCCCAAAAAAACTTGATTTCCTGACCCGTACCGTTCCCGTTTCACTGTATCGGGACCGAAAACGGGATTAGCTCAAACCCGGACCGACCCGAACTGTGCCCACCCCTACTTACAAGTGTGTTTATAGTGACAGGAAATTGTAGATCTGGTACAGAGCATTGAAGCCACAAAGGAGCACATCTCATCATCATATATAAGCAATTCAAACATAGGAAGGATCCACGACACAAGATAATGAGGAGGGAAAGGATTAACTCCTTGTAAAACTTAGTGAAAGTTATAAAATCTATTTCTGATGGACAAAAATGTTAAATTTGCAGAAAATCATTGCAGTGGCGGATAGAGAAACCACCACATATAAAAAGCCAGAAAAAAGGCATTTTCTGGCGAATAGGTATCCTAATCCGCCATAAACACCTAAAACTACAATTCGCCAGGAATAATATCTGACGAATATAAGCACCACAACTGAGATATTTCTGTCACATATAACCACGACTGACACATTTCTAGCCCCTATATTCGCCACAATTGAAGCATGTCTGATGCTTACATCTGCCACAATAGAAGCATTTATGGCACTTATATTCCATACAATAAAATATGATATATTTTAAATTTTGTAATTAACCGCCACATATAATCATTTATTTTTTAATACAAAAACTTAATTGTTATCCCTACACAAATTTTATTTTAATTTTTAATAAAAATTAATAAATTCTATAATTATCCGTCACAAATAATTAATAAATGTCGATACAAATTTGCAAAAAAAGCTACATAATTATTAATTGTCATATACTTCCGCTAAAAAAAGATAAGCAAATCTACTATCCAAGCCCATGACCAAAATCTTAACATGATGCTGAATGTTTTTCTTCAGTAGCAGTGTCGCTGTTCATGTTTTTCTTCAGTAGCAGTGATGGACATAGTTTGAGGACTACTTGTACACATTCATTCTTTGCAAACTGTACTGCTAAATGAAGTGCCGTATTTTTTGTGCGAGTCTTCTTCTCGAAGATATTGAATTGGTCGAGTACGGCAGAGTTTCCTGTTGCTATGGCTATGTACAAACAAGAATCCATAGCTGAAGTCTGAAGTTGATGATGGTGAGACCCTTTGGGTGACTTAAGTTTCTCATATAGTCAGTGAAAATTATGCTTGAACATCAAGGGAGAAGTTTCCTCTGTGTCCAAGTTAAGAATGAATTTGCCAGAGCAGCTACAAACTTTACAACATTACAATGTTCTTTGAATATTTGGTTGTTCTTTATTGGAACTTGGGGCATCTCTTTTGTTATAGTTTATACCCCCTTTTCATGGAGTGCTTAGGGTGTTAATTGACACAGATTCCTCACTGTCTCACTTTAACTCCATTAAGGTTTGAAGACTATTCGATTAAGGATTTCGTGAAATCAATCTCCACGAGCCTCCTTTGAATAAAATAAGACTTGAAGTGTGGTTAATTGCACTTTCTTCCTTAAGACATATAGTCAATTGAACTTTGCCCCCAATTAACATTCATATTGCACTTTTCCCCTCAGACTAATAGTCAATATGCCTTGACTGTCAAGGCACGTACTAGTTTCGAAAATGTCATATTTTACTGTCCAAAATACCATTTGCTTTCTTCTATGCTTTTTTCTCTACTATTACTTCCCACCCTTTGTTCCTCTTCTCCTTCTTCTTCTTTCTCCTCTTGACACATTCCAAGTCTCAACACACCACACCATGATTGGCAGTGGAGGAGGAGGTGCACCACTACCAACATCACAATCAAGCCCTCCAAACCCAGGCGGTCAATTCCTCCTTCAATTACTTCAAAACCCCCACCAACCACAAACATCCACCACCCCCACTCCACCGCAACCATCTCACCAGTAGCAGCAGCAAGATCCAATTGTTGCATCGATGGGTCTGACTCTTCCTTTCCCATCATCCAATGGTCAGGATCCCCATTCCCCTTCTCCTCTTCCTCCATGGCTCATCACCCCACACCACCCTGGCTTTGCTCCTCCTCCATAGGTTCTTGCTAGTTTGCCGCCCCAACCTTCCAATTTCCCCCTGCAAACTTCCATTTTTTCTATGCTGAAGACTTGCAAGAAAATCAATTAAGAGTTGTTAATTAGCAGTAACTCAACCCCTTATAATAAATTTGAATGTAACTTTGCCCCCTACAACGAAACTGACCTAACAGATGATGAACATGAGCTGCAACTCAAGCTTTTCATCAAAACTTAACAAGTTTTGATATTTATTTATGTTTGAATGTTGAATCTACATAAAATAACATGTAGATGTAGTAGTAGAAGCAGATGTAAGAGTTACTGGTGGTAAAGTGAAGACGGTGGTGGTGAAGGAGGAGTTGGCGGATTATCCCAACGTCTTAATGAAATGTTGAATCTCAGCTTTCTATTTTAATTGCATCAACTTTTAATCTCAGCCTTCAGATCATTAAAGAGTATTTTGGGTAGTAAAATATGACATTTTTTAATCTAACACGTGCATTGACAGTCAAAGCACGTTGACTGTTAGTTTGAGGAGGAGAGTGCAATATGAATGTTAATTGGGGACAAAGTTGAATTGGTTATATGTTTTAGGGGAGAAAGTGCAAGTAACCCAAAAATTAATAGCTCCCTCCTCTAAAAGACTAAACCAGGCTGATTAACTTGTTTTCTATCATTATTTATTTTTCTTCCTTCTTGACGCTTCCTCGTTTTTTTTTTTTTCACTATCATTTGCTTCCTCCTCTCCCCCTACCCCGCCCGTATATATTTTTTCCTTCATTTTTCTTTTACAATCTATTTTACATATAATTAACTTTGACAAAATTCAGTTTTCCTAAATTTTTTCGGTAAAACTGAAAATTTTGAGTTTTCTCAAATTGCTCCTATAACAAAATTTGAAACTTCAAAATATGCAGTTTTCATCTAATGATCTTGCTCCTCCTTTTTGTAAATTCAAGTGTTGCCTCCCACATTCTGTAAATAACATAATTGGAAAATTGTATTATTGTTTTGTGTTATATTCTTTGACTGAATACAAGCTTATATAAGCTAACTTTACCTAACCTTATGAAAACAAAAAACTTAAAAATTCTTATACAAGATATTCTAATTGTGTCATATTTTGACTTTCCTATTCTGACTATCCAAACTTTCCTATTTGTAACTTTCCTATCCTGTAGATATTCTGACTTTCCTTCTTGTAGAAGTGAATCAATCTTGGACTTGGACTTGGGCTTGGCTATGTTGAGTGCAAGCCCTACATATTCTAACACTCCCCCGCAAGCTGGACATGTAAACGCGTACGAAATGTGCAGCTTGGAGGAAACTTTGAAGTCCAATTTGGTGAAGAAATTATGACTGTCGAGTGAAGCTTCTCATGGTTCGACTCGAGACATCATCATTGTCGAATTCTGAAAATTTTTTGATGATTCTTGTATGAAGAAATCATGACTCAATTCGAGTCTTGGTATTGCTCAATTTGAATCAACATAGATTTTGGTATTGCTCAATTCGAGTCAACACAGGTTTTGGTATTGCTCAATTCGAGTCAACACAATTTTAGGTATTGTTCAATTCGAGTCAACACAGATTTTGGTGGTATTGAGTAAAGATGATGGTGTGAATAGTGGAGAGAAAGAGATTCAATTTCTTTCTCTTCCCTCCGTTTCTTCTTCTTCTTCGTTTCCTCCTTGTTGTGTGACTGAACATGTGACAGTGAGAGAAATGAAGAGAGAAAGATCGTGTGGTCTACATCTGTCTTGATGTTGCTGTCATGTGCGTCGGAGAGACGTTGTTGTTGTTGTTCTGTTGTTCTTTGTTGAGTTGAGATTTTTTTGTTGTGATCTCTCCTTGCGCTTGCTGCTCGGCGTCAAGGTGGAGGATCAGGCTGCGTGAAGTGCCTGAATTTCTTTGTGTTGTTGCATGAAGTTGTTGCAAAGTGCAATTTTCCTTTAATTTGGCTAAACTTGTTGTTGAGGATGTTCCTGTTGTTGAACATGAGTTTATTGAGGTTTTGGTTGCAGGTGACAATTTCACGAAGAAAAATCTATTGAGGATTATTAGTTGTCTGTTGATTGCGGTGTTGTTTGTTCTGTTGATGCATGGATGATTGAGGTATGATTTTGCTGTTGTTCTCCCTTCCCCACCTCTTGCATCTAGCATTCGGAAGCGAAAAAGAGCTTAAGTCCCCGGAGTCTTAAGTCACTAAATAAAGTTGCTATGATACCATGTAAAGAACATAATTGGATAATTGTATTATTGTTTTGTGTTTTATTCTTTGACTGAATACAAACTTATATAAGTTAACTTTAACTAACATTATGGAAACATGAAACTTAAAACTTTTTATACAAGTTATTCTAAATGTGTCATATTTTGACTTTCTTAATCTGACTATCCAAACTTACCTATTTGTGACTTTCCTATTCTGTAGATATTATGACTTTCCTTATTGTAGAAGTGAATCAATCTTGGACTTGGGCTTGGTTATGTTGAGTGCAAGCCCTACATATTCTAAATTTTTTTTAAAAGTTAACTTTACCTAACCTTATGGAAACGGGAAACTTGAAACTTCTTATACAAGATATTATAATTGTGTCATATTTTAACTTTCCTATTATGACTATCCAAACTTTCCTATTTGTGACTTTCTTATTTTAAACGGCACACAAGGTCTTGAGGTATATGAGCCAGTTTTTTAGGATGTGTACATGAGTACACATCACTGTATTCATTTGTGACTTTCCTATTTTAATTGTGATTTTCCTATTCTATTTGTGACTTTTCTATTCTAATTGTGTAATATTTTGACTTTACTATTCTAATTCAGATACACATCATTATATTCATTTGTTGTCCTAAAATTACCCCCTTTTTCTCGGTATATTGTATTGTTTAATGAATATGGTTGTTGATGAATCCGGTTAAGAGGATGGTATGGAGACGTAAAGTTGCTAACAATAGTAGTTATGAAGACAAAGTCATTAATGAAAGGGCTGCAAAACCACGGCCTGGTTCAATTCAATGACATGTATTTGGCAAGACACACTTCAAGGATAAGAAAAAAAAGTATCGATTCATTTTTTTCTTTATGATTCAAACTTGTGAATGTTACACTTCTTTTTACCGGTTTATCTTCTAAACCTGATTGTTTGTGTTATCTTAGCTTTTATATATATATATATACATTAGTGTATTGCCCGTGCCGTTGGCAAGATAGAAGGTGGGTCATGGTCTTTTCCCAAACTTTGATGAATTGTACTCCTCCACAAACTTTGATTTTCCAAAATATGGCATGGTCTTTGCATTTAGACAGGTATCCAAAATCCCATGACCTATCAAAAACCAGAACTAACTCACCATAAACTGGTAAATACACCTCCGGTTGGATTCAAACCCATGACCTAGTTATATCATCTGTCAAGCTCTAACCATTGAGTTGTCATGCCATTGACACCATGAGTTATATGCCTTCATGAAAATTAAAAAAAGCAAATACACATGCCACACGCATTGACAAGAAATTGTGATATGAAGAAGAAATGGTACGGAAACTTGTAAGCAAATACGTTAGAGAAGAAGAAACATGCGGAATATCATAAATGTGTTTTTAATGACAAGAAATTGTAGATCTGATACCAGTGTTCTAAAAATCGCTAGGCGGTGGGCGGGCGGCCAGCAGGTGCCTAGGCGGGCTTCTGGGCGATTTTAGATTTTGTATTATAATTTTCATAATTTACAAAAATTTAGCATAATACATTAATATTTTATCAATTAAACCCTATACTTAAAAAATCAGCATAGCTGAAACTAGAAGGGATAAATGGAAGTATTACAGGCAGCTAAAAAATCAGCATATCTGTATACACTATACAGGCAACAACTTGGATTACAGGTAGCATGTCACCCTATACAAAAGAAATCAGCATATCTTTATTTTTTAATTATACACATTCACCCTATACACATCATATGACTGATTTTTTAATTACAGGCAGCATATTGTTAACCAAAAGTATACAGGCAGCTTTAGATGGAAGCATCACAGGCAGCAATCAACATTACAGGCATTAGATGGAAGAATTACAACCTGCTAAATAATGGACACCCATCTTCCCTTATTTTGCAAAACAAATCTCTACTTACATTGATCAGCAATGGTTACATCACACTTGGGTATTTCAACATTGTTAATCTTCCATTTAATGCTCACCATATTAGAAGCACTCTGAACCCCATACCACATCTGGAAATGTTGACAATGAACACATCAAAATCTACAGATATAGCTAGACATACTGGACTTAACTATTATGTGAGATATAAAGAAACTTGTCTCTTACTCATAAAAGACCACAGATCTGATTTGGATCATTCATACAAAACCCTAAAAAAGAAATACCTCTTTTACTCTAAAATCTACTTGAAATGTATCCATTAACTCCTATCAAAACATCTCAAAACAATCAAACCAAACACACAGAGATGGAATGATTTTTTTGTAATTTTAACCCAAATCGAAAAGGGGAAAACATGGGGTCAAAAGAAAAAATGTAAAATCGACGAAATATAACAAAACCCATAACACAAAAAGAGAATTTAACCTCCAGGAAACTCTTCTTCGTCTTCCCCTTCTTCTTCTTCTTCTTCTTCTCCTTCTTCTTCTCCTTCTTCCCCTTTTCTTTTCTCCGTTTTGCAAAACCTAAACTAAAATTTCGATGGGAAAACAAATGGTCGATTGGTTGGTTATTTGCAACCAGAGACAAAAAAAAAAAAAAAAAAACGCACAGACCCGTCCAGGCCCGCCTAGGTCCGCCCAGACCGCCCAGAACCCGCCTAGGCGCCCTGACCGATTTTTTCCTCTGCCCAGCAACTAGTCTAGGCGTCTCTCTACCTACTAGCGCCTAGGCGGCCGCCACCCAGGCCGCTTTTTAGAACACTGTCTGATACAGAGCATTGAAGCCGCAAAGGAGCACATCTCATCATCATAAGCAGTTCAAACATGCGAAGGGTCGACAATCCAAGATAACGAGAGGGGAAAGGATTAATTCCTTGTAAGGCATAGTGGATGGTAATATGGAAAATAGATAAAACTACTAAAGTTGTAATGGCTAGTGCCAGTGAAGGAGATGGCAGTACCTGTCAAAAATGCTGACATCATTGTTACAATTGCATAAAAGGTGCAAACATATGCACAAAATGTAAATCGGCCATCAAGCAATTTCAAAATTTATAGTGTGTTCAGCTACATGTAATCTTATTTTATGAGAATTTATGAGGAGACCACCTATATTTAAGCTAATTTAGTATAGCACCTATCATTAATCATTTAATTTCACAATCATTAATAAAAACAAACAATAAAAAATCTTTCAAATGAACTCATCAATAAATTCATCTCAAACCATTCAAGATCTAAACACTGATTTATATTAAAATCTAACGCAAATTCATAAATTAATAAAAAATAAACATAAAGAAAATGAAGAAAACTCACCTCTAGCTATCACAATTTGATCCATAAAAGTTCCCCACGAATTTTATTAGTTCTTAACCAAAACACAGTAGTCTTATTTCTAGTTATAATATGTAAGATATTTGTTGTCATAATATAGATATCAGTTTTTCAAACCTACATGTCTAGAATCATGAATAACTCAAAGCACGAAAGTTGTGCAGAATGATGTTTTACTTAATATGTGATAGACTTTTTTTTTTCTGTTTCGAGCTACAAAATAATTTTTATGGTGTTTTCTAACATTACGAAATTATTAAATTTTCGATTTAAGACCGGAAAACTAAAGAAAGAGTACATGTTCTCTTATTTTCAACTAAAACCCTGATGTCTATCTTCAAATCTCACATATAATGCCATTATAAAAAAAAATATCAATAGGAACTTAGCTAAACTAAGAGGAGAACTTAGGATAGAGTTTTACTTACCTTTTCCGTAAAAAGAAGGCTTTCTTTTCTTTTCACCTATCTTCAAGAATTTTTTTTTTTTTGTGACAATTAGGGGTGGGCACGGGACGGGATGGGACGAGATATACCCATCCCTATCCCATCCCGTTCATACGGGATCAGGACGGGACGGGATCAGCGTGTTGTCTGTGACTGTCGCGAAGATTATCATCAAATAAGAGCTTGAAAAATAATTTTCTTATAATTAGATATAGATGTGGCATGCAAATATAAGGGTAGCCACTAAATCCCCTAACAATGAAGTCGAGTGGACTTGACTTTTAGAAAATGACATTATAAATGGGACCCACTAAGAGTACTGTGTCACTGTGATGGCCTCCCAACTGATTTTACAATTTCATTACTGTGGAAAACAAAATTCATAGTTCCTTGACAAAATGATATTTCATATTTTGTTAAGGAAGAAATATAGACCTATTGGTGATGCTCTAACATATTCATAATGATTTACCATCAATACATATACTGTAATTAAAAAAAATATTTTTACAGTCCGGGGCATCTCAAATTCTTGGCTCCGCCCCTGAATGTTCCCTTCTGAATATGTATTACCCAGTTAATTGTCATTTTTCATCTTCACCTTAGTATTATCAATATTTGGAAGTTAAATGAGCCAATTTTATTGGGAATCCAAGCAACAGTCTGTTATCTTTCTCTTGCTTAATGAATATTTATTTCTTGAAGTAACATTTTTGTTACCACTGCAAACACCATGAGTTTTTGTCAATTATCTGTAAGTTTATATGAATAAAAATAAATAAAAATATTAATAATAAATATTAAAAAAATAGCTCGGGACAGGACGGGATTGAAAATCTTCATCCCATCCCATCCCATTCTAGAATGGGACGGGACGAGATCAGGATGAAATTATTCAATCCCATTAAGACCCAGAAAAATCGGGACGAGACGGGATGGAATCGGAATCGCGGGATGGGATGCCCACACGTAGTGACAATGATCAAATCTCTAAACCCTCCTATCAATTTGTAGTTGTTGATAATGAAGCAGGTTATGAGAAAATTGTCTTCCCTTTGTTTTCGGCATGATATTATTGATGATAAGAAAACTTTGTATATGTCACCACAACAATAACAATATAGAGATAAATTTGATGGAGATACAAACAATTGATCTATGAATGATGAACATTGTAAGGCTTCACGGTCATTTATGTATTTTTACATTAACCGATTGCTTTGTAAGAGCATCTACTAATTTAGAAACCAATGTGTGCAATGTGGGTTTCTTAACTTCGAAACCATCTACAATCGCACATCCAAGAAAAGGAGTCTTGTATGGTTAAAAACAAAAAAACAAACTCTGCAACAATCCTACTGTTGGAACATTTGTATGGGTTTTTAAAAATTAAAACCAAAGATGTGTTTTCCTGGATTTGAACCATAGACCTCTCCCTCATATTTTGATCTTTGAATCACTTGGATAGTCCCATATCATCTATATACCTCTTTGAGAAAGAGTATATAAGAAGATATGTAGGACTTGGGTTTGGACCCCTAAGGGGTACCACTCTTTTATGAGGAGGGGAGAGATAGGCCCTCGCGCCCGCCGCCGCCGCCGTCCGGTCGGGTCGTTTAGAAAGCCAAGTATTATTTTTTGCTAAAATTTCTTTTGCTCTTAAGTGGACGGTCCCTTGTTGCGGAATCTTTTTCTGCTTTCGGCTCCGCGATTTCAGTAGCCAACGAATCGTTTTGTCGGTTTTCATTTCCTTAAAATACTCTCTCAAATCAGAGCTTGAGATATCGAAAAAAAACCAGACAGCAAGTTCCAGTTTGCTCTGTCTTCAAATCTGTTTTTGCTAACAAAGTTCAGCATCAAGTTCTTGCAGATTTCAGACTTTAGCTTCAGTTCTTGAGAGCTTCGAAATCAGTCCAGCGAGCTCTGTTTCGAAATCAGTTCTTGAGAGCTTTAAAAACAGAGTCTTCCCTCTTGGTTTCGAATTTTGTTTTCTTGCAACAGTCCAGCGTTGTTTCAGTCCTTCAAAAACAGTCCGTGTTTTTGTCTTGAATCAGTTCTTGCAAAATCTGGAACAGAGTCCAGAGTCTTCCCACTTGGTTCGAATCTGTTCTTGTAACAGACCGTGTTTTATACTTGTTCTTGCCGATTTTGATTCCGAGCAATTAAGAAGAGGGTGATTTGCATTCCGTTCAAATACTGTGCAATTTTTGAACGAGACAGAGATACTGGGCTGTTTTATCCTGGGGACGGCGGGGCTTCGAAACTGCTTGCACAAATTGGGGCAGAGCCGCGAAACGTCTTAAAGAGAGCGACCTAGTCCGCGACTCAACCCAAGGAATACTGGTACCATCGTTCCTACTATTTATTTCGAATTAACAGCATATTGTTTCAACAATTTTAAGACGATTTCCTATGTCTGCTGCCATGAATGCTATTACTGAAATTGCTGCTAAAGACCTTAATCGGCCCTTTCGTTTTGAGGGCCAACACTTTAAAAGATGGAGACAAAAGATGCTGTTTTTTCTAACAACTCAAAATGTTGCTTATGTCTGTGATACTGAAAAACCGAAATTGCCTGCTGAACCTACTGAAACCCAAACCAAAGAATTAGACAGTTGGATTGGAAATGATTTTTTATGTAAAAATTTTATCCTGAATGGTCTGTCTGGTGACCTTTATGATTACTATTGTTCTGAACAAACCGCAAAAGATATTTGGGATGCCCTTAGAAAGAAATATGACACTGAGGAGGCTGGAACAAAGAAATATGCTGTCAGTCGCTATCTGAAATTTCAGATGACTGATGACAAGTCTGTGGAAATCCAATCACACGAGCTTCAAAAGATTGCTCATGAAATTATATCTGAGGGAATGACTTTAGATGAGCAGTTTCAAGTAGCTGTTGTGATAGACAAATTGCCCCCTAGCTGGAAAGATTTTAAGAATGTCCTTAGGCATAAAACTAAAGAGTTTTCCCTAGAAAGCCTGATAACCCGACTTCGAATTGAGGAGGAAGCCAGGAAACAAGATCAGAAAGATGAAGTTCTGATTATTTCAAACCATAAGAAGTCTACTCCTGTTTCTCTGAAGCCCTATGGAAAGACAATGAAAAATCAGAATAACAACAAAAACCGAAACTATCAGAAACGGAACCAGCAGAACCGGAACAATCAGAACCGCAACCATCAGAATCAGAATCCTCCGCGAAATCAGAATGGACAGAAACATCCCTCCAAGAATGAATCAGCACAGTTCCTTTGCTACACCTGTGGTAGGCCAGGGCATATGGCCAGGAACTGCCGGAACGGATCTCGCCCTGCACCTCAGGCGAACCTAACCGAAGACCAACTAATTGCCATGATCTCTGAGATCAATTTTGTTGGTGGATCCGAGGGATGGTGGATTGACACTGGTGCTTCTCGACATGTCTGCTATGATCGAGAAATGTTTAAGTCCTATTCTGAAGCTGAGGACAAGAAAGTGTTGTTGGGTGATTCCCACTCCACTACAGTTGCTGGAACTGGAACAGTCGAGCTGAAGTTTACCTCTGGCAAGACAGTTACCCTGAAAGACGTCTTGCATACTCCAGAGATGAGAAAGAACCTAGTTTCTGGTTTTCTTCTGAACAAGGCTGGGTTTACTCAAATAATAGGGGCTGATTTGTACACCCTTACCAAGAACAATGTATTTGTGGGGAAAGGGTATGCTATTGATGGAATGTTTAAATTAAATGTTGAAGCGAATAAAATTTCTAGTTCTGCTTATATGATGTGCACTTTTAATATCTGGCATGCTAGACTTTGTCATGTTAATAAACGAATTATTAAAAACATGAGTAATTTAGGACTAATTCCAAAATTGTCCTTAAACGACTTTGAAAAGTGCAACTATTGCAGTCAAGCAAAGATAACCAAAACTCCACATAAATCTGTAGTTAGAGAATCTGAACCTTTAGATCTGGTACACTCAGATATATGTGAACTTGATGGTATCTTGACTAGAAATGGAAAACGTTATTTTATTACGTTTATTGATGACTGTTCTGATTATACTTTTGTATACTTAATGAAAAATAAAAGTGATGCCTTTGATATGTTTAAATTATTTTTGACTGAAGTTGAAAATCAATTTAATAGAAAGATAAAGAGACTTAGAAGTGATAGAGGCACTGAATATGATAGCAGAACTTTCATTGAATTCTATAATTCTCAAGGAATTATTCATGAAACAACTGCTCCATATTCTCCTGAAATGAATGGCAAAGCTGAAAGGAAAAATAGAACTCTTACTGAGTTAGTAGTTGCCATAATGCTTAACTCCGGTGCTACATCGCACTGGTGGGGAGAAATCATCTTGACAGTCTGTTATGTGCTAAATAGAGTTCCCAAATCGAAAAGTAAAACATCTCCTTATGAGATTCTGAAAAATAGACAACCAAACTTGTCTTATTTGAAAACTTGGGGTTGTTTAGCTTATGTTAGAATTCCTGATCCTAAAAGGAATAAGCTAGCTAGTAGTGCATATGAATGTGTATTCATAGGATATGCCATGAACAGCAAAGCTTATAGATTCTATAATATTAAAGATCAAGTTATTATAGAATCAAATGACGTTGACTTTTATGAAGATAAATTTCCTTTTATTTCGAGGAATAGTGGGGGTACATCCTCAAACAATGTACCCTTGATCAGGATTAATGAAACTGAAAAAATCACAGAATCTGAGCCAAGAAGAAGTAAACGGAAACGAACTTCTAAGACATTTGGCCCCGATTACTATGTCTTTTCAGTCGAAGAGGATCCTCTTAGTTTTCAAGAGGCTCTATCCTCTATTGATGCCAATTTTTGGGAAGAGGCAATAGATGATGAAATGTACTCTCTTGAGTCTAACAGAACCTGGCACTTAGTCGATTTGCCACCAGGTTGCAAGACAATAGGATGTAAATGGATATTTAAGAAGAAATTGAAACCCGATGGTAATGTTGACAAGTTCAAGGCTCGTCTCGTAGTCAAAGGGTATAGACAGAGAGAAAATGTTGATTTCTTTGATACATATTCTCCTGTAACCAGAATTACATCTATTCGAGTGTTAATTTCTCTTGCTGCAATACATAACCTAGTTTTGCACCAAATGGACGTTAAGACTGCGTTTCTTAATGGCGATTTGGAAGAAGAAATTTACATGGACCAACCTGAAGGTTTTGTTATTCCAGGACAAGAACACAAAGTTTGCAAACTAGATAAATCACTTTATGGTTTAAAACAAGCTCCAAAACAATGGCATGAAAAATTTGATAACCTCGTCATCGCACATGATTTTAATGTGAACGAAAGTGACAAATGCATTTACTATAAAACTGAAAATGGCATTTGTACTATAATATGTCTGTATGTGGATGACTTGCTTATATTTGGGTCTAATATCCATGCCGTGAATAAAGTAAAAGCTTTATTATGTGCAAACTTTGATATGAAAGACCTTGGAGAAGCGAGTGTAATCTTTGGTATAAAGATTACTAGATCTGAAAAGGGAATTTCTTTGGATCAATCACATTATATCGAGAAGATCCTAAAGAAATATAATTACTCTGACTGTAAACCTGCATGTACTCCTTATGACTCTAGTGTAAAGTTGTTCAAGAACACCGGTGACGGTGTTAGACAATCTGAGTATGCGAGCATTATTGGTAGTCTTAGATATGCTACCGATTGCACTAGACCCGACATAGCTTACGCTGTTGGATTACTATGCAGATTTACAAGTAGACCTAGTATAGAGCATTGGCATGCTATAGAACGGGTCATGAGGTACCTGAAGAGGACTAAGAACCTCGGATTACATTATCAGAAGTTTTCCGCTGTCCTTGAAGGATATAGCGATGCTGATTGGAACACCCTTTCAGATGACTCCAAAGCCACCAGTGGCTATATTTTCAATATAGCTGGTGGAGCTGTTTCTTGGAAGTCCAAGAAACAGACCATTTTGGCACAGTCCACGATGGAGTCAGAGATTATAGCATTAGCTACGGCTAGTGAAGAAGCAGGTTGGTTGAGAAACCTGCTAGCAGAGATCCCTTTATGGGAAAGACCGATTCCAGCTGTCTTGATCCATTGTGATAGTACCGCGGCTATTGCAAAAATACAGAACCGTTATTATAACGGCAAGAAACGACAAATACGTCGTAAGCACAGTACGATTAGAGAATTTCTATCTACTGGTGCTGTGAGAGTGGATCATGTACGAACTGATGTGAACTTGGCTGATCCTTTGACGAAAGGATTAGCCAGAGAGAAGGTTTTCAAAACCTCGAAAGGAATGGGACTAACGCCCTTAGATTGATGAGTTATTCATGACGGTAACCCAACCTATAGACTGGAGATCCCAAGAAATAGGTTCAATGGGTAATAACAAGTCGTGAATGATATGATGTGAATCATGCTGACAAAATAGCAATCCCATTCCTAGATTTAAGCATGAATTCCTGAAGCGATAGAAGGATGAGTTAAAAACTCTTAATGATGTCTATACTCTATGTGGAGTGGAGTACCTAGCTACAGGAGTACTCTTGATAGACTCACCTAAGTGATTGTGGAAGTTTGGCCGCTTCCTATGGAATTTGTGGGCAAAATTCCTAGAGCCTTCACTTACTGGGATATACGTGCATGGCCGTAAAGCACGGGCTTTTTAGACTTCACCCAGGAAAAGGTTGTGCGTGTAATGTCTGTTAGAGATAGAGTTCAAAACTACGAGTTACTCTAGTATAATCTAAAGCATGAACACTACGCAAGAGTTCAAGTCGAAAGACACTTTTGTTTATGCACAATCTTATGTTTGAACGATTGCTCGATGAAAATTGTTTTATCAATCCAAGTGGAGGATTGTACAATTGTTTTTAAAAATCCAAGTGGGGGATTGTTGGAACATTTGTATGGGTTTTTAAAAATTAAAACCAAAGATGTGTTTTCCTGGATTTGAACCATAGACCTCTCCCTCATATTTTGATCTTTGAATCACTTGGATAGTCCCATATCATCTATATACCTCTTTGAGAAAGAGTATATAAGAAGATATGTAGGACTTGGGTTTGGACCCCTAAGGGGTACCACTCTTTTATGAGGAGGGGAGAGATAGGCCCTCGCGCCCGCCGCCGCCGCCGTCCGGTCGGGTCGTTTAGAAAGCCAAGTATTATTTTTTGCTAAAATTTCTTTTGCTCTTAAGTGGACGGTCCCTTGTTGCGGAATCTTTTTCTGCTTTCGGCTCCGCGATTTCAGTAGCCAACGAATCGTTTTGTCGGTTTTCATTTCCTTAAAATACTCTCTCAAATCAGAGCTTGAGATATCGAAAAAAAACCAGACAGCAAGTTCCAGTTTGCTCTGTCTTCAAATCTGTTTTTGCTAACAAAGTTCAGCATCAAGTTCTTGCAGATTTCAGACTTTAGCTTCAGTTCTTGAGAGCTTCGAAATCAGTCCAGCGAGCTCTGTTTCGAAATCAGTTCTTGAGAGCTTTAAAAACAGAGTCTTCCCTCTTGGTTTCGAATTTTGTTTTCTTGCAACAGTCCAGCGTTGTTTCAGTCCTTCAAAAACAGTCCGTGTTTTTGTCTTGAATCAGTTCTTGCAAAATCTGGAACAGAGTCCAGAGTCTTCCCACTTGGTTCGAATCTGTTCTTGTAACAGACCGTGTTTTATACTTGTTCTTGCCGATTTTGATTCCGAGCAATTAAGAAGAGGGTGATTTGCATTCCGTTCAAATACTGTGCAATTTTTGAACGAGACAGAGATACTGGGCTGTTTTATCCTGGGGACGGCGGGGCTTCGAAACTGCTTGCACAAATTGGGGCAGAGCCGCGAAACGTCTTAAAGAGAGCGACCTAGTCCGCGACTCAACCCAAGGAATACTGGTACCATCGTTCCTACTATTTATTTCGAATTAACAGCATATTGTTTCAACAATTTTAAGACGATTTCCTATGTCTGCTGCCATGAATGCTATTACTGAAATTGCTGCTAAAGACCTTAATCGGCCCTTTCGTTTTGAGGGCCAACACTTTAAAAGATGGAGACAAAAGATGCTGTTTTTTCTAACAACTCAAAATGTTGCTTATGTCTGTGATACTGAAAAACCGAAATTGCCTGCTGAACCTACTGAAACCCAAACCAAAGAATTAGACAGTTGGATTGGAAATGATTTTTTATGTAAAAATTTTATCCTGAATGGTCTGTCTGGTGACCTTTATGATTACTATTGTTCTGAACAAACCGCAAAAGATATTTGGGATGCCCTTAGAAAGAAATATGACACTGAGGAGGCTGGAACAAAGAAATATGCTGTCAGTCGCTATCTGAAATTTCAGATGACTGATGACAAGTCTGTGGAAATCCAATCACACGAGCTTCAAAAGATTGCTCATGAAATTATATCTGAGGGAATGACTTTAGATGAGCAGTTTCAAGTAGCTGTTGTGATAGACAAATTGCCCCCTAGCTGGAAAGATTTTAAGAATGTCCTTAGGCATAAAACTAAAGAGTTTTCCCTAGAAAGCCTGATAACCCGACTTCGAATTGAGGAGGAAGCCAGGAAACAAGATCAGAAAGATGAAGTTCTGATTATTTCAAACCATAAGAAGTCTACTCCTGTTTCTCTGAAGCCCTATGGAAAGACAATGAAAAATCAGAATAACAACAAAAACCGAAACTATCAGAAACGGAACCAGCAGAACCGGAACAATCAGAACCGCAACCATCAGAATCAGAATCCTCCGCGAAATCAGAATGGACAGAAACATCCCTCCAAGAATGAATCAGCACAGTTCCTTTGCTACACCTGTGGTAGGCCAGGGCATATGGCCAGGAACTGCCGGAACGGATCTCGCCCTGCACCTCAGGCGAACCTAACCGAAGACCAACTAATTGCCATGATCTCTGAGATCAATTTTGTTGGTGGATCCGAGGGATGGTGGATTGACACTGGTGCTTCTCGACATGTCTGCTATGATCGAGAAATGTTTAAGTCCTATTCTGAAGCTGAGGACAAGAAAGTGTTGTTGGGTGATTCCCACTCCACTACAGTTGCTGGAACTGGAACAGTCGAGCTGAAGTTTACCTCTGGCAAGACAGTTACCCTGAAAGACGTCTTGCATACTCCAGAGATGAGAAAGAACCTAGTTTCTGGTTTTCTTCTGAACAAGGCTGGGTTTACTCAAATAATAGGGGCTGATTTGTACACCCTTACCAAGAACAATGTATTTGTGGGGAAAGGGTATGCTATTGATGGAATGTTTAAATTAAATGTTGAAGCGAATAAAATTTCTAGTTCTGCTTATATGATGTGCACTTTTAATATCTGGCATGCTAGACTTTGTCATGTTAATAAACGAATTATTAAAAACATGAGTAATTTAGGACTAATTCCAAAATTGTCCTTAAACGACTTTGAAAAGTGCAACTATTGCAGTCAAGCAAAGATAACCAAAACTCCACATAAATCTGTAGTTAGAGAATCTGAACCTTTAGATCTGGTACACTCAGATATATGTGAACTTGATGGTATCTTGACTAGAAATGGAAAACGTTATTTTATTACGTTTATTGATGACTGTTCTGATTATACTTTTGTATACTTAATGAAAAATAAAAGTGATGCCTTTGATATGTTTAAATTATTTTTGACTGAAGTTGAAAATCAATTTAATAGAAAGATAAAGAGACTTAGAAGTGATAGAGGCACTGAATATGATAGCAGAACTTTCATTGAATTCTATAATTCTCAAGGAATTATTCATGAAACAACTGCTCCATATTCTCCTGAAATGAATGGCAAAGCTGAAAGGAAAAATAGAACTCTTACTGAGTTAGTAGTTGCCATAATGCTTAACTCCGGTGCTACATCGCACTGGTGGGGAGAAATCATCTTGACAGTCTGTTATGTGCTAAATAGAGTTCCCAAATCGAAAAGTAAAACATCTCCTTATGAGATTCTGAAAAATAGACAACCAAACTTGTCTTATTTGAAAACTTGGGGTTGTTTAGCTTATGTTAGAATTCCTGATCCTAAAAGGAATAAGCTAGCTAGTAGTGCATATGAATGTGTATTCATAGGATATGCCATGAACAGCAAAGCTTATAGATTCTATAATATTAAAGATCAAGTTATTATAGAATCAAATGACGTTGACTTTTATGAAGATAAATTTCCTTTTATTTCGAGGAATAGTGGGGGTACATCCTCAAACAATGTACCCTTGATCAGGATTAATGAAACTGAAAAAATCACAGAATCTGAGCCAAGAAGAAGTAAACGGAAACGAACTTCTAAGACATTTGGCCCCGATTACTATGTCTTTTCAGTCGAAGAGGATCCTCTTAGTTTTCAAGAGGCTCTATCCTCTATTGATGCCAATTTTTGGGAAGAGGCAATAGATGATGAAATGTACTCTCTTGAGTCTAACAGAACCTGGCACTTAGTCGATTTGCCACCAGGTTGCAAGACAATAGGATGTAAATGGATATTTAAGAAGAAATTGAAACCCGATGGTAATGTTGACAAGTTCAAGGCTCGTCTCGTAGTCAAAGGGTATAGACAGAGAGAAAATGTTGATTTCTTTGATACATATTCTCCTGTAACCAGAATTACATCTATTCGAGTGTTAATTTCTCTTGCTGCAATACATAACCTAGTTTTGCACCAAATGGACGTTAAGACTGCGTTTCTTAATGGCGATTTGGAAGAAGAAATTTACATGGACCAACCTGAAGGTTTTGTTATTCCAGGACAAGAACACAAAGTTTGCAAACTAGATAAATCACTTTATGGTTTAAAACAAGCTCCAAAACAATGGCATGAAAAATTTGATAACCTCGTCATCGCACATGATTTTAATGTGAACGAAAGTGACAAATGCATTTACTATAAAACTGAAAATGGCATTTGTACTATAATATGTCTGTATGTGGATGACTTGCTTATATTTGGGTCTAATATCCATGCCGTGAATAAAGTAAAAGCTTTATTATGTGCAAACTTTGATATGAAAGACCTTGGAGAAGCGAGTGTAATCCTTGGTATAAAGATTACTAGATCTGAAAAGGGAATTTCTTTGGATCAATCACATTATATCGAGAAGATCCTAAAGAAATATAATTACTCTGACTGTAAACCTGCATGTACTCCTTATGACTCTAGTGTAAAGTTGTTCAAGAACACCGGTGACGGTGTTAGACAATCTGAGTATGCGAGCATTATTGGTAGTCTTAGATATGCTACCGATTGCACTAGACCCGACATAGCTTACGCTGTTGGATTACTATGCAGATTTACAAGTAGACCTAGTATAGAGCATTGGCATGCTATAGAACGGGTCATGAGGTACCTGAAGAGGACTAAGAACCTCGGATTACATTATCAGAAGTTTTCCGCTGTCCTTGAAGGATATAGCGATGCTGATTGGAACACCCTTTCAGATGACTCCAAAGCCACCAGTGGCTATATTTTCAATATAGCTGGTGGAGCTGTTTCTTGGAAGTCCAAGAAACAGACCATTTTGGCACAGTCCACGATGGAGTCAGAGATTATAGCATTAGCTACGGCTAGTGAAGAAGCAGGTTGGTTGAGAAACCTGCTAGCAGAGATCCCTTTATGGGAAAGACCGATTCCAGCTGTCTTGATCCATTGTGATAGTACCGCGGCTATTGCAAAAATACAGAACCGTTATTATAACGGCAAGAAACGACAAATACGTCGTAAGCACAGTACGATTAGAGAATTTCTATCTACTGGTGCTGTGAGAGTGGATCATGTACGAACTGATGTGAACTTGGCTGATCCTTTGACGAAAGGATTAGCCAGAGAGAAGGTTTTCAAAACCTCGAAAGGAATGGGACTAACGCCCTTAGATTGATGAGTTATTCATGACGGTAACCCAACCTATAGACTGGAGATCCCAAGAAATAGGTTCAATGGGTAATAACAAGTCGTGAATGATATGATGTGAATCATGCTGACAAAATAGCAATCCCATTCCTAGATTTAAGCATGAATTCCTGAAGCGATAGAAGGATGAGTTAAAAACTCTTAATGATGTCTATACTCTATGTGGAGTGGAGTACCTAGCTACAGGAGTACTCTTGATAGACTCACCTAAGTGATTGTGGAAGTTTGGCCGCTTCCTATGGAATTTGTGGGCAAAATTCCTAGAGCCTTCACTTACTGGGATATACGTGCATGGCCGTAAAGCACGGGCTTTTTAGACTTCACCCAGGAAAAGGTTGTGCGTGTAATGTCTGTTAGAGATAGAGTTCAAAACTACGAGTTACTCTAGTATAATCTAAAGCATGAACACTACGCAAGAGTTCAAGTCGAAAGACACTTTTGTTTATGCACAATCTTATGTTTGAACGATTGCTCGATGAAAATTGTTTTATCAATCCAAGTGGAGGATTGTACAATTGTTTTTAAAAATCCAAGTGGGGGATTGTTGGAACATTTGTATGGGTTTTTAAAAATTAAAACCAAAGATGTGTTTTCCTGGATTTGAACCATAGACCTCTCCCTCATATTTTGATCTTTGAATCACTTGGATAGTCCCATATCATCTATATACCTCTTTGAGAAAGAGTATATAAGAAGATATGTAGGACTTGGGTTTGGACCCCTAAGGGGTACCACTCTTTTATGAGGAGGGGAGAGATAGGCCCTCGCGCCCGCCGCCGCCGCCGTCCGGTCGGGTCGTTTAGAAAGCCAAGTATTATTTTTTGCTAAAATTTCTTTTGCTCTTAAGTGGACGGTCCCTTGTTGCGGAATCTTTTTCTGCTTTCGGCTCCGCGATTTCAGTAGCCAACGAATCGTTTTGTCGGTTTTCATTTCCTTAAAATACTCTCTCAAATCAGAGCTTGAGATATCGAAAAAAAACCAGACAGCAAGTTCCAGTTTGCTCTGTCTTCAAATCTGTTTTTGCTAACAAAGTTCAGCATCAAGTTCTTGCAGATTTCAGACTTTAGCTTCAGTTCTTGAGAGCTTCGAAATCAGTCCAGCGAGCTCTGTTTCGAAATCAGTTCTTGAGAGCTTTAAAAACAGAGTCTTCCCTCTTGGTTTCGAATTTTGTTTTCTTGCAACAGTCCAGCGTTGTTTCAGTCCTTCAAAAACAGTCCGTGTTTTTGTCTTGAATCAGTTCTTGCAAAATCTGGAACAGAGTCCAGAGTCTTCCCACTTGGTTCGAATCTGTTCTTGTAACAGACCGTGTTTTATACTTGTTCTTGCCGATTTTGATTCCGAGCAATTAAGAAGAGGGTGATTTGCATTCCGTTCAAATACTGTGCAATTTTTGAACGAGACAGAGATACTGGGCTGTTTTATCCTGGGGACGGCGGGGCTTCGAAACTGCTTGCACAAATTGGGGCAGAGCCGCGAAACGTCTTAAAGAGAGCGACCTAGTCCGCGACTCAACCCAAGGAATACTGGTACCATCGTTCCTACTATTTATTTCGAATTAACAGCATATTGTTTCAACACCTACATAAAAAATAAAATAAAAAAATAAAAAAGGTGAAAACCTGACATACAACACCACTCCATGTATCTAATATAGGTAAATAAATAAATAATATCATATATATATATATATATATAATTAGCTGAGAGGTTTCTATTTCTTAGCAATTAACCACTACACCCAATAATCTACATATTTTAGCACACTTTTATACATAAAATTCAGAACATGGCACATATAACTGACAGGGTATCCGATGACCTCATCCATCACATAGCTGACAGGTTTAAGATATAATAGATAAAAGCTACCCCCTATCACACAAGTTGTAATGGCAAGTGCAGGTGAAGGAGCTAGCACTGCATATGTACCTGTCACAAACGCTAACACCATTGTTACAATGGCATAAAATGTGCAAGCAAACGCTCGACCGAGAATGTCATCAGCAATGTCTTTGTCATTAATCAATTTTAGAACGAAGTGGTGTTGAAACAATATGCTGTTAATTCGAAATAAATAGTAGGAACGATGGTACCAGTATTCCTTGAGTTGAGTCGCGGACTAGGTCGCTCTCTTTAAGACGTTTCGCGGCTCTGCCCCAATTTGTGCAAGCAGTTTCGAAGCCCCGCCGTCCCCAGGATAAAACAACAGCCCAGTATCTCTGTCTCGTTCACAAGTTGCACAGTATGTGAACGGAATACAAATCACCCTCTTCTTAATTGCTCGGAATCAAAATCGGCAAGAACAAGTATAAAACACGGTCTGTTGCAAGAACAGATTCGAAACTCGGACTGTTGGCAAGAACAGATTCGAACCAAGTGGGAAGACTCTGGACTCTGTTCCAGATTTTGCAAGAACTGATTGCGATGCTCACAAGAACTCTGTTTTGAAAAACAGTTTTAGAAGAAGCTGTTTGTTTTGCAAGAACTGGAAGAAGCTCTAACTCCAATCGAAATACTGATAAAACTCAAATCACGAAAGAAGAACTGCAAGCGCTGGAAGGTGAACTTTGTTTGCAACAAAACAGAGATTTGAAGCTCTGATGCGAGAACCTAAAATGTCTCTGCTGTTGTGTGTGTTCCCTTCAAGCTCTGATGCGAGATGGTTTTTGTAGAATAAAAACCGACAAGGAAAGACAAGAGATTCGTTGGCTGCTGAAATCGCGGAACCGAAAGCAGCAGATGAACAGATGAAAAAGATTCCGCAACAAGGACCGTCCACTTAAAAGCAAAAGAAATTTTAGCAAAAAATAATATTCTTTCTAAATGACCCGTACCCGACCCGACCGGACGGCGGCGGCGGCGGGCGCGAGGGCCTATCTCTCCCCTCCTCATAAAAGAGTGGTACCCCTTAGGGGTCCAAACCCAAGTCCTACATATCTTCTTATATACTCTACCTCATAGAGATATATAGTTGATATGGGACTATCCATTAGAGTGTAATTCAAAACAGGGGAGAGGTCCAGGGTTCAAAACCAGATAACCACATATTTGGTTTTTTCAATTTTTGTTATTTTAAAAAGACAAAATCTCAACAATCCCTCACTTGGATTTTTAAAACAATTTTCATCGAGCAATCTATAACATATAAGATTGTGCATAAACAAAAGTGTCTTTCGACTTGAACTCTTGCGTAGTGTTCATGCTTTAGAATATACTAGAGTAACTCGTAGTTTTGAACTCTATCTCTAACAGACATTACACGCACAACCTTTTCAGGGTGAAGTCTAAAAAGCCCGTGCTTTACGGCCATGCACGTATATCCCAGTAAGTGAAGGCTCTAGGAATTTTGCCTACAAATTCCATAGGAAGCGGCCAAACTTCCACAATCACTTAGGTGAGTCTATCAAGAGTACTCCTGTAGCTAGGTACTCCACTCCACATAGAGTATAGACATCATTAAGAGTTTTTTTTAACTCATCCTTCTATCGCTTCAGGAATTCATGCTTAAATCTAGGAATGGGATTGCTATTTAGTCAGCATGATTCACATCATATCATTCACGACTTGTTATTACCCATTGAACCTATTTCTTGGGATCTCCAGTCTATAGGTTGGGTTACCGTCATGAATAACTCATCAATCTAAGGGCGTTAGTCCCATTCCTTTCGAGGTTTTGAAAACCTTTTCTCTAGCTAATCCTTTCGTCAAAGGATCAGCCAAGTTCACATCAGTTCGTACATGATCCACTCTCACTGCACCAGTAGATAGAAATTCTCTAATCGTACTGTGCTTACGACGTATTTGTCGTTTCTTGCCGTTATAATAACGGTTCTGTATTTTTGCAATAGCCGCGGTTCTATCACAATGGATCAAGACAGCTGGAATCGGTCTTTCCCATAAAGGGATATCTGCTAGCAGGTTTCTCAACCAACCTGCTTCTTCACTAGCCGTAGCTAATGCTATAATCTCTGACTCCATCGTGGACTGTGCCAAAATGGTCTGTTTCTTGGACTTCCAAGAAACAGCTCCACCAGCTATATTGAAAATATAGCCACTGGTGGCTTTGGAGTCATCTGAAAGGGTGTTTCAATCAGCATCGCTATATCCTTCAAGGACAGCGGGAAACTTCTGATAATGTAATCCGAGGTTCTTAGTCCTCTTCAAGTACCTCATGACCCGTTCTATAGCATGCCAATGCTCTATACTAGGTCTACTTGTAAATCTGCATAGTAATCCAACAGCGTAAGCTATGTCGGGTCTAGTGCAATCGGTAGCATATCTAAGACTACCAATAATGCTCGCATACTCAGATTGTCTAACACCGTCACCGGTGTTCTTGAACAACTTTACACTAGAGTCATAAGGAGTACATGCAGGTTTACAGTCAGAGTAATTATATTTCTTTAGGATCTTCTCGATATAATGTGATTGATCCAAAGAAATTCCCTTTCCAGATCTAGTAATCTTTATACCAAGGATTACACTCGCTTCTCCAAGGTCTTTCATATCAAAGTTTGCACATAAAAAAGCTTTTACTTTATTCACGGCATGGATATTAGAACCAAATATAAGCAAGTCATCCACATACAGACATATTATAGTGCAAATGCCATTTTCAGCTTTATAGTAAATGCATTTGTCACTTTCGTTCACATTAAAATCATGTGCGATGACGAGGTTATCAAATTTTTCATGCCATTGTTTTGGAGCTTGTTTTAAACCATAAAGAGATTTATCTAGTTTACAAACTTTGTGTTCTTGTCCTGGAATAACAAAACCTTCAGGTTGGTCCATGTAAATTTCTTTTTCCAAATCGCCATTAAGAAACGCAGTCTTAACGTCCATTTGGTGCAAAACTAGGTTATGTATTGCAGCAAGAGAAATTAACACTCGAATAGATGTAATTCTAGTTACAGGAGAATATGTGTCAAAGAAATCAACATTTTTTCTCTGTCTATACCCTTTGACTACGAGACGAGCCTTGAACTTGTCAACATTACCATCGGGTTTCAATTTCTTCTTAAATATCCATTTACATCCTATTGTCTTGCAACCTGGTGGCAGATCGACTAAGTGCCAGGTTCTGTTAGACTCAAGAGAGTACATTTCATCATCTATAGCCTCTTCCCAAAAATTGGCATCAATAGAGGATAGAGCCTCTTGAAAACTAAGAGGATCCTCTTCGACTGAAAAGACATAGTAATCGGGGCCAAATGTCTTAGAAGTTCGTTTCCGTTTACTTCTTTTTGGCTCAGATTCTGTGATTTTTTCAGTTTCATTAATCCTGATCAAGGGTACATTGTTTGAGGATGTACCCCCACTATTCCTCGAAATAAAAGGAAATTTATCTTCATAAAAGTCAACGTCATTTGATTCTATAATAACTTGATCTTTAATATTATAGAATCTATAAGCTTTGCTGTTTATGGCATATCCTATGAATACACATTCATATGCTCTACTGGCTAACTTATTCCTTTTAGGATCAGGAATTCTAACATAAGCTAAACAACCCCAAGTTTTCAAATAAGACAAGTTTGGTTGTCTATTTTTCAGAATCTAATAGGGAGATGTTTTACTTTTCGATTTGGGAACTCTATTTAGCACATAACAGACTGTCAAGATGATTTCTCCCCACCAGTGCGATGTAGCACCGGAGTTAAGCATTATGGCAACTACTAACTCAGTAAGAGTTCTATTTTTCCTTTCAGCTTTGCCATTCATTTCAGGAGAATATGGAGCAGTTGTTTCATGAATAATTCCTTGAGAATTATAGAATTCAATGAAAGTTCTGCTATCATATTCAGTGCCTCTATCACTTCTAAGTCTCTTTATCTTTCTATTAAATTGATTTTCAACTTCAGTCAAAAATAATTTAAACATATCAAAGGCATCACTTTTATTTTTCATTAAGTATACAAAAGTATAATCAGAACAGTCATCAATAAACGTAATAAAATAACGTTTTCCATTTCTAGTCAAGATACCATCAAGTTCACATATATCTGAGTGTATCAGATCTAAAGGTTCAGATTCTCTAACTACAGATTTATGTGGAGTTTTGGTTATCTTTGCTTGACTGCAATAGTTGCACTTTTCAAAGTCATTTAAGGACAATTTTGGAATTAGTCCTAAATTACTCATGTTTTTAATAATTCGTTTATTAACATGACAAAGTCTAGCATGCCAGATATTAAAAGTGTACAACATATAAGCAGAACTAGAAATTTTATTCGCTTCAACATTTAATTTAAACATTCCATCAGTAGCATACCCTTTCCCCACAAATACATTATTCTTAGTAATGGAGTACAAATCAGCCCCTATAATTTGAGTAAACCCAGCCTTGTTCAGAAGAAAACCAGAAACTAGGTTCTTTCTCATCTCTGGAGTATGCAAGACGTCTTTCAGGGTAACTGTCTTGCCAGAGGTAAACTTCAGTTCGACTGTTCCAGTTCCAGCAACTGTAGTGGAGTGGGAATCACCCAACAGCACTTTCTTGTCCTCAGCTTCAGAATAGGACTTAAACATTTCTCGATCATAGCAGACATGTCGAGAAGCACCAGTGTCAATCCACCATCCCTCTGATCCACCAACAAAATTGATCTCAGAGATCATGGCAATTAGTTGGTCTTCGGTTAGGTTCGCCTGAGGTGCAGGGCGAGATCCGTTCCGGCAGTTCCTGGCCATATGCCCTGGCCTACCACAGGTGTAGCAAAGGAACTGTGCTGATTCATTCTTGGAGGGATGTTTCTGTCCATTCTGATTTCGCGGAGGATTCTGATTCTGATGGTTGCGGTTCTGATTGTTCCGGTTATGCTGGTTCCGTTTCTGATAGTTTCGGTTTTTGTTGTTATTCTGATTTTTCATAGTCTTCCCAGTGGGTTTCAGAGAAACAGGGGTAGACTTCTTATTGTTTGAAATAATCAGAACTTCATCTTTCTGATCTTGTTTCCTGGCTTCCTCCTCAATTCGAAGTCGGGTTATCAGGCTTTCTAGGGAAAACTCTTTAGTTTTATGCCTAAGGACATTCTTAAAATCTTTCCAGCTAGGGGGCAATTTGTCTATCACAACAGCTACTTGAAACTGCTCATCTAAAGTCATTCCCTCAGATATAATTTCATGAGCAATCTTTTGAAGTTCGTGTGATTGGGTTTCCACAGACTTATCATCAGTCATCTGAAATTTCAGATAGCGACTGACAGCATATTTCTTTGTGCCAGCCTCCTCAGTGTCATATTTCTTTCTAAGGGCATCCCAAATATCTTTTGCGGTTTGTTCAGAACAATAGTAATCATAAAGTTCACCAGACAGACCATTCAGGATAAAATTTTTACATAAAAAATCATTTCCAATCCAACGGTCTAATTCTTTGGTTTGGGTTTCAGTAGGTTCAGCAGGCAATGTCGGTTTTTCAGTATCACAGACATAAGCAATATTTTGTGTTGTTAGAAAAAACAGCATCTTTTGTCTCCATCTTTTAAAGTGTTGGCCCTCAAAACGAAAGGGCCGATTAAGGTCTTTAGCAGCAATTTCAGTAATAGCATTCATGGCAGCAGACATAGAAATACGTCTTAAAATTGTTGAAACAATATGCTGTTAATTCGAAATAAATAGTAGGAACGATGGTACCAGTATTCCTTGGGTTGAGTCGCGGACTAGGTCGCTCTCTTTAAGACGTTTCGCGGCTCTACCCCAATTTGTGCAAGCAGTTTCGAAGCCCCGCCGTCCCCAGGATAAAACAGCCCAGTATCTCTGTCTCGTTCACAAGTTGCACAGTATGTGAACGGAATACAAATCACCCTCTTCTTAATTGCTCGGAATCAAAATCGGCAAGAACAAGTATAAAACACGGTCTGTTGCAAGAACAGATTCGAAACTCGGACTGTTGGCAAGAACAGATTCGAACCAAGTGGGAAGACTCTGGACTCTGTTCCAGATTTTGCAAGAACTGATTGCGATGCTCACAAGAACTCTGTTTTGAAAAACAGTTTTAGAAGAAGCTGTTTGTTTTGCAAGAACTGGAAGAAGCTCTAACTCCAATCGAAATACTGATAAAACTCAAATCACGAAAGAAGAACTGCAAGCGCTGGAAGGTGAACTTTGTTTGCAACAAAACAGAGATTTGAAGCTCTGATGCGAGAACCTAAAATGTCTCTGCTGTTGTGTGTGTTCCCTTCAAGCTCTGATGCGAGATGGTTTTTGTAGAATAAAAACCGACAAGGAAAGACAAGAGATTCGTTGGCTGCTGAAATCGCGGAACCGAAAGCAGCAGATGAACAGATGAAAAAGATTTCGCAACAAGGACCGTCCACTTAAAAGCAAAAGAAATTTTAGCAAAAAATAATATGCTTTCTAAATGACCCGTACCCGAACGGACGGACGGCGGCGGCGGGCGCGAGGGCCTATCTCTCCCCTCTTCATAAAAGAGTGGTACCCCTTAGGGGTCCAAACCCAAGTCCTACATATCTTCTTATATACTCTACCTCATAGAGATATATAGTTGATATGGGACTATCCATTAGAGTGTAATTCAAAACAGGGGAGAGGTCCAGGGTTCAAAACCAGATAACCACATATTTGGTTTTTTCAATTTTTGTTATTTTAAAAAGACAAAATCTCAACAAGTGGCACAGTACCGCCAAAGAGGAGAGAAGCATAGCTATCGTGTTTGATATAACAAATGCTTTGAATGTTGCTTTTCCTAGTAGATTGGGCTTCCCTTCATTACCATAGTCTCCAGGTAGCGCAAATCCAACTGTAAATGTCACCGTTGCAATCAGTGCTGCTACTACCAAATGGCTATCACTTACTTTGTGCATTTTTTCAAGTGCAATCCGTCTTTCTCCTTCCCGCTTCTCCCGCTTCTCCTTTTTATCGTCTTTAAGCCAAGGACCTGATTCTCCTATCTTTTCTGTTTTGATATCAACTTCCCTCCAGTAGGCACCAGTCCATAAGGCACAATCTAAAAGTGCGATCCTGGCACTTCTCCATTCTCTATAATCGTCATCAAAATACTCAGGAGAATTCTAGATGGAAAAGGAAAAAGAAATGTGAAAATCAATCAGCAAGAACTTTAAGAGTAGAATTAGCCGACTTTGGTATTTACTGGTAGTTGGTAAAAATGAATCCCAAAGGCTGGAAAATTATAATAATTCTTTTAGTAATAAAAAACCTAAGAAAGGCCTACATACAACAAAAAGTTCTATTCCTATAGCTACAGGAACTGGAAGTGAAATCAATCAATTATTAAAAGCACATGTCCAGATTTTTGAATTTCATTCAGATTATTGGGTGTAATATGATTTTCACTTTGAACCTCCAACTATCTTCTATTTTCTATAGTTTGGGTTTTCTTACGTACCTCGGCTAAAATATTCAAAATGTTCAAATTTTCATTGTTCCTGGACGTAACGTTCATTCTGCCATCCTCAGCAAAAACTTCGATGATCCCATATTCTTTGGAAAATGCGGAAAGATGCAAAGGTGTGTTTCCATCGATATCTCTCTGATTAATGCATGCCTTGTTTATGATTTCGATTTTTAGAGCTTTACGCATAACAATATGGGCACCATCCAAAGCTGCAATATGAAGAAAATTCCGACCTTTATGGTCAAGCATTTCCAAACAATCTGGGGAATGACGAATTAACTTTTCAACCACAAGTTCTTTATCGTAATGGGCAGCAACATGGAGAGGAGAGATGCCGTCATTGTCTTGAATGTAGGCAACAGATATATCGGTTTGTAATAGCAAATCACAAACCTCATCTCTACCCAAGCGTGCAGCATAGTGTAATGGAGTCCACCCTTGGTTATCAGCTTCTTTGAGTAACAATGGCTTTCGTTGTAGCAATACCTTTCTGATATCTGCCACAATATTTAATAGTTAGAGTAAGTAACCTTTTGTGACGGTTATTAAGGATGTTATAGATTTTTTTCATTTTTATATCAATCAAACTCAAACAATATATTATTTATAAGTGCATGCCAGTCTTTCAATCAGGGACAAGTATTCATATTTAAGTTAATAAACTGTAAAGGTCAACAATTGAAGGAGTAAATGCTAAGCAAGATTTCAAGTGTCTACAAGTAATTTGATCAGGTAGAGGTAAGATTCACTTAAATTTTCATCATGGATTATATAGTGGTATTATGATTTCTACACATACACATCAAGAGTGGTTGAGTTACCTGAAATATACCCGCCATGTATCACTGCTTGGTGTAGAGCAGTCTTTCCATTAGGGCCACCATGAGATGAATTTGGACAAGTATCCAAAATTTGTTTCACAGCATCATACGATTGAACAGCTAAATAAAGCGGAGTCTCACCTGCATTATTAGCAAAATACTCGAAGGCTGGATCAACTTCTGTCAGCAATTTAATGATGTCGATGTCATTATTTCTAGCTGCCTCATGCAAGGCTGTATCTTTATATTTGTTAGCCATCCTCACCAACTGCTTCACTACTGCTTCATTTTCTCCACCCTCGACATCCTTCTCACCCAGTCTTTTTGAATGATCAATCAGAAGCTGAGCTATATCAGATAGCCTCTGCCTGGCAGCAATGTGTAAAGCTGTGTCACCTTCCATATTTGTGTTCAATAACAATGACGGACATCATTTAAGGATCTCCTCAACACAGTCCTTCTTCTCACACTGCACTGCGACATGCAATGCTGTGTTGTTTTGATGAGTGGTTTGCAAGAGAGCAGTGGACTGCTCGAGTTCAGTGACATTTCCCTCAGATATGGCTCTGTATAAATGAGGATACATGATTGTTCGAGCCTGAAAATTGGGATGGAATTGGACAGGGGCGGATCTACAGCTTGGGTAAGTGTCAATTGACCCCCTTAGGTTTTGAAAAAAGAATCTATCAGAGCATATACAATTTCAATCTTGCCCCCCTTAAAAATTTAATCTTACCTCCCTTATAAAATCAAGAATTACAATAACAGATCACGTATCACAATTGAACGAAAAAAATTGAGTCGCCGCCTCTAATCTCCGCCTCCACGCCTTCGGTCCTCAACAATAGCTTCTTCTCTATCCCTGCAAAACAAGGTGAGTTTGTTTGATCATGGGTTCTAAATAAAATCAACAGAAAAAGTGGACAACAACAAAATCACCTTAAGCTTTAACATCTCTTCCTACCTTGGCCTCTGACTCCCTCTTTGGCGATCCAAAATTGAAACAACGAATCAACTTTGAGAGATCAGAGCGAGATCTCAGAGAGATCAGAGCGAGATTAGAGAAAACAAACCCGATCTCTCGATCTCACTGGTAAAAACCCGATCACTGATAAAAACTCGATCTCATTGATAAAAACCCGATCTCACTGATAAAAACTCGATCTCTGAGTCTCAGATGAAAACAAACCCGATCTCTCGATCTCACTGAGTCTGATGTAACAAACTCGATCTCAGTCTGAAGAAAAAAATTTGGATCTCTTGATCTCTCTGAATCTGATGAAAGCAAACTCCTAGATCTCTCTGAATCTGATGAAAGCAAACTCAGAGATGAAGGGAACCTGTGGCAGCATTTAGCTGATCATGGGGAGGCATCATCATGTTCAAAGAAGGAGCTTCCTCATTGAAGTGTTCCAGTAGTGTTGGGAGGGTGGAGGATGGTGCGTCAACCATCAGGTTTGCTGCTGATCCTTGAAGAGGAGTTACTTCATGTTTCTCGAAATGGAAAGATGATTTTGCAATGGTCTGAGAGTGAGTGACATTTGTTTCATATTTGCGTCAAAGCTTGAGGTCTGTCATGAAGCCTGAAATCGAGCAAGATGACCTGTGTGAGACTGAAAGATAACGGTTTAAGTCTGAGAGGGGGTGGAATTGGTGGTTTGCTCCGGTGAGGTGGTGGGTGTGTTAAGCTGTTGCGGTGGTGCAAGAGTCGGTGGAGAGTCTGATCTACCAGGGTTTGAAAGTTCCGTAGTGAAAAACGGTGGGCATTAGATGTCGGCTGTTGGCTATTTGGGGGGAGGTTGTGAAAATGTAAGTTCGGTGGTGGTGGTGGTGGTGGTGATGGGTGAAAAAGATGGGGTGTTTTGACCCGTAGTGGTGATGGCCGGGTGGAAGTTGTTGTGGGTGGTCAGTCGGTCTCGAATGAATGAGGAGACGGGTTTGGGTTTTGTACACCAATGATAGAGCGCACCTTGCCTCATGAGTTGTCGTGGCGAAATGAAGTGGGCGGTGGACAAGGAAGGAGCCAGAGTGGAATAAATGTTGTAGTTGGCGGAACAGAGTGCATTGAATTGAGAGGGACAAAGTGGTTTGAATGGCCTTAACTGATGTACCTGCAAGAGATTGGTGCATTGACGAGACCCGATTATGAGTAGTGATTGGACTCGCCGAGTAAACCCTTGAGTTGTCTCTGAGAGTTGGAGGGAGGGTCGAGTTTCATGACTCAGAACAAGCTCGTCCGAGTCAGGCTCGAGACAAGTGGGATGGATGTGTTGGGTTCCGGGTAATTCTAGATGTCGAGGAAATTGGCGAGGGAGGGTGGAGCGCACGTGAGTCTCCCCATTTTCTGTCTCGACAGAGAAACCTGTCTCTGTCGAGAGGGATCCCATTCCCTCTTTTTCTCCCAAATTTTTGATTCCCCCGCAACACTCTTTTTTTTTTATATATATCAGCTCCTGCACGTGCTCTCCACCCTCCCTCGCCCATTAAGGTCATATGTCAATGAATTTAGTATCTAAATGAGATATGTGATTGTAATTAGAGGGCATTTTTATCGATTTAATAGAATCTTTCTGGTCAACTCTCACTGTTCTTCTGATTTTCTCATCTAAATCAGAGGAGAACAAGAGATTTTGGGTGGTGGGGAGGAGGAATTATAAGAGATTGCATACAAAAAAAAATGGTATCATGAAAAGAAATCTGCCTCAAAAGTGTAAGAACTTCCGGGAGGTCAAAAAGCTCCAAAAGAAACCTCAGAAGTGAGAAAAAAAAAAGGGAATATGGAGGTCCCTGGAAACTCGGCAATAAAAACTACCACCACGAGCTGTCTTCAATAGATGAATACAAGATAAAAGAGACAAACTAATGTAGAACAACCCAATCAAAATAATTAATGAGAATAAACAAAAGACAAACACAAACACCAATGGGATACCAACTTAGCGGTATGTCTGTTGCAGTATACCAATGAAAATAATTAATGAAAACAAACAAAAATAATTTTTGGTTGGAAATATAATTTTTTGAGAAAAAAATTTGCTCGGAATAAATGATTTAAGAGGTGTGCTAAGCAGAATTTGAGAAAATAGGTATTTACTAGAAATTGTTTCCCAGGTCCAAAATTTCAACTAACACCTAGAAAGTATTTACATGAGAATTTGTTTCTTTTCCATGGTAGTAAACATCATATATAAAATTTCTCAGAATCATAAAATCACCTAGAAAGCTGATCTCAATAGAAGAATATTAAATATAGAGTGAGGCTAGGAAACCATGTTTTGTAAACATGTTTCGTAACCATGATGATGTGGCATCGTTAGAGGAGTTTTTTTACAATTTTGAGATACACATAAAATCTTCGGAGATTTCATCATTCTTTCCGGATCATGACATGTCATCCTGATTGCAAAACATGTTTACAAAACATGATTTACTAGCATTTCTCTTAAATATAACATACAGATAACCAGAAGAACCTAAAGTTCACCAAATTTTTATTAAATAATCCCAATTAAAATAACAATAACATGAAACTTTGACCATCAAAATACAAAACACAATATTTCATTTTGTTACTGAATTATATAAAATCAAGAGAACCCACTGCAAAGAACTATCAAATTTATCAGAAAAAAAAAAAAAAAATTAACCTGCAGATCGACCATATACATATGATCAAGAAGATGAACATTTTCCTTATCTTTAAAATTCGAATGGGTGTTTACAATTTAATCGCATAAACTAAAAATCTAAATAAGGGGTCAATGTTTAGTAGTAGTCTACTAAGAAGACAAAATTCAAAGTGGGGACTGTTGACAAAGAAGGCAAGAAAGCTACTGCAAACCAGCTAGTGTGGAGATAACCCAAGACTTTTCAACTAATTGGCAAGTCTATGGCAGAGCAAACAGGTTGAATAACTCTGTCATAGTTAATGCTCTTACATTGTTCAGTGGAGTTAATGAAAACCCATAAAAATTAACAGCTAATTTAATAAACCCATTAAACAAAAAAATCTCATCAATAAACTAATCAAGAGAGTGAAATGGATTTGCTCACTTTCTTTCAAAGTTGACCTTCAAAACTTTCACTTCACTTCAAAGTATCACAATGAGATGAGAAGAACACCCAACCTGTGTAAGTACATGAAGAGGGTTAGAGAGCTTGTGTATCAAAGTAGTTTTAAAGAGTGTTTAAACAAAGTAACACAAAAAACACACAGAGTTGCGTAATTAATTACCTGTGGTTTGTGGCTCTTTTTTTCTCTTCTTTGAAGAGGAGAAGAGAAGAGGATGAATGGAGAGAAATGGAGCAAAGTGAGGGAGTACTTATACGCAAAATAGGAATCTTTAAGCGAATATGCCACTCACTTCAAGTCAACGGTCTCTTTGGATTATGAGTGATTCTACATAGCGAGGAAACGGGCGAGGAAACGAGCGAGGGGAGTGAGGTGGCGGGGTGGGAGCCGTTCACCCAACTTGGGATGTGTGCCGTTATTTTTTGTGCGTGTATCCTGAGCAGAGTGAACAGCTCCCACCCCGCCACCTCACTCCCCTCGCTCGTTTCCTCGCCATTTAGAATTTCTCTTGGCTTATTTCCTATCAAAATTTGTGAAATTCTAAATGGCGAGGGAATGGGCGAGGGAACCAGTGACGAGGGGGGGGGGGGAGATTCACACGGGTACGCGTCTCAAGGGGGATGGAGGGTCACACCCCTCCCTCGCCATTTAGAATCACCGCAAAATTTCATGTATATTTCGTTTTTTTAGTTATTGAAATTAGAAATATTTTGTTTTGTCAATAGGCCAATTTCAATTTTCGTAAATTTTAATTATAACATTAATTTAGTATTAAAATTTTATTATATAAGTGATTCTCGTATAATATGTAATTGATGATACAAACAAGGGGTAGAACTGTGAGTGAAGAATATGAAGTTGATGATTATCTCCATCCTCGTGTTTTTTAACAAACTTGGGGAAAACATACCATAGTTGTTTTTCCGATAATAAACAAGAATACTTCATCATCATCTTGGAGACAACATACCGTACTTGTAACACCCCTAAATTTTATAAAAATTGATTTATTTTATTTTGAATTAAATAAAATAGGGTTACATGTAATTGAATCCAGATTTTAAAAATTTAGGGTTTATTTGGTGAATTAAAGGGTGAATGCCCTCATAATTTTTAGTGGGGACGAATAACCATCCATAATATAAAACAAAACCCTTCTTCCCTTATTCTCTTGTGCAATATTGTTCTACCTCTTATCCTCTTTGACGGCGATGTGGTATAATCGCCAAATCAATGAGGACCAAACACTTGAAAATGTCTCTTATTCACATTTTAGTAATTGCATAATATTAGTGTATATAATCGCCAAATCAATGAGGACCAAACACTTGAAAATGTGGTCGCTCAATAAATTGGACCACAACTATTATCTAGTGATAATATGTGTGAGACTGAAATTTCAATTTTGGAGTATCTGATATACCCTTTTGGGGTCTCTGCTATAACAGCCTCCTCAAGCAGCTCAGTATCAAAAGCTTATGTTCCAAAACCCTCCTCAAATTCCATCAACCTGTTCACAAGACCTTAGTATGTGTAAAAGAAAAAACTAGTGGTCAACAAAAGAAACTTTGGAAAAATAAAAAATAAAAACTTATGAAAATTCCCCTCACGCCAACATTTCATCAGAATGTGCAATACCTTGTAAAGGTCCCTCAAGTGCTGATGGTACACTCTTCCATGTTATGTATGGCTATCAAGTGTCAACCATCTCCAATTCAGAAATTCTAAATGTCGAGGGAAAGAGCGAGGAAACCAGCGAGGGAAATGAGGTGGAGGGGGTGAAAACCGTTCACCCCCTTCGAGATGTGAGCGTTGACTTTTCGCGTGCACATCTCGAGGGGGGTGAACGGTTTTCACCCCCTCCACCTCATTTCCCTCGCTGGTTTCCTCGCTCTTTCCCTCGACATTTAGCAAAACTCTCTCCAATTTCATTAACAATGTTCTTTTCCACTTCTCTCGAGGAAATGAGAAGCAAATTAGCCCAAAAAAAAATCTCCAGCTTCTTTGTAATGTTACAGGGGCAATCAGGCCCCGTGTTCTTACAGTTCGAGCAATAATATTGTCCCTAATTTAGACACCCTTGCGCTCCGTTCGTAAAATATTGTTGGGGAGACGGAGCGCAAGGGTGTCTAAGTTAGGGACAATATTATTGCTCGAACTGTAATAATACGGGGCCTGATTGCCCCTGTAACATCACAAAGAAGCTGGAGATTTTTTTTGGGCTAATTTTAGGGATGGCAACGGGGCGGATTTGAGCAAATCCATCCCCGCTCCGTCAGGAATAGCGGATCCCCATATCAGTCCCGCTAATCCATTTACAATTTTATTTAAAAATCATAACCGCCCCGTACGGATTGGAGGATATCCGCCCCGCTCCCTACATCCGTTTACAGGTTTGCTAATGGACACCAAGATGATACAAAAAATCGATTAAATAAAATAAAACCAATGAATTGATTTGCTAAAGGCAATTGAAATTTTTTCCATTTCATTCTCATCATCACGGGTAAACAAAATTTTACTCATCTACATTTGATCAAACACTTTCTACGAAATCATCAACACCGAATTTTGCCATTACCTAGTGTGAGTTCAAGATCATCCACACAAACGTCATGAATCCTTTCACAAGCCTTAACTCTACCTTAACTTCATGAAGAATAGAAAGAAGAGGGAAATGAGAGATCTGATCTGAGCCGAATGAGAGATCTGGTCTGAGCCGAATGAGAGATCTGATCTGATCCGATCTGAGAGATCTGACCCGATCTAATCTGATCCGATCCGAGAGATCCGAGCCAATCTAATCTGATCTGAGAGATCCGAGAAATCTGATCTGAGAGATCCGAGTGAAAATCTGTTTTCCGTCGAATCGAGCTGGTTGATCAATCATCGAGCGTTCAGCAGAATCAGGAGGAGGACCATAAGAGATCAGAAGGAGGGAGATGGAGATGAAAGATCGATGAGATCGATCTCTCATCTGTGAGAGCCGCAAGGGGAGGGAGCAAGGAAATGAGATCTCTCATCTGTGAGAAGCCGCAGGGGGAGGGAGCAAGGAGATGAGATCGATCTCTCATTTGTGAGAGTCGCAGGGAGATGAGAGATCAACCTCATCGGCATCTCATTTGTGAGAGCCGCATGTGGGAAGGGAGCAGGGAGATGAGAGAGCCAAATCCCAAATGTGAGGTAAGAAATGAGAGGTCTGATTTGAGGTAGGGCTTATTTTCCATTTATAAATCAGGGGTATTTTAGTAATTTTAATAGTTAAACGGATATCCGTCGGCGGATATGGCCAAATCCGTATCCGCCCCGAATTAGAAACGGATATAGATTCTATCCGTATCCGTGGGGCGCTATGTCCTGCATGTAGTCCATCGATAAAAGGCGATGCAGATCCCCTTTCATGATTTTGAGTTTCTCCACAAGGGGGGATGGAGGAGACTCGATAGTCCTGCTCCTTGTTCATTGTCATGGATCAAGCAATATCAGCATGAAGCATTGTGGTGATGATTAGAGGGTGAACAGTGCGTGAACAGCAACTCGAATCTACTGTAGCAACAGTGGATCGAGAGAACTGTAGATGAACAGTAGAATCGCCTCTCTCTACCAAACCCTAGAATCGCCTCTCTGCCTTCAAGGTTACTATGGAAATCCTTACCTCGGATGTTTAATGGAACTTTAATAGAGCAGTAGTACCCCATTGTTCATATGAGCTGTAGAGAAAGATTTATTCCACACTTCTGCTTGAAACTTGGTAGGCGTCTTTTGCATTAGTTTGAAGTTTTAGTGGAAACAATGAAACAACGAGTTGACAGTGTTAGAACTCATTAGTCTTAAGTAGTAGTGCGTTTGGTTCTGACGAGTCTTTTTTTCTCGTACATGTGACAAGTAGGAGAGACATAGACATCGCTATAGCATTGGCTTTGGTTTGAGATCATTAAGAAGCCTGTATGATACCAAATGGGATTCAAACAACAACCAGTCCAAGAATGAGAGAAAGGGCAGTATATAGGTTTGAAAATGAAGCCCCGACTGATCTTGGACAGTAATGAATAGTAAAGGGGGTAACAGGAGAAAGGATAAAAACTACAGCCAATTCCATATGTTGAGAAGGCAAGTGTATGCGAATGAGCTAGCAGCGTACATGCTAGCATCATGGACAAGAAAGGCATAAAATTGCAATGGGTACAAGATGGCATAAAATGCACTCTGAAGAAAATTTTCGAGCAGGTGAAATAGGTGCATATGAATTTACATAAATTTTTGCGTCACATGCACAGGTTCCCAACTTTTTCTAATTAACAGATTAAGCTAGCTAGTTGAAGATTAAATGGCCCATTTCAAATTCTTAGATCACGATTGTAAGGTTAATACAAACTGAACAGGTCATTAGTGGATCAAGCTCAACAGAGGGATGGAAGGAGAATGTCAAAGTCAATCCTAGCTTAATTACTTCATTCGATTGATCATTAATTGTGCGGGGATATCAAATACGTGATTGATGATAACAGGCAGCGAACAATTCTCATACTTGGGAGAATTTTAATGATGTACAGCATGCATTATTTCAAAATTTTCATTTGGAAATCTGTGTAATGTAGATAACATGCAAGAGGAAACGCAAGTTAGGGAATAAAGAAGATGAAACCCAATATTTTTTTTTTTCAAAATATCTCTACAACATGACCATGGCATCAATTTTCATAATATTTTGGATAACCATACACGCACACAATTTGTCAAAAATCGATTTTCTAACTGAAGTTTACCATGCACATACTTCCGATATATGCACAAAAGTTCATAAGTTTTGCATAATCACTTGAAAAATTGAAAATATTAAAGCCTAGAAACAATGTATAAGAGATAGGAATTTCTCAAAATAAGCTTTTGCCTTTGACGTTGTGCTATTGTTATAGATTAATCAACAAACCTTGAATGACACTTTTTATTTCTTTGTTTGTTGATTGGAATAAAAAAAGAGTTTTAGTAGAAGTAAGGAACGAAATTTCGAGAAAATTTCGTTATTTGAAATTACGAAAAGAAAAGGGAAAAAAAGAAAACTTTATTCATCAGCCAAGAAATCCTTCAAATCGTATCAAATTCAAACCGAAAAGAATTGTAGTACATATCCTTTTATTCAGAAGCGGATTTGATTACATCTGAACCCCATGCATATATACATCTCAATGCAAAATGTAGCCACCCACTCTCTAAACATACCTTGTTTTTATTCCACCAAGCTAACTGCGCGCACTTGACCCACAATTTCTCACATGCTATTGCCGCGCTGTCTTTGTCAAGCTTCATCGTCTAATCTTGCAACACAAACTCTACCACCCTTCTACCAAGTGAGGAGACAACTGTACCACGACCTTCACTCGTACATGTGACAAGTAGGAGAGATATAGATAACAATAAAACTATACTGGCTAATCCATGAGACAGTTTTTAAGCATCTGTCGTAACCTAATAAGGGGATGAATAAAACTATAGATGAAGAAGGATGATATCGACGTGAAAGAGAAATGTGGCATGCTCGAAATCCGCAAATAGTTGTAGGGGTAATAGCACAAAGGATAAAAACTAGAACCAATTACACACGTTGTGATGGCAAGGCCAAGCGAAGGAGATAGCACAGCGTATGTGCCTGTAATGAATGCTAACATCATGAACAGGATGGCAAATAATGTGCAATTGAATGCCCTTGAAACAAAGAAACTCGTGTTTTCATCTCTTGCCATATTCATCAAAAAGTGAGCAAGTACGGCAAGTGTTGAGAACACCATGGCTATGGTGTTTGAGATGGCAAATACCTTAAACATTGTTTTTCCTAGGAAGATGGGATGGCCATTATTGCTTTGGTAACCACCAGGGATTGTAAATCCAGCTGCAAATGTCACTGTGGCAATGAGTGCAGCCACCACTAAATGATTATTGCTTGCATTGCGCACTTGTTCAATGACCTTTTGTTTAATGACCTTCTGCGCATCTTTTTTATCCTTTTCCTCACTGTTACACTTAAATGGTAGCCCTTGGTCCACCCATTTGATTATATATACGGGAGAAATGGCTCTCTTATGCAATAAGTCCTTAGCAGCGCACCATTTTTTCAATAAGATCACTGACTCCTCGAACGGAACCTAGTGAAAACACACAAAAATGAACTTAAAAAATTTGATGAACTCTACAAGTGTAGAATCGGCAAGAACTCTACAAGATTTGATGAACTTTTATTCAATAATGAACTTCAAAAATTAACCCAGTATTGTAAGCATTTGTGGTTTCTTTTATTGAGATTGTTTCTTACCTTGCCAACTAAAATGTTGCGAGCAGTAAGGTTTTCCTTGTTGAGATCCATGGTAGACACCCTATCATCTTTAGATAACAGTTCCACAATATCATATGCTTCACAAATAGCAGCAAGATGCAAAGGGGTGTTTCCATCAATATCAGGATGATTAAGAGATTCTTTAGTTGTGATGTCACTTTCGAGAGCACGTTCTATCACCCCCGAGCACCTTCTTAAAACAGCAATATGAAGATAATTCTGGCCTCTATGATCGAGCACTTGCCAACAATCTGGGCAATGTTTGAGAATCACTTCAATCGCAACTAAAGAAAAAAAAACTTCATTCGTCTCATAATTGAATCGACCTGCCGCAACATGTAGGGGGGACATGCCTTCCTTGTCCAAGATGTAGGCAACGGTGCTATCAGTTTTCATTAGTGACTCACAACATTCCAAGCCGCCCTTATATGCAGCATAATGAAGTGGCGTCCTCCCATGTTTATTTGCTTCTTTGCTTATGGATGGCTTCACTCGATGTAACCTATTTATGATTCCTGAAAATTTGGAGCCGAAGCCTAAATATACAATTGGAAATTTTTGCTCTGAGGAGCGATTCTGGAGGGTAGTTTGGGTATTTTTCTTTTTCTTTTCGTATTCTTTAATCCCAGCCGTTCCATGATCCAGGGAGTCAATCTGGTCCTTTGATTACTGCGCCGTTTTGGGCAAACCCTAGCCGGTGCCGTTTCGGCTCCAAGCCGGTATCTCGCCGTTTCGGCTCCTTGCCGGTATATCGCTGCTCGGGTGATCTCTCGATACGGCGCGACCTTTTGTTGGTCCAGGCAGCGACATTGGAGAACAGATCGGTTCTCTTTACACCGAAATCGATCTGTTACGAACTACTGTCTGCTTCGATCCGGTGGCTGGTTCGTGCTGTGCCGGTCTGTTACAACCAACGGTTTGTTTCATGCCGCCGTTCCGATCCGGTGACTGATACGATATTCCCTGATCCGCTACAGTCCCTGTTTGTTTATTGGTTTTTGGCCGCACAAAATTTCTGGATGTGATGACAGCGCCTGCCGCCATTCCCACACCAACTGGTCCTGGTCATGGGGGAATCCCGGCCGAAACCCCAAAGCCTTCTTTCGCCCAGATTCTGGGTAAGATTTTGGTTGATGACATTGCAGAAACTCAGGTCGAAGGAACCCGCTTCCGTAAGGAGGGGGCTCCAGCTATTGGACTCACGGCATCCGATGAGGTCCGTAGGGAAGCTTTTATGGAAAAACATGTCATTGTTCTCAAATTCTCTAGCTACCGACCGACTTTGACAGATATTCGCGATTCCATCCACAGAACTTGGGGCATTTTGGGAGATTTCTCTTTGGGTTTGTTGAATCAAAGACATGTGCTAGTACGACTTCAGTCGGAGGTAGAGGCAAAGAAAGTTCTGTCGCGGGACTCATTCCTGATTCGAGGAGTTCGATTTAAAGCATTCCGCTGGCCCGAGTGGTGCTAAGAACAGCCAGGGGGAAGAATTGGTTGAAGACACTGGGGAAACGAGGCCGGTGGCCCAGGTTCCGGTCAAGATAGAGTTGTCAAATAAATTTGATTCGCTTATGGATAACATTGCTAATGATGAGAATGAGCGAATGGTTCATGTTAGTGCTGAGAAGGTTATTGAAAATACGGAAGAGTGCCTCCTGGAGGCGGGATACACCATTTCGGAGATTGCTAATACCATTGGACTTCAAGCTCAGCCGACAGAGTCATCTATAGACTTACAAGTAGAGGCCAAGGGTGGTTTAGTAGCCGACATGTCCACGGACCCCGTGGAGGCGAGGCCGCAGAATGAGACTGATTATCATTTGGGGAATCAAAGCTAAATACTAAGAACTGACCTCCAGCCAGCTAAAGGCGTCACGCAGCTTACTAACAGTCCTGGAAATACCAAGTCCGCAAGCAGGTTCGGCACTGCGATTAGCCCATCAAACGCACCCAGTCCCTGCCCTGCTGGTCCTGCTCACGCAACCTCCAACAGTCCAGGATATCAAACCGCGACCAACATTCGTCCCGGCAGTGTTTCAGCAACCAGCATTCGTCCAGGCAGTGTGTCCGCGACCAACACAGCGACTAACACTCGTCCAGGCAGTGATTCAGCGACCATCACAGGTCCTTGCAGTATGCCAGCGACCGATATTCTTTGCCAACATGCAGCTCATGCCACCAACAGGCCATGCCACCAACACTCCATGCCATTATGCAAGGTTCCAGCGACCGACACAGTTTCCTTTCCAGAGACAGTCTCCAGTTCAGATCTTGGTCCAGGCAATTCGACTGTCATCACCAGCTCCGGCCTTGTGAACCGCGTTAATTCTGGCTCTGCTCCGATGGATGCTCCCAGCCCGGCGCGCAACATCACTGCTACAATTCAAGGACTCAACCCGCTGGAACACCCAGCTTCTCCTCGGGTCCAGCCTTGTCTTGGCCCTGTTCAGTCCAGTCCTTATAAGGACTGCCCCACGCAATCCAGCCCGCCACTGCAGAGTTCAGCATGTCCACGACCTATCAGTTCTCACTCGCAGATAACGCTTAATGGTCTGAATCCAGGGGACGTGGTATCCCAGGCAGTAGGGAATGACGTAGGGAATGACATAGAGAAGCCGACAGTGATGGAAAAATTGACAGAAATTATGGCCAAGCGCGCTCAATCCATGGCAACAGACAACGACTCAGTGCCTACGGGGGTTAGAAATGAAGGGGATGGAAGTTTGTATGATGTTTTTGTCCAGCTGGTGGAGGAGAACCGTGTGTTGCAAAGTATGAAATATTCAAATTCCACCAATATAATGGTCCACGCCACAGATGATAGTGACGAGGCTGCATCGGAATCGGAGTTGGGCTTGGAACCACAGGCTATTAAGGATCTGAATTTGGGGGCAATCTCTGATAAGGACCAACAGAACAAAGTCAAATCGGCGGCCCTCCCGGGCAAACGTCGCAAGACTAAGAAGGGTAAATCCTCTAACCGTGTTTAAGATGATGGAAAATTTTTTGTTTTGGAATGCTCGTGGGATCGGTAATCAGGCCACGAGGCGGAGGCTGAAAAATATGGTGATGGAGCATAAAGTCAGAATTCTTATGATTGCGGAGCCTATGATTCCTACTAGTAGATCTATGGAGATTGGCAACAAAATTCATCTAGGTGGCTTTGCCGCGAATGATTCGGTTGGCGGAAAGATTTGGATTTTTTGGGATTCTTCCCTCACTCTTTCGGTGGTAGATATGTCAGACCAGATCATTCATTGCCAGGTAACGGATTCTGATTCAAGAATATTTTTCATTTCTTTTGTTTATGCTAAATGTTCTGCAGATAGTAGAAAGGACCTATGGTTGAATATGACCAATTTTGCTGCAACCCATGTTACTCCTTGGATGGTCGGAGGAGACTTTAACACTTATTTGCATTCTGGAGAGAAAGTAGGAGGGGTGGAGCCGTCCAGGGCTAGTATGTCACAGTTCTCTGACTGTATTGAAAACAATGGGCTCATTGATTGTGGCTTCTCGGGCCCTCGTCTCACCTGGTGTAATAACCGGCGGGGTAGTGAGCGCATTTGGGCCAGATTGGATAGGATCTTTACTAATTCAGCTTGGTTGACAGATTTTGGTGATCCAAAAGTGGAACATCTTAGCAGAACTTTTTCAGATCACTCTCCGCTGTTGGCTTCCATGCCAATCCATTATAAAGTCGGTTATGTTCCTTTTTGGTTCCTTAATATGTGGACGACTCATCCTGCGTTTATGGATTTGGTCAAAGACACGTGGTTGACAGACATGGGTTCTATGAGACCTATTGATCGAGTGGCTGCCAAACTTAAATTGACACGCCGTGCTCTGATACAGTGGAATAGGACGGTCTTCGGTAATGTGTTCAGCAGAATTCGTGCATTAGAGGATGAAATGCAGCAGTGGGAAACAATACTTTTGGCGGGTTTTGCGAGTTACAGTACTAATGGGCTAAATGTCAATGCTAATTGGGATGTTCAGGCTTGCTGCAATTTACACCGTTGTCAGGCCGAGTACAGATTGGCTCTCAAACAAGAGGAACTTTATTGGATTCAAAAATCTGGCGAAAAAGACTTCAAGGAGGGGGATGCCTGCACTAAGTATTTTTTTGCTTCAACCAAATCCAAACAAAAGAGACGCTCTATTAATCAGATCACTTTACCGGACGGTAGAACTATTTCGGAACCTGGTGAGATTCTAGACGAAGCCAATCAGTTCTTTTCGAATCTGTTATCCTCTCAAGGTGAGATTAGGGAAGATGTGGATTTGTTAACGTGTCTCCCGCCATTGATGTCCTCTGGTCATTGTGAGAGTCTGGTTCATCGCCCTTCTCTACAGGAAGTCAGGGATGCGGTATTTGACATACCCAAAAATAGTGCGCCAGGTCCGGATGGATTTACTGCTGATTTTTATCAGTTTTGCTGGGAGATTTTGAGTATGGATTTATGGGAGGCAGCTATTCAGTTTTTTGAAGGAGATGCAATGCCGGCGTCGTTCTCGGCGAATTTCTTAGCTTTGATTCCCAAAATTGATAATCCAGGTTCTTTTTCCGATTTTCGCCCAATCAGTTTGTGCAATGTGATCTATAAGATCTTTAGCAAAATTTTGTGTAATAGGATGGTTGATATCTTGCCAAAAATGATCTCTCAGGAGCAGGGAGCTTTTGTTAAAGGCAGGTTCATTGGGGAAAATATTGGACTGGCGCAGGAAATGATCAGAGACATCAATAGGAAGGTTTTTGGAGATAATGTGGTGCTGAAAATTGATATGGAGAAAGCATATGATAGGCTGGAATGGTCTTTTCTGCTTAAAGTGCTTAGAAAACTTGGCTTTACGAGTAGAGTCTGCCACATCATATCTAACTGTATTACTTTTAGTGGATTCTCGGTTCTGCTTCAAGGAGTTTACAAAGGTTATTTCAGATCCACTAGGGGACTTCGGCAAGGGGATCCCCTTTCCCCCTTTCTTTTCATTATTGCTTCCGAAGTTTTGAGTAGAGGTTTGACTTCAGCTTTTGAGAGTGGCAAAATTGGGTACTACTATACTCCAAGGAATTGCAACCCTATTTCCCATCTTCTGTATCACTACAAAAAAATGGCAATTTAGCGGCGACTATTTAGCGACGGTCTGAAAAAACCGTCGCTAAATACTTTATTTAACGACGGTTAATCAACCGTCGCAGAATATTGTTGTTTAACGACAGTTATATTTAAGTGCGACGTTTTAAACCGTCGTTATAAATAAAACATCAATTTCAAGCAAATGTGAAAACTCGCTCGCTCGTCCAGATCTCCCATCCATCCTAATTTCCTGTCCCTCCCCCACCTCTCAACCCCTTCACCATAACCTCTCCCTTCCCCATATCCTCTCCCCTCCCCAAACCCTAACTCCCCACCGACGAAACCCCTTCACCATATCATCTTTCGCGAGGCAGTGAAGAAGCATGATTCTCGATCGAGGAAGCTTATCATCCCAACTCGTTTGCTTCTACCAGTTGTTCACTTGCCAATTGCATCACCAACTGGTCAAGTGCTCAGCCCAGCAAGTTCTCTGCCAGAAAGAAGCGAAAGTTTCAACCTAAAATGGGAATAGCTTCACACCAAACGCGAGAGTGCACGAGAAGGCAGTGAGACGCACTAGCGCAAGTAAAAAGAATGGGCCTGTTGGGCGCTCGTCCTGTCGACACTCCTATAGACCCAAATCAGAAACTTTTGAAGGAAGAAGGAGAGTTATTCGAAGACCCTAGCAGATATCGTCGAACCCCTTCACCATATCCTCTCCCTTCCCCATATCCTCTCCCCTCCCCAAACCCTAACTCCCCACCGATGACGATGAGTGAAATTGTCTCATCCAACATTGTTTGCTTACGAAGAGAAGCTCTGATGACGACCGCCCCTCCTCTCCCCTCCAACATTTCACTCGATTCTTTTCCTCGATCGATAGATCAAATCCGCTTAAATCGATTCGTCTCATCGATGGAGTTCATACTCGAACAAGGCAAGAGCCTCCACGAAACCCAAATCCCCGATGCCCCTTCTGTGAGAGAAGCTCTGCTCTTCACTACCATGAGCATTATAGGGCTTCCTGTTGAAGTTCAAGTCAAGGACGGCTCTATCTATTCTGGCATCTTTCACACTGCTTGTTTTGAGAAGGACTATGGTGAATATCTTAAGATCCAACCCCTTTGTGGTATTTATGGTGCAATTTGAAATTTTTTTTTTCTGCTTTATGAAATGGGTATTTGAGTTTCTTCATGGATTTTCAATATTTTGTGAATTCATAATGGTTTGGATTATTTTTGAATTGCTTGATGGGTTTTGATTAGAATGCCAATTCATGTATGGGTTTTGATTTTTTCTATTGAACTGAGGTGTGCTTGTTTTGATCTGATGGATTAAGGATTGGATTTGATTCCCTTTTGAGTTTCATAATTTTCATGTTTGTGTAATGAGTTTGATTGTCTTGGTTTGCAGATGGATTCATTATTTTGATCTCATAAGCATGGTTTATTGTTCAGGCATTGTTTTGAAAAAAACAAAGATGACCAAGAAGGGGAAGAAAGATGCCAACTTGGAGAATGGGGATGTTGTGGATACGCTTGTAGTACATTCAAGCGATCTGGTTCAAGTCATTGCCAAGGCACATTTCTTATATCATGGTTTGCTTTCAGTACTATGTGTTTTGTGATTTAATTTGATGTTCTTATATGCCATTGGTTCCTCCTATAGGGGCATCTACTTTTGGTGGATGGAATTGTTGGCACTGTTTCGATTGAAGATGTTGAAACCGTTAATGGATCTTTTCAGCGTTTAGAGTACTCAGAAAGTGAGATGAACAAGCTTAAATCTAGCCAGGATGCTCCACGTGTTCCAACTTCCAAATTGGGTATATCATGTGTTTCCCATGTATTTTGACATCTTGTATTGTACACAAAGTTCTGTTTTGGAAATTTGTATGTTCTGCTTGGTATGCCCTCCTTTTGATATTCATCAGTTTACTTTCTCAAAGAGTTTGAGCTTTTAGAAGGGATTCAGCAATGAGAGGAGCTCCACAATAGAGTTTGAGGTTTATTTTATCACGTCTCATCAATATAGTGCATAGTATATAGACGCATGTCCATATCTTTACATTTATGAGTATTTTGTCTCACATTTTTGTGAGGCTGCTGATCTGCTCAGGAACCCACTTGTTCAGCCTTATGTTCTGATCCATCTAAAAGCTAATAGTCTGAGACATAATTCAATACGGGTTTACTGGCCTGAATCTGATTACATGAAGAAAACCAGGTTTATGTTGCCAAAAGATGTTCCGCTTTGCACAGACAGAGATAGAAGGCAATTCAGCAATGAGAGGAGCTCCACAGTCCACTCCTAGTATATCTGGCTCTCACTGTTCAACTCAAAGAATGCACGAGTTCCCTAGTTATGCACATAAAAAATTTGCTGAATTATCAGTAAACAGTGCCCATGGAGAGATTACTACTAACAAGCTGATGACCTTGAAGGCTTTTAATATTCCCAAAACCCCGAGATTGACGCCAGCCAAAGCTTCTGCCACGGCTAGAAGACAGACTGATCCATCAAAGATGGTTCACTTTAGTTCGAAACGTGAATCGGTAAGCTTCTACAGAGTTATACTGCATTACAAATGACATACATCATAGTTCTGGTAATTTATTATTCAAGAATTTTGTGGTTCCTACATATGAAAATCTGTAGAAACTTTGTTCCCTTACATTGAATAGTCAATTCAGCTCTCAATATCCTCCTAAATCCTAATATCTATTTGACTGGCTTGAGAGGTAAAATTTAAATGAGGAACCTGGCTAGAGTTCACAAACTGTATTAGACATTTATTCTTGTATACACACATTTAAGATATGCTGAGATGGATTTATATGTAATAAGAAAAGGGTTGAGTACAACTATTAAACTGATGGCCCTGCAATTAGCATATTAAGTGACAACAATACCTTAATATGATACTACATGTAACTGTATTCTGCTAGCAGTCTAGCTTCTGTTGGGTTAGACACGGCATGTTTCTAGCTCATCTGTATTCTGTATCTATAATCTCTTGTTTCTTTTGTTGATATAGCAGCTAGTATGGATATCTTTTACCATATAACAGGAACAGACATTCATTAGTAGAGTCTACAAGTGCTCATGGTTGTCTTCTCTTAGCAGAATAGCAATCTCTGGTTGTTTGAGCTGAAATATTCAAGGACCATGATTAATTGCATGTTCTTCTAGTAAAATCTAACCATTTGATATACTGCTTCATAATCTTTTGTTGTCTACTTTTGTATTAATCATAATTTTTATGCCACCTACCTGCCCTTTGGAGTTGACATTTAGTTTTAGGTGGGAGCTAAATCTAGTGGTATATGTAGGCTAAAAAATAAAAATAAGGCTACAACCTGCAGCTTCACTGGATGGCGTTAGATATGCCAATTATGTGATTGGTTATACCTTCGAGTCAGGTTATTATATTCATGGCATCATAAGTTGTTTGCATTTAAGTGATGAGTCCCATCTCTCAAGCTCTTCACATATGCAGCATGTATGCATCGAAAGTGGACAAAAGGAAGGTGACTAAAGAGATCTTAACTTATTTTCTTGTTCTATGTCATCCTGCTTACACCACTTTTATTTGTGTATGCAGCTGGTGGTCTTGGTCATGGCGTGGCTCATGCTGTTTTTTTTTTCTGTGTAAGCCTCCTAACGCCTGAATTTGGTCCAGCAACACTTTATTCCTTGTTACTCTATTATTTGTCTGTGCATGAACTGAAATCATTTGAAGCATTTATACTAATTTGTTTATGAAACTCAAATTTCTTTCCTCTACACCTTAGCAAACCATTTATATAATCTGTTGAAAACCTAAAATGGATTGTCATTTATTATAACTTTCCTCTAATATTTGTCTTTTGTTGAGAGTTTATGGCAGCCTATAATAGAAAAAGAAGATGGAGCATTGCATAAGAAGTGGTACTTGGAGGTACCAAGAGCAAAGCTGATGAAATAAAAAAGAAAAAGGTTGTCTTTGGAGCCAAAACAGGAAGCGCAAAGTGCTGCTCATTTACATTCTCCCTCAACTGAACGTTCAAGATGTGTAAAAACAATGCAGAGGAAGCTGAAACTAGTCGCTCAAGACGTCCAAAGCCACCTGTTTCCTATGCGGAGAAGCCTATGCTTAAGAAATCCCCTAGTGTAAGTTATCCACCTTTTACATCGATGTTCATTTTAAGCAAGATTTTTCATTCTATTCATTTGGGCTCTTTATGGGTGGGTTGTGTTGGGATTTAACCAACTATGTGAATGAAAAAGAATAAGGAAAACAAGAGAGATTGTAATCTCTTGATAACACTAGAACTCTTATGTGTAGAGAACTCACTTGATTCACATTGATTGAAACCAAATAATACATGGGTTTAAATAGGACTCACATGACCACTTAGTAAAAGACACATCTCTTAGTAAAAGACACTTAGTAATACTAAAAGACACATTGGAACACCAAAAGACACAACTCTTCTAGAACTAGTCTAGATTAATTCTCTAACATCCCTCCTTAAGCTAGACTATCACCATTCCAAGCTTCTTCTTCAATTTGTTGAATGTGTCGGTCTTCAAAGCTTTAGTGAAAATATCGGCAACTTGATCTTGAGATCTGCAAAATTTCACATTGATATGTCCCTCCTTAACCAAGTCTCGAATGAAATGATATTTGATCCTTATATGCTTGCTTTTGCCATGAAAAACCGGATTCTTTGTAAGTGAAATAGCCGAACTGTTATCACAAAACAGTGTAGGAGAACTAACAGGTCCATGCTTGAGTTCACTCAAAACCCAAATCAACCAAAGTGCTTGACAAGATGCAAAAGCCAGTGAGACATATTCGGACTCGGTTGTAGAGAGAGTCACAATAGCTTGCTTTTTAGATGCCCATGAGATTGCGCCGGAACCAATATTAAAAACATATCCGGAAGTGCTTTTACTATCATCAACACTTCCTCCCCAATCACTATCACAATAACCTACCAAACTTGGTTCTTCCACTTTCGTGAATTGAATGCCTTCATGAATTGTTCCACTCACATACCTTAAGACTCTTTTTCCAGCTTCCCAATGATTTTGCCTAGGAGATTCCATGAATCTACTAAGCATACTCACCGCAAACATAAGATCGGGTCTAGTGGAAGTCAAGTACATAAGACTACCAACAAGACTTCTATAAAGAGTTCCATCAACATGCCTATTGTCTTCACATTTGCTGAGCTTCAAACCAGCCTCCATAGGTGTGCTAATTGGTAGTGCGCCCTCCATTCTAAACTTTCTTAATAACTCTTGTGCATACTTCCGTTGAGTGATGATAATCCCATCTCTTTGTTGTTTAACTTCAATGCCCAAAAAATAATGGAGTAGTCCCATATCGGTCATCTCGAACTCATTCATCATAGCTTTCTTGAAATCTTCATTCATACTTGAACAACTTCCGGTGAAGATTAAATCATCAACATATAAGCATACTATCAAAAAATCATTATGAGATCCTTCCTTGGTGTATAGAGTATGTTCAAAGGGACATCTTTTAAAACCATTCTTCAAAAAATAGCCATCAATACGACTATACCATGCCCTTGGTGCTTGTTTAAGCCCATATAAGGCTTTTTCCAAATGACATACTTTCTTTTCTTCTCCAATTTTCACATAACCAGGTGGTTGAGTTATATAAACTTCATCCTCAAGAAAGCCATTCAAGAATGCCGATTTGACATCCATTTGATAGACTTTCCATTCTCTTTGAGCTGCCAATGCAAGTACTGTTCGAATTGTTTCAAGGCGAGCCACGGGTGCAAATACTTCTTGGAAATCAACACCATACTTTTGTTTGTAGCCTTTCACCACCAAGCGTGCTTTGTGCTTATCAACCTCGCCTTTTGAGTTCAATTTTGTTTTGTAAACCCACTTCACATCAAGGGGTTTCTTGCCATTTGGGAGATCAACAAGTTCCCAAGTCTTGTTTCTTTGAATAGCATCAATTTCATTATCCATTGCAAGCTTCCACTTCTCATCTTTAGAAGCCTCTTCAAACATAAGTGGATCGGCATCAACAAACAAAGCAAAATTAACCAAATCATCATCCAAATTGGCCAAATCGTCACCCAAATTGCTACTTGTTTGTTCATAAAGATCTTGGATACTCCTTGTCTTCTTCGAAGGGGAACTTGAAGTTGAAGTTGAACTTGAAGATGAAGAGGGTGATGAAGTAGAATTAGGAGAAGAAGGTGGAACACCATCCTCTTCGTTTTCTTCAATTGGAGCTTCAATTTCTTCTTCGATTTCTATGCAACTTGAATTTTCTTTGGTTGCATTTTCTTTCCAATTCCAAGATTCTCCTTCATTGAACTTCACATCACGGCTTATAATAAGTTTCTTGGTGAGGGGATTATACAACTTGTATGCCTTGGAACATTCACTATATCCAACAAAAATGCATTTCTCGGACTTGTCATCTAGCTTCTTCCTTCTTTCATCCGGTACATGTGAATAGGCAATGCTTCCGAAAATTCTCAAGTGATCAACACTTGGTTTGTGTCCGCTCCAAGCTTCTTGTGGCGTCTTATCTTGCACACTTTTAGAAGAGGAACGATTCAATAGATAAACAACACATGCTACCGCTTCCGCCCAAAAGGAATTTGGCAATCCCTTGGCCTTCAACATACTTCTAGCCAACTCCATAATTGTGCGATTTTTTCTTTCGGCGACTCCATTTTGTTGTGGGGTACCACGGACTGAAAATTGATGTCGAATACCATGCTCTTTTAAGAAATCTCGAAGCCCATGATCAATATATTCTCCCCCTTGATCCGAGCGAAGAGTTTTCAATTGGAAACCACTTTGCTTTTCAACAAAAGCCTTGAAATTTTTGAAACAACCATATACTTCCGATTTTTGTTTTAGAAAGTATATCCAAGTCTTCCTACTATAGTCATCAATGAAGGTAACAAAATAACGATTACCGCCAATTGAAGTAGTATGCATTGCCCCACAAAGATCGGTGTGCACAAGCTCAAGTGGCTTTGATGCTCTCCATGCCTTCCCACTAGGAAAAGAATTCCTACTATGCTTACCCAAGACACATCCTTCACATACTGTATCTTGAAGTTGAATTGTAGGCAAGCCCTCCACAAGATTCTTCTTGCCCATAAGAGATAGAGTTTTAAAACTCAAGTGACCATATCGATAATGCCATAGCCAAGACTTGTCTTGAGTAGTATATAAACAAGAATTAATGTTACTTTGGAAAGATAAAGGAAACATTTTGCTTTTGGTCATTCCCACCTTTCCAATGATAACATCATTCTTATCTTTGATCTCACACAAAGCTCCCTTGAAATTGACTTCATATCCCTTCAAAAGAAGTTGCCCAACACTTAAGAGATTGTGCTTAAGGCCTGGAACATAAAATATATTTGAGATCCGCTTTATTCCTTGCTTGGTTTTGACAAGAATATCACCCCTTCCTTTGACATGAAGCTTGTTGTCATCTCCGGTTCTAACTTCACTTTGAAATGTCTCATTTATCTCAACAAAGGCCTTCTTGTTCCCGGTCATGTGGTTGCTACAACCACTATCCACGAACCACACATCTTCTAAGGAAGCGCCATGAACATTGCATGTAAGGAAAAGATTGTCTTCTTCCTCCTCATGCATAAAATTGGATTCTTTGTTGTCCTCCTCCATCTTCTTTCTACAATATTTCTTGACATGGCCATACATATGACAACGATAGCATTGAATATTTGATAAGGAAGATCTTTCTCTCCCTCTTCCTCGATAAGATGAAGCCTCACCATCATGAGATTTCTCTTGTCCACCATAGCCTATTCCTCTACCACGAGAAGTGGCTCTTCCACGACCTCTTCCTCTCAAGCCATCTTTAGAGGTATCTCTAAAAGAGACTTGCGTTTGAAAGGCTTGTTCAATAGAACTAGAATCATATTGCTTCATTCGTAGTTCATGGGATTGTAGTGATCCCAATAAACTCTCCACCGACAAAGAAGATAAATCCTTGGATTCTTCAATAGCAACAACACTAGACTCAAATTTTCGAGTCAAACTCCGAAGGATCTTTTCGACAATTCTTTGGTCTTCTAGATTCTCACCATTCAATCTCAATTGGTTGACAATTGAGATAACCCGATTGAAGTAGTCTTCAATAGTCTCGGACTCCTTCATTCTTAGTGTGTCAAACTCCCCTCGAAGAGTTTGTAGACGCACCATCTTGACTTTGTCATCTCCTTTGTATGAAGAATAAAGAATATCCCAAGCTTGTTTAGCCGTTGTGGCTACTGAAATTCTGTCCAAAATAACTTCATCTATTGTTTGCATAATGAAATACTTGGCTTTGTAGTCTTTCTTGCGGTTAGACTTCAACTCGGCCAAGTTTTGTGCATTAAGAGTTGTTTCATCTTCGAGCTCTTGGAAACCAATCTCTACGATCTCCAATAGGTCTTGTGAACCAAATAGGGCCATCATCTTCATTCTCCAATGATTGTAGTTTTTACTGGTAAGAAAAGGAAGTGGAGGTTGGACGGAATTGTTGTTGTTGGACGCCATGGTTCTCTCAACTAGGCTCTGATACCAATTTGTTGGGATTTAACCAACTATGTGAATGAAAAAGAATAAGGAAAACAAGAGAGATTGTAATCTCTTGATAACACTAGAACTCTTATGTGTAGAGAACTCACTTGATTCACATTGATTGAAACCAAATAATACATGGGTTTAAATAGGACTCACATGACCACTTAGTAAAAGACACATCTCTTAGTAAAAGACACTTAGTAATACTAAAAGACACATTGGAACACCAAAAGACACAACTCTTCTAGAACTAGTCTAGATTAATTCTCTAACAGGTTGTGCAGGAATCAAATGTGTCATCAATGCTAAAGGAATGATAAAAGGCATGTTGTTCGGTGCACCAAATGTACCACAAAGCGATATTGCATCCTTGCTTAAAGCTCTTGTCAACCTGCATGCAGGGATAAATAAAATTGCACTTCTCAGTATAGCTGTTGGTTTAACGGTTAGTTTCTATACCTATTTGCTCTTGATCAAAATTTTAAAGACCATATCTGAATACAATTCCGTCAACACTGAATCTGGTTTTGAATTTTTTTCATAGAAAAACCATGCTATGAACCTTCCAAATCCCCTCAGATATCACTGAGCCACTAATTCAAGATTTATAGTAACGTGCTTTACAGTTATTATCTTCTCTGACTTATTACTTTCCGTTTATTGTATTTGAAGAACAATGGAGCACATTTCGAGACTTTGAATACGGGAGTCCTAGGTCCTGTTCAGCTCCATGGTCTGAAAGAGGGAAAGAGGGACCTGTCCTATCAGAAATGGTCTTACCAGGTCAGATATTTTGTACTTCGAGCTCAAATGCACTTATCGCCTACACATTTTTTTCATGTTATTTTTTCTACATTTAGTCTAATAGATGTTGCTTTGTATAGATTGGCCTGAAAGGAGAAGCTATGAATCTTGTGTCTCCCAATGAGGTGTCATCTACAGAATGGATGGATGTGTCATTAGTTGCACAGAAACAATAACCTTTGACATGGTTTAAGGTAACAAAACCGGGAAACATAGACAACTAGCTATCTAGTGTAATTTTATATACTGAAAAAGTTAAGTTTTTAATTCTTGAATTTGCAGTCTCATTTTGATGCACCTTAGGGGAACGAGCCATTGGCTTTGGACATGGGGAGCATGGGAAAGGGTCAAGTGTGGATCAATGGAGAGAGTATTGGAAGATATTGGACAGCTTATGCTGATGGAGACTGCAACGAATGTAACTATGCTGGAACATACTGACCTCCAAAGTGTCAAGTGGGTTGTGGCAAGCCGACCCAATGATGGTAACAACTTTTTAAATAAAAAAGAGGAAAATGTATATTTCACTTGTGTCTAAGTCTTTCTAACATATGAAATAATGAAAACTTTCAGGTATCATGTGCCTCGAGCTTGGTTAAAGCCCACAAATAATCTCTTGGTAGTTTTTGAGGAAATTGGTGGCGATGCTTCCGGCATTACACTTGTTAAAAGATCGGTTCACAGTGTCTGTGCTGATGTTGCTGAATGGATCCCAACTTTGAAGAATTGGCACATTGAAAGCTATGGTAAATCAGAGACACTTCATAGGCCTAAGGTTCACCTGCATTGTGCACCAGGACAGTCCATATCTGCCATCAAATTTGCAAGCTTTTGGACTCCATTGGGAACTTGTGGAAATTTGTAACAATTTTATTAGATGTAAGCATTGACAATTTGTAACAATTTTAAATTGTATTTTTCTTCTGGACCATGTATAATATTGATTTTGAAATGAAATTAAAGTTTCCCTTAAAAGTTGTAGTGCATATGTTGGATAGATTATCTGCACCCAATGAAAAGAAAACACTACAGGTTGAAAAATGTGATTTTTATATGGTAAAAAAATTTGAATTATCAAAGGGAATTTAGCGACGGTTGCAAATCGTCGCTAAAAGGCAAAAAATTGGATTGTTCATCGAATTTTGTCGACGGTTTATAACCGTCGTTATATTGTATTTAGCGACGGTTATAAACGTCGCTACATTAAACCGTCGCTATATACTATATAGCGACGGTTATGCCAGCGGTTGCTTAAAACCGTTGCTGAATACGGTTGGCGACCGTCGCTGTATTATTTGGCGACAGTCATAACCGTCGCTGTATACCTTTGGCGACCGTCGCTAAATTACTGTTTTCTTGTAGTGTATGCAGACGACACTCTTATTTTTTTAAATGGCAGAAAATCCTCAGTTTTGGGATGTATGGAGTTCCTGCACCGTTATTGCAAGGCCTCGGGACAGAAAATTAATGCAGGAAAAAGCTCTTTTACTCTGGCCGAACAGAGCTCAGCGGAGCGTATTGTAGCTTTAAAAAGTGGCACAGCTTTCCAATTTCACACGGCTCCATTGAAGTATTTGGGTGGGCCAGTCTTCCAAGGGAGAGTTAAAATTTCATACTTTGAAGATTTAATCTCTAAGATTCAGGTTCGTATTCAAGGATGGAAGGCCAAATTGTTATCTCCAGGAGGTCGCCTAATCTTGATAAAGCATGTCCTTAGCTCAATTCCGATTTATATTCTTAGTACCATGTGTGTACCAAGGACTGTCATAGCTCGGATTAATAGATTGTTGGCGGATTTCTTTTGGGGGGATTGTGAAGGCCGACTTAAGAAGAAATGGGTGTCATGGGATAAAATTTGTTTTCCACTGGCGGAAGATGGTTTAGGCGTCAGAGACTTGACGGTCGTGGTGAAGGCTTTTCGAGTCAAGGCTTTATGGAGGTTACTTACTTCCGACTCTTTATGGGCTACTTTCATGAGGAATAAATACTGGTTACAGGGCGTTGGCTTGAACCGCCAACCTGTGAGAAGTGGCTCGTCTCCGTTTTTTAAATAGATCATGCATGGGAGAAACTTTCTCTTGAGTAACTCGCTTTGGCGCATTGGCACTGGGGATACCGGTTTCTTTGAGGAGAATTGGAATATGGTGGCTTCTTTCAGGAGAACGGGGGCTTTGGTTGAGCAAGATTTATGGCCGTCAATTAGGGAAGTGTCTTCTACAAATTTTGTTTTGGTTCACCGCGACCTCAGAAATTTAGCGCGTGAACTTTATGCAGATATCCTTCGTGGTGAGCACAATGAGAAGGACACGTGTGTGTGGGTTCCAAACCAGAATGGGCTTTTTACTCTTCAATCGGCGTATGAACGGTTACGTAAACATGGGAAGGTTAATGCATTAAGTCAAACACTTTGGCACAACATTCTGCCGTCCAGAATATCAGTTTTTGTTTGGAAATTAATTCATCGAGGAGTTCCAGTGGACGGTGAACTATACAGATGTGGGTTGAATTTAGCATCTAGATGCCATTGTTGCAACTCGCCAAAGCAGGAATCTTTGAACCATCTCTTTCTCGACGGAGATCTGGCAAGGCAGGTGTGGACTCATTTTGACAGAATTTTTGACGTTCATATACGTCGCCCGGCTGAAGTATCTACGGTTCTCGCCATATGGTTCAAGAAAGCTACTCGCACATCGCAAACAGGTGTGATTTTCTTTCTTACTCCTATGTTCATATTATGGGAAATTTGGAAACAAAGGTGCAAATGTTTATATGAAAGTGCTTCCCCCAATCCTGCTTTTGTCATCTTGAATATTCGGCGCCAGTTGCGAATAGCAAATAAGTTTATAATTCCCAAGCAAGCTAGCATAAATACGTCACCCTTACAGTCTTTGGGGTTGGAAGTGCTTCCTGTAAGAAGGAAATCAGTTCAGATTGTTTATTGGCATCCTCCTCCCAAAGATTTTGTTGCGCTTAATGTATATGGTTCCTCTCGGAAGGATATGGCAGCCGGTGGTGTGGTTATTCGTGACTCTCGAGGTCTGTGTGTTGTTGGAAAATATATTTTTTTCGGAGCAGGATCCCATCACAAAGCGGAATTTTTGACTCTTTTAGAGGGTCTTCGCCTCTGTCTTGATTGGGGATTTAATAAGGTGGTTATTCAAACAGATTCCGAACTGGTTTGTGGCTGGTTTAAGGATAGTTTAACAACCCCATGGCATTTGGAGAATATATTGAAAGGAATCAAGATGTTGGCAGCAATGATGACGATATACTGTCAACATATCTATAGGGAGGCAAATGCGGTGGCAGATGCATTAGCCGATAGAGCTTTTCATGATCTTGGGACAGGTTCTTTCATTGGAACTGACTTTCCCAGGCGAATAGCTGGCTTGATTGTGCTTGATAGATCTCAAACGGCGTATCTTCGTCATGGGGAAGCTTAGGCTGACTTGCTTTTGGTTTGAAGACTTGAGTGATGCGGCATTGGCTGGTAAGTGAGTATACTAGTGATTCATTTGTTTGGCCGGTTTTTGTACATTTTGATTGCCATCACGGGAAGGCCAAGGTATTCGGCGGGCGTTGTGACGCTGGTTACACGCGGTTAGCTGCTATGGTTTGCCTGGCTAGCTATAGGGGGCAGTTCGGTGCGTGCGGCTGGAGCACTCAGTTGCATATCAGCGCGCCTATGCTGGGTGCTGTGTTGACGCGGCTTGACATGGAAGGTTTGTTTGTTGATGCAGAGTGCTGCAATCAGCAGAACTGTAGGTGCGTTTTGCAGAGCTGGACGCTGAGTTCTTGTTTGCATCCACTGCGGATGATTCAATTCTCATAAGTTCACGCCAAATAGAGCTGCTGTGTTTGGGTGCTGGATCTGCAATGCTGGCAGGGGACAGCAAGGAAGGTGCTCTGGCTGGGCACTCTGTTTGCAAAACAGAGTGCAATATGTCTCTGCTGGATTTTGCTTTGGTGTTTAGGTGATTTGTGTGCGAAATGGCGTTTCTAATTCGGATTTTGTTTGTGGTATTATTGTGAGATGGATGTTTAGGATGGTTTCGCGGATAGTTTATAGTCCTTGGAGGTTTATTCTGTGTGGTATTTCCTTCTGGCATTCCATAGTTGCCCCTCCCCACTGGAGGTTAATTTTAAAAAAAAAAAAAAAAAAAAATTCCTGAAAATTACACCATTTTTTGTTATTCTTGTTAGAGAATTTTTTTTTTTTTTTTTTTTTTTGCTTACCAAGATAGTTCTTTGCCACTTACGCCATAGCTAATTTGCCATCACTTATCTATTGCAACCTTGTGAAAATTGGTCCATAAGTTGAAAGCATTACACAATTAACTTTAAGATCACATTTGAATATTTGATGCATGGGATTAGAAATTTAGTACAATAATTATTAATAAAAAATGAATGAATTTAAGAATTTGTAATAAAATCAAAAGATATAATTAGTTGAGGAAATAAAGTACAAAAAATTTAATGAACAAATCTCTTCCCAATATTTACTCCGTGACAAGGAATGTGATTTATCGAAATATGTCAAAATTTCACGAAATATTTCATATTTTAAAGTTGTTGGAATATCTTTCGAAATCCAAAATATTTAATTTTTTTGCTCAAGAGATTGATTTCCAGTATGAAAAAGAAATATTTCAATATTTGTATATTTTAACCTGCTATAATGTTATTTTAGTATCAAAATTTTGTTATGTGAGTGATTCTTATTTAATGTGTAGTCTCTATGACACTATGTGTCGTGTGACTCTTTTTATGTATTATTTAAGAGTTTAAAATGCATAACTTTATATTGTTAAATTCGAAATTACAATCGAATTTTAATGTTTTTATGCAAAAAACAAAATATTTCTTAAAATAAGGGACCGAAATTAACTTGAAAAATGAAATCACAATCCTTGCTTTGTGACCCATCACTTGTTAACGTATTGTGGATGCCCTATAGGACTACTATGTATGTCAAAATAATGGTAACGAATCGAATTATATAATAGAAAGTTTCAATCTAAAAAAAAGAAAAGAAAAAAAGGGTTTGCTCCTAATGTTAATTCTACTACAACTGTTTCTTATGCTTGTTTAAGATGCCCCCATCAAAATTCTCTTGAATGATTAACACCATAAAACAATATGAATGAACCCCGCATAATTATTACCGTGAGATCTCTAGCAATTACCAGAAGATCCTGACATCGCTGCTGCGTGCATAGCCGTCGTTCCATCAGGACCACTATGAGCTGAAGTTTGACACATATCCAAGATCTGTGATACACACGTATCTAACTTGTAAAGGGCAGCTAAATAAAGTGGCGTCTCTCCAGCTTTGTTTTCAAAGTATTCAAATTCTGGATACGCTTCTGTCAGATACTTCACCATCTCATCACATTTACCTGGCCCATTGTTTCTAACTCGCACAGCCTCGTGCAAGGCTGAATCTCCATTCTTATTAGCCATCTTTATAAGTTGCCTCACTATGCTTTCCTTTCCTCCATTTTCAATGTCTTCTTCTCCAAGACTTTTTGCCTTGTCAATGATGCGTTCAATAATTCTCCTATGCCCTTGCCTTGCTGCGATGTGCAGAGCTGTATCACCATTGGTATTTACATTCAGTAGCAGTGATGACGGACATGAATCGAGGATTGCTTCAACACATCCCTCCTTTTCAAATTGGACTGCAGTGTGGAGTGATGTATACTTTTGATGGGTAGTTTGCGAATAAAGGATTGGCTCAAATTGCTGCTTAAGTGCGGCACCATCTCCCTTTGCCAATGCTTTGTATAATTCAGGATCCATGGTTGTGTTTCTGAGTTTATTTTTTCCTGATAGCCAGGTTGATACTTGACACTGGAACTGGTTGGGTGGAAATATATATATCTACAACACATTAAAAGCATTAGCATAATCTGCAAGGAAGGAATTTGCTTTATTTCCAAAAGCATGATTAATTGCTGGACAAGATCAGAATAACTTTTCAAGATGAAATCCGTTGGCAAAGTTCCATCAAGTTCTTACTCGTCTATATCGCAACGGCTATAAATAGTTCCTTGTTCAGAGATCTAAAAAGCGCATGCTTGCTATTCCTTGGATGGAAGGAAATGGGATTTCTCTTTTCTGTACGAAATGAGGTTCCGCACACTAGAATAACGTTTTCCTCCATCTCTGGGTAACTGGAGCGAGAAGCAATTGCTACTGGTTTATTCTTCTTAGGTTGAACAACAAGTCTTTACTTTAGTTCATTTTATCATGATGGATCATCTCATGTATAGCTTACTCACAATAGGTGCTTTGCATATATACACTATGAAAGTTGACACCAACGAATTTAAGAAGTTTAACAGAGAAGATTTACATGATCTTGTATAATGCGGTAAGACCTACTTGATGTTTGTTACACTTGTGATTAATTCAATTTACACTTTAGTTAGGAATTCCAATCGACTACAAATTTAACTAATCTCAGCCAAATTCTAATTAGTAGTTCATCGGGTTTTCATTTGAAAAGTATGATTGTATGAATATATGTAAATCTACTAATCAAATTAACTTGAGAATGAGATCATAACATATAATTGAGCATTATGATGTCTTGGATTTACCTTTTAATATGAAAATAGAAGAATGGAAAAATTAGTTCACATGTTTTCTTCCAAGTCTCCATAAATCAAAATGGATAAATAAATAGAAAAATACAATACAATACGACTGAAAATTAACACTAACTTCTACTCGCTCAAAGATAATATTTCATTTCGAAGAGGGCCTTTCATCACCTAAAATTCTGAAGACAAGTAGCATACAAAATGATCTGTAAAGGAAACTTCAGTTCTGGTCAAATATAGAAAAGTATCGTTGATCTATCCTTGAGAAAAAGAATTCCCTTATATTGAATGATTCCTGAAATCACCATTTGATCAATCTCTTTTTCTCGTACAGGTGACAAGTAGGAGAGACATGGACATCGCGAAATAATACAATTGGCTTTGGTTTGAAATCATTAAGTAGCCTGTATGATACAAACAACCAGTCCAAGAATGAGAGAAAGGGCAAAGTCTTATTGAGTTCTTACTTGTCTATATCGCAACAGCTGTAAATAGTTCCTTGTTAAGAGATCTAAAGAGCGCATTGTCACGAGCCATCTCTAAAAATATCCCTCACCAAGGCAACAAGGCATCCAAGGCATCATATGGACGCTGGCAGTAGGCCCGATGGAGCAGCAAGCTTTTCGAGATGCCTCCGGAAGGTTCTAGAGTGCTCTTGGACATTCTAGCTTAGCTTTCTCTAGATGCCTCCGGAAGGTTCTAGAGTGCTCTTGGACATTCTAGCTTAGCTTTCTCTAGAGTGTTCTAGCATGGATGAGTCTAGAACACCCTTGTACAGATTTGTGTAGTATTTTCTAGAAGCCTCCTTGTAATTTCTGGTTCCTTTGGAGGTGGGAACTTTCTAGATGCATAGAGAATACTCCTTTGAAGGAGGATTGTGGAAGGTTCTAGGCTAGAAGCCTCTAGGACTTTAAGGGCCTATAAATAGGCCTTGGCATTCATTTGTACATATCATCAAACACTTGTACAACTCTCTCAAGCAATACAAAGCATTCTTTCAAAAATCCTAAACACTTGTGCCTTAACATTTTCCTCACTTAAGCTTTCGTAGCATCACTTAGCATTAGCCAAGCATCGAAGTGCCTTGACTAGTTAGTCCGACGGGAGTGTGACGCTAGTGGGCAGTGTGTTAGCCGAGGGAAAAAGGTCAGCACGTGACACGTGGTATCAGAGCAGCGACGATCGTAGGGGCGGTCTTGCTGAAGTTGAGTTGTGCTAGCTGCTGTGTGTACGAAGGTTAGGTGCGGAGCAATCTGATCATGTCGGGAAACAAAGAGAGTGCTGTTGGAGGGTCCGTGGTCGAGGAGACTGGAAGAAAGACTAGTCAGACCAGCATGCTTGAGGATCGTATGGCCAAGGTGGAGCTGACCGTGGGCGATCTCCAAGACAGCGTCGGGGAGATGGAACTGAAGGTTGAGTCCTTCAATGGGACGTTGGCTAGCGTCACTATGGATCTCGAGCAACTCGATAGCCGCGTCCATGACCTTGAGCTTGGCACTGCGGAAGCCAAGGACGAGACTCAACTTCTCGTCAACCAAGTTGCGGATGCCATGCGCAACGAGATGGGCCAGCTCAAGGACACGCTGATGGGGCAGCTCCAAGCCATCCGGGAGCAGGTTGAGTCCTTGCAATCGGACGTCAACCTATGCAAGGCGGTTGTGGCAGGTAGTGCTACTGTACGAGAGGGACCAAGGATGAAGGTGCCCGAGCCGCCAAGGTACCATTGGAAGCGCGATGCTAGGGAGCTCGACAACTTCCTATGGAGTGTTGAAAAATATTTCGACGCGATGCGCTTGGATGACGATAAGTCCAAGATCACCACCGTCACCATGTACTTGGGTGATGATGCCATCCTTTGGTGGAGGAGGCGTGAGTCGGATATCAAGAAGGGTCTTTGCTCGCTTAAGACTTGGGACGAGTTCAAGGCAGATTTCAAGCGGCAATTCTATTCGGAGAATGCGGAGGAAGTTGCTATGAAGAGGCTGCGTGGACTGAAGCATACGGGGTCGATCAAAGAGTACGTCAAGCAGTTCACTTCTCTTATGCTTGAAGTCTCGGACATGCCGGAGAAGACTCAGCTCGTCTACTTCATAGATGGACTACAACGATGGGCTGAGCAAGAGTTAAAGAGACGCAACGTTCAATCACTTGCGGAGGCCATCGCAGTTGCCGAATCCTTGTTCGAATACAAGGCTGATTCGAAAAGCCACAAGGGCGACAGCAAGAGTGGCGGCGTTAACAAGGGAAAAGGTGGGGGAGCAAAACCCACTGAAAGAAGCAGCAGTAGCAGCGGCGGCAAGCAGTTCGAAAGGAAGGACAAAGCCAAGCAGTCCTTTTCGGATAGCAAGGTGAAAAACCGCGACTGCTTCTTGTGCGGAGGGCCGCACTGGGCTAGGGAGTGCCCACAGCGACAAAAGCTCAATGCGATGATCGCTGGCAAGAGTGGATCGTCCGGGGAATCATCGGGGGATGAGGCGCAAATGGGGACTTTGAGCTTGCTAAGCAGCGTCAAGGCTACGGTGAAGCAAAGCAACGTGGCTAAGGTAAGTACGCTGCCTCGTTCGAAGAAATCCGCTCTTATGTTTGTGGAAGCCAAGGTAAATGGCAAGGCTTCAAAGGCACTCGTCGACACGGGTGCAACACACAACTTTGTTGCTTTGAAGGAGGCAACAAGGCTGGGCGTGCAGTACACCAAGGAGCCAGGCACCTTGAAGACCGTCAACACAGCACCGGTGCCTATCCATGGTGTAGCACGAGGCGTCTCCCTTCATTTGGGCGAATGGAAGGGGACGGTGGACCTGACTGTCGTCACGATGGACGACTTCTCATTGTTGCTGGGCATGGAGTTCATGGATACGGTGAACCCATGGACATTAGAAAGGGACGGGTCGATGACTATTGCAAAGGATCGAGAAGCATGCTCTGTCCCTGTCACTCGGGAGATCGTGGAGGCCAAGATGTTGTCAGCCATTCAAGTGAAGAAAGGCGTGCAAAAGGGGCAAGCAACATTTGTGGCCACGTTGATCGAAGATGGGCCTCAACCCAGCGAGGTTCCGAAGGAGGTAGCTGCGGTTTTGAAAGAGTACAAAGATGTCATGCCTCCAAAGCTACCCAAGAGACTTCCTCCAAGAAGGGAAGTCGATCATATGATCGAGCTGGAGCCAGGGACTAGGCCTCCAGCCATGGCGCCTTATCGGATGGCACCGCCAGAGTTGGAAGAGCTACGCAAGCAACTCAAGGAGCTGCTGGACGCGGGGTTCATTCGGCCATCCAAGGCCCCATTCGGTGCACCAGTATTGTTCCAACGCAAGCACGACGGGTCCTTGCTTATGTGCATCGATTACCGAGCACTTAACAAAGTAACCATCAAGAACAAGTATCCAATTCCTTTGGTTGCCGATCTTTTCGATAGGCTCGGTAAAGCCAGGTACTTTTCTAAACTGGATCTCCGATCGGGGTATTGGCAAGTGCGCATAGCCAAAGGAGATGAGCCAAAGACAGCATGCGTCACTCGCTATGGGTCTTATGAGTTCTTGGTGATGCCTTTTGGTCTCACCAATGCCCCGGCTACTTTCTGCACTTTAATGAACAGAATCTTTCAGCCTTTCTTGGATAAATTTGTAGTCGTCTATCTCGACGATATCGTCGTGTATAGCGATAACTTGGAAGAACATGTGCATCACTTGCGACAGGTTTTCCAAGTATTGCGGGAGAGCGAGCTGTACGTGAAATTGGAGAAGTGCTCGTTCGCCCAAGACGAGGTGTCTTTCTTGGGGCACCGCATCAAGGCTGGAAAGATCATGATGGAACGGGACAAAGTGCAGGCCATCAATGAATGGGAGCCACCCAAGAACGTTTCGGAGCTACGTTCTTTCCTTGGGCTGGCCAATTATTATCGGAGATTCATTTTGAGCTACTCGGCGAGAGCAGCCCCACTGACCGACTTGCTGAAGAAAAAGGTGCAGTGGCATTGGAGTGAGAAATGCCAAGAAGCGTTCGATGATTTGAAGAAAGCAGTCACCAAGGAACCTGTCTTGGCCTTGCCCGATTATGCTAAGTCGTTCGAACTTCACACCGATGCATCAGACTTTGCCATCGGAGGGGTGCTTATGCAAGAGGGGCATCCCATAGCCTATGAGTCTCGCAAGCTCAATGATACCGAAAGACGGTATCCGGTGCATGACAAGGAGATGACAGCCATCATTCATTGCTTGCGGACTTGGAGGCACTATTTGCTTGGGAGTCGGTTTACCATCATGACCGACAATGTGGCTACGAGTTATTTTCAAAATCAGAAGAAGATCAGCCCCAAGCAAGCTCGGTGGCAAGATTTCTTAGCGGAGTTCGATTATGTCATGAAGTACAAGCCGGGCAAAGTTAATGTTGTTGCTGATGCTCTCAGCCGAAAGGCCATGCTCGCTAGCGCAAGCAGCGCCGCTAGCAACCTTCTTGATCGGATCAAGGAGGGGACTTCTCAAGACCCCTTGGCCAAGGGACTCATGGAGATGGCCAAGGAGGGGAAGACTCGACGGTTTTGGGTAGAGGATGGGGTGCTCTACACCGTCGGTCGTCGCATTTATGTGCCTAAGTGGGATAATCTTAGGCGAGACATCATGAAGGAGTGCCACGACTCAATGTGGGCTGGCCATCCGGGGATGCAGCGGACATTGGCACTCTTGGAGGTGGACTACTATTGGCCTCATATGCGGGACGATATCGAGGCCTATGTGAAGACTTGTCTTGTGTGCCAACAAGACAAGATAGAGCAACGTGTACCGGCAGGACTATTGCAGCCTTTGCCAATTCCAGAAAGGCCATGGGAGAGTGTATCGATGGATTTCATATCGGCCTTGCCCAAGTCTGATGGGTATGGCTCTATTATGGTGGTGGTCGATCGCTTTTCCAAGTATGGGACTTTCATACCTGCCCCACGTGATTGCACGGCCGAGCAAGCCGCCAAGTTGTTCTTTCAGCATGTGGTGAAGTATTGGGGCTTGCCTCGGAGCATCATAAGTGATCGGGATCCAAGGTTCACAGCAAAATTCTGGACGGAGTTATTCAAGCTCTTGGGTTCGGGTCTACACTTCTCAACAAGCTTTCACCCGCAAAGCGATGGGCAAACAGAGAGGGTGAATGCCTTGTTGGAGTTATACTTGAGGCACTTTGTGAGTGCCAACCAGAAGAATTGGGCCAAGTTGATGGATGTGGCTCAATTCTCATTCAACTTGCAGCGGTCCGAGTCGACGCAACAAAGTCCGTTCGAGATCGTCATGGGCCAGCAGCCCTTGACTCCACAAGCCGTTGCATCGGGCTACACGGGTAGCAGCCCCGCTGCGTACAAGCTTGCACGAGGGTGGCATGAGCAGCTTGATATAACGAAGGCATACTTGGACAAGGCGTCTAAGAAGATGAAGAAGTGGGCGGACAAGCATAGACGCCCTCTCGAGTTCCAAGTGGGCGACATGGTCATGGTCAAGTTGCTGCCACAACAGTTCAAGATCTTCCGCTCGATGCACAAGGGACTAGTGCGGAAGTACGAGGGGCCATTTCCCGTCCTACGGAAGGTCGGGAGAGTTTCTTACAAGCTTGAGTTGCCGCCCAAACTCAAAATTCATCCGGTGTTCCATGTGAGCATGCTCAAGCCCTACCATGGTGATAAAGAAGATCCAACGAGGGGCGAGTCACATCGGGCACCAACCGCGGTCGTGGCTTCCTTTGATCGAGAAATCGAGAGCATCGAGGCAAAGAGGCTCATCCGACGAAGGGGTGTGCCAAGCTATAATGAGTATCTCATTCGATGGAAGGGACTACCGGACAGTGAGGCCTCATGGGAGAAAGAGGACGACCTATGGCAATTCCAGGGAAAGATCGCGGAGTTCGAAGCACGGTCTTGACGGGGTCGTCAAGGACTTGGGTGGGGGAGAATGTCACGAGCCATCTCTAAAAATATCCCTCACCAAGGCAACAAGGCATCCAAGGCATCATATGGACGCTGGCAGTAGGCCCGATGGAGCAGCAAGCTTTTCGAGATGCCTCCGGAAGGTTCTAGAGTGCTCTTGGACATTCTAGCTTAGCTTTCTCTAGATGCCTCCGGAAGGTTCTAGAGTGCTCTTGGACATTCTAGCTTAGCTTTCTCTAGAGTGTTCTAGCATGGATGAGTCTAGAACACCCTTGTACAGATTTGTGTAGTATTTTCTAGAAGCCTCCTTGTAATTTCTGGTTCCTTTGGAGGTGGGAACTTTCTAGATGCATAGAGAATACTCCTTTGAAGGAGGATTGTGGAAGGTTCTAGGCTAGAAGCCTCTAGGACTTTAAGGGCCTATAAATAGGCCTTGGCATTCATTTGTACATATCATCAAACACTTGTACAACTCTCTCAAGCAATACAAAGCATTCTTTCAAAAATCCTAAACACTTGTGCCTTAACATTTTCCTCACTTAAGCTTTCGTAGCATCACTTAGCATTAGCCAAGCATCGAAGTGCCTTGACTAGTTAGTCCGACGGGAGTGTGACGCTAGTGGGCAGCGTGTTAGCCGAGGGAAAAAGGTCAGCACGTGACAGCATGCTTGCTATTCCTTGGATGGAAGGAAATGGGATTTCTCTTTTCTATACGAAATGAAGTTCCACACGCTAGAATAATTCTTTCCTCCATCTCTGTGTAACCATAGTGAGAAGCAATTGCTACTCTAGTTTATTCTTCTTAGGTTGAACAACAAGTCTTTACTTTGGTTCATTTTATCACGGTGGATCATCTCATGTATAGCTTACTCAAAATAGGTCTCCCCATTAATCCTTCACATATACAAGTTGATTCCAGAGAGAGAAATCTTTATTGATAAATATTACTTTGCCTTTAATTACCTTTGTTTAGAAATTTAATAATATTTTTTTCTTCTTATTGAATTGTTGTAATAAAATAAAAATTTACTGAATATCCGCACACGTAGGGCGCGTAGACACCTAGTATGAAATAACTTCTGCAGTTTTCATCCAACTTGATGCATTAATTAGTTCAGGAATTTATCACCCGTTGGTTTCTAGAAGAATTGAAACTCTCAACTGATACTACCTACTGGTGAAAACACACGACAATTGGTAAGAACTTTAGGGTGTGTTTGGTTGCATGGAATCCTATGCCATGGGAATCCATGAGGGGACCCCTACATTTTAGCCTCAATTGATGTATCACTCCACATCCACCATTTGGTTTTGTGATCAATGGTGGGAATAGAAGTCTCATAAACATGGGAATCTCACTCCTTGGTTTCTTCAATAATGAACTTCAAAAACTGACCCAGTCTTGTAACCATTTGTGGTTTCTTTTATTGAGATCGTTTCTTACCTTTTGGCATAAAATGTGGAGAGCGCACTACACCAAATTAGCATTTTTGTAATAACTCTCAAAACAGTATCACTTTTGAAGTGTAACCCACTTGACAATTTTACACAAATTCACAAACAAAGTGATACAATAATTGTATCACCATAAATAGTATGGTTATAAAAGTGATACTATTCATGGTAATCCAACTTATTGTATCATTTTTTTTTGTAACTGTTTTTTTATTTTTTTTGACTAAATTTAGTTTTGACTTGAAATTATTTGGTGAATTGTAACATTTCAAAAGTGATACTGTTTTAAGAATTGTTACAAAAATGCCTATTTGGTATAGTGGCAGTATAATTTTCCTTGTTGAGATCATTGCTAGACGCCCTATTATCTTTAGATAACAGTTCCACAACATCATATTCTCCACAAATAGCAGCAAGATGCAAATGGGTGTTTCCATCAATATCAGGATGATTAAGAGATTCTTTAGTTGTGATGTCACTTCCAAGAGCACCTTTTAGCACCCGTGTGCACCCTCTTTAAGCGGCAATACGAAGATAATTCCGACCTTTACGATCGAGCACTTGCCAACAGTCTGGGCAATGTTTGAGAATCACTTCAGTCGCCTTATAATTGTCTCGACCTGCAGCAACATTCCTTTCTTGTCCAAGATGTAAGCAACGGTGCTATCAGTTTTTATTAGTGACTCGCAACATTCCACACCGAAGTAGTAGTCAAATGCAGCATAATGAAGTGGCGTCCGGTGGATAGAGCACAAAAAGATCATAGGACTGTTTCTTTCAATGGGACTGATTTGCCTAGGAAAGTTGCAGGCTTGGTTGTGCTAGACAGATTACATACAACATACATTTGCCATGGGGATGAGTAGCTATCTGATTGTTCTATGGCTGCGAGAATTTGGAGCTATCAGAGTGGTGCGATGCAGATACGAATCTTGAGCGTAGGGATTGTTGCGAGATGGACAGCAAGTGTGCTAACACGTTGGCATCGCTGAGCTGCTAATGCAGTCCCCTGTGGTGCAGGATGCAGGTTTGCTGCAGGAGCAATTGTTCATATCTGGCGGTTTGGGCGGTGCCACTGGCTCGTTGTATGTTCATGCTGGGGATATCTATGTTTGATGGTCCTCCTTTCAGCGTTTGGGACAGTTTGGACTTGCTTTTAGTATTTTGGTTTTCGGCTGCGGCTAAAATTTTGTTTTGGTTTTTTCACGGGTAAAGTCGTCATGTACCCCCGTATTGATTGTAAATCAATTTTTTGATAATTAATAAAGGTCTGGCATTCCAGAGGTGCCCCTCCCCACTGGAGGTTTAATTTAAAAATAAAATAAAATAAAATAAAATAAAATAAAATAAAATAAAATAAAATAAAATAAAAAGTGGCGTCCGCCCGTGTTTATTTGCTTCTTTGCTTATGGATGGCTACACTCCATGTAACCTATTTATGATTCCTGAAAAGTACACCATGTTTTTGTTATTCTTGTTAGAGAAATATATATATATATATATATATTTTACCAAGAGTAATCTTTGCCACTTACGCCATAGCTAATTTGCTATCACTTATCTATTGCAACCTTGTGAAAATTGGTCCATAAGTTGAAAGCATTACACAATTAACTTTAAGATCACATTTGAATATTTGATGCATGGGATTAGAAATTTAGTATTAATAATTATTAAAAAAAATTGAATGAATTTAAAACTTTGTAATTAAATCAAAAGATATAATTAGTTGAGGAAATAAAGTACAAAAAAATTTAATGAACAAATCTCTTCCCAATATTTACTATGTGACAAGGAAAGCGCGATTTCTCGAAATATTTCATATTTTGAAGTTGCCGGAATATCTTTCGAAATCGAAATATTTAATTTTTTTTCTTAGGAGATTGATTTCCCTTGAGAAAAAAGAAATATTTCATCTCTGTATATTTTAACCTCCTATAATGTTAACTTTAGTATCAAAAATATGTTATTTGAGCGATTCTTATTTAATGTGTAGTCTCTATGACACATTGAGTCGTGAAATTTTTTATGTATTATTGGAAAATGAATTTTAAAGACTACTTTTTCACAAAATAGACAATTTAGATACCGTAGTTGATGTAATGGTTAAATAATTAATTTTTTACTTTTATAACCAACAATAACTATTTCATTAACCCATGTTAACTTATAAACTTATAGGACATATTTACCCTTCATAAACAACTAAAAAAATCTAATTTTATACTTTTGTGATTAATAATGACACTTTTATTAATGATTGTAATTTTTTTTTGTTATTTTTACTTTTTTTTTAACCCTTAACCCCTCCCACCCCATTAATCATTATTTTTTGTTAATTATTATTTTTTATGTTATCTTGTTATTTAATATTGCAGTTTGAGCAATTATTTTATAATATTGAAATGACTACATTAATATTTTCGTGTTAGCATTTTTTATTTATTCTTGAACGTTTTGTCACTCTGAATGTGTTTGATTTGACTGGTTATGAAGGTATATCTAAATTTGAAGAGCAATTTTTTTTTCTTTTTTTGCTTCAATTCTTTGTCATTATTTAGTTATATGAAATTATCTTATTCAATATTTTACCTCTGAGGCTATGATCATGCTCGGTGATAGATAGATTTTGACTAAATAGAGACACAGAGAATAAAATATATTACTTTACAGGTACCCATGCATTGAAGAATAGTAAATCAAATTTCGATTGTGGAAAATTTTATTTTATTAACTACATTATGAAATAAGAAGCAATGATAATTAAAATGCATAACTTTATGCTGTTAAATTCGAAATTACAATCGAAATTTTAACATTTTTTTACACAAAACGAAATATTTATTAAAATAGTATGACCGAAATTAACTTGAAAAACGAAATCACAATCCTTGCTTTGTGACCCGTCACTTGTTAGCCTATTGTGTATGCTCTATGGGACTATTATTTATGTCAAAATAATGGTAATGAATTATATAAGAGATATGACCGAAAATAGCTTAAAGTTAAAAAAAAATAATAAATAATAAATAATAAATAATAAATAATAATAATAAAGCTTAAAGAAGGGTGTGCTCCTAATGTTATTCTATATTCAGCAGCTTCTATCTTGTTTAAGATGCCTCCATCAAAATTCTCTTGAAAATAACACCATAAAACAATATGAATGAACACATAATTATTACTGTGTGATCTCAAGCAATTAATTACCAGAAGAACTTTTTTTTTTTTTTCAAAAAACCTCCAGAGTGGAGGGGCACCGTTGGAATGCCAGACCGTTATTACTTGTCAAAAAAAATGATTTACAATCAATACGGGGGTACATGACGACTTTACCCGTTATCAGGACTAGTACCTTTGGTCAGGGAAATCAAGGTCAGTGGCCTTTCAAGACTTTCCTAATGGTCTCAAAACTCAATGTTCCCTTTTGAAAAGTGCCCAAATGCTTAGCATCTATATTATAGGGGGAAGGTTTGAGCTCTTGACTGTGAGGACGTGTTGCCTCCATTGCATAGTCGGGCCAGACTATACCGCTAGTATTTTTATTGTTTTCTTTGCATTGTTTTTCAACTTCAAACTTGTATTTCCATCGATCGATAGCATCGAACTAGTCTTGAGCAACGTCTTTCCGAACGTTCCTCCTCATTGTAATCTATTGAATGTTAATGAAAGCTTTTGCTGACTATTGTGCATTGTTATATTGTCTACAGATTGATATCGTGCATTCTCAAGTTAATATTTGTGCCCGTCAAAGTAACTACTCATAGGCTTACTAGTGAATTGGATAGCTAGTGTCGCACGGATTGCTAGTCCGTGACAGTTGGTATCAGAGCCAGAGCTTGTTGAATGCAAACCAGGATGCATGAACTAAGTGAGCACCTTGGCGCTATGGAGGAACGACAGGCTAGTCGAATGTAAAGGCTAGAAACCAGAATGGACCAGTTGAGCTGTTTGGGAGAACAGATCAGTCGCCTTGATGGACTCTTTCACTTGGCAGACAGAGTAGATTCGCTTGCTGAGCATGTCGACAATTTAGAGGGAAGAACAGTCGCCTCATCCCACAGCTCAGGTGATGAGTGACTTCCAATTACAGTTGGAGGACTTATTTGCAAGGGTTGGCTTGTTGACCAAGGCCACAGGGACGACTGATCACCCTAGGATGAAAGTGCCTGAGCCAAAGTCATACGCTGGGGTACGAGATGGGAAGGAGCTAGAGAACTTCTTGTTTGATCTGGAACAATATTTTCGTGCGGTGAACCCCGAATCAGAAGAAGCCAAGGTCACCATGGCGACCATGTACTTAGCAGGTGATGCGAAACTATGGTGGAGAACCAAATATGCAGATATGGAAGAAGGTCGCATCCTTATTAGAACTTGGGCAGACCTCAAAGGGGAACTCAGAAATCAATTCTTGCCTGAGAATACTGATTTCTTAGCAAGGAGGAAGCTCCACACCATCAAACAGACAGGCAATATTCGAGACTATGTCAGGCAGTTCTCAAATTGCTTGCTAGATATTCGAGACATGTCTGAGAAGGACAAAGTTTTCTGTTTCATGGAACAAGCTCAGCCGCTTCTGCAAGCAGAATTACAAAGGCAGAAGGTGACAGATATTACAAGTGTTATTGCAGCAGCAGAAAGGTTTAGCGATTATATGCCCATGGCTGGATCCACTTCGCTCAATCACTCCACGCTAGAACTGGCAGTACCAATTCGAGCTCAGGGTCGAATGCTCGATCACCTCACCAAAACTGGGGAAACTCAAATCAGAACCGAGGAAACTACAATTCTTGGCCGTCCAATCAGAATTGGAGTTCCAACAGAAATTGGAATGCCAGCCCTAGCAACTCAAATTACAACAACAAATGAGGGCAAAACTACTCTGGGCAGTGGAGACCATCTGCACCTGCCCCATGCATTCTTTACAATAGCAGGGATCACCCAACAGGCAAATGTCCATCCAAACCAGCCCTACACTCATTGATGTCCTTGCTTCAAACAGAACCTTCTAACTCGACCGCATTGAGCTCGAACCCCACCAGCAGTGAGACCTCCCAGATGGGAGCTCTACGCAAGCTCAATGCTGTCAAAGGAGAAATGTATGAACACCCACACAAGAAGGCTTTACAATACATCGACATCACTATCAATGGGTTCCCTTCCCAAGCATTGTTGGATTCAGGAGCGACAAACAATTTTATTGCTCCAGAGGAAGCGAGACGTGTGGGTCTGAACTTAGAAGGAGATGTGGGTAAATTGAAAGCTGTCGACTCTGAGGCAATCTCTATTAATGGTATGGCTAGAGCTGTGCCACTACAGGTTGGTCCATGGGAAGGAAGATCAAACTTCTTGGGCGTCCCACTTGATGATTTTAAGGTGATTCTTGGCCAAGAATTCTTCCGATGAGCTGTAGCAGGACCACTACCTTTCATGGACTCCTTGGGCTTTTTCGGACCCAGACTACGCATTGTACCAACCTCAATTCGACCCACAACTCATGATAGAATATTGTCGGCGCTCCAAGTCAAGAGAGGCTTGGCCAAAGGAGAAGATACATACTTAGCTGTGGCAAAGCTAGAGATGGAAGATGATTCTAGCAAAATCCCCGAGGAAGTTGCCCAAGTTATTGCTGACTTCAGGGAAGTGATGCCGAATGAATTGCCAAAGAATCTACCTCCCAGAAGGCTCATTGATCATGAAATTGAGTTAGTGCCTGGTGCCAAGCCACCCGCACGTAGTCCATATCGCATGAGCCCTCCAGAGTTGACCGAATTGAGAAAACAACTAGATGGCTTGTTGGAGTCGGGATTCATTCAGCCCTCTAAAGCACCTTATGGGGCACTTGTTCTTTTTTAGCGGAAACATGATGGCAGTCTTCGCCTTTGTGTTGACTATAGAGCCTTGAACAAAGTCACTATAAAGAACAAATACCCGCTACCGCTCATTGCAGACTTATTCGACCAACTTGGATCTGCCAGATACTTCACAAAACTCGACTTGAGATCAGGTTACCATCAGGTCCGCATTGCTGCTGGCGACGAACCCAAAACTGCTTGTTCTACTAGATATGGGTCATATGAGTTCCTAGTAATGCCCTTCGGCTTGACCAATGCTCCAGCTACGTTTTGCACCCTTATGAATGGCCTGTTCCGTCACCTTCTGGACAAGTCTGTGGTTGTCTATCTTGATGATATTGTGGTTTATAGTGGGACTATAGAAGAACACCTACATCATTTGCGAGAAGTGTTCCAAATCCTTAGGGATAATCATCTCTTTGTCAAGAAGGAGAAGTGCGCATTCGGCCAGACCCAGATCAGCTTCTTGGGTCATGTTATTGGCAATGGCAAGATTCAGATGGACATGGAGAAAGTCAAGGCAATCCATGATTGGAACACTCCTAAGAACGTGTCTCAACTACGTTATTTCCTTGGACTCGCAAACTATTATCGTCGCTTCATAAGGGATTACTCTAAGATAGCTGTTGCACTGACAAATTTGTTGAAACAAGACCGAACATGGGAATGGGATAGGTAGTGTGAAGCTTCATTCCAAGACTTGAAACTGGCCGTGATGAAAGATCCAGTATTGGCCTTGCCAGACATCACCAAGCCCTTTGAAGTACAAACAGATGCATCTGATTATGCCTTAGGGGGAGTTTTGCTTCAAGATGGTCACCCGGTAGCATATGAGAGTCGAAAGTTGAACGATACAAAGTCCCGTTACTCAGCTCAAGAAAAGGAATTGCTAGCCATTGTACATTGTTTACGGGTGTGGAGACACTACCTTTTGGGATCTCAAGTCCTTGTTAAAACGGATAATGTTGCAGCGAGCCATTTTCTTACTCAGAAGATGCTAACCTCCAAACAATCTCGATGGCAAGAAAAATTAGCAGAATTTGACTTAGTATTGGAATACAAGCCAGGGCGCACTAACAATGTAGCTGATGCACTCAGTAGAAGGGCAGACCTTGCAGTGCTAACCCATACCGGTCCGAGTCACACCATCTTGGAAAAGATCAAAGCAGGCCTACAGACAGACCCACAAGCGAAGGCGATTACTGAGTTGATCAAGCAGGGCAAAACTCGACGGTTCTGGATAAAAGATGGAGCAATACTCACAACTTGTACTCGCCTCTATGTTCCAAGAACCACTGGTTTGAGGAAAGAACTTTTGAGCGAATGCCATGACACCCATTGGGCGGGACATCCAGGTTGGAGATGAACACTTGCATTGCTAGAGAGGGGATACTATTGGCCGCAGATACAGGAGGATGTAATGGCCTATGTTCGAACATGTCTTATTTGCCAGCAAGATAAGGTTGAAAGAGATCGACCAGTAGGCTTACTAGAGCCCTTGCCTGTTCCGACTCGTCCTTGGGAAAGTGTTTCCATGGACTTCATTACTGGGTTACCGAAAGTGGAGGATTTCAGGTGTATCCTTGTAGTTGTTGACCGATTCTCAAAGTATGTGACCTTCATACCGACCAAACTGACTTGCACAGCCGAAGATACGGCGCAATTGTTCCTCAAGCATGTAGTGAAGTATTGGGGACTGCCGGAAAACATTGTTAGCGACCGTGATGCTCGCTTCACAGGAAAGTTCTGGAAGGAGTTGTTCAAGCTCTTGGGATCCAAACTTAATATGTCGACAAGCCAACATCCCCAATCTGACGGACAGACTGAGCTCTTTAACTCTATGCTCGAAGAATACCTTCGTCATTTTGTAAGTGCAAATCAGAAAAATTGGGTGGGACTACTTGATGTTGCACAATTCTGTTTCAACTTACAAAAGAGCTCAGCTACTCACTCCAGCCCCTTTCAGTTGGTTACTGGTCAGCAACCATTGACACCACATACAGTACTTACCGGATACCAAGGACCCAGCCACTACAAGAAATCTATCTTTTACCAACAAAATTATTGCTACGAAAATAGATTTCCTTGTTAATATTGTAGCATTGTCAACGAATAAAAGATTTCTTTGAAAAAGCCATAAACTTGTTACTGTTTTCCAACAAAATATATTTTGTAGGAAACATTCCTTGTTAAATAGGTGGCGGGAAACATTCCCTCCAAACCCAATTTCTCGCTAAATTGATTTAACAATGAAATTATTTTTATGGCCACAAAATACTTGTTCCTGGGTAATTATGGCATCATCTGGAATGAAATATTTTGTTGCTAAAGAAGACTAATTTTAACAACAAATCACTTTCCTTATTAACGAATATTAAATCTTATTCATCCCTCTTTAGTAAGAAAATATGTTTTCCTAGACAATAATCACATTATCAGTAATGATTCGGTTCGTTGATAATGATTGATAATTTTTTCCATTAGGTTTTTTCTTGTTAAAGCTCGGTTATTAATTTATAACAACAAAGTAATATTTCGTTGAGAATTGTCACACTATTGGCAACGTTTTTTATTTTGTTGGAAACAATATCTTTTTTAATGAAATATTTGTAGCTATGAAATAAGATTTTGTTGGTAATTATAACATTGTTTGTAACAAATTGTTTTCTAGGTAAAAACTGATAATTATTTTCATGAAAATTTGTTTCTCATTAAAGTTCACTAACTATTTTATAACGACAATTCATTATTTTGTTGGAAATTGGTATACTCACTACAAAAAATGTTTTATTTACTAACAAATTTTATTATCCTTGTTAATATGTTACTATTTCTAACAAAAATAAATTTCATTGAAAAAACCATAGAGTTGTCACTTTTTGTAACAAAATCTATTTTGTTGGCAACTTTTCTTTGTAAAGAAGTGGCGAAAAATATTTATTCCAAAACCAATTTCCCACCAACATTATTTAGCAACAAAATATTTCTATTTCAACGAAATTTTAATTTGTTAGTTATAATAACGTCATTTACAATAAATTATTTCATTGCTAATAAATATTAATATTATTGACAAACATTTTCTTAGTAAATGCACTATAACACTTGTTCGTGTCTCTTCAACAATGAAACTAAATTTTCTCTAGTTAATTACCACGTTATTGCAACGATTTATTTGGTTACTTATAATGAATTTTTTCATGAAATATTTTTATATTTAAAGGTCCTAGCTTCTTTATAATGGAAAAATATCAATTCGTTGAAAATTTTATTAGTAGCATTGATATTATTTCATTTGAAAAATCAAATAAAATTTATTTAACAATACAACATTATTTTACTGTTAATTATAATATTAATGGTAACAATTTATTTCGTTGCTAAATATTGATAAAATTTCCATGAACTTTTTTCTTATTAAGGCTCATTTTCTTATTTACAACAATTTAATTTTATTTCATTGGGGATATAACCAATTTCAATAACATATAGCATTGAAATGCTATTACTATTTTGTTGCTAATTATAATGGTGTTATTGTGAAAAAAAATTCATTGCTAAAAGTGGTAGATATTTTGCATAAATCTTATAATCGTGAAAATATTTAGTTCTAATTTATAGTGACGAAATATTATATATTGGTCTCTATTATATACATAGCAATGATTTTTTTATTGCAAAAAATGAGTAATTTGATTTAATAAACTATAAAGTTGTTTCACACAACACAATTATTCAAATAGCTCAATTGGTAAATATTGCAACAGATTTTACTATAGGTCAAGAGTTCGATTCCCGTTGAGCCTAAAAATAAATATATTATATATGGAATTCCATAGTGGGGTCTTATCATCAAGAGTGGTGTCCTTAGAGTTTGTGACCTAGATTAGGTCGTCTCTTAGACAACTTTAATATATCATTTTTTATTGAAAATAATTTCCTTGGTAATTGGTAACAATACCGATGACAACTTTCGTTGATATTCATGCATTTTACCAACAAAAAAGTTCTATGATAAAGGTTGTTACCTTTTCCAACGATAATTTTCCTTGATGATTTTAAGATTTTTCGAGAAAATTTTGTAGGTAAATAAAATAGTTCTTGCAACAAACAATTTGTTGGTAACGATATTTGATTTTTACCAACGAATTTCCTTGGTAGTTGTCAATATTACCAACAAAATATTTTCTTTACTTAGCATCCCTTTTACCAACAAAAACTGTAATTTCTTGGCAAATACATTTAGCTACGGGGATGCCTCCAGGAACCTACTGACGAATTTTTTTCCTTGTTAAAAGTAGTTTTCAACAAAATTTTGAGTTTTGTCAACGACATTTTTTCTTGAAAAATGCCTTAATTGTTGTAGTGAGCCCAAGAGCTCTTGAATTTGTCAAAGCCTGGCAGAAAAACATTGAAGTTGCTCGAGCCTATCTTGAGAAAGCCTCCCGTCACATGAAGAAATGGGCCGACAAGAAACGACGGATTGATCCTTTTGAAGTCGGGGACCTGGTATTGGTGAAGCTAGATATGTTCAACAAATATAAAAGGACAGCTAGAGCACACAACAATCTGTTTCGCAAGTATGAGGGATTGGTACAGATTATTGAGAAAGTCAGCAAAGTCTCCTATCGCGTCAAGTTACCACATTGGCTCCGTTTCACCCATCCTGTCTTCCATGCAAGTAACTTGAAGTCCTACCATGCAGATGCCACTGATCCCACAAGAAATGTATCTACCCGAGCATTGCCTAAGCATCCTACTAAGCCAGATCGAGAAGTGGAAGAAATCTTAGCTGACCACCTCATCAACAACACAGGTCCGGATAGAGAGTATTTGGTCAAGTGGCAGGATGAACCTCCTTCAGAGATTAGTTGGGAGCCAGTCGAGCATCTGCTGCCGTACCTCTCAAAGCTGGAAGAGTACTTGAAAAAGTTCGCTGCGAGGGCGTCAGCGAATTGAGTGTGGGAGAGTGTCAGGACTAGTACCTTTGGTTAGGGAAATCAATGTCAGCGGCCTTTCAAGACTTTCCTAATGGTCTCAAAACTCAATGTTCCCTTTTGAAAAGTGCCCAAATGCTTAGCATCTATATTATAGGGGGAAGGTTTGAGCTCTTGACTGTGAGGACGTGTTGCCTCCATTGCATAGTCGGGCCAGACTATACCGCTAGTATTTTTATTGTTTTCTTTGGATTGCTTTTCAACTTCAAACTTGTATTTCCATCGATCGATAGCATCGAACTAGTCTTGAGCAACGTCTTTCCGAACGTTCCTCCCCATTGTAATCTATTGAATGTTAATGAAAGCTTTTGCTGACTATTGTGCATTGTTATATTGTCTACAGATTGATATCGTGCATTCTCAAGTTAATATTTGTGCCCGTCAAAGTAACTACTCATAGGCTTACTAGTGAATTGGATAGCTAGTGCCGCACGGATTGTTAGTCCGTGACACCCGTGATATAACCAAAACAAATTGGGCCGCAGCCGAAAACCAAAAAACATAAAAGCAAAGCCAACATATTACCAATGCTGGCAATGAATGATCTGGTCCGACATATCCACCACCGAAAGGGCCAGGGAAGTATCCCAAAAAACCCAAAACTTGCCGCCAAACGTGTTGTTCGAGGCAAAGCCACCAAGGTGGAGCTTGTTGCCAATCTCCATAGATCTACTAGTATCAATCATAGCTCCGCAATCATAAGAATTCTGACTCTATGATCCACAACCATATTTTTTAACCTCCTCCCCGTGGCCTTATTACCAACCCCACGAGCATTCCAAAACATAAAATTTTCCATCATCTTAACCGCGGGAGGAAGATTTACCTCTCTTTGTCGTACGACGCTTGCCCGAAAGGACCGCCGGTTTGACTTTGTTCTGTTGATCCTTATCGGAGTGTGCCCCCAAGTTTATATCATTAATAGCATGTGATTTCGGCCCCAACTCCGATTCTGACGCAACCTCGTCACTATCATCTGTGACGCTATCAAGTGTATTAGTGATCATAGATTGTTTCTTTAGTCGCAAAACAGGGTTCTCCTCAAAATTACCAGAAGAACTTGACATCACTGCTGCGTGCATAGCCGTCATTCCATCAGGACCACTATGAGCTGAAGTTTGACACATATCCAAGATCTGTGATACACACGTATCTAACTTGTAAAAAGCAGCTAAATAAAGTGGCGTCTCTCCAGCTTTGTTTTCAATGTATTCCTTGGATGGAAAGGAAATGGGATTTCTCTATTTGTACGAAATGAGGTTCCACACACTAGAATAACGCTTTAATTCCTCCATCTCTGGGTAAGTGGAGCGAGAAGCATTTGCTACTGGTTTATTCTTCTTAGGTTGAACAACAAGTCTTTTCTTTAGTTCATTTTATCATGGTGGATCATCTCATGTATAGCTTACTCAAAATAGGTCTCCCCATTAATCCTTCACATATACAAGTTGATTCTAGAGAGAGAAATCTTTATTGATAAATATTCCTTGCCTTTACCTTTGGTGCTTTGCATATATACACTATGAAAGTTGACAGCAAATAATTTAAGAAGTTTAACAGTGAAGATTTACATGATCTTTTATAATGCGGTAAGACCTACTTGATGTTTGTTACATTTGTGATTATTTCAATTTACACATTATTTAGGAATTCCAATCGACAACAAATTTTACTAATCTTAGCCAATTGATTCTAATTTGGTTTTCATTTGAAAAGTCTGATTATATTAATCTATGTAAATATACTAATCAAATTAACTTGAGAATGAGATCTTAAAATATACAATTGAGCATTATGATTTCTTGGATTTACCTTTTAATATGAAAATAGAAGAATGGGAAAATTAGTTCACATGTTTTCTCCTGAATCTCCATAAATCAAAATGGATAAATAAATAGAAAAATCTATCTAACATTTCACATTGGTTTTGTCACTGTTCATGAACAGTGAAATGGGTGTGTTTGTCCTACGTGGCAACCTTTGTGTTTATGCCAAACTTAAAACAATTCAAACTCACCCCGCGTACAACTCAAACAACCAAAAACTCTCCATTTCAAACTCTCTTTCCCTCCCACTCTCCACCTCTGGACTTCTCTGCTTCTCCATTTTCTCAACCCTTCTCCACCTCTCTGCTTCTCCATTTTCTCCTCTGCTGCGTGAAGGAGTCCTTCTTCTCCTCTGCTGCGTGAAGGAGTCCCCCTCTCTGCGTGAAGGAATCTACCGCTCTCTACGTGAAGGAGACATCCTCTCTGCTTCAAGGAGTCAACCTCTCTACTTCACCATCTTCTCCTCCGCGTGATTTGCTGCGTCAAGTAGTACCTCTCTGCGTGATTTGCTGCTTGAAGGAGTCCACCTCTCTGCGTGATTTGCTGCGTGAAGGACTCCATCTTGCTCTCTGCGTTTTTGATGGGGTAATCAACTCCATCTTGCTCTCTGCGTGATTTAAAAGCTTTCTGTGACCAATTTATCTGCGTGTTTGATGAAACTCCATCTTGCTCTCTGCGTTTTTGATGTGTTTGATGAAATTCCTCTATGAAGTTGAGTGGGGTTGTCTGTGAATTATATCTGCGTGTTTGATGAATTATATCCCCGTCAGTCCTCCAATTCCATTTACTCCAGCACATATGCACTGAATTGATCCTAAAGGTATGAACTCTGTGAGTTGAAATTCCTGAAAAATGAAGTTTTGGGGTTAGTAGTTTCCCTCTTAGCTTTGTTTGAGACTCAATGATTTTTAAGTAGTCGTTCAATTCAATCGGTGAAAATTTTTGCCAACAATTCAACGTCCTCATTGTTTTTATTTGCATGTTGTGTAAAGGGTTCGGTGTTGTTTAAAGCTGTAATCTTTTTTGGTTTGTTAGTGACATTTGTAAGTTATTTTCTCCATTGAACACATTTTAATGGGATATTCAGCTGTTTGATGAAATGGCGGATGTACCATTGTTCTGTAAATACCTTTAGCATATAACATCATCCAAGAAGAGCAGGAAAAATTGAAAATTGAGTCCCTTAAATCCAGCATATGTATGTGTAAAACCATACTATGTAGATGTGGTTGAGAGCTGCCACTGCATGCATTCAATAGAAATGGCTGTAAGTGTGAATCCATACGTATGTTAGCCAAAATCTATACCCATCAAATGTTGGTACTACATACTATGTGGTCCATTGGTTATCTCAATATGAGACCTTACATGAATGTTGGATTTTCATCATGTTATAATTGTGATTCATGATAAATGGCTTTACTTAAATGGATAGTGTATGGTTATTGGATGGTAGTGGGTCACTACCTACTGAATTATTGTCACAAACATTTTTTTGAAGGATTCAACCTCTCTTGAAATTGTTGTCACCACCTATTGAATTAGTGCCACAAACAATTTTTATGAACAATTTGTTCCCTCCTTACAGCTTTTACTTTTCAAGTTTTGATCTTGGTGTGTTTTTGTCTATTGGGTATTTTTGTATATATCAAGGGAAGAGGAAAAGAAGTAGAAGACACAAGATTCGTTAATTTGAAATCAAGAAGGTCGTTTTTGCAGTAAATCAGATATTGGGGCCAAGGGGTTTTCCCATTTCGAACCAAACTCCTCCGCTCGCTTTCAGTTCTTTGTAAGTCATTTGATCTAAACCCTTTTACATGATGTGGTTTGTTTGTTTATTCATCAAATTATTGGGTTTGATGGAGTTTCATCCATATTAGGCTTCATTTATTAATTTGCTTAAATTTGTGCTTTTTGATTTTTGCATATTGTTGTTACGTGATTGTGATTTTTGGCTACTTGAATCAGCTATTAAGTTTATGTTTTTATATTTAGGAGCTACTTCAATTTTTATTTTCCTTTCTCTTGGATGTGTATGCTTCTTTTTTAACATATATTTACTGATAATGGCCTAAACCCAATATATTTATCCTAAACCCTATACAGATAATGGCCTTGGAATGATGGGGATGGCAATGGGGAATGTATGGTTTGGCATTATGTATACTTCAAAGACCTGTCCAAATAACAGTGTAAATGGCAAACCTATACCTCCTACCCCTTTCCTGCTTTGAATAAATGTGTAAAACCATACATGTAGATGTGGTTGAGAGCTGCCACTGCATGTAGACAATGGAGGCTGTAGCATTATGTTGTAGCGATGCATACAATGCATTCAATAGAAATGGCTGTAAGTGTGAATCCATACGTATGTTAGCCAAAATCTATACCCATCAAATGTTGGTACTACATACTATGTGGTCCATTGGTTATCTCAATATGAGACCTTACATGAATGTTGGATTTTCATCATGTTATAATTGTGATTCATGATAGTGAAATATTGCCTAACTCCAAGATATCGATTTCCCTGGCTGTTGATCGTCGGGTGATAACTGCCACCCACTGCGTACTCTCCCCATTGGTTAAAAGTGATTAACCAAACCTACACCTTGGCATTCTCTCTTTCAATCCCTCCCCAAAGTTGTTAAAAGTTACCGGCACCTGCATGTTAGTGAACTACATTAATGTTTGTTTGTGATATGATAAACTGTGTTAATCTACTCTAAAATCTTAAAGCTTAAGTTACATTGTTAGTTTCTGTAAACCTTTGTGTTATGATAACATTACATGACCTTATCATGGCGCGTAAATAACCTATTTGATATCGTTACCGATGTAGACCCGTCCGTTACATCTATCAAACCATCTGTGCACTCGACCAACAACCAATGGTACACCCATATCTTACTTGAGTGTCTGATAGTTATTCCATCACCGTCTGATTGCTTAGGTCCCTTTCATGGTACACAATCACCCATATCTATGCACATTGTGTACGATAACATTAGTCACAGAAACCCGAAATGGAATAATTAGTCAATGGAAGGTAAAAGACTTTGTTGGTGTTGATTCTTCAAATATTCTTCTAACTTTTATCAGATAAACAGTACTTACGAACGTTTACTATGTTGTAGTTGACAACTTCTATGAAGTATTTTCAACATGTTTTCAGTAAATCATGAAATCCAATCAAAACTAAAACTTAAGGAAGAACAGAGGCATTTCCAGATGCTTATCCTACTCATCCTTCCAATTTGTCAAAGGGATGAATATAGTGCAGCATTCGCGACTGTCTATATACTGAAAGTTTCAGTATTTTCATCCAAGTTGGATTGAGATCACCTTTTCCTCCTAACACATCCATGAACTTCTTCCTATCTGGAGCAAGTTTCATATCGACCTGTAATTTCAATATTTAATCATCAAAAATAATCTGTCAAAGGGACGAGTATAGTGCAGCATTCGCGACTGTCTATATACTGAAAGTTTCTGTATTTTCATCCAAGTTGTCTGATGAAAAATAAATATTAATGAAGTTGTGTGGGGTTGGTTGTTAATCTGACTTCGATTGTGCCTTCTACATACTTCCATGACTTTGATTGTGCATTGTGCAATGCAAACTTCCATTTGGTAGTTGCTTTCATGGGTAGCACTTTGAAATTGATGTAATAAAGTTTTATACTGGAGTTCCAATGTTTTGAAAACCCAACATCAAGTTTTGCAAAAGGGTACTACTTATGTTAATTGTGTGCTCCAAGATTTGCTGTTTTGAAATTGATATAATCAAGTTATGCTATTACATTGTGTTCCAATTGTGCTTTTGGATTTTGATCCTATTTCCTATGGGAACCATTTGTGCATTTGTGCATTTTCCTCCGAGGACCATTATGATCCTATTTTGTATGTGAACCATTTTTAACCATTTTCATGTTATTGATTTCATATGGGAACCATTTGTGCATTTGGATTTTGATCCTATTTCATCCGAGGATCGGGGTTGGTGTGAATGGCCCTTTTATAAAAAGGAGGTCATATAAACTGAAATAGAGCCATGAGCCGGATGGATTCCCCAATAAGTTTTATTCAGTGTTCTTTTATGTGTATGGTGGAAGAATTTTAAAGATCCAACTTTTAAGGATATAATCTTAATAGTACTGTCATTATCCTTATCCCTGAAGAGGTCGTTGACCTAAAACCTATTAGTTTGGTGGCAAGTGCGGGCAAAATATAGCCAAAAATCCAGCTTATTAGGCTTAAAAGACTTATTTCTAATTTGACTGAGCCATAGATACTGCAAAGCAAGTGAATATACTGTAGAGCTCCACTACAGAAACTTTCCATAGATGTGCCATGTTTCTTTGCCATGATTAATTTTCATTATGTCCATTTCATATTGCTTTATTACTTTGTAACTGATCATGCATATTGCAGGTTCTCTTCCAAAATGATTCTCCCGCAACTTTACTCGCACGTGTGATCGATAAGGGAAGGGATAAGTACAAATATTTCACTAAATCAGGTCCTGTTGAACGAAATCAGGTACTGTTTCTCAGAAAGTTGGTTATTTTTACTATATTTTGTTACACTGTTTCCCTTTCATAAAGGTTGTTAGCAATTAGCATGTTGGACTTTTCCTGTTTTTTCATGTGTATGTGTATGTGTATGTGTATGTGTATGTGTATGTAGTAGATGAGAATAATTATAATATGCAATGAGCCTTAGAGCAACTCTACGGTATATGTATAAATGTAAGCTTTCTTAAACTTTAACCATTCCTGTGATCATAACAAAAGAATTAGGCCCATTCCTTTGATCATAATATTAGGTTATTCATTATGGTTTGTAACTTAGTACATCCAAATGAAACAAACAGCTTCTAAATACTATAATGAAAAGTTCCCCAACTTATTTTTAGTTTTTAGCCTGGCGAGAAATTGTCCAGATACTGTAGCAACAGGGAACACCAATTTAATCTTCCTTATGCCAATTAATTTGGTGATATAATGATTTAGTTTTTGCATGTCTCTTCGACTAAGCCTGCAAGCATCATAACACTTCAATGGAAGGTAAAAGACTTTTAAGATCACTGTCCCTTCCATGAAGTTGCTAAATATTTTTAGTGCTATATAAGTTCGTTAAAAAAATTACCACTAAGCCTACCTGCCTGTTCAAGCATGCTGCCTGCAACCAAGCAAACTGCCTGCCTGCCTGCAAGCATGCTGCCTGCAAGCATGCAACCTGCAGGTTGGCAGCTTGCTTTCCTGCAGGCATCCAGGCAGCTTGCTTGCCTGCAGGCATCCAGACAGCTTGCTTGCCTGCAGGAACAGCAAGGTTTTGATTGTTGAGGTGTTATGGTTTTTGGTTTTGGGGTTTTTGGTTTGTGATTTAGAGGTTCACACCCATTTAAGGTTTGTTTGGTTGAAATTGGGGTTTGTGAACTTCATACCCATTTAAGTGGTGAAGAATTGATGCACAAAATATGTTTCTTATTTAATTCGTATTAGTTATCTAAGAATTGATGCACAAAATATGCATAAAATGGGTTTGATGATATTCTATTTGAACAAAGTATGTTTCTTCTTTATTTGAACAAACTCTCCTAAATTCTTCTTTATTTGAAATGTCCATTTTCTTTGATTAAGTAATGGTCGGGCTATAAGGGTATTATTGGGTTTGTAATCCTTCAAAGAAATGGTCTATCCTTCAAAGAAATGGTCTATCCATTTAGTCAAATAAATATTTTAATTACCATATTGATTTCAACTGCAAAATATTGGAACAAGAAAGTTTTTCAAATATTGATTTAACCAATATCGGCCACGTAATTCAACCATATATCTCAGCCATGAGAACATTTCCTATTCTACATGTGCATGATACTTTTTAACCTCTTTTTCACATTGCTGTTTGATATTTTTTTAAACCAAACTACCATTTGTAATAATTGTTGGATCATGGACTAAACTCAACCTCAATGAGTTTGCTTGCTGCCAGGCAGGCAGCATGCTTGCTTGCTTGCTTTCCTGCAGGCATCCAGGCAGCTTGCTTGCCTGCAGGCATCCAGGCAGCTTGCTTGCTTGCAGGCATCCAGGCAACTTGCTTGCAGGCAGCATGCTCGCTTTCTTAGTGCTCCTATATGTTATCATTTATTAGTGATCTACATAAACATTGATGTTCATGCATATGGAATTTTGCATGTCATTGAGTATGCCAGAGTTGCAATACTAATTGATAACCAAATTGATTACGAAAGCACATTGTTTTGGTACAAAACATGTGTGGTGGTCTAGCTTAATATCTAAAGTTGAACTGTCCATTGAGTCAAATATGTTATCATCCATATTAATTACCATATTGATTTCACCTGCAAAAGAAATATGGTGAAATCAATATGGTAATTAATATGGATGATAACATATGGTGAAATCAATTAGTTGCATCAAAAGAATGGTTCGAAAATTTACTTATTAAGTGGGATACTAATTCTTCGCAAGAACAATAAACCGACTTTGGGCTAGGACGAAAACATTAGAGTGTTTTGGGAAAACAAAGAGAACTGGGAAGGTCGGCTCCTTACCCCCAGGCCGCCGCCGCTAGGGTTTGGGAAACAACAGCGAGGGAAGGAGGTTCTCTGGAGAGATTCACAGGACAGTTCAACTTTAGATATTAAGCTAGATGAGTATGATTAATTTGGTTTAATATTTACAATATCTCTCAAATCTCTTTGATTTTTCACTTTTGTGTTTTCATCCTAAAAAAATATGGTTGCATGTTGTGATGGGTATGTTTAATTTGGTTGAATGTTGTTATAGGTATGTTTCATTTTTTTTAAATTTCATTCAAAGCAATTTCCTAAATGTTCATCAATTACTGGGTCATTTATATTCCAGTAGAGAGTCCCTCTCTTTGAAGGAATGTGACCCTTCTACTAACTTGTTTTTCTTAGTAACCAACCTTAAAAAGTTCTCAATTAAAATGTGATGTTTGTGGTTTTTTTTTTTTTTTTTTTGAATGCCAGACCTTAATTACTTATCACAAAAAATGATTTACAAACGCTACGGGGGTACATTACGATGTTACCCGCATGAAAGCCAAAGTAAAAAACTAAAAACACAACCCGGACAGCACCCGCAATATCAGTTTCGCAGCCAAATCAGCACACGCAGGCCTGCGACAAATCAGCCACGGGGGTACACTACGCGCGTTCCTGCGACAAATCCCGACGCGTGTCGCAGCATCTCAGCAGGCCGCAACCTAATCAAAACAAAAACAGAACAGCAGCATCAGCGGCAACGCAGCGCAGCAGCAGCAGCAACAGCAAATCCGCGGAGCAGCAGCATCAAAAGCAGCGCAGCAGTAAACGCGAATATGCAGCAACAGCAGCAGCTTCTGTTCTACGAGTCTCTGCAGCAAAGTGCTCTGCCTCCCACTCTGTTCTGCAGCGCCTAACAGGACACACTGGCCTGCCGAACACACTCGGACAGCACCTGAGTTGGAACGGCAAGACGCGCCTCTGCCGACTGTCAGCACCGCACCAGCAGCTCCTTGCCGTTCCTGCGCCCAAGCTGAAATTACAGCAGCTCAATGTACAGCACTCTGTTCTCCAATTACAGCACTCTGTTCTCCAATTAATCAATGCAGTCCAGCACTCGCAAGTGACCCCGCACAGCGCACCCATCACTGTCCTGTTTCACAAAGCTGGAAGCCAATCGCCACAACAGATCGCAGCACCAGCTGATCGCCATAAGTCCGCAGCCGGACTGCCCAGACGCAACGGATCGCCCCAACATGTGATGTTTGTGGTTTGTTGTGAATCCTTCTACTGACTTGCTTTTCTTCAAATGTTTAATTAACTCATTTCCTTCAAATGGTTAATTAACTCATTTCCTTCAGATGTTGACTACTCATGGTGATTTTTCTTCTTCTTTCAACAACCATATAACTAAGCATGTATACTATCATTCTACACATTTTATTTTTTTGGGATTTCATTTTCTACTGTTGAATGTTGTGATAGGGGGTTTTCCTAGCGCCTCTACGTCTTTATCAAATCTCTTCTTTTTTCACTTTTGGGTTTCAATTGCAAAAGAAATTTGGGAAAAATGTTGTCACGGGTATGTGGAATTTGGTCTATTGTTTTGATGGGTAAGTTGAATTTGGTTGAATATTGAAATTTTTGAGACTTTATATTGCAAAGGTTAATTGTTGAATTTAATTGAATGTTGTGATTGGGTATGTTGAATTTGGTTGAATGTTGCAAATTTTGAGACTGTTGAATTTTGATGGTTGAGTATTGCAAAAGCTTATAAAGATTTAAATAGGGTATTCACAATTTCATGGTTCTGGATTTTTTTTTTTTTTTTCTTTTTCCCTGAAGTTTGATTTTTATGATGGAATTCAAAAAGATTACCATCCACAACAAAGGCATCCAAAAAGGTTCAACTCTAAATTGTTTCTTTCTTCTTTCTTTCTATTTCATCGGAAACATTACATTGCATCGGAGCTTATTCAAGACATCTGGAATTCTCCTTTCTTGATTAAGGAGACCAGCAATCCAAATGAAAACTTTTCTGTGGTGTATGTCAACAAAGGATTAAAAAATCATTTTCCTATTCTACATGTGTTGCGGTCTATCATTTGGGTCAGTATATCAGTTGGGTCAGTCTATCAGTTGGGTCAGTGAACTGGAGATTGGACTGTCTTGCGCGCAAGACGAGTGCAGTCTGGGTCCGGGTGCTGTATGGGACTGGGTGCTATCTGCAGGAACAATATTTTTGCTCCCTGTTTTTCTGTAAAACAGTGGATGCTAGGCTGAGACAGGCCCTGCGAATGGCCGGTTTTGGCTGGCGGATCGGCTGCGAGGCAAGAGCAGCCAGGTTCGCCCTTGCAGTCTGGCTAAGGCAGGGAGCGGTGGGATGCTTGGTGCTGGACGTGCTGCAGGCGCGAGGTTGCAGTCTGGACAGGGGGTGCGGTGCTGCTTACCCTGTCTCAGTTTTGCTTGATGTTTTTCTATTTTTTCTTATGCAATTTTTTTTCTTATTTATTTTTTTAACTTACTGAGTAGTGGTTTTTTTTTATATATAACTGAGTAGTGGCTTATATTTCTCAAGTCCAGTTTCGATGACAGTGTTTCGGTCTTTTTTGTTTGGGCTAAGTCCTTAACTTCGTTCATTTTATATACGGGTAAAGTCGTCATGTACCCCTGTTTTGATTGTAAATCGATTTATTTTTTAAATCAACTTCCCATTCAAGAAATATGTTGTTGATGCTTTTTTGATGCTTATTGAATTGATATTGAATTGATGGTTGTTCCAAAAATATAGCTCAATTGTAAAGATTTTGTTGCAATATAAAAACATATCCTTTTTCTTTTCAGGGATCCCTAACCTTTCATTGTACTTGACCGTAATTATGGACCACTTAGTTCAAAATCCACCCTACTCCGAAATGATGATTTTCGGACAGGTACTATAGTACGTTGATACTACTACATCTTACTTCGAATTGGTTGTCTCATATATATGACACCTTCTTTGTTTGCAGGTGGATTCAGCCGTAGAAGGAACTGTAAGAAAAATGCATAGTTTTTCCGCCATCTATTTGCCAATTTTCACCTTAAAATTACTCACTTACTTATATGTTTGCCATAGATCAAATTTCTAGAAAAACAAGGCGTCAGGGTTACAGTTCGTGATGAGCAAGTTGATTCAAACTTGCCGAGGACAGTAAGAAATTTTGTTAATTTTTCTTTTCACTTAGTTTTTAATAAATAAGCCAAAGATTTTAACATGTCATCCTTTTACTAGGAGCAATTTCTTATAGATAATGGCCTCAGGTCCAATGTTCCCAATCAACAGGTATTATTTCTATTTATTTATTTGTTTTTTCTTTTTCACTATTTCTAACAATAAATATATACATATTTATTTATACCAAGTTATCTGTTTTTTTTTTGTTAAAGCCAAATATGGATATGGGAAAGGGAAAAGAAAATGTCCCTATAGACAGTAACGTTTCCAAGCGTGCGCTAGGCCAACGTTTGCGTCGAGAAAGAGAAAAAAATCAACCTAAGTTAGACACTACCTTGACTGCTAATGTGAATACTACAAAACAGAGAATATCCAAACTCCAATGCTTTGGGGTATGTACATATGTTTTTTCCTAACAAAATTTATATTAGTATGTACATATGATCTTTAACCTTACACCTTCGAAAATTAAATTTATATTTGTGTGTGTTTCTTTCTAGGGAAAAGGAAAAACAATAGCCACAATTGCCGAAAAGGGAAAAAGCAAATTTGTTGGGGTGTGTACAACATTCTTAACTTTCAATGCGTGTGCTGATCTGTGTACTGCAATTATCTATATTAATTGTTTTTACCGACTTATGCTTATTTACTTAAGTTTTTTATGCAAGGGAAAGGAAAATGCCGGTTCTATTCAAAAGGGTAAACGAAAAGTTGTATTTATTCAGGTATGTATAAGTGTGTAACTTTATTATTATTTCATTGTTTACCGTGTTATATAGGCCCATTCTTATTTTCCCATTGTCTATGCATTTTTTCATTGTTTATATTATATGCATGCCTTAATTCTTTTAGTGTGTAATCATTTACCATTTTAAATGTATTTATGGATAACAACATTGTTTTGAATACTAATTCAAAACGTTCATCCGCACAACGTTTGCGTCGAGACAAAGAGAGAATTTTATGTATGACGCCTCCTGTTCAAATACCTTTTCCTTCTTTCACACCCAATGATCGCGCTTTTCCACATAAGCTGCGGCAACAATCACGAACGGCTGTGCTCAATATCATCCCTCCCCGATGCATGGATTATGACTTTTTTGCTGTGTTAGATCAAAATGTGTTGCCACCACAACAACCAAGGAGGTGTTCATTTTCTACGCCTAACGCATCCCCAAATGCACCAACAAACATGTATACTTCTTTTTTTCTATTTTCTCATATTTTTTAACTTTATCAAGTTTTCTAAATTTTAACTCATTATCTATCTTACAATTTGTTTAGGCCAATTACAAATGACCGACTTCCTATTGACGATACTTCCCGTCATAGTGGTTTGGATTTCCGGCATGAAATTGACACACAAGCTCATCAAGAAGAAACACGTCATTTCTTAGGCAAAATGAATTTTTTGTGTCCTCATTGCTCAGCACTACATTGGAATGATGAAAAATTGAAGGCATCTTCGTCAAGGAATCCTTTTTTCGGGACGTGTTGTTTGCAAGGAAAGGTGAAGCTGCCACTGTTATCTACCCCTCCACCATTGCTTCAAGTGTTGTATGAGGGAGATGATGTTCAATCAAATAATTTTCGTACACATATTCGCGAGTATAATGCTGCGAATGCATTTACGAGTCTTGGTACTAAATTTGACCCAAGGGTACTCAATGGGAGGGGTCCCACAAGCTTTATTATTCATGGAGAATTACGACATCAAACGGGAGCGTTAATTCCGCAACAAGGCCAAGATGCAGTATATTCACAGCTTTACATTTATGATCCCGATTCAGCATTACATACCCGCAGTCGTCGAAATCCACGCTTGAGATTAGATGTGCTCAAAATCATTCAAGATGCTTTGTTGCAGTATAATGTGTTTGTGGAGAAATACCGACAAGCATACGAGATTCTGAAACAAACAAATTCTGTTGACCAAAACATACCTGTGTATTTACACTATAGTTGTCATAAAGATCGGCGGCGTTACAATCTTCCTTCATCAAATGAAATAGCAATTATTTTGCCTGGAGATGTCCCTGAAGTAAACACAACCAGAGATATTGTCGTATATTTGCGAGGAAATCAAGAGTTGATGAAAATTAATGAATGTCACCCAGCTTACTTACCACTTCATTATGTGCTATTATTTCCGTATGGCGACTTAGGTTGGGAACCTGAATTAACTCAGTGGGATGTTACAACTAATAGGTGTTCAAATAAACGACTTACTCAGATGGAGTTTTACAGTTATCGTTTGTTCGAACGACCAACTGAGTACTCAACAATTTTGAGAGGTGGCAAATTGCTTCAGGAGTTTTTAGTAGATGCTTGGGCTTCAACAGAGCAAAATCGATTAATGTATGTGAGGAACAATCAAACAAAGCTCAGGGCTGAGCTATATGAAAGTCTGACGGACATTGGGCCCGATGGGTTAAGACCAGATCAAGTTGGGAAGCGACTTATTTTGCCGTCATCCCATATTGGTAGTCCAAGACATGTTTGAGATATTTCAAGATTCAATGGCTATCACACGTTACAACAATCATCTAGATGTTTTTTTAACCATGACTGCAAATCCAAAATGGCCTGAAATTATGGATGCTCTGTTACCTCACCAAAAGCCTATGGATCGCCCAGATTTAGTATCTCGAGTTTTTGAGTTAAAAAGAAAATGTCTAATGGACAAGATTATCAAAAGAGGCACATTCGGTGATGTTGTAGCTCATGTCTTTACAATTGAATTCCAAAAGCGTGGGCTACCTCATATGCACGCACTTATATTCCTTCACCATTTACAAAAAATTCGCACTACCGCTCAAATTGATAAGATCGTGTGTGCAAAATTTCCTGACCCGGATACAGATCCGATGCTATTTCAAACAGTCTTACATTGTATGGTGCATGGACCGTGTGGTGTTCGAAATTCTGTAGCACCATGTATGGAGAATGGGAGGTGCACAAAAAGATATCCTCGCGAATATTCAGAAACAACAACAATGGGCCAAGATGGATATCCTATTTATCGACGCCGCAATACTGGCTGAGTATATAATGTGAAGGGTCAACCAGTTGATAATAGAGATGTAGTGCCATATAATCCAAATCTTTCAAGGATGTTTGATTGTCATATTAATGTGGAAGTGTGTGAGGGAATTAGATGTGTTAAATACATACACAAGTACATTTATAAAGGTCATGATAGAACAACAATGGTACTAGGGGGAGTAGATGAAATCCAGCAATATCTTGATGCTCGATATATTGGTCCGCCGGAAGCTGCCTGGCGGATATTTGGTCATCTTTTACACGAAGAAAATCCTACAGTGGTTCGATTGGCGCTTCATTTACCTGGAATGCATCATGTTGTGTTCAATCCTAAAGATCAAGCACAATCAATTTTACTTAGAGCTAGACACCAAATGTCGACTTTAACTGCATTTTTTGCATGTTGTGCTGTAGATCCGTTTGCACGTACATTTACCTACCAACAATTCCCCCAACATTTTGTTTGGCAGAAATCACAAAAAATGTGGACAAAAAGAAAAATGGGCTATGCAATTGGAAGAATGTATTTTGCCAGTCCTCATGAAGGTGAAAGGTTTTATTTGCGACTGCTTCTAACGGTTGTAAAAGGGCCACAATCATTTGAACATTTGCGCACATATGACAATGTTTTACACGACACCTTCAAATTAGCTTGCACCTCACGAGGACTCCTAGAAGATGATGATGAATGGATTCAGTGCCTTGAAGAGGCTGCGATCATGAAAACTGGGAATCAGTTGAGAAGATTGTTTAGTGTGATTCTAATGGAATGTCATCCACTTCACCCAGATTTGCTATGGACAAGGTTCTCAGTGAATATATGTGATGATCTTTCGCACCAACTTCGAACAAGGTTCGGTATTTCAAATCCAACAGATGCTCAGACTTTGGATTATGGTTTGTATCTCATAAATCAATTTCTTCAAGAAGGAGGGAAGAATTTAACGAAGTTCCCACCTATGCCCCTGCCAATTGAAAATTGGGACATGATAGTTGGTAACAGACTCATATGGGAACAACGACAACTTCAGTATGATGGTCAAGAATCCGATGCACAATCATCCGTCGATCGTCTTAATGAGGCACAACGTTCTGCTTATACTGCAATAGTAACTTCAGTGCTTGAAAATAAGGGAATTCATTTTTTTTTGAATGGAGGTGCAGGAACAGGAAAAACTTTTTTATACAACGCCATTGCATCAAAATGTCGCAGCCTTGGACACATTGTCATTACCGTTGCATCATCTGGTATTGCGGCGTTACTATTAGTGGGAGGTAGAACAGCTCATTCAATGTTTCGTATTCCGCTGGATGTCATGGAAAATTCAGTGTGTGGGTTTAGTAAACAGTCATTGCACGCTGAGTTATTCAGGGAGACCAAACTAATTATCTGGGATGAAGTTCCGATGCAACATAGATATTGTGTTGAAGTAGTTGATCGTGCACTACAAGACATTTACAGCACCAATAAGTCATTTGGTGGTATTACTGTTGTTCTTGGGGGTGATTTTCGACAGATATTGCCAGTGATACCCAAAGGCGTCCGCGAGCAAATTGTGGCTGCATCTTTGAGGCGTTCTAAGCTTTGGTTAAATATACAAGTTCTGACTTTGAGTTTGAATATGCGGTTGGACAATGGGGTAGGCAATGACGGGTTTATGAAGTTTTTGACTGAGGTATTATTTTTGTGTAAACAATTCTACATTTTACTACATTGCTATTTTTTAATTACTGATTATTTTTATTTTATTTAGATTGGAAGCACCGCACAAGATGTTATTCGTATTCCAACAACGGTGCACAAGTGCAAAGATTTAAGTGAACTAATTTCTTTGGTTTATCCTCAACTAAATGTAATAGGCACATCGTCTCCTATTTATTTGACTGAGCGAACAATTCTCTCAGCACGAAATGACGATGTCTGCGACATTAACAAAGCTGCATTATCTGATTTTCCAGGAGAAATCATTGTTTATTTTGCCGCAGATACAATGGCGGAAGATTTTGAAAATGATCATTCCATTGCCAACCGTTATCCAACTGAGTATTTGAACTCGCTTAATCCTTCTGGATTGCCGCCATTTAAGTTAGAATTAAAAGTAGGTTGTCCAATTATGTTGCTGAGAAACATCGCACCTAAAGATGGACTTTGTAATGGAACACGTCTTATAGTTATGCGTTGTGCAAAGCGTATAATTGAAGCAAAGATCTTAAATGGGGATAAGGCTGGCAATTTAATTTTCATTCCTAGAATCTCTTTAACGCCATCATCTTCCGAGTTTCCCTTCAAAATGAAAAGGCGTCAATTTCCAGTGCGGTTGGCATATGCAATGACAATAAACAAGTCGCAGGGTCAATCTGTGAAATACGTTGGAGTTGATTTACGAACACCGGTATTCAGCCATGGCCAACTTTATGTTGCATTATCTAGATGCACAGCTTCTAATAGAATAAATGTCCTTTTACCTCAAGATGGGCTGGATTCTACGACCAATATTGTTTATCCAGAAGTTTTGTTGTAAGAATTTTTAAAGGTATGTTTTAATAAATTTTCTATTGATATTGATATTTTGCTTTCATACGATATGAATCTAATATTGATTATACATTTTTGTAGAATTGGGATATCATTGTCGAGGAGTTAAAAAAATCCACTAAAAAACAAAAGTATAATGATGGGCGTCATTGGAAATTGGCAAATAAGGTAGTTTATCTCTAACGATGATTGAAAATAGCTTATTTTATTAACATTTTTTTTTCTAATATTGTGTGTGATAAATTTGTAGATTTCAGTCATATTCCCTCCTTGCTCAAAGTTGGTGCATATAGACGCCGATTCATTTGATAATGTGATGCACAAGATGTTTAGAGCAGTTGTTGATACGTAGTTTTGATGTACATATGCAGTTTAACCCATTTTTGTATATTGTGGGTTCCTTTTGTTCTCATTTTTTGAAAAGAGATATGGTGGTGCATATAAACAATGTATATAAACAATGTATGGCTTTGATGTACTTACACGTTTTTATATTATTTTGGCGTGTGGATATATTATTTGGTGTTCATGGCATTGATTGTCATTATAAATTTGTTCGGATAAATTTCTTTATTCATAAAATTGACATTTTGGATATAATTTTGTGTGCGTGTCTCTTCGACCGCCAAAAAAACACTTTTAGTATACTGAAAACGGTGAACATATATTGCGTTCAGGCAACAAGTTTTTTTTTATGCCAAATTACATGAGTATTCAACATAGCCGTTTAAGTATGATGTAATCTGCGATAATGCCAATGGCACGAGTATTCCATTCTGTTTGTCCAAATAAATTATATTATGTTTCTTCAAAATGATGCTTTACTAAATTGGGCATCAATTTCATCAAATACTCACTTGGACAAACATGTGATATTTTTTAATATTGAATTCTTTCCTTCTTATTTTTAGTTAAGCTGACATTTGATGGAGATTAAATTCCTTAGCACATTGGTTGCGTTGATCAGTTTTATTAACAGTGTTTTACTATTCAAGAGTATTAACGTTTACAAAATTCATTCATCATAACTGTTGTAATAAACAGTTATGCAAGTGTTTTTAGAAATCTAAACAAAACCCCAAATGTGAGTATTCGACATAGCCGTGAAGGTAGGATGTAATTTGCAATAGTGCCAACGGCACGAGTATTACACTAGTACAATACAATACGACTGACCATTAACACTAACTTCTATTTGCTTAAAGATGATATTTCATTTTGAAGAGGGCCTTTCATCACCTAAAATTCTCAAGACAAGTAGCATACAAAATGATCTGTAAAGGAAACTTCAGTTCTGGTCAAATATAGAAAAGTATCATTGATCTCTCTTTAATCATTGCTTCCTGAAATCACCATTTGATCAATCTCTTTTTCTCCTACAGGTGACAAGTAGCTGGGAGAGACATAGACATCGCAAAATAATAAGGGTTCATTGCTCTTCTGTTCTTTACGTCGATTTCTCTTATATCTTGACCTCCACATTATGTATGAATCAAGTCATAAGGGTGATTAAATGATTGATTGATGGTTATGAGAGAGTAAAGTTATGGTAGATGCACCAAACAACTACTTCTCTAGTAGACCATTTTATAAAATTACTCCCCAACCTGGAGACCGTTGAATTAGAAATAATTAAGTTCTTGTTGTTATTGATGATGTAACGAATGAATATTTGAGCGATTGTAATTTTCATCTTTCTTATTAATATAAGGTTTGGGAATCCTCAAAATCTCTGCTCGCTTAAAAATAAAAGTTCAATCTTGTATAAATGTGTATGTATTCATATTTCATAATTTGTTTGTCTCCGGTAATATAACTTTGAGGGCCTTAATTTTGGTGTTTAAGCATACTGTAGACTGAGCTTGTGACAAACAACATTCCGCGAGGGGTGGGGACATCTTTGCTTCAAGACCTTCTTATGTGAGATAAAATAAAAACTTTGTTTCTTTAACACTTTGGGAGGTACTATCTAAACTATATAACTTTCCCTTTCCCAATAAATAGTGAAAAGTGCGTGTCTTCAACTCAATTTTTTTCCTATTTTACCCTCCCCTATTATTAATAATTACATGTGAAACCAACAAACTCAATAAATAGTGCCAAGGGTATTTTTGTCTTTTAATTAAAAATAATATTGCAATTATTTGCAATTTTCCCCTCCTAAATTCATATTATTTATAATCAAACCCAATCCCTCTCAATATTCATTAATTACACCTAATCCATTAACATAATTTATTTGAAACCCTCCAATTATCTATAAATTGTAAATAGGCCCTTACAAATAAAAACACTATTAAACTTTTTTTTATCGTTTTACCCTCCCAAAATTAATCTATTTACAATCAAATCGACCCCTGTAAACATTTAATAATTATACTTAAGCCCCTAATATAATTTATTTGAAGTCCTTCAATTATCTATATATTATAAAAATGCCTATACATCTAACTTTTGAATTTCTCATTTTGCCCACCCCATTTCATACTTTTACAATCAAAACAAGCTCCTCTCAAACATTAATTATTTATATCTATGTCCTTAACATAAATTATATGAAGCCCTTTATTTATTTATAAACTATACATATGCCCTAAAAACTGTATATAATTATACTGTTTATAAATTTAATAATATTTTTTTCTTCTTATTGAATTGTTGTAATAAAATAAAATTTTATTGAATATCTGCACACGTAGGGCGCGTCGACACCCTAGTATGGAATAACTTCTGCAGTTTTTATCCAACTTGATACATTAGTTCAAGAATTTATCACCCGTTGGTTTCTAGAAGAATTGAAACTCTCAACTGATACTGCCTACTGGTGAAAACACACGAGAGTTGGTAAGAACTTTAGAATAAAATGTAGATGGGAGATAGTGTAGAAACAGAGTAGTATTAGAGTGAACCTCCAAAAAATTGATTTGGGTCTATTGTTTAGAGATTGGTTCATTCGATCCTTGTTCCTAGCTCTTAGAAGTACTTCAGGAGTTTAAAAACAAATAGTAAGGATCATAGACAATTCACAGAATGTGTGGCAGTGAGTGCACCAAACAAATAGCATTTACTGTCATTTTCTGTTCTTTTTTGGGTAGCTTTTCTCCTCAGCAACTTCACGTGGTATTCCTAGGTCCTCCCAATTGATATTTGGTATATGCTGCGACGTTGCTCCAGTGAACATTGTGTGAAGTGCATCACGGCTTGCTTTCTGAAACTTATCTAGCTCCTCAGACGGCTCCTAATGAAATACAGGATAATTGACACAAAATTTTCAGATGAGAAACATAATAGACTGACATAGCTAGGTGGGAAATCGGGTACTCTAATCTGAATTTATATTAATGAACTTCAGAACTTCTTCTAAAGGATCTTGAGGTTTCTTTTATGGAAGTGGTAATTACCTTTTCTAAGATAATGCGATATGCATCAAGGTCTTTCTTGTTTAAGGCACTTTTGTTAACTCCGGGATCTTCGACCAAAAGTTTCACAATACCATAGTATCCATAGATAGCAGCGAGATGCAAAGGTGTGTTTCCATCATTATCAGGCTGATTAAGAGACTCTTCACTCATGATCTTAATTCGGAGCGCATTCTCAATCACTTCTCTATTTTTGAGAAAACCTGACCTAGGAAAATCTAAAGCCGCCGTCACCACTGCTAGATCGACTGGCCACCTATAGAAAGCTGTATATATTCTAATTATAGAAACATGTATATATTTAAGATATTCTAATTTCATATTTAGGTAATCTAGAATATATTCGGTAAGATTGTTTCTTATTCTGTAAGATTGTTTCTTGTGAGACAAGAAACCCCATTGTATATATACCCCTGTTGTGGGATGAAACAAAGACACACAAATTGAAGTATTTCTTTCTACATGGTATCAGAGCAATAGTGAACTAAACCCTAGCCTCCACGAGTTCTTCTTCTTTGACCGACGAAAAGGGTTTCGAAAGAAGAAGAAGGGGCTGCCATCACGATCTCAATAAGCGATCTTCTTCTTAACTGCTACTGTGATTATTGCTGGGAATCATCATCTTTGCGTGAAGGAGTACAATCTCAATTAATCATTTGAAATCAGATCTGCTATTCTTTGCGATCAAAATCTGAATCATCAAAATACCCAACTTGCGTGGGAAGATAATCCTTTTAATTGTCTCTATTTGGTTGCACTTGGGCTCGGAGCATGTTCTAAAGCACTGTGAAGAAGCTAGTTGGTGAGCTTGTGTCTTTCACATCATCGACTTTGTTCTAGGCTGCTTATTCTCTTGTACAACAACACACTCAAACAAAAGACATGAAAATCAAGTATTTGCAATTCAAGTTCTTGACGCCCTTGTAAAGAGATCACTTTGGCCAGTTCTTTGGTAAATTGTGGATGCTCTAGGAAACATAGAAAGGCAACCTACGTTTGAAGTTATCACCAGAGTGTACTCGCAACCGTCGAGTGTACAATCAGAGATCGATTGAAGAGATTGATACCCGATCTGATCGAATCAGAGATCGATTGATACCCGATCTGATTATTATTCTCTCTCCCTGCCTGATCTATTTCTCTCACACAACAGAGCAGAAGCTCACTTCACACATCAGAGAAGCAATCCATCGATCACAATCAGATTTCTGGTTTGTGTCTCTTCTTATGCTATTCACAACCCAGCCAATAGTCGATCACACCATGTAATCTTCTTTTGCTAATGTAGCACAATCACGTATGAATGATAATGTTATTTCGAATAGTAAATGGATAATTGATTCAGGTGCATCTGATCATATGACAAATCACTACTACAAATATTAGCTTAGGTAACGCCACTTAGATAGCGCTTTTTTAAAGAGCTATCCAAGTGGGCACTAGGATAGCGCTTATTTGTCTTTAAAAAAAAAAATAATCAAAAAAAACGCTACAATAGCGCTTTTAAATTTTTTTTTCAGTTAAGCGCTATCTTAATTATGTCTTAGATAGCGCTTTAAAAAACGCTATGTGAAAAAACGTTACCAAAACTACCATAGCGCTTTAAAAGCGCTATGCTACTTTCCTCTTGTATAGCGCTTCAAATATCAAATTAAATCTCGTTTTTTAAGATCTTGATATGATCGGACGGTTAATATCAAAATCCCTAATAAAAACCTAAATCTCGACCACATGTATTTTGGTTTTGGTTTTGCCATTTTTTCAAACACAGAGAGAGGAGGGACGGAACAGAGGCGAGGAGGCGAGGAACCAGATCGAGGAGGCGAGGAACCGAGGAAGGACGCGAGGAAGGAGGCGACTCAGGCGAGGAACCGAGGAAGGAGGCGACTCAGGCGAGGAACCAGAGGAGGCGAGGAGGCGAGGAGTCGCAGGGAAAGGACCAGGTTCGTCTCTCTCGCTCGACTCTCACTCAGTTACTGTTGGTGTTTTGTGTTTTGTGTTTTGTGTTTTGTGTTTTGTGTTTTGTGTTTTGTGTTTTGTTGGAAAAAAAAAATCTCAATGACTGCGAAATTGTTACGAAATTGTTTGGATTCGATCTTTGTCTTCTCTTTGTGTATGATAGATTGGACAAATATAAATATTTCATGCTTAGCTTCCACTAATTAAAGTGACTGTTCATAGAATTGTGTGCTAGTAAGAATCTTGCTAAGTCCCAAGAGTGGAAAGAACAAGTAAAAAATGTGGATTCATGGCAATGGAGATTGATGTATTAATGTTTTTTTGTAGTATTGTTTTTAATGGATCGAGAATGGGTAAATGCGGATCGATTATCTGAAGAGTACAAGAAAGGGGTGGAAGAGTTTTGTGCTTATGCAACTAAGAATGCTAAAAATCCAATGTTCATTAAATGTCCGTGTCGAAAATGTTTAAATGTAAAAGAGGTTAGTGGTCAAATGAAGTTGCACGAGCATTTATTGTGTCATGGTATTGACAAAACATATAAGGTTTGGACATATCATGGTGAGAGCAAAGATAAACGTAGCTCAATTGGCAAACGTAAACATAGTTTATCAAGTCAATTGGGCTCCCAGTTTGAGTTTATAAATAAAATGAACACAAGTGATATGGGAGATGGTAATGAAAAATCTAGTCCTGTGAAGAATTCCCCAAGTGTTGTCAATGAAGAGTTGCGGGATCATCCTGATATGTGTGATGGCTTAAGAGAGGGTGTTGGGTTACCGTTGTGGCCGGGTTGTACAAAGGCTACAAAATTGTCAGCTGTGTTGACTTTGTACAACTTAAAAGCTAGTCACCAAGTTTCTGATGTTTTCTTCACAGAGATGTTAGAAGCTGTAGGTGAACTATTGCCAGATGGGAATGTGCTCCCTCGAAGAGCATATGATGCTAAACAGTTGCTCAAATCTATCGGTTTAACACATGAGAAGATCCATGCTTGTCCGGATGATTGTATTTTATATAGGAAAGATTACGCAGAATTGAATGAATGTCCCAAGTGTGGTAAGAAGCGGTATAAGAAAAACAACTCCCCGGCCAAAGTTATGTGGTACTTTCCTATAATTCCTAGATTCAGGAGGTTGTATAGTAGCTTTGATGATGCTAAACACTTGACATGGCATTATGATGAAAGAACAAATGATGGAATGTTGAGGCATCCAGCTGATTCACCTCAGTGGAAGACATTTGATAATAAATATCCAGAATTTGGGAAGGAATCAAGGAACTTGCGATTGGTACTTTCAGCAGATGGAATGAATCCTCATGGTGTTCAGAGTACTTCCCATAGTACATGGCCCGTGGTTTTGATGATCTATAACCTGGCCCCTTGGTTATGCATGAAACGCAAGTATATGATGTTGTCTATTTTGATATCAGGACCTCGACAACCTGGTAACGACATTGATGTATATTTGGCTCCATTAATCGAGGACTTAAAGTTGCTGTGGGAAGAGGGTGTTGATGTATATGATGGATACAAAAAGTCTAATTTCAGATTGAAGGCTATGTTGTTTGGAACGATCAATGATTTCCCAGCTTATGGGAACCTTTCTGGATATACTGTGAAGGGGCATTGTGCGTGCCCATGGTGTACCGATAATACCGATCATCTTCGCTTGAGTCATTGTAAGAAGTCTGTTTACATGGGGCATAGACGGTGGTTGGATCCAAGTCATCCCTACAGAACGATGTCTGAGGCATTCAATGGTGAAGTTGAAGATCGGTTTCCACCTTCTACATTGTCAGGTGTCGATGTGCTAAAAGAGGTGGAAAACATTGAGACACAGTTTGGTAAAATGTTTGCAAAGTTTGTTCCCACTAAAGGTTTTAAGAAACAATCAATCTTTTTTCAGTTAGCTTATTGGAAGGACTTGTTTGTTAGGCATTTTATTGATCTCATGCATAATGAGAAAAATGTGAGTGCTAGTGTGATAAATACTTTGTTATGTGACTCTTCGAAATCTAAAGATGGACTCAATGCACGAAAGGACATGGTTGATATGGGAATCAGAGAAGAACTTGCACCTGTATTAAAGGAGGGGAAAGCAACACCATACTTACCTCCTGCCGCTCATACTTTGTCTAAGAATGAGAAGATTGTGTTACTTGAGACACTTCAGTCCGTGAAAGTTCCAGAGGGTTACTCATCCAACATACAAAATCTTGTATCTTCAGACGGGTTGAAACTGCTGAATATGAAATCACATGATTATCATGTCATAATTGAGAATCTGTTCCCAATTGCAATTCGTTCTATCTTGCCAGAAAATGTGCGTAAGACTATCACAAAGTTATGTTGGTTTTTCAAAGCCATGAGCAGCAAGGTCATAGACCCAAGAAGTTTGTCAAGTTTACAGAAAGTGATTATAGAAACACTTTGTGAGCTTGAGATGTATTTTCCACCATCTTTCTTCGATATCATGATTCATTTGACTGTTCACTTGGTTTACGAGACGAGGATGTGTGGTCCTGCTCGTATGAGATGGATGTATGGCATGGAGCGGTATATGAAAGTGTTGAAAGGTTATGTGAGAAATAGGTATCGACCGGAAGCTTGCATAGCTGAAACCTATTTAGTTGAAGAAGCAATAGAATATTGGTCCGAATATATTCCAAATGTCGAAGCAATTGGACTTCCGAGAACTCGTCACACTAATAGGATTGAGGGTGAAGGTGTAACTGGGGGTCAACCGTTGTTGATCAACCTCAAACAGTGGCGACTGGTGCACTTGTGTGTTCTACATAACACAGTTGATGTTGTTCCTTATGTTGAGATGCACAAACAGGGTATCGCAAAAGATCATCCAGATAAAGGCCCTGATTGGGTTGAAGTGGAGCACAATCTTACCTTCATCGAGTGGTTTCGTGGTTGCATAGAGAAAAGTGACTCAGTATCAGAAAGGATCAAGTATTTGTCAAGAGGACCTGATATGCATGTGTATTCTTACAAATGTTATCTTATTAATGGATACACATTCTACACTAGAGAACACGATGCGAAAAGTACAATGCAGAATAGTGGAGTTTCTCTTAATGCCACTGCACTAAACCAGACAGATACGACATACTTTGGACAAATCATAAATATGTGGGAAATCGACTATGTTGGATTCCGAGTTCCGGTGTTTGACTGTAGTTGGGTTAGCATTCCTGATGGAGTACATGTTGAAAGTTCTGGATTCATACGCGTTGATTTAAAAAAGGTTGGGTACAAAGACGATTCATACATCATGGCAGTGCAAGCTAAGCAGGTGTTTTATGTGAGTGACCCAATTGATAAGAAGTGGTCCATCGTTGTATTGTCGAACAAGTTCAATAATAGTTACCAAGTTAGTGACCATGTTGATGAGGACGTTGATACAATTAATGATCCTTTTGGGGACGTGTATGTTTGCCCGAGCACTTACGATTATGATGATCATCAAAACTTATATTTAAGGTATGATCATGATGAGGGTGAATATGTAAATCCAGATTTTGTTAATGTACATGGCCATGAACGATCAAAGTCAACTACCAAACGAAAGAGGATATCTAAAGCCAAAAAGCCAAAAAGAAATGTATGTGTTTTTCCTATTATATATTTGTAATTTATATCCAGTAGTAAGTTGTAAGGTCCAAAGTAATGTATGTATTTTTCCTATTGAATTATGTCCATTAAACATTAAGTAGTAAGATCTAGTATGTATTTTTCCTACTGAGTCATTTGTGTAAGTAAGTTGTAAGATCCAGAATAAATGAAGCATTTGTAGTAAGTACTCATTATCCTTTGCAATATTGGCTTGTTACTTATGATTTTGTGTATTAATTCACGCTTATACTCTTTATTTTACAGGATCATGACTGCTAGATCCCTGAGCAAGAATCAGAGCAAGGGTCGTGCTCGAGAGAACGGTCGAGGGGATGGTCAAGATGATTCTAGAGGAGGTGAGACAGGAGGTTCAACTGGAAATAGTGGCTTGTCCCAGGTTCAGTCTCGAGGAATAGTCACTATGGTGAGTGTTAAGAAAAAAAGGGCCAAAGGAGATGTAATAAAGGTGAATTGGAATGAAATGGGCCAACCAATTGGCAAAGAGTCGATGACCTTAGCACACTTTGTTGGATCTTGCTGTAGACGAACGTTTCCAATCACGATTACCAATTGGCGTAAGGATGATTTGTTGCCATTGAAAGAACAACTTTGGGATGAAGTCAAGGTACCTTTGCTATCTCAATCTGCGTTTAAATTTTAGTAATTGGTGTGGTTGTTTGTTTGGATATTCATATTGTCTTCCTGTCATGTTCTTAAAATCATATGTTTTTAATCATGCTGTAAAACACTTGTCTTGGTGCATGTTATGCGATGCATGAACGTTTGGAATCTGATTAAGTTTAGTTATATTCTCTGCATTACTCAAAACAGCTCATGATAATTCTGGATACCAAGAAAAACTGTAGTGATCCAACTTAACACCTTCAATGTCTGAGCATCCATCAATAAAATGTTATGATAGTTAAGTTGCATGGATGAACAAAATGTTATAAAACATTATTTCAACCAGGAAAGTTAAGTTGCATGGATGAACAAATCTGATAGAGGCATAGAGCCTGTGGGTTCTCATTCTAAACTTTTGATTTCTGTTGAACTGTGAAAGGTATAGGGAACATGCTTGTTTAGGCCTTGAGGAACTAAATACATTTAAGTTGAGAAAAATGACTTAGGCTGTGAGAACTATAGGTCATAAAAGTCAGTAAGTCACAGTATGTCAAACAGGTTGCTTGTTTTATGTGGTTGCTTTCCCGCTTCAAACATGCTCAGGTATAACATGTATCCATCACCTTAAGTAGAGTGCTCTGTTTAGGTTGTGGAGCCTGAACCACTTGTTTAATAGGGATATGCGCATCCAAAGACTTGTAGTGATACTAAAAAACGGAGCCAGCATTATGCTGAGTGTGACGTGTCCGACACAGGTAGAACCTAGTGTTTGAATGAGGCTTCTTTGATTAGTTTAAACTTTTCTCAGATTTAATAACGTATTGTTGATGCCTTACGTGAAGGAGGCATATAGATTTGCAAAACATAACTTCTTATGTTCTTGTTTTTATATTTCGTTGTTTTTTAGGTTGGACTGTTTGCACTTGTTTGAGGATGATTTGTTCTTTTCTTTTCTCATATTCAATCCCATAATCTGAGGTTTATCCAAGAAATCAAACAGTTTCTGACTTCCTGAAAGTACATAATGAGTTTCATATGCAATTTGCTTGGAGCTTTACAGCAAGTGATTAAAAATGTGATCAGACAGATGTCAGTGATGTCAATGATGAATACTTGGATGAATTACAATGGCCCCCTGATGGATATATAGCAATGAGGAGAAGTACTCTGTGTATTTCCTGTTGGAGCACTTAAGCTAATAAAGCTCAAGTATAAATGAGGGGATCACCTCCTGTTGTGAACACATGTATTTATCTGAGCAACTGTGTTCTCTTTCTGTGTCCAATTTGTATCTTCTGTTAATTTGTAGAAAGCCAGTGTTAGTTATGCACACGGGCCACAAATCGCCTTTCTTGAATTGTAGCATGAATATATAGTTTATAGGTAACAAGCCATAAAACATTAAGCTTCATTACGTAAACATTATTTCAACCAGGAAAGTTAAGTTGCATGGATGAACAAATCTGATAGAGGCATAGAGCCTGTGGGTTCTCATTCTAAACTTTTGATTTCTGTTGAACTGTGAAAGGTATAGGGAACATGCTTGTTTAGGCCTTGAGGAACTAAATACATTTAAGTTGAGAAAAACGACTTAGGCATGTGAGAACTATAGGTCATAAAAGTCAGTAAGTCACAGTATGTCAAACAGGTTGCTAAGATCAACGAAGGAATTCACCTCAACAACTCTGTGATCATCCTCCCTTTAACCTTTCTTACTTTTTCCCCTCGAAACAGACCTGGGGCAGGACTTTGCAAGCATGCAGTGATATTATCCTCATTTTTATATGTTCAAACATTTGTTTTGAGCTTCTAGTTGTAATATCCCAACAAACCACAAACTCGGCAGACCTGTATGAAACAAACTCGGCAGACCTGGGTCTAGATGTACTGCATTGAGATGGGTCTAGATGTACTGCACTTTCATGGTAGGACCTTTTAATATGTATGACTTGTAAAACCATTAAAAGCTGCAGGGGAAGAAAAAAAAACCTTTAAATTTGACATCTTTGATAGCCTTTCTGTGCACAAACTACTGACTATAGATTAACATGACATTATTTACTCTTGTAACAGGAAACATTTGCGGGAGTTGACGAATCACACAAAAAAAAGATTGTTTCTCGTGCCGGTTACCTGCATAGAGTTTTTAGGACAAGGTTAAGGAATCTTGCGAGAGATAGTGAGGGTAGCTTTTCGGATGAGCCGCCTTTCATATACTCTCACTTGTCCACTGTGTCTCTGTATTGGAAAGATTTCGTAGCATACTCATCAACTCTGGAGTTTAAGGTACGTTCAAGTTATTATATTACTTCAATTTGGGGCATTTTAATTTAAACCAACTAATGACAACATTCAATTGAAGGAAACAAGCAAACTTAACAAAGAGAGAGCGGAAAAGATGGAAGCGCGATATAGGAGGGCATGTGTGGGTTATGCACGACTGAGAGAGCAGATTGTATGTATTAATTATCTACATTACGTATCTATGATATGAAATTTAAATGTGGCTTTGAAATTCGCAGATTGAGCAAAAAATACGTGAAGGGGAAGAGGATCCTGTTGTGACTCGCTTGGATACTTGGAAGTATGCGAGGATGAATGGTGAGCATGAGGTTGATGATCCTACTGCCTTGCAAGTACTTGAGGATGTGGTAATATCTACTTCCTTTGTTTGAAAACAAATCTGCACTGTTTGGACATGATACCATCCTATATCAAGAATCTAAATGATATTAAGTTGTATTAGGTACGCATAACACAACAGTTGGAAGAGGATGAGCTAAATGATATTAAGCTTGGCGACTTGCTTGATCGAGCAATTCCTTTAGAGTATTCCGGACGTGTCCGAGGATGTGGATGGGGTGTTACGAAGAAATCTTTAGCCCAAGCACCCGAATTGTCCGAAATGTCAAAGTTGAAAAAGCAATGCAATAGATTAGAGAAAGACATGCAAGAGATGAAGGCTAAAGGCTACCAACCTACTGTGCCATCATCTTGTGGTTCTAGTCATAAGGATAATTTCAATGTGGATGATGATGACATGAATTTTAATGATGACCTTGATTTTTCGAATGAGGTTCCGAATGAGGTTCTTCCTGAGGTATATTTAATTTTCAAACTTGGCTAATAAATATGTTTATTGGATAAAAGACTAACATATTTTTCGTTTCTAGGGTCCTATTAGATGTTATTTGTATGTTGAGAACCCTCGTAGACATGTTGGGCAAGGTATTTTGCATAATCGCCCGAATGAAATTCTTCATGGTGTTCCACTACCAAAAGGTTGAACATATTACTTTAAGATTTATATACCGACTTAGTGTGTGTGTGTGTTGTTATACTTATGCAATGCCATGATGCAATTTCAGGTTATGCGAGGATACAATTTGAAGTGGCGGTAGAATCTGAGAAACATTCAGCGGTGCCGCAATGTACAGACGAAGTTAGGACTGTAGGAGAAGCTGTTGGCCATTTCATTTCGTGGCCAAAAAAGCTGGTGTCTTTGAGAATAGAGGTACAATTATTTATGTATCAAGTATTTTCTCATTTTTTCTTGCGATTAGGAGCATGTCAAGGATATCTTTGTTGTTTGTTGTTCATGTTGATGAAATTATTTAGATTGCTAGGAATTGATAAGGAACATATAGCTTATTTAGATTGCTAAAAAGCTATTCTTGAAATAAGGAGAACATATAGCTTAGTGCTAGAAAGCTATTCTTGAAAGTAGGAGAACATATAGCTCAAATTCAATACTTACCTCACAAGTTAATTTTTGATTTGCAGTGCCCACCTCCTAAGAATAAGAATATGGATAAGAGGAACGATGCTAATAAGCCTATCATGAAAAGTGTAGAATCAACGCTTTGTGCTAAGCCATTAGGATATCCTAAGTGTGGAGATTCTCCTCATAATTCCATGGTATTGCATATTTTGCGTTTCTTACCCTCAAACATCATGAATGGTGGTATCGAAGTTCCCATGACAGAATATTTTGACGGGGAGCCTTGGAACGAATGCATTGTTCATGAACATGTCGTGGAGATTCTAAAGGATCGATGGTTAGGTGCCTCAAGCATCGCCTTCTATATAAGGTGATAAAACTAGTAAAATAAATTTATTTGATGTTAATGTTTTAAAACTTTATTTGTCCTTATGCATTGTTGATTGTTGAAGGTATTTGGGTGAAGTCTATCTATCCGAAAATGTCGAGTTAGCGGGGAAGTTTTCTTTTATGTCGCCCCATATTACACCTATGCTAGGTAATGGGACATCGTCCAATCATTTGGCCGAATGTTTGTTGAAGCATACAGGAAAAGACCATCTATTATTGGTGCCGCATAATGTTGGGTGAGTTCAATATAAATAAGATTCAATTATGTGTTTATTAAGTATCAGGATGTCTAAATTTTTTGAAACATTATGCAGTCAACATTGGGTATTGATTGGTATCAATACCAAAACAGAGATGATATACTTTATGGATCCAGCTCCGCGTACGAAGATCGCACAACGCGTTGATTTGAAAAACTTTGTTGAAAGGTAAATACATGTTCTAGTTTTATTTTTACATTACAAACTTATACATATTACATATGTATAATATTACTTTATACAAAATAGTGCATTGAGAAGTTATCGGACTCGTCGAGGCGGCTCTATAACAAAGGCGGCAATGAACAGATTTAATTGGGCAAACATTCAGGTAAATATTTTACAGTACTAAAAATTATTTTATATAATAAGACATGGTAACAAATTGCATAGAATTAATTGCATGTTATTTCTCATAGTGTCCAAAGCAGATTGAGATGGATGGCATCCATTGCGGTCATTATATTTGTTGCTATATTGAGGATCTCTTGAAATCTGGTGATACAAGTATTCCTGTTTATGTAAGTAAATAGTTTTATTGAATTATTTTATTTGTTGATTTTTGAAGTATTTGATATCATCTAACTATATACTGATTGTAACTTTTGTATTTGCAGTTTGTTTATAAACAGCCAGTCAAATTTTATTCTCCGAAAAAAATGGAGAATTTCGTAATCAATTGGTCAGGATACTTGTACAACCGATTTCTCAAGGAGAAAATGGAAAGCTGAAGCAAAACATTTTAATTATGCCTGTAGTTTAAGATATTTATTAGTATTGTGCTACGAACAAATATATATGATAGCATATTAACAATTTTGTATGAATGCTTAAATTATATTTTGAATGAATGAGAAACAGTTAGTTATCATGTTGTGTCTTTATTGATTGATTGAACGTTGTCATTATTATATTAAATATTATATTTAGCCCAGAAAATCGGTATCGGAAAAATAGAAAAAACAAATCAAATAACTTAGATAGCGCTCAAATTAGCGCTATCTAAGTTTAACATATATACTACAATAGCGCTTCTTTAAGCGCTATCTAAGAACAATCTAATTACTTCCATAGCGCTTATTTACGCGCTATCTTAGCAAATAAACAAATCTAATTCAAAAAATTCATTTAAATTAAATAGCGCTTAAAAAAGCGCTATTCAAGCTAACTTAAAAAAAATTAGCGCTTACATAGCGCTTTAGAAGGCGCTATTGAAGTTAATTAAAAAAAAAAAATCAACGCTTAGATAGCGCTTTTGAAAGCGCTATCTAAGCGAAGCGCTATTCAAGTACGCGCCTTGCATAGCGCTTTTTTGAGCGCTATCTAAGCTACCATAGCGGTAGCTTAGATAGCGCTATCTAAGCCTATTTTTAAGCGCTATGCAAGCCTATATTTGTAGTAGTGAATGACCCTAACCTTGTGGTAAATCTTAGAGCTTCCTCTCAAAATGTTGTCTCTACTGCGGATGGTACTCCAACTCTGGTTAGCAGAGAAGTTTTCATTGTGTTATCTGATACCCTAACTCTTGAATTCATCTTAATTGTTCCATCACTAGCTTATAACCTCTTGTCTGTCTGTCAAATTATTCGAACACTTGAATGTATTGTGACGTTCTATCCATCTTTCTATGTGTTTCAGGACATTCTGACTCGGCAGATTCTTGGTTATGGTGTTAGAAGGGGGAAACTGTACTACTTGGATCTGACAGAGACGGGAGAGAAACGCAAGAATCTTTTGGGGCAAGCTAATCAGGTTATAAGGGTCGATAATGCGAAGGAGGTAGTATGGTTATGGCATCGTGGTTTAGGACATCTGTCTTTTCGTTATCTTAAGAAGTTGCAGCCTCATTTATTTTCGGTTGTTAGTGATCCAGAATTTCATTGTGACATTTGTCAACTGGCCAAGAGCCACCGTATTCCATATTCGCCAAGTATTCATAGATGTCTTGTTCCCTTTATGAAAATTCACTCCGATGTTTGGGGTCCTGCAAAAATTCCTTCTTTTTCTGGAGCTCGATATTATGTAAGTTTTATTGATGATTGCACTCGGATGACCTAGGTGTCATTACTAAAAAGAAAGAGTAAGGTATTTGGAAGGTGTACTAATTTTTACAAAATGGTGGCGACACAGTACCAACAATCCATCTGAGTGTTTCAATCTAACAATGGTGGAGAGTTTGTCAATGGCCTTATGTCTGAGTTTTGCCGGTCAAATGAAATTCGTCATCAAACCTCCAATTCTGATACTCCTCAATAGAATGGTTTAGCAGAACGAAAGAACAGACATTTGTTGAAAGTTGTTCGTGCTTCCCTGTTTGGCATGAATGTACCTCAATCCTATTGGGGTGAAGCAGTGAAATCTGCAGCATATGTTATCAACCGTACTCCCTCACGAGTGATTGAGTTCAAGAATCCTCATCAGAAGCTTCATACACTTTTGTCCATCCCATCTATGCCTAATTTGGAGTCCCGAGTGTTTGGGTGCACAGCCTATGTTCACATACCAAAACCACACCGGAGCAAGCTTGATCCCCGAGCGAAGAATTGTATTTTTGTGGGTTATGCAGAGCTCCAAAAGGGTTACAGGTGTTATGACCCGCTCACTGACAGAATGCATATATCTCTTGATGTCTCATTTCATGAATCTGAGCCATATTACTCAGGGGGAGTCTCCCAGTCTTCCCTTCAGGGGGAGAGCGATAGTGAAGGGAGTCTTCGTTCTATTGATGTCTTTGAAGAATTGGAACACTTGGAGGAACAATTTGAAGTTCCTATAACAGCCGAAACTGTTTCCGCATTTGCAGCAAATGACTTGTCTCGAGAGATAGACATTGTCAATGGGCAGACAATTGACCACTTGGTTCCTAGCGATCAATTTCCTCATGAGACAGAAGAGAATGATCAAAATGTATCTGAAACTCACATACACGACATTCCCCATTCTACATCAGCAACTGAAGATCTCGCCCAGAATGATCCACCTCAGCATCTTGTTCTTGCCTAGGTTTTTATCTAACCTTACCAACGTTCCTTGGTATTTACTACTTGTGAATACATGATTATAACAATTAGGTGAAACTCTCATATACTCTAGCCCCAGATCCTAGCATGCTTACTAAGTTGGTCACCTTAACAAATATACAAAGAAAAGTTCTCTATAAAGCAGTTAAGCAAAACACAATCACTAATAGTAAGGAAGATTAAATTCAATTAGTTTATAAAGCACATGTTCGAGGCTTCGAATCCACCCCTAACTAAGAGGAGTTTAGCTAGACATATTAATTATGTTCGAATAGCAATAGATAATTAAATATCAAACTAAAATTAAGAGAAAGAGTTAAGAGATGAGACAAAACACTGTAGACTGATCCGTGGTGGTAGAGAGAGGAGTGTTGAGGTGCGAATAGCACGACCTTTTCTTTCTCCTTCCTCACTTCGCGATCTGCTCACTTTTCGATCTGTTTCTTCAGCTCCTAATCCAGTGAGAAGAGGATGTGAGGGGGATGGCGATGGGTGGCTTTGGCTGAGAACGGGAAGAAGGGACGAAGAGGGAGCGTTAAAAGCAAGTTTAAGTCTTTAACACCGTTTTATATGTGCAGATGTGCCTAATTAAGGAGGGAGCGTTGGAGAATTTTCGTTTTGGCTTTGCTAGATAAATCTCCCATTTGTCTGTTCTTAAGATTTGGTTTTATTTTCAGTTTTGAGTTGTCAATTCACATAAGGTTCGGGATCCTAAAAACCCCAGCTCACTTTCCAAAAAAAAAAAAATTAACATCACTAACCTGGTTACAAAATCTGATTTCTTAGCATTTTCGAATATTAGGGCATTTTAAGTAAAACAAAAGGGAAGAGGCTTCCAAGGCACGGGAGCATTATAGCTTGCTCGAACTGACATAGTCGACAACCTTCAAGGAGCAGCAACTAATCTGACCCTACTCCAACCTTCATGTAAAATGAGCTTGAGGGAAGCCTCAATAGCTAACAGAGAGGCAAAATCAACACACGCTACTATGGGACATCCAATACTAGCACAAACATACCCATCACTGGTCTGCACCATGATCCATATGGATCCTCGGTTTTCCTACTCATGGATGAAATCAAAACAAATTACTAAAACTGGAAAAAGACTTCAAATCATCAGAAAATGAGCATGATCGATTCTGATCAGAGAGCATGAACAGGTTCATATTGGATGGATGCGCAGCAGATAATGATGCTGAACAAGATGAACGCAGTAAGGCACTCAGGCTTTACAAGATGAAGAACAAGCAAACAAAGCCAAGTTTGTTGCTGAAGTAAATTGGAAACAGAACTCCATTGTTCCAGAAAATTGATTGGCTAAAAACTTGCACTTGAAGCTTTCTTCTGAACCAGATTATGTGTGTGTATGTAGTCAAATTAGCAAGGATTTAACATGGTAGCTCATGAAGTTCAATCACTCAAAGAACAGAAAGAAAACTAAAACATGGTTTTTACAAGTGAACTCATATGTACTTGTAAACTAAACAGAGTGAACATACTTATCATTCAAACTACTTTCAAGAAGCAAAAGGAGGCTTTGAAATTTAAGTATTAATCATGTACTATATATGTAACTACTTTCAAATGCCCTAAATTTGATAACTAGGGGAAGTTAGGAAGTTCAGTTCTGTTGGCAACCATATTATATAAACACATACATCTAGATTAATTATTTGCTTGGGATGCTGACCTGTTGGCAACCATATTATATAAACACATACATTATAAAAGTATTGCATTTCAAAATAGGCAAGGTTGTGTCTGGTGCGAATGTCTGTCTCGATAATGCTTTAGTTTATTATATTATCAGGCCATTAGATTGCAAATCAGTGTCTTGTTGATGGAAACCACAAATGCCCTAAATTTGATAAATAGGGGAAGTTAGGAAGTTCAGCTCTGTATGGTACAATAGGATTGGTAAATTTGACCCAATTTTGAGCCTTTAAGGGAGGGTTGGAGAGGAGATGCTCTTCTTCTAGCTTGGTTAAGTATATGGGTTAATCTTCATCATAATGTCCCCAAAGACCCCAACTTTTCCAACAAGAGTACTGTTTCCTCAAAAGCATAATTTGAATTATGGAACATAGACCCCCACCCACCTCATAACTTCTAAATACAATGGATGGAAGTCTCATAAATTTTGCAGTACTTACTTTTAACTAGTAAAACCCTCCCTGTAAAGTGAAGTACTGAAGGTATTAACTTTGTGCCAATTCTTGGTAATGTAGAGCACCACTTGCATTGCACCTGGATTTTGTGAACAAACATTCAAATAACAAGCAGGTTCTATGAAAGATCTTTCCAACAGGTTCTAGGAAAGATTGAAACTTGCTAATAGTGCGACCAATGGGTCTATGTTCACAAGTGCAGCGAAACAGAAAGGTTGAAACTTGCTGGTAGTGAGACTAATCGGGTCTATGTTCTTAGCATTTTTGACTTTTCTTAGTTATAATATTATCCATCACTTTGAAGGAAAAAAAAAATCAAGAATAAAAGAAAATATAAATGAAAAAGAAAAATCAAGGTCTCCTCTATGTATAAAAGTGGTTGAATGGTCAAGGATATGTCGATTTTTTCTGGAATGGTGGGTTACACAACGACAATTTTGCAATAAATATGTTATTAGCAGGGATGTGACTTTTGATGAAGCTTCTATGATGAAGCCAAAGAATTCTCAACAGGTGGAGAGTTCGACCATAGAGAATTCGCAGCAGATGGAGATTGATGCTACTCTACGTGTTCCAGCTAGTCCTATATCTACAGATGTAGTACCTACTGATTTCACAATAGGTGCAGATGAATACACAAATAGTGAGACTGCGGTAGATACAGTTGATGACGCTTCAGAGGCTCCAATTTAGGAGTCAATTGCAACAAGTAGACCAAAGAGGAATGTAAAACGTCCTCAAAGGTTTAGTGACTGTGTTGCCTATGCACTTCCAGTAGTTGAGGATGAAGTACCTTCTACCTATAAAGAAGCAATTCAAAGGACCGACTGTGAACAGTGGAAGAATGCTATGGATATAAGAATGAAACATGGGAATTGTATAGCTTACCAAAAGGTAAGAAAGCTATTAGGTGCAAATGGGTATACACAAATAAAGAATGATCTCCTAGTAATGGTGTGCACTTTAAGGCAATGTTAGTTGCGAAAGGTTATGCTCAGAAGGAAGGTATAGACTACGATGAAGTCTTTTATCCAGTTGTGAAACACTCTTCCATTCGAATTTTGCTAGCCTTGGTTGCACAATTTGATATTGAGTTAGCTCAATTAGATGTAAAAACTGCGTTTTTACATGGAGATTTAAAGGAGGAGATCTATATGACTCAGCCAAATGGGTATAAGGTTGCAGAGAAAGAGATTGTGTGTGTAAATTGAACAAGTCCTTGTACGGGTTGAAGCAGTCTCCAAGACAGTGGTACAAGCGGTTTGATCTGTTTATGCTAGGCAGAAGTACACTCGAAGACATTATGATCATTGTGTCTACTTCCGTAAGCTTCGAAATGGTTCCTTTATATATTTGCTCTTATATGTAGATGATATGCTCATAGCCTCCAAGAGCAAGTATGAGATTGATAAATTGAAATGCCAGATGAGAACTCAGTTTGAAATGAAGGATCTTGGTGAAGCTAAAAAGATCCTTGACATGGAAATTCGAAGAGACAGGGTGAAGGGAACTGTGAGCTTGTCACAACAAGCATATTTGAAGAAGGATTTGGAGAATAATACATTAATCTATCTTACAAATCAGCTAGATATGTTACTACTCATCACAAGGATTTGGAGATATAAATAGGGTTAGGATTGAGAGTTGAAGGTTGAGATTCATTTTTTATAATTACATGTTTGTAAATATGAAGTATGTACAAAGATAAAGAAAAATTAACATAAAACTTAAAATGAGTGGAATGTACATGTGGCAAGAAAAAAAGTTATTTGTATTTTCTTTTATCGAAATGAAAATTATCATAACTATCTACTTAGTTGTCGGATTTTAATAAACTTGGTATTGTTGAAATGCATTTTTAAGATCTTTCCAACAAAACCAATAATCAATATAAATACTTACAATTTTAAAATATACATTTCACATCGTGTGCATTTAAAAGAAAAAATAATGCATTTCATGTCGTGAGTATTTTCAAAGGAATGGGAAGACATTCTCAAAGCATGTTCAAACAAAGAACCCAAATTCCACTTCAACTATTTGGAAATTTTTGTTTTCATCTAATAAAAACTTTGACCAGGTTTTACTCTAATATCACGATACACTTTATATCATGTTAACGCCACGGGTGATACACTAGTCTATTTTACAAATCAGATAGGTGTTTCACTATTCGTAAATTATTAAAGATAAAATATGGCTAAGATTGAAAGTTGGAAAAGATGTAGACGGTTGATATTCACTTTCTATGATGGTATATTTGTAAATATAAAACATGTATAATGGCAAAGAAAATGAAAAAATTGTGAAAAAAATTGGTGGAATGAACACGTGGCAGATAGAGAAAATTTTGTTAGTTGTCAAATTTTGGTAAACTTGATATCATTGGAATGCATTTTTGAAGATATTTCCAATGAAACCGATGATGATATAAACGCTAAAAATTAAACTATATATATAGTTTAATTATTTAAAAACATTGAAATGCATTTAACGTCCTTAGTATTTTCAATGTTTTCCGAAGAAATGAGATGGGCCGATCATAACAAGAAAAAAAAATAGAAAATTAGATGAGCATCTTAATGCACATTCAAACAAAAACCTTGAATTTCTTGTTTTGGCAAATTAAAAGTTTGGGGGATAACTCACAATCAACGTTTGAATTTTTTTTTTCAAATGATTCAAATTTTAACTAAGTCTAACCTTAAAGTTTATAGTATATATTTTTACCTTAGAATGAGATTTTACTTCAAAACTGATTAAGCGCAAAAGTGTGGATGGTGGGCACTTTAGCAAAAAAAATATATGTGGGGTGCCAACAGCAAGGGGAATGTCCTAGTTTATCTTACAAATCAGCTATATGTGTTTCACTATTTATAAAGAATTTGAGATAAAATATGGCTAGGATTGAAAATTTGAAAAGATGTTGAGGATTGATATTCATTTCCTATAATAGCATGTTCATAAATATAAAACATGTAGAAAACAAATAAAATGAAATAATGGTTTAAAAAAGTAGGTGGAAGGTACGGGGAGAGAAATTTTTGTATTTTTATCTCAAAATTAAAATTGTCATAATTATTTAATTGGTTGACGAATTTTGGTAAACTTGTTATCACTGAAATGCATTTTTGAAGATCTTTCTAATGAAACCAATGATCAATACAAGCGCTAAAAATTTTAAAATATATTTTATTATTAAAAAAATGTCTAATGCATTTCACACAAAAATTATTTTCAATGTTTATACAGAATGAACCAGTATCTTAATGTTCATTCAAATAAATATTATGAATCAAAGTTTTAGGAGAACTCACTCCTACGGATTTTTTTTTCAATTTCAATCGAGTTTGACCCTAATGCTATGACTAACTTCTTATCGTGCCAAAGACATGGGTAATACATTAGTCCATCATATAAATCAGCTAGGTATTTTACTATTTATGAGAAATTGGAGATAAAAAAGGGCCAAGATCAAGAGTCGGGGAAGATGTTGAGGGTTATAAAGATTCCCTATTTATAAGGGGGTTTTAAACATATATACCCCACATTCATAATGCCTAATTAGAGAAAACCCCTCTTATTGCCACGAACTGACGTTTTCATCATTTGACTGTAAGGGTCATAACTTTTATGACCAAAATGCCCGTCACGTGAGGAGCACACATATGCCCCAAAATTTTACCAACATACCTATATATATAAACGTATCTTGAGGCAAAATAAATGTCTTTCATTAAAATAAAATTAAAATTAAAATAATTTTTGCATATTAGACCTCTTCATCTTCCCTAGCAACCACCACCACCACTTCCAATTCTCCTCCTCCCTTCATTTTCTCTCCATACCCACCCCTCCACCCTTCATTAGCCCAATTGTACACATCATACCAACTAGGGTTGTAAATCAGAGCAATATGTAATTGCGAACAAAAAGAAAATGCCCAAGACATGAACCATTTCTAAAATCATTGAGCCCACTACTTAAGCCCAGACTTCCACCGATCCTCTTTGGTGTGAAGCAATGACAAAGGATATACATGCACTTGAACAAAATAAGACTTGGATTCTCACCTTTTTACCTACAGACAAACGTCTCATTGATTGTAAGTGGGTGTTCAAAGTCAAATACAACTCTGATTGATACTGTCAAAAGGTATAAAGCTCGGCTTGTGGCTAAAGGATATACACAAAATGAGGGACTTGACTACCCTGAAACTTTCTCTTCCACTACCAAATTTTTTTTACATTTTGTTGCCTACTTGCTATTGTTGCTGCTCGTGATTGGCCTCTACATCAGCTCGATGTGCAAAACGCTTTTCTACATGGCGACATAGATGAAGAAGTTTACATGATTCCTCCTCCCGAGTTTGGTTGACACGGGGGGAACTTAGTATGTCGGGTACAAAAATCGTTTTACTGATTAAAACAAGCAAGCCACAATTGGTTTGCAAAAAGCTCAATGCTGCTATTCGAGAAGCTGAATTTGTACAATCTATGGCAAATTATTCTTTATTCACAAGGTCCAACAAAAACTCATTTACTGTCATTTTAGTTTACGTTGATGATATCATGATTACAGGAAACAATCCTCAAGCCATTCAATCCATCAAAGACTTTCTCAATCAACGTTTTCGTATCAAAGAGTTGGGACTCCTAAAATATTTTTTGGGCATAGAAGTGGCACAATCCAGAAAAAAACATATTCATTTCAAGACGCTAATTGCACTTGAACCACTACAAGAAATCTATCATTTACCAACAAAAAATTTTCTACGAGATTTAATTTCCTTGTTAATATGGTATCATTGCCAACGAATTTTTTTTCCCTTGAAACAACCATAGACTTGTTATTTTTTCCAACTTTTCTTGTTAAATAGGTGGCGGGAAGCATTCCCTCCAAATCTAATTTCCCGCCGAATTGATTTACCAATAAAATATTTTTTATAGCCACAAAATACTAATTCTTCGGTAATTATGACATCATCTGAATTGAAATATTTTGTTGCTAAAGAAGACTAATTTTAATAACAAATCACATTTCTTGCTAACAAATATTAACACTTCTCTAGTAAGGAAATATATTTTCCTAGATAATAATCACATTATTAGTAATGTTTCATTTCATTTATAATGATTAATAATATTTTCATTGTCAAAACTCGTTTACTAATTTATAGCAACAAAATAATATTTCGTTGAAAATTGCTATGCTACTGGCAACGTTTGTTATTTTGTTAAAACAATATATTTTTTTAATGAAATCTCTGTAGCAATGAAATAAAATTTCGTTGATAATTATAACCTTGTTAGTAATAAATTGTTTTCATTGGTAAAATTAAATTAATTACTTTCATAAGAATATATTTCTCGTTAAAGCTCATTAACTATTTTATAGCGATAAATCATTATTTTGTTGGAAATTGGTATATTAATAGTAACAAATATGTTTTTTTTTTTGGAAAAATATCTATTTTAATGACATCTCTACAACAAAGAAAAAAAATTTGTTGGTAATTGCAACCTTATTGGTAACAACTTTTTTCCTTGTTAAATTAATAATCATTTCCATGAAAATTTATTTATCAATAAACCTCATTATTGTTTCTTTTGAAATTGTTGTACTATTGGCAACATATTTATTTATTGGCAATTTTTTTGTTTCGTTGCAAAATATTGTACAAAGATAATTCAAGGAATCCATAGACAAATGTTTTGTTGGTACAAGTTTTTCCCAACTAAAAATGTAATTTTTTCAAAGGAAGTAAATTTTGTTGATAAAAGCTTTGACTATAGTATTGTTTAATTGAGGGCATTAAGTTCAAATAAATTAAATTATTTTATAAAGATAAAAAATACACTATTAATTAGCTATGTTTCAGAGTTATATGTATTACATGCGAGGCAAAAACTCTTTTGTGAAAACACTCAATTGGATTTTTGAAACAAGCTTGAGTGATGATAGTCGTCAACTATCGACCAACACCCATGCTTTCAGATAGAAAAAATTATGATACTTTTTACATAACCCTTTTTATTTTGGTTTATTACAATTAGAGAGGAATAAGAGAACACTTATCTGAATAATAGTTTGATTGGAATAATTCCTTGAACAATACATGAGAGCTTCGATGCTATCATCTTCCTAACTCTCGCAGATTTCGAAATATTTAGGGAGATGGTGGATACATGGTTTCGAGTTCAAATCGTGTATCCAGGGGAACGGGTGCTTCCCTCTTCAGAAGGCGATAATGTGGCTTGTTGGCTGGCGAACACATACTCTTGGTCAATCTTCCATGGCCGGCGGAACAGCTCACCAATAGGCAGGCCTGAGTGTGGTTGTCTAGGAGTCAAGCTCGAGGGAGCGGTCAACGTTCGAATCTCAGCCATCCCCACTCATTTTGCTAAGGCTTTTGCATGATTGGGCGATCGGGGTGTTGTCTCATCTACGTACCGTTAGTGCTCTTCATCAGACACGCCCCTTGCGATAAAGTCATTTAAAGGAATAACTGAACTTTGGATTGTCCTAATAGCCTTTAAAAATCCAAAGTTTATTGGGAAATAAAAACGATAATCCTATTAGAAACAAAACTAAAATCCTATTGAAAAATAGAAACTAAACTAAATTGAATTTTGCTAGATATTAATTCTTTAGCCACTACAATGATTATTAACTGTATTTTTTTAAACTCATCTAAGGCCTAATTATTATTTAGTTATTTTCTTGTATATTGGTGTAAATTTAATAAACTCTTTCACTACTGATCAATATCGATCGAAATATTTCTAAAATTTATACCACCATTTATTAGAGACGTAACACCATGAGCAATGGAATAAATTAATTAGAAATTTTTTTAAAATACATAGTAGTTGTGATGATTTTTTTAACTACTATGCAGTTTTTAAAAAAACCATAAAATAAGTTTTTAATTTAATTTAAATAATAATATGGTAAGCAAATAGTTCATTAAGAATGCCAAAATCTAAAATGATATCATGCCATTAGTAAATAATAGATATAATTTTATTGATAGATAATAACTAAAACTATATAACTATTTAAAGAGAAGAACGATTCTAGCTGGCCTGGATGGCCACCAAGGAGGGTGTCTTGCACGTGCCCGACCAAAGTTTCAAAAAAAAAAAAACGGGAAAATGGAATTTGAATTTCCTTGCTGAAATTTAAGAGGGAGGGAGGGATCAAAACACAGAGAAAGGAAGACAGAGGGATCAAAACACAGAGAGAAGGAAGACCTCTCCCTAACCAAGAGCAGCTTTCAGCAACCAAGAAGGTCAGTGCTCATAATTTGTGTTTCCCGTAACTGAGAAATGCATGTCATTATGATTTTTTTTTTCTTAAGCCAAGAAGTTCAATAACGATATCATTTCTGCACATCAACTGATTATTTCTCTTTCAAGCTTTGGATGAAGCACTTTCAAGACAGGAGGAACTTCTAGCCTACATTGACAAGAAGAAGTTCTTTGGCATGTAAATACAGAATCCTTTATACAGAATCTTTGTGTAATAACAAACTTCTTTTTTGGCTCTGATGTATTGTACATCCTCATTGTCCCTTTCCCCCCATGTAACCAAGACAGGAGGTATTTTCTTTTGAGTTACAATCAAAACTTTGTGTTCTTTTCTATCATCCAATTGAGCATTATAGAAAATTTGAATTAGTCTTCTGTCCATTTGTTTAATTTGGTAATTGTCTTGCTATTATATAGGTAAATAACAAACTATATCAAGTAGCATTCCAAACTATATCAATTGATGATGATGATGGGTACAATGTCGATGGTGATGAACCCGTTCTGATGTATGTAAAGCACACTGAAGCCATGTTGGATGAAATTGATCTGATGGTATGTTTGATTAATGCAATTATTACATAACTTCACATTCTCCAGTAAGTATGCAAACTTGTGTTTTTATGTTAATTGAATGTGTTGTGATTTCGTGTGTAGGAGGAGGTGGAAATGGAGGATGCAGTGGTAGAGCCCGTTTCGGTTCCAGCTCCCGATATAGATAGTGCTGATTCGAAGAATCCACTTGCAGTTGTCGATTATATTGATGATATCTATGAGCACTATTGGAATACTGAGGTTGTCACTTACTTCATATAGGGTTTTTACTTATAAATTCAAAGACTCTGTCCGATGTTCTAGGATTTTTACTTCATACTGAGGTTGTCACTTACTTCATCTAGGATTTTTACTTGCAGGAGGAACTTCTAGCCTACATTGACAAAAAGAAGTTCTTTGGCATGTAAATACATAATCCTTTTACAGTGGTGAGAGAATAGGTCCAAGACTCTGTCCGATGTTCAGGATAAAAACATGACATTTTGTTGATGCTGTCGGTGGTGGTGATTGTCAGTTAGTCAAAACCATCAAAATGCACTCTGAGCAATGCATTTTTTCCTTTTGCTTTGATTTGTAATGCCAAAACTCAGTCAAAGTTTTGGTTAATACGCGAGTTCTTATCCTTTTTCACTACTGCAATACTTCAAAAGAAAGGTTGTTTTACATGTATTACTGAAATTTGAACTGATTTCTACATACAATGGTGATAATACAGAATGTATTAGATGATAGTTGATACAAACCAACAATCACAATCAAGCCAACCTAAGTAAATGGAGACTGGGTTCAACTTATGGATATGGAGGGTTGGAACTTAGGACCACAATGAGCATCGAGGTCATATTACATTGCCTAAATACTATTTTGCTTCATCTAAAACTAATCTACCAGATTGGTGTCCGAAGACAATAATAATGATTGGTGAAGTCCCCAATTGGAGATATATATCAAAGTTTTGCAAATACTCAGTAGCAGTGGGACACTTTTACCACTTCAAAAAAAGATGTAGCCAAGTTTATGTATAGCAACAATCCTAGCAAGAAGCTGCAGACTAACCTGTCAACAATTAGGAGAATTCAAGAGATGACAAAGCTTATAAGAGTGTTGCAACTTCACTGGAAGTTCTTCCCAACGTAGTACTAATGTCAAAAGATGTGCTTCCATATATAATGAAGGGACCCTAAAACTCATCTGTTTAATAGGTACATATATCACCTTGACAACAACGGCTTGTTACCCATTTGTAGAAGATTGTGGGTTTCTAGATATTGCAATGTACTCTGCAAATTAGTTAGTTCACTCGATACACATATAGATTAAGCACAGAGAAAAAACCCAATAAGTCACTGGACTACATTATCATCAAATCAGTTAAAGATAGTGCTTACATTTTCATCAAAGTATAGTCAAAGTAACTTTGAAATTAAAGACAGAGCTTAACTATGTTCAAGACAGACTGGACAAATGTAACAATGGCTTCAAAACCAAAACTAGCACACAAGAGTAATGGTCCTTTAGTCGTACCGACTTTGCTCCCCGGGGCAACTTCTGTTGCACAGTTTCATTTTACCCCCCCCCCCCCCCCCCCCCCCCTTTCAGTCCCCTCAATACTGATCTTCTAGTCATTTAAAAAGTTGCTACTGCTTCATCGCATTATCTAAAAGGAAATGCGCTGGCTCAGATTTCGCAGCATAACCAAACTTAAAAGTGCTATACTTTTTATGATAACACCGAGTCTTCCAGTTCCTGCCTGCTGATGGAAAGTAACCATCAACTTTGAGCATTCCCTATATATGTCATCAAAACAGCATTCAGTGAGTCTTACATGCCAAAGAACTTCTTCTTGTCAATGTAGGCTAGAAGTTCCTCCTGTCTTGAAAGTGCTTCATCCAAAGCTTGAAAGAGAAATAATCAGTTGATGTGCACACTACAAGAAAAATGTTGATTCATAGCGTTTCAAAAACGCTATGGTAGGATACCATAGCGTTTTAGTAAACGCTATGACAGCCGACGCTATAATAGACCCAGGGGCTATTATAGCGGTTTTAAAACGCTATGGTAAGTTTGGCTTTTATAGCGGTTTAAAAACGCTATGGTAGAGGATACTATAGCGGTTTAAAAACGCTATGGAAATCTACCATAGCGGTTTAAAAATGCTATGGTAAGTATACGTAGCAATTTTTTTTTTTTTTTTAAACTATCAAATGACTTTTTATTACATCTCATAAGTTTTATGTCTAGAAAATAAAAATTTTAATGTGCCAAAGTTAAACATTTCCATGAATTAATGTAATTAATTAATAAACTGTATTACATCAAGTCAGGACTCTGTGTTTAAAAAATACAGTTTCATTTCTGCCAATGGACAACCGCTCAAACAATGTCCCAGTATGAGATCTATGAGACAGCTGATCACAGCTTAACTGACCGCAGTTTCATTTCTGGACAGCTGCAGTTAAATCAACCCCACTGCTTCCTCGGTTTGTAACCATCCGCACGGTAATTCCAACTGATCTACAGACTGCAACGGATTCCTTGACGCCCGGATGAAGAGGATCCTTGATACCCACATGGAGCTGTTTTAAGAGATGAACATGATGTAGTCATAACAGCATGTGCAGGATCATCGCCTGGACACTCTGTAATTATGCACGATCTGCATGGTATCGAAACTGCCCTTAATCTGATGGAAAAACACTGTATTAATAAGGCTATTTTTAGCACTGACTCAGCATATGCCCTGTCCATTCTCACAAAGAATGAAGCTACTCCATAGGAGGCTATTGCTTTTGCAATATATTTGACATTGCAAAGTAATATGACATGTACATAAACATAGATACCAAGGGAGAGAAAAAAAGAGGGAGTAACTAATCTACATTAATGCTGTACCAGAACATAAAAGAAGAGAACACCAATGCAGCATTGATCATCCAATGTTTTAGTCTCTCAGAGTGGCCCTGGAATTGAGCAAAAACAATAATCAAAAGACATCTATCAGCTTTTCTACCACATCTTGTTCTTGTGTATACTCGATAAAAATAAGAACGTAATTGCACGGACGTGTATGCCCAACTTTACGTTACTAATAATGTTAAGTACCTAACAAATGCCCATGACATTAATCAATCTAATGCAAAGGAATAAAGCTTAAATCTCATATTAGCACCTGAGCACCAATCAAAAGATTCTCTGGCTTTATGTCTCTGTGTATGACATGTTTTCCATGGCAATATATCAGTGCTCTAGCCAGAGATGAAATATACTATTCTATCCATTTCATATATAACAAACAATGTCATCAACAGCTAGATAACAACACAAAAACAAAGTAGAAACCGATGCACTGAAAACTCACAGTGACAACACATTTTTCGCTGAAGAATTTGCATTTCTACAGTTCCTTGTAAAGCTCCCCCTTCGCTATGTACTCTAATATCAAATAAACCTGAGTCTGGATTAACAAAATGTAAACAAAGAACTCTAAATCACCATCTTTCACTGAGTTTCTGCAATAGATGGAATGTAATGGCTTATTCACAAAAAGTATTGGGGAATGGAATCCAAAACTGATCATAGAAGTTACCACAGAGTTGGAGAGTGTTGGGATGCCTGAGATGGCTTTGTATCTCCACCTCCATGCGAAACTGATGCTCAACTTGAGATTTCTTGAGCTGAGACTTGAGCAACACTTTGAGTGCCACTATATGGCTGCTCTGTTTAAAAGACCAAGCATTTAAGAGTTTAGTCCATGGCAAAGTACAAACTTGCAATTATAGCATAATCATTAGAGGCGCAACTTTGTCTCTGGAAGAAGATTCAAATTTGAATTTTGAAAAGAAATATTCAGTCTACAAAAACTCTGAGGTAGACTCAATTATCTACAAAGTACATACAAATGCTAATACTTCACAAATTTCAGCCATAACAATGAGATTTAATTTCACCATAAACAAGCCTAAAATCTAATTAAGCTTTAGTCGATGATATAGAAACCTATAACAACCGGTAATACTTCACCCACACCTTAACCATCGAAGAGACCATTTTTTCATTTAAAACAGCTCCAATTCAATTAAGGTACATGGAAGTCTCATTCATTCATTTGGATCAATAGATGTAGCACAAAATTTAAACCCTATAAATCAAATGTTAGGTTGAATGCAATTTACCTTTTTTCTCTGGCCAAGTAGACATGCCCAAACTTGCCTCTTCCAAGTGGCTTTCCGATGTCAAAATCATTGAGAGTCGCCTTCTTTCCTTTTCTGCTTCCGTTGCTACTGGAACCTCTCCTGAGGTCTATGAAAATGAAATTTAACAACAGATAAACCATAATTTAGATAACAAGACAAGTCTAATCGAAAAAACTATAAATTTACACCATAGAGATACATTTCCCCAAATTTTTTGATAAAGGATTACCTGTGCTTCCAGGTGAAGTGTGCTTAGTAATGCCAGTGCTTAGTAAGTGGCAAAGTAGCCCCAAAGAACTGAAGTTGGGATCTTTTTCAGAAGAGGCATAGCAGCAACACAGCCACCTACCATCATAGACTGAAGCAAATTACTGACGCGTTGTTCTTTGACTTCGACAGGTAAAAGATCATCAACATCCTTCTCCACATCAAACACTGACACGTCAACAGGGGCATCTATGTTGCCACTACTTGAAGCCAACTGAATTGTGGATTCTTTCAGATCTTTCAGTCCCTGCTAGGAAGAAAGTTAACAAAATATAAATAATTACTCTTGTAAGCATTTAATGCATTGGGTTTCTTGTAATTTACCAGAGCAGGTGGAGTTTGACAGACTAATGGAGTCTGCATTTGCTTGTATGCTTCCTGCATGTTCCCATACAACTGACCCAAACTTGAATTTTGCTGGATACTTTTGCGAGCAGTTGATACAAACTTACTACGCAAAATCTGCCATGAGATCCAATTAAACTTTTTAACAGAAAAGAAATAACAGTGCATGTCTAACTGAAGTTTCAGGATTATATAATTAAATAAAAGAGCAGGAAGACCAATTGCAGCAGCATGATAAAGCACTATAACAGTATCACTGGACTAAATAAGCAATGACTTATGGATGTTTCCCCACTATATGTCCTGCAAAATATTGTTTCTAGGCAATAGTCCTTACCTAAAAGGGTATGAAACGGTCATATATAAGGATTGTACAGCATCGCCTCTTAGAAGAAGCACAAAAAACTGTTATGTTTCTCATTTATGAGACCATGCAAAATTGCATACTGCTATGCAAAAATGATACAGACATAAGGAACAAGAAGATTCTGCTTCAGAGGCAGCTCACATAAATGATGGTATTCTTGACTGCCTCAAATAAAATATGAGACATGCTTGACTCCCAACAAATAAAACACGAGCTATAAAATGAACAAGGAGAATCTATTAAAAGATACAGTTGGAGAAATGGTTGATTGCAATGTCAATGTTGGTGTCTGAAAGCTGTAGTACCTGATGCTTCAGAGTCGCCAAGCTTTTAGTATGCATAGGAGACTGTGGGATAACACCATTGGAAGGAGGGATACCAAGCAGACCACATAATATAACCTGCTCATCAAGCACAATAAACATAAAACAATCTCATATAAGCACACACAAAGGAATATAAATTTAACTAAGCTTTAAGGTCCACAGTGCCCTCTCAAGAGGCAGTGTACTGGAATGAAGGTAGAAAGAAATATTATCCATCCTACTGTTATTACCAGCACCCTGCCAAAACAAACATTGTGATGCCTAAACATTGTGTGCTAGTACCAACAACAATACGCTTGCAGGAAACTAAAAGGCACAAACAATATGCATGGTTCACTTGAGTTCTATACTCACAATGGGAAATGATAATCCACCATGGTTCAAATATCATTAGTACAATAGTTTATCCTTAGACGCAAACAAAATACACAGGCTTCGTCTATCATGTATACACATATTAGATAAGGTTCTACCCCAACTCATGTAGTCCCCTCCCCTCCCCCTTCCCATAAATAGGGTAGCTCCAAACCTCCAAATGAACTTATTTATTATTTTATTCGAAACCTAACCCTTTATTACACTAGCTAGGAGCCTAGGACCAAAATCTAACGTGCCTATTTCGATATTAAAGCCTCCTTTATTTTTATGTTCACAAAAACATAGTACACAGGCTTGGTAGCCAGTAACCCTGGACTTAAGTTGGTGGGAGAAAATCATTGACCATTTTTCTTTTCAAAAGACCCCCTTTTTTAAGGCACTAGGAATTAGTAGTGTCAAGCTTTTGATGCCAGTAGTTAGGCACAAGTTTGCATAAACCACTGAAGCTTGGCAGGAAGGTTGCGCATCCTGATACCCACTTTTAGAAGCATGGATATATCTACATGAATCTTTTACAATATTAAGAAAATAGAAGCAGAAAGCTCTAAACTACAAATGAGAATATATTGCAGACGAACTCTTGTTGTACATTGAGGTAACAAGTAATGTGGATGCTATTAGGAACAAAGGGTTGCTCCCCCCACACTCAGAAAATAGCAGGTTACCCACAAGAGAAGTATGTGATCAGCCAATCAATTCAACCTTTTATTTTGTTAGAACACAACCATTCAACATAATCTATATCGTTGGTTTTCTAAGCTAGCTAGAGCCGACCACAAGCAAAATCTTTAATGTGTGGGTAGCTGCTCCAACTGAGCAGAGAATCCAAACCTGTAGACCGTATTTAGAAATGTAGAATACTGATGCGTACATGAATGTGTATCACATGGATTTTCAGAACCAAATTAGTGAATTACCATCTCATAAAATATAAGAATAACCTTGCAGTGTTTTGACCATCTGCAGCTACAAAAAATTTGCAAAAAAAGGGGGCTTTGACCACCCCAATAATCCAACCAGGGTTGAGCAACTTTACATTTTACTTAATTGAAAAAATATATATATTAATAATCAGCAAATCAGTGAGAATCAAAATGGTTCCAACTGCATCACCCCATATGTGTTGTAGATGCATTACCCAAATCAAAGACTTAAAACCCAAGAAAAGTGAAAGAAAGAAACATGCATAGCATAGTAATGATCAAGAGTGTGATAGTAAGTATTTGGAAAGAAATAAAAGAATGATAAACACTGATGATGAGTCCAAAACTCTTAACCTTTCAACAAGTCTTTAGGATTAAACAGATGTATCTCTTTAAAATCTATTCTATATCTACTCTATTGTATAACTATTCACACATGAAAATATTACGCAGTAAATGGTAGTGCTGGCAAGGGAAGGTAGCAGAATGGTAGTGTTGAAAACAACCAAATATCCATCTACAACCTTGTTCAACTCAAGGAACCTGAAGAATAATCAAACTAGAGATGGTAAAGAGAAGCTTACTGTATGAAGTTGTTAAACAAGAAATTAATCGCAAACACCTGCGCCCAACATATGCAACTGTAGTGACCTGAAAAACAACAAATATAGATGAGTAAGACCTGAAGAACGTGTACCATGTTCAATTTCAAATTTAGTGCCCCAAAGTTGACCTCGACCAACTAGCAACCAAAAACTTTGACATACAAGATTTTAGACCAATCAATCACCAATTTATCGGGTATTGCATAAATGAGTTTGAAATTTCCATCCAGTGTATTACCATAGCCCATTCACTGCTCTTGATTCCAAAAAATTATTGAACAAACTAGAAAATCTCAATAAATGCAAACTACAAAACTGCTCTTGATTCCAAAAAATCAACATCTCAATAAATTATTGAACAAACTACAAAATGAAATGCAATCACAGAATACAACTTACCTTCAATCAGAAACCCTAATTTGTGCAAAATGAAGAGGACGAAATAGTGAAGGAGTAGTGAGTAGCAGAGGCAGAGTGAAGTGGAGGCGAAGCGACGAAGTGATAGAGAGCGAGAGAGCTCAGGCGATGCAACAGAGAGCGAGAAAGATCAGGTTATGGCGAGAGAAGAGCGAGAGAGATCAGGCGAGGCGAGGCGACGACGAGAGGAGAGTCGAGGTGGGAGAGCTGCGTTTGTGAGGGAGAGGTGCGTTGCGAGGGAGAGTCGCGAGGGAGGAGATGAAAGCCTTGGTCGCGAGGGAGAGGTGCGTCTGTGAGGGAGTTCTTGTGAGGGAGGGAGAGTTGCGAGGGAGAGGGAGAGTCGCAAGGGAGGAGATGAAATCGATTTTGGTTTTGATAGATCAAAAATGCGCGGCCAAATTTTTCGATCTCCCGCTCTGTTTCACTGTAATCAAAATGCTATCTTCTCAATTTTACATTGGTTTTGATAGATAAAAAATGCGCGGCCAAATTTTTCGATCTCCCGCTCTGTTTCACTGTAATCAAAATGCTGTCTTCTCAATTTTACATTGGTTTTGATAGCACAAGTTCAAAAAACGCTATGGACTTGTGCTATTGTTAATCACTTGTGTTGTAGTGGCAGAAACGATATCGTTCTTGAACTTCTTGGCTTAAGAAAAAAAAAATCATAATGACATGCATTTCTCAGTTACGGGAAACACAAGTTATGAGCACTGACCTTCTTGGTTGCTGAAAGCTGTTCTTGGCTGGGGAGAGGTCTTCCTTCTCTCTGTGTTTTGATCCCTTTGTCTTCTTTTCTCTGTGTTTTGATCCCTCCCTCCCTCTTAAATTTCAGCAAGGAAATTCAAATTCCATTTTCCCGCTTTTTTTTTTTTTGAAACTTTGGCCAGGCTTTTGAAACTTTGGCCAGGCACGTGCAAGACACCCTCTTTGGCACGTGCCAAGGAGCTTCCCAGGCGGCCACCCAGGCGCTCGACCCAGGCCAGCTAGAATCGTTCTCTCGAGTTTTATTGGGAAAAAAAAAGGGAATTCTAAATGTCGAGGAAATGAGCGAGGAAACCAGCGAGGGGAGTGAGGTGGAGGGAGGGGAACCATTCCCTCCCCTCGGGATGCGTGCAAGAAAATTCAACGCGCGCATCCCGAGGGGAGGGAATGATTCCCCTCCCTCCACCTCACTCCCCTCGCTGGTTTCCTCGCTCATTTCCTCGCCATCTAGCATCTCTAAAAAAAAAAACATACCCTCATGCCCAAATTTATCGAACATGACTTCTCAAACACGATTGTGAAGACTCCCAAATCGTGAAAATTTGACAAATCGCGAATGCCTCTTGCACGATCCTCTCATTCTCGCTCGATTTTTCCTCCTCTTTCTCACGAACTAACCCTTGATACACTTCCTAAAATAATGGGGTGTCTCAATCGATATAACCCCAACCGTCTACCTCTTTCCTTCCTTGCCCTTTGCTTAATTGGAGGAAGAACTTGGAGAAGAAGAGACGTGCGGCTGCTGCACTTGTTGGAGAACGATACAACCATGTATCTATTTCTTCTTAATCAGTTTGATGACTCTTGCTTGGAGAACTCTTGATAATCTTGCTGTAGAACTATTATTGTTTGTTCTTCTTGCTGTTTTTTTTTTTTGCTTAACCATACCAAGTTGATGTTGTTCATGTTATTCTTGATGGGATTTGATTAATTGGATTGGTGGTAAATGGTTTTGTGAGATTGTGTTCTTTTTATTAATGTAGCTTAGCTATTTGAGGAAATGTTTAGCTGGGATTTGTTGTCTATGCCTGTAGCTATTTTTAATGTTAAAACACATAAATGGTTTTTTTAATGTTCCACAACATTTACATTTTACCGATTCGATCTCCATCCTATTGCTTGCCCAAGTGTTTGAAGAAACTATATTGGATACTCGACTAGTAGTACTTCTTAGTAATAATACTGCAAGCCCAATATTCCAATTTGAGAATGTTTTGTGTCCTAGTGATCATAGAGGTCATATTGTGGTGGTGGGTGGTGGTGAGTTATATGGAGGTTGAGATAGAGAAGAAAAAAGGAGGACTTGTGGTAGAGAAATCAGCCATAATTTGCTGCATGTTCTAAGGAACATGGGGAGTGGAAACTGAGACAATATGGTTGGGGGAGGTCTCATGGTTGGCCTATTCTATCCATTTAATACTACTCTGGATCAGAGGGGAGGGAGGGGATTTGGATCTTATGTGGATTATTAGCATTCTATGTCATTTTCTATGTTTTGTCATTTTATCATACATGGCGTTTGGGGTAGTAGTTTTTGTTCAACTATTTGGCTTGACTTATTAGGAAGCTAAATTTGGTCATGAGTTGGCTCCTTTTTTCAGGGTTTGTTTTTGGTTTGGATTCATTGGAAGAACAATCATGGTGTGTTTTTTGTGTGGGAACTATGATTAAAGTATGAAAAAGTGATGCTATACTTTTTTTCTTGTCTTTTCTCACAGGAAATCATGCCAAATGGAATATCATTGCTTCTATTTGGCAAGGAGTGATTCTTGGAGTGCTTCTATGGTTTTTTTAATCACATTAGCCTGGATTTGGCAAGCACATTAGCCAAATCTATATAATATCCAAACTGTTACCTTTTAAAATCTATACAAACATGATCATGTTTCAGTGTTTCTAGCGTTTCTAAAAGCCCTGCTCTACTCCAAACAAATTCAAGGGCATTTATGATGCCTTGGCTTGATTACATGCTCCCTTGATTTTGTGTAAAGCAGTTCCCCAACTCCTCTTAATCTCTTTAATGGTCAAGAACAACTCATTTTTTGACAAAGTCCCTTCAATCTCCTATTTCTCTCTTTCCATAAGACCCACAATCACATGATAATGAGAGATCAGCCAGCTCATGTTGGGCACTCTAGAGAGCTAAAATTTGGCTATAGTTCCTATTGTGTTTAGGTATGTGGATTGTCAAGCTAGTTGACAATCCATCTTTTGATTTAAATCCTTTGCAAGTGTTTCCGTTTCCTATGATAGGCTAGTCTACAAGGTTTTTTTTAAGTACTCTTATTTCCCAGTATTATTAGATTTCCGTCTTCAAGTAAAAGTTGAGCAACAAAAAGGCATGGCACCGTAAGTTTTAGCATCCAAATTATATAATCAATTATAGATTCTAACTCCATCCTCTTTTTTTTTTTTTTTTTTTTTTCATGTTTTAAGTTTTAACTTGGCATCCAACCAAGTTGCTTTAGGGACATGGAAGGGTGTGTTTGAAAATAGTCCAATCCCACAATGAATTTAATTCGGAAGCCGAATTTACAAGCAAATTATCACATAAAGAATCCGATAAAAATATATAATTAATTACAGATGATGAATGGTCAACACCATAAAATGAATCACGAAAAACAATGAAAATAGTGTATATTTTTATAATTTACAGATGATTGCGAGTAGCTTTTCTTTATCCCCCCATTAATGAAGTCATATTTTTTTTAGAGATGGACAAAAGTTGGATGAAAGAGAAAAATAGGTTTTCCGAAAAGTATACAGAAGGTGTTGACAAGTTTATAGAGTTTGCACATTCCGTAGCAGATGAAGGTAAGATTCTTAATTGCGTTAATTTTTATCATATCTTGTATCACATATCATTCATTACAATGTGTTATAACTGCGCAGTAAGTCCAGAGACTGGCCAAGTGCCTAGTGAGATAGATCATTACAAGAATGTACATTGTCGGAAAACGGGAGAATGGGTTCACGAGTCGGCGGAGGCTAATCGGGTAAGAAATTGACTTGAAATTAAATTATATTGGTGCGAAAGTTGTATCTTATCAGCTTTTAATTGTGTTATTACAACAAAATATGGAGCTAATGTGCAATGAACCAACACCAGATGGTACTAAAAAGAGTGAATTGGAGATCATGACTGAGGTCCTTGGGACAAAATCAGGATATGTTTGTTTGGTTGGGCATGGAGCCAAACTCATGGTAATCGCTAGATCAAGCTCCAAACGTAGTTTAATATAGGTGAGTTCTAGTCGTAGAGTTGAGAAGGCTGAAAAAGAGAATCAACAATTACGCAAATGAGTAGATGAGTTGACAGATGAAATAAGGATGAAACGAACTATGATGGTGACAGAGTTATCAAAACAGGTGGACCAAATGCAAAAGGACCAACAAAAGCAGGGACAAAATATATTTCAGAATTTCATGTCAGGACATATGCAGCTGTCTGGAGCCTCGCGACATTCACGGTAATGTTTACTTTTTCCAAGTCAAGTATGTTTGTTTTTCATAATGTTTTTCTTCATACTATTTGTTTGTCAAGAACAAGGCAACTCTACTTTGCATGATTATTTTATCTTTTATCATACTACTCAAATGTTTAACTAATTATATATAGTACTATTAGTTAGAGCAATGTGCAAGTTCATTTGCTTTCTTAGCCTTTGTCTTGCATATTACACTATACAATTACTTTGGTCCTGATGCCAGTCCGTCCACGTTTTCGGTCATGCTGGAAAACCTCTAGTTTCTCGAGTGCCAAACTAGAGCTTTGATGTCTTTGCAAATAGTCTGTCGTTGTTTCATTTAAAAATTCTATTATTCCTCTTTTTCCATATAACAAGATAGTTGCTAGGAAGACCCTTTTTTAAAGCCAATTGCCTCTTGATGAAGAACAACTATTTCTATGTCATTTGGAGACTATCAGTAGAAAACAATCTGTTGTTGGAACTGTAGTAGACTAGTGTAATACCCGTGCCGTTGGCACTACTACAGAGTAAATCGTACTTTCACGGAATTATCAAATAATTGCAATTGGGTTTATACGACTATTGGAGATTGAGAGACGCTGCATGAATCTTACGACTATTGAATCTCTTTGAACCCATTAAAAAAAACAACACCAAATTAATCTCTACGATACCCAGTACGCTATAGATATTAAAGATGCATTGCATAATATCAATAAGAAAAACAACTCAAATATGAAAATTGTTGTGGCATACCTATTGGTGCACCAAAAGCACCAGGTGGCAATGGATCAACAAACTCTATAGCTCTTGCTTCCGAATTTCACCGACAGTTCCGCCCTCAACGATTCCGGCGGATAAGTCTCCACTGTTTCCAATTAAAAACATACAAATCAAAACCCTAAACAAACAATCAAATCAAAAACCTAAAAACACACAAAATCAAAACAAAATCTTCAACCAATCAATCACTCACCAGTTCTATTTGCGAAGGCGTCTTCATTTTCCTCTTCTGCTTCACCTCTCCTCCTCCTCCTCCACCTCCATCGAAGATATCTGAAAAAAAAAATAAAAAAAAAAATTAGGCCCTTCTCTAAAATTGGTAAACCCCATTCTCTAAAATTAGCCTAAAAAAAAATTTCTTTTCAATCCAGCCAAACTGAAATGCTATTAAATGATCTCTAACTCCCACCCATCAGTTACCCTTTGAGCCAAAAGATCCCCAAACACTAAAAAATGCAAGAGGGGTAATTAAAAATCGAACCTTTAGGCCAATCAGCGATGATTCTCTCCTTGAGCATCGCAACTGTTGAAGCCGCAGAGTATCGGATCGAAACTTCAACTCAACCAGATACAAATCAGATACAAATTTCACGAAATTCGCTCCAATTAGGGCTTCGCCACCATCGAAATCATTCAAATTCGCTTGAACGATCGAAAGGGGTGAAAGTCGGAGGCTTTAAACCCTAGAAGTGAAAGAGAAACATATGTGATTTCGGGGAAAGAAAAAAAGGATTTTAAGAGCGAAGAGAAACATATGTGTGTTCTTCAGATCTGAAGAAAAAGAAGAGGAGATGTAAAGAAGAAGAAGGATCTTACCTTCTCAAACTTCTTCTTCTTTGGTCCTTCTTCTTCTCTGCTTCGAGAAAGGAGAGAGTTTGGGTGGGAGGGGTTTGGGTTGAGGAAGAGAGGGGAAAGGAGAGGGAGAGGAAAGCATCGGGTTTTTTTTTTTTTTTTTCTTCTTTGGTCCTTCTTCTTCTCTGCTTCGAGAAAGGAGAGAGTTTGGGTGGGAGGGGTTTGGGTAGAGGAAGAGAGGGGAAAGGAGAGGAAAGGATCGGGGTTTTTTTTTTTCACTTAACTTCTGCCAAGAACATAAAAAAGCCACGTAGGACAAACACTCACATTTTACTGTTTATGAACAGTAAAAAAACACTTTGAAATGTAAGAGAGATGCTTCCCCACAAATGCATTGAGAAACCTGCTTTGTCAACTTGCATGAGAAGAGGTGGTTGGATTGTTTCTTCATCAGTTGCACATAGTCTGTATTATTCAAAATGATCAGTCCTCTTTTCATAAGATTGTTCATTGTTATGATCTTTCCATGTCTCAAAAGACTAAGAAGAAATTCACTCTAGAAGGCGCCTTCTTCATCCATCAGACACTATTTCCAAACAAAAAAGAAAAGCTTTGTCATCTGTTTTGTTTGGTTGTTTGTCACCTGTTTTCAAAATGATCATTTGTTGTTTTAAACTAGTCCTTCACAGGGGTGTATACATGTTTTGAGAGCTTACTTGTCTTCCATGTTGTTTTAGTCAAATTGTGAAGATGAAATCCTACTAAGGTTTAGTAGTTAGTACCAACAAGATTATAATTTCATTTAATAGACTGGAACCGAAATCCATTCTGCAAATCTGAAACCTAGTCCGTTGACAGCCCTAAGATTATAATTGCTCATCCAGGCTGTAGAAATTATTCTGTCAACATCCTAACAATTTTTTTAATTTTTTTGGTTTGGTGTGAACTTGGGAAGCAAGTAATTTGAATGTTGACTTTATAATAAACTGTGGGTATTCTCACTTCTATAAGTTCTACTCAGAGCTGATTGAGCTAACCAGATAAGACTGATCTGGTGCTAATATGTCTAAGCATTCAGCATCTAATGTTGCTAGTGACGACAATCTCTTATGAGAGATCCTCTTCTGTCTTCCTGTAAGGTCTCTTCTTGCATTCAAGTCTGTGTCTAAACGGTGGTTCTCTCTCATCTCTGATCCTTATTTCACTCATAGCCACTACCTGCTAATGCGCCCCACACTGTCAGGAATTATCCTTGATGAATACTATCCAGAATACGAGTTCATTTTGTTCAATGAAAACATCAGAGAAGCTCTGTTCACATTTCTCAATTTTGATGATTACCCTGAGTCTGTTAGAATCCAACATGCTTGTACTGGTCTACTATTTTGTCAGACCTTCAGAGCTAGAAGCTGGAACTGTTTAGCTTATCATATGATCTACAATCCCTCCACCAGGCTACCCTTTCTCGAGCTCATGTCGTGGCTAGCAGCATTAGTAGTTGCCGTCTTAGCTTGGCTTTTGATCCCATAAAGTCGGCCCACTATAAAGGTAGTTGTGTCGGTAGAAGTTTAGCTTCTTATTCTGAATATCAGATAGATATCTACTCTTCTGAGACGCAGTGGAGATACTTTCATTGCACATGTTTCGCTGATTTCCAGACGCGAGTATACTGGAATGAATCAAACCATCGATATTGTATATGAGAGCAGCATTCAACAAAACGAGGCGAGAAATATTCCTTGAGCATCTTGAACACATTATCTGTTAGACTATAATAAATGATCTTACTAGGTGTATGCAATTGTCAATTGATCAAAGTTTTTTTTTTTTTAGTTAAATTTATCAAGATTGATATGGTATTTAACATTCCATTTAGAGTAATCACTCTCCATTTCAAGGAAGTGGAGTTGGATTCAAGAAGAGACCTTACTGGAAGGCAGAATATGATCTCTCTTAAGAAATCATTGTCACTGGCAACCATAGCTGCTGAATGCCTAGATTCATCACTAGTAGAGTCTAGAAATGATCGATTAGTTCTCTGCGAAAACATATTGACCCATGTCCCACACCAAAATTTCTGTTTTCAGAACACAAACTCCTGATGAACTAGAAAGCTCTGACAGCAATATGAACGCTAGTAGTTTAGAGAATAGTAGTTCAACTAGTGTAGAAAAATGAAACTTTTGGGTGAATGTTTTTTGTGGAATAAATTGGAGAATTTCACTATCTTCTTCCAACTCATTCTAAACTTTCTTGAATTTTCTCCCTATATTTCATATGATGAGTTTCCTTTTGAGTTACATTTATCAGCCTTGTTTAGTACTTGTTCTTGGTGCCTAGCATCATACACTTATTTCTCAAGTTCTCTTTCACATTATTATTTGTTTTATTTTAAACTATTTTGTGCATTCCACATGTAATAGAATTGACAGTTGAATCTATGTGACGATATCTCTACACCATGACCATGGCATCATTTTTAGAAATATTTTCGATAACCATACACACAATTTTTCAAAAATGGATTTTTCTAACTAAAGTTTACCATGCACATACTTCCGATATATCGACAAAAGTTCATAAGTTTTGCATAATCACTTGAAAAATTGAAAATAGTGAAGCCTAGAAACAATGTATAAGAGAGAGGAATTTTTCAGAATAAGCTTTTGCCTTTGACGTTGTGCTATTGTTCTAGATCAATCAACAAACCTTGAATGACACTGTTTTATTTCTTTGTTTGTTGATTGAAAAAAAAGAAAAAAAAGAAGCATGTTTAAATAGAAGTAAGGAACGAGATTTCGCGAAATTTTCGTTTTTTGAAATTACGAAAAGAAAAAGGGCAAAAAAAGAACTTACATTATTTCAAGGTTTTTTTTTTTTTGTGTGTGTGTGTGTAAATTTTAGGATTTTTTTTCATAAATTTCATTTTTCGACCAGTTACTAAAAATTTAATTTTTTTCGAAAAATTGGATTTTTTGGTAAACTTCCGGGTCTTTTCTAATTATCATTTCATTTAATTATTTATTGATTTTTAAAATCACCCCCATGATTTTTTAATTATCATTTCTTCTACTTATATATTGATTTTTGAAACCATCTGTTGATTTTCTAATTATATATTGATTTCATTTTTACTATTTAGGCTTCATTTAATGTGTTTAATAGATTTATTTACTCTTTTTTTTTCATATACCCTCAAAATTTATTATATATATTTCATGTATGTTCGAAAATTTTAAGTTTTTTCTTTACACATCGAAATATTTCTTAAAATCGAGAGACCAAAATTAGCTTGAAAATCGAAATCACAATCCTTGAGTATAAGTACTGGGAAAGAAAAGTACCAATACCAACCGTTTGGTTGTATTCCATGTACAAATGAGAGAAAGTAGTGAAATCTCCAATCAAATACAATACAAATCAAAATTTCCAGATACTCTAAATGATAAATACAAGAATTTTGACATTAACATCAATGCACCATCTTTCTTGTATACATTATAATATTACTAAGGGTGGATACGCTTTACGTGCGCGAATATTTAATATTTATTTTATTTTAAAGGCTTATGTGTAGTAGGAGGAGTTCAAATAATTATTATATTAGAGGCTTAAATATAATTAATCAATGTTTTAGAGGAACTCGTTTTGATTATCAAAATATTAAATATGAATCGATAAATGGAAAAAAAAAAGTTAGTTGTGAAAACTCTTTTTATGATTTATAGTTATTTGGCAGGCTTGAAATAAATTATGTTAGGTGTTTAGATACAATATATCAATAATTAAGAGAGTCTGGTTTGGATTGTAAAAATTATGAAATTTGATGAAAAAATGGGAAAAGTAAAAGTTAAATGCAATAGCTTATTTATAATTTATAGATAATTGAAAGACTTCAAATAAATTTACCTTTGATTGAGGTCAAACCTTATGTGTTGGCAAAATGGTAACAAATAGTTGAAGTTGAGAAGATAAACCTTTAGGGCTGGCCTGGCGCAGGCCTGGCTCTCTAGATTTTTGGTGGTTGTTTTAATGTCTGTTGTCCCACTAATTCTAGATAGCCAGACCCGCATAGTCAAGCCCGCGCCAGGCCAGCCCAATGCCATCCATCATCCTATAGATTGTGCCATTTTCAGCATCTCTAGGATGATGGATGGTATTGGGCTGACCTGGCGCGAGCCTAGCTCTCTAGAAGTGTTCCTGCTATCCTTTATGTGTCAATACAGAGTAAGTCTGTCAGCCTTGTTTGCTGGCCTCTTTGAGATTTTTTTTTTTTTTTTTACACTTTTACTCTTTCTCTTTAAAACACAATCACAAACACTACTTATAGAAGGGGTAGAATTGTAGAAAAACCAATAAAAATGCCAAAAGATGCCAGCAAACAAGGCTGGCTAGAATTGTTGGTCAATACAATACAAGGCTCTTTCATTCTATTTAGCCCTTTGACTGAGGTCAAACCTTCAACTATTAAGGAGACAATACAAAAGTACATCTACAAATTGGCCCAAAAGAAGAAAACAAATGTCCTAAATTTACCTTTAATTTCAACATATAAAATAACTAATCCCAAGCTCGGATAAAGGAGGAGGGTTGGTGTTAGGTTTGTGATAGTCAATCGTAAAAAACCCATCATATCATTTTTTATGAAATTTGGTTCAAAAAGATTAATGTAGAAGGATAGAGCGTCCCCCGCTATAAGCGATGCGCTGCACCTACGCTCGGGTGTAGTGATAAATGAGCAAGGCGCGCTGCAGTGGCGCCCGACTGTAGTGTTAAATAAGCAAGGGTTCTCGCACCATTCTGGACGGGGGCGAGTAAAGAAGCTAGTCCAAGTTAGAGCTAAAGATAGAATAATTAGATTAGCCTCTTGGAACATAGGAACCTTGACGAGAAAGACAATAGAATTAGTGGATGCCCTGCGTAGGAGGAAAGTAAACATAGTGTGTCTTCAAGAGACAAAATGGAATGGGAACAAGGCTAAAGATTTAGGAGGAGGGTTCAAACTCTTCTATTCTGGTAAAGATGGAACTAGGAACGGGGTGGGAATAGTGGTAGATAAAGTTTTTAAGGATGCAATAGTCGACGTTAGGAGGTTTGGGGATAGAATCATAAGTATTAAATTAGCTTTAGAACTAGAGATAGTGCATGTTATTAGTGCGTATGCATCCCAAGTGGGTTTGGACGAGGAGACTAAGAAGGATTTTTGGGACTCTTTAGAGGAGTTAGTTCTTGGAATTCCCTCTTCCGATAGGGTTTTTCTAGGCGGAGATTTGAATGGCCATGTCGGTAAGGATAAAGTTGGGTATGAGATGGTACATGGAGGTCAAGGCTTTGGGGATCGGAACACTGCGGGGATTTCTATTATAGATTTTGCTTTAGCTCAGGATTTTGGGATCGTAAATACTTCTTATAAGAAGAAAAATCACTTGGTGACTTTGCCAGTGGGCGCAATAAAGTCAAATTGATTATTTTCTTGTAAGGAGACACGATTTAGGTAGATGTAAAAATTGTAAGGTTATACCAGGGGAGTATCTGACAAACCAACATAGGCTGTTAGTTCTCGATTTTTGTCTTAAGAGTAGGGGTCGTATTGCTATAGAACAGGTTAGACCGAGAATTAAGTGGTGGACCTCACAGAGAGATGTGTGCCAAAAATTTAGAAAGAAGATTTTGAGCGGCTAGTCAGTTTCAGATGGTTGGGAGAATCTAGAACCAAAGGATAGGACTAGTAGCGCAGATCTTTTTGAACATTTGGCAAACCGAATAAGAAAATGTGCGAAGGAAAAGTTAGGAGAGGCCAAAGAGGAGGTTTATATGGTAAGGAGACATGGTGGTGGAACATTGCAACAAACTATTGCGAAAAAGAGAAGATGCTTTAAGGTGTGGCAAAAAGATAGGTGCCTAGAGTCTTATGAGCTTTATAAGCAGGCTAAAAAGTTGAGTAGTAAAGCAGTAGGGAAAGCTAAGAAGAGAGTGTATGATGATCTTTATAATAGGTTAGGTACGAAGGAAGGAGAGAAGAATATTTTCAAGATAGCTAAAGCTAGAGAACGAAAAACTAGGGACTTGAGTCATGTTAAGTGTGTTAAGCATGAGGATGGAAGAGTTTTAATGCAGGATAAAGCTATTTTAGATGGATGGAATGATTACTTTTGGAACCTACTCAATGGAACACATGTATGGGAGTTAAACTTGGAGGGGTATGCTTCACAGGAAGGGAGAGATCGCATGTTCCATCGCAGAGTTAGTGCCACAAAAGTGAGAGAAGCTTTAAAAAGAATGAAGACAGGGAAGGTCGTTGGACCGGATGATATACCAATTGAAGCATGAAAATGTCAGGGAGAAGTTGGGATTCAATGGCTAACTAAGCTCTTTAATAGGATTTTGAAAACTAGAAAAATGTCAGATTGATGGAGACATAGCATTGTGGTACTAATTTATAAGAACAAAGGGGATATCCAGAATTGCTCGAATTATAGATGGATAAAACTTATGAGTTATACGATGAAACTTTGGGAGAGGGTTATAGAACGAAGACTTAAGAATTTAACCACGGTTTCAGAGAATCAATTTGGATTTATGCCGGGTAGATCTACTACGGAGGCCATCTTCCTGTTTAGGCAAACTATAGAAAAATATCGAGAGACACGTAAGAGTTTGCATATGATTTTTATTGATCTGGAGAAAGCATATGATAGGGTCCCCAGGGAGTTAATTTGGTGAGTGCTTGAAAGGAAGAAAATGTCTCAATGTTATGTCGATATCATTAAGGATATGTATGAAGGGGTTGTAACAAGTGTTCGCTTAGTAGGTGGGATGTCCAGTGGATTTTCAGTGTCAGTAGGACTACATCAAGGGTCGGTGTTAAGTCCATATCTCTTTGCTTTGGTCATGGATGAGTTGACGAGACATCTGCAAGAAGATGGACTTTGGTGCATGTTATTTGCAGATGATATTGTCTTTATGGATGAGACTAGTGCAGGTTTAGGTCAAAAATTAGTTAAGTGGCGGGAGGCTTTAGAGAGTAAAGGTTTTAGAATTAGTCGTTCGAAGACGGAGTATCTAGTGTGCAACTTTGGTTGTGAACCACGAGGGAGAAGTAATGCAATTGAGATCGAAGGTGTAGAGGTTCCAGAGTGTGAGGCTTTTCGATATCTTGAATCTATAATTCAAAAGAATGAGGCTATTGGAGAAGATGTAGATCATAGGATTAAAGCTGGTTGGTTGAAATGGAGAATGACGTCAGGAGTATTATGCAATAGAAGGATGCCTGTAAGGCTAAAAGGGAAATGCTATAAGACAATTGTTCGACCATCCATGCTATATGGTTCAGAATGTTGGGCTACTACGGGACAACATACGCATAGGATGGCAGTAGCAGAAATGTGTATATTAAGGTGGATGTGTGGTAAAACTCGTAAGAATAAAATTAGAAATGAAAGAATTAGGAGATACTTAGGTGTAGCGCTCATAGATGACAAAATTAGAAAAAGACGTTTAACTTGGTTTGGTCATGTGCGGAGGAGGCCAAGCACGACGCCAATTAGAAAATGTTTAGATTGGCAAGTTAATGGAGGGTGTAGACGGAGGGGACGACCGTTGAAAACTTGGATGAAGGCGGTGAATGAAGATATCATTGAGCTTAGATTAAGCGAGGATATGTTGGAAGACGGCATTGCTTGGAGAACCAAAATTTATGTAGCCGATCCTAAAAATATCGAGAATGAGCTTTGATGATGATGATGTAGACAATAATCTACTGGGAATTTGAATTAAATATGGGGACATAGGAAAGTGTATGGATATGGGAAAAAAACATTTCATGAAACATAACTTAATACTTTGTTCTTGAGCATCAGTCTATCATTATCAGTTCCGCCTATACAGACAGAAAGTATGCAGCTCCTCGCTCTTAATAATTCTCCTTTCTTATTCCATGGATTCAAGACGTTGATTTGTTTGAGGTGGACAAGTTCAATAAAAAAAATTGGCTAATTCTAAGGAGGAGAGGGAGGGGGGGGGGGGGGGGGGGGGGGGGGGGTGTATCCCTAGAAGGATTCAAAAAGATTACTTATAGCAGAAATTCTAAATGGCGAGGAAACCAGCGAGGGGAGAGAGTGATCGCTCATCCCCCTTGAGATGCACATCAATGTGAATCTCGAGGGGGATGAACAGTAAAATCCCTCTCCCTCACTGGTTTCCTCGCCCTTTTCCTCGACAATAAGAAAGATTCTTACTTTTAGTTATCCTAGGACAAACAAACAATTTGATCTCTCTTTGGGTTTTCGAGAAAAGAGAAAACTTTATTCATCAGCCAGCGTTGTACAATGAAAGCCAAACGAATTAGAATTTGGAAATAAATATTGAAGCAAGAAATCGTATCGAATTCAAGCCAAAAAGTATTGTAGGGATTTGATTACATCTGAACCCCATATACATCTCAATGCAAAATGTAGCCAAGCTAGCTGCGCGCACCTGACCCACAATCTCTCACGTGCTATTGCCGCACTGTCTTTGTCAAGCTTCATCATCTAATCATGCTAGACAAACTCTTACCTCCCTGCTACAAAGTGAGGACACAACTGTACCACGACCTTCGCTCGTACATGTGACAAGTAGGAGAGATATAACAATAAAACTATACTGGCTAATCCATGAGATACTTTTTAAGCTTGTGTGGTAACTTATTAAGGGGAAAGAGGAAGGATGATATCTTCCTGAGAGAGAAGTACATGATGATCGGACTCTGCAAATAGTGGTTGAGGGGGTAATAGCACAAAGGATAAAAACTAGAACCAATTACACACGTTGTGATGGCAAGGCCAAGCGAAGGAGATAGCACAGTGAATGTGCCTGTAATGAATGCTAGCATCATGAACATGATGGCCAAAAATGTGCAACAGAATGCACTTGCAACAAAGAAAAACGTGCTTCGATCATCAGCTAGATTCATTAAAAAGTGAGTAAGTACGGCAAGTGTTGAGAGCACCATGGCTATGGTGTTTGAGATGGCAAATACCTTGAACATTGTTTTTCCTAGGAAGATGGGTTGTCCATTATTGCTTTGGTAACCACCAGGAATTGTAAATCCAGCTGCAAATGTGACTGTGGCAATGAGTGCAGCTACCACCAAATGATTATTGCTTGCATTGCGTGTTCGTTCAAGTGACTTCTGCCTTCTTTTTTTATACGGGTCATCCAATTTGCTGTTAAATGGTAGCCCTAGGTCCTTCCATTTTATACGTCCTTGATAAGTGGATCTCTGAAACAATGCGTTTCTAGCAGCCCTCCGTTTATTCCCCGAGAATAACTGCTCGCGGTCATCGGGCTGATCCCAGTGAAAACAATAAAAAATTAATCAACAATTAATTATACAGAGGATTATTATATTAGCTGTGTCACAAGTGGAGAATCAGCCAGAACTTTCCAAGATTTTATGAACTCTTATTCAATGATGAACTTCAAAAATTAACCGTCATGTAAGCAAAGCATTTGTGGTTTCTTTTATTGAGATCGTTTCTTACCAGGTTGTTCCATATAATTCCGAGAGCAGTACTGTTTTCCTTGTTGAGATTCATGGTAGACACCCTATTATCTTTAGATAACAGTTCCACAACATCATATTCTCCACAAATAGCAGCAAGATGCAAAGGGGTGTTTCCACCAATATCAGGATGATTAAGAGATTCTTTAGTTGCGATGTCACTTTTGAGAGCACCTTCTAGCACCTGCGTGCTCCCTCTTAAAGCAGCAACATGAAGATAATTCCGATCTCTATGATCGAGCACTTGCCAACAATCTGGGCAATGTTCGAGAATCACTTTAATCACATCAACGTTGCCACAACCTGCAGCAACATGTAGGGGGGACATGCCTTTCTTGTCCAAGATGTAGGCAACGGTGCTATCAGTTTTTATTAGTGACTCGCAACATTCCACAGTGGAGCGGTCACATGCAGCATAATGAAGTGGAGTCCACCCATGTTTATCTGCTTCTTTGCTTATGGATGGCTTCACTCCATGTAACCTATTTATGATTCCTGAAATTACACCATGTTTTAGCCATAGCTAATTTGCTATCACATATCTATTGCAAACCTTGTGAAAATTGGTCCATAAGTTGAAAGCATTACACAATTAACTTTAAGATCACATTTGAATATTTGATGCATGGGATTAGAAGTTTAGTACAATAATTATTTTAAAAAAATGAATGAATTTAAAACTTTGCAATTAAATCAAAAGATATAATTAGTTGAGGAATAAAAGTACAAAAAAATTAATGAAGAAATTTCTTCCCAATATTTACTTTGTGACAAGGAATGCGATTTCTTGAAATATGTCGAAATATTTCGTATTTTGAAGTTTCAGAATATTTTTCTAAATCCAAAATATTTAATTTTTCACAGTGAATTAATCTCATGAGAAAAAGAAATATTTCAATCTCTTTATATTTTAACCTGCTATAATGTTATTTAGTATCAAAAGTATGTCATGTGAGTGATTCTTATTTGATATATAGTCTCTATGACACTATGGGTGTGTTTGGTTGCATGAAATCCTATACTATGTGAATCTATGAGGGGACTCCTACAATTTAGACTAAATTGATGTATCACTCTATATCTACCATTTAATTGTGTGGTCAATTGTGGGAATGGAAGTCCCATGGACATGAGAATCTCACTCCTTGGTCACCCAAGGCATATGATTTTCATGTTCATGAGACTTTTATTCCTATCATTGATCACAAAATCAAATGGTGGATGTAGAGAATACCTCAAGTTGACCTAAAATATAGGGGTCCCTTCATGGATTTTCATGGCATATGATTTCATGCATCCAAACACACCCTATGAGAAATTTTATGTATTATGTAAGAGTTTAAAATGCATAACTTTATGTTGTTAAATTAGAAATTTTAATGTTTTTCTACACAAAACAAAATATTTTTTAAAATAATAGAACCGAAATTAACTTGAAAAATGAAATCACAATCCTTGTTTTGTAGCCCGCTACTTGTTAGCCTATCGTGTATGCTCTGTGGGACTACTGCGTATGTCAAAATAATGGTAACGAATTATATAATTGCTACGACTGAAAATAGCTTAAAGATTCTATCTCAAAAAAAAACTTAAAGAAGGGTGTGCTTCAAATGTTGAAACAGAAATTCTAAATGTCGAGGAAATGAGCGAGGGAAATGAGGTGGCAGGGTGAAAGCCGTTCATTTCACTCGGGATGCGTGCGTTGACTTTTTGCGCATCTCAAGCGAAATGAACGGCTTCTACCTCGCCACCTCATTTCCCTCGCTCATTTCCTCGCCCATTTCCTCGACATTTACAACCATTTCTTATGCTTGTTTAAGAGGCCCCCATCAAATTTCTCTTGAAAGATAACATAACACCATAAAACAATATGAATGAACAAATAATTATTACTGTGAGATCTCAAGCAATTACCAGAAGACCTTGACATCGCTGCTGCGTGCATAGCCGTCGTTCCATCAGGACCACTATGAGCTGAAGTTTGACACATATCCAAGATCTGTGATACACACGTATCTAACTTGTAAAAAGCAGCTAAATAAAGTGGCGTCTCTCTAGCTACGTTTTGAAAGTATTCAAATTCTGGATACGCTTCTGTCAGATACTTCACCATCTCATCATACGTACCTGGCGCATTGTTTCTAACTTGCACAGCCTCGTGCAAGGCAGAATCTCCCTTCTTATTAGCCACCTTTATAAGTTGCCTCACTATGCTTTCTTTTCCTCCATTTTCAATGTCCTCTTCTCCGAGACTTTTTGCCTTTTCAATGATGAGTTTAATAATTCTCCCTTGCCCTTGCCTTGCTGCCATGTGCAGAGCTGTATCACCATTGGTATTTACATTCAGTAGTAGTGATGACGGACATGAATCGAGGATTGCTTCAACACATCCCTCCTTTTCAAATTGGACTGCAACGTGGAGTGATGTATATTTTTGATAAGTTATTTGCGAATGAAGGATTGGCTCAAATTGCTGCAAAAGTGCAGTAACGTCTCCCTTTGCCAGTGCATTGTATAATTTAGGATCCATGGTTGTGTTTCTGAGTTTTTTTTTTTCCTGATAGCTAGATTGATACTTGACACTGGAATTGGTTGGGTGGAAATATATATATCTACAACACATTAAAAGCATTATTAGCATAATCTGCAAGGAAGGAATTTGCTTTATTTCCAAAAGCAAGATTAATTGCTCGACAATATCAGAATAACTTTTCAAGATTAAATCTGTTGGCAAAGTTCCATCGAGTTCTTACTCATCTATATTGCAACAGCTATAAATAGTTCCTTGTTCAGAGATCTAAAAAGCGCATGCTTGCTATTCCTTGGATGGAAGGAAATGGGATTTCTCATTTCTGTATGAAATGAGGTTCCGCACACTAGAATAACGTTTTCCTCCATCTCTGGGTAACTGGAGCGAGAAGCAATTGCTATTGGTTTATTCTTCTTAGGTTGAACAACAAGTCTTTACTTTAGTTCATTTTATCATGATGGATCATCTCATGTATAGCTTACTCACAATAGGTGCTTTGCATATCCTCCTTTCTAAATGTCGAGGAAACCAGCGAGGAAACGAGCGAGGAGAGGGACGTGGCGGGGTGGGAGCCGTTTCCTCGCTCTCTAGCCTCACTCTTTGCATATATACTATGAAAGTTGATTCAAGAGAGAGAAATCTTTATTGATAAATATTCCTTGCCTTTACCTTTGGTGCTTTGCATATATACACTATGAAAGTTGACACCAACGAATTTAAGAAGTTTAACAGTGAAGATTTACATGATCTTCTATAATGCGGTAAGACCTACTTGATGTTTGTTACACTGTGATTATTTCAATTTACACATTATTTGGGAATTCCAATCGACAACAAATTTAACTAAACTTAGCCAAATTCTAATTAGTAGTTCGTTGGTTTTCATTTGAAAAGTCTGATTATATGAATATATGTAAATATACTAATCAAATTAACTTGAGAATGAGATCTTAAAATATAACTGAGCATATGATTTCTTGGATTTACCTTTTAATATGAAAATAGAAGAATGGGAAAATTAGTTCACATATTTTCTCATAAATCTCCATAAATCAAAATGGATAAATAAATAGAAAACATTAACACTAACTTCTACTTGCTCAAAGATAATATTTCATTTCGAAGAGGGCCTTTCATCACCTAAAATTCTCAAGACAAGTAGCATACAAAATGATCTGTAAAGGAAATTTCAGTTTTGGTCAAATATAGAAAAGTATCATTAATCTCTCTTTAATCATTGCTTCCTGAAATCACCATTTGATTAATCTCTTTTTCTCGTACAGGTGACAAGTAGCTACGAAAGACAGAGACATAGACATCGCAAAATAATACAATTGGCTTTGGTTTGAGATCATTAAGAAGCCTATATGATACCAAATGGGATCCAAACAACCAGTCCAAGAATGAGAGAAAGGGCAGTATATGTTTGAAAATGAAGTGCCCGCAATCTTAACTGGTGAGTCTCAAACCCGCAACCTCTTACAAATAGAGTAAATGTCCGACCAACTGTGCTACAGTTGGTGGACGTAGACTGAGCTTCTGACAAACAACATTCCGCAAGGGGTGGGGATATATTTGCTTCAGACCTTCTTATGTGAGATAAAATAAAATTTTTGTTTCCTTAACACTTTCGGAGGTACCATCTAAACTATATAACTTCTCTTCCCCAAATGAATAGTAAAAAGTGTATGTCTTCAACTCAAATTTTTTGTTCCTATTTTACCCTCCGTTATTATTAATAATTACATGTGAAGCCAACAAACCTAATGAATAGTGCCAGGGGTATTTTTGTCTTTTAATTAAAAATAATATTGCATTTTTTTGCAAAATTTTCCTCCCAAATTAATATTATATATAATCAAATTCAACCCCTCTCAATGTTCATTAATTACACCTAAGCTCTTAACATAATTTATTTGAAACCCTCAAATTATCTATAAATTATAAATAGACCCTTACGAATAAAAACACTATTACACTTTTTTTTTTATTGATTTATCCTTCCAAAATTAACCTATTTACAATCAAATCATCCCCTGTAAACATTCAATAATTATACCTAAGCCCCTAATATAATTTATTTGAAGTCCTTCAATTATCTATATATTACAAATATACCCATACATCTAACTTTTGAATTTCTCATTTGCCCAACCCATTTCATATTTTTACAATCAAAACTAGCGTCTCTTAAACATTGATTATTTATACCTATGCCCTTAACATAAATTATATGAAACCCCTTATTTATTTATAAACTATACATATGCCCTAAAAAATTGTATATAATTATATTGTTTAGAAATTTAATAATATTTTTTTCTTCTTATTGAATTGTTGTAATAAATAGGGCTGAAAACCGAACCGACTTAGGTCGGTTTTAAAATTTTCAAACTGAAACCGAACCGACCATTAACAAAATCGATCCGAAACCGAACCGATTCTAATTTATGCAAACCATAACCGAACCGAACCGAAATAAAACCGAACCGACCGACTTTTTTAAACATATTGTATTATTTATATATATAATATATATTATTTATTATATATATTCGGTCGGTTCAGTTTGGTCGGTTAAAATCACATAGAAATCGAAAACCGAACCGATCACTTCGATTTTGAATTTTTTAAAATCGAAACCGATCCGAACCGAATTTAAACCAACTGATTGGTTCGGTTTAGATCGGTTCGGTCGGTTTGATCGGTTTTTTGTTCAGCCCTAGTAATAAAATAAAATTTTATTGAATATCCGCACATGTATGGCGCATCGACACCCTAGTATGGAATAACTTCTGCAGTTTTCATCCAACTTGATGCATTAATTAGCTCAGGAATTTATCACCCATTGGTTTCTAGAAGAATTGAAACTGTCAACTCATACTGCCTACTGGTGAAAACACACGACAATTGGTAAGAACTTTAGAATAAAATGTAGATGGGAGATAGTGTAGAAACAGAGTAGTATTAGAATGAACCTCCAAAAAAATTGATTTGGGTCTATTGTGTAGAGATTGGATCATTCGATCCTTGTTCCTAGCTCTTAGAAGTACTTCAGGAGTTCAAAAACAAATAGAAAGGATCATAGACAATTAACAGAAAGTGTGGCAGTGAGTGCACCAAACAAATAGCATTTACTGTCATCTTCTGTTCTTTTTTGGGTAGCTTTTCTCCTCAGCAACTTCACGTGGTATTCCTAGGTCCTCCCAATTGATATTTGGTATATGCTGCGACGTTGCTCCAGTGAACATTGTGTGAAGTGCATCACGGCTTGCTTTCTGAAACTTATCTAGCTCCTCAGATGGCTCCTAATGAAATACAGGACAATTGACACAAAATTTTCAGATGAGAAACATAATAGACTGACATAGCTAGGTGGGGAATCGGGTACTCTAATCTGAATTTATATTAATGAACTTCAGAACTTCTTCTAAAGGATCTTGAGGTTTCTTTTATGGAAGTCGTAATTACCTTTTCTAGGATAATGCGATATGCATCAAGGTCTTTCTTGTTTAAGGCACTTTTGTTAACTCTGGGATCTTCGACCAAAAGTTTCACAATACCATAGTGTCCACAGATAGCAGCGAGATGCAAAGGTGTGTTTCCATCATTATCAGGCTGATTAAGAGACTCTTCACTCATGATCTCAATTCGGAGCGCATTCTCAATCACTTCTATAACCTCGTAAAGCAGCAACATGAAGATAACTGCGACCTCTATGGTCAAGCACTTGTGAACAATCTGGGCAACAATCAAGGATCGCTTCAACCAAATCCATCCTGCCTCGACCTGCTGCAACATGAAGGGGAGACATGCCCTTTTTGTCCAACATGTAGGCAATAGTACTGTCAACTTTTAATAGTAGTTGACAAAGGCTACGGGAATTGCTAATATATGCAGCATAGTGAAGTGGCGTCCACCCATTTATATCTGCTTCTTTGGTTAAGTTTGGCTTCACTTCCAGTAACTTCATTATAACACCTGAAAATATACCGCGCCCATTGTTAATTTCTATTCGCGCTAAGAGTAAAACAAGATATTTTGTGTTCTCAGAAAGAATTACAGGTTACCAGTAGGGGCAGTACTATGTAAATTACATTGTAATTTGTAGAATTACCTCCATTAATGTTATGCATCGCTGCTGCGTGTAGAGCTGTCTTTCCATCAGGACCACCATGAGCTGAAGATGGACAAGTTTCCAAAATCTGTCTCACTGCATCTTCCCATAGCCAACCTCTTTTGGCTGCTAAGTAAAGAGGTGTCTCTCCAGCACGATTCGCAAAATATTCAAATTCTGGATACGCTTCAGTTAAATGCTTCACCACCTCAAAATTTCTATGCCGTGCTAGGCCGTGAAAGTTACCACCTCGCACAGCTTCGTGCAAAGCTGTATCATTGTTGTTATTAGCCATCTTTATTAATTGCTTTACTAAGCTTTCATCACGTCCTGTTCCATTCCCAATGACCTCTTCTCCAAGACTTTTCGCCTTATCAATAAGACGTTTAACAATTCCTCCGAGACCTTGCCTTGCGGCAATATGTAGAGCTGTATCACCTTTTGTATTTACATTCAATAGCAGTGATGGACAGGCATTGAGGATCGCTTCAACACATGCATCCTTTTTAAACTGAACTGCTACATGAAGTGACGAATACTTCTCGTGTGTCATTTGCAAAGGAAGAACTGACTCAAATCGCATCTTGAGTGCGTTAACATCTCCTCTTGCTAGCACTTTGTATAGTTCGCGATCCATGGTTGGGTTTCTGGGCTTGCCTGATAGCTTATTTGATTTTGAAACCGGTTTGGTGTCACACTCAGAGAATGAGAAATATGTATGTCCACAAACAAAGTTCATCATATATATATATACTCGTCCCATTGAGATCAGCAGGCAAACTTGACTAATTTCTTGTGTTTATTATATTTTTTAAAAGTCCACAGGAATTTACCAGATTCATACAGTTGGATCATTCCTGTTTCTCTTTTGACATCTTGAGATGCCAAAACTAAAATTTGACCTCACAATGTTTTATTGATTTATTGATCAATATGTTTTAATGTCACCAATAGTATACTAACCATTTGGTTGTATTCCAGGCACAGACGAGAGAAAAATTAGGTGAAATCTCCCTTTCAATGTGTACGCGTATTAATACATCAAAGCACCACCTAACTTGTACGATTCTTTGACCTCAATTGCATTTTCGATTTCATAGAATAGACTTTGGTCAAGGTCTGATACTTTGAAAATCGATCTTTTAGAAGCATAAAGTCAGTGTACAAGTTATTGAATAATATCGATCTTAATCCTTTGACTAAAGTCAAACATTCAGTTTATTGACCAGAAGTCATACAGGTTTTCTTTTTTCTTTTCTTTTTTTCTCTTTTTTTTTTTTTTTTTTTTAAGTTTTTCTTATCTTTATTTTTTTTAATTAATACTTATGAATTATGATTATCAAAAGGCCCCTGCTAAATAACACTACAATTTCTGTTGAAGAACACCACTAATCTCCTCATTTTTTGAAACATATCACCACATTTCTGAAAGACACCACCACCGGTAGAAGGACACCAAAAAATAAACAAAAGACCCTAGCCCCTTGTCTCGTCACTACCTTTCTTCTCCATCAATCACCATCGCCACCTCTCCTCCTCCTATGCACCACCACCACCTTGCCACCGCCACTTCTTCTTCTTCTTGGATGCAGGCATTTGAAAACTTGTTAGTAGGCAACTCTATTGCAACATCTTCCCTAGAAGGACTTGACTAATGTTCAACATTTTCAACATTTCCTCCATATTCATTATCCACTTCTTGCCCATGCCTCACTTCCTTTAAAATACTGGGATGATGCTGTTAAGACATCTGTGTTTCTTATCAATCGTGTTCCTACTCAAATTCTTAATGGTTTGTCTCCTTATGAAAAACTTTACAATACACCTCCTGATTACAACATTTTAAGAGTATTGGGATGTTCATGTTTTCCCAATACCAGGCCTTACAACTCCCATAAACTGCAATTTAGATCTGAGGAATGTATTTTTCTGGGGTATAGTTCACAACATAAGGGCTATAAATGTGTGTCACGTACTGGTCGTCTATTCATATCTCGTGATGTTGTGTTTAATGAGACACACTTTCCTTATTCAAAGTGGTTCTCTGATGCTTCTAATCCTTCTCCAACTAGTCCTTCCTCTAATTCTGTTCCTGCATCCATTGGTTTCTCCTCTTCATCTACTGATAATCAATCCCCTTCTTTCCCCAATACATTGCTTGGTCCATTGGTCAACTTGTCTCCCACTCTCCCAACTAGTCCTAATACTACTCCTAGCCCTGCTTCTAGTCCTGCTTCCAGTCCTATTCTTAATGTCAGTCCTAGAGTCAGGTCAGTGTCTAGTCCTCCTCATCCTATTGCTCCTAGTCATAAGATGATTACTAGGTCTAAGGCAGGCATCTACAAACCTAAAGTCTATCTGGCTTCCTCTGAACCTGTAAGCTTGCTTGAAGCACTTGATACCCCTCATTGGTCCTCGGCTATGCAAGATGAGTATGGTGCTCTTCTAAGAAACAACACTTGGACACTAGTTGATCCTCCTCCACACAGAGCTATAGTTGGTTGCAAATGGTTGTTTAAGGTTAAGCAAAATGCTGATGGGTCTGTTCATAGATATAAAGCTAGATTGGTGGCTCGAGGATTTGAACAAGCTGCAGGATTCGATTATGCTGAAACATACAGTCCAGTGGTGAAACCCACTACCATTCGAGTTGTCTTCACAGTAGCCATTACTTATGGGTGGTCTGTGTTTCAACTTGATGTTAACAATGCCTTCTTAAATGGAGATTTACAAGACGATGTTTACATGATGCAACCCCCTGGATTTACTGATTCTTCACGTCCCAATGTTGTGTGCAAACTACACAAAGCCTTGTATGGCCTGAAGCAGGCCCCTCGAGCATGGTTTGAGAAGCTGAGTCACACTCTTCATCTCTTTGGATTTGCTCCTTCTAAGTCAGATACCTCTCTATTCATACGACACTCTCATTCTCCTATCTTTCTTCTGGTGTATGTTGATGATATTTTGGTTACTGGTTCCAGCTCTAAGGATGTTTCACAAGTTATTCATCAGTTGAATGCTCAGTTTGCATTGAAAGATCTTGGCCTTGCTCACTACTTCCTTGGCATTCAGGTTCAACAAACTTCTGATGGCTTTTTCTTGTCTCAAACTAAGTACATTAATGATCTATTGTGTCGAGCTAAAATGCAATTCGCCAATGGTTTATCTACTCCAATGAGTGGTGGTGAAAAACTCTAGGACACTGGCAGTGATCCAGTTGCTGATGTTCACTTATATAGGAGTTTGGTTGGTGCTCTACAGTACGTTACCATCACAAGGCCTGAATTGGCTTACTCAGTCAATAAGGTTTGTCAATTCATGCAACATCCTCTTGAATCCCACTGGAGAGTAGTTAAAAGAATTCTGAGGTATCTCAAAGCTACACCTACTGCTGGCCTTCATCTGGTCTCATCCCCTTTTTTCAAATGGACTGGGTACTGTGATGCTGATTGGGCATTTGATCCCATTGACAGGAGGTCCACTTTTGGTTACTGTGTGTTTCTAGGTGCAAATCTAATCTCTTGGTCTTCAAAGAAGCAGAGTACTATCTCAAGGAGTAGTACTGAAGCTGAATACAGGAGTCTTGCTGCGGTTACAGCTGAATTAACTTGGCTACAGTCTCTGATGTCTGAACTACACATTTGCTCTAGCCCTCCCACTATCTGGTGTGATAATAACAGTGCAGTGATGCTTAGTGCAAATCCTATTCTTCACTCTAGGACCAAGCATCTTGAATTGGATCTTTAATTTGTACGAGAGAAGGTAGCTCGCAGACTTGTCCAAGTTCATCACATTCCTGCTCTTGATCAAATTGCTGACATTTTCACTAAAGCTCTTGGGAAGTCCAGATTTTTGAAGCTTCGTGACAAACTAAGTGTAGTTGATGTATCTACGCTTAGTTTGAAGGGGGATGTTAAGCCTAATTAGTATTAGCTAGTTGTTAGTACATGATCTAGTTTGTTAAGCTGTCAATGTGGTCCAGAGTATGTTAGTTTGTTAAGCTGAGTTGTTAGTCTGTTAAGCTGTCTTGACAACTAGCAATACATTACAGTCTATATATATATATGTAATGTATCCACTTTCTACAATCAAGTAATGAAATACAATCTGTCTTGTTGAGAATTCTAACAAGGTTGAACAACAAGTCTTTACTTTAGTTCATTTTATCATGGTGGGTCATCTCATGTAATAGCTTACTCAAAATAGGTCTCCCCATTAATCCTTCACATATACAAGTTGATTCCAGAGAGAGAAATCTTTATTGATAAATATTCCTTCCCTTTAATTACCTTTGGTGCTGTGCATATGTACACTATGAAAGTTGACACCAACGAATTTAAGAAGTTTAACAGTGAAGATTTACATGATCTTCTAATTAGTAGTTCATTTGAAAAGTCTGATTATATGAATATATGTAAATATACTAATCAAATTAACTTGAGAACGAGATCTTAAAATATAATTGAGCATTATGATTTCTTGGATTTACCTTTTATTTTTAACACGAAAATAGAAGAATGGGAAAATTAGTTCACAATGTTTTCTCATAAATCTCCATAAATCAAAATGGATAAATAAATAGAAAAATACAATACAATACGACTGAACATTAACACTAACTTCTACTTGCTCAAAGATAATATTTCATTTCGAAGAGGGCCTTTCATCACCTAAAATTCTCAAGACAAGTAGCATACAAAATGATCTGTAAAGGAAACTTCCGTTCTGGTCAAATATAGAAAAGTATCATTAATCTCTCTTTAATCATTGCTTCCTGAAATCACCATTTGATCAATCTCTTTTTCTCGTACAGGTGACAAGTAGCTACGAGAGACATGGACATCACAAAATAATACAATTGGCTTTGGTTTGAGATCATTAATTAAAAAGCCTGTATGGTACCAAATGGGATCCAAACAACCAGTCCAAGAATGAGAGATGTATAGGTTTGAAAATGAAGTGTCAGCAATCTTAACTGATGAGTCTCGAACCCGCAATCTCTCACAAAGAAAGTAAATGTCTGATCAACTGTGCTACAATTAGTGGACGTAGACTGAGCTTGTGACAAGCAGCATTCCGCAAGGGGTGGGGATATATTTGCTTCAGACCTTCTTATGTGAGATAAAATAAAAATTTTGTTTCCTTAACACTTTCGGAGGTACCATTTAAACTATATAACTTCTCTTCCCCAAATGAATAGTAAAAAGTGTATGTCTTCAACTCAAATTTTTTGTTCCTATTTTACCTTCCCCTATTATTAATAATTACATGTGAAGCCAACAAACCCAATTAATAGTGCCAGGGGTATTTTTGTTTTTAATTAAAAATAATATTGCATTTTTTTGCAAAATTTTCCTCCCAAATTAATATTATTTATAATCAAACTCAACCCCTCTCAATATTCATTAATTACACCTAAGTTCTTAACATAATTTATTTGAAACCCTCCAATTATCTATAAATTGTAAATAGACCCTTACGAATAAAAACACGGTTACACTTTTTTTTATCGTTTTACCCTCCCAAAATTAAACTATTTACAATCAAATCAACCCCTGTAAACATTCAATAATTATACCTAAGCCCTTAATAAAATTTATTTGAAGCCATTTAATTATTTATATATTACAAAAATACACATACATCTAACTTTTGAATTTCTCATTTTTCTCACCCCATTTTATACTTTTACAATCAAAACCAGTTCCTCTCAAACATTGATTATTTATATCTATGCCCTTAACATAAATTATATGAAGCCCCTTTTTTTTTTTATAAACTATATATACGCCCTAAAAACTGTATATAATTATTTTGTTTAGAAATTTAATAATATTTTTTCTTCTTATTGAATTGTTGTAATAAAATAAAATTTTACTGAATGTCAGCGCACGTAGAGCGCATCGTCACCCTAGTATAGAATAACTTCTGCAGTTTTCATCCAACTTGATGCATTAGTTCAGAAATTTATCACCCGTTGGTTTCTAGAAGATTTGAAACTCTATTAGGAAATACATCCTATTGTTAGGAAAATATCTTTCAGTATTAGGAAATACATCCTATTGTTAGGTAAATATATTTTAGCATATTGTGTTGCAAGTTTTATGGGGTTAGAAGTTTTATAGGGTTAGGAAACTTTCCGATGGCTAGTGATTTGTTTCCTTGGTTTGGGAGGTTTCCTAGTATATGGTAGTTTTCTATTGTATTTTGACTACAGTATTTATATTGCTGATAAATGAATGAAAGGGGACAACTTGGCCTTAATCTTGTCAAACTCTCAACTCACACTGCCTACTGGTCAAAACACACGACAATTGGTAAGAACTTTAGAATAAAATGTAGATGGGAGATAGTGTAGAAACAGAGTAGTATTAGAATGAACCTTCAAAAAAATTGATTTGGGTCTATTGTGTTCCTAGCTCTTAGAAGTACTTCAGGAGTTCAAAAACAAATAGTAAGGATCATAGACAATTAACAGAATGTGTGGCAATGAGTGCACCAAACAAATAGCATTTACTGTCATCTTCTGTTCTTTTTTGGGTAGCTTTTCTCCTCAGCAACTTCACGTGGTATTCCTAGGTCCTCCCAATTGATATTTGGTATATGCTGCGACGTTGCTCCAGTGAACATTGTGTGAAGTGCATCACGGCTTGCTTTCTGAAACTTATCTAGCTCCTCAGATGGCTCCTAATGAAATACAGGACAATTGACACAAAATTTTCAGATGAGAAACATAATAGACTGACATAGCTAGGTGGGAAATCGGGTACTCTAATCTGAATTTATATTAATGAACTTCAGAACTTCTTCTAAAGGATCTTGAGGTTTCTTTCATGGAAGTGGTAATTACCTTTTCTAGGATAATGCGATATGCATCAAGTTCTTTCTTGTTTAAGGCACTTTTGTTAACTCTGGGATCTTCGACCAAAAGTTTCACAATACCATAGTGTCCACAGATAGCAGCGAGATGCAAAGGTGTGTTTCCATCATTATCAGGCTGATTAAGAGACTCTTCACTCATGATCTCAATTCGGAGAGCATTCTCAACCACTTCTCTATAATCTCGTAAAGCAGCAACATGAAGATAACTGCGACCTCTATGGTCAAGCACTTGTGAACAATCTGGGCAACAATCAAGGATCGCTTCAACCAAATCCATCCTGCCTCGACCTGCTGCAACATGAAGGGGAGACATGCCCTTTTTGTCCAACATGTAGGCAATAGTACTATCAACTTTTAATAGTAGTTGACAAAGGCTACGGGAATTGCTAATATATGCAGCATAGTGAAGTGGCGTCCACCCATGTACATCTGCTTCTTTGGTTAAGTTTGGCTTCACTTCCAGTAACTTCACTATAACACCTGAAAATATACCGCGCCCATTGTTAATTTCTATTCGTGCTAAGAGTAAAACAAGATATTTTGTGTTTTCAGAAAGAATTAGAGGATTACATTGTAACTTGTAGAATTACCTCCGTTAATGTTATGCATCGCTGCTGCGTGTAGAGCTGTCTTTCCATCAGGACCACCATGAGCTGAAGATGGACAAGTTTCCAAAATCTGTCTCACAGCATCTTCCCATAGCCAACCTCTTTTGGCTGCTAAGTAAAGAGGTGTCTCTCCAGCACGATTCGCAAAATATTCAAATTCTGGATACGCTTCAGTTAAATGCTTCACCACCTCAAAATTTCTATGCCGTGCTAAGCCGTGAAAGTTACCACCTCGCACAGCTTCGTGCAAAGCTGTATCATTGTTGTTATTAGCCATCTTTATTAATTGCTTTACTAAGCTTTCATCACGTCCTGTTCCATTCCCAATGACCTCTTCTCCAAGACTTTTCGCCTTATCAATAAGACGTTTAACAATTCCTCCGAGACCTTGCCTTGCGGCAATATGTAGAGCTGTATCACCTTTTGTATTTACATTCAATAGCAGTGATGGACATGCATTGAGGATCGCTTCAACACATGCATCCTTTTTAAACTGAACTGCTACATGAAGTGACGAATACTTCTCGTGTGTCATTTGCAAATGAAGAACTGACTCAAATCGCATCTTGAGTGCGTTAACATCTCCCTTTGCTAGCACTTTGTATAGTTCGCGATCCATGGTTGGGTTTCTGGGTTTGCCTGATAGCTTATTTGATTTTGAAACTGGTTTGGTGTTACACTCACAGAATGAGAAATATGTATGTCCACAAAGTTCATCATATATAGACTCGTCCCATTGAGAGATCAGCTGGCAAATTTTGACTAATTTCTTGTGTTTATTATATTTTTCAAAAGTCCACAAATTGACTAACATGAATGTGTCAAACATATTTTGAGGGTATTGATTGCAAAATTGGACTTTAAAGAAATTTACACACAGTATAAGAGGGGTCCACACGGTGCAATTTGCTTCCAATTATGTATGTACTTTTCAAAGTATGAATGCGACGTGGATCAATAGAGAAGCTCATCGTTTAGAAAGTATTCAAATTCTGGATACGCTTCTGTCAGATACTTCACCAATACGTATTAATGTCACCAATAGTATACTAACCATTTGGTTGTATTCCAGCCACAGACGAGAGAAAAATTAGGTGAAATCTCCCTTTCAATGTGTACGCGTATTAATACATCAAAGCACCACCTAACGTGTACGATTCTTTGACCTCAATTGCATGTTCGATTTCATAGAATACACTTTGGTCAAGGTCTGATAGTTTAAAAGTAAACTACTTTGAAAATCGATCTTTTAGAAGCATAAAGTCAGTCTACAGATTATTGAATAACATCGATCTTAATCCTTTGACTAAAGTCAAACATTCAATTTATTGACCAGAAGTCATACAGGGTTTCTTTTTTCTTTTCTTTTTTTTTTTTCTCTTTTTTTTTTGTAGTTTTTCTTATCTTTATTTTTTTCTAATTACTACTTATGAATTATAATTATCAAAAGGCCCTGCTAAATAATACTACAATTTCTGTTGAAGAACACTACTAATCTCCTTATTTTCTGAAACATATCACCACATTTCTGAAAGACACTACCACCGGTTGAAGGACACAAAAAAATAATCAATCACCATTGTCACCTCTCCTCCTCCCCTGCACCACCACCACCTTGCCACCGCCACTTATTCTTCTTCTTGGATGCAGACATTTGAAAACTTGTTAGTAGGCAACTCTATTGCAACATCTTCCCTCGAAGGACTTGACTCATATTCAACATTTTCAACATTTCCTCCATATTCATTGTCCACTTCTTTGGCCTTATCAACATTATATTTAACAATTGCCCCTAGCCTTGCCTTGCGGCAATATATAATATTGTATTACATTTACACTCACTAGCAGTGATGTCGAGCATGTATGGAAACACTAAGACAATTCAGCAACGGCTAAAAACCATTGTTAATTGTCAAAAAATCGTAGCTAAAAGGAATTAGCAACGGCTCAACAACCGTCGCTATTTGAATCGACAACGGTAAACTATTCCGTAGCTAATTCGCAACGGCTAAAAACCATCGCTAACTCGAAAAATTCCATCGCTAAAGCTGTTTAAAATTTCGCTAACCATTGCGGTCTGTGTCATATATCTGCTCCATTTTTCATTTCCTATTACTTTCTGTTTTCTTACATAAGCTGAAAAATATAGGTTTTTACATAAGAAGTACTTCAACCCATTTGGTTAAGAAGTCATGACATTCTTAACCATATACAAATGCAGTTTGCCAGACATCCATTTTTGTCAAAGTATTTTAAGACCATTTGCTTTGAGGAAATTGAAAGTTTATTTTGGTCAGAGCTTTGTGTATGCACCCTATATTTTTGGATGTGTGTGCATCTAGGCAACTCGAGGTTCCAACTTTTGTCAATTTGGTTGGTAAGTTAATGAATGGTAACTTTTGTATATCATGTTCCTAGCCTCTGTTTGCTTCATGTCATATAATGGGTTGGGATCAGTTGACAACTATGCATTTTGACGACTTTCATGCAAACAAATCTGGACCTTAGACATGAAAATATCTATCCGATATTACAAAAGATTTATAACAAACCTCACACAAATTGCAAGACAGGACCTTATGAGTGGTCTGGAAGAAAAGATAATTCAAATAATTTGTACTCCTCGTTGTGGCATTTCATTTAATGATCGTTTGTTTTGGTCTTGTTGAATGTGGTTACTGTCGTTGCCCTCGCTTTTTTTTTTTTTTTTGGAAATCGAGCGGGGTTATTTAGGATCCCCGAACCTTAGAAATGAAAAAAAAGGATGATAAAGTTTACAATCACTCATACGTTCACTCGTTACAGCGTCCACAGGACAAAAAACTTGCTTCAAATCTTCAACAAGGAACCTAAGTAGTTCTAGAATCACCATCTCCAAGTTGGGGTGTAACCCTGCAAAATGTTCTGCTACTAAGGTAGTTGCACGATAGACCTGCCATAACTTTTCTTCCTCATAAGTACCAATCAATCCGTTAATCACTCTCATGACGTGAGTTATACCTAACGTGGGCCCTAGGATGTATGAGAAGTCGGTGTAAGGGTACAATCCACATTGAATCATGATATAAAAACCATTGAATGCTAGCACTAAGCGAGCATCCAGACAAGGTGCTAATAGGCAGTTGCAATCTACTTGTAGTATCATCATCAGTTACCTGAATTTAGGATTTGTCTTCTTGCTTCGAGAGGACCTTTGAGAAACATATGCCGTGGGAGACTGGAATGTGGTAACCTCACGTTCTTCTTCACTAGTGTTTTGCCCCACCTTTGCTGCTTCCTCTTCAAGTGAAGTTTGAATTTCAACGACCAATGCATTCTTGCCTATTTTTGCAATTGCTAAATGCAGACCCTTAACGGCTTGGGGTGTTAGGCAATCCATGAGTGTTGTGGGATCTTCCCCCAGTCCTCTTATACCAGCGATAGCGTGAAGCACCTCCACTACTTGCATTGGGTTTTCCTCTGAGGTAGATATGGGGGTGGACAAGCCTGGCTCTGCTTCTACGTCAGCGTCTGAATTCGCAGCCTGAATCGCTGTTTCAATCCCATTGGGTGAGTAACCTGCATTGTTTTTCTTACTGTTTTCACCCACTTCTAATGTTTGCTCGTTCCCCAGGTTTATGGTAGGTGTATCTTGTCCTGATCCAGCAAGCTTACAGCCTGGTTCTGCAACTATTTCTTGCCCCTTCTCTTTTCCTTTATTCTGATTCAGCCATGTATTATTCTCCTCTGCCATAACAACAATTGCAGGTTCCTCCATAACTTGAGTTGCACTCTGTTGTGTTACATCAGCCACTACTTCTTGCCCTTGGTCAAGATTATGTCTACTTTCTACATTGGTAGTATGAGCTACATTGCTGGGTTTAGAAGGAGCACTCGTGCCCATTGGTTGCGAAGTTTTCTTTGGCACGAATGAATGCCTCCCTGACGCCACAATCCAGCCCTCATTCTTCGCAGGCTCATCTTCTTCTTTATTCTTTTCTCGCCAAACTTGTACAATGGGTTGACTAGTTGCCTTGCTGTTAGGGTAGCTCTTGTTGTTGTGTCCAAACCCTTTACAAATTGTACATTTCGTAGGTAACCATACATATTCGACATCTACATTCAATAGTTTCTCATTGATTTCAATAGGAATCGCCTTTGGAAGTTGACTACTTGCATCAATTTCCACGCAAACCCGAGCAAAAGACAATCTTGTTTTCTCTTTGGTTGCCTTGTCAAGCATGAGAGGAATGCCTATAACGCTAGCAATCTTTTGTAGACCCTCGGGGTTCCACATGAACAGCGGTACCTTTCGTAAAGTAACCCAAATCGGGATAGAACTCAATATCTGATTTTCTCCTTCTAAACTAGGTGTCCATGGCCTTATAATGAACAACCTGCTCGCAATATGTATAGAACCTGTTTCCAGCACCTGACTACGGGTTGTATCGTCCCTAAGCTTGAACAAGAACGTATGTTCTCCATGCAACATCGTCTCAAAGTTGCTGGTACCCCATGCACTACTCAGAGACTCCTTTACTACGGGTTGTATCGTCCCTCACTTTTTCTCATGCGAGGTTGAATGTTTCGGTTTCTCTTGTGGTTGGAGCTTTGAGTATTGGCTTGCAAACCGTGTTTCGGGTTCCAGAGGATGAAGAAGTGGTCTTGTGGCTTGGGTGATGGGTTGGTTTCGATTGTGGGCAGTGTTGCGCCTTGCGAAAGCGTAACAAATTGCAGAACACAATTGATAGTTGTAGTAGAAAGTAATATATCCAAATTATAAACAAGGCAATAAAAAAATTTCTACCAATTGTAGCTCAATTGGTCAGACATCCATTCTTCATGTGAGAGGTCGCGGGTTAGAGACTCACCAGTTAGGATTTTGTGAGTTTTCGCTTGATTATTAGGAGCACATGTGCTCCGTCGTTGATAAGCCTTCGGGAATTGAATGCAGGTGCTTAAATGGACTAGACGAGAGCAACCGGAGCGAAAGCAAGTCTTTATGTGAGATGTAGGCGACAAGGATATTAAGTGGCAACAATATTGTAGCCTTCGGGCATGGATTAATAAATAAATAAAAATGGTCAACGACCTAATTTAAAAAAAATGTAAAGTAAATGAAAATAAATAAAACACGTACCACAAAAAGCAATTTAATGTGGTTCGACAAGTTTGCCTACGTCCACAAGCAAAGAAAATAGCTTTACTAATGAGATCGATGAGTAAAAATGGAGAGAGCTACACAACATCAACGATGTTCAATACACAGTGTCTAAGCGACACCACGGATAATGCAGGGTGCTAATATTCTTCACAAAGAAAAGAAATAAAAATCTCTCTTTCTTTTTCTCTCTCCTCACCTATCTCTCTTCTCCCTCACATACAAGCAAGAAAAGGGGTTGAAGAACCCTAATCTCTCACAACTCACAAAGCTCTTAAGGGAAGAACGATTCATGAAGAAGGGGGGAAACCTCTTTTTATAGCCACCTAAGGCGGTGGAAAGAGGCAGTGATGGAGGGTTCCATCACCTTCCTCTTCCTTCTTCTTTCAGCTGATTCAACTTAGATCCAACAAATTTCAGCAACAATCCAGCAAAGATTCAACCCATTCAAGCAAATCAACCATCGACATGCCCAAATCCCTGCCGACATGCCGAAATCGTGCGTTCACAAGTATGCTTCGCCTTTCTTTGCATTCTCTGTTTCAACAATTCTCCACCTCTGTGAAGATTTCACAAATTTGAGCCGATTACACAAGCATTTTCCCATCTTTGCATTTCACACCCCAAAAGTGTTCAATATACACAAAGGATGTTGATCAAGTCCAAACAATGTTGAAACTTAATCCTAGAAACTATCTTTGTCAACATATCTGCAGGATTCTCTTTGGTGTCAATCTTCTCAGCAAGATGTCACCTTTTTCGATGATTTCTCGCACAAAGTGAAAATGAACATCAATGTGCTTCGTACGTGCATAATGAACTTGATTCTTCGCCAAATAAATGACACTCATACTATCATAAAAGACATCTAAATGGTTTTGTACTACACCCAAGTCATCAAGCAAACCTTGAAGCCAAATTACTTCCTTAATGGCTTCTGTAACAGCCATATACTCAGCTTCAGTTGTAGATAATGCAACTGTAGACTGTAACGTAGATTTCCAACTTAATGGTCCTTTAGCAAGAGTAAAAACATAACCAGTAGTTGATCGTCGCCTATCCAGATCTCTTGCATAATCTGAATCAACATAACCAACATAATGTTGACCATTACTCACATCCTTCTCAAAGAGTAAACCAACATATACAGTACCCAGGATGTACCGTAGAATCCATTTCACCGCTTGCCAATGTCCTTTGCCTGGATAATGCATGTACCGACTTACCATACTAACTGCCTGTGAAATGTCGGGCCTCGTACACACCATTGCATACATTAAGCTTCTTATTGCATTTGCATATGGCACTTGAGTCATGTACTCTCATTCCTTATCAGTGCTAGGAGACATAGAAGCTGAAAGCTTAAAGTGAGAGGCAAGAGGTGTACTAACCGATTTTGTGTTGTCGTTCATCCCAAATCGCTGTAACACATTCTTCAAATATGCTTGTTGAGACAAGTTCACAGTTCCCTTCACCCTGTCTCTTTGAATTTCCATGCCAAGGATCTTCTTTGCTTCACCAAGATCCTTCATCTCAAACTGAGTTCTCATCTGGCATTTCAACTTATCAATCTCATACTTACTCTTGGAGGCTATAAGCATATCATCTACATATAATAGTAAATATATAAAGGAAACATCACAAGACTTTCGAAAGTAGAGACAATGATCATAATGGCTTCGATTGTACTTCTGCCCTAGCATAAACTGATCAAACCGCTTGTACTACTGCCTTGGAGACAGCTTGGAACTATGCACAATGGGTATGTTCAACTTTTATATTAAATATATTATGGAGAAGTGTTACCTTCCATTTTTAACATCCCACCTTTTATCCCAATAGTTCAAATAATTAGATCGTCTCGAACTAGGTTGATCTGTGAGGTTGATCTCTTAATATTAATGAGATCATAGATGTAGCTTAATATACAAGTTCAGAACTTTTCAACTATCCATTTTATCTGCGCTATTTTATAATTATTACGTGCTAATTCTACTTGAATTATCTTACAAACACCTTAATTTATACTGCAAATATCAAGTTTTAGCAATTAATCCAGAATACCAGTCACTTTGCAGTTTTAGGCCCCTGTTTTGGTCCTCCTCCCGGGATCTGCACTTGGACTCCCATGTAGCATCAACAAGTCATGCCAAATTTCTTGTTTTGATTTCAATTGCTAACACTGTGTGCTTCTAATTTGATTCAAATATGAATTCTAGAGCTTATGTAATGTTGATCCCTCTCCCCAATTCATTTATCACCAAACATCAAATTTAATTTAATTAGTTGATGAAAGAGTTTACAGGATCAAGAACCTGAAATACATATATATATATAGAAGTGATTCTTGAGAAATATGCCTTTTCTCTTATGTAATGTTAAAATTGTTTTCTTTTGTGAAACAAGGATACCTATTATCTTTGGAGGGCAGCTAGAGTATCCCAATGCCATCGAGGCCAAGTGATTGAAGGCAGAGCTTGTAGAAACATGTTTGACGTATTGGTGGATAAAACTTTCAAAGCACAGATCAAAGATTTAAAGGATGAAACAAATGGCCAGTTGGTCGTAGCTACACTTATCGCTACTGTATCATTTACAGCCGGAATTACACTTCCAGGGGGCTATAAAAGCGAGGGTGACAATGAGGGCATGGCCAATCTGACAAGGGTAGCATCTTTCAAAGCATTTGTGATATCAAACACAGTAGCCTTGTTATTCTCCACTTTTGCTGTGGTTATGATTATTCGGTTGAGAATGCTACAACATAGAAACCTGGCATACATTTATGTTAAAGGATATCACATCCAGCGTGCAAACAAATGCCTTCAATAGTAAGCCTGGAACCACATCCATTATGCCACCTAGTTTAAGAGTCATGAGTTTTGCCATGAAGTGGCACAATACTGCAAGACAGGAGAGCAACATGGCAATGGTATTGGATATCGTGAATGCTCTAAAAGCTGTATGTCCAAGCAACGTGGCCATGCCTTCATTAGGTCCGTTGTTTTCATACCCTCCAGGCAGTGTGAAACCGGCTGTAAATGTGACTGTAGCAATAAGTGCTGCCACCACCAATTGGCTATCACTCACTTTCTCAAAATTTTCTGCCATTTTCTCATGACCATCCTTTACATCATCTTTACTCTCTGTTATTGGCTTCCCTATGACCTCTGTATGGATCTTGGCTCTTTTACCACTCTGTACACCGGCAGCTTTCAATAATTGTATCGTCTTGGTACATTCTTCCTGAGTGTCATCATCAAGTTTGACATCAGACTGTAGAAGAACAATAAACAGTTGGCAAGAATTCACAAAGTAAAACCATTTAGTCAAGAGAAGTAATTAAGTGGTGACTGCATTGGTTCAAAATAATATGATTAAAAGAAATCTCATGTGAATTTGGGTTGCTTGAGTATAGAATTGATACCTTCATTAAAAGGTCAAGAACGGTCAGTTTTTTGTTGTTCATGGCCATTTTATTCACTCTGTTATCCTAGCAGAGAAGATTTAAAATACCATACGCTCTAGAGATTACAGCAAGATGCAAAGGTGTGTTTCCGTCATGATCAAGTTGATTGATGTGTTCCGCAGATATGAGGTCATTTTTTAAAGCATCTTCGACTACATCTTCCTCATTTCTCGAAGCAGCAATGTGAAGAAAATTCTGAACTCTTTGGTCGAGCAGTTCCAAACAATCTGGGTGACGCTCAATGAGAACTTGAATCACATCTTTCTTTCCTTGACTGGCGGCAACGTGAAGGGGAGAAAAGCCATTTACATCTGTGGTGTAGGCAGTAGAACTATCGGATTCTAATAACAAAAGAGAAATAGTGGAATGACCAAAGTATGCAGCATAGTAAAGTGGAGTCCATCCTTCATCATCTTCTTTGTTTATATCCGACTTGGCTTGTAGTAACTCAGTGAAGATATCTGCCAAAACCCCATATAAATATGTCCAATCAATCCATTGGAATTCATTAGAAGTCCAAATGTGGCAGTATTTAAGACGATCTTGGGTTTATATCTACTTCATGGTTATGTCATTGATTAAAACTTTTTCATGACACGATCTGTTTGTTATATATTAATGTGTTAACTTCAGATTTGGATGAATCCATAGATCTAAGGTGTGGAGATAAAATAAACTTTACATGTGAAAATATGCAGAATTAGTTTGTGAATCATTAACTGATTTCAACTTTTTGAACCATAATTGAGATTACCTGAATCCCCTAAAGCAGTCTGTCCATCGCGACCACCATGAGCTAAAGATGGACATGTTCGAAGGATTTGTTGCACCATCTCCTTTGATCCTTCATCTACAGCCAAGTAAAGAGGAGTTTCCCCAGCATCATTAGCAAAGTATTCAAATGCAGGATCTGCCTTAGCAACTTCACTACCTCATAGTGTTTATTTCGCACTGCCTCATGCAAGGCAGTATCCCTCTTATTATTTGCCACCTTTAATAACTGCTTCAGTACTGTTTCAGATCCATCTCTATCATCAATGGTGCACTGAATGAGAAGTGCAACTATTTCATCTAGACCTTGCCTTGCAGCAATGTGCAGAGCAGTGTCGCTGTTCATGTTTTTCTTCAGTAGCAGTGATGGACATAGTTTAAGGACTACTTGTACACATTCATTCTTTGCAAACTGCACTGCTAAATGAAGTGCCGTATTTTTTGTGCGAGTCTTCTTCTCGAAGATATTGAATTGGTCGAGTACGGCAGAGTTTCCTGTTGCTATGGCTTTGTACAAACAAGAATCCATAGCTGAAGTCTGAAGTTGATGATGGTGAGACCCTTTGGGTGACTTAAGTTTCTCATATAGTCAGTGAACATTATGCTTGAACATCAAGGGAGGAGTTTCCTCTGTGTCCAAGTTAAGAATGAATTTTCCAGAGCAGCTACGAACTTTACAACATTACAATGTTCTTTGAATATTTGGTTGTTCTTTATTGGAGCTTGGGGCATCCCTTTTGTTATAGTTTATAACCCCCTTTCATGGAGTGCTTAGGGTGTTAATTGACACAGTTTCCTCACTGTCTCACTTTAACTCCATTAAGGTTTGAAGACTATTCGATTAAGGATTTCGTGATATCAATCTCCACGAGCCTCCTTTGAATAAAATAAGACTTGAAGCGTGCAAAAAGTTAACAGCTCCCTCCTCTAAAAGACTAAAACAGGCTCCTTAACTTGTTTTCCATCGTTATTTATTTTTCTTCCTTCTTGGTGCTTCCCCCTTTTTTTAACCTGTCATTTGCTTCCCCCCACCCGTATATATTTTTCCTTCATTTTTCTTTTATACTCTATTTTACATAAAATAAACTTTGACAAAATTCATGAGTTTTACACTCTATTCGCCCCACCCCCAAGAGAAAGTATTTTTCATGACTTTGTAACAAACCAAGATGATATTGATCATCACAAAATTTATGTTCTTCATGCTCTCTTCCTCTTTCCTTCTTCTCCCTTCTCACTTTTGGCAAATTTTTCTTGGGAAATTTTTCCCTGAATACATACTCTAAAGTTGGAATTTAGCTCAAATAAGGCCTAATCTCCCTAAAAATATATCTTCAAGAGGGAGAAAATTTGATACAATAGATCCTAAAATGAATACTAAGGCAGCTTGTTATTTTAACGAATAGCGAATGGGGTAATAGCAGAAAAATAAAAGCTACAACCAATCACACATTGTAATGGCAAGTGATCAGGAATGCTCTAGCACAGTATATGTGCCAGTAAAAAATGTTAGCATCATGGCCAGCATTAGGCATTTGGGGCTGTGACAATATAACAACTGTGTCTGAGGGGCTTCAATATCTAACCTCTCTCCGGAATTTATATATTGGATGCTGTCAAGAATTAGAATTGATTATAAGGGATGATCAGGAGGAGGAGGATGGTTTTAATAAAGTACCTCATTTCCCTTCAAAGTTTAATGCTTGTTGATTTGCCCAAGTTGAGAGCTCTGCCAGAGGGGATGCAACACCTGACTATGCTTAAATCTTTGAGAACATGGAAATGCGAGAATCTGAGAATGCTTCCAGAGTGGCTCCATGTTAGCTTCTAAGAGAAGATGTGAACAAGGATTCTATTGTATTTCATATCTGTAAAAATGTACATCATACATTGCTTATATAGGGAGCTTATATAGACATCTAAAGTGAATGAATAGCTGTCATAAGAAACTAACAAACTGCAGCATTTAGCTAACAATCTATCTAGCTAATTATACTTAACTCTCCAATACTAGGTCTCTTCAATCTTTGGAGATTGAAAATTGCCATCCTGATCTGCACATACGATGTGAAAAGGACAAGGGCAATGACTGGCACCTCATCTCCCACATTCCACACATCCATATCATCAGGGGGTGAGGCAAAAAATTGCCAAAGTTGACGGCTTGGCTAGAGGGGATGCAACGACTGAGAGCACTCGTTTCTGCAAGCCAGACTTCCTTTTGTATCAATGTTCAAAAAAGAAGCAAAAATTAGTTGTTGGTACATTGAATTGCAAGTTCGTATGTAGGGCCTGGGGTCAGAGAAGATTATGATTCAGTTGTTTATGAGCTGATTATATGCTCTTTGCTGACAGGGGAGGTGCTTTATTATCTTCTGAAGTTTGATACTTGGGATGACAATATATTTCCCTATGATGTAATTCTGGATGGTTCCTATGGTCAGGAGATGATACAGCAGCAAAAAAACCACTTGTGAGCTGGGACAATGTCTGTTATCCGTATAAGGAAGGTGGTCTTGGCATTCGAGACATCAGAATAGGGAATGAAGCTGCCAGTATGAGACATATATGGAGTATTGTATCGTGCAGAGAATCCATATGAGTCAAATGGGTATACAAACATTTGATCAAGCACGGAAACTTTTGGACGATGAACACACCTAGGGAGGTATCCTGGTGCTAGCGGCGTACACTGGAATGCCGAGCAAAAGCTTCAAAATTAGCTATACACTCCATAGGCAATGGGGAAAGCACCCTTTTTGGAAAGAACCATGGCACCCCTTAGGAATTCTTCTTGACAGATTTCCACATGAACTACTATACGACTCCACTTTGCACAAAAATGCAAAAGTCTCAGCTATTTTGAGGAACAACAGCTGGAATGTGCCTCCAAGTGTAGCATGTAGCATCCCTGAGATAGGAAGCTACCTAGACGAAGTTGAGAATGATGAACATACCCAAGACGAAGTTCTGTGGACGGCTAGCAATGATGGTTTTCAACTCAAACCCACCTATGACACCCTTAGAAAGCGAAAGAGTAGTGCTGAATGGTCACCTTTAGTATGGTTCAAGGGTAACATTTCGCGGCACAGTTTCATTACCTGGTTGCTCGTACATAAGGCATTGAAGACATTGAGCAAGTTAAAAAAGTGGGGCATTGTTCAACAAGATTTATGTCCTTTATGCAATCGGGACAGTGAAATTGATACACATCATTTCTTTGAGTGTCCTTACTCGAACTATGTATGGACCTCGATGTTACATTACCTCAGTTACTCGCGACAAGTCGCCGGTTGGAACGACGAAATTGCATGGTGCAGCCAACACTTCACAGGTGGCGGGCTCAGCTCTCAAATTAAAAAGTTTACGTTTAATGCGACGGTCTACTTCATTTGGACTGGAAGGAATAAAAGGGTCCACGAACAACAACAATGCATAGGGAGTGAACTTGTGAAACACATTTATGATGATGTTCGTCTAAAATTTAGTATGGATGGTCTCACGATAGAAGACAATGCAGCTACTAGACAGTTACTTAGCCGCTGGAATCTAGATGCAACATTCATAATCCAGAGACCTCTCATGTGTCGATGGGAGAAACCACCCAGTGGCTAGCACAAGTTGAACACAGATGGTTCTCTGCGAGGAGATCGTGGTGGTTATGGGGCAGTTCTTAGAGATCATGATGGTGACGTTAGAGCAGCGTGTTCAGGATCAGATATAGGTAAGACCGTCGTCACACATGAATTACAAGGAGTGGAGGCAGGCTTAAAGCTTGCTAGGTTGCACAATTTCAGGTGACTGGTTATATGCACAGACGCTACAAATGTACTACAGTACCTAACCAAGCTGAGGAACACAGCATGGAATGTACGACACACTGTTAGAAGAATAATGAGGCTGCTTAGTTCACTGGAGGATTACAGACTAAAGCATGTCTACAGAGAAACGAACAGGGTTGCTGATAATCTAGCGAGTTTGAGCCCAAGTACAGAATTTATGGAAATCTTACCTAGCTCCTTTGCCCAGGATTTGAAAGACATTGTACATGACGATAAAATAGGCAAGTCTTACGTTCGACTGTAACAAGTTCCTTTTATTTCAGGTTTGGGGATCCTAAATAACCCCCACTCGCTTTCCAAAAAAAAAAATTATGAATGGTTGCATTTGTTTCTGAACTACATTGATGCTTAATTCCTAATTTGAGAAAGGTATAATGAGCAGATGTTGAAGTCAATTTAAATGGATTTGACTATACCAGACAACAACACCTTCGTGTTTGAGTTGCTTGCACTAGTGGCAAGATATGAAGCTAAATTGCTAGAATATGAAAGTTGTATCCAAGTCTTGATAAATTTGTGAATGTTATTATCCTTCTAAATCCATGTTTATTGCAGCTTTGGACGTCTACAAGTTACGTAATATTTTTACAACAAAAGTAGTTGTTATTGAAATTAACCAGTGAAGGCTTGCATTTCCTTAAATGTGGATAGAAAATGTGAAAAAAATTAAGTCTCTCTGGGCAAGTCACTTTGGAGATTTAGTGAATTGCTGCAGTCAAATTGCTAGGGATTGGAAATGAACTTTTGAAAATGAAAAAACCTTCCTTACTAATTTCATAATTGCTTGATCTAGGTGCATTGATCCTTGAGAGAAAAAGAAAGATTGAAGCTTCATTTGAGTGAAAGTACTCTGCTGAACAGATTGCAATTGGAAGAGTATAGAAGCTGGCTCCATTTGAAATACAAATGTTGTTTATGGTAGATGAGGAAAAATTAAAATCATAAAAACTTGTATAGCAATGAGAGTGGTGGAACCTATCCCTTTGTTCTTTCTATGCTCTGTATGAGTGGGTTAGGAAAGACCACTCTTATCTGAAGGGTCTACAGTTTCATCTTTTAATTTGCTTCTACAAAGAGCATAATCCGATCATGTCATGAAGAAACATGAACAGTAAATGTAAAAAAAGAAGAAAGAAACTTCTGAGACTAAATTTCATTTTCTGTTCATGCAAATTTTTTAGGTTTGCGTATTGTTTTGTAACTCAATATTTGGGAGAGTAGGCAGCAACTTCTGGGTCAGTCCAATTTATTCCTTTGTTTGGTTTTAGGCTAAGCAGATTGTGAGAAAGATGTGATGAGTATAGTAAAGGGCGACAGAAATTATAAATGGCGAGGAAACGAGCGAGGGGGAAGGTGTGACCGCTCATTCCCTCAAGATGCACGTCTGCACTCTCGAAATTCGCAGTAACACAAATTTCGAGGAGAGTGAGTGGTAAAACCCCTCCCCCTCGCTGGTTTCCTCGCCCCTTTCCTCGACAATAAGAAAGGTTCAAAGGGTGATGAGCATACCAACAATGATGATGAATGCAAAATTTGGAGATTAATTAGTTCTAAAGTAATAGAGCGGGGATGATTACTTGAATTTAATAAATAAAGTAGCATTTTTTTTTCTTTTTCTTTTTCTTTCAAGTTTAAACAAATCAAATCCAAAAAGCATAAACTCATTATGTATGTCCAACTAATCTTCAAATTTGTCCCACCAGTTCAATTATTGCATCAATTTTCCAACTTTTCGCTCCATTATGAGATTTGACACGTTGCCTGTTGACCGACTTGATTCACTCTTACATGAACAGTGAAGCGTTCTAAATCCGACATATTTTGTATTGTTGCAAATGCCATCTCATTTTCTTGATATTGACCGGTAATATAATAGGTGGATGAACAGTTATTTTTTTTAAAGGCAAGTTGGAGTTATGAAGTTCCCGAACCTTATCATTAAAATTAAGTGCATAAAAAATGCATCAATTTTACACCACTCTGTATTCACTACGGACTCACAAGGAAAGAAAATTTTCTTAAACTCTTCAAATAAGATAAAAGATGGATCAATTGGATGTAGGCAAAGGGCTAAGCTCATCAACTGAATTGATGTCAAGATGGTTTCCTGATGCACAAGCTTAAATTTGTGTAGATGAATAATTACAATGAGTGTTGTGTCATTTCATATGAAAAATTTATCACATCGAACGTTTCCACGGTCGAATACATTTTGAATTTGATAAATGTATTGCTTGTGAAGTATGTGTTCGTGTTTGCCTTAGTGTTGTGTCATTTCATAACTATTCAATATCTTTGTGAAAAATTGATCACATCAAACGTTTCCGCAGTCAAATACATTTTTAATTCGATAAATGTATTATTTAAGAAGTATGTGTTCATGTTTGCCCTATTGACCTATACCCGTTGTTGATTGGAAATTGGAAATTGGAAATTGGAAAATGATTGCATGAAAAACACTATTAAACATTTACACTATTCCATATAAAAAACACATGATTGCATGAAAAATACTATTACATATTGGAACTTCTCTATCTGAGTTAAATAAACGGTAGTTCAGAATGCCAAGCTGCATTCCTTTGGAATTCAACTCTGTTTTGTTGGATTAAATTTGGTTATCAGGATTCGGAACCAATGTCTGAGCAATGGATAGAAGAAAAACAAATAAAAGCTACAACTTATTAGACAGGTTGTAGCGGCAAATCCAGGTGAGTGAGCAAGCACTGCATATGTGCCTGTCGCGAATGCTAACATCATTGCAAAAATGGCACCCAGCGTGCAAACAAATGCCTTCAATAGTAAGCCTGAAACCACATCCATTATGCCACCTGGTTTAAGAGTCATGAATTTTGCCATGAAGTGGCACAATACTGCAAGACAGGAGAGCAACATGGAAATGGTATTGGATATCGTGAATGCTCTAAAAGCTGTATGTCCAAGCAACGTGGCCATGCCTTCATTAGGTCCGTTGTTTTCATACCCTCCAGGCAGTGTGAAACCGGCTGTAAATGTGACTGTAGCAATAAGTGCAGCCACCACCAAATGGCTATCACTCACTTTCTCAAATTTTTCTGCCATTTTCTCATGACCATCCTTTACATCATCTTTACTCTCTGTTATTGGCTTCCCTATGACCTCTGAATGGATCTTGGCTCTTTTACCACTCTCTACCCTGGCATCTTTCAATAATTGTATCGTCTTGGTACATTCTTTGTGAGTGTCATCGTCAAGTTTGACAACAGACTGTAGGAGAAGAATAAAAAGTTGGCGAGAATTCACAAAGTAAAACCATTTAGTCAAGAGAAGTAATTAAGTGGTGATTGCATTGGTTCAAAATAATATGATTAAAAAGAAATCTCATGTGAAATTGGGTTGCTTGAGTACAGAATTGATACCTTTGTTAAAAGGTCAAGAACGGTCCGTCTTTTGTTGTTCATGGCCATTTTGTTCACTCTGTTATCCTTGCAGAGAAGATTTAAAATACCATACGCTCTAGAGATTGCAGCAAGATGCAAAGTTGTGTTTCCATCATGATCAAGTTGATTAATGTGTTCCGCAGATATGAGGTCATTTTTTAAAGCATCTTTGACTACCCCTTCCTCATTTCTCAAAGCAGCAATGTGAAGAAAATTCTGTCCTCTATGGTCGAGCAGTTCCAAACAATCTGGGTGACGCTCAATGAGAACTTGAATCACATCTTTCCTTCCTTGACTGGCAGCAACGTGAAGGGGAGAAAAGCCATTTACATCTGTGGTGTAGGCAGTAGAACTATCGGATTCTAATAACCAAAGAGAAATAGTGGAATGACCAAAGTATGCAGCATAGTAAAGTGGAGTCCGTCCTTCATCATCTTCTTTGTTTATATCCGACTTTGCTTGTAGTAACTCAGTGACGATATCTGCCAAAACCCCATATAAATATGTCCAATCAATCCATTGGAATTCATTAGAAGTCCAAACGTGGCAGTATTTTGTTAAATATCAATATTAGCCCATAGCCCAAGTGATTTTGAAGCTTAGCCCAAGTGATTTTGAAGCCCAAAATCCAAACCAAAATAAGCCCACACCAAATTGAGATGATGTTATTGCTTACATCATTTTAGTTAGGTGAGAGTTAGGTAAGCATTATTTAATTTCAATGGTCTAGATTAATTTGTGTTTATTTTAATGAGTGGTTTAGATTGGTTCTTGTAACCTATAAAACCCCCCCATTGTATTTGAGTTTCATTCATCCAAAAATGTAAGCTTAAGAAGAAAGCATTAGAAAGCCTTCTTAAGAGTTTCTCTTCTTTGCAATTTTGTGAGATTGTTCTAAAGAGTGTTTTTCTTCTTCTTGATAAATTAGAGTTTTATACTCAACATTTGGTATCAGAGCCTGGGTTGTAAGGTCTCTTGAAATTCCGAGTATGCTCTGTGGTTGCAGTTTTAACTGATCTTCCACATCAGAAAAGATTTCTTGAGATTATTGTCGGGGTTCTTACAAATCTTATGGAGCGTCTTTGTGTGTAGAGTAGTTTAGTACTTTGCACGTTTGTCACTCAAGCTTGTTCGGTATAGTTAAAGTCTTGCCGCTACGATGGGTGATCTTCAAGTCGTTGGAGGAATCAAGAAGCTCAACAACCAAAACTACTACACGTGGTCAACGTGTATGGAGTCTTACCTACAAGGTCAAGACTTGTGGGAGGTTGTCGGTGGTGGTGAAGTTACACAACCGGCGGTAGAAGATGCCAATGGCGTCTTGCGAAAGTGGAAAATTAAAGCAGGCAAAGCGATGTTTGCTTTAAAGACCACTATTGAAGAAGAAATGTTAGAGCATATCCGGAATGCCAAAACACCGAAGGGAGCATGGGACACCTTTGTTACACTCTTTTCAAAGAAGAACGATACAAAATTGCAACTTCTCGAGAATGAGCTGCTATCGATGGCGCAACGTGATAGGACAGTTGCCCAGTATTTTCACAAGGTGAAATCGATAAGCCGCGAAATTTCAGAACTAGATCCGACAGCTGCTATTGGGGAAGCTAGGATAAAGAGAATAATTATCCATGGCTTGAGACCTGAATACCGAGGCTTTGTTGCTGCAGTACAAGGATGGCCGACACAACCATCTCTTGTTGAGTTTGAAAATTTGCTGGCTGGTCAAGAAGCTATGGCTAAGCAAATGGGAGGAGTCTCGCTAAAAGGTGAAGAGGAAGCGCTTTACACTAACCAAAGCAGAGGCGGTTCAAAACAGTACAACAAAGGTGGATCTAGAAAGACTGGTGACAAGACAAAAAGTCATCAGGGAGGGAACAACTTTCGTCCAGGGGGAGCTTCCAAGAATCATGACAATAATAGAAGGTTCGATGGTGAGTGTTACAATTGCGGGAAGAAGGGCCACATGAAGAAAGATTGTTGGTTCAAGAAGAAGTCTTCTGAGAGCAATATTGCTACTTCTTGTTCTAAAGATAATAGCGAAGACAGTTGGGATGCCGAAGCATTTCTCGCTATGGAGGAAGAAGAATTAGCTTTCACGGTAACAACACCAGAAAAGATTGACTACGTGAATGATTGGATCGTAGACTCAGGCTGCTCCTCATGGTGTTACACATCACGAGATGTGGTGTTCGATGAAGCATCCTCATGGTGGACCTCAGAAAAGGAAGTGCTGCCAGACTCAGAAGAATTCCAAAACAAGCTGCAACAAAAGATGGGGGAGCATACTATTCAAATTCAACCAAGTCCAGACAAAGTTGAAGATCCATGTGAGAATGATGGCGAACAAAGAGTAACCCAGAATCCTTGGCAAACTGGGGTGTATCAACAACCAAACGAAGAAGGCATACCTAGTGAAACAGAAGAACCAACTCCACTACGAAGGTCAACAAGAACTAGAAGGCCAACTCCTAAATACGCCAATGCAGCCATAGTTGAAGAAGAAGCTATAATAGAACCTGAGACGTTTGAAGAAGCATCACAGAGTTCAGAATGGATGACAGCTATGAAAGAAGAGATCGCTGCACTTGAGCAAAATCAGACTTGGGAGCTCATGCCAAAGCCAACTGATGTGAAACCCATATCCTGCAAATGGGTTTACAAAATAAAGCACCGTCCAGATGGGTCAATCGAGAGGTACAAGGCACGATTGGTAGCTCGTGGTTTCTCTCAACAGTACGGACTAGACTATGATGAAACATTTAGTCCAGTCGCAAAACTTACAACCGTACGAGTCTTACTTGCACTTGCGGCCAACAAAAATTGGATCTTGTGGCAGATGGACGTGAAGAATGCATTTCTCCATGGAGAGCTGGATCGGGAGATCTACATGATCCAACCAATGGGTTTTCAGAGCCAAGATCATCCTGAATATGTGTGTAAGCTGCGGAAAGCACTCTACGGATTGAAACAAGCACCCAGGGCGTGGTATGGTAAGATTGCTGAATTTCTAACACAAAGTGGCTATTCAGTAACACCTGCAGATTCCAGCTTGTTTGTCAAAGCCAATGAAGGAAAACTAGCTATCGTGCTAGTGTATGTGGATGACTTAATCATAACCGGTGATGCTGAGGCAGAAATTCTTCGGACAAAGGAGAATTTATCAGTCCGTTTCCAGATGAAGGAACTTGGTCAGCTCAAGCACTTCCTTGGTCTAGAGGTTGATCGCACACAAGAAGGAATATTTCTCTGTCAACAGAAATATGTCAAAGATTTGTTGAAGAGGTTCGGAATGCTCGAGTGCAAGCTGAGTTCGACGCCGATGGAGCCAAATGCCAAAATGTGTGCACATGAAGGAAAAGATTTGGAAGATGCGACGATGTATCGACAATTGGTAGGTAGTCTGATCTACTTAACCTTGACTCGACCTGACATCTCTTATGTAGTTGGTGTGATGAGTCGGTACATGCAAAATCCAAAGAAGCCTCATTTGGAAGCAGTTCGGCGAATACTGAGATATGTGAAGAGTACAATAGCTTATGGTCTTCTATACAAGAAAGGTGAAAGTTGCAAGCTAGTTGGTTATTGTGATGCTGATTTTGCAGGAGATCATGATACTCGCAGATCAACTACTGGGTATATGTTTACCCTTGGATCCGGAACGATTTCTTGGTGTAGCAAGAGACAACCGACTGTGTCCTTGTCAACTACAGAAGCAGAGTACCGAGCAGCAGCAATGGCAGCTCAAGAAAGCACGTGGCTAATACAACTGATGAATGATCTACATCAACCAGTAGATTATGCGGTTCCATTGTACTGTGACAACCAATCGGCAATTCGTTTGGCGGAGAATCCAGTTTTTCATGCTAGAACTAAACATGTGGAAGTACATTATCACTTTGTTAGAGAGAAAGTTCTGCAAGAAGAAATTGAGATGAGGCAAGTCAAGACAGATGAGCAAATTGCGGATTTGTTTACTAAAAGCTTGAGTGTTGGAAAGTTTGAACAATTCCGCCGTCAACTTGGCATGATTCAAAGAATGTGGGCTAACATTGAGGGGGAGTGTTAAATATCAATATTAGCCCATAGCCCAAGTGATTTTGAAGCTTAGCCCAAGTGATTTTGAAGCCCAAAATCCAAACCAAAATAAGCCCACACCAAATTGAGATGATGTTATTGCTTACATCATTTTAGTTAGGTGAGAGTTAGGTAAGCATTATTTAATTTCAATGGTCTAGATTAATTTGTGTTTATTTTAATGAGTGGTTTAGATTGGTTCTTGTAACCTATAAAACCCCCCCATTGTATTTGAGTTTCATTCATCCAAAAATGTAAGCTTAAGAAGAAAGCATTAGAAAGCTTTCTTAAGAGTTTCTCTTCTTTGCAATTTTGTGAGATTGTTCTAAAGAGTGTTTTTCTTCTTCTTGATAAATTAGAGTTTTATACTCAACATATTTAAGATGATCTTGGATTTATATCTACTTCCTGGTTATGTCATTGATTAAAACTTTTTCATGACACCGTCTGTTTGTTATATATTAATGTGTTAACTTCAGATTTGGATGAATCCATAGATCTAAGGTGTGGAGATAAAATAAACTTTACATGTGAAAATATGCAGAATTAGTTTGTGAGTCATTAACTGATTTCAACATTTTGAACCATAATTGAGATTACCTGAATCCCCTCTGATAACTGCTGCGTGCAAAGCAGTCTGTCCATTGCGACCACCATGAGCTGAAGATGGACATGTTCGAAGGATTTGTTGCACCATCTCCTTTGATCCTTCATCTACAGCCAAGTAAAGAGGAGTCTCCCCAGCATCATTAGCAAAGTATTCAAATGCAGGATCTGCCTCAGTCAGCAACTTCACTACCTCATAGTGTTTATTTCGCACTGCCTCGTGCAAGGCAGTATTCGTCTTATTATTTGCCGCCCTTAATAACTGCCTCAGTACTGTTTCCGATCCAATTTCAACGTCTCCATCATCAGTTCTCTTGGAGCACTGAATGAGAACTGCAACTATTTCATCTAGACCTTGCCTTGCAGCAATGTGCAGAGCAGTGTCGCTGTTCATGTTTTTCTTCAGTAGCAGTGATGGACATTGTTTGAGGACTACTTGTACACATTCATTCTTTGCAAACTGTACTGCTAAATGAAGTGCCGTATTTTTTGTGCGAGTCTTCTTCTCGAAGATATTGAATTGGTCAAGTACGGCAGAGTTTCCTGTTGCTATGGCTTTGTACAAACAAGAATCCATAGCTGAAGTCTGAAGTTGATGATGGTGAGACCCATTGGGTGACTTAAGTTTCTCATATAGTCAGTGAAAATTATGCTTGAACATCAAGGGAGGAGTTTCCTCTGTGTCCAAGTTAAGAATGAATTTGCCAGAGCAGCTACGAACTTTACAACATTACAATGTTCTTTGAATATTTGGTTGTTCTTTATTGGAACTTGGGGCATCTCTTTTGTTATAGTTTATACCCCCTTTTCATGGAGTGCTTAGGGTGTTAATTGACACAGTTTCCTCACTGTCTCACTTTAACTCCATTAAGGTTTGAAGACTATTCGATTAAGGATTTCGTGAAATCAATCTCCACGAGCCTCCTTTGAATAAAATAAGACTTGAAGTGTGCAAAAAATTAATAGCTCCCTCCTCTAAAAGACTAAACAGGCTCCTTTACTTGTTTTCTATCGTTATTTATTTTTCTTCCTACTTGGTGCTTTCCCCCACCCGTATATATTTTTCCTTCATTTTTCTTTTACACTCTATTTTACATAAAATAAACTATGACAAAATTCAATTTTCCTAAAAAATTTCAGTGAAACTTAAAATTTTGAGCTCTCTCAAATTGTTCCTATAACAAAATTTGAAACTTCAAAATATGCAGTTTTCATCTAATGATTATGCTCTTCCTTTTTGTAAATTCAAGTGTTGCCTCCCACATTCAGATACACATCACTGTATTCATTTACTGTCCTAAAATTACCCCATTTTTCTCAGTATATTGTATTGTTTAATGAATATGGTTGTTGATGAACCCGGTTAAGAGGATGGTATCGAGATGTAAAGTTGCTAACAATAGTTTTATGAAGACGAAGTCAATAATAAGAGGGCGCAAAACCATGTTCTGGTTCAATTAAATGACATGGATTTGGCGAGACACACTTCAAGGACATGAATTTTTTTATATACACATTTTGCAGTTGCTTTTATCAATAAAATAGGTTACATTTGCCTCGGATAGGCATCAGATTTCCAATTGCCATGGGTTATATGCCTTCATGGAAATTAAAAAGCAATTACACATGCCACACGCATTGACAAGAAATTGTGATCTGCAGAAGAAATTGTATGACAACTTGTATGCAAAGACATTAGTGAAGAAGAAACATGCGGAAATCTTACAAATGGTTTATGTGAACCTCAAATTTTGTATGAGTTCGCTAATAGAATATATTTTAATCGAATTATATAGTTATTATTTTAGATATTAATTTCAATTTTTTTTTTTGAGGTTTTATACAACTTGTGAACAAATGATTCATTTTTTTAGTGTTTGCAATTACATATAAAACTTCATTGAAAACAAAAAATAGGGGCATGTCACAATGATAGAAATATGAATTGTCAATAGCAAAAAATCATACGCTCCAAAAGGACCAAAAATAAGTTTTTATTAAACTAAACAATTTTTTAATGCTAGCAATTACTAATAAAATTGCATTGAAATTTAAAAAAAAAAAAAAAAACATATGAGCTCCAAGAGTATCGAACTATGGTCATTTATTAAAAATATTAAACTTCCAACCACTACACTAACACAAACATTTTGAAATATTTGAATAAACAATTATCATATTGTATTATAATTATATAATTGATTTTTTGTAAAGCTAAGTATTTATTAAAAATATTTTGAAAGTTGAGTTCGGCAACTACCCCCTCGCCCCTTCTTACAAGTAGGGGTGGGCAAGAATCCCGGTCCGGTATGGTCCCGAACCGATTTAAATCGGGACCAACCGGTTTATACAGTTTTTATCCCGGTCCCGGATCGATTCCAACCGGTTCGGGACCGGTTTTCACTAATTTTGTCCCGGACTGTTTCGGTCCGTCCCACTTACTATAGTTAGCCCAAGCCCAATTGATTTTTATCAATTCTAAACCCAAACCCACATCTAACCCACACCACATCTGACCACTTACAGAATTATTAAAACTATAGGTTAAGAGCCAAATTAGCCATCCATTGGGTTGAGTGGACCATAAACAAGGGAGATGTCACCAACATTGTGTTTATAAATGTGGATGAAGTAGAGAAGTACATTCAAAATGTGAGACATGCAGATTTGAAGCTTCCTTCGTCTCTACGAAGTATGAACCACCTCCACACAATGGTTCAACCACAATTTCATCCGTCACCCTCATTGTGTTTTTTGTTTTTTGTGGGAGAAGAAGATCTAAACATAACACATTTGGTCCTAGCCATTTTTGGTATGGTTTTACTTTACCTACTGGATTCCCTCAACTATAGCAAAAAATACCCAAGTCCAAATGGGTGCAAGACAAATTAGTTTATAAGCATATTAGGCTAGTTCTTTGTTACCTTTTGGAAAGAAGCTAGATACACAACATACAAAAGTATCATCCCACATTTAAAAACCTTCAATATGCCTTCGTAATGTGATTAAAATTAGATTTCAGAGCCGGGAGCTTCAACTGCAATCACCCATCGACTCTAAATTTTATACATTCCAACCAATTTGTTGGAAGGGTGTAGGGTGCATAAACTATAAACTACTTCATACATATGCAATCCACTTATACATCTCCATACCAATATACTACGAGACAATTACATGCTCTAATATACCAATATATCAATATACTTACGTATAAGTGACAATTACATGCTCCAATATACCAATATACTTGTGTATAAGTGACCATTACATGCTCTAATCTACTACTAGTTAACATGGGCCTTTTTTGAACCACGATGGCATGGTCCCGATCCGGACTGTCTCGGTTCAAAACAGTCTGGTACCAATCGGGTCAGCCCAAAAAAAATTGATTTCCCGACTCGTACCTTTCCCGTTTCACTCTGTATCGGGATCGGAATCGGGATTAGCCCAAGCCCGGACCGACCCGAACCGTGCCCACCCCTACTTACAAGTGTGTTTATAGTGACAAAAAATTGTAGATCTGGTACATTGAAGCCGCAAAGGAGCACATCTCATCATCATAAGCAATTCAAACATAGGAAGGATCCACGACACAAGATAACGAGGAGGGAAATGATTAACTCCTTGTAAAGCTTAGTGAAAGTTATAAAATCTATTTCTGATGGACAAAAATGTTAAATTTGCAGAAAATCATTGCAGTGGCGGATAGAGAAACCACCACATATAAAAAGCCAGAAAAAAAGGCATTTTCTAGCGAATAGGTATCCTAATCTGCCATAAACACCTAAAACTTCAATTCCCCAGGAATAATATCTGACGGATATAAGCACCACAACTGAGACATTCTGTCGCATATAACCACGACTGACACATTTCTAGCGCCTATATTCGCCACAATTGAAGCATGTCTGATGCTTATATCCGCCACAATAGAAGCATTTATGGCACTTATATTCCATACAATAGAATATGATATATTTTAAATTTTGTAATTAACCGCCACATATAATCATTTAATTTTTTTAATACAAAAACTTAATTGTTTTCCCTACACAAATTTTATTTTAATTTTTAATAAAATTAATAAATTCTGTAATTATCCGTCACAAATAATTAATAAATGTCGGTACAAATTCGTAGGGGTGGGCACGGGACGGGATGGGACGAGATAGACCCATCCCTATCCCATCCCATTCATAAGGGATCAGGACGGGATGGGAAAAACCTCATCCCGACCTCGTCCCATCCCAAACGGGTTCGGGACGGGATCAGCGTGCTCTAATTTTTTGACAAATTACTGTTTACCCAAGACCCAATTTGTTTAGTTGAAAATAGGCAAAAGTAATTCGTTGAACTACACATAAATGATAGTCTTGGATTGAGTATGCAACATCATAATAAACTACCATAAATGATAGCTGAAATTCACCTTGTAATTAAGATTTCTGCAGAGTTTTGAATGACTAAGATGTGGACAGTATAATGGCAATGGTGGACCTGCTCTACTGTTTCAAATAGTGAACAAAATGATGAGTAGATTTTGGGTGCTAAGAAGAATGTTTCATTATTGCTTTAAAAAAAAACAGTCATTAAATTCATTGTCTTGACACGAAATAAAATCTCCAATGTAGTTAGCAATCCCATTTTGAGTTTTAACGAGTTTGCAATTAAGGGGGGTGTATTGTATCTGGATTTTGTGGGCAATTTAATAAATTCCATGGATTCTGAAAATCCAAGTGTATTCAATTTGGATTTTAAAAAGTCCACAAAAGTCTAGGGGTATTCAATCAGGATTTTAAAAAGTCTTTCTGAAATCCACAAAGTCTAGAGGTATTCAATATGGATTTCAAAAAGTCCACAAAAGTTTTAGGGTATTCAAATTATCATTCATATTTATGGATTTGGAAAATCATGGATTCTCATGGACTTTGTAGTGTTAAGTATAAATAACAAAGTTCATTAATTTGCCAGCCTTCATATCAAAGATTTCAAAATGAAAAAAAGTCTCTCAAAGTTCTTTCTTATGCCAACCGCGAAGAGGTTGGTTCCCATCCTCTTATTTTCTTGATTCTTTTTCTATCTTTGCATAAGTATTCTCTCCCTCCGGTCTTCATAAAGCAGACTCATCAGTGGACCCCTTTTTCTCTTTCTTTCTTCGTATTTCTTTTAAAAAACTGCTCTCTCTCTCATAAAAATAATTTCACCTTTAAATCAAAACCTCTCGTTGGCTTGCTCTGGTTTTTGGATCTTTTAATGGTGTGAAGAGTTTGAAAGAATAAGCAAGCAAGGAAGGAAGGAATCATGGGTTCAAGTGGTTTGAGAAATGGTGGTAGTTCGAAGGGATCGGTGAAGTTAGAGAGACCACTTTCAGTAAATTCGAATGTGAAGTCTTCAAACATCAAGTCCAAGTCCACTTCAACTCAAGCATCCGGTGGAGGAGCTCGTCGAAGTCCCTCTCTTGGAGGCTCACCCGGTGGAATCAAAGACGATGCAGGAGGTTACTCTTACTCTTCCAACATTATTTCCATTTCTTTCACTCCCATCTTACTCATTCTAATTGGATAAATGCAAGATCTGTGTGGAGCTATTCATAAGCTTTTCCATTTATTTTTTGCAAAATTGGGTTTACATTAGGGGTTGGAAATAGAGTAGAGTTTCAACTTTCATGAAGCAAATACATGGATTGGTTCTTCGAACTAAATTTTTTTTTTCTGGGTTGTTTGAGACTTTATGCTTTTTGTTTGTTTTGATTTGGTCGCTGATATGCACAGTTTTGACTTATGGATGAGTGAAAGTGGATCTATTTTTATCACCTTCAGTGCAATTCAAAATTTTCATTTTGATCTATGAAATTTGATATCTCAACCTTGCAAAAATCTGTAATTTCTGTGGATCCTGAATTTATTTTGAACACATTTGGTAAGATTACAGAGTTGTCGAATAAAGCTTGAGAAAATGACATTAAAAAACTTATACACATTCCTTAGAAATATAAAATCCTTGTTATGTGTACAAATAATCATTGTTTCAGAAGAAAGGGCATTGAATTAATGCATAAAAGTGCAGCAGAAACAGAGATAACATCATCTCTCAAAACAATTAATGACATGAAAGTTAGGACCTTCTCTATGAGAGAAAGATAATACAATCTAATGAAATCTCCGATGAAGCCCTTCAATCACTCAAGTCGCTCACAAATTACCTTGTTGTTAAACCATTTAGCACATGTATCTCTCACTTTTGTTAATTATATGCGGACGTTTTTTTGTTTCATCACTATTTATCAACTTCTTTTTTATCTTGCAAATAATTAGAAATCTGTCAAAGTCGTTCATACAAAGTCCGTGGATTTTCATAAATCTCTAGAAAATCTGTAGCAAAAGTCTATGGATTTAAGAAATCAACAGAAGTCCGTGGACAATTTAAAGAGTCCGTGGACTTTTCAAATTATTTATCAATTCCATAAGAATCCATATACAATACACCCCCCTAAATAATTCATTTAGAATTCTAGAAATAAACCAATATCAAGTAGTTGCAGATATAGACTAATATCAATTACACTGATTTCAACTAAATTCATTTTTCTTCAATTACACTAATATTGCAATCCTAAAACAAATAAATAAATAAAAATATTAATAATAAATATTAAAAAAATAGCTCGGGATTGGCGGGATTGAAAATCTTCATCCCATCCCATCTCATTCTAGATCGGGACGGGACAGGATTGGGATGAAATTATTCAATCCCATTAAGACCCGAAAAAATTGGGACGGGAAGGGACCGGATCGGGACGGGAACGGAATCGCAGGATGGGATGCCCACCCCTACAAATTAGCAAGAAAAACTACAGAATTATTAATTGTCATATGCATCCGCCAAAAAAAGATAAGCAAATCTACTATCAAAGCCCATGACCAAAATCTTAACATGATGCTGAATGTTTTTCTTCAGTAGCAGTGTCGTTGTTCATGTTTTTCTTCAGTAGCAGTGATGTTCATAGTTTGAGGACTACTTGTACACATTCGTTCTTTGCAAACTGTACTGCTAAATGAAGTGCCGTATTTTTTGTGCGAGTCTTCTCGAAGATATTGAATGGGTCAAGTACGGCAAAGTTTCCTGTTGCTATGGCTTTGTACAAACAAGAATCCATGGATGAAGTCTGAAGTTGATGATGGTGAGACCCTTTGGGTGACTTCAGTTTCTCATATAGTCAGTGAACATTATGCTTGAACATCAAGGGAGGATTTTCCTGTGTGTCCAAGTTAAGAATGAATTTGCCAGAGCAGCTATGAACTTTACAACATTGCAATGTTCTTTGAATATTTGGTTGTTCTTTATTGGAACTTGGGGCATCTCTTTTGTTATAGTTTATACCCCCTTTTCATGGAGTGCTTAGGGTGTTAATTGACACAGTTTCTTCGCTGTCTCACTTTAACTCCATTAAGGTTTGAAGACTATTCGATTAAGGATTTCGTGAAATCAATCTCATCGAGCCTCCTTTGAATAAAATAAGACTTGAAGTGTGCAAAAAATTAAGGGTTGATTGTACTTTCCTCCCTAAAACATAGTCAATTCAGCTTTACCTTCAATTAACATTCATATTGCATTTTTCCCCTCAGACTAGCATCCCCATCAGGATATTTATGCCATGATTTAGTATAAATCGGGGATAGACCGATCTGAATTAGGTATTTAGTGGTTGAGTTTAGTGGTCACTAATTAATCGGTGAGAAATCGATGAGTCATCGATTAATAGGTCGTAAACGGTGAGAAATCGGGATTGTTCTGTTGGGTGGTGGTTGTCATCCTGTTGAGTGGTGGTGGTTGTTGCTCTATAATGTGCGATGTTTTGAACATGATTATATAATTTGCTCTATAATATGACTTTTATTGCTCTATTATACTTGTCTTATTAATCTTTATTGTCAAGATGTGTTATTTATTATAATTTACATTAGTGAGAGTACAAAAATATAAACTTCAAAAAAATAGACCGATTAAAATCTGACTAATTTGCTTAATCTTAAATCGGTCCTGGACCGCAAACGATCCATTATCTGCATTTACTACATAGATCCGCATGATACATTACTAAAGAGATACTACTAATTCATTATGCAAAATAAGGTCTCCCCAATGCCACAACCTTTAACTCCCCCCAATGCCACAACCTTTAACTCCAACTAAACTAACCACCATTTCCATAACCCAAGATAGACCCATAATTTCTATGAGGAGCTTCCTTTTCATTACCAACAACCATAAGAGCACATCCACAGAATTTTTCATAAACAAACTTTTACTTGCCAACCATGCCAACTCTGTGGAAAAGCATTCTAACCCAAAAAAGTCCCAAGAAAATATGTCCCTCTACTGTAGCTAGAGAATTCTAAAAAGTTTCATGCACCAAATCCACAACCAAAAATGAATAACACAGTCAATTTTCATCCTTGTCCAGTTGAACTTATCCATTGTGCAATACAATATGGCTCTTGTGGAGTTTTCCTAACCACACTAGCTACTACCACAGGGTCACTGTTGCGCCTATATTTTTCTCTTAATTTCTCCCGTATGCGCCACTAAGCCTCTAGCCCTTTCCTCTTCCTCACTTACTGATCCAACAGGTTAGCAAACACACATCACACACAAAGTATTTTGGGTTAAACCCTCATTAGTTTATTGCTTCTCAAAAAAGGATTACACTCACAACCCAATACCTTTCCCAAGGGCAAGGTGTTGGCCTTTATATAGTAGGCCTACAATCCTAGCAATAACTAACCATCACATGTCAACAAGCAATGCAAGGGTTATCACAAGTTATCACGACTCCGCAGCGTTTCATCGATCTTTGGATCGATTAGTTGCCAACTGCCCAACAAAGATCCTAACCACACCAACTGTCCAATCTTTGCCTGCCAGCAATTGCATCCTTGGATAACCATTCAAACTGTAAGCTTGTGCTCAGTGCATGCTTCATGCACATCAATGTTGAAGTCATGTGAAGTCTGTTGTCTCAACAAGCCAATGTGCATCCATCCATCCATGCACAACAGTCCGTCACTAAACCAACGTGTCTCACACTTGGCTCGTGACTCATGCACGTCTATTCGATCGTTCGATTATCTCATCCATCCTCAAGTAATCCCAACTTGTTCTCAAGCATGTTGTGGTCCGGCATTGGCTTTGCCTTGCCTGTGCACTGAGTTTGCATCCACCTTGCCCAAGACTCAGAAGACATCCTCAAGTAATCCCATTTGAAGCTTGCACCTTGATAAAACAACCTGCAACTTGTACCCATCTTGCGAGATCCATCCCGCCGGGAACAATCCTTGAAAACTCTGCTCCAAAACCACAACATCCATAAAAACCTTGCAACCAACTAGCCAAACTATTGCCAATTGCAAAATGCCACTTGCAAACTGCAATATGTAATAACCTGTATCTTGCAAGAATACAAAATACAACTTGCAAACTAACAAACTCAAACAATCTGCACCTTGCAAGAATACAAAATATTAAGGAACCAATGCAGCATTCAGCCCCGCTCAAGAGCACCAATCTGTCCAGACTCAGAAAACGGAAATTGCTTTGCACAAATGCTAAACTTGTATCTTGCAAATTGTAACAGCTTGCCAAACCCAACCCAATATGCAGCACATTGCAAACTTGTAACAACTTGCAACTGCGAATCAAACTTGCAACAATTTGCAACACCTTGCAACATCTTGCATCTTGCAATTTCCTAATTTCAACTTGCTCGAAAAAACAACTTGCATCAATTTGCAGCTTGCAATCAAGACAGACTTTCAAAACCAACTCGCAACCATAAAATTTGTAGGACATAAAACCCTGCCCAACTGACTCTAGCCCATTCCATTGCCAAATTCTAGCACCCAACACACCATAGCAGCGGGAAAACCAAACAAAACAGAGTGCAAACTGGCAGAGCACTCTGTCAAAACAGAGTGTCCCGTCCAGTGCAATGCAGAAACGCGAAAACTGGACAGAGCAACACCATACCTCGGCATACCAGCCCTTCAAACAGAAATTCATCCCTCCACGTCCACGACCCTTCAAATTAATGTCAAAACCCTGCATAATAACAGCCAAACTTCCTCTATTCATAAACATGTCGAATATAAGTTGTATGGCACCTGTCGAGCAAAATCAATCCTGCCAATTTCCTAGGTAAGTCATTCGCTCCAAAAGTGACCGTCCGGCAATCTTTTTGTGCTCTAACGGCTAGTGCATCCGCCACCGCATTCGCCTCTCTATATATATGCTTGCACTCTACCGACATTTTTTCCGCCATCAAGCTAATTTCTTTAAAAATATTCTCCAATTGCCAAGGATTTTAAAAGACTTTCTAAACCAACCACAGACAAATTCCGAATCCGATTGGATCATCACTTTTCTCAATCCCAATGAGACACAAAGACGCAAACCTTCCACAAGAGCCAATGCTTCCGCTTTGTTATTGTTTCCTTTCCCGAAAAACATTTGCTTTCCCACCACACAAAAACCCCTTGAGTCTCTAATAATCACACCTCCTGACACTTTGTTCTGCGAGAGGAGCCATCAACATTAAGAGTAACAAAATCTCCAGAAGGTGGGGTCCAATAAACAATTCTAACCCCCGTCCTTCTAATTGGGATCTCATGTAACCCCAAAGCCCTCAGTGGGTCCTTGTTACGACTAATTTGCTTTGGGGTGATAAAGGTGTTTGCCAACCTCAAATTGCGCCTAATGTTTAAGATCACAAAAACAGAATTTGGAGAAGCATCTTCATAGACGTACTTACATCTTTGCTTCCAAATTTTCCACAAAATAAACATAGGAGTAAGAAGTATAACACACCTGTTTGAGAATTCATCTTGGCTCTTTTGAGCCATATCCATAGAACTGTAGAGATCTCAGCTGGTTTCCTTATATGCACATAAAAAACCCCTTCAAAGTGCCTCCACACCGTTAAACCCAATTGACTATCTAGAAATAAGTGATTCAAAGATTTCGGCCTTGGATTAGCACAACACCTACATCTTGAGGCTAGGCTAAAACTGCATCTGTGCAACTCTCCATCCACTGGCACACCTCTTTGCAGTAATTTTCACACAAAAACTGATATTCTGGAGGGAATAATGTCTTGCCATATTTTTTTACTTAGCTCATTAACCGCCTCATGATTTCGCACCAATTCATAAGCCGACTGAAGAGAGAAATATCCATCCGGGTTTGGCGCCCACACGCACTTATCAACTTCATTTTTCTCACCCCGCAATCTATCTACATATAGGTTTCTCGCCATATGCTTAAGAGTTTAGGTTGATCAAATCAAAATTACCCAAGATCACTTTCGTTACCGTAGGCCAAAAATCACGATTAATTAATTCCTCTGACATTATGAAAGAAGCAACAATATTCCAATTTTCCTCATAAAAGCTAATAGAGCCTTTTTTTTTTTTTTTGGAAAGCGAGCTGGGTTTTAAGGACCCCAAAACCTTTATATAAATTAAACAAAAGCAAAAACAACAATAAAAACATAAACAAACTCTCTCAAAAAAGTGAATTCTAGTGAGAGTGAACATGGTTACTAGGCCTATAAAAATCTTCAACTAGCATCGGCTAGAGAAGAAACCTCTTGTTTTTTTATCCCTGTCTCTTTTGTTAAGGAGGAAAAGATTCAACCTTTGTACTTTTTGTTTGCTTTCTTAGTCCTAGAGGATCTTTGAGAGCAGAGACTAAAATCTTTAGTGCAAGATTTTGAAAACAAATCGCTTGCAACCTCTTCACTAGAAGGATCTTGCTCATGTTTCTCGTTACTACTCTGTTCATCTGTTGTAGTGTTCTCTTTGTCCTGAGTCGGTGTGTGTTCACTTGCCTCCACATTCGCTCTACGCTCGAGCATTGGGTTGATGAGAATCAATGGTTGTGGACTCTGCGTTATGGCATCACTTTGGTCATCATTTATGTTATGCTCTGCCTCATTGGCAGCCTCTATACCGGTTACATTTCCTGCTTTTCCTGTGATAGGCCCTGTACTCCCCTCTAAACTGGGTTGAGTCTACTACTTGAATGTTTGTCTACCCTTGGCGATCGTCCAACCATCGGAGTTTTGTCTTTCTACTGGTTGGGTTTGCCAATGCACCAAAACAAATTACTCAATAACAAAGATTTACATAACATAATCTCCTTATAAAAAGGTGAAGACCCACATTTTACAATTTGACCACTCAAAGCAACTCTTGGTAACCAGTATTTGTTTCTCATGAAAGAGACCAACAAAGAATCCGAATTAATTAGGTTCCAAAGAGCCTTAACTCGAAAAGCTTTCATCACAACAGTCAAATTTCTAACCCCTAAACCTTCCTCCACCTGCGGGAAACAAATCTTGTCCCATGACACCCATTTTTTCTTTAACCTGCCTTCACAATCCTCCCAAAAGAAATTCGCTAACAAGCCATTAATTCTTGATATAACTTTCTTGAATACATACATGACACTTAGGATATAAATAGGGATCGAGTTCGGCACGTGTTTGATCAAAATCAATCTTCCCTCAGGGGATAACAATTTTGTTGTCCATCCCTGAATACGGCGTTGAATTTTAGCTATCAACTCTTTAAAATAGAAAATTCTTATTTTACCGTGAAAAATTGGCCCACCCAAATACGTCAAATGAGCACCATTAAATTAAAATCATGTACACGTTTTCGAAGCCAGAGTTCTTTCCACCGCATTTCATTTAATTCGAACTCCTCATGTGGCATTTCATTTAATGATCGTCTGGTTTTGGTCTTGTTGGGTGTGGTTACTGTCGTTGCCCTCGCTTTTACTCATGTGAGGTTGAATGTTTCGGTTTCTCGTGGTTGGAGCTTTGAGTATTGGCTTAAATACTGCGTTTCGGGTTCAAGAGGATGAAGAAGTGGTCTTGTGGCCTGGGTGATGGGTTGGTTTCAGTTGTGGGCACGAGTTGAATTTGTGTTTGAATTGATTAGGTGGCCTTGATGGTGTTGTTCGGGACTGGGTTTTGAGTCTTGGATTCATCAGCTGTTCGTTTACCTTGTAAGTGATCTCTACATTTAGAAACTTTTACTTCTTTGATTGCTTTATGTCTCTGATTATCTGGTCCTATAGACAACACAAAGTTCAATATAATTTTTTGAAAAATTTGATTATGTTCTCGTTGCATTTCGTATTAATGACGTTTGGATTTTTTTTTTCTAGAATGAAAGTGGGTGGGCTGTTTTCCGTGCATATTTAGGATCTGGGCGATTTGAATGTAGGCATAATACAAGTGAATATCAGTAATTTCATTGAAAGATTTCGAATAAGATTATTAAGAAATATAAAAAAGGAAGAAAGAAGCAAATAAATTTGAGATTACATATTGGAACTTCTCTATCTGAGTTAAATAAACGGTAGTTCAGAATGCCAAGCTGCATTCCTTTGGACTTCAACTCTGTTTTGTTGGATTAAATTTGGTTATCAGGATTCGGAACCAATGTCTGAGCAATGGATAGAAGAAAGACAAATAAAAGCTACAACTTATTAGACAGGTTGTTGCGGCAAGTCCAGGTGAGTGAGCAAGCACTGCATATGTGCCCGTCGCAAATGCTAACATCATTGCAAAAATGGCACCCAGCGTGCAAACAAATGCCTTCAATAGTAAGCCTGGAACCACATCCATTATGCCACCTAGTTTAAGAGTCATGAATTTTGACATGAAGTGGCACAATACTGCAAGACAGGAGAGCAACATGGCAATGGTATTGGATATCGTGAATGCTCTAAAAGCTGTATGTCCAAGCAACGTGGCCATGCCTTCATTAGGTCCGTTGTTTTCATACCCTCCAGGCAGTGTGAAACCGGCTGTAAATGTGACTGTAGCAATAAGTGCAGCCACCACCAAATGGCTATCACTCACTTTCTCAAAATTTTCTTCCATTTTCTCATGACCATCCTTTACATCATCTTTACTCTCTGTTATTGGCTTCCCTATGACCTCTGTATGGATCTTGGCTCTTTTACCACTCTGTACACCGGCAGCTTTCAATAATTGTATTGTCTTGGTACATTCTTCGTGAGTGTCATCATCAAGTTTGACATCAGACTGTAGAAGAACAATAAACAGTTGGCAAGAATTCACAAAGTAAAACCATTTAGTCAAGAGAAGTAATTAAGTGGTGATTGCATTGATTCAAAATAATATGATTAAAAGAAATCTCATGTGAATTTGGGTTGCTTGAGTATAGAATTGATACCTTCATTAAAAGGTCAAGAACGGTCAGTTTTTTGTTGTTCATGGCCATTTTATTCACTCTGTTATCCTTGCAGAGAAGATTTAAAATACCATACGCTCTAGAGATTGCAGCAAGATGCAAAGGTGTGTTTCCGTCATGATCAAGTTTATTAATGTGTGCTGCAGATATGAGGTCATTTTTTAAAGCATCTTCGACTACATCTTCCTCATTTCTCGAAGCAGCAATGTGAAGAAAATTATGTCCTCTGTGGTCGAGCAGTTCCAAACAATCTGGGTGACGCTCAATGAGAACTTGAATCACATCTTTCTTTCCTTGACTGGCAGCAACGTGAAGGGGAGAAAATCCAGTTACATCTGTGGTGTAGGCAGTAGAACTATCGGATTCTAATAACAAAAGAGAAATAGTGGAATGACCAAAGTATGCAGCATAGTAAAGTGGAGTCCATCCTTCATCATCTTCTTTGTTTATATCCGACTTGGCTTGTAGTAACTCAGTGACGATATCTGCCAAAACCCCATATAAATATGTCCAATCAATCCATTGGAATTCATTAGAAGTCCAAATGTGGCAGTATTTAAGATGATCTTGGGTTTATATCTACTTCCTGGTTATGTCATTGATTAAAACTTTTTCATGACACCGTCTGTTTGTTATATATTAATGTGTTAACTTCAGATTTGGATGACTCCATAGATCTAAGGTGTGGAGATAAAATAAACTTTACATGTGAAAATATGCAGAATTAGTTTGTGAATCATTAACTGATTTCAACCTTTTGAACCATAATTGAGATTACCTGAATCCCCTCTGATAACTGCTGCGTGCAAAGCAGTCTGTCCATCGCGACCACCATGAGCTGAAGATGGACATGTTCGAAGGATTTGTTGCACCATCTCCTTTGATCCTTCATCTACAGCCAAGTAAAGAGGAGTTTCCCCAGCATCATTAGCAAAGTATTCAAATGCAGGATCTGCCTTAGTCAGCAACTTCACTACCTCATAGTGTTTATTTCGCACTGCCTCGTGCAAGGCAGTATCCCTCTTATTATTTGCCACCTTTAATAACTGCCTTAGTACTGTTTCAGATCCATCTCTATCATCATTGGTGCACTGAATGAGAAGTGCAACTATTTCATCTAGACCTTGCCTTGCAGCAATGTGCAGAGCAGTGTCGCTGTTCATGTTTTTCTTCAGTAGCAGTGATGGACATAGTTTGAGGACTACTTGTACACATTCATTCTTTGCAAACTGTACTGCTAAATGAAGTGCCGTATTTTTTGTGCGAGTCTTCTTCTCGAAGATATTGAATTGGTCGAGTCGGCAGAGTTTCCTGTTGCTATGGCTTTGTACAAACAAGAATCCATAGCTGAAGTCTGAAGTTGATGATGGAGTTATTAGCTGGAAAAAGAGCTCTGCTCTGTGGCGAATTGAGGGGTAATATTGGAATTTTTTTCCAAATTTTAATCCTTTCAATCATAACCGTTCCAAAAATTTTGGAGACAATCTCTACCATTGAAAAGAAAAAAACCTACAGCAGCCGCCTTCATCCCTTGGCCGATCGGCCGTCGCCTGTGTCACGCCCCGATTTTCGAAGGAAACGAAAATCCCAAAATCCACTTAGGATTATCCGTTTCCCCCAAAACTCGGGACGTGAGAATTCAATAATAACAGAAACAAATAGCAGCATGAACTAAACAACTAAAACGAATAAAAAGTCTAACCCGGAGAAGACTGGCATGGCTAGCTCACTAGCGAAACTCCAGTAATGCAGCTCAAAATCTCTAAACCTGAAAGACTACTCGGCTACATTCCAAAAGGAATGTACCCAAGAAGCAAAAGCTCACTCGGGTCAGCAATAAAGCTGGTGTGAGAAATCTTCATCCCAAAAATCAATAAATCCGCACATGATAACATTAAAATAAACCAAACAATAAATAACCACACCATCAGGTAGTTCCTCAATGAGGCAATGGTGTTATCATCCTAATAAATAAATATGCATTCTTTATTACTAATAAATAAAATTTATGACTTATCAATCCTCATAAATGCAACAACAATACAATTCATAATCATATTAGACTATTATTGAAATATTAAACAAACACATTTTTCTACCTTTAGGAAGACGTGTAGTTCTCATTCAATGGTTGAATGAGCATTTAGTTTCTTCCTTTAAGGTAATCACGCATATACACAAAAAGAAATCTCGCTACTTTTCCACAATCGCACTCTCCTCCTGTGCCGAACACACCTCACCCAAGTGTGCCTCCCTTGCCTTCGAAACCACTCGGAGCGTACATGTTCCAAGTGGGGTGCCACCTAGAGGAACATGTCATCACACCCGAAGTCCGATCCATGGCAAGTATTCTTCCTAAATCTACACGTACAACCGAACTCACATGGAACGGTGCACCGATATGCAAGCAAGTCTGCATACCCATAATATCACATGTATACAAACAAGTCTGTATACAAAACAAATTTCTTTTCTTTTCACTTTTTTTTTTTTTTTTCGGAGTTGTGGAAAAGAGCATAAAATAAATAAATCCTCAAAACTCTTTTATGGTGACGCTTTGTCAGCCATAAATAAATCAACCACAGTATCCACCATTCTGTTGGGGAACAAGTAATATTTGACACATTGTCAAGTAAGCATGTCACACTCTAAATTGTACAAACAAATGAATTTGGCAGCCAGAGTATTAAAAGTAATATCAGGCACTAATATAACCGCATGAAACGTATGCTTATCATAAGCTCATATGCCAATTCAGTGTACGTATACTCTTCCTAATAAGCTTCAACATGAGTATGGATAACAAGAATTCAATCTCTATGTGATCATGAATCAAGAACCATACAACTAAAATAATCAACTTGAAAAGAAAACAAGAACTCAATTTCCCAAAGATAAGGCATCACTAATGCTTAAAACAACTAGTGACTTGAAGTAACATATAATCAAACAAGTGGATGGCATTTCCAGTTTCCAATTCACACAAAGTATATTTGATGTTCAAAATACTAAATATTGAAATCAGTGAATGGGTTTTAGCTCTATTGATTTCATTCTTGTCTCAATTGACTTTATGTGTAAAGCTTAAACTCATACCTATAACTTAAATCAATTGAGGTGGAATTCCATGGAAGCAACAAAAAATGACGGAGGTACTCATACGTCTAAAATACTTTATGATGCATGGTCTAAAATGCATCAAACCAAAACTAGTCCAAAGTAAGGATGCAACTCAGGAAAACTAATCCGACCCCAGAATGAACTAGTCCATTATCTGGACTACTCAAAGTCTATATGGCTGGTGTGTCCCTGAATTAGACTCACTCACTCAATAGTTGTCTATATGCATAACAGATTTTCTCTTGCAAAGGAATTGGGATTTTGGGACAAAAATGTTTCTGATGGCCATTATGATAATTTGAAAAGAGAGAGGTTGTTGAGTCCAAGCAAAAAAAAATGTGACCTGGAAGACTTTTGTAGGGACATGGAAGCCATTTGGGCGGGTAATTTATGCATCAGCCTCCCAATTCTACATTGTGAATCATAAGAATTTAAATCACAAAACAGTTTTAGATTCTAAGTTATGTAACAGCAGAGTTGTTTGGCAACGAAATGCCATAGTCTATTATCCCCTAATAGCAAATGAAACATGATAAGAAACAGGTGCGAAGATCAATTATAGACCAGAAGAGAATAATGAGTTAGATGTCTATCAGCTTATTATTAACCCAAACAAACACATCCAAGTTTATCAATAACAAGTTGAAGAGACTGAAAGAAACATATTGTATGTGCTTCAGATCGATCAAGGTCACACATACTGGTAATCTAAAACACAAAAATAACAATTGAATTGAATGAAATTGGTAGAAAAGAAACTCATAAATTTCAGATCTAATGAATAATACATCGTTCTAAAATTCACATAAAGAAATAAAAGAGATGGAAGAAAAACTCACCTCAACATAAACAATGAAACCACCATGCAATGGATTCTCAAGTGAACGAACAGAAATTATCAAAGAAGCCCCAACTACGCCTCCATCTTCGAGCCCAAACAATGGCCAATAAAAATCAGGAACCCCCCCCCCCCCCCCCCATCTCTTCGTCCTCAACCACAAACCACCTCTCATCGGCTGACTCTCTTCTTACATCTTCATCTTGACAACCCACATAATCAACCATCTCATTGTCTCTTTCTTGTTCAGAAACTAACACAGCCAATCATCTTTGGCTTGTAAAACACCACTCAGAAGTTCCAAGAAGATGTCATCACTGCTTGCAGAAGTAGATGGTTCTGCTGAAACTCTTTGGAGGACTTCCACAGCAGAGTCATTAAGTTGAAGCTGACCAAGAATAGAGACAACTTTCTTCTCCTTGTCCTCAGACCATGGAACAGCTTCTAGATACTCCAGGCATGACACAATTCCTGTATCAAACTGGATAGCAGCCTATCCTTAAGTATCCCCAACACCTTGCCAACCTCCTCTTTCACCAATCTCTTCATTAAATCATCACAATACATCAAAACAACAGTCTCCACATAAACCTCAACATCATCACAATCACAAATGTCCACAGAAATACTAACCCTCTCATCCCCAAGCTTCTCCCTAAATCACCCCTGCAACACGCCCTATCTTACTCCCATCTCGACCTCCAACCAACCCTCACCAACATACAGCAAAGAGAGGGACGAGAGAGGAAGGAAAAGGAGCAGTTTGGGGCGGTGGGATCAAGCTCGCCGCCAAGGAGAAGAAATTGTGAAGGGAAGGAGAAAGAGAAAAGGAAGGAGAAAAGAAAAAGGAGAAAGAGGTTTATCCTCTTTATAAGGTGGGTGGCTATTCGCCCCCACCGAACTTCCTAATGCACCCACCCTATTTCACAAAATAAAAACCCTACTTATTAGTTTAATAAAAGCCCACAACCAAGCCCAAATACAATTGGGTAACAACCCATCAACATTAGGGTTTACAAAATTTTTATATTTATTTAATTAGGCGGGTATTACAATATATACAACTCAAAAGAATCTCGTCCCGAGATTCGGTAGATGAAGGTAAATAGGAAATTAATTTTTAAATAAACAAATTACACGTCACATGGATAAACAAATAGCTCATACGTATGCCCATAACTTAATGAAGACAATCACACAAAAATATAAATATTTTCAGTAAGTAGAAAAATTATGGGATGCTACAATATATACAACTCAAAAGAATCTCGTCCCGAGATTCGATAGAAGAAAGAAAGTTAAGCGAATTTCAAAAATGCAACTTTTCAAACGAAAGAAGATTTTAAAATAAAAATTTTCAATTGAATTTTATTTGCATAAATTTTTATTGTCATTAAAAAAAGTAGTGGTGTTACAATATACACAACTCAAAAGAATCTCGTCCCGAGATTCGCGAAAAGGGTTAACTAAAGATTCAAGATAACAAACTACTACAAGAAAACGACACGAAATAATGTCATCCACTATTGACATTAAAATAAGTTAGTCACAGAAATCTCATATCGAGATTCACGAAGAAAAAAAAAACAATAAATAGTTCAAGGCTCATCCTTGTCACTTTATCTCTAGACAGTTACACTACTACTCTCCCATATCCACATTCCGAGGATCACCTAGACTCTATCCCAGCCTAGGCTAACCAAATGCTCTGATACCAAACTGTCACGCCCCGATTTTCGAAGGAAACGAAAATCCCAAAATCCACTTAGGATTATCCGTTTCCCCCAAAACTCGGGACGTGAGAATTCAATAATAACAGAAACAAATAGCAGCATGAACTAAACAACTAAAACGAATAAAAAGTCTAACCCGGAGAAGACTGGCATGGCTAGCTCACTAGCGAAACTCCAGTAATGCAGCTCAAAATCTCTAAACCTGAAAGACTACTCGGCTACATTCCAAAAGGAATGTACCCAAGAAGCAAAAGCTCACTCGGGTCAGCAATAAAGCTGGTGTGAGAAATCTTCATCCCAAAAATCAATAAATCCGCACATGATAACATTAAAATAAACCAAACAATAAATAACCACACCATCAGGTAGTTCCTCAATGAGGCAATGGTGTTATCATCCTAATAAATAAATATGCATTCTTTATTACTAATAAATAAAATTTATGACTTATCAATCCTCATAAATGCAACAACAATACAATTCATAATCATATTAGACTATTATTGAAATATTAAACAAACACATTTTTCTACCTTTAGGAAGACGTGTAGTTCTCATTCAATGGTTGAATGAGCATTTAGTTTCTTCCTTTAAGGTAATCACGCATATACACAAAAAGAAATCTCGCTACTTTTCCACAATCGCACTCTCCTCCTGTGCCGAACACACCTCACCCAAGTGTGCCTCCCTTGCCTTCGAAACCACTCGGAGCGTACATGTTCCAAGTGGGGTGCCACCTAGAGGAACATGTCATCACACCCGAAGTCCGATCCATGGCAAGTATTCTTCCTAAATCTACACGTACAACCGAACTCACATGGAACGGTGCACCGATATGCAAGCAAGTCTGCATACCCATAATATCACATGTATACAAGCAAGTCTGTATACAAAACAAATTTCTTTTCTTTTCACTTTTTTTTTTTTTTCGGAGTTGTGGAAAAGAGCATAAAATAAATAAATCCTCAAAACTCTTTTATGGTGACGCTTTGTCAGCCATAAATAAATCAACCACAGTATCCACCATTCTGTTGGGGAACAAGTAATATTTGACACATTGTCAAGTAAGCATGTCACACTCTAAATTGTACAAACAAATGAATTTGGCAGCCAGAGTATTAAAAGTAATATCAGGCACTAATATAACCGCATGAAACGTATGCTTATCATAAGCTCATATGCCAATTCAGTGTACGTATACTCTTCCTAATAAGCTTCAACATGAGTATGGATAACAAGAATTCAATCTCTATGTGATCATGAATCAAGAACCATACAACTAAAATAATCAACTTGAAAAGAAAACAAGAACTCAATTTCCCAAAGATAAGGCATCACTAATGCTTAAAACAACTAGTGACTTGAAGTAACATATAATCAAACAAGTGGATGGCATTTCCAGTTTCCAATTCACACAAAGTATATTTGATGTTCAAAATACTAAATATTGAAATCAGTGAATGGGTTTTAGCTCTATTGATTTCATTCTTGTCTCAATTGACTTTATGTGTAAAGCTTAAACTCATACCTATAACTTAAATCAATTGAGGTGGAATTCCATGGAAGCAACAAAAAATGACGGAGGTACTCATACGTCTAAAATACTTTATGATGCATGGTCTAAAATGCATCAAACCAAAACTAGTCCAAAGTAAGGATGCAACTCAGGAAAACTAATCCGACCCCAGAATGAACTAGTCCATTATCTGGACTACTCAAAGTCTATATGGCTGGTGTGTCCCTGAATTAGACTCACTCACTCAATAGTTGTCTATATGCATAACAGATTTTCTCTTGCAAAGGAATTGGGATTTTGGGACAAAAATGTTTCTGATGGCCATTATGATAATTTGAAAAGAGAGAGGTTGTTGAGTCCAAGCAAAAAAAAATGTGACCTGGAAGACTTTTGTAGGGACATGGAAGCCATTTGGGCGGGTAATTTATGCATCAGCCTCCCAATTCTACATTGTGAATCATAAGAATTTAAATCACAAAACAGTTTTAGATTCTAAGTTATGTAACAGCAGAGTTGTTTGGCAACGAAATGCCATAGTCTATTATCCCCTAATAGCAAATGAAACATGATAAGAAACAGGTGCGAAGATCAATTATAGACCAGAAGAGAATAATGAGTTAGATGTCTATCAGCTTATTATTAACCCAAACAAACACATCCAAGTTTATCAATAACAAGTTGAAGAGACTGAAAGAAACATATTGTATGTGCTTCAGATCGATCAAGGTCACACATACTGGTAATCTAAAACACAAAAATAACAATTGAATTGAATGAAATTGGTAGAAAAGAAACTCATAAATTTCAGATCTAATGAATAATACATCGTTCTAAAATTCACATAAAGAAATAAAAGAGATGGAAGAAAAACTCACCTCAACATAAACAATGAAACCACCATGCAATGGATTCTCAAGTGAACGAACAGAAATTATCAAAGAAGCCCCAACTACGCCTCCATCTTCGAGCCCAAACAATGGCCAATAAAAATCAGGAACCCCCCCCCCCCCCCCCCATCTCTTCGTCCTCAACCACAAACCACCTCTCATCGGCTGACTCTCTTCTTACATCTTCATCTTGACAACCCACATAATCAACCATCTCATTGTCTCTTTCTTGTTCAGAAACTAACACAGCCAATCATCTTTGGCTTGTAAAACACCACTCAGAAGTTCCAAGAAGATGTCATCACTGCTTGCAGAAGTAGATGGTTCTGCTGAAACTCTTTGGAGGACTTCCACAGCAGAGTCATTAAGTTGAAGCTGACCAAGAATAGAGACAACTTTCTTCTCCTTGTCCTCAGACCATGGAACAGCTTCTAGATACTCCAGGCATGACACAATTCCTGTATCAAACTGGATAGCAGCCTATCCTTAAGTATCCCCAACACCTTGCCAACCTCCTCTTTCACCAATCTCTTCATTAAATCATCACAATACATCAAAACAACAGTCTCCACATAAACCTCAACATCATCACAATCACAAATGTCCACAGAAATACTAACCCTCTCATCCCCAAGCTTCTCCCTAAATCACCCCTGCAACACGCCCTATCTTACTCCCATCTCGACCTCCAACCAACCCTCACCAACATACAGCAAAGAGAGGGACGAGAGAGGAAGGAAAAGGAGCAGTTTGGGGCGGTGGGATCAAGCTCGCCGCCAAGGAGAAGAAATTGTGAAGGGAAGGAGAAAGAGAAAAGGAAGGAGAAAAGAAAAAGGAGAAAGAGGTTTATCCTCTTTATAAGGTGGGTGGCTATTCGCCCCCACCGAACTTCCTAATGCACCCACCCTATTTCACAAAATAAAAACCCTACTTATTAGTTTAATAAAAGCCCACAACCAAGCCCAAATACAATTGGGTAACAACCCATCAACATTAGGGTTTACAAAATTTTTATATTTATTTAATTAGGCGGGTATTACAGCCTGCTTGGCTGGCGCCATCCAGGCCGTCGCCCTGCTTCCAAGATGTTGCTTGGTCGACTGCTGGTGTCTGGTTCCTGGTTTTTCTGGAGATTGGTTTCCTGGATGTGATTGGTCGTGCTGCTGTTTCCTAGACGTGCTGCCTGTGATTCTTGGTGCTTGGTATTCAGATCGTATTTGGTCGATTCGCTGGCGATTGTTCCCTAGCTGTGTTGCTGTCTTTTGTTTCCTAGACGTGGATAGTATTTTCTATGGAGGCGACACAGCCAGCCAAGGGGGTTGCCCCTGCGGTTGGCAAGGAGGATGACTGATCTCCTAGGCGTTCTTTTGCGCAGGTTCTTGGGAATGCGATGAAGGATGACCTTGACGACAAGCCGACGGATTCCACGACTTTTAGGAAAAAAGGAAGTCCGGCTTTGCGGCTATCCGATTCGGATATTGCAAGAGGTGAGTCTCATGTTTCCAATCATATTGTTGTTATGAAATTCTCAAGTTTTAGGCCGTCGCTAGATTCGATACGAGACTCCATTCATAGATCTTGGGGGATTACCGGTGAATTTATAATGGGTTTTATTGACCCTAGGCATGTGATGGTTTATTTACAATCTGAGGATGAAGTCAAAAAAGTTTTATCCAATGATTCTTTTACGATTCGGGGAGTTAGATAAAAAATGTTTCGTTGGCATCCTGGTTTTAGCCTAAGGGCGGATCCGGAGTTGGCACCATTATGGATTGAACTTCCTAACCTTCCTTTTGCTTTTTTTCTTCCCACCATCATGAAGGCAATTGGGGATTCCTTTAGTAGTTTCCTGCGGATAGATGATGAAACTAGATTTTTTGCCCGCCCACAGGTTGCCCGTATGTGCGTTGAGATGGACGTTAGTAAACCTCTCCCACATAGAATTTGGCTTGAGAGTTCAAAATATGGGGGCTTCTGGCAGAAATTGGAGTATCCTGGATTCAAATATTGTGATCATTATTCCCTAATTGGGCATGAGAAGGACTATTGCAGAAGGTTGGTAGGAAGCAAGAACAAGCTAAGTTTGATGGAAAAATCTACAAAGAAAATAAGTCGCTTGACAAGGCCAAGCAAAAACAAAAACATGTTGAGGATAAGCAAGATCAAAATGTGCAACAGAAAATGTATGTTCCGGTTGCCACGAAAGCGATGGGAGCTAAAGCAAAAATAGGAGTTAGCGGGGCCAAAAATTCTAAAGGAGTCGAGGTTTGTAGTGCGCCTGTAAATGAAATCAATGAGAAAACAAGTGGCAATGAATCCGATAATGTGATTTCAGCTAATAAATTCAGGGTTCTTGCGGAAGATAATTCGGAAGAAATTGGGGAGGGTCCTGAAGATGAACTAAACACCCAGGAAGTAAGCCGGACGGCGGAACAATACACAAAGGTGATTAAGGATGAAGTTGAAAAGTTGCAAGATACGCTAAAAGGGGCTGGATATACAACCAGTGAAATTAAAATGGCAATGATGAAGCAGAATTGTGATGACTCTGCACAAGTTCAGTCCGACAATGCTGAAAATGCACAAGCTAAGTCTGATGAAGGATCCGCAAATGCAGCCCTGTTGTGGATCGTTCCTTTTGTGGCAGATACTAGCTCAGAATCTACACAAGCTACGTCCAACATAGCTGACTCAGAGGACCAGCATCACATCAATCTCTTTCCCACGAGTCAGTGTGATGAGCTGGATTCGGGGTTACCTACATTGGATAAAATCGGACAGCAGGGTACTAGTTCAACTAAGAATCAGGGTGCGCCAGTCCTGGCACAGTCGCATGAAGTTGGACAGCTTCCTTCAACGTGTTTGCATGCCGCCGATCACGACACTTTAGTGGACGCCGTAGTAATTGAAGCTCAGAATATAAAACAGATTAATTATTTGGTTCGTAATGCTAACAGCGAAAACGAATTGGACAACGATACAGATATTTCGGATGAAGTCACTTCGGAAGAAGAAGATAGAGTACACACAATGTCAGGTTTCAAGACAAACCAGATTCTTTTAACGAAAAGATTCGATAAGAGGATTATAAACAACGACTTCAAGGTATGTCTTCGAAGATCTAATAGAATGAGGAAAAGCAACAGTAAGTACCGGTTTTGATCTAGGGGTTTGGGTTAGCCTAGAGGATAAATATGTCTATTTCTGTTTTTTGGTTTTTTCCTTACCAATTTGTTATTATATCCCGTTTTGAGACAAGTAATTAAGGTCTGACATACCATAGCTGTCTCTCCATAGCGGAGATTTATTAAAAAAAATAAAATAAAAAAATAAAAAATAAAAAAGTTGATCATGGTGAGACCCTTTGGGTGACTTAAGTTTCTCTTTTGTTATAGTTTATACCCCCTTTTCATGGAGTGCTTAGGGTGTTAATTGGCACAGTTTCCTCACTGTCTCACTTTAACTCCATTAAGGTTTGAAGACTATTCGATTAAGGATTTCGTGAAATCAATCTCCACGAGCCTCCTCTGAATAAAATAAGACTTGAAGTGTGCAAAAAATTAATAGCTCCCTCCTCTAAAAGACTAAAACATGCTCCTTAACTTGTTTGCTATCGTTATTTATTTTTCTTCCTTCTTGGTGCTTTCCCCCACCAGTATATATTTTTCTTTCATTTTTCTTTTACATAAAATAAACTTTGACAAAATCAAATGTTCCTAAATTTTTTTCAGTGAAACTGAAAATTTTGAGTTCTCTCAAATTGTTTCTATAACAAAATTTGAAACTTCAAAATATGCAGTTTTCCTCTAATGATTATGCTCTTCCTTTTTGTAAATTCAAGTGTTGCCTCCCACATTCAGATAAACATCACTGTGTTCATTTGCTGTCCTAAAATTACCCCATTTTTCTCAGTATATTGTATTGTTTAATGAATATGGTTGTTGCTGAACCCGGTTAAGAGGATGGTATGGAGATGTAAAGTTGCTAACAATAGTTTTATGAAGACGAAGTCAATAATAAGAGGGTGGAAAACCACGTTCTGGTTCAATTCAATGACATGGATTTGGCGAGACACATTTCAAGGACATGAATTTTTTTATATACACATTTTGCAGTTGCTTTTATCAATAAAATAGGTTACATTTGCCTTGGATAGATATCAGATTTCCAATTGCCATGGGTTATATGCCTTCATGGAAATTAAAAAGCAAATACACATGCCACACGCATTGACAAGAAACTGTGATCTGCAGAAGAAATTGTATGGCAACTTGTATGCCAATACATTAGTGAAGAAGAAACATGCGGAAATCTTACAAATGGTTTATGTGAGACTCAAATTTTGTATGAGTTGGCTAATGGAATATATTTTCATTGAATTATATAATTATTATTTTAGATATTAATTTCAATTTTTTTTTTTAGGTTTTATACAACTTGTGAACAAACAATTCATTTTTTTTAGTTTTGCATTACATATAAAACTTCATTGAAAACAAAAAATAGGAGCATGTCACAATGATAAAAATATGAATTGTCAATAGCAAAAAATCATACGCTCCAAAAGGACCGAAAATAAGTTTTTATTAAACTAAACAATTTTGTAATGTTAGCAATTACTAATAAAATTGCATTGAATTTTTTTTTAAAAAAATACATATGAGCTCCAAGAGTACCAAACTATGGTCATTTACTAAAAATATTAAACTTTCAACCACTACACCAACAAAGATATTTTGAAATATTTGAATAAACAATTATCATATTGTACTATAATTATATAATTGATTTTTTGTAAAGCTAAGTATTTATTAAAAGTATTTTGAAAGTTGAGTGGGGCAACTACCCCCTCGCCCCTGCTTACAAGTAGGGGTAGGCAAGAACCCCGGTCCCGACCCGTCCGACCCGGTCCGATATGGTCCCGAACCAATTTAAATCGAGACCAACCGGTTTATACAGTTTTTATACCGGTTCCAACCGATTTTCACTAATTTTGTCCCGAACTATTCCAGTCCGTCCCAGTTTCAACAATTAGCCCAAGCCCAATTGATTTTTATCAATTTTCAAAATGTGGTTGAAGTAGAGAAGTACATTCAAAATGTGAGACAAGTAGATTTGAAGCTTCTTTGGTCTCTATGAAGTATGATCCACCTCCACACAATCTTGGTGGTTCAACCACAATTTCATCTGTCACCCTCACTGTTTTTTGTGGGTGAAGAAGATCTAAACACAACACATTTGGTCCAAGCCATTTTTGGCATGGTTTTACTTTACCTACTGGATTCTCTCGACTATAGCGAAAAAAAAACACAAGTCCAAATGGGTGCAAGACAAATTAGTTTTTAAGCATATTAGGCTAGTTCTTTGTTACCTTTTGGAAAGAAGCTAGATACACAACATACAAAAGTATCATCCCACATTTAAAAACCTTCAATATGCCTTCGTAATGTGATTAAAATTAGATTTCAGTGCCAGGAGCTTCAACTACAATCAACCATCGACTCTAAATTTTATACATTCCAACCAATTTGTTGGAAGGGTGTAGGGTGCATAAACTATAAACTACTTCATACATATGCAATCCACTTATACATCTCCATACCAATATACTACAAGACAATTACATGCTCTAATATACCAATATATCAATATACTTATGTATAAGTGACAATTACATGCTCCAATATACCAATATACTCGTGTATAAGTGACCATTACATGCTCTAATCTACTACTAGTTAACATGGACTCAAATCTACTACTAGTTAACATGGGCCTTTTTTTAACCGCGATGGCATGGTCCCGACCCGGACTGTCCCGATTCAAAACAGTCTGGTACCAACCGGGTAAGCCCAAAAAAATTTGATTTTCCAACCCGTACCGTTCCCGTTTCACTATATCGGGACCAGAACCGGGATTAGCCCAAACCCGGACTGACCCGAACCGTGCCCACCCCTACTTACAAGTGTGTTTATAGTGACAAGAAATTGTAGATCTAGTACAGAGCATTGAAGCCGCAAAGGAGCATGTCTCATCATCATAAGCAATTCAAACATAGGAAGGATCCATGACACAAGATAACGAGGAGGGAAAGGATTAACTCCTTGTAAAGCTTAGTGAAAGTTATAAAATCTATTTCTGATGGACAAAAATGTTAAATTTTCAAAAAATCATTGCAGTGGCTGATAGAGAAACCACCACATATAAAAAGCCAGAAAAAAAGGCATTTTCTGGCGAATAGGTATCCTAATCCGCCATAAACACCTAGAACTACAATTAGCCAGGAATAATATCTAACGGATATAAGCTCCACAACTGAGACATTTTTGTCGCATATAACAAAAAACTGACACTTTTCTAGCGCCTATATTCGCCACAATTGAAGCATGTCTGCTGCTTATATCCGCCACAATAGAAGCATTTATGGCACTTTTATTCCATACAATATAATATGATATATTTTAAATTTTGTAATTAACCGCCACATATAATCATTTAATTTTTTAATACAAAAACTTAATTGTTATCCCTACACAAATTTTATTTTAATTTTTAATAAAAATTAATAAATTATGTAATTATCCGTTTCAAATAATTAATAAATGTCGGTACAAATTTACAAGAAAAGCTACAGAATTATTAATTGTCATATACATCCGCCAAAAAAAGATAAGCAAATCTACTATCCAAATCTACTATCGAAGCCCTTGACCAAAATCTTAACATGATGCTATGCTGAATGTTTTTCTTCAGTAGCAGTGTCGCTGTTCATGTTTTTCTTCAGTAGCAGTGATGGACATAGTTTGAGGACTACTTGACACATTCATTCTTTGCAAACTGTACTGCTAAATGAAGTGCCGTATTTTTTGTGCGAGTCTTCTTCTCGAAGATATTGAATGGGTCGAGTACGGCAGAGTTTCCTGTTGCTATGGCTTTGTACAAACAAGAATCCATAGCAGAAGTCTGAAGTTGATGATGGTGAGACCCTTTGGGTGAGTTAAGTTTCTCATATAGTCAGTGAAAATTATACTTGAACATCAAGGGAGGAGTTTCCTCTGTGTCCAAGTTAAGAATGAATTTGCCAGAGCAGCTACGAACTTTACAACATTGCAATGTTCTTTGAATATTTGGTTGTTCTTTATTGGAACTTGGGGCATCTCTTTTGTTATAGTTTATACCCCCTTTTCATGGAGTGCTTAGGGTGTTAATTGACACAGCTTCCTCAGGCTCACTTTAACTCCATTAAGGGTGAAGACTATTCGATTAAGGATTTCGTGAAATCAATCTCCACGAGCCTCCTTTGAATAAAATAAGATTTGAAGTGTGCAAAAAATTAAGGGTTAATTGCACTTTCCTCCCTAAAATATATAGTCAATTCAATTTTGCCTCAATTAATATTCATATTGCACTTTCCTCCTCAGACTAATAATCAACATGCCTTGACTGTCAAGACAAGTGCTAATTTTGAAAATATCATATTTTACTGTCCAAAATACCATTTGCTTTCTTCTATGCTTTTTTCTCTACTATTACTTCCCACCCTTTGTTCCTCTTCTCCTTCTTCGTCTTCCTCTTCTTGACACATTCCAAGTCTCAACACGCCACACACCATGATTGGTAGTGGAGGAGGAGGTGCACCACTACCAACATCACAATCAGGCCCTCCAAACCCAGGCGGTCAATTCCTCCTTCAATTACTTCAAAACCCCCACCAACCACAAACATCCACCACCCCCACTCCACTGCAACCATATCACCAGTAGCAGCAACAAGATCCAATTGTTGCATCGATGGGTCCAACTCTTCCTTTCCCATCATCCAATGGTCAGGATCCCCATTCCCCTTCTCCTCTTCCTCCATGGCTCATCACCCCACACCACCCTGGCTTTGCTCCTCCTCCATAGGTTCTTGCTGGTTTGTCGCCCCAACCTTCCAATTTCCCCTTGCAAACTTCCATTTTTTCTATACTAAAGACTTACAAGAAAATCAATTAAGAGTTGTAAATTAGCAGTAACTCAACCCCTTAAAATAAATTACTAGCAAAAACTTAACCCCTTATAATAATTTTATATGTAATTTTGCCCTCTACAACAAAACTGACCTAACAGATGATGAACATGAGCTGCAACTCAAGTTTTTCCATTTATTGATGTTTGAATGTTGAATCTACATAAAATAACATGTAGATGTAGTAGTAGAAGCAGATGTAAGAGTTACTGGTGGTAAAGTCAAAATGATGGTGGTGAAAGAAGAGTTGGCGGATTATCCCAACGTCTTAATGGAATGTTGAATCTCAGCTTTCTATTTTAATTGCATCAACTTTTAATCTCAGCCTTCAGATCATTAAAGAGTATTTTGTGTAGTAAAATATGACATTTTTTAATCCAACACGTGCATTGATAGTCAAAGCACGTTGACTGTTAGTCTGAGGGGGAGAGTGCAATATGAATGTTAATTGAGGACAAAGTTGAATTGATTATATGTTTTAGGGGAGAAAGTGCAAGTAACCCAAAAATTAATAGCACCCTCCTCTAAAAGACTAAAACAAGCTCATTAACTTGTTTTCTATCATTATTTATTTTTCTTCCTTCTTGGCGCTTCCTCGTTTTTTTTTTTCACTATCATTTGCTTCCTCCTCTTCCCCTACCCCACCCGTATATATTTTTTCCTTCATTTTTCTTTTACAATCTATTTTATATATAATTAACTTCGACAAACTTCAGTTTTCCTAAAAAATTTCGGTAAAACTGAAAATTTTGAGTTTTTTCAAATTGTTCCTATAACAAAATTTGAAACTTCAAAATATGCAGTTTTCATCTAATGATTTTGCTCCTCCTTTTTGTAAATTCAAGTGTTGCCCCACATTCTGTAAAGAACATAATTGGAAAATTGTATTATTGTTTTGTGTTATTGTAATACCCGCCTAATTAAATAAATATAAAAATTTCTTATTTATTAATTGTGGCGTATATTGTAATCTCATTTATTGGGAAAAATATTTTTTTTTTGTTTGCCATTACTAAATAGAATAAAAATGTGGGGGTAGTTTATAAATTTGTGTTATTGTTCTTTTGGGCTTGGGCTGATTTTTTTTTATTTTTTTGAACTTGAGCTAGGTCTTCATTGGGTTTGATATTGATTAGGGTTTTATTTTTTTTGTGAAAAAGGGTGAGTGCATTCGAAAATTTGGTGGAAGCGAATAGCCACCCACCTTATAAAGAGAATAACCCTTTTTTTCTTTCTTTTTATCTCTTTTCTCCTTCCTTCTTTTTTCTTCTTTGATGGCCGACAATAAGAGAAAGCAAAGGAGAGAGCTGGTTGGCGATGTGGCTGTGAAGGCGAGGTCTGCAAAATAGGAGAAGATAACAACGATGAGATGGTGGTGTGGTGGTTGGTTGGTTGAAAGAGAGAAAAAAGGAGGTGGACTTATGCAGATCCATCTTGGGCTCGCATTACGGCTCTTGTTCCAGTTGTAGTTTCTTGTGCAGAAGCAGGTGATCCTGTTGCAAACAAAATCTTACTTGTTTCGGTCAGAGAGTCGGCTGACAGCGTTGAAGTAGTTGTTCAGAGACTTGGTTTATCCGGTGAAGATGGAAATAATTCTTTCCCACTAGTTATGGTTGGTGGTGTTCTTGAAGCTAATCAGAGATGGGATAAGATGGAAAGCCGATGGAAGGTTCTCTCTTCTGTCAGATGTATGTTTCTTGATGGTGTCCATTGCTCGATTAATCTGTCTCTCAAGATTAAGCGCGTGAATTCTGGATTCCACATTTATCTATATCTACTCAGTTTTCACATCTTCACTTATGCAAGCAAAAAGTATGTCCCTTTTCACACATCTCACATTTATGAATTGATTATACATGTAAATATAAGGACCAGACTAAAGTCCAGGTCTTTATTTAGTGAATAGTAGTGACCTTTACATGTCTGGTTAAAGAAATGGAAAGCTGTGGTGCAGTTGCAATTGAGGAACCTACCAAGTCAATTAATCAAAAGGACCAGGACCAGGGAAAACCAACTAATTACCAGTGATGACACATTGGCTCTTGATTGGAGTGAGATTCTCCAGGTTACCAGTGTCGTTGATTCTGAACTGAAGGTACCTTATACTGATTTGTATGTGAAGTATGTTATGACGCCCGAATTCGGGTTTTCAGATTGTTGGGGCTCCTGAGGAGGAGAAAGTGGAAGAAGAGATGGAAGCCGAGATGGTTAGTCTGTGTTGATTGAGTTTCTATTCTTGGATCAAAGGTGAGTTTTCTTATTCCCTGTATCTTGAAATCCTTGTTTCTTGACTGAATTAGGTATTTTTACGATTTGATGATGGGGTTTTTATTTTCATGGATGTGAGTTCTCTTTTACCCCTTTTAGTTTGTTTATGTGATGGTTTTGATAGTTATGTGTTGTGTGTTTAATCTAATTTGATTAAAACCTTATTTTCTTTCTTCCTGATTTTGCCCTTAACTTGGTAGATTAAATTGATGGGGTTTGATTCCTTTAATTAATTGATTTGAGTGAATGAATGGATACCCATTGTAGTTCACATTGACCTTAGGCAATTGTCAAGGCATTCAGGGTTTTTCAGGTCATCATCATCATTAGAAAAGCATGTGATTGGGTAGGGTTTGTGTAAGACTGAGGAACCCCTGAGTGCTATCATGAAGAAAATTTGGAGCAAATTATATCTCATAGGTTAGATCGGATGCGACCACATTTAGGTAGTAGGTGTATGTGCGTTTTGGATTGTCAAATCCCATCGGGTTGATATTGAAATTCATCATATGTGTCCATACAGTTTATTAAAGTTGGCTGTCAAAGTGTTGTGCCACTATCATAAATATTTTCTCGTTAATTGTCAAAGATTATAGATACAATGCTCATTTGTTTGATGAAATTCCTTAATGAAATAGAAGATGGATGTGGGGAAGTTTTACAAGAGTGAAATGAGTCAATTTTGCTTAGTTCCTAATGTATCTCATTGTCATATGCTCTTTTGATTATGACCTGAAAAATATTATCTTTGGAGTATTTCTTTGGACTTGTTTACATAGCTGGCGAGATTGATCCCAATTGCATAACATAAAATAGAAGAAAATTTTCTAGTAATAGATATTGGCTGAAATTTAACTGAGCACTTGTTTTAGTTTGAGTATTTGTATTGTTATGCCAATTGGTGTGCATATTGTTTTTTATATGATGCAAGGAGATGAGATATGTGAATTGACAATGTGTCAAATATTACTTGTTCCCCAAAAGAATGGTGGATACTGTGATTGATTTATTTATGGTTGACAAAGCGTCACCATAAAAAAGTTTTGAGGATTTATTTATTTTTATGCTCTTTTCCACAACTCCGGAAAAAAAATGTGAAAATAAAAGAAATTTTTGTATACAGACTTGCTTGTATACGTGTGATATTATTATGGGTATGCAGACTTGCTTGCATATCGGTGCACCGTTCCATGTGTGTTCGGTTGTACGTGTAGATTTAGGAAGAATGCTTGCCATGGATCGAACTTCGGGTGTGATGACATGTTCCTCAAGGTGGCACCCCACTTGGAACATGTACGCTCCGAGTGGTTTCGAATGCAAGGGAGACACACTTGGGTGAGATGTGTTCGGCACAGGAGGAGAGTGCGATTGTGGAAAAGTAGCGAGATTTCTTTTTGTGTATGTGCATGATTACCTTAAAGGAAGAAACTAAATGTTCATTCAACCATTGAATGAGAACTACTTGTCTTCCTAAAGGTAGAAAAATGTGTTTGTTTAATACTTTAATAATAGTCTAATATGATTATGAATTATATTGTTGTTGCATTTATGAGGATTGACAACTCATAAATTTTATTTATTAGTAATAAATAATGCATATTTATTTATTATGATGATAACACCTTTGCCTCATGGAGGAACTACTTGATGTGTGGTTATTGTTTATTGTTTATTTTGATATTGTCATGTACGGATTTATTGATTTTGGGATGAAGATTTTTCGCACCAGCTTTATTGCTGACCCGAGTGAGCTTTTGCTTCTTGGGTACATTCCTTTTGGAATGTAGCCGATTAGCCTTTCAGGTTTAGAGATTTTGAGCTGCGTTACTGGAGTTCCGCTAGTGAGCTAGCAATGCCAGTCTTCTCCGGGTTAGATTTTATTTGTTTAAGATGTTTAGTTCATGCTGCTATTTGTTTCTGTTGTTATTGAATTCTCACGTCCCGAGTTTTGGGGGAAACAGATAATCCTACTTGGCTTTTGGGATTTTCGTTTCCTTCGAAAATCGGGGCGTGACAGTTATATTCTTTGACTGAATACAAGCTTATATATAAGTTAACTTTACCTAACCTTATGAAAACAGGAAACTTAAAACTTCTTATGCAAGATATTCTAATTGTGTCATATTTTGACTTTCCTATTCTGACTATCCAAACTTTCCTATTTGTAACTTTCCTATTCTGTAGATATTCTGACTTTCCTTCTTGTAGAAGTGAGTCAATCTTGGACATGGGCTTGGCTATGTTGAGTGTAGGCCCTACATATTCTAACACTCCCCTGCAAGCTGGACATGTAGACGCATACGAAATGTGCAGCTTTGAGGAAACTTTGAAGTCCAATTTGGTGAAGAAATTATAACTGTCGAGTGAAGCTGCTAATGGTTTGAATCGAGACATCATGATTGTCGAATTCTGAAAAATTCTGGATGATTCTTGTATGAAGAAATCATGACTCAATTTGAGTCTTGGTATTGCTCAATTTGAATCAACCAGATTTTGGTATTGCTCAATTCGAGTCAACACAATTTTTTGTATTGCTCAATTCGAGTCAACATAGATTTTGGTGGTATTGAGTAAAGATGATGGTGTGAATAGTGGACAGAAAGAGATTCAGTTTCTTTCTCTTCCCTCCGTTTCTTCTTCTTCTTCGTTTCCTCCCTGTTGTGTGACCGAACATGTGACAGTGAGAGAAATGAAAAGAGAAATATCGTGTGGTCTAAATCTGTCTCGATGTTGATATCATGTGCGTCGGAGAGACGTTGTTGTTGTTGTTCTGTTGTTCTTTGTTGAGTTGAGATTTTTTTTTGTGATCTCTCCTTGCGCTTGCTGCTCGGCGTCAAGGTGGAGGATCAGGCTGCGTGAAGTTGATGCCTGAATTTCTTTGTGTTGTTGCAAAGTGCAATTTCCCTTCAATTTGGCTAAACTTATTGTTGAGGATGTTCCTGTTGTTGAACATGAGTTTATTGAGGTTTTGGCTGCAGGTGACAATTTCACGAAGAGAAATCTATTGAGGATTATTGGTTGTCTGTTGATTGCGGTATTGTTTGTTCTGTTGATGCATGGATTATTGTGGTATGCTTTTGTTGTTGTTCTCCCTTCCCCACCTCTTGCATCTAGCGTTCGAAGGCGGGGAAGAGCTTGAGTCCCCGGAGTCTTAAGTCACCAAAGAAAGTTGCTCTGATACCATGTAAAGAACATAATTAGATAATTGTATTATTGTTTTGTGTTTTATTCTTTGACTGAATACAAGCTTATATAAGCTAACTTTAGCTAACTTTATGGAAACATGAAACTTAAAACTTTTTTATACAAGTTATTCTAAATGTCTCATATTTTGACTTTCTTATTCTGACTATCCAAACTTACCTATTTGTGACTTTCCTATTTTGTAGATATTTTGACTTTCCTTATTGTAGAAGTGAATCAATCTTAGACTTAGGCTTGGTTATGTTGAGTGCAAGCTCTACATATTCTAAATTTTTTTTAAAAGTTAACTTTACATAACCTTATGAAAACAAGAAACTTGAAACTTCTTATACAATATATTATAATTGTGTCATATTTTAACATTTTTTATTCTGACTATCCAAACTTTCCTATTTGTGACTTTCTTATTTTAAACGACACACAAGGTCTTGAGGTATATGAGTCATTTTTTTAGGATGTGTACTCATGTACACATCATTATATTCATTTGTGACTTTCCTATTTTAATTGTGTCATATTTTAATTGTGATTTTCCTATTCTATTTGTGACTTTCTTATTCTAATTGTGTAATATTTTGACTTTACTATTCTAATTCAGATACACATCATTATTTTCATTTGTTATCCTAAAATTACCCCTTTTTCTGTATATTGTATTGTTTAATGAATATGGTTGTTGATGAATCCGGTTAAGAGGATGGTATGGTGACGTAAAGTTGCTAACAATAGTAGTTATGAAGACAAAGTCATTAATGAAAGGGCTGCAAAACCACGGCCTGGTTCAATTCAATGACATATATTTGGCAAGACACACTTCAAGGATAAGAAAAAAAAGGTCTCGATTCATTTTTTTCTTTATGATTCAAACTTGTGAATGTTACACTTCTTTTTACCGGTTTATCTTCTAAACATGATTGTTTGTGTTATCTTAGCTTTTATCTTAGCTTTTATTCAAACTTGTGAATGTTACTCTAGTGTATTGCCCGTGTCGTTGGCAAGATAGAAGATGGGTCATGGTCTTTTCCCAAACTTTGATGAATTGTACTCCTTCACAAACTTTGATTTTCCAAAATATTGCTTGGTCTTTGCATTTAGACAGGTATCCAAAATCCCATGACCTATCAAAGACCAGAACTAACTCACCATAAACTGGTAAATACACCACCGGTTGGATTCAAACCTATGACCTAGTGGTATCATCTGCCAACCTCTAAATATTGAGTTGTCATGCCATTGACACCATGAGTTATATGCCTTCATGGGAATTAAAAAAAGCCAATACACATGCCACACCCATTGACAAGAAATTGTGACCTGAAGAAGAAATGGTACAGCAACTGTAAGCAAATACGTTAGAGAAGAAGAAACATGCGGTGATATCATAAATGTGTTTATAATGACAAGAAATTGTAGATCTGATACAGAGCATTGAAGCTGCAAAGGAGCACATCTCATCATCATAAGCATTTCAAACATGCGAAGGGTCGACAATACAAGATAACGAGAGGGGAAAGGATTAACTCCTTGCAAGGCATAGTGGATGGTAATATGGAAAATAGATAAAACTACTAAAGTTGTAATGGCTAGTGCCAGTGAAGGAGATGGCAGTACCTGTCAAAAACGCTGACATCATTGTTACAATTGCATAAAAGGTGCAAACATATGCACAAAATGTAAATCATCATCAGCGCCTCAGCCATCAAGCAATTTCAAAATTAATGATGTGTTCACGTGCATGTAATCTTATTTTATGAGAATCTATGAGAAAACTACCTATATTTAAGCTAATTTAGTGTAGCACTCACCATCCACTATTCAATTTCATGCAATCATTAATCAAAACAAACAATAAGAAATCTTTCAAATGAACTCATCAGTAAATTCAACTCAAACCATTCAAGATCTAATCGCTGATTTATATTAAAATCTAACAAAAATTCATAAATTAATAAAAAAAATAAACATAAAGAAAATGAAGAAAACTCACCTCTAGCTATCACGATTTGATCCATAAAAGTTCCCACGAAATTTATTAGTTCTTAACCAAAACACAGTAGTCTTATTTCTAGTTATAATATGTAAGATATTTGTTGTCAGAATATAGATATCAATTTTTCAAACCTACATGTTCATAATCATGAACAACTCAAAACACGAAAGTTGTGCAGAATGATGTTTTACTTAATATGTGATAGATTTTTTTTTCCTGTTTCGAGCTACAAAATAATTTTTACGGTGTTTTCTAACATTACGAAATTATTAAATTTTTGATTTAAGACGAAAAACAAAAGAAAGAGGACATGTTCTCTTATTTTCAACTAAAACCCTGATATCTATCTTCAAATCTCACATATAATGCCATAATAAAAAAATATCAATAGGAACTTGGGTAAACTAAGAGGTGCACATAGGATAGAGTTTTACTCACCTTTTCCGTATAAAGAAGGCTTTCTTTTCTTTTCACCTAACTTCAAGAATTTTTTGTTGTGACAATGATCAAATCTCTAAACCCTCCTATCAATTTGTAGTTGTTGATAATGAAGCAGGTTCTGAGAAAATTGTCCTCCCTTTGTTTTCGGCATGATATTATTGATGATAAGAAAACTTTTTATATGTCTCTACAACAATAACAATATAGAGATCCAAACAATTGGTCTATGTATTTTTACGGTCATTTATGTATTTTTACATTAACCGATCGCTTTGTAAGAGCATCTACTAATTTAGAAACCAATGTGCAATGTGGGTTTCTTAACTTAGAAACCATCTACAATCGCACATCCAAGAAAAGGAGTCTTGTATGGTAAAAAAAAAAAAAAAAAAAACTCTGCAATAATCATACATAAAAAATAAAAAAAATAAAGGTGAAAACCTGACATACAACACCACTCCATGTATCTAATATAGGTAAATAAATAAATAATATCATATATATATATATATATATATATATAATTAGCTGGGAGGTTTCTATTTCTTAGCAATTAACCACTACACCCAATAATCTACACATTTTAGCACACTTTTATACATAAAATTCGGAACATAGCACATATAACTGAGAGGGTATCCGATGACCTCCTCATCCATCACATAGCTGACAGGTTTAAGACATAATGGGGAATTCTAATTGGCGAGGAAATGAGTGCAGAAACGGGCGAGGGAGGGGGTTGCAGCCTTCCATCCGTGCAGAAATCTGTGCCTTTGCGCATCTCGAGGGAGATGGAGGGTTGCACCTCCCTCCCTCCCCCGTTTCCTCGCCCATTTCCTCGCTAATAAGACAAACCCAAAACATAATAGATAAAAGCTACCCCCTATCACACAAGTTGTAATGGCAAGTGCAGGTGAAGGAGCTAGCACTGCATATGTACCTGTCACAAACGCTAACATCATTGATACAATGGCAATAAATGTGCAACCAAACGCTCGACTGAGAATGTGATCAGCAATGTGTTTGTCATTAATCAATTTTAGAACGAAGTGGAACAGTACCGCCAAAGAGGAGAGAAGCATAGCCATCGTGTTTGATATGACAAATGCTTTGAATGTTGCTTTTCCTAGTAGATTGGGCTTCCCTTCATTACCATAGTCTCCAGGCAGCGCAAATCCAACTGTAAATGTCACCGCTGCAATCAGTGCTGCTACTACCAAATGGCTATCACTTACTTTGTGCATTTTTTCAAGTTCAATCTGTCTTTCTCTTTCCGGCGTCTCCTGCTTTTCCTTTTTATCGTCTTTAAGCCAAGGACCTGATTCTCCTATCTTTTCTGTTTTGATATCGACTTTCCTCTGGTTGAGACTACCAGTCCATGAGGCACCCGCGATTTCAAGTGCGATCCTGGCTCTTCTCCATTCTCTATAATCGTCATCAGAATGCTCGGAAGAATTCTAGATGGAAGAGGAAAAAGAAATGTGAAAATCAATCAGCAAGAACTTTAAGAGTAGAATTAGCCGACTTTGGTATTTATTGGTAGTTGGTAAAAATGTGTGAGACCCTTGTGTGGGTGGACATGAGGGAGAGGGTGGGGGTGAGGGTGAGGGTTGGAGTTCAATAGGCCCAACAGGCCTGTGGATCCCAAGAGGGGTTGGGCTAGCTACCAAGGGGGATCATAGTCCCACATCGCCTGGGTGCAGGATGGTTATGTGCTATATATGTGCGAGGTTGGATCTCCATAGTAAGAGGCCTGTGGAGCCCCAATAGATGGGTGGAAGCAACAAATCCTTGAGGCATACTCTGAAAGAGGCCTTTTAAAGCCGTGCGGGCTGCGGACCGATTGGGCCCAAAACGGACAATGATCGGATCGTTTACAAAATGAAAACTAGAAAAGGCCTACCTACAACAAAAAGTTCTATTCCTATAGCTACAGGAACTGGAAGTGAAATCAATCAATTATTAAAAGCACATGTCCAGATTTTTTAATTTCATTCAGATTATTGGGTGTAATATGATTTTCACTTTGAACCTCCAACTATCTTCTATTTTCTATAGTTTGGGTTTTCTTACGTACCTTGGCTAAAATATCCAAAATGTTCAAATTTTCATTGTTCCTGGATGTAACGTTCATTCTGCCATCCTCAGCAAAAACTTTGATGATCCCATATGCTTTGGAAAATGCGGAAAGATGCAAAGGTGTGTTTCCATCGTTATCTCTCTGATTAATGCATGCTTTATTTATGATTTCGATTTTGAGAGCTTCACGCATAACAATATGGGCACCATTATTCAAAGCTGCAATATGAAGAAAATTCCGACCTTTATGGTCAAGCATTTCCACACAATCTGGGGAATGATGAATTAGCTTTTCAACCACAAAGTTTTCATCGTAATGGGCAGCAACATGGAGAGGAGACATGCCGTCTTTGTCTTGAATGTAGGCAACAGATATATCGGTTTGTAATAGCAAATCACAAACCTCATCTCTACCCAAGCATGCAGCATAGTGTAATGGAGTCCACCCTTGGTTATCAGCTTCTTTGAGTAACGATGGCTTTAGTTGTAGCAATACCTTTGTGATATCTGCCACAATATTTAATAGTTAGAGTAAGTAACCTTTTGTGACGGTTATTAAGGATGTTATAGATTTTTTTCAATTTTATATCAGGGACAAGTATTCATATTTAAGATAATAAACTGTAAAGGTCAACAATTGAAGGAGTAAATGCTAAGCTAGATTTCAAGTGTCTACAAGTAATTTGATCAGGTAGAGGTAAGATTCACTTAAATTTTCATCATGGATTATATAGTGGTATTATGATTTCTACACATACACATCAAGAGTGGTTGAGTTACCTGAAATATACCAGCCCATATGTATCACTGCTTGGTGTAGAGCAGTCTTTCCATTAGGGCCACCATGAGATGAATATGGACAAGTATCCAAAATTTGTTTCACAGCATCATACGATCGAACAGCTAAATAAAGCGGAGTCTCACCTGCATTATTAGCAAAATACTCGAAGGCTGGATCAACTTCTGTCAACAATTTAATGACGTCGATGTAATTATTTCTAGCTGCCTCATGCAAGGCTGTATCTTTATATTTGTTAGCCATCCTCACCAACTGCTTCACTACTGCTTCATTTTCTCCACCCTCGACATCCTCCTCACCCAGTCTTTTTGAATTATCAATCAGAAGCTCAGCTATATCAGATAGCCCCTGCCTGGCAGCAATGTGTAAAGCTGTGTCACCTTCCATATTTGTGTTCAATAACAATGACGGACACCGTTTAAGGATCTCCTCAACACAGTCCTTCTTCTCACACTGCACTGCGACATGCAATGTTGTGTTGTTTTGGTGAGTGGTATGTAAGAGAGCAGTGGACGGAGATTGCTCAAGTACAGTGACTTTTCCCTCAAATATGGCCCTGTATAAATGAGGATCCATGGTTGTTTGACCTTGAAAATCAAGATTTTGATGTGAAGGACTTGGACAAGATGTGATGAACTACATATTGAATGTTATGAACTATATATAACAAGGGTATTGCAGCATTGATTGATTCATCCCCAAGGCAGGAATTAACTTTATCTCTCCCAGGGAATCGCACCCTAGATTGATTCATCCCCAATGTAGGAATTCGCTTTCTCTCTCCCAGAGAATTGCAGCATAGATTGATTCATCCCTAAGGCAGGAATTAACTGTATCTCTCCCAGGGAATCGCAGCATAGATTGATTCATACCCAAGGCAGGAATTAGCTTTATCTCTCCTAGGAATTGCAACATTGATTGATTCATCCCCAAGGCAGGAATTAGCTTTATCTCCCCCAGGATAGAAATCGTTTTGAACACTATAGTCTTTATTCTACATTGCTATCTCCTTTATTGTGGATTTTGTAATTGTCTCTCGCAGAAAAAGATGAATGTTAAATCACTATCTGGTGTTTTGTTTTGAATCTCATTCTTCTTTTGGTGGATGGAGTTTGGATGGAAAGATTCAAAAGAAAACTCGAGGTGGGAACCTTCCATTTGTTAGAAAAGGTCCTCTATTAGGAAACGAAAAATTAGGTGTAGGAATTTTATTTTTTTTTTTATTTTCTATTCTTTTGGTTTTTTGGTTAATTGAGATAAATTGTTTGATCTATACAATATTTTTGCTCTAAGTTTGTAGCCAATTATTGAAGATGAAGAAAAAGAACGGAATGCTCAAGGGGGCTGAATCTTTCAGCCATACACAGTTGTCAAGCAAAGAAGAAGATGAGACTGAAGCTCTATCAACCTAAGGACCAAGAGGATGTACCTCTCCTTCAAGGATTGGAGATCGATCAACACTGTTATTCAAGAAAAATTAGAAGAAAAATATTGCAACTATTTCTGCAAACAAAAACGAATTGATGTATATAATCAAATGTTCAAGTGAACCATTCAACTTTAAACTCGGTTCCTACAGAATCAAGATCACACCAACGAGAATTTTACTTCCAAGGTGACCATGAAATGAACTTAATACACAAATAGTAGCATACTCCAGTTTAATCCTTAATCCTCCTCCAAGTTGATCGAATCTTTGAACTTTCCATACAAAATCTTCTTTAGCTCTGCCATCTGTCCCAACACTGATTCCTTCTCCTCCTCAAGCTTCACCAAGTTCTTGCTAGTTAACTCTTTCATCTCCTCAATCTTGTTCTCTACTTCTTCTTTGGGCATATGAGAAAAAATCTCTCCTATCTGAAACCTTACTACCTCCTCGTCAGTGAGTATCAACTCATTGCTTGCATCTTCAAGATTCTCATTTGTTTCCTGCAAAAAGCAGATCAATGAAATCGTCAATGCAACATTAATTGCAGATGAAATATCATTCCTTGGTTGCAGATGCAACTGCATGTATCTTTGCATGAGACTGCTCAAACTAATGCAAATTGTACAGTACTTTTAGCAAATTTAGAGATGCGGCCACTTTGAAGATAATTTGCGCTTGAACAGTAGTGTAGCATTGGCCCAGTTGCTACTTGATCCTTAGAAGCTAAAAAACACTAAACATGAATCTTGTGCAGGAAAATTTAGAATAAGGGTGTCTTTGATTTCACTGAAATTTTTCCCAAGAAAATTTGCCAAAAGTTAAAAAGTTGGAAGGGAGAGGAAGCTAATGAAGAACATGAATTTACCCTCTGGGTTTTTTTACAAAATTGTAAGAAAAATATTTTCTTAGGGGAAGAACCTTTGCCAAAAATAAAGTCATCTTCAATCCCAAGGACATTATTTTCCCACTTCCTCTCCTATTTCATCTATTTTCACATACAAATTCTCAGAATCAAAACATACCCCAACATGTTAGGGCATCGTATTAAAGTCTTAAGCATGTTTGGTTGCATGGAATCATGTCATGGGATGATGCAACCAAACACACCCTGAGAGTAAAACCATTCATCAAATTGCCATCACCATCAAGTCTTTGGTTTGGTTTTGGGGGATCATTTGGGATATTCTCAGAGCGGTCCCTGTTCATGTATGTATGTTTGACTGGGCTAATTTGCTCATGAGCTAATCTGGTACTATGTGCTTTTCTTTTGCATTGTGAGTTTCTCACTCACAGGCCTTTCTAGTGCAAGTTTCTGTTTGTCACGCCCGATAAAAAAAATTGGTAAGGGAATGATAAAGCAACCTGGTCCTCCTTAGGATGTCCATTGCTTCATTCTTTGAGAAAGAGAGGTAGTGAATTTTAAGAATAGTCTTGTGTATGAGACAAAGGAAGTCAACCTTTGTCTCTTTTCCAATGCTTTCTATACATGAACGGCAATTGTGCCTAAATTTTCCGCTCAGTTCCTTTCCAATGCGGCACTAAGTCCCTACTCAGTCTCAGCCAATTTCCTCTTCCTCACTTACTCTCCTAACAGATTATGCAAGCGCATAGTACACACATGTATTTCGGGCAAAACCCTTATTAGTTTATTGCTTCTCAAAATAGGGATTATAACTCACAACCCAATGTCTTTCTCAAGGGCAGGGTGTTGGCCTTTATATAATAGACCTACAAGAATCCTGACAATAACTAACTAAGCACATGTCAACAAGCAATACAAGGTTCCTTCATTTGCTATCCTGACTCCGCGACATTCAATCGGTCCTGGATGGATTGGTTAGCAACTTCCCAACAAAGATCATAACCATACCAATTGCCCAATCTCTGTCTACCAACATATGCAATCCTAAATAACCATCCCAATTGCAGCCTGTGCTCCGTGCATGCCTCCTGCACATCATTGCTTAAGTCATGTGCAGCATGTTCCCGGAACAAGCCATGCATATCAGTCCACAGACCAGCAATCTGTCCATCCATTCGCAGCAGTTTATCCGTCCATGCACATCAGTCCATCTATGATCTATCCATGCATTTATCTAGACCAAGTGTGTTACCTCAGCATACCGATCCTTGATCCGTCTGCCTATCATTCGTGTCATCCAAGCACTCAGCACATGCCTCAGCATACCGCCTATGCTTCAATCCATACTCCTGTCTCAAGCATGCCTTGGCCATGCTGTGAGCAAGTCTCGAGTCTGGTATCTATCATACTTCTCAGTTGTGCCTGACTAGTCCAACCTAGCATGTACTAATGTCCATGAGCCATCTCAAGGGTTGGACATTGACATACACGCGTACATCATTCCTGTTCTAAGTCATCTCATCAGCAAGCGAGTCTTATGGAATGCACAGCCTGCCTTGTTGTGCATGGTCCACTCGTGGTCCATTACTAGGGGTCTAACAAACCTCCCCCACTTGAGCTTGACGCCCTCGTCAAGGCAACCTGTTTCGAGTATCCCGGAATTTCTTTTTCGAACTGCCACAACCTCGTGTCCCTCTCCCATGAGTTTTCACTATCCGGCAATCCCTTCCATTTAACCAAAAAGAAAACACGTATGTTCTTCTTACTTTGTCCCAACTCTTTCCTGTCCAGAATTTTCTCAACCTGCCTATCATATTGAGTTCTGACAACTGACAACTGACAACTAGAGGGGCTCGTTGATGTTCTGCCTAGATGAATCAAAGGGTTTCAAGAAACTAACATGAAAAGTTGGGTTGATTTTCAGCCTCTCGGGTAGTTTCAATCTATAAGCTACTCAACCAACTTTCTTTATACTTTCAAAGGGTCCATCATACCAAGGAGACAAGGAATCAGACCTCTGTGCACCGCTTTGCTGCAGATTTTCTTCCTCATTTAGGGAGTCAATTTCAACAGCACTTGATCTCCCACTTTGAACTCCAGGTCTCTCCGGTGTTCATCAGCGTACTTCATACGCTTGACAGCCTTCTCTAGATTGTCTCTTGCTTCTTCCATCATCTCCTGCTTAGTTCTTGCAAACCTGTAAGCTGATGGACAGGAACCCTGATTCTTTGACTTGGCGACCTCCTGCGGTGTCAAAGGTTGTTGGCCTATTGCCAACTCAAAGGGATTCATTCCTGTTGAAGAAGACTTGTAAAAATTGTAACTAAACTGAGCCGTATCAATGAGCTTTACCCAATTGTTCTGACTTGCAGTCACATTGTGTCGCAAGTACTCTAGCAATGCATTGATTCATTCTGTTTGCCCATCCGTTTGTGGATGGTTGGTGTGGAGAACTTCAATTCTGATCCCAACAGTCCAAAGAGTGTTGTCCAAAAACGACTAGTGAACCGAGTGTCTCTATCACTGATCACATCCTCAGGCAAGCCCCAATACTTGACCACGTTTTTTAAGAACTCTGTTGCTACTTCTGTTGTACAAGCAAGTGGTGCTGGAATAAACACTGCATACTTGCTGAAACGGTCAACCACTACGAAAATCGACCTCAACCCATCCACCTTTGGCAAACTGGTAATGAAATCCATTGAGACACTAATCCAGGGTCTCTCTGGAATGGGCAATGGCTGCAACAGTCCTGTCGTTTTCTTCCTCTCAGTCTTATCTTGCTGGCACACAAGGCAAGTCTTGACATACAGCTCGATGTCATCTTCCATCTTTGGCCAGAAATAAGAACGAACCAGCAAGGTATGCGTTCTCTCAACTCCTGGATGTCCAGCCCAGACAACATCACGTGCCTCCTTGAGTAGTTCTCTTCGCAGTCCACCACTGCTTTGAACATACAAGCGATCACCTTTGGAATAGAGTAAGTCATCCTCTAGCCAAAACCTCCTTGTGATCCCATCGTTCACTTGTTGGATCAAGCGAACACAGGTCTAATCTTCTTTCAATGCTTCTCGTATCCTGGGTAAGAAGTCAATCTCTATTGTGGAAAGGGCTGCTACCATCTCGTCTACCACTTTCCTGCTCAATGCATCTAGTACAGAATTCAACCTCCCTAGCTTGTGCACAATTGTGGCTTCAAACTCTGCCATGAAGTCGAGCCACCTAGTTTGCTTTGCCGACAACCATGCTCGACTCTAGAAGTAGGTTATGGCTGAATTGCCAGTCTGAATCCCCATAATATTTTCAGCCAGATTGTTAGCTCAGCTTGTCTCCCTCAGGGCTCACCATTCTTATATATTATACTATATGATAACGATATTTTTGTTCCATCCATCACACGAATTGGATTCGAACTGAGTTCCCAGCAAGTAGTGTCTCCAAATGCGAAGACAATGCACTACTGCTAGCATTTCTTTCTCATGCGTTGAGTGTTGTTTAGCATTGTTCAATTTCCTGCTCTCGAAGGCAACCGGGTGACCATCCTACACTAGAACTCCACAAATAGCTCTATCGGATGCATCTGTGTGGACTTCGAAGGGGATGTCAAACTCTGAAAGTTTGAGCACTAGTTCTAAAGCAATGGCCTGCTTCAATTGATCAAAGGACGCCTAGCACTTCTCTGTCCAGACTCGTGTTTTGTCCTTCAACAGATCAGTAAGAGGAGCCACCTTCTTTGAATGCCCTTCAATGAACCGGCGATAGGCATAGGCCAGTCCACAATAGCCTGCACCTTGCGCTCATCCATGCGCATTTCTCCTTCAGTCACTACATGACCAAGGAACTTAATTGTTTCTGAGCAAACTCACATTTTTCTTTTTTACATAGAGTTCATTCTCCCTTAGTCTTGTCATTACCATTCGAAGATGCTTAACACGTTCTTCAATGGTTTAACTATAGATTACAATATCGTCCAAGTAAACTACTACAAAATAGTCAATGTAATTCGAAAAAACATTATTCATCAAATTACAAAAGTAGTCGGGGCATTAATCAGCCCAAACGGCATTACAAGATAATCGAATGACCCATAACGAGTCACCATTGTTGTCTTTGTTTCATCACCAATAGCTATTTTGACTTGATAGTATCTTGAATGAAGATCTAGCTTTGTGAAGATCTTTGCCTTGGACAAGCAGTCGAACAAATCTGCCACTAACGGTATTGGGTACTTGTTCTTCATTGTCAGTTTGTTGAGCGCTCTGTAATCCACACACATCCTGAGTGATCCGTCTTGCTTCTTTTGGAACAAAACTGGAGCACCGAAGGGAGCTTTGCTTGGTTGTATATACCCTGAGTCTAGCAATTCAGTCAATTGCTTCTTCATCTCATCTAGTTCTTTTGGAGACATACGGTAAGGAGCCTGTGCTGGAGGATGTGTATCGGGCACCAATTCGATCTCATGATTTATATTCCTTCTTGGAGGAAGTTTCTTGGGCAATTCAGGCAGCATTACATCCCTGAATTCGTCCAATATTCCTACAACACGATCTGGAACATTCACCGTAAGGCCTGGCTTAATCTCAATCAGAGTTGCCAAGTATGTTGTCTATCCCTTGCGAAGACTCTTCTTCACCTGCAAACTAGACAACATACTCCTATTTTTTAGTATTACAACATTTTTTTCATTCTTATTTGTTCCAGCAACTTTCTCTCCGACAAGTCCAGGAACAAAACATGTTTGTTTAGGGTCCATAATCATCACTCCATTCAAGTGAGACACTACCGTTGCCTTCACCTGTCTAAGAAAATTTACTCCAATAATTACATCAAAAGTCATCTAATGGAATTATCAAGAAGTTTGTCGTACCTTTCCATTCATTGATTTGGACAGGTACATTAGAAGCCATGCCACCTATCGGCTTCGCAACAGAGTATAAAGCCTTTATGTGGCTATTAACCTGAGTCACCTCCAACCCTAACTTCTTGACCTATGGTTTCGCCATCACCGAATGTGTAGCACCAATGTCCACTATGGTCTCGACAAAAACACCATTAATCATTAATCTTGGTCTGAATATACAACAAAGAATTCAGACTTACACGGATTGAAGCATTAGGAGTATTTTGCTTCTGGATTGCGTTCAAAATACGCAATTGGTTCACCCTAGGTTGATCCGCAACCATCTCATAATCATCAGCAATTAAGGCAGCTAGCTTGTCCTTCTTAGTACAATCTTTAGCCCTATGTGGTCCGTTGCAAATGTAGCATCCAAATTTTTGCTCGGAAGAATTGGATGCTTCCTTTGATTTGGACTGCACTTTAGAGCCATACTTCTTGTACTCGTGTCCTTCTTTATGGTCTTTGGACTTCTCGTCTTTGGACTTACTTTGATCCTTGCTCTTCATCCCCTTGGAAGAACTAGAATTAAATTTGTAATCAGCAAGTCCATCTACTGCAGCAATCGCACTAGGGAGATCATTCACTCCCTGCCTCCGCAATTCAGTCAGCGCCCACGACTGTAAACCAGACGTGAAATTGAACAGCTTATCTACCTCAGACATGTTTTTGATGTCCAGCATGATGGACGAGAACTCCTTCACGTAGTCCCTCACGCTTGCAGTCTGCTTCAATTTTTTCAAGGCTTCCCTCGCCATCCAAGTTGCATTGGTAGGTAAGAATTGATCTTTCAATTCTCGTTTCAGAGCGTCCCACCTTTCATTCCTTGGACGTCCTGCGAATGCATCATCTCCAACTTTGTTTCACTACAAGAATTTTGCATCACCAGACATACTTGTCAATGAAACTTTATGATCTTCGAATGTCCTGGACGCCTCGAAGTAGGACTCCATATCCCAAAGAAAATTCTCAATCCCCTTCACATTTCTTGCTCTAGAGAATGCCTTGGGTTCAAGCACCTTCACCTTCGACTCAAAAGGTGTCGAGGCAATCATTGCCCTCTTGAGTACTCCCAACACGGCAACAACATTCGTAGCAGTCTCTTTGCAGAGATCTGCCACAGCCCTAATGTCAGCATTCATCTCATCAAACTTGGCCTTCCAAGTCAGCCCTATATCCTAAAGGGATTGATGCAAAGTTTCCACTTGTTGAGTAAAAGTTTCAAACTCTGCCAAAGTCAGTCCATTCTCTCTAGATGGGGACATCCCTTCCAAGGTCATCTCCAATGTAGAGATACGATCTTAAAGCGTTTCTACCAACGTCGAACGTGTAACACTAGGCATGTTTCTCAGCAACAAACAATATTACCCGCTTGATCAATCTGTGCTCTGATACCATTTGTCACTTTGCGCCTAAATTTTCCGCTCAATTCCTTCCCTTTCCTCTTCCTCCCTTACTGATCTAACAGATTATGCAAGTGCACAGCACACACAAGTATTTCGGGCTAAACCTTTATTAGTTTATTACTTCTCAAAAGAGGGATTACAACTCACAACCCAATGCTTTTCCCAAGGCCAGGGTGTTGGCTTTTATATAGTAGGCCTACGGCTTTTATATAGTAGGCCTACAAGAATCCTGGAAATAACTAACTAAGCACATGTCAACAAACAATACAAGGTTCCTTCATTTGCTATCATGACATTGCGGCATTCAATCGGTCCTGGATGGATTGGTTAGCAACTTCCCAACAAAGATCCTAACCATACCAACTGCCCAATCTCAGTCTCCCAGCATATGCAATCCTGAATAACCATCCCAACTGCAGCCTATGCTCAGTGCATGCCTCATGCACATCATTGCTCAAGTCATGTGCAACATGCTCCCTGAACAAGCCATGTGTATCAGTCCACAGACTAGCAATCTGTCTATCCATACGCAGCAGTCTATCCCTCCATGCACAACAATCCATCCGTCCATGCATTTATCTAGACCAAGTGTATTACCTCAGCATACCGATCCCTGATCCGTTGCTTATCATTCGTGCAAGGTTCATCCAAGCTCTCAACACATGCCTCAGCATACCGCCTATGCTTCAATCCATGCTCCTGTCTCAAGCATGCATTGCCCATGCTGTGAGCAAGTCTCAAGTCTGGTATCTAACATGCTTCTCGGTTGTGCCTGACTAGTCCAACCTAGCATGTAGTAAGGTCCATGAGTCATCTCAAGGCTTGGACAGACATACACACGTATAATTCATGTTCCAAGTCGTCTTGTTAGCAAGCGAGTCTTATGGAACGCACAGCCTGCCATGTTGTGCATGGTCCACTCATGGCCCATTACTAGGGGTTTAACAACAAGTCGCCATGACACATGCATACATGCAAGATGCAATGTCAGATTTTTGCTGTGCAGTCTACGCTTGACATGGTTCTCCAAAAAGCACCACTCTACAAGATAGCTCGAACATAGAAAAGCCTCGGTGATATCCAGCTACAATAGCATAGTGTCTACGATATCGAACTAAAACTCAATATTCATGTAATGCCATGTGCTCCCATTTTTAAGCTCTCATGGAAAATGGTTGAAAACAATGAAAGATCTCACGCTTACTGAAACCAAATGGTAGCTCGGCCTCCACAAATTGAGAACTAAAGTGAAGCCTCATCAAAGTGCCATAGCTGGATTTTGATAGGTGCCCAAAAGAAGGCGGGCAACTTTTCCCATTTACCCTAAATTCTCAAATTTTGTACAATATTGGTTATACATATAAAAAGGCTTTACATCCTGACAAAATGTCATTGCAATGTACCCATGAATAACTTACAACACACTTTTCAAATAATAACCTCAGTTATAGGGTTGAACAAAAAACCAACTAAACCGATTAAATTGACCGAACCGATCAAAACCAAGTCGATCGATTCGGTTTCTGTTTTAGAAAATTTAAAACCGATATGGTCGGTTCGGTTTGTAATTTTTATGTGATTTTACCCAACAAAATTGAACCGGCCAAACATATATAATAAATAATATATATTTTATGTAAAAATAATATAACACGGTCGATTCAGTTTTATTTCGATTTTAGTCGGTTGGTTCTTACATTTTACATACATTAAAATTGGTTCAATTTTCTTAATGTTCAGTTTGAAATTTTTAAAACTACTCGGTTAAACTTTTTATTCCAATAAGTCTTCCTATTCCAAAAATGTAAAATTCATTGATTTATACTCTAGAATATAAAGTACATCATAAACAACCAGAGTTGGGACACAAGGCACCCCAGTGCACGAAAATCCTCAGAGTTCACCCCACTCATAGTTGGATTTACTGACCTTACCACCTAAACAACTTTCCTGATCACGTTCCACTCTTGTAAAGTTCTATTCTGGAACTTGCTCTAGTTCCTCTTATTCCAGTTCACCAAAGATGAGATTGGGGATCAATGACCATAGAACTTCTTTTTGAAACATCAAACATCTGAAATAATAATTGATGTTGACATTTGAGTATTACAACATAGCATCTAGGGGTGGCAAGGTCCGAATCAGTTCCAAATTTAGAATAACCTAACTTGAACCGTTTAGAACGATTCCACTGAACTTTTGTTAATTATATTTTTTTAGTTAGTCATTCATTTTAATTATCTTTTTTAGTTAATCATTTTTTTTGTAATTATCTTTTTTGAGATCGTCCGTGAACATATTCATCACACAACTTCATTAATGTCGTAGCTTGTTGAGCATATTCATCACACCACATTACAATAATGCAGAGAATTATAAACTAAAGTACTAAAGACCCACCATCATAAATCCTAATGCCAAAAAGATCCAAAACACAATTCACCCAGATCAATTCAGATAAAAAACTCACCATAGCTTTGATCTTGGAGTAAAATGACCCAATATAATTTGGGGTATCCTCCTTGTAGCCAACCCCAGATCCCACGAGATGCTTCGCATCATACTCAAATATACACCCAGTGGCATAATTGATCAAAATCAAACCTTTGTCTTTACAAACATCCACAAGTGAGTCCCAATCACATTGGTCCTTATGGTCTCGACCTTGTGTGACTCGCACCAATCAACGTTGGGTCGACCCGTGACACCCGCCGCATTGAAGACGTGACTCGGCTGAACCGATTCGAGATCAAACACTAGTGCAGTCCGGTCCTCAACCTGGCCTGAACCGTAGACGTATTGGATCCCATATGCCTCACAAAGCTTCCCCAATAAACCATGTATTCATCACGTTCGACTGTATATCAGAAACTTTAGTGATGATGATGATCGTTCATTTCGAAGCCAATTTAGAGAGATGAAAAAGATAAGGAAAAAATAGTGTGATTTGGATCTGGTATTTGTGTTTATGTTCGAGTGTTTAGTTATAAACAATGATGTATGTGATTGATGGCACTTTCGTGATAGTTTGTTGCTACTGGATGTTGGTGTAGTAGTTTGTAACTCCCAATCAAGATAATACACTTGTATAATGTTATACAAAACGGGTTGGAATCGAACCATTTGAATTCAAATATTTGTTACCGGACTCAAACCATTGTACAGTGGATTCGGACCGTTTATTAATATACACAATAAGAACCGAATCGTTTGCCCACCCCTAATAGCATCCCCATCGGGATATTTATGCGGCGATTTAGTGTAAATCGAGGGTAGATCGATCTGAATTAGGTATTTAGTGGTTGAGTTTAGTGGTCACTGATTAATCGGTGAGAAATCGATTAGTCATCCATTAATAGGTGATAAACGGTGAAAAACCGGGATTGTTTTGTTGGGTGGTGGTTGTCATCCTGTTGAGTGGTGGTGGTTGTTGCTCTATAATATGTGATGTTTTGGACATGATTATATAATTTGCTCTATAATATGACTTTTGTTGCTCTATTATACTTGTCTTATTAATCTTTATTGTCAAGATGTGTTATTTATTATAGTTTACATTAGTGAGGGTACAAAAATATAAACTTCGAAAAAGTAGACCGATTAAAATCCGACTAATTCGCTTAGTCTTAAATCGGTCCTGGACTGCGAACGGTCCATTATTTGCATTTACTACATAGATCCGCATGATACATTACTAAAGAGATACTACTACTTCATTATGCAAAATAAGGTCTCCCCAATGCCACATCCTTTAACTCCAACTAAACTAACCACCATTTCCATAACCCAAGATAGACCCATAATTTCTATGACGAGCTTCCTTTTCATTACCAACAACCATAAGAGCACATCCACAGAATTTTTCATAAACAAACTTTGACTTGCCAACCATGCCAACTCTGTGGAAAAGCATTCTAACCTAAAAAAGTCCCAAGAAAATATGTCCCTCTACTGTAGCGTTGCGCCTATATTTTTCTCTTAATTTCTCCCATATGCGCCACTAAGCCTCTAGCCCTTTCCTCTTCCTCACTTACTAATCCAACAGGTTAGCAAACACACATCACACACAAAGTATTTCGGATTAAACCCTCATTAGTTTATTGCTTCTCAAAAAGGGATTACACTCACAACCCAATGCCTTTCCCAAGGGCAAGGTGTTGGCCTTTATATTGCAAGTTATCCCGACTCCGCAGCGTTTCATCAATCTTTGGACCGATTAGTTGCCAACTGCCCAACAAAGATCCTAACCACACCAACTGTCCAATCTTTCTCTGCCAGCAATTGCATCCTTGGATAACCATTCAAACTGTAAGCTTGTGCTCAGTGCATGCTTCATGCACATCAATGTTGAAGTCATGTGAAGTTTGTTGTCTCAACAAGCCAATGTGCATCCATCCATGCATGCACAACAGTCCGTCACTAAACCAACGTGTCTCACACTCGGCTCGTGACTCATGCACGTCTATTCGATCGTTCGATTATCTCATCCATACTCAAGTAATCCCAACTTGTTCTCAAGCATGTCGTGGTCCGGCATTGGCTTTGCCTTGCCTGTGCACTGAGTTTGCATCCACCCTGCCCGAGACTCAGAAGACATCTTCCCCCTAATATAAATGCTAAGCATTTGGGCATTTTTCAAAAGAGAACATTGGGGATTGAGAGCATTAGGAATGCCCACTAGATCACCCTTGACCTAGGCACTCCCTACTACACTGACCTCGACATACATTTTTATTACAATCACCCCTACAATACCCATATAATCACTTGTTTAATGGGCAAAGCCCTTGTACAAAACCAATTCATACAAAACATACAAGTAAAAGTAACAAAAACATACAAACGAACATTATTCCAACATTGTCCAACAAAGCATCCATACTAGATCACCCCTACTAGAGTTCGACTGTATTCTTCACTTGGGTTCGTCGAACAAAGCCTTCCAATTTTCATCCAGCAACTTTGCACACACATGCCTTCACGTACATCCAGCCCATGTATGCATCTGTATGCATCAACACGCTAGTTGATCCATGCTGAATTGCTGAGGGTCTAACACTAGCCTAGAAGGAGACTCCGACCAACCTCCATGGGAGATAAATCACCAATATGCTCCCATTGACAATTTAGAACTTCTTTTTCAACTAATAATACTTGTTTTTCTTTCCACATTTCTTCATACACCCACTACTCACAAAGTGGTCACAAAAAATTTAAAAAATATCAAATAAAAAAATCTAATCTCTATATATTACTTTCAAAAACTTGAGATTGCATCGACCCAAACTTCAATAGGGTTCATAAAGACAGAAAACAGTAAATCACTAATACTATCAACAGATCAAAATTAATCTAAAATAAGAGAAACAAAAATATGGGTGCGCTTCAATTTGAACAGCTAGTAAAGATTACCCAAACAACAACAAGAGATGACTTGAAATCTGAACAAAAGCGAAGAACTTAAACAAATTAAGCAAAAAGGAATTTCTATTGCTATTGAAGTGCTGGGTACCTTAGCAATCTTGATTTCGTCATCAAGTTCGTGCAATCTGTTGTTCAGCCTTCCGAACTTGTTTATGTTCTGCTGGTCTTCCCATGTCACCTCCCTGTCTGATCCTCCTCCGGCCTTCAAAATCAAACAATGGGTTTTGTTCAGAATCGAAACTAAAGAGAGGGAAGAGAGAAAGTTAGGGCTATGTTTGGGGGTTTTACCTGTTGCATTTTCGATTTAAGCAAGCGAGAGATAAAGAGAGCAATAGAGTTTGCAAAGGTGAGCTCTTGCGAGGGCTTTTGGAGCTCATGCACTGCGGAGTGTGTCCTTGTGTAAAATTGAGATAATGGAGCAAATGACATTGTTGTCCTTAAAAAATTAATTTTGCTAAAGCGACCGTCAGTCGGAAATTAAAATCTATTTTATTCTAACATCTAATCTACATTTATTTTGACAAATCATCAGTGTTGGGAGATTTTTTTCTTTTTTTTTTTTCACTTTCCCGTATAATAATACATGTCTTATTCAAATTTGCCCCTAATTATTATTTATATTGCATTTTTTCCCTAAGACTAGCATTCTACCTGCCTTGATCGTCTGTTTTCAAAGCAGATTACCAAAATACTCCTGAGAAATCAAAGGCTGAGATTGAATCTTTCGTATCTCAAACATCTCATCTTTAGAAAAATCCTAAGGCCCAATTTAAATCGTAGTCGTATCTCGAGAAAAATTCAAATGTTGATTTTTTAAAAATCTTGCATCTTAAACAACTCATCTCGAGGAAAATATAACGGTCCAAATTTAATCGTACACACATATTTAAGTAAATTTAACGATCCAAATTTAATTGTGTATGCATTTCGAGAAAATCTAATGATCCATCACACATCTCGAGGAACTTGGTGATCCATTGCGCGTTTCGATGAAATTCGATGCTCTGGCGTGCATCTCGACAAAAATCAAATGTTTGAATAAATTGCCCCATATAATTAATTGCTGGCAATAACTTAACCCCATAAAATAAATTTGAATTTAATTTTGCCCTCTGAAACAAAATAGACCTGCAACTCAAACTTAACTTTAAAACTTGACAAGTTTTTCCACTCCAAATACTAAATCAAGAGAATTTTGATTATCTTGTTCCTCCTCTCTCCCATTCCTCTTCTTCTTCCTCCTTTATCTCGCATCCTCGTCACCCACCTCGCCTTTCATCTTCCTTCATTTTCCTCATTACTCCACTTCATCCTTCTCCTCCTCTTTTCTCATCTGTTTCACAACCCCTATAATAAAGTTAGGGTCTCACTCCTCATTCCACCACTTCATTTTTCTTCTTCATTCCTCCTTCATGTTCAGGGGGCAAAAATTAAATTTAAATTTATTTCAGGAGGCAAAATTAAATTCAAATTTTTTCAAGACGTCAGATTTCCTCGAGATACGTGCACGTATAAATCAAAATTGTCAGATTTCCTTGAGATGCATGTTGAATTGTCAAATTCCTTCGAGATGCGTGCTAAAGCGTTAGCTTTTCATCGAGACGTGCACACAATTAAATTTTGACCGTTAGATTTTCTCGAGATGAGTTGTTTAAGATGCATGAGTTTTTTTAAAATCAATTGTTGAAATTTTATCGAGATACGATTATGATTTCTTTTGGGTTTTAGGATTTTTCTCGAGATGAAATGTTCGAGATACAAAAGATTCAATCACAACCTTTGATTTCTTACCGATATTTTGGTAATTTATTTTGAAAACATATTGTCAAGACACGTTAACTGCTAGCTGCTAATCTTAAAGGGAAAGTTGAACAAGACATGTATTATAGGGGGAAATGCAAATAACCCCTTGTTTTTAATCATTTTATCAAATTCAAAGACTGTAGATAAATATTAATTCATTCTCAAGATTATACTTATTGTCATTAATTCACACAAACTTGGCAATAAGTTCTAAATTTTGTACACCAAAAAGGACCTCAGTAGCAGATTTTCTGATGTGTGGTTCGGAATTGATGAACTTGGGGCAAAGTTTAGGTACACATTTTAGAACACGCCTAACTTAAAGTTTACTTCAGTCCTATTAATAAGGCCAGGGACTTCCATCTTTTAAGAATGGTGTTTTACACGGAGCTCAAGCAACAAACTAAACAACAAGTATCAGTATGTTTTACATTTCAAATAAAAAGGAGAAAAAAAAAAAAAAGGTATGTGAGTTGTACAAAGTAGCGTGAAGAATGTGCATGGGTATGTCATTATGGATCGCTGTCTTTGGCAGAAAGAAAAAATAAAAATGTTAATTTTGGTAACAACAATGCTATAATTCATATGGGATACAAAATCCCTGAAAGAGAAAACTGCACTGTCTGCATATTGCGTGGCTGCACACATCATACACAACATTATATCGGCTCACACACAAACAAGGTACTTGATCCTTAAAAGCTAAATTACGTGGGGAAAAGAAAGAAAAATGGAGAAAAAAATTATCATCTGATAAGATGACATGTTGAATCAGAATGGCCTGAATTATGGTGATCATTCGTTACTGACTAGCCATAGAGATTATTGAAGACGAAGAAAAAGAACGACTCTAAGGGGGCTGGACCTTTCGCGTATATGCCAGCACCATAAGAAATTCTTTGGCTGACGTTCCTACAGTTGCAACTACTCTTTGGGATGTTGCCGCTGTTTGTAGCCACAAATCTACTAAGTCATGCAGTTGCAAGGTTGGGACAATTGGCTGGCCACAACATGTAATCTCCACCTGTCAGACATTATGCCGGAACCCATTAATTGATACTTAGTACACATTAAGCAGTACTGAATGGAGCTCACATATTTCAACTGGAATCTGTATTTACTTTGAATCCAGCAAAACATAATCAACTAGGGTCTTATTTTGAGTATGTGTCAGGAACTTGGGATAAAAGATAAAGATGCAATTACCTCGGCTTCATTTATCCTAAGCTTCTCAGCAAGATACTTTTGGATGAGTGAAACTGGTAGACTGCCATCCCTATAAAAAAGAACAGTATGAATTGATGAGATGAAATATAAAACTTTTAGGTGCTGCAATGTTTTTGGAAGTTCACATTTCTGATTTACGTGAAGAAATTCATTATCGGCCCAAATTTTGCTTCATAGGACAAAAGATGACAAGTGATGATTCAATCAAGAGGAATTCACTTGGCAGATATCAAGAACAATACAAAACTGAGACGAAGGATGTATACTAATAATTATGAACATTCATTTATTTTGTTATTATTTAATATTAATATTTTTTTTAGATGTATGTACTTTTATCCTTTACATTCAAGGTCATACTTCCTACTCTTAATACACCTGGAAAATAATATGCAGGAAAAAGATGCGACATTTTTTAAATATCATGTGGATATAAAGAAACTCACTTTATCCTCAAATAAGATGCAGAGATCTGTGGCAAGGGTGAATCTCCATCCCTGAAACCATTATATCATGAAACAATATAAAATTAAAGATAGAAATAGTTTATCAAATTGAACATTGTTTTGAATTTTAAGAAAATGGTTTCTTACTGGTCATCAGATGCCACCAATGTGAACCAAATCGGACCAGTTCTTCTATCACGCTTGACACTCATAGCATCAATGACAGCTTGAGCTGAGATGTGCTGATCCATGGAAGAAGCTGCCCTTTTTCGCCCCTTGTGCTTTCTAGGTTTCACCATCACTGGAGTGGATGCAGTGGTGCCGTTTTTGCTGTCATAGACTTTGGGCTTTTGCAAATGCTCCCTGCCTTTGCTTTTAGGCATACGCAATTCTCTATCGGGAGCATCGTTCTGTTCTGATTTAATAACAGGACCTTGTAAGTTGTGCTTAAAAGATTTTGTTCTATTTGCCACTTCGACTAGACAATTCAAAGGTTTCCAAAGATCAACTTTTCCTTCCCATGCTTCAGCACCATTGCCTGTATCTTTCTCAGGTGTTTTATGGTCAGACAACTCGCCAGTGGAACCCCTTTGCGCCTAGTATTAAAAAATAATGTCAGTGAATCAAAGCATGGGAAATAAATATCAAACAACAGAAGTAGCAACAAAAAGGTAGTCGCATAAAAAGGTATGTAGGTGCAAAGAAACAACAAATGTCTGCCCTCCCTAACCTGCCTTCTATTTTGAGCAATCTTGTTTAGGGTCTCAGGTGAGCTTGAGCCCTCAGGGTTATCTTCCAAAAGATCTTCCTCTTTCTTTGTAGGTTCCCCTCCAGAAAAATTAGATCCTCTTAAAGCAGCCGCATTTCTTGCTACAGCTTTCGTTCCTCTTCCAGTCAACCCAGTCTGGGTTGATACTCGGGGAGTACTGACCACCAGAGATGAGAGTGATCTCTCCTTTCTTCTCACTGGCAATGAAATTGGAGGAGGGATGTCAGGTGCCTTAACCTTTCTCCTTTTGAATGGAAAAATCTTTGCTCTTACATCCTGCAAATTGTGGTCTGGCCTGCAGATTACCAAAACCACATATTTGATTAAAATCATTAAATAATAAGTATGTGTATTCAGCAAGACATGTTTTACTCAAATGCATTGCATAGAAGTTCAAAGCTGTGAAAGCTAACTTAAACATGCATTAGGGCAATCAATCAACTAATTAAGTGGCATTGAATAAACCAATATCTACTTCTTTACTCCATCTACAACCAAGCTGCATTAACAAACCTGGACCATCTACAACCAAGCTGCATTAACAAACCTGGACTCTGAAAAGGAACCTAGCTTTTTAGTATGATTAAGAGAACAAACATAAAAAGCTATCAATGAATAAACTCCGCCTTAACCTCCATATTGGTAATGACACACTCCAATAATCTTACGAAATGCCTCTAGAATGTAAATAATTCAAGCAATTTGTGTCTACTAACAACTCCTGCAATGTTAGTTGAAACGACTCTAAGAACCCAGAATGCATTCAATGCTACTAATCTACTATAAAATTTTCCAAAAACTCTTGCGATGTTTTCCCTTTCCATCTATAAACAAAAAGGAAGTTCAAACAATGTGACCCAAACTCCTAATCAATTAGGTATTTAATTGCTCTTTTCATTATCTTCACTTCAATTTGTAAAGCGGTCTCTTTCAATCCATACACAACTTTCATTTCACCGAGTAATGTCTATTCTCGATCAATTATACACAAGGACTACATAAGCTTTAGAAAGTCGCTGCTCAAGAAGTCAAAACTTCTTCTGTGCATTTGTAGAAATACTGAAAGCCTCATTTAGTTTTGAATTCATTAAGATTGAAAATCAAATCCCTGTATATTTCTTCAGCACACACATTTGTTTCTGTAAAGTTTTGTTTTTTATATAAACATTTGGTTGGAAATAAATAATATGTTTATCAACTGGAGAAACCTGATTTTTACAAAACTGTGGTAAAATAAACCCTCACTCCTTTCCTAAGGGGGGAATTTTAGAGAAATTTGCACATGCACTTCACCATACCACAATGCATCACCCCACCATCCATGTGATGCACTAGAAAATACGATCACCGTCGCATTTACAAAAACACTGAAGCATCAATACCATTGCCATCACCACCACCATCAAACATTCTGCAACATCATCAGCATTGCCATTACCATAACCAACACCACAAAACCTCACTACACCATCAGTACCACCACCATCGAACCAACTCCATCATCACCATCACTGCTATCGCCACATCGTCACGCCACCAACACTACCAATACTGCTACAAGGTGCGACCGTCACTACCACAATCAACTATCACATGACCACGCCATCACACCAACACATAACCACCACCACCACTAATGATGCCCTGCCGCTACCAAAATACTTCCAATCAATTTTCAGTGACAATCAAATAATGTCACCAGAATTACTAGCCATATTGTATTGGAATGTGTCAGATTCATTGCATGACAGATTAGGATAAAAAAAACCTTAACAATCATTTGTTGAAAAGTAATTTATCAAGCGTAACAAAATTGTTAATTAGTGTGCAGTCCAACTACTTGTACCTTTTATTTTTACTTTTTGTTTTGATAAGATAGGTGGGGGGGGGGGGCAATGAGCTAGTGCACAGAATCCCAGGAGCAGCATAAACAAAACAAAAGTTACAGAGAGAATAGATCCCTCACAAGTGAAGATAATATCACCGGAAGGAACCTCTCTAAGCATTCACCAACTGTATCCCATTGCCACACCAAAACTTTAATGTTTCTGTAGAGCTGAAGGACATCTTGTTTCTGACCTTGAAATTTTGTATAATTTCTCTCCCACCAAAAACCCAAACAGTTGCAAAAGCACTCTATCCCAAATCCAATTACCCTTGCGAAGAAGACTATCTTCTTCCATTGATCTACCCACAACTTAAAGGAAACAGTCCTGGGCTGAAGACCCCCACATTCTGCAGTGATAGCATTCTAGACTTGCAAATAGAAACCATATTGGAAAAAAACTAGTGGTTTATCGATTCAAATTGGGATCACACATAGGGCAGCAGCTGGTAACGATCAGACCCCTTTTAGGAAGGTATCAATTGTTAAGATTCTTCCATGGGCCAGAGTCCAAAAAATTTAATGCTTGGGGGATCTGCTTCATCCAGAATAAAGTGGCGAAGAAGTCGATTGTAATACCAGTTTGGGAATTGGATATGAGAAGAGGGGGAGTTGAGCAGCTCACAACAACTTCTAACATTTAACTGCTCCATTTCTAGCGGTCCATTATGAGGTCTAATGAGGATAGAAATTTTCCTTAATTGGAAACTGATAGCCATCACTAATATATTGCAATAACAAAGCACCTCTAAAAGACCGCCAAAAACAAAAACAAGAGTAGAAAAAGAAAACCAAACCTATATAGCTAGGTAATCCAGTTATAGTATCGCAAGTAATACCCCACTGTTGCCCCAACCAAATTAAATAAGAGGTACATGTAAGAGATCCCAAAAGAGAGACAAGAACTAAGAGATTTATACAACCTGACACATGTTTCAGATGAAAACCTTTTGAAGGACACTTATAAAGTAAGCGACAAAAGGTCTTTTGTGGCCTCTGGAGTATCGAAAAACTTTCCAAAAACAATTAGAAACTTAATTTGTAGTCAACCACCAATATGAACTACAAGCATGCAACGAGACGCACATATAGATAAAGCATGTGTATGAATTAATATGGCAGCACAAAAGAAAAGACAGAAAGAAGGTTCGACCTTAGCTTCTCAACCGGTACACAACCCAAATCAGTATTGCATATGGGACAGCAATCTACCTCCTCGTCTGTAAGTTTCTCATATATGCATTTCCTGCAAACTGGATTGAATGTCAAGAACAAAAAATATAAGACGCTTTTCTCAGAGTAGTAAAAGACATTAAGAGTCATAGACCCACAGAAAACCAATACATTACATACTTACGTCATTACTATAGCACATTCCATATGTCAACTATCTGAACTATAAGATTTTTTGTTCTCATATCAATTATACTATATAGGAATAGAGTTTTTTGGTAAGTTGTTATAAAGTTGTAATGGAGACTATTCCTCGTGAAGGCCAAAGTGCCAAACAGATCTAAAGTGAATTGAATTGCTTACTAGAGCACATCTATTTCAACGAACAAATAAATGAAATGCAATGGTACTCTTGATGGAGTAAAGATGTGCTCTGAAAGTCACAATTGATGGATTTTCAGAGTTAGGTAACACCAACACTAAGAATCATCTCTGTACCTTACCCAAATTTTATTAGATGAGAAAGACCACACAAATTAAGCAACTCAAATGGAGAGAAAAATGAAAAAGTATTTAATCGCCTCTCTAATGAGAAGCCTTCATTAAAATGTTCCGTAATTTGATCAAAAATAGACAAATTGTTACATTCAATTAGGAAGTTGCCAGGGTGAAAGTCATATGTTTGATAGTCAGTTACGAGCAAGTTTATAAATTAGAAATTCAACTTAATCAAGGTCAACATCCTCAAAAACTCAAACAGTAATTTAAAATATCTAGTTCATATTTTGAAATTATAAAAAAAAGTTCATCTCGTGCAATAGTAATTCTGAAATCAAGAAATACTTGATCATTACTTGGACACCCGTCCCCTGAACAAGCAGAAACCACCACACAGAAATTCCTAGAACCCAACACACTCCAAAATGAAAAAAATGTAGCAGAAAACCATAACGTAAGAAAGATTATGCCGGTGAAATTCGCAAACAACCAACTGACATAAATCACCCAGGAGGATACATCTCAGGTAAAATTCATCTAATGCAAGCAATGTAGTGGTTTATTTCATGCAAAGCAACAAGCTCATCCCATGCTCGGCAAGAAACTGACTCACCCCAATCAACACATCTTCTTCCATCGGCTACCTAAATCATGTACTGAACTATAAATTCTACCCGAATCATGTACCAAGCTACGAATTCCAAGCCTAAACCTCAAATGAAGCTTGCAAAGTTCATCTCATTATAAACCAAGTGAGTGATTGTTGCATAAAGAAATAAAGGGAAAGAACAAAAAAGGCACTAACCTTGAGCAATAAATCGTACTTGTGTTTTATTTCCTTACGAGTTGCAACACTTCAATCAGACAAAGGTGTAGAATTTAAACACTAACAACTCAAATACGTGACTATAAACCAAATCACATCAAGAAAACAAATTTTCGCAAGACCAATTGATCAAAACATGAAAAATTGGAGACGAAACATGAGATACCCAGATCATAATTATGCTAAACCCCAGATCATAAAAACGCAGAAAACAGAGAACCCAGATTGCCAAATTCCATAATACAACACAACCAGATCATAAAAATGCAAATCGCAACCAACCCAGACGACCAAATCCAGAAACACAAGCAACCCACACCATGAAAATGCGAAACACAAAGAACCCAGATCACAATAACCACAAAGAAATCGAAAACTTACACGTATGAAGGCATTCAGAGATGGTGGTGGCTTCCCTCAACAACTTATCACAAAGAGGGCATGTCATGCACTCCGTGAGGGACTCTCTTCGAACCTTGACGACCTGGTTGGCCATCCTCCTGGTTAATGTGGTCATAGTGAGCACGTTAGCAATTACATTGAGTGAAACAACATGAAATTTGGTTCCTTTGTAACTGCATTCGAGAGACGGCTCTCGATCTGTTGGGGGAAAAGGAGGGATTTTTTAGCTGATTGGAGAGATGGGGTTTGGAGTATATGAAAAGAGCTACGTGGGGCTTGGTGGATTTGGCCAGAGATGATGAATCGATGGCTTGAAATCGAGAGATTCGAGAGAGAGACGACCAAAGAGATGCTTTTTTTTTTCCTTCTATTTTATGATGAAAGTGAAACACAACGAGTTTCGGGTGAGAGAGAGAGAGAGATCGCTTTGGTTTTGTGGTGCTTTTCGCTTCGAGATAGTGTATCGTACCTCGAGTCGTGTGTTTAACGCGATAGATATACAAAGTCATACGACGGAATAATTTATCGAGCTAGTGAAAAAAAAATTAGTATTGGGATTTCTTATTAAAAAAGGAGTTGTTGTAGTTGCACCTACTCTTCGCTGCACTGATAATTTACGATGTTTCGATTTTGTTGCATCGATTTAATATACGTAACACCGACTTATCATTTTTTATAATAATAAAAAATATTTGGCGTGAAATTTTCTCATTTATGAGCTTTAATTAGCTATCAAAAGAAAGAACAATAGTAACCTTCATCTATAAAACTAAAATTCAATCACGCATTCATTAAATTTCAATGTGTTCACTAACCATACAGGGGTTGACACAATCAATACGTATTAAAAATAAAAAAATATCAGTATTCTAATAAGCGCTAGACTATGGGCGGGCGGCGAGCAGGTGCCTAAGCGGTCTTAGGTTTTGTATTATAACTTTAATAATTTACAAAAGTTAAGCATAATACCTTATCAATTACGTCCAATTTAATGTCAATATACATATGCAAAATTTAAAAACATGAAAAATTAACAATCATGAACAAAATTTATTAAAACTCAAATGACTGAAGTTGGTCATGATGGGTACTTTATACAGAGTTGATTTGTGGACAAATATCCAAACCTATTTTTTTTATTTTTCTTCAAATTGCATGAATAACTTCAGTCGTGTTTGATAAAATCTACATTACTAAAATTGATACCGACAGATCATTTGAGAATTCCATTAAGTAATCATCATTTGTTACATTTAAACATATATTGAATAAAAAGTTCAATTATTTATTTCAAAAAAAAGAGGAAAGAAAAATAAAATAAGAACACAATCAGCCTTAAAAAAAAAAAAAAAAAAAAAAAAAAACTCGCCCAAACCCGCCTAGACTGCCCAGAACTCGCCCAACCATTAATCTGGGCGTTTTTCTACCTTCTAGCGCCGCCTAAGCCGATTTTTAGAACACTGAAAAATACATATAAATCAATACATAAATTTCAAAATTGTTGTAACTATTATATCAAATTTAAAAAAATTGCATTCAAAACCTTAAAAAATCTGACATCCAAACATTTACATTAAGAATCTTTTATATAAAATCCTCAATCAACAATATGAGTAACATATTTTGTACGTTTTAACATTAACAAATTTTTGTTGAGTACACAACAATTTTTAAAAACTAAATCTAGAAGATAAAGTTGGGGACATCGAATCAAACAGTCGAATACACATAGCAACTCCCATTTAAAAATATAACTGAAAAATTGGATACTGATTAATACTAGGACTTGATTTATTAGCATTATTAATTAATTCTTATAATGATAATAGTGAAGGATGTTCTACTTTTCTACTCAAATAAGTATTTTTCTCATAAGTTTCCTAAAGCTTGAGTTTTCAATCACTTAATTGCATGAATTTTTTTATTAGTATTAATCTAATATATGATAAATTAGAAGAATAACAAAAAGTATAATTTGGAAAATTTATAATATGAGCTTTATACGTTTGTCATCAACTATACGTGAATTATTCCTTATAATTGAAAAAAAAAATGAAGTATAATACTTTTTTTTTTTGGTAAAGATCGCTCACATTCGTGTATAGTATGAGTATAGTTCGCGAACTCACTAACCGTCAAAGCGCCTAATACATCAAATTTGGAACCTGTTAGTATGCATATTTATGTGCTACGCTAATCTGACTCTACTAACCGATTGAAGTTTTTTTATTGGTAATGTGAGGTTGCTCTTTTGTAAAATTTTCATTATTGGAGCCTCTTGAATGAAAAGTTGTCCATGGTATATATGACTTGATCCCTTTACAACAAACTCATTTGAGAATTTCACTAAATTAATTACAGACTTACAGTTTAATTAGTTAATTTGCACTTGAGTTGCATTTAAGGGGCTTTTATTTTTTCTCATTACATGTTGCACGATGCTACTAACCTTGAGTTTTTTTTTTCTTTCAATTATTTATTTGTTTTTCTATATGGTATTAACGTGTTCAACTAAATAGCTTTTCATTTTTGTGTCATTTTCAAGTTGACCCGCCAAACTCTGCTCTCACGTGTTTAAGGTCAACAACTAAATTTCTCGCGTTATTTCATGTAGTCAAACATGTGGATGTGTTAAGTCATATAGAGTTTGGCCGCTTGTATCAATTTACCACAAATTCTTGAACAATTCATGGCGAGATGGGCTGTTAGTTTCAAACTTTCTGACTTGAATCACACGATAACTAAACGGGTCGGATCATGTTAACGTATAACATGTTGACCTGTCAACCCGAACCCAACACAACCCAACTCACAATACAATGGTTCCAGTTTGGGCGTGCGGGTGCTCCAGATAGCTTTGTATCCAAGTGATGGGTGCCTTTAACGGCCGCCGTAAAACATGACACCTTGTTATTTTGTACCACCCTTCTTAAAGCCCAGAGACGCAACAAGGCAAGGCAACAACACAAAAAAAACTCTTCAGAGTTCTTCGAAGTGGTCTCAGCTTTGGGAAGAAAACCTACCTCGCTGGTGAGTTTCTCCACCTCTCTCTGTGTGATTATCTTCTTTTTATTAACTCTTTCACTCTCTCTTCTTCAACCCCTTTCGCTCACAACCTTTTGTTTCTAACATATTTTCGTGTTAAACAGGTAAAAACCCTAGCTTTACAAGACCATCAATGGATCCCCAACCAGAACCAGTGAGTTACATCTGCGGAGGTAACTTGTACTCTGATTTCTCAGTCTGGGTTTTAGTTTTACCTACTATTTGCTCGGTTTAATGGTCATGTAGTTGATTTGTGACGTATGGTTGTTGTTTTTGGTTGGTTAGATTGTGGAATGGAGAACACCTTGAAACCAGGTGATGTGATTCAATGCCGAGAGTGTGGTTACCGCATCTTGTACAAGAAACGCACCCGCCGAAGTAAGCAAATTCGATACCTTTCTTCTTTGTTTGCTGGGTTTTTATTTCAGTTATTATTATTATTAGTTTAATGTAATTGGTGAAGCCCCATTGTTGATTTAATTATGAAATTGTCCAATTTTTCGAAGCAATAACAAGTTTCTGAACTCCTACTTGCAAAAGTAGTGGAGGATTCTTTGGATTCGTGAGTTTATGTAAGACCCATTTTGAATAACTCTAGATTTGCTTGGTATATGTTTCCAAGGGTATGAGATTGGGAAGTGGGATCGAGGTTGATTTTTCAGTATCTTATTTTGACTGGTGAATCTCCAGATAGGGTTTTCAGGAGCATGTTATTTTCTTGTTTTATGTATTCGCGTAATATGGCATGAAATTTTGTGTTAATTGTGGGCATCAAGGATGAGGAAGTTAGGGTACAATCGTAAGGTGATACTTTCCTGAAGGGAAATTTTGCGAACAACCGTAAGAGGATACTTTTATGAGGGGGAACTATCATAAAGTGACACTAGTTTGGGTAGCGAAATACTGTTATAAAATCATTTTTCTCATTTAGTTTGAAATTTTTCTTTTTGAAAAATAAAATTTGCACTGAAAAGGAGGTTGTTGGGTTGGTTTGTTGGTAAATAACGCTCTTTCAACTTTCTATTATCCTAGCGTATATCATGGCCCTCTTGTGTTTATTTTCTATAGTTAAGACACTGGTCAGTAGTAAATATTCCTTGGGATGAGTTGATGGAAGTAAGAATACCTATGAGATGATTATTGCAATTGCTTGTTATGCCCCTCTCGTCTTGTGCTGAGCTGACACAAGAAATGACGTGGTTGCACAATTGACTAATGTTGGACTTCCTTGGTACCACTGGTGTGTTGTCACTGGCTTTGATTCCATTGTCTAAGGGCGTTACTGTGGAATCCAAATCCAGTGGTCTGATGACTTTTGATGCAGAGATGTGGAATATTAGATTTTCCATGTTGGGTTTGGCAATTTTGGTGTTCACTGAGTGGTTGTACCTTTTTTAAAGTGAAAATATACCAAATGAAATTTTAATTTTTAAATGGTATGGTTATAGAACCATTATTTGTCGTGGGACAAGTGGAATTCTAGAGGAGCTTGAAGGAATGGCTGTTGAATTCGTGAGGACAGTCCACCATTGTATAAATCTCAATATCTTGAGAAGAGCTCCCATGCTTGGTGAGTTGACAATGTTATTAACTTCATTGATGTTGAATCCATTATTTCTTAAGAGTAGGTAAATAAGTTAATCTATGGTTGGTCAAGGAGTGACAACTTTTCGATTAAATCCTCTATCTTATTAGTAGAGATATTGGTAGCACTGTAATACTTCTCATTTTCTTGATGATTTGAATTTTCTTGATGATATCAAATATCCTTCGCAAGGCATGTGTATTCATCTAAACATTGTTAGAGTAGAGATCGTATCATCATTTGAAAGAGAGTTTTTTTTCTTGTTGTGGAAACAATTTGGAGTTGATGGACCATTTTGTAACTCATTGCATTCTAGCAAAAATATGTTTGACTTCTCTTCTCTAGCGTATTTGAGGCGATGTGGGTGCTTATATGTTTCGTAAGCTAGGCTAAGATGATGGAATACCAAGGCTATTAGAAGCCACACTGGAAGATTACTTTGGAAGCTCAAATCACCTGAAGATTAGAAATACTGGATTGGAAATCATGCCGTTTGAGCCAATTGCTTTGGAGGTTGGTGTAGAAAACAATGATCTCCAAGTAAGCAGTATCAATGGATTGGTGAAAATCAGCATAAAATAAGGTTATAAAAGCTATGGGGTACTGTAAGGGGATCTTGAAGGAGTTATACCCAAGCATTTATGTGTATGCTTGGTGGAGCTTATGGTGGTTGAATTTGGGATGATGCTCACAATATCTTGAGGAGAGCTCCCAATGCTTGGTGACTATTTGACCAACCATCTCCTTGGTACAAACTTGTAGTCCTTTCATCTAGAAAGATCAATACAACGTCAAAAAATCCCTTGGTTAATGGCTCAAGGTTATCTGTCCAGATAACATTTTCAAGTGGAGACCATCTTCTGGTGTATACCAGGAACCAAAACGTCTCTCTTAACTTTTGTATTGTTGTTGCTTTACCAGCCGAATATTTGTTAGGCAGAAAATAGAGCTTGTTTTTTTAGATATCATTTTCTTGGAAACGCCAGCTATCATTTTTAAATATCCGTTTCTTGGAAACACTCTTAAATCAGGAACTATGTTGTTGGGGGCTCCACTAATGCTCTAAAGGCTCTATTTTTTTTTTTAAAAATTTTTTTTTTTTGTAAAGCACCTAGTCTGAACCTTAGAAAAAAATTCCGCCGCAGCAGTGCCTCGCCTCAGGAAGGCTCTAGTAACGGATCTTAGATCCTCACGAGTCACCTTGCCCCTAACAACACATAGATCAGGAACTTCAATAAATAACTTTCTTTAGTTGAATTTTTTCTCATTGAAAATAGTATAGATGTTTTCACTTCAAATAGTAATAGCTTTGTGCTCTGACTACATTCCTTGGTGCTAAATGCCCCAAATAAGAGTAAAACGGTTACCTTTCTCAAGGGTTTTGTAGCTCCTGTCTAAATTTGTCTGACCAATAATGTCCAACTCTCAAGCATAAAATCATGTCAATTCTAGACGTTTCCGGTTTGTTCAGAATTCACTCGCACAGTTATGTATTGAATGTTTTGTGAAACCCTCTACCCATTTAGTTTTCTTGAATTTAAAAAGAACATTTATTCATTTATTTTATTTTTGAATTTTCTTAAATAGTTTTTGTTACTATTTTGGTATGCTGCATGTGTTCCTTAACTATCAATTGATGAACTCTATTCTCACTCCTTGAGTCTTCATATAAGACCAATCCTCGCTAACATCTGATCTGTGATTGGGTTTTTCTTTTGTGGACCATTGTCAGACGTTGGCCTCCTTCAAGAATGGTGTTTTACTAAGATGTAATAGATAGTTACTTGTAAGGACCCCAAGATTGCACAAAACACTCTGTAAGGGTCGAGTTAGATGGTCACTGTGCCAATAAGGTACCAATACAGATATAAGAGAACTGTGCTCAAATGCACAAAAGGAAACTATCTAGGATAAACTGCTTGAAGAGTTCATTTGGGTTTATCGAATGTGCATCAGTTTGCCAGTTCCCATTTGATCTCATCTGGATCTTAATGTTTCTAAAAGGATGCCTCTTCTCCTGTTTACATAATGCTAGGGCTGCAACTTGGATGGGCTAGGAGCTCAGCCAAGGCCCAACCCGAAGCCTTGATACGTGAGCCCATAGCCTACCCAACCCGAGCGTGGGCCTGAGCATAACAACCCAAACCCAATTGGAGTTTGTATTTTCAAGCTCGGGTTGCCCGAATTTCTCAAATAAGTACTAATATTTCTAAAGATTCTTTAGAATTTGGAGGTAAATGAGGGTTGAACCCACAACCTACCACAAATTTGTATATGAACAAAATCACCAAGCTATATTTGTGAAGTTGCTCTTAAATTTAAATAATTATATTATTATTATATATACAAAACAGGATGGTGTTTGGGGTGAGAGATAAAAGACGGCTGAGATTTAATTAAATATATGAATTTAACAGATCACATAGAACTTAAAGCACCAAGAGTGCATGGGTTTGATTCTCATACCCAATATTTTTTATATGTATTTATTTTTCTTCAATTGTTGATGGTGTTGATTAGGCATATAAGTATGAAGGATGAAAACTTAAGGGTGATCATGTTTTGACAAGTTTTAAATTTTTATCGTGCAAACGTCATGGGAAATACCCTAGTTAACTATAAATCGTGTAATATGAAAAATAAATTTATAAACTAGCAGAAATTCTCCTAGTTTTTCGGGTTCCTAATACCCTGGCCCAACCCAACTTTGGATCGAGCTTAAAATTGTGAACCCATAGGCCGTCCTATTTCATATTTCTATAGGCCATGGGACAAATTTTTCGGGTTGGGTTCGGTCCCCCCCACAAGTTGCACCCCTACATAATGCATCGCTGCTCAAACAAAATTTAACATTCTTACGAACATCCAAAATTTTCAAAAGCCATGAATGAGCCCAATGATTGTCCAAGAGGGTTCAGTGTTGTTTTTAAGAATGATCATTGACCATGACCAATGCCTTGAATCTTTTACCATTTAAATTAAAACATCTTGCCTTGAAGAGTTTGTGGACTTTTTATTTTTTTGTTGTGTAATCACATTGGGCAAATGTGCACTTTTCTGTGGATCATACGTTAGAATTTGGAATTTGAATGGGAAGAGATGTTCACATATCATTTAGCTTCCATCCTAACCAAAAGAAAATAGTCAGAGAAAGAAATAACATGACTCATGACTGTCATCGTTATTGGCAGCAACAGCACCATATAGTCACTTATTTATGGATGTGTAAAGGAATTGGAATGCATAGGATGGTCAGAAATTGGATGCTTTTGATTTTGAGACGCAATGTTTTTTACAATTTGCTCTCACCATGTTTTCCACTCATCCTACTTAGCCTATATTGCTTTAGCTCCACAGCACGATCTGAATTTTTTTGCTTCAGTTCCACACTAGGCATATTTCATGAGAATAATGAGACTGGAATTAAAGAGTTTTTTTTTTTAAAATGGGTAGTTTGGAAGTACCCCTTTCAGATGCACTCATAATAGCAGTGGCCCCTTAACTCACAGTCCCCATCGGTTGACTTTAAGAGGGCCATCTGACCCTTTTCCTGTGATGAAAATGCCCCTTTTAATCACATGATCAATATGGCACAAAACACCTTAACACATTCGAAGCTAGAATCAATGGTCCAGCTCTTAGATTTATAAAAAATAGCACACATTAATCTAATGATTCAATAAACTGTAAAAGAAAACCAACAACGTCAACATCAACAACAAATCCATCCTCACCTTCTTCCCTTCCAGCCACCTACCTCTCTCTTCTCTCCTATTCCCTTCCCTCATCTTTTATGTTACACTACATGTTAAAAGAATGGTCCATACTTGAGGCAGTGTCTGTGAGCATGCAGTTCACCCAATGTGTGCATCTGAATGTCTTTTCAACATCAAATGCATCATCCTTGAACAGTTGGCCTTTTCACGAATAACTTAGTCTTTGTTCATGTTATTTTTACTTGCCTCGCCATCTTATTGCATATTTTGAGCCTTCCATTTAACATTATTATCTTGTGTTTGGTGCAGTTGTGCAATATGAAGCACGCTGAGAACGATGCAGCTGGAGATTGGTTGTACAATCGCTTGCAGTACTATTATGTAAAACCAATCCTGTGGTATGCTTTTGTTTGCATTATACAGAATGTAAGTGCTAGTCTTGTTGAGATCTAGACAGAGACTTGTGCACGTGTGTTCTCTTATAGTTGAGGGTTGAGTGTGAATTTACTGTTGTCGGTGAACAGTCAATCTACTAAATTATGAACTATCAAGAACTTCACTCAAGCATCATAAGTTTTCTACTAAGTTTATTGTGTTAGTATTGGTTGTGAATGACTTGAATTGATTCACAACAATTACACTTCCTGATAGCATTTTTATTGCCCATCTTTATGCATCGAAGGTCATCTTGTCAGTCAGACAATTCTGCTACATGCTTGCTATAACAGTCCAATAGACAGATGTTTGGAGCAGATGGATTGATTTGCTTTAACACCGATCATAAACACACTTGGCTTAGTTTCTAAATTCCATTGGCAACATTTTTATTTATTTATTATTGTTTTTTTGTTTGGTGTTTGCCGGGTCTTCAGCTCATGTCGATAATTCCAAAGGAGTAAAGGATTGTATGAACCGGAATAGACGGAGACATTTTGTCTCTTATCAACTCAACCGATTTTCTCCAAACAGCAATCACTCCAAATTTCTGAAAACAATGTTGCAGGTACGACAATATTAGACCAAACAGCTAGGGTGGGACAGCAGTGTTCGCGACTTTTAGCAAAAGATCAATATGTTGAATCAACTAGCTTAATTTCATCTCGTGCCCATATATAGGGGCATTCCCATTTGTTTCCTATGGTTCCTATTTATTTCCCTTATATCTATCTTTGCTATAGTATTCAGTATCCTTGAATCACAAAAATGGGTTGTTGTGTTGATGTTTGAAATTTGAGTGGAAGACAACCACAGTAATGTCGATGGAAATGAAATTTTTTTATATTGGAAATGTGACTATCATCAACCAGTACCGAAACATTACCTAAAACTTGGAAAAGAACAAACCCAACACAACCATAAGGGACTGTGTCTCAGTATACCATCTGATACTTGTGGCTTATGACATTGAGATGCCTTGTTAGTTGTTGCACACTTATGGTTTAAGCCTCAATTTTAAGTAAATCAATCACACATACTTATAAGACCAATTAATTCTTAGTCCCTTCTAATTGTCCCAACGTGAATGATAAATATTTTGGTATGTGAAAGTGACAAATGCGAATCTGACACGAGCTCTTTTTATAAAACCAATATAACAAATGAAACTAAGCCACCTGGTCATCGACACTGTCGTCAGTATTGATTAGATCTCTGCTTTTGATTAGAATTGTTGTTAATTATATTATCATCATTAGTACTATGTTAAGACGCTCGGTTCTAGGTGCATTTCTGTTGAAGCTGAATAGTAAGTATATGAAAATCATTATAAAATAAAGTAGCTAGGATTCATGTTCATAGCACCACTTTGTTATGGGATTACTAAATTTGTGGTAAACTGTGTTTATAAAATAATGTCGGTTAGTCAATCTAGATCCACACCATTGGATCCAGAATTGCTCAAGATCTGTGCTGTTAATCCAATAATCAAATTTGGTCTTTAATCAATAAGAGGTTTTAGTGTCAGGGATTCAAATTGTAGGTACTCTCAAGTTCAAAACTTGAAACCCTCCATGTGAGGTGTTCAATCGTGAAGCCCAAGCTGTATTTTGCTTGAAACAATGAAAGAACTAATGAATCATTGATGAGTTTGCTGGCCTTTCGTATGTGTTTGCTCATCTTCTTAGATGTCAATTTCAATTAGAACAACCCTACATTCACTTGTTGATGGCATGTTTCAGTGATCTTGGCTCTCCGGTTTACGTTGAGATACAAAAATACAATCTCCACGAACACCTAACAACGTTGGAAATGACACGTCTCAATCCGATAAAAAAAATTTCATTTAAACAAATGAATCAGGTAGACATGATGCATGTGATTGAACAACTACCAGTCTATAAGTCTAAAGCTGCATCATTCGATTTTTTTCAGAAGTGAAACAGTGGCACTACCATTGAAGGTTATAGTGCGTGTCAAATGGTGGAGAGATTGGTAAAATGGCATGAAGAAGACAAATCGTTTTGGTGGATTTAATTATGTGTGTGTGAGTGTGTGTTAGTGTGCTAATCATATCAGATGCATAGATGGCAACAAAGGAGGATACGAGGTTCTAGTGTGACCTGCACAAAAGGGATTGGGAACCCTTTTTTAATCCTTCTTGTCTCAAATCATCATCCATCCATTATGAATGCTTGTATGTTTATGCCATTTATGCTTTCTTATCTCATCAACACATCATCATCTAAAAATAAATATCTAAAAATAAATATTCTCTAAAAATAAATATCCACCCTCGTCTATCTACACATGTTTCTATCATGTCACATTTTTCTCATAGTTTTTTTGTTTTTCATCCTTGTTCGAAATGTTAGTGACTCACAAATACTAAACTCCAAATTTATCTTTACATTTTTTTTTTTTTAATATCTGTTACTAACACCAACAAAGTTAATAAATATATCACGGAAATTACTTATCAATCCATTATCAATGATGGATAAGCTCAACCTAACTATGGCAATGGTGTGTTGACTCCCTGGAATGAATGGTGTGTTAAACCTACCTAGTGCCCAACTAACCTACTCCGGATGGTGTGCATAGGTTAATTTGAATTAATAACTTAAATTTCTTCACAAATGTCACATCTTACTTAGCCAAAAAGATAAAGAGTCTTGCCGAGGAATGAAGATTTTACAACCAGAGTGATATATCATGATTTAAAAATGTTTACAAGTATTATTAGAAATACATCATCTTCCCAAATCGTACCACATCATCCTAGTCCAGACAATGGATGATGCTCTTACCGTGGATGTTCTAAATCTAATCTAACGAGCATACATTGTAATTCCACTTTTTTCATAACCGAGTCATAACAGAAGTCATGTCGTTGTAACGGCTCAAGAATTGATGCATACATGGGCGGTTTGTTTAGGTATATCATGATGATGATGTATAAGATAGTGCCCACCACCTCCAGCACCACCGTCTCGTTCTCATACTCATTCCCGCTTTTCAAATCTCACATCTTTCTCGCCAACCCCAAAGCAAAAAAACACCCACATGACAGAATAAAGCACTATTGATCTTCACATCGAAACGAATGAGAAAAAATCAAGAACCCTAAAAAAATCTCTCACTCTGGAAACAAATATGTATTCAACGACGACGGAGAAAAAGAAGAGGAGAAAACCCTAGAAAAGTCTTTGCAAGTAAGTGTTATTGTTGGTAATTGATGAAGCAAAATCTAAGATGCCAGAGGATCTTTATCCTCTCTCTGCTCTTCATCTCCGTTGTTGCTCCAATCATTTTAGTCTCAAGAAGACTCTCCCGTTTCACCCCTTCTATGGGTAATCAAACGTACATCATTTTTATTTTCTTAATTAATCTGTATCTTGATTTGCCTTTGTTTTCACTAGTCTAATCGGTATTATGATCAATTTTTTTTTGTTGTAACAGTGAAAGACGAATTGGTAGAGGAGTTAGCCAACATTGTATGAATCAAATCTTTATTTCAATATCTTTAACATATTTGCTTTGATGAAGTAATTGAAATATTTTTACTTTTTGGATAATTGATGTAGAAATATAGAGCAGATACTTTGAAGTTAAACGCGATCCAGCAGGTCTGTTGATTCATCAAGAAGAAATAAGCACATTTTATGAGATTTCGAGGAAGAGATATTCATTAAGTTTGTTTAATTTTGTGTAGGAAACAGAAGAATGGTTTAAAGAGCCGGAGCTTGTTTTGTACAAAGACAGAGATTTAAATTCTGTTGTTAGTAATGATTCTTTCAATTCAGTAGTTAAAAATGGTTGGTGATTTTTTCTTATTTTCTTCTCTTTTTTAATTGTTTCCGACTAATATTATTAGTCAGTGTGGTGATGGTGAAAGTCGCTCTAATCAGTTTATGTTTGGTTCTACAAGATTCCGAAACTAATCAGGATGTTGGGGAAGAAAAACAAAAAGAGAAATTTCAAAGAAAAACTATATTACTACCCCCTTCATTAAAGAAGGTATGATTGTTACATCATTAGCATTGTTCCCTTTTTTTTATTATTATTTCTTTCTTTTGATTTATTGGGCATTTGTTTCTTTACGAACAATCAGGATAATAGGGAAGAAAAAGAAAATTTTCAAAGGAAAAATATATTAAGTGTATTGCCCCCTTTGGTGAAGAAGGTATGATTGTAACTTCAGCTTCATAACTTTTTTCTTCTTTCTTTCTGTTCATTTAGTTAGCGTTGGATTTTTGTTTACATAGCCAAGATCGTGATATTTTAGGTGTAGAAAATAGCTGTGGTGTGATTGTTTGCATCATATTATAGGATAATTTATTACCCCTACGCCTAAATGTAAAATGTCAAGCAATTTTAGCCACTACAATGCCTTTGAAATTATCAATTGGCAAAAGATTTAGATTTTGGCAGAACATGGTCAATTTAGTTGGCCGTAAACACATGGAAATGAGCCAACATGGCAATGAGACTATGGGTTTTCCTTGGATAGATGATGGTCCACACCTTTCAATCATTTTAGTCATCCAGTCGACCAATTGTTTGGGTTATATGAGAGTGATTTGCAAGTTGCCAAATCAAGTACCCTCCATTGTAGTTATGAATCGCCAGTGCCATATTTTGGAACCCTGGTTAGCGACAGTACACCCATGCCGGTGATGAAGGTTTTACACAATTATAGATGGAAAAGTAATCTCCCTCAGTTCCTACTGATATAGGAATAATAGATCACTCCAAGCTTTTAAATTGCAAATAGGTAGACTTTTGTGTGGTTGATATTCTTGGCAAGATAAGACTGCTTTACCATGCCCAAACGGCATTGTTGGTGTAATCATTGTTCCTTTTTTATTTGGTTTTGTTTTGAGAAATAAAATAAGACACTTGCATTAGAAAAAAGAGACGTACAAAGATGAGTGAGCAGTTCAAAAGGGAAAATGAAACAAAAACAACAAATAGAATGCAAGAGGATTGAAAACTCTAAATTTCAGAGAACAAACTATGTCGATTGTGAACAAGCTCCGAAATGGAGAAGAAGTCAGCATGCCCCAAGCTAGAGCCCATTGAACGGACATGATCTTAGTCATGTTTCACACTGCAAGGGGGTCCGATCTTTTGGAGCTGAAAATTTGTTTCATTCTTTCCCAAATGACCCAAATCCCACAACCATTTCTTGGAGAGGGGCAGACTTCACCCTTTCATTTCTGAAACCACTAAAACCACTTGGTTGCAAGAGCAATACTCTACCTCAACGTTTTGAGAAAGACCAGGAGAGAAATAAGTGAGGGATGGATTTGGTACTTGACATGGGGAGCATCTGTTGGTGATGAGAGGGATTTTTTGCTAAGTTGTCCATGGTCAAAATTTTCCCATGAGCAAGACACCTAAGGAAGAAGTTTTGGTTTTTTTCCAGTAGAAAGGGTTCTAGATAGGGATCAGGGGTTGAGGTAATGTGGCAGAGTGATGATTGTTGGTATAGGCAATGAAGATCTTTTCGAAGAAATCCTTCACCGTGATAGAGAACCCAAAAGCTCAGCCAAAGTATCCACTTCTGAATCTCTCACACCCCATCTAAGCTGGAGGTCCCATGAAGTATATGTATGTATGTGGGAAGCAAAATCAGTGATAGAACCTTGCTTGTTTACTGATAAAAAAAAAGATGGCCCGGACTTTTTCTTGAAGAGTATGATCGGCAACCCATTAGTACTATAGATGCTTTTACTGTTAATTTATTTATATACATCTTCATATATGCATCTTGAAACAGAGGTGTCTGTTTGGAAGAGTTTCATGTCCTCAAGGCATAAACTGATCTGAGCCCTCTCAGTTACAGTAAAAGAATTGATAAGAATCTTTACATCCCTTGTTTGAGTCGTTATTTTCCTTTTATAATATATGCAATATAAGGCATCCAGTAGTAATATAGTTTTGGGTGTTATACAATAAAGACTAGTTGGGCTGGTCTTGAACAGCTCTGCGTTTCCTTGGAAGATAGCTGTAAGAAAACTCTGCAAGATTACTTTTGTTGCAGGACCCTGAACATAAAACAGGTTAAGGACTAAAAAGAATACTGTTTAACTAGTTCACCAGGGCCTAGCAGTAGGAACATCTCCTATAGACTATCGTCTAGGAAGTTTTGGAATATGTATGGATTATGGATCTCGGAAAGGAGGAACTGCAGGGTGGAGTGTTGTACTGATTGATTTTGAATGAAGAATGGAGATGACCTGGTTTGGAGGGCAATCACAAGGACATCATTTGAGTGTTAGCATATGCTATTCCCTTCTAGACAAATCCTTAGGATCAGGCGGGTTCAAAATCATCAACTACAATCTCTTTATATAACAAAAATAATTTTGCAGGACAATCATAACTAGTGACCAAGATGGTTTAATACATCCCATAGTATCAAAAGTTACATAATTTTGTATAATGTTTTAATTTGACTTCAACAATACAATATTTTGACAAGAACAATTAGCTTAAGTTGAAAAGATCATATCCCTACAATGTGTTATGCAAGTCCTAAAATGGCAAGGAACTACAATTCTGTGAATGAAGCAGATGTCTGACGAGGACCTTAGGTTTGTAAAGAAGGTAAGTTGAAAGAGCTAGGAGATCAGCAAATATTTCAACTGAAACAAGGAGAACCATTCATCATTGATGTATGAATGAGGAGGTAAGGAAATAGTATTCATTCGGGGATTGATTAAAATCAAAGCGGGAAATGCAATAGGCCCATCAAACTTATTGATGGGTTCCTCTCAATTGAATAAACAAAGCTGGTGACAACTTTTCAAATTCAAATTTCAAATTAGGCACAGAGGATATCCTATGCATGACCCCAAGTAAAATGTTGAGATAGAAGTTGGTAGTATGGTGTCGATTTACCCAACCAAGTTTATTCAAGGGTTTGGAGGCAATGTTTAAAAAGGTGTTTGGGCCTTTGCAAGGCGAGTTTTCAGGAAAAAAAAAATGTCAAAAAAATATAAAAGAAACAAATCAAGAAATATGAAATAATCCTCCATGGGAGATACATGGAATTAATCATCAAAGTAACTGAGAGGTGTAAGAATATTGCCCCATCACGGACACTGTCGTTCTAGTGTTGAATACGCGAAATATCCAACCAAATATGTTGTGATAAGATGATATAATATACACATGAAAAGTAACACTACACCAAATTGGCATATTTGTAACAACTTAAAAAATAGTAACACTTTTGAGCTATTACAATCCACCAAACAATTTCAAGTCAAAACTAAATTTAGTCAACAAAATGAAAAATAGCTACAAAAAAAATGATACAATAAATTAGATCACCATGAATAGCATCACTTGTAAGCCCATACTATTTGTGGTGATACAATTATTGAATCACTTTGTTTGTGAAAATGTGTAAAATTGCTTTGTGGATTATTATAGCTTAAAAGTGTTACTATTTTTTTGATTGTTACAAAAATGTCAATTTGGTGTAGTGTAAGCATTACAAAAGTATCACAAGTTCATAATATAAGTCACCTTATTCTTAACTTCGTAACTCCTAAAGGATAAAATAAGAAGCATACTACTAAATTACTTACCAAAAACATAACATGTTCCATAAAGGCATAGATAATAGATAACAAACTCGTAAATCCTCCCTACGCAAACTTAGGGCACTCTACAGTGGCCGTTAGATCTCATCAAAATCTAAAATAAAGACAAATTAGCAAGTTGTACGCCCTAGGATAACTTTGATGTATATGTTTCAAGGCTTACATGGCGAATATTTTCTTAAGCAATGTTTGGAGGGTTGTCGATCCGTTTGTTAGATATAAGAGACCAAAGCTAAATGATGGAACTGATCTTGTGTGAAGCCCGTTGAGAGCTTGGTTTGGGATTTAGAAAACCAAACCCCAGTGGAATACTAACCTGATAAAATCTTTCCCATTCAATCCAAAAAACAAAAGGGTAGAAGGGAAGAGATTAATACCATAAGAACCCCACGACATCGAGTAAAATAGTCTAAATCTACATCTAGAGTTGGTAATAACCAAATGAGGGAAGAAGACCTAAGTCTCAAGTGACGTGGTGAACAACTATGGAAAGGGGAAGATTGTGTTGTTTGGACGTGGTTTGTTGAAGAGGACCAAAATTCAAAGAAGATACAAGAGGATGACCCGATTTTCCAGGTAGTATGATATCGTGTCCATCTTTTGAAGGACATGAGGATGAGATGACGAAATCACAAAGATATTGAGCAACGATTCCAGAAAACAAAAAAATCGCTCAAACCTTTGGCAAAAACATGAGTTCATGAACTGGCTATGGAATAGAGTCCTATTAGCAGTTTTGTGGCTTATATAGAAAGACAGGAATAACAGGGTTTTCAGATGAAAAAAAATCGCTCAGAACTTTGCAAGGACATCAAAGATTTATTTAGGCATTGGGGCAAGGTGTGGAGCATAATTCATGATATTCTGTTTCATGTGTATTTTTTTTATTGGGGAAGTCCCTTTGCATCTTCCTTTTAACCATTTGACCTCAGTCACATTGGTCTCCCATTATTAACATACTTCTGCATGTTTAATTGATTAAAAAAACATAAAACATGAAACAGCCTACAATGAAGAATCCAAGCATGAAAATTCGAGATGTAGCGAAACGAGTAGAGAATTAGGATGGTGATATCAGTAAAGCAATGCTGTCACAAAAGTTTGAGCAAAAACTGTGAGCTATAGAAGTTGAATGGACAATATTTGTATTTACACGGTTAGGGCTTTACTATAAGAAAGAGAGTATTATGAGAATAAAATATATGCTTCAGGATAATAAACATTTGAATATTGCGTAGAAAGAAATTGAATGGCTGACTGCTACAAAATAAAGAAATTGTCATCCATTCTAACAAGTAACACCTCCCATCAAACTTGCATTAGGGGTTTGTCAAGCAGAAAAGAAAAGGCATGCATAGTTTTGGACTTTGTTAAAAGGTCCACTAGAGACATTTGAACATAGACCAGAAAGGTGGCATTGCCTGTCACTGGTGATAATCCTACAAAGGGAAAACTCTGGTCTTGTTTTTTTTTTTTTTTTTTTTTCTGAAAAGGTACAGCCTCCATTTGCAGACATGAAAATGATAGGAAGGTTGACAGAGCTGATGATCAAGCTCGCCCATAGGAATTATACCATTCATTGATTCAACATAGTATGCTTACAATACAAGGAGATTTGCTGCTGCAGGGGATTAGTCTTGGGCCGCATCTGGGCTTGGAGATATCCCTGCAATATAAGTATAAAAAATAATTAATAATGAACATGATCACTGGATGGCACCCTTGTGATGAAGCAGGCATGACTTGATCAAGTTGGCATTCATAATAATTTTTATATCATGTCGAGTGTCATTTTTGGATGGATGGGTTGGATAACGTCAACCTTCTATCTGGTCAAGTTATATTTTTTTAAAGCAAGTGCTTAAAACTGTATGTATGAATATTATTGGTTCATGTTGTCTGCCTACTAAATTCTTTAGTATTTTGAGCAGGGGCAAGTTAATCAGACCAGTGTCAGAGAAAGAAGTGGTCGTCCTCAATCTCATGCATCACCTGATGAGAGAGTAAGAGAGATAAAAGATAAGGTGATCAGGGCCAAGGCCTACTTAACTTTTGCACCACCAAATAGCAACTCTCGCCTAGTAAAGGAGTTGAAATTGCGGATAAAAGAGCTTGAGCGAACTGTTGGTGAAGCCACCAAGGATACAGAACTGCAAAGAAAGTAATTCAATTTACACGGTTTCTTTTCTTCCTCAAGATACTATTTCTGACTTTAGAAACGATGTTAAAGGATAAATTATGTGAGATGATCACTGAAGCTGTAAGCAATCTGCAGTTATCCATAAAATCCAACAGAAAAATATCAATAAAATCCACAATCGAATAGTTGTAATGAAAGACTATGCAAGAAGAGGCAAGGTTTTCACGTTGGTTCTAAGACTGGTAATTTTGCAGTTGTTTGCAGAAGATGAGATCTATGGAGGCTTCGCTTCAAAAAGCTGGACGCATTTACACCGATTGCTCTGCCATGGTAGGAAAGCTCCGTGCAATGACCTATAATGCCGAAGAACAAGTTCGGACACAGAGAAATCAGGCCAGCTTTCTTGTTCAGCTTGCTTCAAGGACTACTACAAAAGGTCTGCATTGCCTTTCCATGCGGCTCACTGCAGATTACTTTACACGGCAGCCTGAAGAGCGGGAACTTTCCGCCCAACAAGAATTGCACGAACCTGATCTTTACCACTATGCTATTTTCTCCGACAATATCCTAGCATGCTCAGTGGTTGTTAACTCTACCATCTCTAATTCTTTGGTAAGATTTCATCTTTACATATGTAGTTTTGTTTTATCTTCTGTTTCTTTTGATTTTGTCTCTCTCCTGGGTTGAAGTCAAAACACCTATTCTATACCAGATGAAGGAGAAGATGGGAAGTTAATTGAATGGTTAGGATAGGATAATACATTCCTGTGCTCTCAAATTATTAACTGGAGCATTTGTTTGCTTGGCAAGAAGGCTATAGAATTATGCTACGTACAAATTGTTAACTGGAGCATTTGTTTGCTTGATGAGAAACTATAGTATTATGCTATTTATGTGTACAGTTTGGAGCTGAAGCTCATTAATGTTCTTTCTAGCAAAAGAAAGTTTAATCCCAGTCACCTTGTTCCTTTGCAGCAACCAGATAAAGTTGTTATACATGTGGTGACTGATGCCTTAAACCTCCCAGCAATGAAAATGTGGTTTTTGTTAAATCCTCCTAGCCAAGCCACAATTTATATCAAGTCTATTGAGGACTTTGAATGGCTGTCGTCCAAGTATGATTCATTGAGAGTCCAAAATGCTCGGGACACCAGATACGCTTCAGCGCTGAACCACCTCCGCTTCTATCTTCCAGAGATGTTCCCTGCACTAGATAAGATTGTGCTTCTCGATCATGATGTGGTGGTGCAAAGGGATCTGAAGGGGTTATGGAGTGTAAATATGAAAGGGAAGGTAAATGGAGCGGTAGAGACTTGCCAAGAAAGAGATCCGTCATTTCGTCGGATGGATATGCTAATTAATTTCTCAGATCCAGCAGTTGCGAAAACATTTGATGTTAATGCATGCACGTGGGCATTCGGGATGAATGTGTTTGATTTGAGAGAATGGAGGCATCTAAATTTGACGACATTATACCATAAATACTTGGAATGGGTAAGTTCTTACACTCATATGTTTATATTGTTTATAACTTTATATATTTACTGCGTTCACATCATCTTTGATATCCTTCTAAATTGCTCATTTTGACATGAATTTAAAAAAAGAAAGACATGATGGTGTCATTTCTCTTTATAGCATTCTTGTAGTTAATAATGCTTTCGTGCTAATGTTTCTGAGTTTCTAGATTAGTTGAGCTCGCCATCATGTTATATGGTCCAGAATATGAGTTAAGAAAAGCTATTACCTCACTATTTCTATCCTATTTATGAGATCCCTTCCCTCTAATCAATAATAGTAACTGTATAATCTTTTTGTAAAGTTTAAGGGCGATAAAAAATAAATATGAAGTTCAGATGGTTAACTTGATTCTATGCCCTAACCAAAGAGTCTCCTCCTGAAATTTTTTTAATAAGGGGTCCACCAATAAAGATCTATAAGTTGTCTGATACATGCGGGTTTTATAGTTTCTCGCTGTATTTAATTAATATTATATTTTCGTCCATTAGCGCATGAATTTTATGGATTTTGCTAACCCACGCATTTGTACTCACAGTGATTTATTACACCATAGAAAACTTCTCTGAATCAATGATGGGAATTCATTCACAAGTTGATAGACACTTTGGTTTTAGATTTTCATTGCAAGGTTTAGACCTCTTAAGTTTTTGAGTCAGATTTATTCATCCACTTGTATGTTTTGTTGGATTCAGACTGATTGAATGTTCACGTAGGGTGATGCAAACTGGACACGCATGAGCATGATAATTTCAGTTTCTAGTTTACTGATGTTAAGGACATGCATTTACAGATTCTAGTTCCTTTTGTATGACTGTGGCTGGTGTATTTGCAGGGAAAGAGCCAGCCATTGTGGAAGGCTGGGAGCTTACCCTTGGGTCTGGTGACCTTCTATAACCAAACAGTAGCATTAGATCGGAGATGGCATGTCCTTGGTCTTGGCTATGGTTCAGGTGTTGGACAGGGAGAGATTGAACGAGCATCTGTAATCCATTATGATGGAACTATGAAACCATGGCTGGATATTGGGATCGGGAAGTACAAAAACTACTGGAAAAGATATGTGAATTACGACCACCCGTATTTGCTACAGTGCAACATTCATGAGTAGTTTATGGTGTAATGGTTGGTTATACAGAAATTGCTTCTCATCAGATCCAGCATCGGCATGATTCATATTCATATTTTAGGAACCACACCATTGTTAAAATTCATTTCAAGGCCAAATTATGTCGATGTAAAAAAGTTTTCTCTGTTCTTTCTCTGGCCATATTCTTGGAGCTGAGTAGATTCAAACTAATAAAAGGGGAGATGGAATAAGAGTCCCTAGGAATTTGTAGCTTTAGTGTACAGAAATACAAAACATTTTCCATATTTCAGACAACCTTTGGTCTTCAATGAAGCAGATTGATTGTCTTCTCCACTTCAAATCTAGACGTTTCACTGTTTAGTTTTTGCATTATGTTTGGTCTGAATAGGTTATGTTAAAAATTGTTGTTTTAATGCTTATGGATGTTTGTTTGCTGAAAGAATCATTTGCTAGGTAAAGATCCAGTTTCAGTTTGGATATGCTTATCCAGGAAATGCTGATGCTTTTTTTGGAAGATATGTTCCGATGCTTTTTCATGCGTTTATGTGCAATCTAGCGAAACAGATGTTGTCACTGGTCAGTAAATACCAAAAAAAATTCACATCAGACTACAATCATGTATGTCATTGCATTCGCCATTGCTATACATGACATCAACAATGGGTTAGAGGCTCATATTCAGGTTGTCATATGAATAGAGTATGTGAATGGCAATCAGTTACACCTTCGTATAGAACTCCAAATAGTGCGTATGGAAAGAACATGCATACTTGTAATCCATGAATGCAAGAATTAACTGTGGGTTTTGGGCTACTTGTCTTTACAACCACAGGTGCAGAATTCAGAATTTTTACAAAAATACCGCAGGTTATCTTGACAGAAAGTTTTAGTAGTTTCCTTTTTCACTAGAATGAAATTCTTAGATGTAATTTTTTTTTGCACAAATAACAACCTTTTGTTTTAAAAGGGTGCAAGAGTTACAGCATTTTGTCACAAAAATAAATATTAGCACACCCAGAAGAGGCAGATAATGTGACATGTGGAGGACATTGGTTGGTAGATTAAGATACCAGCTATCTATCCAAGCTCATGTGGTGCATGTAAATGGACTTAACTGATACCCACTAATCCCTCACCAAAACACACTTGTGTTGTGCATTGGATCTCTGTTGTCTTCTGTAGTTGAACCAAAATGGCCACCATCACTGTAGCCACCCCAGCTTCATCTCTTACATGCTCCCTTGTTCGCAAGGGATCGATTGGGGCGTCTTCCTCATCTGTTCTTGGTAAGATTCCATTCTCTTGAAATTGTTCTCAATGCTTTGATCAGTCATATGTTGCTTGTTAAGAAATATGATTTCAGTTTTGGTAGTCCATGAAATGATGGAACTAATAAGGTATATGCAATATTCCTTGACAAGTTTTCTGTGGTTGCATTCAGTTGTAATCATCAGCAATGTTGTTTTGTTGTTTTTGCTATTGTTACTAGATCTTTACTTGAGGACATCACAAAATCATCAATGCATAGACAACCTCAACATTTTTAAGTAAAAAAGGATCGGTATAAGCTTCTTATAAGGAACGCGATGAAAAAACCCAACCTTTCTATTATAATAATTACTCTTATTCAGTTCATGCTCTAAGACTAAATTGCAGTCCCAAGAAGGGTAATCAAACCAACCTTGTAATGGCTTTTATAGGAGTATTGATTGTAAATGAGTTACATGAATTCAAATAAGCTGGTAGGCTGATTTTGATTACAAATACAAGGTTTTACATGCATTTCCATATTCAATATGTATTTCAGGATTACCATCCATGGCTAGGAGAGGAGGAAAGGTGATGTGTTCAGCAGAGAAGCCATCCAAGAAAGGCGCAAGTGCAGGGATGAGTGCAGCATCGTTGATGGCAGCTGCAGCAACCATAGCAAGCCCAGCATTGGCTTTGGTCGACAATAGAATGAGCACAGAAGGAACTGGGCTAGTCTTTGGATTAAGCAACAACCTTCTTGGCTGGATCCTTTTGGGTGTTTTTGGTCTCATTTGGACTCTTTACTTCACTTACACTTCCACCCTTGAAGAGGATGAGGAGTCAGGTTTGTCCCTCTGAGTGAAGAAAACCCCAAATAGAAAACTCTTATTGTAAATGTAATGCCTTTAGAGAAGGAACTTATCAAAAGACAGGTGTTTTGGACCGTTGAATGTTTCCTTCAAGATCATCCTTTGTGTTGAATTCTACCATGTAGTTGTTACTCTTCTCGATCTTGTCAATGTTATGCAATTGGCATATTGTGTCACAGACTTATCAAACCAAAAGAGTGATTACACAAAAACACCGAACAGGTGCAAACACCTTGGTTGACAACTCAACATATCGACATGGTATCTATCCTAGTTCACAAGCTTGGTTAGCCTGGCTCAACACACCAAGTTAAATAGCACACTTAGTGACAAAGCAGTGTAAGGTTACACTTTCTTCATTTTGACCAGAATGGTTTTTTAGTGAAAATACACAAAACGATTGAGCCAGGTGAAATAACCTCCTATGTCATGCGGTTGTTCTTTATGTACATTTCCAATGTCATGTTTGTATATCGGTAAACACAACCTAACCTACTCTTACTCTCGATGCTTGTCATCCCTCAGGAGATCTAATTACGTGAATAATGAGTTAAAAGGCACATTGGAGATTGAATATTTGTACGAGGCAACAAAGAAAAAAGTGGTATGAAAGCCTTCCTTAATTTTATTCAAGTTGTGCTGTTTTAGACAGAAGACTTCCTTAATTTTAGGTCTGCACTTGAAATCAAGTAAAACTGGGCAATCTTCTGAGGAGACAAAAGAACTCGAGCAGAAGCATAAGTCTGTAAGCTATATTTCCTTTAAACCGAAAGATGACCAATGTGTATAACTGTCTTGATAGTGCTATAGACATCACTGAGTAGCCAAATAAAAAAGAAGCATAATCATAACATTTTGTTGTGTGATGAAAACTATGCAAGTCTTGAAGATTGCTTCTCTAAACCCACCATGCAATAGGGCCCAGACCATCAAAATCAAGTGACGCCTGCCAGCACACGCAAACATCATTAATTCAACAGACATGATAAAAATACAAACAAAACCCAGTAGCACTTCTTAAGTTGTTATTTTCCAGGTGCTCTGAGACAAATACAAGAATACAGACTGCCAAGAATATTAGAGAATGCAAAAGGAGCTGGAAATCCTCGCAAACAAATTTTAAAATGCAGTAACTTACAGTGACCACCATAGGAGCAAATGGTTTTGCATCCTTTTCTGCTTCAATTGGAATGGGAGGATAACCGATACTCTGAACTCGGAAGCGAATCTGTAATTAAACCACAAGTTGTCAAAAGCCAAGTTGCATTCTCATTCTGTTGGTGCAAATATCAAGTCCATGTTAAGAATTAAAAACTGAAGAAAATGAAATGCAGGGATATAAACCTCAGCATCCTTTTCTATAGCTAATTCTAAATCGTTGTATGTCCATATCCACCTGGCTTCTCTTTCATTACTGTATGTTTAAGAAAGAAAGTGAATAATACAGAATCAGATAAGAAGCAATATTAAGAGAATCACACTTAAAACTCAGTTCTTCTCTTACAAGGTGGACGGGTCGACCCAAGAGACACTGTCATCATTTGTTTCACATCAGTAATATATAGGTATAAGTACCAACAAATCCTCTAGTTACAAAGGTTATCATGGAATCTAGCATCTGATAATGTAAAAATGTATCAATAAAGCTAACACTTCATCAATGAGTAAGACAAATTTTGTATAAGAGCACAAAGAAAATAACTGAATTCATCTGGGTATTACAATGAAAATTAGTATAAGAACATACTAAATGCTTTTAAAAAATTAAAAAGTATTTGGACCACATGCCACGCAGTCCATTAGCATCCAATGATTCAACTTTCCCAGAAATGATCTCTCCCACAAAGGGACGAAACATTATCAACCTAAATTTTACCTGCCAGGAGAACACACACTAGTGAGTATGCCAACAGATTATAAGCAAGCAGAGAAACTATTCGAGGAACAAGAAATTTGACTAAATTTTAACATCAATTAACAAACACAAATGACCGGCATGAAATGCACATTCACCAAAAAGACAAAGTGAACCTGTACTGCATATTGCTATAAAAGACGTTTGATGTGACACGACTACACCATCAAATAGTACTTCAACTAATAAACTTAGTAGTTAATTTGTATCAATAAAAGAAAACACATTGAGCAACAGACGTAAACATGAGTAGAGCATTGGTAGGTAGAGAAGACTTAGAAATTGAACAACGGAAAGCCACATTCTGCCTTAAGCATGATACTTCATCACTAGTGAAGAAAAAGTAAAAGAGCACAGCTCTACTCGAACATCTCAGAAAAAATGAATAATGAATTTCTACCATGAAGTGATTCATCTTCCTAGACGCTGTTAGTGTTTGGCTCTCAAGGTGAACTGGTGAAGGCAAAAGTACTTTAGGAAGACACAAAATCCTCAAGCAAACCAGAAGGGAGAAGTAGATTTATACATGCTAATAGATATTCTTTGGGCGACACAAAGAAAGAAGAAACTCATGAAGTTTACTCTGTTTCTTGAGATTGTCTGAGACAAGACAAAGCCTTATGAAGCAAACCACATCCAAAAGGTTGCTCTGATACCTAGCTACAAAAAGCCAAATAGGAAAGTGTAGTCAATTAACTGCATATCCTAATTATTGACACTAGAAATTCTTACCAACAGGGGTACTTTTGTTGCTAATGGTTAACAAATGAGAATTACAGACCTAAGAAGAGAAGTATAGACAATATTATCTCAGAAAGACATCTGAGTGCCACTTTCTAGATCATTCACTTCTTCAAAATCTAGTTTTCCCGACCTCTCCATCTTGTAAGATAAAATCGTGATAGGTTTATACTACACAATGATGTAAAAAAGTGGGGAGGAATAGGAGATAGTTAGTCCAAACAACTGCTGAAAATTCAACTCCATGCTCCTTCACATTTTTCCCAAATACAATGTTCAATAAAAAGAACCAAGAAGCATCAAAAGAAGGCACTTTAAAAGGCCACTGTTGTGTTTACCTGGCATTTCCTTGTCATCTATATTCGAATTGCTTTGGTCGAGCATCAGCATGGCAGTCAACTATACTATATATATTTCACATATGAAAAGGTAACAATTGGAAAGGAAAAAGATGAACATGAATAAAAGAAAATTTCTAACAATTTGATGTTCACATTGCGAATCCAATCAATTAGATAAGCGTGTCATCAAGAACAATACAAAAAGATAACAAGAGGAATGGCCTAATTAAATGGGTAAGCAGACAGAAAAATACAGTATATGTTGAAGCACCATCACCTGCGTAGATGAACCCACCGTCAATGGACCTAATATCATAAACAGATATGCAAAGGCCCAACTTTGGGATTACCTTCATAAAATCACCTATTTGGTTAGTTAAAGTAGATGCATATATAAATCAGTGGTAGCAGAAAGATACTAACAGTTCACTGAAAAATAGTGTCACTAACCTTATCTAAAAATAGACTCTCGAGCTCTCCTTTTATAGCCTGGTCAAGTGGAAGTCTGAGGAGATGAGGAGGTAGTCGCAAGGTGTGTTCAATGAGGCTGAGGACGAACATCTGACCTTCTGCATATTGAAATCCAAACTATGAATCAACCGAAACCAAGGAGATGGTCTCATAATCAAACTATATAATAGGGTCAAGTAAAATGAATAAAAACTATTTGGATTATCCAAATTGAGTTGGTGTTTTCTTGACCCTGATAAGCTTGTATTTTATGTTCTTTATCTGACTAAGGTGATGCATAAGTTTATGGAATGTTGAGTGTCTACGTTAGATGGAAGCTTACTTGCCACAAAAATCAATTGTTGCATCCCACAAAACCAAAAACCTTATTACAGAAACCATCATTTTCCCATTCCAATTTACTATTCCCTTTCCAGTACCAAAGTCTCCAACTCCCAATTCAACTTAGGAAAGTCAACCGTCTCAACCATCAAAACCAAAATTCCCCTTATTTTCCCTCAAAACCCCATCGAGCAAAAATCTCCAGAGTCGTCAGAAAAACTTCAGTTTCCGCTATGAACTTAGATTGTTTTCTTTCTGCCAAAAAAATCACCCTGCAAGCTCAATATGATACAATCACAAAAACACCCGACTATCACTGACCATAGCAGCAAAGGATATCTAAAAATGGACAAAACATTAGTTTTATATGTTTTTCCTTTTACACATAGATTACTCGAACAATATTCAATTACTACAGGTAACAAGAGATAATATCTTTCAAGTGCATGCTTAGTAGTGATACCCTATATAGTGGAGGCCTCGTAGTTGAAATTTTATACTAGTATACCGCAAGACAGTGAAGACTGAGCGAGTTGAGAGACAGTGAGAAGAGCAAATGAAGGGATTGGTTAAGCGGGGAGGGAGATATGGTATTTTTGGTGTTGACCAAAGAGAATAGGTGTAGGGAGGAAGTTCATAGGGGAGATGGTGTTTCTAGCTGGGAGAAGGAGAAGATGAAGTGAAGGGAGAAAAAGGAAGGAAAGAAATAAAGTTCTACCGAGAGGAGGAAAAGAAAGAGAAAGGCAAGAGACATGGGTAGTTTTTGAAGGGGGTCCAAACACAAGCAATCTTGTACGCAATGTTATCACACTGAATAACCTAAACTAACAAAATTTTAATTACAAAACGCAGATTTTATGCAAATATAAGTTCATCTTAATCACGTTCTTCAACATCAAGTAACAGTTTCATCAAAATTCCACCTCAAAATGGAGGAAGCCACTAAATTTTATTTGATTAGTAAAATACCCAAAACCAAAATGGATGCCATCAAATCAAAGCACCCATTTCAAGCACTAGAAGAAGAAAAAAAAATTATATATATAATATTAAAAAACAATGAATTGCCTCTCATATTCCATAACTCATCTTGTTCACGAGGACATCTATGATATGCATTATCTACTTCTCATATCCCATTATACATCTAGGTTTCTTCATGAATGGCATGCAAATGTCTTCTTCAGACCAAACCCATCTCCTCTAAGCATCCAACTTTCCTACCCATAGACACAAATCACAATAGACAAATGGAACATTCAAACGGTAAAACCCCTCCCATTTTCCTGACCTGCTTGATAACTTCATCAAATCGATCAGTAATGACCTAGGTTGTGTTGTTAATAAAACGAAATATTAGAATTGACCGGGCACAACATGAGCTTGCAAAGAGCAACACTGGGTGCCAACTGCTTTTGTGGACTGTTGAGAACCCTTTTATTGCGTTTAAGAAATTCAGTGAGATTGGTGTAAACTACGGTGTTGAGCAAACCAATTGCAAAGATTAATGTCATTCTCTAAGCCTCTAAGTGTGGGTCAAGAGGGTTTGGGTTCATAGAGAGGAGGTCACCAAGCTCATTACCACAGAGAAAAATCAAACTTAGGTTCAAGGGTTTTATTAGATCAGAGAGTAGTAATGGGCACTTGAGAGCAACCTTGGAATATGGGTATTAGTGAAACCATAGTTTCACAACCATGTGAGCATTGAGTTGGGTTTGGAAATGATTTTCAACTGAAGTTTATTCGATACCTAGAGAGCTTTGTGCTCTGATAAACCACATTGATTGATGAGGTAAGAGACTGAGAAATAACATAAACAAAACATAATGTGGATGTGGTGGTGGTTTCTGTTATATCTCTTCCATTAAATTTAAATAGTTTCAACAAACACTGGCATTATTTTGGAAAGATAAATTTGGAATTACAGAGTAAAGTAAACATAGGTGAGAAATTAAACAACAAAAACAGCAACAGAGTCAGTGGAGTCGCTCAATTGGAATTTGGAGATTTGGAACGGACGGAAAAATCTGAGTTGGGGTCACATAGCAACGACTAAAGTTCTCTTTGGGTCGCTCAGTCTTGATAACATGAAGTCCGACAGCGTTGTGTGCAGTCAATTATACATTTCAAGGTACACTAGCGCAAAGTTGCTTGTTTTTTCACTTAGTGAACCAAAGGATACTCACTAATTGTCTAAGTTATAGCAAAGCAGAGACATTGAACAACCAAAATTGTAAAACCCAACAAATATAACTCGCAGTTACCTGAAGGGGAGGCGTTAGAATACGAGATGAACACCCCACGAAAAGTTCCAACCTTTAGACCACAGAGCTCTTCAACTACTGCCCCTCTGATTGTTTAGGCAAAATTGGGTGAGTGGGTGTTTATGGATTCGACGAAAAGCAGTTGGTTGAAGAAGATGCAGTGGGGGCAGATTCGGCAAGAGAACCAACGAAGAAGAGAGAGCTTGAATGCAATGGCGTTGAAGGCTTTCTCTGCAACTGATTAGTGAACATATAACATATGACCTTGCACTAACTAATCATGGCAAATATATCTTCACAACACTCGGAGAGCATGTCAAACAGCTACTTACGTATATGTAGACTTTAAAATATTAGTCTTTCATATGTGACTAACCTGCAATCAACGCGACTTTCTTGTGACAAATAATATCATTCTCTTATAATGATTTATTAATATAAATATTTCAATATTCTCACCGTGTAAAGCATTTTTGTTTTAAAATAACTTCAATGTCATTAGTTTTGCATTGTTACCTAACAGATTGGAGAAAACTAAATAAATGAGTAAAATACATGACTATATATGTCCATGGAATTTGTACTAATGGAGCTATAAACAAACGAATAGTTGTGAGTTGGAATGTGGCACGAATATAGGGTGAAGGTGGTTAAATATGTTTTAACAGTTCCAGAAGGCAAGGTACGCATTGACAAACAAAATTGAATACTTGAAACAAATATGTTAGAGCTCGCGACGAACTGTTACTGGTATGTTATATGGTTTTCATATGTTGAACCTCCGTCACAAAACGACATACGGGTATGTTTTCATGGCATGCCTTGCCGATAATGCTTGTATTGTTCCATATGACACCCAAACCACTATTGCCTTGGATGGTACCTACTTAGCCCATTCGCCTATTTCCAGAAGCAATCTCATGGAATAATTCATTTGATGGCCAGTTCAGCGTTAGCGATGCGACGATGAAAAAGTTTGATGCCAAAAATGCTAAGAAGAGTAACAAGTCATTAGAGGTCATTGATATACTTGATTGATACATGCATACGCGTTTTTTTGTGACTAAATGTAAACTTATACCAAAAGCTGATACGAAGAAATAATCTTCGTTTTGATGATATAGGATGATCTGGTTGCCACAGCTCTGGATAGCACCATTTTATTTATTTCATTTTTTTTCTTTTGTGACTTCCAATGATCAATAAACACTTGATCAACATCCATTTTTATTTTTCAATATTCCTACAAAAAAACTTGAAAGGTTAATTTGGAGGCCCGAAAATATGGATATTTGAAGGGAATGCCAAAAATGTAGTTAGGGTGGATTCTCTCTCTTATAAGTATAGTAAAACCATAGAAACTACAAAATAATAATAATAGTAATAATAATAATAGTAATAATAATAATAATAATATAAAAAAAAAATTTCACCATAAAAAGTCATTTTTGGATGAAGTCCGATTTTTTGCCCCATCGCAGAGGTTTTTGTGAAGGCAAGCACTAGAATCGTCATGTCCTTTTGTGATGGGTTGTTTCTAACCATTTTGGCCTGCTCCGCAAATGTTTGTGGGAGTTGGATTCGTCCGATCTTGTGGAAACCTGGTCAAAACCAGGATTTGTGCTTATATGCTTCACTCTTTTTAATGCACAAACCATTCATCAATAGTTTGACACATTACTTCGTCCACATCTTACTTTCTTTTGTTTTTTTAACAATAACAAACTTACTAATGATCAACAAATAAGTGATACATTGTGCTCTGTTCAAGGTGATGGCCATCCCTCTAAGAGGGAGGTGAAAAGTGGTATTAGGTCGTTGAAGCTCCATGAAGGCACAAATGGTCACCTGATCGATATGATTCTGTTCAAGGTGATGGCCATCCCTCTAAGAGGGAGGTGAAAAGTGGTATTAGGTCGTTGAAGCTCCATGAAGGCACAAATGGTCACCTGATCGATATGATTCTTATAATAATTGATAAAGGAACGTAGATCGCTCTTATAGACGATTGTCTTTTCTTTCAGCTCATGTATCAACTTCCAATCTAAAAAGTTTTAAATTGATGATGATATCTAAATTCGCATAGTTCATAAATACAAAAATTTAGTGTTCGAATTATATAAAACAAAAACACTTATATATTTTAAGAACTGAAAGGTATTATAATCACCTCCTCAATATCCCAAATGGTGCTGAAAATATGCCCAAAGTAATCCTCTAATACCAAATTATCATTGGGACCTTCAGCATATAAAGCACTCTCATATTCTTTATCAAAACAATTGGTTCTTCTTTATCCTCATCCTCGTCATCTTCATCCGCCTTTTTCACATCCTCCCTTTCACCCTCATGTACAACAGCATCACCACCTTCACTTTGCGATTGGATTACTCGTCTTGCGGCTTTGTCTTATTTAATAAATTTGCTTACCAATTCATCCCATATCCTCTTATTTGCCGCTTATTTCTCTATTTTGTTTTATTATTATTTTTCCCTTATTCCATTTATTGTTTATCCTTTTTCGCAATCACTTTTCGACTAGACACTGGCATTGGTCTCTATCAACTAGATCATTGCCACCACCACCTGAAGAAGACACAATGTCCTTGTTTGTCTTTGCCACACTGAACTTGAACCATTGAAAAATATGATACAATTAAAACTTATTATTAATCCATTATCCAAATACATTTGTAAAAAGAAATAATCTATTATTTGAACATTTCAACGGCCTTCGACTTTGATTATAAAAGCACAAATTTAGGGTTTCGAATTATCGGACTGTATTTGTGTGTTTTGTTTGAATGAGACAGTGAGCAATCAACCGACTAACCAACAAACCTTTCGCACACAGTCAACAATCTCGCAACACACTATCGATTGCTCATGCAACCACTCGCACCAAAGCGTACATACGCAGACAACTAGTTTTATTTCATGCGAACAACTTTTTGTTTTATTTGTCTTTATTTTGCTTAAAAGATAGTGGGAGAGATAATTGAGAATAGTGTCAAAGGGTGGGCTTGGGTGCTTACAGGCACGGAGCCACGTGGGGGCAAGTAGGGGCACTTGCCCCCACTGACTTTTGAGGATTTTTTTTTTTTATTTTTATGTATACCCCAAATCCCCAAGTAGGTTTTCTTTTTAATTTTCCCCTTTAAAACTCTGCTGCAGCCTGCAGTTGTCCTGTCTGTCTTCCACTTTAATTAAAACTCTGGAATAGCTACAGCCTACAGACTCCTTGCAGAGTTGCAGGCTCAAAGCTCCTTCATCTTCGTGTTCTGCTGTTGCTCAAAGTCCTTCTTCATCTTCGTGTTCTGCTGTTACTCAAAGCTCCAACAATGGTATTGTCCATTTCCCCTTCATTAGTCTTTGTCATCACCAAATCAAGAATGATAAATGATTTCAAAACAAAATGCTACTCACATTATAAACTTCAACTTTTTTTATAAGATGATTTCAGGAATCTTTGGATATGTATGGAATGGAATCTAATTTGTTACAATGATATTAAACATGTTTTGTTACAATGATTTGTTACAAAACATGTTTAGTGGGATGGAATGGAATCTGATTTGTTACAATGATATTACAAAATATGTATGGAATGGAATCTGATTTGTTACAGTGATATTAAACATGTTTTAGTGGGATGCTTTTTTATCCTATCCGAGTTGTGCACTTATACAGTTATACATATTCCTTATTATGGCCCGCTTGGGCTTAAAAATCATTCATAATGGATTACAAAACTTGTATTTAACTTTATGTTATGATTACAATTTCCTATAGCTAAGTTCAACAATGAACATTGTAAAATGTACTGTATGCTATAAAGAACATCTTTTATTTAACTTTAACCAAATGGAACTCACTCCAAGATGCAGCCATTACTTAAGCTGAGTTCAAAATAGGTATTGAATGGATCAGTCTGCCTAGAGGCTTTAATTTGATTTTTTTTTTTTTTTTTGTTGCTTGAACTGTTCTTTCATGGTTTGATTTCAAGAAGAAATAATGTTTGTTGCTTGTGTGTCAATTGCAGCTTTGAAAATCTTCAATTTTGCGCGTTTTATTATTGGTGGCGATACTTCTATTATGGTGCTTCATTAATAGAGGTATATTGATTTGTTATTTTGGAGATATGTATGATTTATTACATGGAAATATGGTTTTAGTTTATTCATTTAAAGTTTTAGAATATATAAATATATAGAATGCATTCTTATATAATCTTTGTTTTATTTCAGTTATGGATAAATTTTTAAAAAGAAAGTCAGTAAGTGATTTACCACCTCCAACACAAAATAAAAATGATCATAATTTATCAGAACCAATCTCAAAGAAAAGTCATTTAGAGGTTGACCTATAAAATCTTCCAACTGATCCTGGTTTAAGAATTCGTATTTTTTATTACCATCCGAATGATCAAGAGATTGTTAGAAGAGCTTATTTGCAAAGGGGTCCTTGTCAGCCAATAAACTACACATTCCCACAAAAAAAAAATAGGAAGTACGCTACGTCGTTTTAATGTAGCTTGGTTTACGGAGTATAAGAGTTGGATGGAGTATAGCATAACAAATGATGCTGCTTTTTGTCTCCATTGCTATCTTTTTAGAAGTGTCGGAGAACAAGGGGGTGGTGATTGTTTTGTTGGTGAAGGATTTAGTGATTGGAAAAAAAAAAAAAAAAAAAAAAGAGACTTACAACTCATGTAGGAAAGCCTAATAGTTTGCATGCCCAAGCTTATATGAAGAGTCAAAGTTTAATGAATCAAAAACATCATATCCAATCATTTTTATCTAAGCAATCCGATGCAGAGAAAACGGAATACCGGGTTCGTTTATCAGCTTCAGTTGATTGCATTCGATTTTTTCTGCGACAAGGATTGGCTTTTTGTGGTGATGATGAATCAATAAATTCAATTAACCATGGAAATCTTTTGGAGCTTTTACAATATACAGCTAATCACAATGAAGAGATCAATAGTGTGGTTCTAAAAAATGCTCCAGAGAACCACAGACTCACTGCACCTGATATTCAAAAAGATATTACACGTGCAACTGCATGTGAGACCACTTTTGCTATACTCAAAGATCTTGGAGATGCATTATTTGCCGTTTTAATTGATGAGTCTCGTGATGTATCAGTTAAAGAGCAAATGGCTGTTGTCTTACGCTATGTGAACAAGAAGGGATGTATAGTTGAACGTTTCCTTGGAATTATGCACGTTACTGAAACAAAGGCAATTTCACTCAAGACAACACTTGTAAAAATGTTTTCTGATCATAAGTTGAATATAACGAGGTTACGTGGCCAAGGTTACGATGGGGCGAGCAATATGCAAGGCGAATTTAACGGACTTAAATCTTTGATTCTCAAGGAAAATAAGTATGCATTTTATGTACATTGTTTTGCGCATCAGCTTCGGTTAGCGCTTGTACATGTTGCAAAGAATCATCCTCAGATTGCTTCACTCTTCAACTTGGTTTCAAGTGCGGTGAACATTGTTGCACCCTCATGCAAGCGTCAGGAAATTTTTCGAGACAAACAAGCTGTTAAAATTCTTGAAAATCTCAATAGTGGCGAACTATCAAGTGGTCAAGGGTTGAATCAAGAAACCAATCTCAAACGACCTGGTGATACACGTTGGGGTTCTTACTATAAAACCTTGATAAGTTTGCTTCTTAATTTTTCTTCAGTGATTGATGTGCTCCAAATTGTTGTGAAACATGGTTTAAACTCAGACCAGAAGGGATAAGCATATGCTTTATTAGATTCTATGCAATATTTTGAGTTCATCTTCAATTTGCACTTAATGAAGGATATATTGGCGATAACCTGGGATTTGTCAATAGCATTACAAAGAAAAGATCAAGATATTGTCAATGCGATGACCTTAGTTAAAATCTCCAAACAACGATTGCAAATGATGAGGGAAGATGAATGGAATATCCTTGTGGACAATGTTGCTTCATTTTGTGCAAAACATGATATTGTTGTTCTTGAGATGGATGATACATTTATACAACGAGGAAGATCACGACGCAATACTGAAAAATTAACCAACCTATATCATTATCGAGTTGAATTATTCTATACCAGCATAGATATGCAACTCCAAGAGCTAAATAGCCGTTTTGATGAGGTGAACACCGGATTGCTTCTTTGTATGGCATGCTTAAATCCAAGTGATTCTTTTTCAGCTTTTGATAGTCAGCGGTTGATTCGACTCGCTCAATTTTATCCAGCTGATTTTTCAAATGTAGATCTTATGGTACTTCATGATCAATTGGAAACTTATGTTATTGATATGCGTTCCAACAATGAATTTTCAAATGTCAATGGACTCAGCGGTTTAGCTAAGAAGATAGTTGAGACCAAGAGGGAATTTGTCTATCCCATGGTTTATTTACTCATAACATTGTCACTCATCCTACCAGTTGTCACCGCTTCAGTTGAGAGAGCGTTTTCTGCTATGAATATAGTGAAGAGTCGGTTACGAAATCGAATGGGAGATGATTGGATGAATGATTGTTTAGTTACGTATATTGAAATGGAAGTTTTTGATGGCATTGACAACGAAGCAATCATGAAACAATTTCAGGGTATGAAAACGCATTGAAGCCAGTTGTAATATTTTTTTATTCTAACTGAGGGGGGGGGGGAGAGATAGAGTTTTTTGGTATTCATGGATGTAGATATGTAAAAGTTCAAATTATAGAACTCTATTTTTGTATATCCAAAATGGTCTTTATCATTTTTTTGAATGAAAATCTTTTATTAGATTAAATGAAGTTTTGTATAATTATTTATGTCTTGTTCAAGTTATAAAAAAAATAATATTTATATTAAAGTAATTAATTTTTATATTATATTTATCATATTTAATTAATTATGACATCACTTCGCCCCCCTCAACAAAAATTTTGGCTCCATCATTGGGTGCTTAGTAAATGTAAAGTTAACAAAGGTAAGTGCTAGTGAATATGAATAAAAATTTGAGAACGAGGGATACCGGTTGATAAAATTTTGAGAATTTAAAATTTATATTGACGGTGTCAAAAGAGGTGGGGGTGGGGGTGGGCTGCCATGGATATTTTGCAAGCAAAATGTATAAAAAAGGGAAAAGTATTTTCTCAAGTAAATGTTTAGTTCAAACTGAAATTGGTGGGACACTAGAAAATTTCTCTCCTCTCCACCGTCGGAGAAAATGGGATTACCAATCCTTCCTTGTTTTGCATTAAAGACCCTATTCCTCTCATGGTCTCGCACTTCACTTCCGTGCCCTAACCCCCTTTCTCTCTCTACCCACGATGGAGAAAGAGAGAGGATTGGGTAGATGGAGGTATGAGTGACTTTCTCAAACATCAACACTCTTATTCCAACAAAATGGATCACACATTCACAAAATTTTGAGATTTATGTTAAGTTCGTTCGTTCTTTTTTCTCGAATTTAAACAGAGACACTCGTAAGAGTTCAATTTGGGGTCTTTTGTGAGGGAAAATGCCGAAGAAGAACCCCAGAAAGCTAATCCAATGGTATGTTCTACTTATCCCTTCTTGTTTTTTTATTTATTGCCTGTTTTCGGCTTGGTGCTTGTTACATTTACACGGTAATATTGCTGGTTAGAGTGGGGAGTAAGGGTTAGAGAAAAATAAATATAGGTGGTTCAACCAGTTCTTTAGTTCGTCAGGTTTGTAGCAAAAAGGGAGAGAGTAGAGAAGGGAGGAAAACTAAAGTATGGAGAGAGTGATGAAGAAAGATTGGAGGGGCAAATGATTTTTCTATCTATATAAGACTACTTTGGATCAATTGGATTGTATCACTTCCTATGGCCTGTACTTGTTGTCAGTTTGTCACTAGGTTTGTGTTTTTTAAGTTTGAAATTCGTTCTGTATAAATATAGTAGTAATGATATTTTCCAGCTTTGATTGAAATTCAACTTCGAGCATGTATGGTTGCGTGAAATCCTATTTCATGTAAGCTAAGCCAACTTGAAGGCTTTTTGAAGAATGTGAGTGAACCATAAAATTTTCTGAAATCACATTTCCATTTTTCTCGTAAAATACATGAATAAGATTCTTTAGAGGGAGCAACGAGTGTGGTTCCCACATATACAACCTCACTCTCTCTTTCTTTTCGACCCAGTCCTTTATTCCTCTAAATTTTGATGGAATGGGATTCCACCAACCAACAACACCCGCAGACATTGTTTGAAAGAACGTCTACATGTGGTTAGGCTTTTTCGAAAGTGTCATCATAGTGAACCATAAGTTTGACAAATATAGGAATGGCATTCCCATATTTTTCATGAAACACACACACACACACAAAGTGTGGTTAAGTTTTTATCCAAAAAAAGCAATACAAAAATGGAAAATTACTAATAAATCATTTACCAATTATTAGTTATTCATCTATTTAATTTGATCAGCCATAAGCTTCTATAACTAATTTTGTAAAAACACAAACTATTTGGGAATGCTATAACTGCCCTTGCATGTGGTCAATGGTCTTGAAAAACCAACTCTCCAAAATTATGTTTTTAATTACCTCATAGACTTAGTGGTCATTGTTTGACTTTCAAAAATTATCATTTATTTTGCTTTTATACAACATTTATTCTTTTTTGAAACCAAAATTAATTCACGCGTGCTAACAAAATAAATACATGTAATGTGTACAAGGCAACATATCGACACTATCATGTTTCCACACAACTTTAAAGTTTGTGTAACAAAAAAAGCATATTCCCATTTGAATACTTCCACTGCAAACTGGCAGGATAAAAATAGAAAACAAAAAAAGATGGCAAATTTTCATGCTATACTACATTGACACGTGTATACTGCAACCTCAAGGTCGCAGATAAAGAAAGTTCGTGACATACACCACGCATTTCCAAAAACCTGAATGACTAATTTAATATATACTATAAGTCGGTCAACGACTCTCTTTCCCTCAAAGATTCTCCCATTTCTCTCCTCCATTAACTTCCACACCAATGCATGAAAGAGACGCTCCCAAATCCATGTACCTTCAGATGGACCATTGAGAAGTGAGCATTACCATGCCATTTCTCAATTTACTCTTGAATGCTGGACAACTCCACAATGGAAACTCTAAGTTCACTTAAGATGTCATGCCACACGGCTGAAGAGAACACATGAGATCAGCAATAGACTCGTCTTGGTCCCACGAAACTACATCTATCGGGTAGCAAGATTGTCCACCATTAATACCTTTTTATGTACTACACCACATAGAAAAGGGGGAAAAAGCGCCCTAGGAGAGGTCTCTCACAGCCAATTCATTTGTGGTATCTGTCCACGAATGTACTGATAATGTTGTCAGTGGAAGTCACACGAATCATGGCAGCTGCTTGCAGTAAAAGTTTTCTTCTTGCCATTCCAAACCCACTTGCCATTGTGATCATCCAAGGAAAATGGTTGAATGAGTTGGATGAGCTCCATTACTGTTTTCATCTCTCATTCGTACTACAACCTCTACGAAAGTGCAAGTTCTATTCACCTCCATGTTTGTTATGCACAAAGAATTCCCAAACCTTTCCCACCTTGTTATTAGAGATTGAGAACAACCCTGGAATCATGTTCTTATGCTCCTAAAAGCTGATTCTTACCCCCGCTGCAACTTTTACAAAATATGGAGATCAAAATCCTGCTTTATATTTATAATAGGTTTCCACAATGAAATAGTTTCATTGTTACTCACAACTACATCTTAGATTGAATTCAATTCCAAACCTTTGGTGACATCAACTACAAGATTTGCTAATTCAGCTGAAAGGTAACATCGATGTTAGAAGAGTGCACTCCACACTTCAGATTTTTCACTTGAACGACTTCCTAATGTTGTGGAACAAAATCTCGTGCAACCATCACCTTGTCTTGGGCTAAGTTATTTTCAAGCGCGCCAAATCCTCCTCAGGTTTGAAGTGTCAAACCATAGATTATCCAGAAAATGGTCAATGTTTAAAATTCAAATTAATGCATGAATCTCCAGCCTGAAATTGGAAAACTTAAAAAAATCTGTATTGTTCTCTCATTTGGCAAGTGGAAACAATTAATAAAAAAAAAACTTTACGTACAACATTGCAAGGAAAGAATGGGCAATTGATTATAACTGTAAGTTTAATGAAAAAATGAGACAATAAATGAGACAGGACATTGTTTTTTTAAATGAGACAATAAATAAGATATTAAGAATGGATATTTGAAGGTCGTTATTTTTCAAAGCTTTTGAAACTAGAACAAAAAAAAAAAATCTGGCTTGCCACTATTTTTAATTCAATACAACCAACAAGAACTTAATTTGGGGAGGTCATTCAGGAGTCAATGGCGATTAACATGATTACTACAGTATTTTACATCTTATGGTGGTCAAGAATTCATAAAATTTTGCAGAGAGTTCAAATTGTGTATTTAGGGAGGTTGTTCGAAGGCCTAGATTTTGGAGAGTTGAGGTTTACATATTTAGAGTGTTTCATTTATTAATTTTTTATTTCCTAAGTCATTTGTCATTACTTTATATCTGTTTTGGCTTTAAAGGAATCATACCATATGTAGTTTGTGGAAAAAGGACAAGAGAGAATGTCTTGGGGAGCCATGTGGGTCCTAGGACCAGAAGGCATTTATGATTTTGAAACAAAATCTTACGGAATCAGGAATTTCAATATAAAATAAAGACCTTCACTCTTATTACTTCATAAACAGAGAAAAGATTATTGTATACTGAGGAGAAGGAAGAGGAAGTTGTTTTGGTGTTTGCTTGGAGAAGAGGAATTAGGAGCTTGGACTTGAGTGAAGACGCATCTCAATTTCCTCTGCCGTTCTTGTTGTTTTATAACTCTCTCAAATTGTAAGTATTTAGATTTTTCTACTTTTGAAAACATGGAAGATATACGATGCCATGGTTGTTTGCATAGTTAAATTGTTAAAAAAATCTTCTGATTCGCGTTTTGAATCTCGATTCGATTTGCCAAATTCGTCACATCGAGTCGACTTGTGTTTAAATTGAAAAAGGTGTGAATCTCATGATTCACAATCCGATTTCTGTACATTGACACAAGTCATGCGATTCACGATTCATGAGAGCATTAGAAAAATCGAGCGTTCTTGTTTTGTTTTCTGGGCTCAATAAAAGAAAAAGTTAATTTCATCTAAACATTTATGCCTCCCCCCACTCACCTTTTAAACATCTTTTAGCCCTAGTAGACACTCTCTTTTGTTTTACTTGTTTGAGGAGTCCACGATATGCATGGCAATGTGGCCCTTGTTTGAGGAGTCCACGATATGCATGGCATTATGGCCCGAACTGATGGATACTCGTACGGACCTAACCCTAATGGTTTGGGTCTAGAATCGAGTTGGCTCGGTTCCAGTTCGATTCTGGTTCTTGGTGTTCAGAATTAGACCCTAACGGAACCGAGAACATTGAACCGAATATTGTATAGAGTTGTGCATAATATTGTGAGATTTTGTCCCACATCATCTAAGGAAGCAGGGAATGAAATGCCACTAATAAAAATACAAGATTTTCTAATTGTTAGTCCCACATTGAGTAGAAACAGACAAACAAAAAACTTCTGTGAAAGGATAAAAAACCTCCTACACATTACTCAGTGATGGGTTCATGTAGGCTAGTAGCAGGGAACCACAGGTAGACCCGAATTGAACACGAAAGACAGGTAAACCCAGAGATTGTTTGGTTTGGTTCTAGATCTGGCAAACTCGACCCTTTGCCATGCCTAATCCACGAGCCAAAACTTGACCAAAGGGAAAAATGAGAATATTTGATAAAGGAGATGATGAAAATTTGTTAAAAATGTTGATATCGAAGAAAATAAAAAACACTAGATGAAGAAGAAATGTAAGATGAATATAGGAAATATAGTTAACTATTTTTTATGGAATAAAAAAAGATTAAAAATGGCTAGGGAATATTTTTGTATTTAGTTAATAATTTATAAAATTTATCTTTTGATGCTTTTCCATAGGGTTGGCAATGGGGCGGATTTGTCTATATGCATCCTCGCCCCGGCAAGAAATTTTTTTTCTCGAATTGGCCCCGATTAACCGCTCATTTTTTCAACCCTGACCCCACCCCGCACCGCTAAGCCCCCGTGGGCTTGCAATTTGAGCTTAAATTTTGGGCTTTAAATCAATTTCAGAAAATTTTAAATCAACTTTATGGGCTTCCCAGGCTTTAAATCACTCTTTAGATTAGGTCAGTTTGGTAATAAGCAAGGGGTTCAAATAAATTGTATATTATACATAATAGGGCGGGGCAGGGCAGATGTGGCCAAATCCATCCCCGCCCCAAATCTTTGTCTGAGTCCGCCCAGTAATCCATTATGCCATAACAATCATAACCAAATCTGCCCCATTAGTAGTGGGGCGAATAGTTAAAAAACTGGGAATTTCTGCCAACCTTATTTTTTTGTTGTATACTTGTGAAGATGTAACTAGAATTAGACGATGACTTCTCTACTTTGTACAATTTGCAGCCACTTGTAGAAAACATGCGAAATGTCTTTATCTGATTTTGCCTGAACTCTTTGCCCATTAACAAGCTATTACTTTGATCATATTCCAAAGGGTGGGAGCTTGAAGTTCTTTGCCTCAAAGATACGCTTGTTTTTCTCCTTCCACAGGACCCAAAAAACCATGATTAGTCCCTTTTCTCGATTAAGATGCTATCAGTTGCGATGCTGATTTGGTGTAACTACATTCTAGAAATAGATGGGGGGTGGATTCACTCTCAGTTTCAGACAGTGGCAATTGGCGATAATCAGAGCTCTTTAAGCTATCTTTTGTAAGGTCGTAAGGCTCTCCCATGAGCCAAAGTCCAAAAGAAGTTGTCTAGTAGGGGACTGTTTCCACCAAAAAAAAGGTATATGAGTCATCGAAAGGGGTATTGTTGGACTGGAGAATAGTTTGGTTGGCTGTGGAGATTTTTTTTGAAAAAAGTTCTTGACACCGAATTTGCTGGTTTTACTGTTCCATAATCATCTATCTTCTAACCAGTCACTATCAGCTGAAGCATACTCATCAGTTCCATTGTAGTATCTACTTCATTATCTCTCAAACCTCTTCTAGGAGCCAAATCCTAATTACTTCCATTAGCAGACCTAACACATAAATCTACCATGACACCTCTCTGTTAAAAGAGATATTTTACACTTCTTTGAATTTGGAGACTAAAGGTTGATCCACTAACCACCCGTCTTTCCAAAAGTTGATTTTGGTCCCATTTCTCGGTTAGAAAGAAATATTGGAGGCAAACTTCACCACGAGATTCAATGATTCATCAATGATCTCCTAGTCAAGCAATCAGAAAGAGTGTTTTCTTATTTTTGTCTGCAACCCAAAATATTGAAGACGATATTATTGCTCTGGGATAATATTCCTCCACATAACTGATTTTTCCATGCCTTCAGTCATTTGGCTAACAAAGCTAGAATGCAGTCTCTGATCCTCCTGATTCTTGAACCTCCATTACTCTTGGATGACATACCATGCCCAATTGATATATGTCACGAAGGGGATGTCTCCTACAAAAGTTTATGCATATTTTCTCTATTGTGTTGGCCACAGAAACGGTAACAATGATAAAAGAGTAGAAAAATGAGGATGCTAGTAAGGGTGTTCTCAATAACTGTGAATCGGCCTGCTTGGAGGAAATATCTCCCTTTCTGGACTGCTATTAGACCTTGGACACACTCTATAATAGTATTCACATCTTTGTTTTTGAAACCATGGCCCAATGGGATAAACACCTCATAATACCTGTGAGCTCCTTAACATTATCTTGTGGAAGTTGACCTTTCGTCCTGAAACCACTTCAAACCAAATGATGAAACATGTCAAACCTGATGAGGATAGACTTGAGATTTTTCAATTGATTTTCATTTGTATCATGGAAGAAAATTGTATCATCTGTAAGTTGAAGGATAGGTTGAAACCACTAATAAGATCTATGTTGTGCTCGCTGCAGCTCCAAGCTTTGCTTCAAAAAATTCTCTACTAAAAATTTTTTGGCGCTTAAGTTAAAAAAAAGAGATTATTAAAACTGGAAAAAAATAAAGGGAAGCAAATACAAAAGGTAGTGACCAAGAGGTAAGCTAGCTACCAGATAATGCCTAAAACATCAAAATTACATAACAAACAAGTTAGCACAATTAAAAATACATTCGAAAAGTTTGGTCCTAATCCCTCAAGTAGATCCCTACTACCAAACTAGAGATTTGATGGAGTTAGTGAGGTGAGAGATATCCCTTGCTTTGCCCTTGAAAATTCTACAATTTCTTGAAGATCCGTATAGTACCAAACAAAACTCCATCCCATAGCCAAACCCCTTTCACCGAAAAACTATTCTTACCACAAACTGCATCTCATTGAAGTAGGTTAGAAGCAATTGGGGTTGGCAGTTAACTCCATTGCAAATGGAAACCCACAAACTGCTAGAGAAAGGGCAATAAGAGAAAATAGCATGTTAACAACTTTAATAAGTAATAATAATTAATAGCTTTTTTTTAATACTTTAGTAGTCTAACAATAAATAGTTATTGTTTAATCTAAAAACAAATTCCCCACCCAATTGTCGATCGTGAGGAACCCAAATGTGAGCTCCCTGCTTCTAATCGATCAAGTGTTATAGCTTTTCCTTTCTTCCGCTTCATCCCTTATTCTCAACTCAACTCTACTTGAGTTCAAACTTTGAAGTCCGCTCGAGTATTCCTCTTATTCTTCTTCAGCTCGTGAGCATGATGATGATAACGATAAATATGAGAATAATGGCATTGATCAGGGTATGATGAGGATATGTGATTGATGAAGTTATGATTAATGGGTTATTAGTTAGTAATTTACTAGATTTGGCCTCAGTAAACCATGTTTGAGACTATTTTTGCTATCGAGGAGAACAATCTAATGAGCCTGAACTCTTAAATTTTAGTGTCTCCCTTGACTTTAGGAATCAAGGTATGAAGAGTCAAGTCTCCAATCAAGGAAGGATTTCTTGCTATTCACCACTTTTTGAAAATCGATTTTACTAAGTCAACAGTGAGTGAAGAATTCAAATAAGAGCTGTCAATACCAGGATAGACATGTGGATCGTTGAAATAACTTCTTGTTCAGTCACGTCTATCTCTAATGTTTGCTACCAGAGATACTATTGAATTTTTTTTTTCTTTCAAAGAATGCCAGAACACTATGAACAAATCAGAGGAGACATAACTCGAGATTCTTGAAGAAATCAATTATGTGTTCCTCTACTACTTGCTTGGTCTATTACATTTCTTCCCCTATCTGGAAATTACTTATTAAATCAGCGATTAATCTATATTCTCGTTAGTAGAGCGTTACAATTTTCAAATTAATCCTTTCAACAATCTCTAGCTCAAGTAATCGACGATTTCTTGCCGATTAATTGCTTTCAAAATTCACCAATTAATTGGTCTACAGTAAATGTTATGAATAAATGAGAAAATTCATGTTAATTTTAATCTATTTGCCTTAACCTCATGAATACTCTCACCCATAAGGCGATAACAAGTGTGTGAAGGTTTAAGAGAATATATATATATATATATATATACATATATATATACATATCTATTATATAATCTAAGAAGAGAAAAGCAAAAAAATGAAAATAACAAGCTAAGTAAAGAATATGGAAATGTCCCTTTATCTAACATTGAATTTTTAACTTTGTTATAATTTGCCTTAAATTGTGCTATGTGATGTGTACTACTTCAATATACATTAATTTTATAAAAAAATTGTAGTAAACATATTATAAAAGAATAGAGAAAATATGTGTATAAAATGTAGGCCGATTAGTTCCAATTAATTCTGAGTAATCCTGATAAATCTCATATCGTTCTTGAACCGATTAGGGCCCGATTAACAATTTAACTATGTAGTTACTAACCCTTCGATGTCTGGCCAAGTTTTGGAAGTACTTTGTACATAAATCCATATTTTCTTTTCTCGCTAAAACCCTGTTCTTTTTTAATTATGTCATATCTTTCTCTCTCTATAAACAAAATATAAAGATGGTTTCTTTAAGGGGAATTGGGTGTTAAGTACCAAATTTCCGCGGTTAGGGTTTAGCGCCACAACATTTTATTTAGGTTTTAGTACCTGGGGTACCTACATCTGTAACAGTGCTATCTACACTATTGAAACTTGAAAGTAATGGTCTTCAAAGGGTGAAACTCGGATTCAGAAAGCATTAAGATTTCTGTAAAAGAGCATTGAACCCCCTTGGGTTTCTACATCAACTGAATAAAGAAACCTATATGTTTCAATGGTCAAAAAGTACTTTTTAAAAAACAGAATTGGTTTAATGGTGGAAGTGGTGGTGGTTGTTGTATTGAGGTGGTGTTGACGCTCTTTCTGGTAAAACAATGGGTTTAAGTGGATCAAAAAACACGAAAACACACTATGTAGAAACCTTTGCATTTCCATGGGTTTCCAATGTATCACATCACCAAACCACACCATTTGTTACAAACTAAGAGATAACCTTGCAAATGCCTGAGGCATTGTAGTTAAGGCGTTGATGCGGAGGCGAGGCAGTCTTAACACTTTTTAAAGATTTTTTATTATTATAATAAATTGAAACATATTTAGATAAGTAATATACATCATTTTGATAAGTATCATAAGCCAATATGTACAAAAAGTCACACAATTATTTAGAATTGAAATAGAAACATAATAAAGTTGCATAGCCTAGCAAAAAGATGCACTACTTAAATGTACTTAACTTGCCAACATCTATTAAATCACTAAAAAAAAAATAAACAAGAAAAATATCAAAGCATAATGTAAACTAGTTCACCAAGTCACCAACTTCTCATTTCATGTTAAAATGGAATGCCATAGGAAAAACATCGTCGGGCATTTTTTAATGAATTTCATTTGACAAAAATCAAGTTGGCTAATTGTAAGTGAGATAAACCATCCAATGAGTTTTTTTTTTTCCTATTTAGCATCATTTAAATGTGATAATTTGTGAAAGAAAAATTTGGGGCCCCATAGGTACCTATGACAGGCCATCCTAAATTTGGTTTCATTTCTACTTGGTGAGAAAGAAAATGTAACTTAGCATGTTCATGAGTTAACAGTTGTTGCCAAAGAATCCACAATGAGGGCGTTTCTTTGATTAAGAGGCAACATGATAGAGTTTCTGCCAATTGCCTTGGCTCAAGTCCCTACCATCAGACTTTATACCATGAAGTCTATTACCATTAGACTTAATGCCATGAAGTTTGTCAACAGAACAAGAAAATAATAAAAGAAGAAATAAAAGAATATTAAAGAAGAAAAAAGAACGCAACAGAAGGCTGCAGAAAAACTGCATGGGAAAAAAACAAAACAAAGAGAAGAAAAAAAAAGGTAGGAGAAAGATAAGAAGGAAAAGGCAATAGAAAGAGAAGATAGATGAAGAAGAACAAATCAGCAAAAAAAAAAAAAAACCAACAGAAGAAGACTAGAGAAGAAAAAGAAGAGATGAGACTGGAGAAAGAGAAGAAGAGAAAATGTACCTGATTTGAAGGAGAAGAAGCTGATTTGAAGCAGAAGACCACTCAACAACCAATCTATTATGTCTTAACCCAAGCAACAACTCATTCTCTTGTCTAAATACCCATCTTTGGGTTGCAAATGGGCTTTTGGTATTTACAGAGTATGAGTTGTTATTTTGGGCTGAGGCGGTTCGAGGTGGGTGAGGCGTGAGGTCGTCCGAGGCGGATGCCTCAATTCACCGTTCCTCCTTGCGTCATTTTGAGGCGATAGGCGCGTCTAGGCGACCGCCTTAACTACACTGGGTTGAGGTACTTGATCCTTATATGGCACTAGCTATGCCGTGATTATAACCTACCCTTGTTGTACTATATGTTTTGCTTGTTTGGGATGATTCATAATTTCATGTTTTAATTTCGTTTTGTATTTTATGGTTAATTTGCGTTTGGGACCTATAGTTTGGGTCTCAAGTTTGTCTAGCTTTGAGTTTGGGTCCTAAGACCACGATGACCTTGTTTGATATCTAAATTTTGTCATATTCAATTGCGTTGTTGGCCCTTGACCTTGTTGACTTTGTCAAGTAACGGGAGAATAGATATTTGGTAATCATTTTACCCACGAGCATCACAAAACAATCCAAGGGTCACTAAGACCTGAAGAAAAATAAAATAAAACTACTTTATGAAGATAATTAAGAAAATAAAAAGGATAAAATCCTTCTTAAAAAGTGATTGAAATTATTTAGTAGATTGGTGGTGGTCATGTTCGATCCACTAAGAGGATGAAGGGAGGATGGTGGTGTCTCTGTTCGATCTACCAAAGAGATTAGGAGGAGAAGAGGGGGTGATGGTGCTTGATTTCAATCTACAAAGAGGAGAGGAGAAGCGGTGGTGCCTGTGTTCAATTGACAGAGAGGAGGTATTTGTGTTCAATCTATATATTTGTGTTCGATCTATAGAGAGGAGGAGAGGAGGGGCGGTGGTGCCCTTGTTCGACATCGAGGAGGAAGTAGCTGGGTTTGATCTACGAAGAGAGAGGAGCGTAGCAGTGACAATGATCAATCTAGAGAAATGAGGGGAGGGTGGTTTGAATTCACAAAGAGATGAAAGGGTGGTGATGGTGTTGTGGTCAGAATTCACACATGGAAGAGAGAAAAGGGGGAAGGAGGACATGGTGAGCATTGAAATTAGGAAAAAGTTTTTTATTTATTTTACTTTTAGTATTATAGTTTTTAATTACTTAAAAAAATTCATCGCAAATTATTTTTTAATTTATAATTGTTGGATTGACAACTAGAGATGCGGACACGTGTCACTTAACCCAACCCACTAACAAAGTTAAGTTTTTTTTATTTGAATAATTATTTTATTTATTTAACAGTTAATGTGGTCTTGGGTCCCAGACTCGAAGTTGGACAAACTTGGAACCCAAACTCAAAGGGTACAAAATGTAGGACCCAAATGCTAAATAACCGTTATTTTATTTTGATGTGCAAAAACTCCAGAAATGGAGTAAAGTTGGAGATGCCACAAGTACACTAGCGACGCAGATATTTGATGTAGTCAAGGCTTCACTACTTTAAATTTCTTTTTTCATAAGAGAAAGGTTCCTAGGGTACTGCGTGGGCTAGTCTAAGGTAGCCATCACGTATCAGGAGTTGAAGACAAATTTCGAGTAGGATAGAAATTTTACAAATTTCAAGTAGGATGGTAATTTTCGTTTAGAAAGGGACCATTACTTTCATAACCTGAAAATAAAATGAGAATTTTGGAAGAGAACTAGGGTTTGAGGAGAAAAGTGGAAGTCTTGTTTGTTTTGTGATGCCATGGAACTTGAATTTTCATGAAATCAGAAGAGCATTGTAGAGCTCTAGACAAGAATTTTTTAAATTTAAATCTCATCTTGTTCCTTCTTTTATTTTTTGAAATAGCAAAGTTCTTTGAATTTTGTTTTTATATTTTTAAACTGAACATCGTTCAATTTTTAAGTGCATATCAACTGAGATTGGTTACTTGAAAAGTTTTGGTCATGTACTCACATTTTCACTATAACACGTGTGTGTTAACACACCATACAACATGGAGTAGACGAGAAGTTGTGTCTATGGTGGCAGATTTTCATAATGAATATTTGGGCAGAAAAGAAGTGAATAGGTGCGTGGTTTTGATTAGGGTTAGGGTTGCTGGTGGCCCAGTGGCCGCAAGGCTAAAGTCATTTGAGGGAGAGGTCAGTTGTTGCAGAGAAAGTTAGGGCATCGGATATGGAAGTGAACTTGACTATGAAACCCTATTCTGCTCTGATCACTGAGCAGCTAAGCACTCTCTTTTTATTGCGTTCCCTCATATTTGAACCTCTCAGATAATAAGCAAGGGTTGTGCCTGAGTTCGGTGTTCGAGATGAGGCTGGTGGAAGTTGGAGTTTATTTCAAATGTGAAGGTTCAGTGACTGGGAAATTCAAGAAGTACCAAACTTGATGCAGCTATTACAACCAAATCTCTTAATGGTCAGGATGACAATATTGCGTGGAGTGTAGATAAGAGTAAAATCTCAGTTTAAAATTCTTTGCAGAAGTAGCAATACAGCAGATTTGATTTATTCCCAAATCTTCAAGCCCCTAAGGAAGAAAATTTGGCCAAGTGATACTCCTCCCAGGTTTGTTTTTCTCGTTTGGATGTTGGGTAATGGGAGAATGCTAACAATTGATTAAGGGTCTGCAAATCACAAGTTGTTATCCTATGCAGTGTAGTCAAAGCGAGCCAAATTGACTGCTTAAAGCAAGAAGCAAAGCAAAGCCAAGTTGTTATCCTACTGTGTTTCCCTTTTACCAATGCAAAGACTGAAACTAAAAGTGAGTAAAAGCAACTGCTTTTTGTTAAACCGTAAGCATCTGCCTTTTGGAAAAAACTTGTCTTAGCAATTTATATATAATTTATTTTTTTCCTTATCCGTTATTGCAAGCAGACAACCAAGCCAACTGTGATTTGAGGAAATATTAGGATTTGGCTTGTGGAATTTATTAATTTCACAATATTTTGATTTTTAATTTTTAATTTTTTGTCGTATGATTAACGATGAAAATGCTATTTGGAAGCTTAGATATAAGTACAATGCCTTTTATTTGTATTTATTAATTTTTTGGTACATATCGGGTTTTTTTCATGGCCATTTTATGTCAGGCGCATGCTTCGCTTCTTACTTTTTTCTTAAAAAGGTAGAGAGGTCATCACTTTGACTTTGCCTCAACGCCTCGAGTTTCTTGGTCTGATGTGTGGGAGATATGAAAAGACTAGAGATGCCTAATAAATTCAAAGTTTCTGAGGCTTTCACTGGACACTTACTGAGTTCATCTAGAAGAACTTGTGAAAGGGGACCTCTCAGAAGAAGGTATAGCCAACGTTAAGGTGTCAATTAGGAATTGGAGGATTCTCACACAATCTTAAAGGAAACTTTGTTCGAGGATATTGATTACTGAAAGATGCTTGATTGGATTCTTTATGTATAGCAAACCGCCATTTCTTGTCGAAACCTCAAGTAAACATTGACATTGCAGCAGACGGAGGCAGTTTTATTTTATTTTCTTAGAAAGTTATGATAGGCAACTCTTGGTGGTAAATTTTTCATCGGCAACAAGCTTTTCTTTCTTGAGCCGTGGATCAAAGAAATAGAACATAGAGAGGCCATATCCTATAAGCTTCAAAAAGACTGTGGTCCTTTACTACTCTAAACTACATTGCTAATAGCTTGGGGTGGGCAATTGTATGGATTGAGTTAGTAACGTGCTAGACTAGTGTTTGTTCAGATTGAAGCAAAGAACTCTTACCTGACCCATTAGAGTTTATAGTGGATGATGTTGCTATATTTAAATTATGCCTTGAATACACTTGGAAGCCACAAGTATGTGATCATTCTTTTGCGCACCCTCTTTTCTCTCTCCCCCTAGGGATGGCAGTGGGGCGGATTTGGTTAAGGGTATATGGAGGTTGGGGCGGATACGGATATTCAATCTGTATCCGTTTATTATTCGGGGCGGATACGGATTTGGCCATATCCACCCCACGGATATCCGTTTAATCGGTAAAATTACAAAAATACCCTTTAACTATATAAAAGGATTAAACCCTCATCTCACATTCTCGCACTCTCTCAGTCTTTCTCATAATTTCATTAAGGGTGGTTGAAGACAGCGAAGGATGTCACCGTGTCAAAGCCTTTCACCTCTCACTGTCACTGTGTAGGCGCTCACCTCTCACAACGAAGGGTGTCGAAGCGTGCCAGTGGTCGAAGCCTCTCACAGTCACAGTGAAGGGTGGTCGAAGGCTCGAAGCCTCCCACAGCGACAGACTCGACACTCGAAGCTCTCCCGCCTTCCTCGCCTTCCTCTCCCCTAGCTGCAAGAAAAATCTCAGATCAAAGATCAGAGATCTCAGATCTGGATTCTTTAGATTTGATCTCTGATCTAGATTCTTTAGGTCTGATCTCAGATCTGATCATATCTAGATTCTCAGATCTGATCAGATCTAGATTCTCAGATCTGGATTCTTTAGATCTGATCTCTAATCTAATTTAGATTCTCAGATCTGGATTCTTTAGATCTGATATCTAATCTAATTTAGATTCTCAGATCTGGATTCTTTAGATCGAATTTTTTTTTGTTATAATTTTTGTATCTTTTACCAGTAAGAATCCTTATGCTTTTAGGATTGTATGATTCATACAAATTATGTGCAAATCCTTATGCCTTTATAATTTTTAACGGATATTTGAGCGGGGTGGATATCCGCCAATCCATACGGGGAGGAGGTGGTTTTTAAATAAATTTATAAACGGATTGGCGGGGCGGATTTGGGGATCCGTTATTCCTGACAGGGCGGGGATGGATTTGTTCAAATCCGCCCCAATCCGCCCCGTTGCCATCCCTATAGACTCCCGCGCCCCTCTCCCTCCTCCTTCTCTTTCAAGGAGAGCAGTCCTAGCACTAGCAAGCCTTATACTAAGGTAGCAACTGACAACATGGAGAGAAAGAAGAATGAGAACTGGAGACAAAGTAGAACAAGTAATATAGGCAGGAAAAAGCATCCAGATTTCAGAGGTCCCTCTCCAACAGGTGGTTACAGGTTTGAAGCATCATCTGATAACGTTAAAGAAGGGGTGCTAGAGGCTGAGAAAGGAACTCGAGAAGCTCAATACGTTTGAGGAAATGGGATGTTGCAAGTGAAGCTGCACAAGAGAAGTTTGTTTATACGAGAGAGTGAATATATGAATATGACAACGATGTTGAAGAAATAATTGAAGATAACATAAATGAAGAGTAGGGAAACCTGCAATCCAACAAAAAACAACACACTTCTCCCAGGTGAGCATGCTGTAGGAGCTAAAAAGTGAGGAGAGTAATAAAAGATGTGGAAGTAATAACTATGATGCAAGTAAAGAGGACAGTGATTGATCTATGCATGGAGTTTTTCTTGGATACTGTAGCTTAGAGTCACTAAAAAATAATCTCTCCCTTGATGACATGGAATATGAGCTAAAATGCAAGGTTAGAGATGAAGAGGCCTAACTTCCCCTAACAAATGAAAATTCGGGTCTTAGGGATAATGGTATCTGAACGAGCTCAAACCTGTCAAGAGGGTCACAGGATGGTTACCCAGATGTACTCTTGTTCATCTGTGGTGTTGTTCCTCTTTGTTGTGTTATCTTGTTTAACCTTTTGATCCCAACCTAGCTGGGATTCTCTTTAGTGATGTCGTTATTTATTATTGTTTCTTTCTGTCTTATTGTCGAGGGTCACTGTGTGTCCTCCCTTGGGTTGCTTCATTTTCAATAAGAATGGGTCCCTTCAATCTCCAGCTTGTCTTGAAAAAAAGAAAAAGATTGTATCCGAAAAGGAGTTTAAGAAAGGGGTAGGTGTACGGCTTTGGCTCGACCGGGATCAGGTTATGTCAAAATGCGCTCCTGTATGTGGTGAAAATTCCGAGCATTAGGAAGATGGCATTGATGGAGAACTGCAAAGTTATTGGACGGTGATGGAATGGGTAGAGGTAAGTAGGTTAGCAGTCAGTTGTTTCAGCAGCTTCATTTCTACTTTTTGGGTTTTGGCTTTGATTTGCCCTCAAGTTCTCCTTGGTTGACTGATGGTGTCAATGTCAAGGTTGTCTTTCTTTTTTATGCTTGTGGGTGTTCCATTGCATATTATCTCTCATTTTTTCAATGTATGTTAACCTTATCTTTTAAAAAAAATGCATAATGATCTGTTTTTATATAAATAAAATTTTTCTTATGTATAATCATCAAACACCAATCTTATTTTTTGTAAATTTGATATCCACTTCTGTTTGCTTCAACACTTTATGGCCAATGTTTCTGGGTGGGCAGTGAGTTGGTGGACTGCCTCATAGATCTATGCTATGGAGACTACTATTGGAATCATTATCTTTGGTTGCATTTCTCTAATTGAAGTATTATCATGCACATTTTTTTATTGAATTCAATGGTTGTAGGTTCCATCAAGCATTCTTTGGGAATCTCTTGGCAGAATTACAAATTTTCACTTCTTGGAGTCCAAATGGAACCTACAATGTTTGGCGCAGCATCAGCTTCTAGTTCTAGGTGTCCCAGATCAGCAGGCAATGCCATTGAACTCCCAATGGGAAATGGAGGATCTGCTGTGGCATTATCTTATGGGCTTACCAGTCTTAGAACAACGAATCTCGAGATCAGACAACTACTCAGAGACTTTGGCCAAGCTCAAATGAACAACAGTAACCCTGCATGTCTTCCAGGTATGTCTTAACACTACGGTACTTGTTCTTCATTTCAGTTAACTAAAATTGCCATTCTTTGACGATGTTCAATCGCAGCAAAAGCGTGTTACTCAAACTCTGTATCATAAATCTCTGAAGTCGAAATTAATATCTTGTTTCATTTCATTTTCACTATGCATATATGAGAATGATTTCTGCCAAACTGTTTTTGCATGTCTAACAAAGGTGGAGGAGGTTCCATTTCTCATTTTCCTGGTGACAGGAGCTTTCTACTGGAGGCAGCTCGGCATCTGGAAGCTGCTTTGCGGAACTTAAGAATCCAATATATGATTACTCGTAGTAAGTCTAAGGTCATTGGAGTCAATTTCGCAAACTTTATCACGTAAAAATTTGGCTCTTTACTTCACTATGCATATGTCCTAATATAAGCTTCTTAGTCACAAGTTAACCATTCTTGCAGCTGAACCAATCTCAATAGTGCCTGCAGAAGCAGACCCACCAGGCGTCTTTCCTCCTGAAGCTTATGAGCCATTTGTGTGCGCAGCTGGTATATAGATACTTCCCCTCATATAAAAACAAACTGATATGAAAATTACCTTCTTCTTGTTTCCTCGATGAATAATGCTGATACTGGCTTTGGCCCTTGGGTATATTTGCAGATGAACATGTCCATTGCTTGCACTGTCTTCGAGAACTCTCTGCAGGCAACTGTCGATTGTTGAGCTGTGGCCATTATGTGCATGTGGCTTGCCTCTTCGCTCAAGGACTGCAGCCGAATCTACCTACATGCTACTTCTGCCAACATGGTCCTCGTTCTTATCACACAATCATGGCAAGGAGGGCATAAAATTTCAATAGGAAATGAACTTTTGAGATGAACTCCATTATCAATAGACCTTTATCATTCAGATTTTTAGATTTTTCCGTCAATCTAGGTGAATAATGATTATGTGGTCGAAGTTAGTAACCATGTCACGCTTTTGCAAAAGATATACCCAAAGAGAAAACACCTCCAGTCAACAGTTTATTTTATTGTAATTTGTCATCACTTTCTGACTGAAGATTGTGAAATTTTTTGTTAGGCCCGTTCAACCAGTGTTCTAAAAATCAGTCTAAGCGTATTTTTAAATTTGATATATTTTATTTTATTTTATTTTCAGTTTGAAAATAAAAATGAAAATTAAGATTATGTTAAAAAAAAAAATATTTTGCATATGTATTTTGGCATTGAATTGAAAGTAATTTATATGTTATTATGCTTAACTTTTATAAATTATAATAAATAACCGTCTAGTCCTTTGAGCGCTAGTCCCTTGCTAGCACTCACCTATCTTTTAACGATTTTTAGAACACTGCCTTCAAGTATGTTAACAATTTAGCATAAGCTGTATTTTAATATTCCAACTTCTTAGTCAATTGAATAGTCATTAAATCTTTGATATTGTCTACAGTACTTAAGAAATGATTTTATTATAAAGATGTGCCAAAAACAATGTTATTGTAAGATGGTGTTTGTTTATTTAAGTGTTTATGTTCATGCCATCATTTGCTGTATAAACATTCTCTTTCACTATGGAAATGGGCATTCTCACATTCAAAGCAACTAAGAGCTACTGTGACACTGATTGCCCCCCTCAACTTTTAAATAATTTTATTATATACTTAGTCTTTTAATAAATCAATTTATAATGTTAATACAATATAAAAATTATTCATTCAAATATTTTTATATCTTTCCATTGGTTTAATGGTTGAAAGTTTGTAACTTTTGTAAACAATTCGAGTTCAATACTCTTTGTGTGCATTATTTTTGTAAACATTAAAAAAAATGTTTAGTTTAATAAAAATCTTCGGTCCTCTGAGAGCGTATGATTTCTTTATGTCTATATAATTTTGTCACTATGACATTTCTCTACTTTTTTGTTTTTAACGCAATTTTATATGTAATTACAAATATTAAAGAAATGAATTGCATGTTCACAAGGGGTACAACTTCTGTTGCAAGTGTTGCGTGTGAAGCGCTTCCATCATCAACAACAGCAACAACAAAACCAAGCCAGTGCTCAAGAGGAACTAGATAATAATGAAATATCTAGTATGAGTACCAAAAGCGAGCATGACGTCATTATGGACATAAAGTCCCAGGGTATGGAACCCCAAAAATAGGGTGGCCCTATGCAAGCATTTATGGATTTTATTTTCCCCATCTCTCCCATAAACAACATTTGCATTTCAAATGGAGCCAGCTTCTCTACTCTTCCAAGTGCAATCTGTTCAGCAGTGTATCTTCACTCAAATGAAGCTTCAAAATTTCTTTTTTCTTTTTTACGATCAATGCACCTAGATCAAGCAATTGAGAGAATAGGAAGGAACATCTTTTCATTTTCAAAGTTTATTTCCAGTTCCTGGCAATACAGTTATTATTTGACTGTAGCAATTCACCAAATCTCCAAAGTCAGTTGCCAAGAGAGACTTATTTTTCTGTATTTTATACCCCCATTTTAGGAAATGCAAGCCTTCACTAGTAAATTTCATTAACAACTACTTTTGTCGTAAAAATATTTAAGCAAACAAATTTGTAGACATCAAAAACTGCAATAAATTAACCAAGACTTGGATACAAGTTTCATATTCTAACAATTTAGCTTCACATCTTGCGACTAGTGCAAGCAACTCAAAACAATAAAGTTTTGTTGTCCAATACAGTCAGTTCAGTTCCATTTAAATTGACTTCAACGTATGCTCTTTACATCTTTGTCAAATAAGGGATTAAGCATTGACGTAGCTCAGAAACAAATACACCCATCCAGAAAATTACATCACAGGGAAATACAGTGTCATCCCAACTACCAAACTTCAGAAGATACTAAAGCACCTCCCCTGAAATCAGCAAAGAGCATACAATCAGCTCAAACTATTGCATAACTACCAGAATTTAACCACTGAATCATAATCTTTTCTGACCCCAGTCCAAACAACTAATTTTTGCTTGTTTTTGAACATTGATACAATAGGAAATATGTCATTTTTCTTCCTAATTTTGCACACAGGTCGATATATGGTAAAATTTGTTTCTTTACATGAGATTCCATGTTTGCACATAGTGGGTACGTATATCTGTGGAAATGCAACACCATACCTGTGTTTTCGTCTGAGAAGACAATTTGAGTCTGAACCAGCTTAACATATCCACCTGGAGGTCCTGGACATGGTAACTATTATAAATGAATTAGTTCACATGTATATAAATAAAGGGAAAGAGCAGAAAATTTTGTATCGGTATTTCTCAATTGAAAATTACTTACTTTCTCTGCTTTCCTTTGAAATAATCTCTATTACTATCAGCACATTCCAATCCTTGAGACTCCATGAAGCACCCGTCCCTAATTCAAAATATTCGTCAATAATTTGTCTATGAATCACTCCATGAAACCTTAAACTTTACGATTTATGAGTCACTAATACTGCTCCTCGCCATAATCAATTTCAGACTCATCAAGTAAAACAGTTTAACTATACTTTCTAATTTAATTTTACAAATCAAGTTCTTTCGTAACAAAACAACAGAAACATAAGAAAATATATCTGCATAAATAAACTATGCAAATAAAACCAATTATTTCTTCAAAAAAAAAATAATAATAATTTGACCTTAGCTTTTACCTGTGGCTTGCAGTGAATGAAGATTGAATATGTAAGGCTTCGCCATAGCTTATGTGCTCTTATAGAAAGCAATCACTCTCAGATGTTGCACCCCCTGAAAGTTGTCAACTTCAACTTTGGCAATTTCTCAAGTGTTGAAAATGATCCTCTTTTGCCTCACTCTGGGGAGTGGAGTGTGGGAGATGATGTGCCAGTCGTCGCCGCTGTCCCTCTCGCATCGTTTGTGCAGATCAGGATGGCAGTTTTTAATCTCCAAAGATTTAAGAGAGGTGAGGTGTTGGAGACACTGTCCAAGCATTCTCAGATTCTCACACCAAGCTATTTTTTAAGATTCTGGAAGCGTCAAAATGATGTAAAGATTTCAGTTAAAACAAGCTATCAGATAGTAATTAAAACAAACCGCATAGAAAAACTGATGTACACAAACAATAGAAACAAATAACTTGTTGCTTCTTGCAAAAGAGTCACACAGGAAACACAGTTGATAGGTGCACAAAAGAGATTGCATATACAAAAATGCCTACTTCCACGAGTGAAAATCAAATATTATTTCTTCAGAAACAAATTAACAGGGATGTTATAGAATTCAGATTTCATATTTTACAGATTTGTGAACTTCTACGAATTTCTCAAAAAATTTCAATTATTTTTCAAAAAATTAACGTTTTGCAATTTTTCTTATGTAGTATTGGCTTACTATTTATAAATAAAACTTGCTAAAAAAAGGTACACTTTCCATCATATTTCCATAATGCCTATGAGTGAATAAAGGTATATTGCATACCTATTACCAAAACTAACATGAGTAACTGTGAGTAAGTAAGTAAATAAATAAATAGTTCAACAAAATTAATTTCAGTGCCTTGAGTGGTGAAATTGCTTTGCTAAAAAAACCATTGCATATATGGTAAGTCTTGTAAATAGATTTTCCATAAAAAAAAAAAAAATTCATGATAACCATTCAAGCACCCAGAAATAAAAATTTAAACAAATTAATTGCATTTGCGGTTGATTTGTAATGTATTAAGCAGGTCCTTAATGCTGAATCCACATTCCCTTTCCATTGTTTTGCTTTCTTGTGCAACATCCCATTCATCTATCCTTAAAATATTCTTATGAAACTTGTTAAGGAGAAAACTTAAGCTCCATGTTTAGTTTGATATCACAAATAAAGCTATTTCAGTAGAAATATCTCATTGACAGAGTTTTCATCAGATAGCAACAGAATAATGAAGCATAAAGATGGGCATATCTAAATAAAACCAAATATTTGTTAACAATGAATGAAGACTAACTGAACATTTTTTTTTTTTAATATTCTTTTTAACTAAAGGAAAATAGATGTATATATTATGCACAAAATCAGTAGTTGATCACCATATTATAAATAAGTAAATATAAAAAAGATAATGAATCAATAGCAGTTATGGAGATGGATACAAGAGAGAGTAAGGTTACCGTTTATTACAGTGTGTAGAGAGAGCTGTGGAATGTGGGAGATGATGTGCCAATCCTCGCCCTTGTCCTTATCGCATCGTTTGTGTAGATCAGGATGGCAATCCCAAATCTTCAGAGATTGAAGAGAGGTGAGGTGTTGGAGCCACTCTGGAAGCATTCTCAGATTCTCGCAGTATAATATTTCAAGAGATTTGAGCATAGTAAGGTGTTGCATCCCCTCTGGCAGAGCTCTCAACTTGGGCAAATACCAAAGTGTTAAACTTTGAAGGGAAATGAGGTGCTGAAAACCATCCTCCTCCTGATCATCCCTTGACATCAATTCCAAATTTGGACAGAGTGCAATACATAATATCTGGAGAGAGGTTAGGTATTGAAGCCCTTCAGACACAGATGCTAGCTTGTAACAGTCCACAATCTCCAATTCATTGAGAGAGTTGTTGAAGCCTTGGATCCCCATCACTGGCCAATGCTCTAAACTCCCACATCCTTTGATGCTTAATCGTGTAAGAGAGGTGAGTTTCCCTAGAAGCCCTTCCAGCTCTGATAGAGAATCCAGCCCACTGCAACGTGAAATCTTAAATGATGATAGGGCCGTGAGATTCTGTATTTCCCCACTTACACTCTTCAGATTGTCGCAACCTGAGATTTCCAAAGATTGGAGAGCAGAAGAAGAAGAATTTATGAATGTCCCTTCTGGTAAATGTGTCATCTCGTCAAAGCTCCAAATCTCAAGGGTAAGAAGACTGTGAGGACCAAGGTTGGGGATGGATCTCAGTATCATTTCATTGCACTCCCGCAGTTTGATATTTTGCACACAAGGTAAGCAAGGAATTGCTTTCAACTTGGGGCACCGCATAATGGTCAACTCTTCAAGGCAAGGGAATGCTCTTGGGTGGTGGCGGTGGCTACTTTCTTCTTCTTTTGCTGCTGATGGCAACAACCATTCCTCCAACGAATCCATGTACCATATCTCAAGTTGCTGTAATGACGGAAACCAGGAGGTAGTAGCAGCACTTCCTCCTCGTCCTCGTCCTCCAACTCCCTCGCCATAAAAGTCATCATCGATGCATTTAAGAGAATTCATATTTTCTATACATAGGAACTTGAGGAGGGGCAGTCTCCCAAGTGCAGGCAGACGTACACAACTCTTGCAGTCTTCAAGTGTGATTTTGACCACATTCTGCAACTCTCCCATCCAACTAGGTAAGTTGGCTCCTCCGTACCCATCTATGAGCAATCCCTTTAAATTTGGGTGTGGCTGGAGGCATTCCTCCATCACCTTTTCTTGCAACTCGCCAGCATCAGTATCCCTATCTGACGAATACTCCAGCGTATCCCTATCAGACGAATACACCAGCCATAAAAAGGAAAGGTGTTGGGCGCCTTTCACCAAATCAGCTTCTGCTTCTCTCACATGCTCAAGCCCATTTATCACCAGCGCTCCTCTGAGTTGTTGCATCCCTTTCAACCCGTTTATAACTCCTGTTCCACTCTCTGGGCCCACCACAAAGACGCCTCTCAGTGTCTGGAGCTGTGTTAATTGCTCCATCCCACTTGGCATTTCACTTAACCCGTCACATTCCTCAATGTCCAGATGTCTGAGCCCTCTCATTTTACTCATACCTTTGGGCAAACTTTGTAGAGACTCACAATATGTTAGTATCAAACACTTCAAATTCCTCAGTTTGCAAATTGATTCAGGTAAAAGTTGTACACGGGATCCAGCCAGATTCAGGTACTTCAGAAGCTTCATCTTCCCAATAGAATTTGGAAGTGTTTCAATGCCAACTTGACTCAAATCTAAAGCCCGCAAGGAATACAAATTTTCCAGAATATATGCAGGCCCAATTTTACTGATCATGTACGAACCCCATAAAAATAGAGTGCGCAACCTTGAGTTTGGTTTAACCAGAGATACACAACGATTACTAGATTCTACCTCTGTTTCCAAATCAAAGACCAGTGACATGTGTCTTGTGCAATTAATTCTCTTTGCACTTCCAACCTCCACGACACTACATTCATTTGCAGACACTTGGCATGCAAGATCGTGCATAAGATCATGCATTTTACATGTAGCAGAAATTTCTATACCCACTTCTGTTTCTGTCTCAAACTCTTGAAAGAAAGACCTGCGCACTAGTTCATCGAAAACTAGCTTTCCAAAAGCCTCCGACTCCATTGTCCCATCAGATTGCAAATAACCATTTGCCATCCACAAATAGATAAGTTCTTCTCTATCCATTTGAAAATCTTTTGGATAAATTGAACAAAAAGCAAAACACAGCTTTAAATGCGGTGGCAAATGCTTATAGCTTAGCCTCAACGCTGGCAATATTCCACTCCCTTCTTCCCGGAGTTCCCAAATATTACTATCTCTCACTTGCTGCCACTCACCTACTGTCTTCTTCCACCACATTAGTCTTCCAAGACTCTTTAATGCTAGAGGTACGCCAACACACTTTTTAACAATTTCTTTTCCGATCTCTACCAAGTTAACAACCTCCTCCCTCCCCTGGGCAAAAGCACAATTCTTGAACAAAAGCCAGCTCTCTTCTTCCGATAGACGTGTTACAGGGCACGATGGAAGGGTCTTCATCATGGATGCTACCGGCTCCAAACGAGTTGTTACAATAATGAAACTACCTTGAGCTCCACATTTTAGTACAGATTTCAAATTCTCCCACTTTTCTTGATCCTCATTCCACACGTCATCCAGTACCAATAGAAACTTCTTTCCTCTCAATTTTTCTTGAAGTTCGAGCTGCACTCTATTCAAAGTTTCCAGATCACCTGCTTTCACTTTTAGAGACTCTAGGATCATTTTCATGAGGCGCTTCACCTCAAAATTATCTGAGACACAAACCCATGCTCTCTCATCAAAATGACTAATTACCTTGCTATCATTATACACCCATTGAGCTACAGTAGTCTTTCCTATCCCGCCCATACCAATTATCGGAAGCACCGACAAGTCTTCTCCGCATCTGACACTGTTAAGCAGGATTTCTGTGATCTTTTTCTTGTCATCGTCTCTCCCATAAACATCCTTTGCATTTAAAATAGAGCCAGTTTCTCTATTCTCTTCCAATTGTAAACTAGTAGGCACAACGTTTTCACTCAAAATGAAATTTAATCTTTCTCGAGCTATGTCTTCAAATCTAGTAATAATATTTTTTATTTTTTTCGCCATTGTATGACGAAAGTGGAGCTGCTTTAAACAAAAGCAAGACAAGCCATAATTAACTACTTCATTGTTGTAGGTGGAATGTAGAGCACTGTCTGCCCATTCCTCCAATAGGTCAGCTGCCTCAAAGCTTGCATTTTTTAATTTTGCCAACCACTTTTCAAGTGGGTTGTTCTCAATCTTTTTCGACTCAGCATCTTCAAGAACTGATTGGATGGTTTCCAGTGTGCTAGAAAGCTTTTTCATGTCATCGACAACACCCAGAATCGAACCAAGTTCCCCCTGAATATAGGAGTTGAGTTTCTCCACGAGTACTCCAACAATTGCATCTGCCATTGTGTTTCTGAGTAATCACTGGAGCCAAATCAAACTATTTATTTTATATTTGCATAACAGTAAAAAGAAAATTTCATCGTTGATAACAAGTTAGACCTAGAAATAGTAGTAGCAAATTATATATCTTTACATGTTACAAATTTTCTCAGTAAACAATGCATCATCTATCAAAAGTTGACAATCTAATAAGCATAACCGCAACTAAAAAACCATCATATGATTGGCCGAGTACTGGATCTCTTTAGATGAGAACATATATGTTTATTTTCTTTAAGAAATATTCAACAATTAAAAATAACTATCCACAGGAAAAGAAAAGAAAAGAAAAGGTTGTACTTGGCATGTTTTATTTTAAACAACATTTTACTTTATAAATTTTTCTACAGTAAAATCAAACTTATGAAAGGCAAAATTGTAAAAAAGTAATAATAATAATAATAATAATAATAATAATAATAATAATAATAATAAATGAATATTAAATTTATCCTTTTTTTTTCCTTATTCATTTTAGAGTAATTCTGGGTGTCGAGGAAACCAGCGAGGAAACGAGCGAGGACAGCGACGTGGCGGGGTGGGAGCCGTCCACCCCGCTCAAGATGCGTGCCGCTTTTTTTGTGCACATATCCCGAGCGGGGTGGACGGCTCCCACCCCGCCACGTCGCTGTCCTCGCTCGTTTCCTCGCTGGTTTCCTCGACATTTAGAATTCCTGTTCATTTTAATGTATAACTAAATTCTTATCTTAAATTCTAAACTTTTTATGCCAATGTTAAATTTTAAACTTTTAAACCAACATTGGCATAGACTCATGTATAATAAGAGCATAGGGTCTAAGATCTAAAATCATGTGTATTTGTAACTAGGGTCAAGTCGATGACGACGATAATAATAATAATAATAATAATAATAATAATAATAATAATAATAATAATAATAATATAACCCCAAACCCAAACCACATTATTTTTTCTCACCAATTATAAACCCCAAACCTTTCATAATCTTCTTCAAACCCCAAACCTCACACTCTTCCTCAAACCTAAATTTCTCACCTTTTTAATTATATATATTTATATATATTTGCTTAGGGTTTTTGCAAAAATAAAACTTAAAAATGAAAGCAACCAAATCAAATAGATGATGTACATGTCCTAATGCAAAGCAATGTGCATACTCCTCGGGTGAAGAAGAAAATTATATCAAAAGTCCTAAATATTTTAAGAATCAACAAGTCGGGTTGATGCTTATGATGATCTTCATAATGGTGGTAAAGTGGTGAAGTTCATGTTGGTGATAAGGTCGGTAGGTTAACCATTATTTTGTCAAATAGGATAGCCATAACTTTTCCGCGTTAGAACATCGTGATTGTCACAACTCTGTGTTGAGAGTTATGACAGATGTGAACATGGTAAATTTCAACTATCACAACATTGTGACTCACAACTTTGTGATCGAGGTTTTGATATGCATAAAAATATAGTTAATTTTAACCAGTGTTCTAAAAATCGGCCTATGCGGCCGCCTAGGCGCTAGAAGGTGGAAAACCACCCAGATTAATGGCTGGGCGGGCAGTCTGGGCGGTTCTGGGCAGTCTAGGCGGGTCTGGGCGATTTTTATTTTTTTATTTTTTAATAAGGTTGATTGTGTTCTTATTTTATTTTTCTTTCCTCATTTTTAGAAATAAACTATTTAATTATTTTTTATTCAATATATGTCTAAATGTAGCAAAGGATGATTACTTAATGAAATTCTCAAAGAATCTGCCGGTACCAATTTTACTAATGTAGATTTTATCAAACATGACTGAGGTTATTCATGCAATTTGAAGAAAAATAAAAGAATAGGTTTGGATATTTGTCTACAAATTCAATTTTATATAAAGTATCCATCATGACCAATTCAGTCATTTGAGTTTTAATAAATTTTGTTCATGATTGTTAATTTTTCATGTTTTTAATTTTGCATATGTATATTGGCATTAAATTGGATGTAATTGATAAGGTATTATGCTTAACTTTTGTACATATTGAAGATAGCTATTTTTTGTACATTGCTAACGAAATTGTTTTTAGAATCACTATTGAAGATAGCTATTTTTTGTACATTGCTAACGAAAATTATCAATGGGTTTGTCATTTAAAAACGACGAGGAGCACACTTTTTGTTGTCAAGAGTTAGGAAGAGGAAAAAAATGGAGGGGTTTAAGTTAGATTCATTATCTAGGTGAATCACATGGAAGCTTGTGAGAACAAAATAGTCATGTCAATAAATAAAAAATAACAAATAGTTTCATACTACATATTTCATATTAAATATAAAAAAATTGGTTTGAGACGGAACGGGCGAGATTGAAAATCTTCGTCCCGATCCCATCCCACTCTAGATCGAGGACGGGATCGGGATGGGATTGATCAATCCCAATAAGATCCAAAAAAATCGAAATAGGATCGTGATCGCGGGATGGGATACCCACCCCTAATTCTATGGAGCTAATTCTAGAAATTCAAGTTGGTCCTATTTTGTTTTGGATTTTTTTTTTGTTGATTTACTTATTGTAATAAATGGGAGATGTTTGATCATTTATTTTGTAGGAAATGTGCAAATAAACTAGGAAAAAGATCGTGTAATAGGTTGTTTCATTGTTTATGTATAAGTAATTTATTTTTTCTAAAAAAAAAATTATGTAACTATAATTTGTTCATCGAATTGGATAATTGAAGAACTGTCCTATTTGTATAGCAAGTCTAAGTCTAAGGTTGATTGTTTCAATTGTTAAAGCATAATGTAAAATGTAAATTACTAGAGTTCTATAGGGTCACATGTGAAAAATATAATTAGTCCATAGCACCAGAGGCATTTATTGGGGAGTGTTGTAGCCTGTAGGCAGGACACAATGATCAAAGTGACAAGTGGGTATGCTTATTGATTTAATTATAAGGTAGTCATGTATATGTTCATAGCTTAAGAATGGTTTTTTCACAGGTCATGACGAGTTTCTAATGATAAAAAAAAAAAGAGTAAACTTTGGAAAAAAATATTCACAAAATTTCAATATCAAATGACTAAATTTGTTTGAGAGTATTGAAGGCACTACTCAACCTGTGTGATATGTTGAAGGCACCAAGGGGAATTCTGCGTGGTTGGGCCAACGGCACGAGTATACAATAGTAATAACATAATCCAATAGTTCACTGATAGCTAAAAGCGTATGATTTGGTGAGCGATTATTGTTAGATCAAAAGAAATGTGACGGAAGGAAGAAATCAAACCTATATAATAAATTTTTTTCATATTTGATATATTTAATAGAAAAAAAATAGAAAGAAATCAATCTCATTGTAGGGCTTTTTTTTTCCCTACTTTTCCATGCATGGACCGGAGAATTACAACTAATAAAAAGCTAACTAATGAATAAAGTAAATAAAAGAATAAGGAAAAAGACTTTATGTACCTGAAAGTAATACTTGAGTTTGGGTGGGCTACAAGCCTGCAAAAACAAATAACAAGAGAATTTAAACAAATTAAAGTAGGATACATGTTTTTTGCTTACCAAATTTTTTTTTTTTAATATACTAACATTATTGCACGCAATCAAGACCCTGTCCAGAATACGGGCATCAGGGTCCTGTCGAAAATTTTGATTTTGGGGTCCCTAAATTTTAGATTTTATTTATAAATTAAGGCTCCAAAAATTAGTTATTGTTAATTAGTTGCTTAGTTGGTTTTAGTGTTGTGCATGTTTGGTAGTAATGACTATTGTCATGATGGGGACACATCGGCCCCAAAAATCTTGGGGACTCACTTTCAATTATTTAAAACATGCATTTTGTTATCAAAATTTAAGATGGTGGCAATTTTGGTTTGGTATGTCAAACTCAACTTGTGCATTATTGAGTGTTTTTTAATTATATAAAAAAAATGACTCACATTTTTGCTTGACATGCATAAACAGGAGCACATTGAAATTCTTAATATATATCTACTTTAGTGAAAAATATAATTATTGAACATATTTATTGGCATGGAAAGAAGGTGCATATAGCCAATGATGTTATGGCCTAGTGGTTAGGGCTGTGTGGGTTTGTCCCCCACATTTTAGCTTCGAATCCCGTCTGCGGCATGGTTATGGGTGTTGACATCTAGGTCTTATGGGATCCTTAAAAACCCAGCTCAGATAAGTTATGAGATCCTTAAAAACTTAACTCGCCTTAAAAAAAAAAACTGCAAAAGCCTTACGGTTGAACGAAATGACCAAAATATCCTCTTGTCATTAAGTTAGAGAATGCGTGCTAGTTTTGGTATAAAGTGTAACATTGAGGGGGTATAAAGATAGCTTTAGTGGAATGGCTTATTTTTTAAAAAATAAAACCATTTAACCGACACTTAGCCGAGCCGTTTAACTCGTGAAAACTCTCAATGGCTCAATTAATTTCCATTTTCTAAATACATAAAAATTCATATTTATATTAAAAAAATACCTAATATTTTTTTTATGTTTTATTTTATTTCATTTACAGAATTTTTATATGTATATAATATAATTATTTTGTTTCAGAGTTGCATTTTTATCTTTAAAGATGGTAAATAAGTTTAATTTTTATTTTTACTGTTTTATTATTGTATTTAAAAATTATACAAAATAATGTGTAAAAAATATTGTATAGATGAATCTCATTAGAATACATTGTAAAAATAAATTCTCGGTTACCTTAATTGTTTCCTCCTTCAATTGTGGCATACACATGCATGCGTTAGATGGCTAGTATCGAATTACTTGCACAATGTTCTTTCAAACATCAAAATTTGTCAACATTTTGATATAACCATGCATAATAGGTGTTAGATTGTGAATAAGTCAATCTTATGGGCTGCTTCGGGAAATTACAAAATTTATGATGAAGCAAGACAATACTATTCGTTAGGGGGGTGGACACGCTTTACATGCGCGTATATTCAATATTTTTTAAAAATAATAAGTGTAAAGTATAATTTTAGGAGATTTGACTAAAGATTTCTATGTAATAAGAGCATCTCTATGCAAATTAAAAATAATAAGAACATCTCCAATGGTAAAAGTTAAAATTGATATCATATTTTAGCCTAAAGTTAAATTTAAGGATCCTCTATTTCTTCACTACTCCAACTTCATTGGCTACTTTAACATTTTTATCATTATTTATATAATTTTTATCATTTTTTTATATCAATTTAATTTCAATTATACTATTATTTAAATAAAATTTTTAATTATATCATTATTAATTTCAACTTAATTTTAATTTGACAAATTAAAAAATTTGAGAATTTTTAAATATTTTTTAGGATTTGGGGATGGTATGGATGCTCTCATATATTGGAAAATAGATAAGTCAAGTTAAAATAGGGACATGAATAAGGATTCCATTGGAGTAATGTTTTTCCCACATGAGACCCCAAAAGCTAATTTTGGGATCCACTGGAGATGCTCTAAATGAATCATAAAATTTAATTTATACTTTTAAATTTCTTAACTAAAAAAAGGTTAAAAGAAGTGAGTTGCTTCATGTATGCGACTGTTTGACTCGGTTGCACTAACTTTAGTTTACATATTTAATTTATAAAAGTTACTTAGTGTACACAACCACTATTTCTTAACTCTAAAACAACAATACTTAATTACAAGGAGTAAAATAAATGACTTATAGCCTCTTCCCCATCTTTTATATTCATCTGTTTGGTAGTTGTTCTTTCGAGCAACCAAACAATGGATTTACAACTTCACTTATTGAAATAAAATAAAAACAGATGTATTTATAACTTCTAAGAGCACTGCAATAGTTGTAAATAAAAAAATCTTCAAATCTAGCGCATATTCAATGTACATGTATGAACCCAATTTCAAATATCATTGATTTTTATTTTTAATTTTTTATTGTTATTTTTATTTTGCTCAAATAAATAAGGGCACTCAATAAAATCATTTTCATATAAAAAAAGTAAGCTAGTGTTACACATTTTAAGTTGGTGCAACAAAACAAAACATCCAAAAATGTCGATGCAACAAAGCGAAATATTCCAAAAGACCAGTGCAACTGTGTTAAATAGTTGGGTTACGTAATAACTCCTTAAAGGAATATTGTATTCCATATATATGTGCTTTTACACTATATATATATTAAACTTTTTGTGTTAATCTATTTATTATAATAGAGTTTTGAAACTTACAAATTTTTTGTTACGCTTATTAGCTTATCAAAAGAAATTATAGTCAAGTAAATTGACAAATCAAAATCATATAGTGGGTGAGCTGGGACAAAAACCCAACTCATAACCCAAAGATACAACTCAACAGTCAATATCCATTTCTCAGGTCATAGAAGAGAGTTGGATGGGGTGGTTCAAGGGGGGCATATATCATAAAATTGAAATCTTGAACAAAGACATTGGTTGAACTTGATAGAGGATGGAGCAAAAGACGGGAGAGTTGAAAAGCGATGGGTGTGATGGAATCTCTGGTTGAGATAAGACACTTAGCCGTAATTAGCACAGTCTAGAGAGAACGAAAAGAAATTCTTATGCATCTGTTACAATCATGGGCGGACCTACTAAGGGGCGAGGGGGGGGGGGGGGGGGGGGCGGGCAGCTGCCCTCCCTCAACTTTTAAATTATTTTTAGTATATATATTTTAGTCTTAAAAAATCAATTATATAATGTAGAATACAATATGTTAATTGTTTATGAAAATATTCAAACGTGTCTTTGTTGGTGTAGTGGTTGGGGGTTTATCACTTTTGGTAAAAGACCTGAGTTCGATACTCTTCGAGTGCGTTTTTTATTTTATTAGTAATTGCAAACATATGAATTTTTTTTCACAAGTGATATTAAACCCCTAACAAAAAAATATTTAAAATTAATATCTAAAATAATAACGATAGAATTCAATGAAAATATATACTATTAGCCAACTCGTATAAAATTTGAGTCTCATATAAACTATTTTTTCTTTGAAATTGTTTTATGATCATATTAGATTCGCAAATTTCAATTTTTTTTTAGCTTCACCTAGAATTTATCCTAATTATTTTGTGATTCTCAATTCTAGACAACCAGGCTTTATAGCCACTTTTTGGTCAGGTTTTAAGTTTTTTACATTTCTATCCCTTCTATAGATAATGTTTGTGATTGTATTTTAAAGAGAATGAGTAAAGGTGTAAAAATGCTCTAGCCTGACCAAAAAATGGCTTTAAAGTCTAGTTGCCTAGACAAACTCTTTTGTGATATTAGTTATATATTCTAGTTATTATGCTTGTTTGCTTTTTGCTAAGGTTATCAATAATGACCTCATTTGGGCTTAAAATTGACTACACTTGGATCCAATTTGATATATGCATTCTATTTTTTATAGTTGAATTTTTTTTATTAGTTACTAGCTTCGGTAAAAAAAAATTTGGCTTTACCAATGATAACTACTATTATTTTCCATTTCGCCCCCCCTCGACTAAAATCCTGGGCCCGCCCCTGGTTACAATTGACGATGCAACTCGAACAAATATTGTCCAATACAGTGACTAATACTTAAATTGAGTTAATACTCATCTATCATCACATCCTTCTTACAATCACGAGCCTTTCTAGGGAGCGAGGGTAAGGGGCACTCATCCCCTCGAGATAAGCGATGCCACACATTTTGAGGCAATTTCGCTTATCTCTAGGGGATGATCGCTCCCTAGAATTTATGTACAATCACATAAGCAGGTATGAAAGAGAATAAAACATGGTTAGAATCAAGGATTGTGATTTCGCGAAATTTTATCGAAAATTTTGTTTTTTTTTAAATTTCATTTTTTCTGTAAAACTGCAAAACCCAGCTACCAAAAAGTACATTTTTCGAGGGTTTTTTCAAAAAAATTCGGAGTTTTTTTCGTTAATTTCGGTGTTTTTTCGTATTATCAATTCTTCCAAGTATTATTGATATTTAAAAGCACCCCCTGATTTTCTAATTATATATTGATTTCATTTTTGTTTCATTTCTTGGTATTCAGGCTTCATTTAATAGAGTAAACTTTGAGAAAAAATTCACAAAATTTTAATATCAAAGGACTAAATTTGTTTGAGAGTATTGAAGACACGACCCGACCTGTGTGACATGTTGAAGGCATCAAGGGGAATTCTGCGTGGTTGGGCCAACGACACGAGTATACAATAGTAATAACATAATCCAATAGTTCACTGATAACTAAAAGCGTATGATTTGGTGAGCGATTATTGTTAGATCAAAAGAAATGTGACGGAAGGAAGAAATCAACCTATATAATCAAAAAATTTTCATACTTGATATCTTTAATAGAAGAAAATAGAAAGAAATCAATCTCATTAGAGGGTTTTTTTTTTTTCCTGCTTTTCCATGCATGGACCAGAGAATTACAACTGATAAAAAGCTAATTAACGAAGAAAGTAAATGAAAGAATATGGAAAAAGACTTTGTGCACCTGAAAGTAATACTTGAGTTTATGTGGGTTGCAAGTCTGCAAAAAACAAAGAACAAGAGAATCTATGTTACAATTCATATTGGTGTTTTCAGTGACGGAGTCAGAATTTTCATCTAGATGGGGCAAAATATAGCATATCTTAATTGAATTAATTAAATTATATATATAGACACAAATTTTTGAGTTTTGAAAAATAATAAATTTAAATATGGTGAGACATCTTTTAAATGCACCAATAAGAATTGGTCTCCAAAGACAAATTGCATGTGATTTCTACATCGAATAATTATTCAGTGGACATTTGTACCTTAATATACATACCTAATTTGTTTTTGTAAATAATAACAAAAATTAAAGGAAACAAGATACATTACAAATAATAGATATCAGTGTTTAGGAAAAATTATTGTATGATAGAATTTAGTTATATATAAAATAAATAAAGATATATTTAGGGATTAATAATTATTCCACGTAGTTGAAGAAGCCATCATGTTTACTTTTCTTGGGGGCTAAATTTAAAAATTAAAGCAGGATGACATGTTTCATTGCTTACCAACTTTTTATTTTTATTTTTTACATACTAACATTATTGCACGCACTCAGGACCTTGTCCCTTACTAGATTGGAAGGAATAAAGGTATCAGGGTCCTGCGAAAATTTTATTTATAAATAAAGGCGTCAGCAATTCTATTTATAATTTTAGTGTTGTGCATGTTTGGCTGTAATGACTATTGTCATGTTGGGGACACATATTGGCATTCCACATCAGGACCCAAAAATCTAGGGGGCACACTTTTGATTATTTAAAACTTTTGCATTCTTTTTCACCAATTTCTCCCTTCTCAGTCCCTCCAGAATCAGATCAAAATCTTATTCATATAATTCAACTTCATCTTCTCTCGTCTTCAGACTCACTCTACTTTTTCTGGATTCATATAATGAAGGACATCATTTCAGTTGCGGAGGAAGGATATATAAAAAAATGAGCGGGGCATTAAAGTTCATCAAGAGAAAAATCACTTCTCATCTTGCTAGGAAAAGAGAATCCTAAATCTATTTTATTTTTATTCAGTGATGGGTTGGAGTTTTTGAATTTTAAGTGAGGGCATTTTTCGAAAAACTAAACATGATGGACGCATGTCGCTGGGCAATTTTCCTTCTAAAGTTTAGATAAGGGCTGTCTATGGAATCATTCTTTAGTTTGTTTATCAAGATAACTTTTAAAATGCTGGGTAGATAAGTAGGTCAATACAAATGTTAAAATCTAACAAGATCGTTCTTATAAGTTAATATAAAATTTGAGGCAATGATGTGAAATTGGAGGGAATAAATTTTAAGGTCGGCTGAGCCTGAACATGCAAATTAACCAACGACCGCCTAAACAAGAAGCATTTTCATTCAAGAAAGATTTCAACAATATATGCTCATGAAGAACAACAACTTCCAACCTCTCATAGCCAATAAATGGATTCAAATTGAATCACATATATAGAATTTGGTGTGATTAACATAAGTTTCGTAATATAGCAACAGATGTAGTGATCCATCAATTTGATAAAATTTTACAACCATCAAGGTTCCAGACAAAAGTTATTTACTATTTGACCTACGATTAATGCATATCCTACTATGTTGTGATGATTTGCATGTCATCCATTTATTTTTCATAGATGAGAAAAGTATATAGAAACAGAAGTAAAAAAGAAGAGAAGAAACTTACAACAATAGTTGGCAGTTTAAAAAGAGTTCAACTACAAAATGCAAGGCAAAAGAAAAGATATGAAACGAGAAACCAGTAGGATGATTAATTATGGGAAACCTTTTATAGAGAGTAGGCCATGCATCATTCTATTGGAAGTCATTTAACACAAGGAAAAGAAAAGAATAAAGATAAATCACAAGAAAAGAAAAGAAAAGAATAAAGAGAATAAGATTGAGATGTTTAAACCACAAGAAAAGAAAAGAATAAAGATAATAAGATTGAGATGCTTAAACCACAGGAAAAAAGAAAAGAATTAAAGGAATATGAATGAGATTAAAAGAGTAGGCCATGCATCATTCTATCGGAAGACACTTAGCAATTAGCACAATCATTTGACACACTACAAAAAAAAGACGACTCAGCGACGGCAAAAAATTGTTGCTAAAATGAATTAGCAACTGCAAAACAACCGTGGCTATTTTAATCGTCGCTATTTGAATCAGCAACGGTAAACTATTCCGTCGCTAATTCGCAACAGTCAAAACCCGTCGCTAATATAAAAATAATGTTAATTTTTAAAAAAAAATCAATTAGTGACGGTCTTTTTTCGTCGCTAATATAAAAATAATGTTTAAATTTTTTTTTAAAATAATTAGCGACGGTTTTTTGCCGTCGCTAATATAAAATATAATGTTACTTTTTTTTTCAAAAAATCAATTAGCGACTGTTTTTTGCCGTCGCTAATATAAAAAATAATGTTAATTTAAAAAAAAAATCAATTAGCGACGGTCCTTTGCCGACGCTAATATAAAAATAATGTTAAATTAAAAAAAAAAAAAAATTAGCGACGGTACTTGTCTGTTGCTAATAATAAAATATTTGTAAAAAGTAGCGACGGCTCATTTAAAAGAGTAGGCCATGCATCATTCTATCGGAAGACACTTAGCAGTTCGCAGAGTCATTTGACATAAGAAAAAAATAAAAGAATAAAGAGAATAAAATTGAGATGTTTAAATCACAGGAAAAAGAATAAAGAGAATAAGGTTGAGATGTTTAAACAACACTTCTAGACAGCGAGGGAACCAGCGAGGAAACGGGCGAGGTGGGGTGCAACCCTTCATCCCCTCGAGATTTGTAAAGGCGTGCATCTCGAGAGGGATTTGTAAATTGCTTACCATTTCGCTCCCCTTTGACTACAATCCTGAGTCCGCCACTGATTCCAATTATCGTGCTTGTTATTAGAGTTGATGCAGGTTTTGATACTTTGAATAATAAAGGTTCATATGGTGCTGCGACTTTTGATGAGGAAGGTCGTCAGCTTTTGGATACAGATGGAGGTGCTATTGAGATCAAATTGCGTTGCAGTTTCAATTCTATACTCGTTGTTGCAGATCAGGAAGCTCTTTATTGGGTCTAGATAAAGGTTGGAGATCTTTCAGATTAGAAATAGATAGAATCGATGTCCTACAAGTTTTTAATCCAGACGGAACACCCAAGATTGATGCAGCAGTTATTTTTTGAGATGAAGAGTACACCTGCAGCTACTCTTGGTTAGTCTTGATTTAGTTTAATATGTATTTTCTTGAATTTTTAAATAAAACAACCAAAAAAAAACCTCCAAATCAAAGCAAGACTACAGTCATTCTTGCATGCACAACCAAAAGCAAAGCAAAATAGGTCATATAACACAAAAACTCAAGTAAAATCGACAAATTATACAACACATTCAATTTTTTTGTTTCTGATTATTATAAATACTTAGAGGACTTCAAATAAATTATTATATTAGAGACTTAAATATAATTAATCAATGTTTCAGAAAAATTGATTTTGTTTGTAAAAATATAAAATATGAATGGCTAATGGAAAACAAATAAGTTAATTGTAAGGTTCTTTTTATAATTTATACATAATTAGGTTGCTTGAAATAAATTATGTTAGGACTTAAATATAATATATTAATATTTAAAAGTAGCTGATTTGGATTGTAAAATTATGAAATGTGGAAGGTAAAATAGGAAAGTTTAAAAGTTAGATGTAAGAACTTATTTATAATTTATATATCATTGAAGGACTTCAAATAAATTATGTTAGGGGATTAAGTATAATTATTGAATATTGAGAAGGGTTGGATTTGATTATAAATAATTTGAACTTGGAAGGGCAAACGTGTAAAAAGATGTAATAGTATTTTTTTTTAGTTAAAAGACACAAAATACCCTTGACACTATTCATTGGTTTGTTGATTTTAAATTTGATTGTTAAGAATAGGGAAGGGCCAATTGGAAAAGTAAAGTTAGAGTCACAAGACGTACTTTTCACTATTCATTTGGGGAAAAATCAATATATAAATCAAGCAACAGTTCTAGCTAGCCATGTTTGTTAGTTGTTTTTTTTTTTTTTTTTTTTAGTTTTTTACACTTCTACCCCTTTTATAGATAGTGTTTGTGTTTTAAAGAGAATGTGTAAAAACAAAAAATAAAAATAAAAAAATTTAACAAACATTGTTGAATAAACTTACTCATAGTCCAAAATAATCTTAACAATGCCCTTTATTAAGTATAGGTATGCACATTTTACATAAAATATTGGGTACATAGCACATAACTGAGAGGGTAAATGGTAACCAGGTGGAGTATGCATAACTGTTACAAACATACTAACGTTACAATGGCATAAAACATGCATGGAATAAAACGTGCAAGCAAACGCGATGGATAATGTCATCAGCAGTGTATTGGTTATCAATCAATTATTTTCCAGTACCACATATCCGACTAAAACCAAAAATCCTATATTTCTATGGACGCAGTTCATTTCACAAGCAGTTCAATTCACAAGCATAACTGTTACAAACACTAACGTTACAATGGCATAAAACATGCATGGAATAAAACGTGCAAGCAAACGCGATGGATAATGTCAATCAATTATTTTCCGGTACCACATATCCCTTAAATTAAAACTAAAAATACTATATTTCTATGGACCATCTACAGTAGTTCAACTCACAAGCGTAATGAGAAGTAAAAATATGCAACCGTGATATCAAGAAATTTTGAGGATGTAAAATTTGGATAAACACGCGTAAGCTGGTCATAACAAAAACACACAACCCACATCCAAAGTATCCACCTCAATTCCATCCACACTTTTTCAATTAAATAGTGGTTGAAAAATGTTTTGCAATAGAAAAGAAGGCGATTTGAGTTAATAAACATGGAGAAAGAATGATAATGTTCCTTACTTAGAATTCCTTGTTAGATTTTTAGTTCCCACCTGATTTCTCAATATATCCAAATCCTTTATCTTGGTTTTTATTATCCGAGGAGAACATATTAATTTGTGAACTTGCTGTACCACCACATTACTTTCTTAGCAAATTTTCTTTCTTTGTTTCTTGCTGAAATCCATTTCTTAGCGTGAGACTATTTCATGGCAAAGGCATCATAGTTGAACCTTGCAAATAGTGGATCATTCAGATGTGATAAATGTATGTTCTGTGGTCACCTTTGTTTTCTCATACTTCATCTCCACCCATCCTAACTCACAATCTCAAAGAAAATAGTAAATATAGATTTTTATTGATGAGAAATAAATAACAGTGCATAAGTGGTTCAGAAAACAAAAAAATTGAAGTCCTCTAATATCTGCGCATGCAGAGCGCTTCCACCCCTAATGGGATGTACTGGTTGATTGCTAAAAAACATCAACCACCCAACCAATTTCCTTTTTATTATATATATAGTATGAAGAATAGCAATAGAATAGAATAATGTGATTTTATTTATTTGAGAAATGCTAGGAAATCATGTTTTGTAAACATGTTTTGCAACCAGGATGACGTGTCATGATCTTGAAAGAATGATGAAATCCCCGAAGATTTTATGTGTATCTCAAAATTGTAAAAAACTCCTCTAACGATGCCACATCATCATGGTTACGAAACATGTTTACAAAACATGGCTTCCTAGCCTCACTCTATTTATTTAGTTGTATCCTTAACCCTCCTCACCCCGTGCCGTTGTGATTGGGTTTGAACACGTGACATGTGATTTGATTCACCATACCTCTGCCAACTCTTTGGCATTTATTTATTTATTTACCTACATTAGACACAAGAGGTGGTCTTGTATGTCAGGTTTTCAGAATGATTGTTGCAGAGTGTGTTTTTTTTTTTTTTGCCATAGGATGCTCTTACGAAGCAATCATTTAATGTAAAAATACATAAATGACCGTGAAGGCTTACAATGTTGATCATTCATAGACCACCTGTTCAGTTGTTTGTATCTCATGTTGCAAATCAAATTTATCTATATATTGCTATTGTTGATAATATGGATTAGATCTCTAAATGCTATATATATTGTAGCGCCATATAAAAATATTTCTTATCCTGAAGAATATCATGCCAAACACAAAGGGAAGACAATTTTCTCAAAAACTGATACGAGGGTTTAGAGATTTGATCATTGTTACAACCAAAATTGTGGAACTAGTATAGGAGAAAAGAACTAAAGAAGAAGGAGAAGAGGAAGAGAGGTGTGTTAATATTCATCAAATTAGAAGATCATAATTCTTGGTATTGAGGTGGGAGCTAGAGGAACGCCACGACAATTGCTGATCTCTAGACTCTTCTGTTCGCATGAACTCCTTTCTCTTCTAGCCTTCGACACCTTATTGGAATTGAAAATGAAAATTTTAAACAAACAATTAACTAACTGTTAGTAAAGTGAAAACGTTAATGAAATAGAAACTGTACAACTTGGTCAATTAACATGCAAAGTTCCTTTTTTTTTTGAAAGGCATGCAAAGTTCCCATTAACACCAAAGGTAGAGATAACACTCAAAACAAGCAAAGGCAAAGCAATGGATGATGGGCTCCTCTCCCTGCTTCAATCCTTGAAAAGAAGTGGGAAGTGGGGTTCCATTTACCTTAATTTCAGGTTAAAAAAAAACTAAGAGCTCAATTGAAGATGAATCCTCGCAGGCATAGCAGAGGGAGACAACACTGTACTTGTGCAATTGGAGCTCACCCAAACAACTTACCAAAAGAATAAACTATAAACTACATGTTACAGTGCAGTTTGAAAAGAAGGAATAAAGGTATATAGTTTTTGTTGCGCCTAAAGGTGAGTGCCCGTTGCTTCGTGATTATGATAGCCAAATCCACTTATTTTACAACTTAATGTGTATCTTGAGCCACACATGTTAAAACAAGTTAAAACTTTGATACATTGTTTCTGATGTTGGTCTTAAATTTTCTCTAAATTTTAACTCAAATATATAGTTTTTATTAGTTATGTGTATGTAATATCCTTATTTTCAAAGAAAACTGAAATAACTCCTAAATTAGTAAAAAATATTTTTTCCCCCGGTGTACCAATATCTTTTGAAAATCTCTCCTATCTTGTGTGTCGTAAATGCTTATCACTTCTCCAACATTCAAGTGAAGGAGAGCAAGGAAAGAATAAATGGAATGATTAAGGAGAAATTTGACAAAATCATAAAGCAGAAAGAACAGAGAAAAACCATTCGACCTTGTAATACACCAATTTTCACATACGTACGATCCATATTCAATCAAGACCTTCTTTCTAACTAATATTAATTATCAGAAGCAAGACCAAGTTGTTGAAGGTGTTGATGAATGTCTGCTGGATGATCATCGAGTTTAGGCCTTTTGGGTTGAATCCAACGGCCATCGGTGTTCCTCACCATCCCTTTGTTCTCATCTTGCCTCCAGTGAGGAGGCACCAAATGATGATCCTTGAGAAAATCAGCAGCCTTATTTACCAATGCAGGATCCCTTCCACCTGAAAGTGCAAACTTATGGCCCTTTCCATGGTACCTAATTAGAGAAGGCAAATTTGTTATATAGAATCAAACAAGTAGGATGTACAAATAATAGATAGAATTCGACTTTAATTTCCATAATATATGTATTTTATCCATATTATAAGGAAATTATGTATCAGTTCCACGCTAAGTCTTATACATTAATAAGAAAAGTCATCGCGCCTTGAAATATACCTAAAGACTTTCAACCTAATAAACTATACATCGTCATAGAAGTCTCATAGTTTATTCAGCGAACCATGGAAAGAGCGCAACCACTTAATAAACATATACTATATATGAATGTGACTTGCCTGCCTAAAAAATAAAGGATCTAATCATTGACAAGAAGCTAAATATGATTATTCTTAGTCTGAAAATAAACAATTTTGTCATTTGTTTTCGTAGGCCTCTAGGGATCACCATCGCGCTCTAGAGTTGACAAAGAAAATGACAATCTAACATTTACCTTGGATGTGAAATCATGTAATTCTCAAAATCTCAGTGACTAATCTAATTTTAGAATATGGAACTTGGAGAATTTGTATATCTAGGATGATCTGATCAAGATGAAAAGAGTAGAAAGAAAAAGGACTAACCCGTCGAGCAAATGCAAATGAGCTTCCAAGTTATGGAAACATGAAATATCGCTGGTGTCTTTCAAGAACGGGGAGTGTTTGTGATCTAATGCGAGTTCCACTCCTACGTGAGAGTAGTTCCATGGGAGTCCACTGGCTAGCTTCTGCACAAAAGGTGGCATATGTTCATTAAAAATGAGTCCAGGTACTTTAGGCACTGTGTCATGGACATTCACCACCCTTAACACGTTCACTCCGAGCTTCTTCAACCTGTCCTTAAACCTGACATTCCCAACCCGAGGACCCGAAAATGTGAATGCGGATATAGGTATAGCTCGACCGTCATCTAATATATTTAGACCCGTTTCAACTATATCATATGCGCTCAGTATTGCTAGTGCACCACCTAGGCTGTGCCCAGTGATGGTTATGCTCAGTTCTTCATTTGGGTACATTTGTGCTAGGCGTCTGATTTCAGTTAAAATCTGCTCCCTTGCTGAATACTTGCAGAATCGACATGTAGGATCTTTATCAGTGTATAGATCGAGGAAGCCTGATTCAACCTTGACTGTTGGATCAGGACATGGGATTTTGTCCGATGATATTGGCCTCAAGTAGTCCATTAAGTCCGCTATCCATTCTAGTTGTGTCACCGTGCCCCTCCATGCTATTGTTATGTCCCGTCGGCCTAGTTTGGCTGATGTCTCGTCGTTTGATACTGCTATGTATCCAATCCAATTGGCGTTTCGACTCCACACCCTAGACCACGCAGATTTTTTGAAGAAATTTGGGAGATTGATGTTGGAGGTGGCGTAAAGGTACCTTGATACTTCATAACCCGTGTTCGCCATCCCAAGGCACTCGAAGAATTTGCAACGAATAAACCTACAACGAATAAACCCGTGGATCTCGCGCCATTTGTCACGTAACAATGCCCTCGGTTCGATATCAGCATGTATAATTTCTTGTTGTTCTTCTTTTTCGAGTTCGAAAATTGTGGACTGTAAGGATTCATCTCCACTAGAGAACACCTTACCTAGCCTAAAAGTCCTCGACTTTCTGAGCTCCCTCGACAACTTTTGATAAAAAACTGGACTCAATGATCGATGAAATTTTGATTTCGAATATATGATTTTGGATTGGGAACCATGGAAATTGGGAAAGGCAATAGGAAGAGAGATCGCCATTGAAGGGATCAATAAAATGGAACTGGGCTGATTAATTAGTTTGATTTGGTGGTAGAGAAGATGGGAAGAATCATATGTACCATAGTATTATATTACGTTATAGGTATTGCCAGCTATGTTAGGTCCTTGAATTTTCTTTACAGAAGAAATATAATTAAAGAAGACCATATGGTTCACATGTCGACGTAAGTGTTTCATATAATTTTTTTTTCACTAAGCAATTATTTTGAAGTCACCCTCTCTAAATAATATCGCCTAATTTATACGAAAATGGATAATCACCACCAAGTCAACCATCAAAATTCTGCTCCAGCTAGATAGTGATCATCGCAGGTAATACAAACAATTTTTCTAATTTGCAAGATCACACTCATTGACTAACAAAATCAAAATAACCTTGGTCAATAAAAACAACCATTCTGATCACCAAACCTTCCTCACAAAACCAAAAAACATGGAAATCAGGATAGGCTATTGTGTGCACTGCAATGCTGCTCCTCCTAGTTTGCCTGATCATGATTAGCGGTTGCTCAGACATGAATGCGCGAGCAGTGTATCATTTGCACAGTGCAGAGCAGCATGGGTGGGATTATTTGCAGGGTGGATCGCTTCCATTTTGTACAACATGGGATGCAAACCAAGCCTCTTGCATGGCGTAAAAAATATGGATGGGTTGCTTTCTGTGGCCGAGTTGGTCCTTCTGGTCAGACTACCTGTGGCAAGTGCGTAAAGGTACATAACGTTACAATTTAATTACAAAACAGAATTGGAAATTTATTGGTTAGCTAGAAAACTAGCTGATTAAAACCAATGTAGATGCAGGTTACTTACACTAGCTGATTAAAACCATTGGTCAGGTTACTTACACTAGAATCCAATTAACAGGTAGAATTGTGGATAAGTGCTACAGTAAAGACCATGAACCACCGTAAATATTGCCTTGCCCCTGTGCCATTTTATACCAAATGGATAATCACACCATCTTTGAAAACCCAAAACTTAAGTCAATGCTCTACCTCTTCTAAATAGTCCTCACATATAACAAAGACAATTTTTGTGGTTACAGTCATTTACTCCAAGTGTCTTGTACCAACAAAACAAGAAACCCTCCCTCTCTATAAATCCAATCATTCTCATCCCATCTTCCTCACCAAACCAAAACATTGAAACCATAAAGCTTTACGCATCCATACTTCTCCTAGTTTGCTACAGTAAAGACTATGAATTGGACAATGGGATACCAGCTCAACGATAAACTTGTGACAGATGAAATCACGAGTCCAAGGTTCCAACCTTGCTGGTGGCATTTGGAGTGGCTGAGAGGGGTTAAAGAATTAAAAAATAAAAATAATAATAATAATGAATAAATTAATTAATTTTAAAAAAACCTATGAACCTGGACCGAATTGAAAACAAGATTGGTCATATATCTCCATCCCTTACTTAGTAGGTCCGCCCCTGGGTCATATGTCCCTCGTAATAATTGCTACTATCACCGTAAATATTGCCTTGCCCCTGGGACATTGTATACCAAATGGATAATCACATCAACACACCATCTTTGAAAACCCCAAAACTGAAGTCAATGCTCCACCTCTTCTAAATAGTCCTCACATATAACACCGACAACATTCATGGTTACAGCCATTTACTCTCAAGTGTCTTGTACCGACAAAAGAACAAACCATCCCTCTCTATAAATCCAACCCTTCTCATCTTATCTTCCTCACCAAACCAAAACATGGAAACCACAAAGCTTTACGCATCCATACTTCTCCTAGTTTGCTTAGCAGGCGGCATAGCTGCTCAACAAGCCACAAATGTTCGTGCAACTTACCATTTGTATAATCCTGAGAAGAATGGATGGGATTATATGAAGGTCAGTGCCTTCTGTTCAACATGGGATGCAAACAAGCCTCTTGCATGGCGTAAGAAGTATGGATGGACTGCCTTTTGTCACCCTGCTGGCCCTCGTGGTCAGGCTGCCTGTGGCAAGTGCATAAAGGTAAGAAATGTGTCATAAACTTTCTTTGAGCATTTCCATGTGTATTTGTGTGTGATGTATTGCTTCAGTACACTAGCTAAAACGAAGCATAATGATGTGCAGGTGACAAACCTTAGCACTGGTACACAAACAATAGCTAGAATTGTGGATCAGTGCGCGAATGGAGGATTGGACTTGGATGAGGCAGTTTTTAAGAAACTTGACACCAATGGACAAGGCAACGCTAAGGGCCATATGATGGTTAAGTACGAGTTTGTCAACTGTGCTGACTGATATGTATGTAGTGGTGTGGTGTTCTACTAATTGGTTCATCACCTTCTGTTGATGAACTCCTCAATGTGTAAACACAAATAAGGAAGTTTTACTCCCAAATGTCTAATAAAAGAGTAATAAAGGATTTGATAGAAGATAGTGAAATCTTGTCGGATCAAGTTCTTTCATGGTATATCATCTTTTAAAAAACTAAAATTTGCTCAACACGTCATTAAGGGTTTGTGCCAGGAAAAGAAAAAATTTCTCTGGCAAATTAATTTTTCAGGTGTTTGGTTGCGAAACTGGACTTGAAACATTTTGTCAAATCTTACCCTTTTTCCCACTGTTAGCAAGAAAATTTTGCTTGGCCGGCTCCCCTCAAAGCAAAATTTTCCCGTGAGAATTTTGCCAGCTTTGCAACCAAACATACCCTAAGTGAATTACTAGACTATTGACATGAACCAACATACTGGATAAGGTTTTCGCAAGAAATCGTGCAAAAGACATTTACAATTCAATGTTTGGTGCAAGTCCTTAGCTGCAATCATACTGTTGATTACTAGAGACAAATTTTAGAATTCGTCCAAAATTTCTAATTTCTACTTTTGATCATTGATTCAATGGTTGTTGCACTCTGGTAAGAAATTCAAAACGGTGACGTCCAAGCTTTTGAAAAGCAATCCAAACCTGTGAATTCCTGCTGGTAGACTTTTCTTTGATGCCTGTATGCAAGATTTGGACTTTTCGAACTCATTCTGTCAGGTGTTGGGACTCCTTGCCTGTAAATTTAGAAGATTACCCCTCCCCCCAGAATTCAGAATCAGTAGAAGTGAAAGAAAGACTAGCACCGATAATTAAGTCCTTGATGCAAGTATTCTCCACTTAACTTGATCATGGTTTTTGTTGTTCGCATTCCAAATTGCTATATTACAAGATTTCCTACTTCATAACATTTTTGCCAAAAGGCTGGCCAACTCCTCTTGCATTCCAGAATTCTCCTACGTTAGTTACGCTTAACCATGCAATCAAGAAACAGATGTGGGAATTTTCCTAACAGGGTCACAAACACTAGTCAGGGGCAAATAGCAATCAAGACTTGTACTCCAATTTGTTATATAACTCCTAAAATGGATGTGCAACTATGCACTTCAATATCCACCTACTACCTCATTCAACACAGAAATTGGTCTCAAAGTTGTACATGACCATCCATTAACAAGATAATTGTGGATCATAATCCATGTTCAGCACTTAAAACCAAACACTTTCACAATCACAACCAGGTGGCACAAGAATGGTACATTGTTAATTTAATTAACAACTCTTCCATGTTCTTTCTCTAATAATTTAAAGTATTGACTGTCTTTTGGTATCTTTAGACCTTACACCAATATCTTTATATCACAGGTCAAATACTACCTCTCAAACTTTTAGAACTCCAACTTTTCAATCATGCACCAGCCTCTATTCCCTAGACCTATGGAAGCCTATTCCCGGATTCAGCTAAGTTTGCTCACTCTAGTTGTATATACTAATTTCATCACAGTTTAAAATGTCTACACTCCTCCATCTTAAACCACTACTACCCATTTAACACATGGTTGATTGAAGTTCAGAGCAAGAAGTTTTGTGAACCAGTTTCAAGGTAAAAGACACAATTACTAAAGCTTAGATGACTGACCACTGTAGTTTCTCATTCATATGAACCAACTCCTAAGAGCGAATACTATGCATGCTCAAACAGCAATAACCCAATCCAAAACCATTAAGAAAAGCTGCAGATTTCAGACTACCAAATTTGGTAAAAGATTGAAGGCAAAAGATATGAACAAATGTGTTTATGTCCCAATTTTTTTCAAACCAAAATGTTTCAGCTCAAGCAAGCTGCTATAAAGAGAATCTTTTACAAGTTTCCTTCTCTATATTATTTCAACAACATAGGTTATAGTTTGGTTTGTGATTTGTGGATGACACTGAAATCAGTTCCACTGCTATCAACACTAACAATGCATGTGGAGTTTTCAGGCATTAGCCCTTCAAATTACACCTACCAATCACTGAAAATGCACAGTATATGAAGCAGGATAAACTTTTCTTCTCTTCTCATCATCAGGTACCTGCAAGTGAAGAGAAAATTTGTGAGACATTTGTTTTCTTCAAAGTACAGTTTCAGTATTATTACATGCGTTCGACCTAGTAATTGCAGGGTACCTGTGTGTTAACAAAGTTTGGCACTCGGATCCTCTTGGAACCATCTGCAGAACGCTTACATGGAAAGTGGTAATCAAAATCGGTTGGATCATGACAAACCTGCATGGATATATGTATTAGCAAATATATAAAGAAATAACAAATGCTACACAACCTTGAGTTCATAAATTGTCCAAAGAATAAAATTCCTAACAAAGATCAAGACCTTTGGAACATAAAAGAAGTTGAATTGGTAATCATTTGTCCCAAAACTAAAATTTTGCATTCGGGAAAATGGATACTGTTCAGTTCACACTTCAGAGAGGGGAAGTTACTCATGTTAAGACGTCACGCAAAGTGAAATAAACTCTAAGCACTAATTGGACGTGAAGGCCATGTGCATTTCAAGATGGTTATAGACCAGAGAGGAAAAAGACTGTAAGCTGAACCTAGTTTAAAACTGGTTGCACAAATTAGTCGTTAAAATCTCCTATGGTGAGCTGGATATATCAATACAGTTGGATGGCATCATGTAATCATGTGTTTTGCATATCCTTAACAGGCAAGTAGAAACTCTGTAGGCTTTTCCCATGTGTTTGTATTGGCTAAGTTGAGAATAGATAAAACCGCAACTAAGTTCTTTAGGTCAATATGGTTGAATATTTTAGTCACAAACTGGTGATGTAGATCATTCTATATATACAATCACGATCAGGAGAAAGCGCTCTATGTAAATGCTCTCAAATGAAGAGATGTATTGATGGTAGACAGAACCTTCAGCACTGTTTAGGGTGATGAAATTATAGAACTATGATGAAACATCGAAGACATAACTATGTTTGTAGCAGACTCAAGAAATTTGGCAGATCAATGAAGCAGGAAACAACATTTACCTGGCTTTGAATTGCTCTAATCAATTTATCTTGGCACCCTGAGGCATGCACACTTTTCAAGCTAGGACACTGAAGTAGCAACCTTTCTGCGAAATAAAAAAAGATATACCTTGTAAGTTTCTAGGATACATAAAGTCTCCAATAAGCATTTACAACTTAACTAAATTTCAAAAAGATACCTGGGTGCAAATTTGAACAAGTATTTAAATTGAGATCGTTAAGCAGAGGACAGTTCAGATAAATGGCCTGTGTAATGATTGCCATTTAAGAAATTCAGAAACATGAAGAAACTGAAAAACAAACAAGTGATTTGTTTTAGAAAAAAAGGAACTTACATCTAAACCAGAACATCCCCACAGACTGAGTTTCTTCAGGCGTGCATGTTTGATGATCAGCTTCTGGTATATGAGATGTAGCTTGCTTTTGGGTGTTCTTTGCAAATTATTGGGTTCACAAGCAGGATTGTCATTGTTGAACTTGTCTTCATTAACATGTTGTGAATCAGGATCACAGATACTCATTCCACAGTCCATGAGTTCTAGAAGCGGCAACTGAGCTGTCGCAAACTGAACGCCACCTAAGAACAAATAGGTAAACAATATAGTAAGAAACCATAAAGTGGCAATAGTAAACAGCATCACATTTAAACAAAAAGAAACTATGAAAATTACTTGAAGTGATATTAGGACAAAGAGCAAGGAGGAGCCTCGTTAGACTTTCAGCTAATTCGTTGCAGATCATTCCGATGCCACTGTCACTGATGCTTGACCTGGAAAATCAGAACAGGCAACATTTAAGAATGCCTATCTTTGCATAGATTAATACGTAGAACAAAGATCATCGTAAGAGTAGCAAAGTGCAATAAAAGGTCAAGAAAACCTACAACAACCAAAAAAAAAAAAAGCTGTTTTCAGACAAAATAAATGGCGCGCCATACTTTTTGAGCTTTTCACAATTTAAAATTTTGTTTCAAAAATAAAAGAAACCAAAAGTATATGAAATAAGTCCATATTATCCCGTAAACAAAACAAACAATTTCATGAAAGACTCAGTTATCAAATCAATATTACCTACTTCATATGAAGAAGACAAGTACAGAAACGAGAGCAAAAAAACTCAGCCAATGTCAATAGAGTATTTTGAGTCTTGTTTTCTGAAATTTGACTTGAAAGTTTGTGATCTTGGACCAATGAGTGTCAGCTTTATTTCAGCAATCGCAAGTCCAAACCAAATCTTAAAATTCGGGCAACAGGCAGAAGTTATATAGCTTGGAAGTTAATTCACAGTTTTAATGGATCCTTAATCAGAGCCAGCATGAAAGAGAAGTCTCTATCATCAAGTTGGGTAACATTACGGATGTCTTCTTCATGATTTTATCTTCCCATCATTACATTACGGATGTCTTCTTCATGATTTTATCTTCCCATCATACTTTCTCCTCATCATTTCCTAGGCTGCTTACATTCATTGATTTCCATCCCTCTGACTCAACTTCTTGTTTTCCTCTGACATATATTGTTTTTTCTTCCTTTCTCTAACTCCTTTGTCCCCTGCCCCCAAATGAGGTCTACCAGGCTATACAAATTATAACTGGCCATCCTTGAGAACAATTGAGACTTCAAACCTCTCTAGGTCATCTACAGTGAGTTCAGAAATGGTTGTTTATAAGTTATTAGTTCCTTATAATGTATAAAGAATCCTTGTGTTGTTACTTCATCATAGTTATCAATTACATGTGATGTACAGATGTCACCGCAGATACCATGCTGGGACCTGCAAACCAGCTCAACTTGGTAGCAACTTCAAGAAATAACTTTAGCTGGCATTTGATAATCGAGACATACCCACTCAGGTCAAGCAATTCTAGGTTAGGGTAGCTGGAAGCAATGGCAGCCACAGACGCATCTGTGATTTCTGAACCAAGCACAAGAGAGAGCATCCGCAGACCACTGAATATGAAAACAAATTAAACATCATTTTATAACCTTCAAATTCCTACACGAAATATGCTTGTAACAAACAATGTAATTATAAGTTCAAAACTCGTTATAAACCTCAGATTTGCATCTGCAAGGGAAAGCACGACAGCATTCGAAAGTCTAATGGATGCAATGTGAATGTTTCTCAACCTCGGACAAGTCCTTCCAAGACCCCCCACCATTGTGGCAAGATCAGTAGAGTCATTTTCTTGGCAAGAAAAATCAAGAGAAATCTCCTTCAAATTGGGACAGTTGAAAACCTAAACCAATAAACAATAGCAAGAGTATAATCAATAACTCGCACACAAACATTAACATTGCGAACAAACGCTTCAAAAGTTAATCTGAAATGAAAGTGCGACTGAATTACCGTCTTAGAAAGTGAATGCAGATCTGAGAGCCAGAGTGTTGATAATGTTGGAGAATTAAGATTGAAATAGCCAAGATTAGAGCATCCCTCAATCTTAAGATTCGAAAGAAAACGTTTATCCGCAACAAGGCGCCCTAACTCCTCACTGCAGAAACATCCAGATAGACCTTACATCTCCAATGTTTGAGAACACACTGTATGAAATGAAACCAATAGATCTAACCAAAACAGAGTGACAAACCGAACAACAATTGGTAAAATGCAATTTAGATCAAAACCCAGACACCAAATTGGCCTGAGACCGATCTGATCAATTCTACTATCGATTCACTAACGTACCCAGTGATCCATTCACCAAGAAATCTAAAAAAAAAACCATTGATCTAATTACCCCTAATTTTGAGCTTTCAATCAATACCAACCATACCCATTGATCCAATATAGACAAGACACAAAGAATTTTAAAAAAAATCAAGCATACCCAGTTATCCGATTGATGGCCTTATCGAGCATTCGGATCTCCATGGCCTCCAAATTAGGGCAAGAAAACGCAATGCAGGCCAACATCGTTGCATCCATATCACTACACACAACACCACAGATTCAAACACAAATTAGGGTTTATCATTTCTACAAACATTTCGATGAAAACAAAGAAAACCCCCCTAAAAAAAATCCAACCTTTCCATGCTAAGTGATAACCTAACAAGCGAAGAACACTTTTGCAACACAGATCCAACAAACCCAACCTGGGTCTTCACAGGAACCACCAACCTGAGCTCCTCCACTGCCCTCCAGACCTTCTTAGAGCAATCTCGCCACCCCTTACACACCTTCGCCGCCGTCAACAATAACGTCGGAGGAAGTCTCCTGAACACCTCAAACAAGACGGATTCTCCAGAATCCGGGGCGATTTCGATCTCATCTTCGTCGGAGAAGTCGTCGATGTCAGATCCGGCGAAGGCTTCTTCGTCAAACGAGAGAGCTCGGCGGATGTGTGTGGTAGTGTGGTTTCGAGGGGGTGGTGTGGGGAAAGAAATTGAAGCGGTGAGAACATCCGAGGTGTCGATAGTGGTAGTGGTAGTGGTGGTGGTGGTGGTGGTGGTGATGGTGGGGGAGAGGTGGCAGATGTGGCCTTTCTTTGGTTGGCCACATCTGCTGCAGTTGTAGCTTCCACGTTTTTTGCCTCGTTTCATCATCGAGTCGTCTGAGGTGGTGGTTATGGCGAGATGTTCTGAGGTCTGGAGATGGTGGTGGTGGTTGCGATCCATTTTTGCGGGTTGAGAGAGAGAGGGGGAGAAATAAAGAGGAGATACAGTAATCTAATAAGCGGGAGAAAGGAGTATTTTTGGCGCCTCTGTTTTAAATAAAATTTTGAGTACGCGCGTGTTGGGGTGTTAAAATGACGGAATTTGGCTTTACCTATGGGGGATTCTGAGGAGTGAAGAGAGTTGGGGGTTGAGTGATTAGTGATCTGGTGCATACAGCAGCAGGGAGGTTGTTTGGTTGGGTGGGTTGGATGGATGATTGATGAAGTTTTCGGGTTATCGGCTTAAGAGAAATGGATTACTTGGATAGTAAGAGGGTGAGAGCCAATTAAGATTGTTGTGAATGATCTTTCTCTTTGTTCTGATTTCAATCGTGTTGGCCATGAAGAGTTTGTGAGGGAAGGCGAACGAAAATGAGAGCTTTTATGAAAAAAGAACGAGTAAAAGAGGGAGAAAAATACAACAACTTATGAGAATTGGTAGAGGATTGCCTTACGAGTAGTGAGAGGGCAAAAGCCAACTGAAATTGTTGTTAATGTTCTTCTTTGATTTCAATCGCGTTAGCCACGACTAAGAAGGAGATAAGTGATGGCGAAAGTCAATTAAGGTTTGGAGATGAAAATTGGGAGAGTATTTACAACACAAACATGAAATTTGAATTGGTGTGACCACAAAAAAATTACTCATTTGATTCTCACCCATCTTTTATAAGTGTTTTGTGAATAATGAATACAACTTTTTTTAGAAATGAAATAAATAAATAGCAAATTTTTACGTCTATTGTTTACTAAAAAGGGAATGCAAATGAATATTTCATTCCAATATAAAAAAATTCCATGTGAGACTTTGTGATTCTTAATGTAAGAATTATAAATGTTATAATCTCTCTTAATTATATCAAAAATGATATTATTTTTTTTGTAGAAGTAAACTATAGCAACTTACAAGGATTTACGGATAATTGATCACGAAGATCTCGTACATGTACCTCAAGATCCTCGATCATTGTACCAATAATACCTATGGAGTCGTGATTTATACACTTCATTTAGATTGTTTGATCCATGTATAAAGTAAAATACTTTGGTTGAACATTTTTTATATTTTATATTTTTTGGGACTTTAAAACATCAAAGGAAAGTATTAGTTGGTTCCTTGCATCTGGAGTACAGGATAACATATTGATTTGCAGTTGGTCCCACACAAAGTGACCCCACAAAGGCAGTACAGCGCCAATGACGCTCCTCGAGCGACAAACATGTGAGACGAATGACAACAGGCCTGACATTTTAGACTTTTTTTAGGGGTATTTGGCACTTTAAGGGGGGGGCGGTTTACTGACCTTGAAAAAGATCTGGGTTTAATTGTCTTGATTTTTTGACAGATTTTATTTTTGTCAAATATGGCATGAGGTGGAAATTCAAATAAAACCACATGGTGAAATGAATGTGCATGAGCTTATTTGGCAGACACGCTGGAAATGGAATTACTGGGAGTTGACCAAATTTACTTTTAGACCGTTGGAATTAAATTCGGTAATTGGAAATTTAAGGGGAACGTAATTAGAAAGAAAAAAATAATAATAATAACTGATTAAAGGTTGGACTGAATTTACTCAATGTGGTTAAAATTTTGCATTGACTCATAATCTTTATGTGCTTTCCTAATTATAACTTATGTAAATTGAGCATTAACATTTCCCACTTAAAAGGTAAAAAAATTAATAAATAATTGAAATAAAAATCAATGTTGATTCAATTGAGTGAATGTGCACAAAAAATGGGAGCAATATGATCTTGAATGTGAACTTAAACCAAATCAAAGTTTGGTTATGAACCTAACCCTAAATTTACTGCTCGTGTGTACCAGCTTTTTTTCGAGGGTTTTGTTGGCATTGATTCCATCGATTCAATCAAAGTCCAAATTCCTCAAGGATACATTTGTATTAAGTTTGAGGAAACAAAATGTGTCATTTGAACATTTTTTCACTTACCAAATTATGGAATATTTCCCAGTGTTTGTTTGAGGGTAGCATATTGTTGTTATCTTCTCTCTTTAATCTATGTTAGAGAAGAGGATCATAGTTATTCGTGGTTATTTATCAACAATATTGAAAACTTTAGACTCGTGAAAATTGATTAAAAAATAAAAAATCCTTGAATATTAACAAAGCTAGGGATAGTAATGGGTCGGATATATTATGTAACACCCACATTTTTCTAACTATATTTATTTATTTCATAGGTAAATTATTTTATTTCTCTATTACTTTGATTAATGTATTATTTTTCCTGCATTAAAGTTTTAATAAAATAGGGGGTTCGTTTGTAAATTAATGTTATTTTTATTTTGAGCTTGGACTTATTTTTTTATATTTTGGACTTTGACCATTCTTTCATTAGGTTTCATATTTAGAGAAATAAAATAATAATAATAATAATAATAAATAAATAAATAAGGTATGGCAATTGGCAGCCAATAGCTTATTGCATTTTTACCTTTTTCTTAAAAACCCTAATTTGTTAGTATGTCTATTCATTTTGTGTGTGGCAGCTGGAGAAAAAAAAATTTTAATTTAAAAATCATTGGACAAAAAAAAAATTAATAAAACAAAACAAGATGATAGATAATATAGAAACCATGAAAAAAATGGGGAGTTTTCATTAAACAAATAGAAAAATAGAGGTTTACAACAAATATGTTTGTTCTTCTCTTGGCCTGCGTCTCGCCAAACTTCACAAGTGAGTCTTCTCTCTCTTAACCTTTATGTTTATAAAAATTTGGTTTGTTGATGTGTTGGAGCCAATCTACGACTATATGTTTGGGGGGAATAACTTTATATTGTAGAAATCTTGATAGTTTTATTTCCCTTGTCAGTGAGAATAAAATGTCTTATTGTTTGATAAAAAAATGTAAACAAGGCTGGAAACATTTTTCAAATATGAACTGAAATTTATTTGTGTATTCCATCAGTCTTGATTCTGTGCAGTTTTTCTATGCTAGTTTTGATTGAATTTTTTAGGGTGTACTGTATCATGCTTTATATCGAAAAAATTCAGTTGGAGTCTAGTTTCTAAAGGATTTTACGATATCACAATCTTAATTTTGTGCGAAAATATATACTTGTTTTAGCGACAAGAGGTACATCTGGACGAACGCTGACAGATGACATGTTTTGTTTGTAGGATCTATAATGTTACTGACATAATCAGGGGGTATGCTTTATATGGTTAGAAACCTCTTTGTGTCTATTTTTTATAGCCATCGACGGTAGTCAATTTGGAGTTCTAATGTGAGAATTATGCACATTTAAGTGGTGACTAGTCAAGCTGTCCAATTAGGACAGCTTGTTCATTTCAATATTGTTTGGAGGGTTATTTACCCAACTATTTGTCGACTAAAACTAGGCTAGTTACAACTAAGTTTGGGGCTGTTTAAATTGATTATAAAGTCGAAAGGCTTGGAAAAAGTTTGACTAGGTTCTAGTTGGGTAGTGAAATTGTGGTTGAATGCTTCAGAGTGCGTGATTTGAATTGTTGCAGCGATTATCTTCCACTATGCTTCCTTGGATGTGGAATGGGTAGTAGAGTTAATGACTTCGATTGTTCTATGAATGAATTGTTTTGTTTGATTTATTTTCATGAAGTGGTGATGTGAAAAATGTCAAATGCTTGATGTATGTTTTATTCAGTACACTAAATATGTGGGGATACAATACTTTTTGGTGTAGGAAATATTTATTGATTGTGTGTTGGTTCCAAATTGGTATTGTTGTCTTGTTAGCCCGTAACATCATGTAGAATAAATTGTGCAGTTTGGGTTGAACGTGTTATTACTCATGTCCAGATTGTCAACATTCATTGTATATTATTCGAATTATTTTTCTTTACATATACACGAATGAAGGCAATGACTACTAAAAATTATGGCACTAGTACTGATTGTGTAGTTTGGATTGTTATGCAAATTGACTTGCTAAGAAGTATCCTCGTATTGATTGGGTTTGATCTCTATTGTGTTGTGGATAATTTATTTATGAAAAATGCTAGTTTTCCTAAAATAAATGGTGAATATTGTGTTCGATGTGTTTATGGTTGATAAAGTGTCACCATTAAAGAGTTATGCGTTTTAGTTGATTTTTTTATGCCATTTTCCACAACTCTGAAAAAAAATGTGATTTTATTTTATTTTAGTATATAAACTTGCTTGTATACATGTGATATAATTTTGGTATGCAGAATTCATGTGAGTACGGTAGTACGTGTAGTATTTAGAAAATGTTTGCCTTGGATCGAACTTCGGGTGAGATGACATGTTCCTCAATGTGGCACCTTACTTGGAACATGTACGCTTCAAATGGTTTTGAAGGCAAGAGATACACACTTGGGTGAGGTGTGTTCGGCACAAGGAGGGTAATGCGATTGTGGAAAATAAGTTAGATTTTTGTGTATGTGCATGATCGTCTCAAGGGAATAAACTAAATGTTCATTCGACCATTGAATGAAAACTATATGTATTTCTAAAGGTAGAAAATGTGTTTTGTACTCATAAAGTCTATCTGTTTGTTTCCAACCGTTTCGTGCATAATGGTAAGTCTACTAACAATTTTATGAAAATCTCGTACATGTACCTCAAGATCCTCGATCATTGTACCAATAATACCTATGGAGTCGTGATTTATACACTTCATTTAGATTGTTTGATCCATGTATAAAGTAAAAGGCTTTGGTTGACATTTTTTATATTTTATATTTTTTGGGACTTTAAAACATCAAAGGAAAGTATTAGTTGGTCCTTGCATCTGGTGTACAGGATAACATATTGATTTGCAGTTGGTCCCACACAAAGTGACCCCACAAAGGCAGCTCAGCGCCAATGACGCTCCTCGAGCGACAAACATGTGAGACGAATGACAACAGGCCTCGAGCGCCATTCGATTCTGAGCGTCCATCTCAATAATTCACTCATCTAATTTTAGACTGATACTTGGCACTTTAAGGGGGAGTTGGGTTTACTGACCTTGAAAAAGATCTGGGTTTAATGTCTTTGATTTTTTGACAGATTTTATTTTTGTCAAATATGGCATGAATGTGGGTCATGAGCTTATTTGGCAGACACGCTGGAAATGGAATTACTTGGAGTTGACCAAATTTATTTTTAGACCGTTGGAATTAAATTCGGTAATTGGAAATTTAAGGGGAATGTAATTAGAAAAAAAAATTAATAATAAAAACTGATTAAAGGTTGGACTGAATTTACTCAATGTGGTTAAAATTTTGCATTGACTCATAATCTTTATGTGCTTTCCTAATTATAACTTATGTAAATTGAGCATTAACATTTCCCACTTAAAAGGTAAAAAAATTAATAAATAATTGAAATAAAAATCAATGTTGATTCAATTAAGTGAATGTGCACAAAAAATGGGAGCAATATGATCTTGAATGTGAACTTAAACCAAATCAAAGTTTGGTTATGAACCTAACCCTAAACTTACTGCTCGTGTGTGCGAGCTTTTTTTCGAGGGTTTTGTTGGCATTGATTCCATCGATTCAATCAAATTCCAAATTCCTCAAGGATACATTTGTTTTAAGTTTGAGGAAACAAAATGTGTCATTTGAACATTTTTTCACTTACCAAATTATGGAATATTTCCCAGTGTTTGTTTGAGGGTTGTGATAGTTACCAATCTTTAGGATGTCGTGCCTCCCACCCACAGATGGATTCTTAATTTTTAATTTTTAAAATTTTTTTATTTTTTTTGTTAAAGATGGATTCTCAAGTCTTGGAAAATAGCATATTGTTGTTATCTTCTCTCCTTAATCTATGTTAGAGAAGATGATCATAGTTATTCGTGGTTATTTATCAACAATATTGAAAACTTTAGACTCGTGAAAATTGATTAAAAAATAAAAAGTCCTTGAATATTAACAAACCTAGGGATGGTAATGGGTCGGATATATTATGTAACACCCACATTTTTCTAACTATATTTATTTCTTTTATAGGTAAATTATTTTATTTCTCTATTACTTTGATTAATGTATTATTTTTTCTGCATTAAAGTTTTAATAAAATAGGGGGTTCGTTTGTAAATTAATATTATTTTTCTTTTGACCTTGGACTTATTTTTTATATTTTGGACTTTGACCATTCTTTCATTAGGTTTCATATTTAGGGAAATAATAATAATAATAATAATAATAATAATAAATAAATAAATAAAGTATGGCAATTGGCAGCCAATAGCTTATTGCATTTTTACCTTTTTCTTAAAAACCCTAATTTGTTAGTATGTCTATTCATTTTGTGTGTGGCAGCTGGAGAAAAAAAATATTCATTTTCTAATCATTTGACAAAAAAAAAATTAACAAAACAAAACAAGAAGATAGATAATATAGAAACCGTGAAAAAGATGAGGGATTTTCATCAAACAAATAGAAAAATAGAGGTTTACAACAAAGTATGTTTGTTCCTCTCTTGGCCTGCGTCTCGCCAATCTTCGCAGCTGGATTCATTCACAAGTGAGTCTTCTCTCTCTTAACCCTTTTGTTTATAAAAATTTGGTTTGTTGATGTGTTTGAGCCAATCTACAACTATATGTTTGGGGGGAATAACTTTATATTGTAGAAATCTTGATAGTTTTATTTCCTTGTCAGTGAGAATAAAATGTCTTATTGTTTGATGAAAAAAAATGTAAACAAGGTTGGAAACATTTTTCAATTATGAGCTGAAATTTATTTGTGTATTCCATCAATCTTGATTCTGTGCAGTTTTTCTATGCTGATTTTTATTGAATTTTTTAGGGTGTATTGTATAATGCTATATATCAAAAACAATTAGTTGGAGTCTAGTTTCTAAAGGATTTTACGGTATCACAATCTGAATTTTGTGCGAAAATATATACTTGTTTTAGCGACAATAAGTAAATATGAACGAATGCTGACAGATGACCTGTTTTGTTTGTAAAATCTATAATGTTACTGACATAATAAGAGGGTATGCTTTATATGGTTATAAACCTCTTTGTGTCTACTTTTTATAGCCATCGATGGTAGTCAATTTGGGGTTCTAATGTGAGAATTATGCACATTTGAGTGGTGACTAGTCAAGCTGTCCAATTAGGACAGCTTGTTCATTTCAGTATTGTTTGGAGGGTTATTTACCCGACTATTTGACGACTAAAACTAGGCTAGTTACAACTAAGTTGGGGGTTGTTTAAATTGATTAGAAAATCGAAAAGGCTAGGAGAAAGTTTGACTAGGTTCTAGTTGGGTAGTGAAACTGTGGTTGAATGCTTCAGAGTGTGTGATTTGAATTGTTGCAGCGATTATCTTCCACAACGCTTCCTTGGATGTGGAATGAGTGGTAGAGTTAAGGACTTCGATTGTTCTATTAATGAATTGTTTTGTTTGATTTATTTTCATGGAGTGGTGATGTGAAAAATGTTGAATACTTGATGTATGTTTTCTTCAGTACACTAAATATGTGGGGATACAATACTTTTGGTGTAGGAAATATATATTGATTGTGTGTTGGTTCAGAATTGGTATTGTTGTCTTGTTAGCCCATGACATCATGTAGAATAAATTGTGCAGTTTGGGTTGAAAGTGTTATTACTCATGTCCAGATTGTCAACATTCGTTGTATATTATTCGAATTATTTTTCTTTACATATACACGAATGAAGGCAATGACTACTAAAGATTAAGGCACTTACTGATTGTGTAGTTTGGATTGTTATGCAAATTGACTTGCTAAGAAGTATCCTCATATTGATTGGGTTTGATCCCTATTGTGTTATGGATAATTTATTTATGAAAAATATTAGTTTTCCTAAAATAAACGGTGAATATTGTGTTCGATGTGTTTATGGTTGACAAAATGTCACCATAAAAGAGTTTTGCGTTTTAGTTTAATTTTTTATGCCATTTTCCACAACTCTGAAAAAAATGTGATTTTATTTTATTTTAGTATACAAACTTGCTTGTATACATGTGATATAATTTTGGTATGCAGACTTGCTTGCATATCGGGTACGTCGTTCTATGTGAGTACGATAGTACGTGTAGTATTTAGAAAATGTTTGTCTTGGATCGAACTTCGGGTGAGATGGCATGTTCCTTGATGTGGCACCCTACTTTGAACATGTACGCTCCGAGTGGTTTTGAATGCAAGAGAGACACACTTGGGTGAGGTGTGTTCGGCACAGGGAGGGTAGTGCGATTGTGGAAAGTAAGTGAGATTTTTGTGTATGTGCATTATTGCCTTAAGGGAATAAACTAAATGTTCATTCCATTAAATGAAAACTATATGTCTTCATAAAGGTAGAAAATGTGTTTTGTTGATATTTTAATAATAGTCTATTACGACTACGATTTGTATCGTTGTTTGAAAATAAATTTATTTTATGAGCATTGATAACTTAAAGTCTATCTGTTTGTTTCTAACCGTTTCGTGCATGATGGTAAGTCTACTAACAATTTTTGTAAGTCAGACTTACCATGGTCAACCCTCACAGTGTAAGCATTTGTAAAAATAAATATTTACTTTAGGTACTATAAAACTTATTAGTATGACAAATTTGCCTCGTTGATGAGCTACATATTTTTGAATTGTTGCTTTATTGTGTATGTAATATATTAAACTTAATTGATTTGATAAAGTTGAGATTACTCATACAAGCTATCTCGCTGACCCAAGTAAGTCTATGTTTTTTGGGTACGTTCTTATTGGTACGAAGCCATTTAGCCTTATTTAAGTTATAAAGTTTTGAGGTGACGATATGTGAGGTTTACTTGTGGGACAAAATCTCCAAATAGTTAATCTGGTTAGAATTTTTGCTTATGTTATTATTTTTTTTAATTTAATGTTTATGTTGTTAAATTTTCCGCTTCTCGAAATTTGGGGAAACGGATAATCCTAATCCCACGTGAATATAAGGATTTTTGTTTTCTCGAAAATCGAGGCATGACATCTCATACTCAAACACAATCTAGGTCCCTGATAAGGTATTGCATATCCAGTCCTCATGACCTACATATATTGGATTCCCACTTCAAACCCCATTCCATTACTTGTTATAGTTTATCTCTACCTAAGGCCACCCTATTCAGGTCGGGTTGAGTTGACTATCCTACCTAAACAAAGCCCTTGAACACTAAAATTTTATTAATCATTAAATGGAAAAAACAAGTTTCAATTTTCAAACTAAACAAAGCCCTTGAACACTATAGTTTTTCTAGAGAGCTAGCCAGGCCCAACACCACCCATCATCATTGAGATACGCATATCTATGATGATGGATGGCGTTGGGCTTAGCCTAGCTCTTTAGAAAATTTGTGAGCACTAAAATTTCATTAATCATTAAATGGAGAGGCAAGTTTCAGTTTTTTAACTAAGTCGTTAGTGAATGTGATTACTGTTTGGTATTCTTGAAATTTTTTATGTAAGTGCAAATTATTTTCTTTAAAAATTTTGTGGACATACAATTTGCATGCAATATGATTCACGAGGCTTACTTGATGACTCGTGAAAATAATTTCTCTCACGACTAGCAGCATCATTTAAAATCACCACAAATATTGTCACCGCGATTTAAAATTAGGTAGCTAATTTTGTTCCAAATTATTGTCTCTTAAAACTCGAAGCAAATTAGCACTTTTTTTTTTTTTTTTTTTTTTTTTTCCGTTCTTAGCAATTTACCTGCAAAATTATGAAAAAATATAAATAAAAAAAGTGGTTTGTAGGGGTTATTATCCTACTCACCAAGTTAAAAAGATTCAGGCTTATAATTTCAAAAGCACTTTAGAAAAACCAAACAAAATAAAGGATAGTGGAAATAAGGAAAATAATATAATTAATATTTGGAGAAAAGAAGATAAACTTTTTTTTTAACAAAATTTGATTGAAGTTTGAGGACAAAACTAATAAACAAATTTAACCAATTAAAAGAAATGTCTCAATGATTGGAAAATCCACACCTTACCTTGTAAAGATTAATATTTTAACGCATTTATTTAACATATTATTTTGAACAGTTGCATAAATTCCTTTAAGGGTCTGTTTGGTTGCACTAAAAACATATATGAAAATTTAAACCGTTTCTGTTAATTCAATTCTGAAGCCTAGCCCTCATACTAGGATATTCATGAGCAATGAAAAAAACAGTTTTAAAAAAAATGATTTTTCTATCAGTAAATAGACAACCAAACAACGAATATTTGCATAACAAAAGAAATGGAATTTATTTCCAAAGAAAATTGCTAATCAAACATACCCTAAGTTTTAATTCAAGATCGGTGCTCAAAGAAATTTATTTTCCGTAATAGAATTTCACTTACCTTTTTCGATGATAAAAGAAACTCTTTTACCATAATTAATCCACCCCTATTTCGATAACGATTTTTTAATTAATGGTTATAATTTACAAAAAAAATGTAAGAACTGTGAAAAACCAGTATAATTATTGTTTTCAAGTCTTTATATTTATTTCACATAATCTTTCATTGTCCATTTTTAGATTTGACAACTTTAATTCATTAGTTGAATTTAGGATTGATAGAAATTATACAAGTTTCATTATTATTTTGTGTGTTAAAAAAAATCTCTACATCACTCGAGTAGGTTTCATTTTCTCTCACTGAGATAAGAAGTTTATCCCGTTGTCATTGTGATTAATAGTAATCTAAGAATAACTTGCATAACTAGGAAGGGGGAGGATAAAATAAACTAACTAAATTGTAAACAAAAAAAAAAAAAAAAATGCATAAAACAAAGACAGTTGAATTAAAAAAACTAACTTTTATTGAATTCAAAACTAAATTTTTTTTACACATAATAATATTGTCTTGAATTAAAACTTCTACAAATGACTGGAAAAAACTAATCAATCCAAGTTACAATACGAGATGAGAGATGTATGAGATGCCATTCTCAAAAAATTTGAGGGCCTATTTATATTGTTATCCTCCAAAGCTAACTATAAATGGGAAGAATCTCTCAAATCCCTTGAGTATGCTCAAAATCACATCATATAAAATCAAATGAGTCGTAACTAGGGATACATAAATCAAGATAGTCATAGTTAAATGTAGACTAGGGATGTATAAATCAAGATAGTCGAGGTAGATACACTTATACATGCATGCACTGTGAGACAAGACTCAAGGCAATGGAATATACTTTGATTTGATATTTCATTTGCTTTATAATTTGTTTAAGTTGATGATTTATCTGCCTTGATGGTTGCATGGTCCAAACCGAAAATCCTTATTTTGAAACTTGTGGCATGCATCCATCATAAGTCACCACCATTTGAAATCAAATATTAACCTCCATGATATGGTTTTCAAATGAAACATTTGATCCACATTTTCCATAAACATGCCTAAATGCCCTGAAATTCATAATTTTTATTGATATATTGCAGAAGCATGAAATCAATCAAATTTAAGTGAAATTTATTATCTAAAAATATTAGGGTTGAAAACCGAACCGATGATTTGATTTTTCACCTAAACCGTGAATCGAACCGACTTTGGTCGGTTTCCAAAATTTTAAACCGAACAGACTATTAACAAAATCGATCCAAAACCGAACCGATTATAATTTATGCAAATCATAACCGAACCAAACCGACTAAAATCGAACCAAAACTAAAATAAAACTGAACCGACTGACTATTTTAAACATATTATATTATTTTGTATATAAATTGTATATTTTATTATATATATTCGGTCGATTCGGTTTGGTCGATTAAAATCACATAGAAACCGAAAACCAAACCGATCTTTTCGGTTTTGAATTTTTTAAAACCAAAACCGAACCGAATTTAAACCGAACCAATCGGTTCGGTCGATTTAATCGGTTTGGTCAATTTTTGTTCAACCCTAATAAATATTTATAGGGAATAATAAAAGACAAACTGGGGTGAAATTTTGAGGTTTTGGGTGTTTATTAGCTACCATCATTACCACCATCAACACTATCAATAACCACCACGACCACCATCACAACCATTATGGCCACACAAGCATCACCATCAATATTACCGCACTACCATTAGTGAATCAGTTTGGTATTAAACATGCTTAAGTTACGGTTTATGATATAAATTTTGTTCTAGACAAAACACACAATTTTCGATCGATCTAATTGGTTTCTCAAGAAAATTTGTAAATACATTTCTCAAAGCGAGTTACAAGGCTTGATTGGTAACAATTTTGAGTCACGTGAAAATAATATCTCTCACCATCACAATCATAACTATCACAACCACCATTTATGTCATCGTCATTACTGTAGACAACTTCCACCAATTTCAACTACACCTACACCACCGCCACACACAACCACGTACATACAACACCACCATCATCACCAGTGGAGGAGCCAGAATGTTCACAAAGGGGGAGGGGGCAAGAAAAAAATAACAAAATTCTAAGGGGGCAATTAGTTAAATATACCACAATTACTCACAATTCACTATACTAAATTTGAATTTCAAAAATTTTAACTGCCCCCCATGTTTTGTATGTGGCTCCGCCACGTACCATCACAACTACTACCCTCCAACAATGCCCACCACCATTGCTTTCCAATTACATTCCTAGCATTGAATTCAAATTGCAGAAATATTTAACTAAAATGGAAGATTTTCAGGAAAGTCCTAATTATTTACATCCTAAGTCCCAACCACTATGAGGGCCACCAACCCCACAAATTTTAATGCGAACACTTACCACTAGGGTTGTCTATTGTCAGGATTTTATCCGAAACTCGCTCCACTCTAATTTGATATGATCCGATCCGATCCGATCAGATGCAATAAAATTGGATTGGATTTGAATTTATTGGGTTTGAGAATTAATCCGAATTATATCTATCTTACAATTTAGATGGGGTTTTTACTGTTCATGAACAGTGTTATGTGAGTGTTTGTCCTACGTGGCACATGATATGTATTTGGCATAACTTGAAGCAAAAATTTAAACCCCCGATACTTTCCTCCTCTCCACACCTCCTCAAGGTTCTCTCCCTCTCACCCTCCTTTGTGAACCTCTGTGATTCCTCCACTCAGCTCCCAGCCTTAAATCCAAATACATCTTACTGAAATCAGACACTACAGAAATCAGATTGACTTCGCACAACCTCACTTTGCACAACCTTCTTCTTCGACATCAACTTTCTTCTTCGACATCAACTTTCTTCTTCGACATCAACTTCGCACAACCTTCTTCTTCGACATCAAACACTACAGAAATCAGATAGACTTCCTTCTTCTTCGCACAACCTTCCTTCTTCTTCGCACAACCTTCTTCTTCGACATCAACACAACCTTCTTTTTAGAAATCAGAAATCAGATCTGACATCAACATAACCTTCTTCTTCGACATCAACCTTCCTTCTTCTTCGCACAACCTTCTTTGACATCAACTTCGCCAAACCATCCCTCTCTCACTCTCTCTTCCAACCATTCAATTGACACCCCTTTCTGCCTCCTCATCTTCCAGATCCTTATCCGTTCTCCTCCTGCTCCTCTGCGCTTCCAGTTCGCCAGGTTTCTGTGAACAATGTGTTGAGTTTACGTGGGTTTCAGAAACTGGGGTTGTTGTGGAGAACTAGAGATGATGAGTCTGCCATGAAATTGAAAGGGTTCTTATGATTGGAAGCAAGCAACAACCCCACCAACAGCAGGTAGCAGATTACTCTCTCTTCTCTCCTTTTGATTTTTGATTTTATAAAACCCCAACTTCTTTATGCATTTTCTTCAACAATTGTTGCACCTGTTCTGGAAAATCAAGAAAACTCATAAACATACAAGTTTTGTTGTTATGATTTAAATTGTCACTGCAAACATATATTATTTGAAGCCATTGACTTCATCAAGTTCCTCTACGATCAAGTCAGTGTAACTTTCATTATGTTTTGATGTATAATCAATCATTTACACTATCTGTTTTGTTGATACTTGACTGTATATTCCGCTGAAAATCGATCGATCTCTGTTTGGTTGGTACTTAATAATATACTGTATGTTTGCGTATTCTACAGCCAAAACCCTAGCTTAACCATTGATTAGGGTTCAAACCCATTGCTCCAATCAGGTAATTTATTCACTCTCTTTATAATGTTTTTCGATTCTTCGATTGGGTATGTTTTTTTTTTCAATTCTACAAAACTACTCAAAATTGGGGACGAAATTGCCCAGCGACGTGGCTCGAGATCATCAGATACTGGACAGTACCCAGCAAGTGTGTGCTTAACTGTGGAAGTTGCAGCAAAATTTCCCCTCTTTTGATTGAGTTTTGTATGAGTTTTCTGATAGTGAACAAAAACATGAATCCTAAATCTTTCTTCTTTAATGCTTTCTAAATCTGTATAAGTTGATGTCTTCTTTTTAGTTTCAATAAGTTGATTATTTGGTTCTTGAATGCTTTCCATATGCAGAAATAAGTTGATTATTTGGTTCTTCAATGCTTTCCATAAGCATAAATCGACAATAAGGGAAGCAGAAATCAGAAAGCAAGAAGGCCCATGCCATCCGCAGACACCTCACCAAGCACCAGGTATTTCCATTTTTATTTTTATTTTGGAAAAAACGTAAATCCTAAATGTGTCTTCTTTAATTGTTTTGCAACTTTCTATAATGATTTAATGATTTTATTGTACTTTCCATAAGAACAACATCAAGTTAATTGTTTTGCTTGATCTTAGATAGATTTAATTGTTTTGTTCGATCTATAATTGCCAATTTAAGTAGTTAGCATCAAGTTTCCATTTGAATTTAGGGTAACTCTGGAAATTTAGCATCAAGTTTCCATAAGAATTTAGTGTAAATTTAAGTAGTTAGCATCAACTTTCCATAAGTTTCCATAACAATTTAGTGTAAATTTATATCTGTCTTCTTTAATGCTTTTTATAAGTTGATGTCTTCTTTAAACTATGGTTCCTTTGCGTGTCCTCTTTGAAGTGCATATGGTTCCTTTGCTATATATGGTTCGTTTGAATTGCATTGCTCTTTAAAAATTTGTGATTTGATATCTTCATCAAATCGAGGGTCCTTCAAACTGAAGGAGGGGTTGATTGACCTTTGACGTTCACTTGGATCATGGGGTTTTTCAAACTCAAAGTGGGGTTGATTGACCTTGAGTTGATGGGGTGTTAACTTGCACCCCTAGCAATGTTAAGATAACCCATGGATGATGCAATGGGGCTGTTTTGATGTTGCAGGCGACCACACATCCGACTTTACCCTTCTAGGAGGCAAAGTGGCCACTAATGGTGTAAAATAGATAAGCCTAAGAAGGGAGTGTTGGTTGTGATGGTTTGGGAAGCTTTTCTGGGTATCAATAGAACATGATCCTTATTACAGGCTATGTATGTGTAATCTTGGAATGAATATGAAACTTCATATGAATGAAAGAAGATGAAAACAAAAAGGAACCCTGTAGTATTCAACCATGAGATTGTAGTCATGGAATCGCATGGAAATGTAGCCCTTATGTTTTGTTATAGGTTTCCCTTTTACTTCATAGATTCTTGATTGGTTTGTGACTGCTTGAGCAAGCATGCATACTAGAGATTCCCATTAGTTCCTACCTATTGATTTGCCTACAAATACTATCCGACCATTTCGACTTTTTTCCAAAAGATACTTGCATTGAATCTGTAGTTAGGAAAGTTTAAGTGTTAATATGAGAAGAAAAAGATGAGCAAACAAACTACATTGATGAAGCTACCTTCAACCTGTCAAGTTGATCCAGAGAGCTATCAAACATCTAACGTATTCATTTAAATTGATAACTTCTATGTTGAGTGATATATACAAACTCATTACTTAAAAACCTAAAGACACCTGTCGTGCCTTGGTGTGGGGTTTTTACGAATTGGGCCCTACTGCCTACAAAATGCCTCGAGATGCATGTTGGGTTTTTACAAATTTCAGTCAGCTGTGATCGACTATCACTTTGAAAGCACTGTAAGTCTCTCTTTCTTCTCCTTCTTCCTTCATTTTTTTTTCCCTGTGAACCAAATAACTCTCTTACCTATGAAAACAACAGACCTAATTGATTTTTTTTCTTTTTGGTTATTTGGGTAGGTTTTATGAACATTCCTAAATAGGGGAACGATGTAACAAAAACTGCATTGGATCTGAAATGAATGAAGATTCACTTTCAAAATGATCACATTGGTGAATTCAACATTCATCAATGCATCAAGATAGTGATACTTGATTAAAACCATATCTGTGAATAAGTGCAGAATTTGGGGGGGGGGGGTGCGATAGTGCTATCGGCACGGGTATTACACTAGGTAAAGTTTGGTTTTTTTAATCTGGGGCTCTCCTGATTCTTTGGAGTTTTTTTTATTTTGAAGTAATTTTTTAGCTATTTGGGTTGATTCATGATCTGGGGTTGCCTTTATCTTTTGTAAATTCGGATTCTTGAGGTAACTTTTTGCTTTGGGATTTCTATTGGTTCTTTAAAATTTCACTTTTTGGGTGTTTGAATTGATTCTTGATTTGGGATTTCAGGAAAGTTGTAATTTGGGTATTGCAAGTAGTGCTTAAAAACTTTCAGTTTTGATCGAAAATTTGATCATACATAATACTGATAGATGTCACAATCATAAATATTTGATATTGCAGTGCCACCAATATATTTGAGGTTTTGAGATCTCATAGTAAATATGGGTGATATGTCAAATTTTACAATCAACATTTTACTAATGTTGTTTTATGGGTTTTGGGTTAATGGGGGTGTCAAAATTTTTGTAGTTTGATCTGGAAATTTTGAATTTTTTTTGTACTTTTTTAATTTTGGGTGTTCGGAGATTTCATCGAATTACGGGTTGTTTAAATAGTTTGGGGTGGTGGGGTTGTTTATTTAGAGATGTCATCTGAAGTTTGATTCTTCCAGTTTGATTTTTTTTTCAAATCTCTTCGTTCTTAAGATCTGCAGTTATTTTATTTTATTTTTTTTATTTTTATTTTTTTTTTGTTTCAGGAAATGAAGAAGCTCTTGAAGGAAATGAAGAAGCTCAAACTCTCTCTCTCACTAAACCAAACCAAACATGTCGCCGTTTCTCATCAGAGGTGTGTTTCTCTTCTTCTTCTTCTTCTTCTTCTTCCTCCATTCTCTTCTTCGCTATTAGGGTTTCGAATTTTCAATCTCCTCTTCAATACCCATTCTTCAATTATGTAATTTCTTCACATATTTGGTGTGCAAGTATGGTTTATTGTGTCTGTTGTCTTAGCTTTTTCACTGTAGATCTGCTTGGGGTTCTGTTTTTTGTTTTTTTTCATTTCATTCGAAGATTGTTAACTCTGTGGTGCAATTTACGTTGAAAAGATGTGATGGGTTGAGTTTCTAGGCGTTTTTCCTTGGTTTAGAAGAGGTGAAATGGGATAACTCCTTGGTTTTTTTGATGATAGAGTTGAAATGGGTTTTTGATTTAGAAGGTTTTTGAGACGTAACTAAAGAATTGGTTGATGGTTTTTTGCAGGTACTCGGATGGGTGGGAGGGGTAGGTAGCGTGTTGTGACAAAGTCTTATGCATTCTTGCTACATCAAACCTGTATTGTCCACTCGGTACGTGTTAGTTATGCGCTAAGATCTATCAAACCTGCCGAAAGTAGTGGATTTATCTTCCATTATAAAATTTGGGCTTTGAACCACTCCACCACCCCATGACTTAACTGCTAAATTTGTTTTCAACGTTTCTGGCGCTTTTTTTTAGTGCACCGATTTGCTATTGACCAAGTACTCGAAAGCATATATAGATATTTGCTGAGTTCAATCATATACTAGGCAAAATAAGTTATTGCATAACTATATTGTGTCACACCTCCTCAGTAAGAGTAAAATTCTAAAAATTTTGACAAATGTCGCACCTAATTTTTGAATCCATTCATAGCTGAATTGAGAATGACCCTTTGAAGCTTTAAAACTTAAGTTTTTGACAAGGGCTACAAAGTATAGCTTCAAGTTCTCTAATAAAAGCAAACTATACCTTCTTTTAACCATTTGAAAGCTTGATTAAGCTAACTTCATGATCAGAAGCATATTAAGCTAACTTCAAAACCAACACCCATTAATCTATATATTTATTAGAAGCATATGAAGCTCTTTAAATTAATTTCTTATGAAGATGTTGCCTTGCCTTTGTTGAATTAGAAGTCTATGCGAAGGGAAACTATTGCGTTTTCATCTCAAATGTGTGGTTGTGCTGTTTAATCATAATATCTATTTTTTTTTGCTTTGATAAGGTGTAGATTCACGGGTTATGTTCATAAACAACTCATGTTAATAACTTTTTTCTTAGATATCATGCTATGATACATTTAAAATGTTTAAAGCATATTGATTTGCCAAATTTTAAAATAATTTCTTAGATCTCTAATCATATTTTTAAAAGTATGCATCATTGTTAAAACAATGTAAATTCTTTCAATTGTTTTTTAAAATCCCAAGGCTTCTAAAGTCCATTTATTTTGTTATTTTCCCCCTTTTATACCAATTGCATATTTGTTATGGGTTTTTTACCCACATATGGTTCTTCATTCCACCTTTTAGTGTCTGTTTTTGGTTGAATTGATGTTGAATACATTTTGAATCACTGGTTTGGTTGCCATCCAAAAAGATAATTCAATTGTAAAGCTTAGGTTGCAATGTGAAAACATTTCCTTTTTTCTTTTCACGGGTCACTCAACTTGCATTGTTCCTCACCTTAATTATGAACCACTTCAAAAAACACCATACTCCAAAATGATGATTTTCGGACAGGTACTATAGCATGCTTGCTTGCAGGCGGGCAACATGCTTGCTTTCTTGCAGGCGGGCAACATGCTTGCTTGCTTGCTTAGTGATCCATTTTTTTTTCCAATAATAATCTGGCAAGTATATCATTTTCATGTAAATGAATTTAATTGGGGATAACAATATTAATCTGACATTGTTAATTACCATTGTGAATTGGTTTGTTTGATTTGGTTGTTAATCTTATTTGTTTAATTTGGTTGTTAATTTTCATGTCTGAATGGTTGATACTATTTGTAGTTGAAAATGCCATCTTTCAAAGAATCCAAACTTGAAGTATAGCAGGCAGCATGCATGCTTGCCTGCAGGCAACATGCTTGCTTGCTTGCAGGCAGGCAGACAGCTTCCTTGCTTGCTTAGTGCTCCATTTTTTGTGTCAATAATAATCTCGCAATTATAGCATTTTCATGTAGATGAAATTAATTGGGGATATCAATATTAATCTCCCATTGTTAATTACCATTGTGAATTGGTTTGTTTAATTTGGTTGTTAATCTAATTTGGTTGTTAATTTTCATGTCTGAATGGTTGATACTATTTGTAGTTGACAATGCAATCTTTCGAAAAATCAAAACTTGAAGTCAATGTTTTAAAAGGCGATTGAGGCGTATGCCTTGAGTCGCGAGTCGAGGCGGGGCGCACAGAAATCGCCTCTGCGCGTACGAGTTGAGGTGCCAATTGAAGGCGTTTCGAGGTGTAAGCCTCGAGGCGTTTTGAGGCGTACGCTTTTTTATTTCCTGATCAGTTGGCATTATTTGGTAAATGGCTCCCCAAATGCACCTAGAAACACTGCAGTTGGCAAGCAAATGGTTGATTGATTCATTGCTTGACATGCATGACGCATTTGTTGTTCGCATGCCTCCATTTTCTACGGAGATTGTCCCTTTTGAGGGTATTCCCTTTTAAGGATATTTGGTTATTACTTTTCATGTCTTAATAGTTGATAGTATTTGTAGTTGAGAATGCCATCTTTCGAAAAATCTAAACTTGAAGTATAGGAGTGTCGTAGGAGGATCAGTTTGTTGAAAGATATCGTGAAGAACAAAGCTTCAGTTTTTCCATCTTGCAGCTTCTAAGTGGAAGAATCAAGTAAGAAAAATCTAAGTGGAATATCAAGTAATATAGAAACTCAAGTTACAGTAATACAAGTGGAGACTTAATGACTTGATTGTGTTTCAACATTCTGCTTTTACCCTGCCCCTACAATTGTAGTTCATCTTTAGCAAAAATGAATTACGCAGTCATTCTGATGCTCTTTTGTTTGGAAACAGGTGGAGGCTTTGAAGTGTCTGTTTTCACTTGCAGACTTGGCAAGAATCTGGAGGAACGAAGGAGTCACTGAAGGTAACAAGTAACTCTATACTGCTTTCTTGACTCTATACTTGACCCTAGCTTCAATGTGGATTCCTCTTCAATGTACTCTCTAATAAAAAAATCAGTTTTTCTTCAATGGTTTCCTCTGCTAACTTGCCTCCACTACTGGATGCACCATATTTGTTTGATGAAATTCTTCTTTTTTAAGAGTGCTTAAATGTTGGAGCTTTATGGTTTTTGAGTATTGGGGTTTGGTAGAGTAGCTTAAAGGTTGGAGCTTTATGGGTTTTGAGGTTTGTGCAGGATGTGTTTAGATGCTTAGTGTGTAATGAAAATTTGTGGTTGCTTTTGAAATGCAGTCTTGGTATTTTCATTTTTAGCATAGTTAGAGCTCTGAATTTGTTGAAGCAAGGCATTTATGAAAATATTTGTTTATGTTTGTAGCCAAATTATGACATTTTCTATTGGTGCTACAACTTTCAACTTTGTTACCCCAACAATCTGGTTTTTGAACCCTGCCCTTCTGTGCACTCTTACAGACCGTCATAGTTTTTACAATTTCATCTGAGTACTTGCACTGTAAAGGAATCACACTTCTATGATTGTTCTTTGTCTTCTTGGCTTGCGTTCACCTATTTTTTGTACTTGAGAATGCTTGCTTTCAAGATTATAAGTTGAGTCAAATTTTAGGTTGATACTATTTGTAGTTGCTATTTTTTTTTTTCAAGCTTATTAGTTCATGGCATTGATTGCCACTGTAATTTTTTATGACAGGTTCAGACAAGTTTCAATATTGAAAAATACAGAGGAAACTCTGTCGAAATTTTTATTTTTTAATTGTTCATGACATTGATTGTCATTATAGTCACTTACGTGAAGTATATTTTCTTATGACATGTTCAGATAAATTACTTTAGGGAAGCGTGTTAGAGAAGATGGGTCGATACTTGGGATGGAGTTTGATCCATTGCCACCTGCTGCTTTTGGTGCACCAATAGGTATGACACGACAATTTTCATATTTGAGTTGTTTTGCTTATTGATATCATGCAATGCAGCTTTAATATCTATAGCGTATTGGGTATCGTAGAGATTAATTTGGTGTTTTTTTTAAAATGGGTTTCATAGTCGTAAGATTCATGCAGCGTCTCTCAATCTCCAATAGTCGTAAAAACCCAATTGCAATTGGAGATATTATGTGGTGTTCATGGCATTGATTGCCATTGTAATTTTTTATGACAGGTTCAGACAGGTTTCAATATTTAAAAATACAGAGGAAACTCTGTCGAAATTTTGATTTTTTAGTCGTTCATGACATTGATTGTCATTATAGTCACTTATGTGAAGTAGATTTTCTTATGACATGTTTAGATAAATTACTTTATTCAAAAAAATGACATTTTTTTGGATATAATGATATTGTGTGCATGTCTCTTTCGACAATAGTCTGCAATAGTGCCAACGGCACGGGTATTACACTAGTATTTTTATAATTTAGCTTATAAGTTTGCAAGTTCCCATCATATTTAGGGACAAAAAAAAGTTTTCAAGTGAGTGTGGAAGGTAATCCTGTGTGTGAAAATAGCTAACCTTTTAAACTTATCTACTGCACACGTGGCGATCAGCGAGACGGGTGTCGTATTAATTCTCCATTAACTCCCGTTTTCTACGTCTCTGTTTTCTCTTAAACCAATCTTCGCGGTTTAGTAACGATTACTCTGTTTCCTTTAACAATGGAGGTCTCAGCCTTCTCGACGGCCCTCTGTCCCTCATCAGGTTTATCACCTTTCAATCTCTCCTCATTTTCCGCTAAATAACGTTTTGAATTGCTTCTAATGTTTATGTGATGGATCATCAGGTTCAAGTTCATTGATCAAAAGGGGAACAAGATCACTCTCATCCCACCAATCCCAACTCTTCGTCTCTCCAATCACAACAACAACGTCACGATCTCTGGTTTATCGAATTCGGGTTCCATTTACCAAACCAAACCGTTTCAAGGTTTGATTTTTATCTATTCTTCAATTCGTTGTTTGAGTCTTTTAGATACACATTCAATCGTTCTTGTTGTTAATGTTGTGGGTATTGTTTTGATTAGGTTTTATCGCTTCGGAAGAGCGAAACGCCGCCTGTATTAGAAGCCAGGTATGGTATTTATAGTGTTTGCAGTTACAAAATTTCACTTGTTATGTAAAGCATTGAGTAGGGATTGCTGCGAAAATCTATCTCATCATTAGAAAAGCTAATTATAACCATATTAGTACAATCATTAATTAAAAAATTATAAGTGGCTATGAGATTCTAAACTTTTTAGTCTAAAGCTTTAATCTTGCAAGATTGATTAGAGACAATAGTCTTTCCCTTCCATAGCAACAACATCAAAGGTTGTAAGCTACTCGTACTCAGAAGCTACTTCTCACTCTCCTCCTTCTCTCTCCCATCCCATCCCCTCCCCCACCACCACTTCCACCACCACGTACCAAAAAGATGCCAACTTCCCCCTACCCACCCCACCGTTTTCACTTTTCCTTTGAGCGCGAGGTGGTTTCTTATGAGAGTTTAGGATGAGGAGATCTGGTGAAGAGCGGCCGGTGACGTAGATTTGGTGCCCATGCTAGTTGCTCGTGTTGGAGATGTTGGCTCAACATAATCCCACATCGAGTAGTGATCAACATCCTGTGAGGAATATAAGTGATTAGATATGTCTTAATAAGCGATGAGGCCTTTTGGGATCAATTGAATAGTTGAGTTCCGTTCGTAAAAACCCCACACCCGAAGGGAGACATGTTAAGTGGACTAGCAATCTCGTGTATGTGAAGTGGTTCGGGGCCTCATCACCCCCGGATCCATGAAGGTGGTTCGGGACCTCATCAACCTCGAACCCAACAGCTCGATCTTCGATGCAGATCTGATGAGGAAAAGCTTGCAGGCAACATTTGGTGAGGAGTAGCCTGCATGCAAGATCTGGATGATTTACAGGCAGTAGGATGTTTTAATATCTCTGACATGGACAGAGGGGGTAGCTCCTTCGCCCCAACCATGGCCTTGTTCGAAGCTCAAATAAGATTGTTGAGGAGTTGAACCAACACCAACAAATAAATGAAGGGGAGAATCCAAGCAGTGCAGCTGGAAACTGGAGAGGATTTTTTGGACAATCAAACAAGAGTAAGGAGGGCCCTTCTTATTGTAGTGAAGCGAGAGTGGAAAATGGAGTTCTCAAGTGCCCGCCAACTGTTTGTCAATATGGGACTGAAATTTGGAAGAGTTATTTGGTAGGATTCTTTCTGGAGAAAGCTTTACCTTATACTCTAGTGAAGAATGTTATAGAAAGAGTATGGAAGACGAAAGGGAATCTCAAAATCATAGCTGGTGGAGAGTTTTTCGTCTTCAAATTCTCAAAGGAGAAAGACAAATGTGAAGCTCTTGATAGAAACTTCATTAAGGTTGGTGGTAAGATGATATCCATAAGGTCTGGGATACGGACTTATAAGGGACGAAGAAGGGTCTAACAACAGTTCCAGTGTGGGTTCACTTCTACATTGTGCCAAAGGTGCTATGGAGTAGAGAAGGTCTAAGATTCCTTACTAGTGCTATTGGTAAACCTATTAAATTTGATACAACAACAGAGGAGAGAAAGAGGTTGGCTTTGCAGCAATCATCATTGAGGTGATACCGAATTCTAACTTGCCAAAGACCATTATGGTAGATACTGCCAGAGCTAATGGGTAATCAGTTATCCATAGAACCCTTAATGTGTGCCTCATGTCATTCCTTTGGCCATGCAAATGGGGAATGCAATAAGAAAAGAGTCTTCAAACCATATTACCAAGGAACCTGAAGCCCCAAGGCAAAATGTTGAGCAACAACAAAATCGGAATGGAAAGAGAATGGATCGGAAGTTGCTGCGGGTAAGGACACCACAAGCACCAAAATATAGTTAGAACGAAACAAGGACCCATGCAAATACATAAACTAACGAGGGAAAGAATCCCTTTGAGCCCGTGTGTTTAGATGCAGAGGTGGAAGAAGGCGAGATTGAAGGACATACTAATACAATTCGGGAAGCTGGACAAGATACTAGTGAAAATGAGGTTGTGGAGAAAACAAACGTCCAAGATATTGAACCCCCAAAAGATGATTCTACATGCTTGGCTAAGTAATATGAAATTCTAAGAGGAGTTAATCTCAACATGAGAGAACTCAGGTTGAACAATACTTGATGATTATAAATGAATACGAAAAGGGCAACAAAGTAAATACTATATTGAAAGAAGGCATTGAGAGAGATGACAGGGATGTAATAAAGGAAGATTTCGCATTGTTAAAGTTTTATGTGAAAAGGAGAACAATTGAACATAAGTTATGTTGAGTCAAGAAAAGTCGGATTCTGAATAAGAACATGAGTCAAGTCCTAGTGAAGATGTTGCAATAGAATTAGCTACAAAGAAGTTTTCAAACGCTTGCAACTAAGATTTAAGCCTTTGTCCTTGAAGATCTACTAGAGCTAAGAAAAAGGAACATAAAGTACAGATGATGAATTGTTTGTCTCCGAATTAACTTATCAATGTTAGTGAATCATGAGATTAGTAAAGACTTGTAGTAGTGTTTCTCTCTCCTCTATTTGAATCTTCTTATTTGTAATTAATATAAAGGTTAAGGGGTCCTTAAAACCTTTCCCGCGTTTCAAAATAAAAAAAGGTTAGAGACAATTTGATGTTGCAAGAGCATTAGTCAATATGGTTCAATTCAATATTGCGACAACATTTGGGATAGCAATCTCAATGTACATACGAGTGCATAAAGGATTTCTTTGTACATCCCTTCGTCTACTCTAGCACACTGTACCAGGATGTAGATGAGAAGGTAAGAGTTATAGATGCAGGCCACAATTTTCAAATGATCGTATTTTTGTACACAATCAAGGTTGTTGAGCCTGAAATATGTCTTAATTTTGTTGTTGTTTTGCTCTTTGCTGTACACATCCCGAGGCAAGATTGAGCTAATATTGAAGATTCTTTACCAATCTATCACTTGAATCATAAGTGGATTGTTGTAGAAACCACAAAGCCACTTCAACCATCCACTTAAGTTTATTGATACATCATTTTACGCCTTTTAGGGTGTGTTTGGTTGCATGGAATCCTAGGGTGGGAATTGGAATCACATTCCATGCCATTCCATGTCATGGCATTCCATGCCATGGACTTTACCAACTTTGATGTTTGGTTGTCCATGGGAATTGGATTCCAATTCCTATTGTGAGTGTTTGGTTGCCAACTAATCATGGGAATCTTTTTTTTTTTTTTTTTTTTTTTTTTTTTAATTATGAAGATCCCACAATTCTAATTTTATATATAAACTAGAATATGTTTTTGATTTTGCTTCCTACAAAACATCCTTATAGTATAATTTTAAATCCGACGTCTGCTTAAATCTTTCAATGAGAAATAGAGGTGGGCGCGGTCCGAATCGGTTCCAAATTTTGAGGAACCTAACTCGGACCGTTTAAATTTAATGGAATCGATCCAGTCTGGATTCCCTCATTTTTAACATTGAGACCGAACCTAACTCGAATCGTTTGGAACAGTCCGGTTTCAAAATGAGTATATGAATATATTCTTGGTATTGATTCATATGTCGTTAAAGATTTCATCTCTTGTTTATACAAGTTTCTCACTGTAACAATACCGAAAATAATAGTAACAATACTCACTGTAACAATACCGATAATAAAAAGAATATATTTATATCCATTTTTTTCTTCTGATCTACCAAAGTTTAATAGTCGATTCAGTGTAGATACCTCTTGGATGACCATTACTGCCTGACAATCATAAGAGAAAAAAAGGGCTCTCCAAGCCTATGAGTTAACTTGCAAAAACCAGAAAATTGTCCCAGTTAACAAGTTATGTTGCTTTTGGTTTGTTTAGTTGATTTGAACTTTCTTTGAAAACGCTTGAATTTGTGAGCAAGTTACCTCACAATGTGCATCATCTTGACTGTCTTTTTTTTTTCTTATATATCTGTTAGCCATTTTGCTACTCATCTAACATGCATGTTTCTTTCAAAGTAAAATATAGATGCACAACCAGGATTCAATAACTACTTTTACTTCGTAAACAAAAAGCCTATTTGATGTACAACACTATTGTGTTTCTTCTACAATCTGCATCACAAAAGAGAATCAAAATAAAACTATCCCTATAAACCTTAAACCAAAATGAAAAGAAAGTAAAGTAAAGGACTTCTTGTCCTGTGGAGCAAAATTTTGAGTCTAAATTAACCAAACTACGGTTTCACATCGTCTCCATCCAAGGGTAGATGATTGTTGATTGGAGACCTCCTCTTGCCCATTCCTCTGTAGTCCTTGTGCATCAGGTTCACAATTTCTTTTGTAGCTCTAAGAAATTTTTCAGATTCATTCTTCTGAAAAAGCTCATGATGATTCTGATGATCTGCTGACTTTTCTGTGATATCATCGACCATACTCGAGGGAACTCTCATGCTTGCTGAGTTTAACTTCTCTGTCTCCAAGTTTTTACTATTGTTCTGTTATAAGATCAAAAGGACCAAGTGTTAACAAGATGAATGCAAACAAAACATGTTTCAATTGCAAGCACAATGACATTGCCTTTGAACTATATTAGACACTACAATAGATGTAGAAGTGGAAAAACCTGATCACTCATACTTCCCTCCAACTGATGTAGAAGTGATTGGGTCATTTTCTCTGTTAATACAACCTCAATTTCACCATCCGTTTGAGTCCAAAATTGGACTATGGTATCGTCAGAATGTTCTCTGTTTAATGATCACATTTATGCTTGCTCAACTTGCTAGAATTGTGAAACTCTAAATTTTTCTTGGTGCTACCTTGATCTATCCATTTGGGCCTAATGATCTATCCATGGTGCTACCTTGCTTGGTAAAAAATGTGCCTATTCGAGCAACCACAATGGCATACATCAGACACAATGAAACAAATTGTATCAGTGAGGAGTGAATCACTGGTTGTCGACCAAACCCACTAACATAACCCAGAAAACAATATTTATATAAAAAATTTCATAGGGCATTGAACTGCTGATCTGGTAATCAATGAAATGGAGGCCAAGATAATCCAAATTAGATATCTGCTGCAAAAAATTAGACAACTTAACTTTCTAAACTTTTCATTAATCCAACTAGTCAATTCTTCCAATCTTAACTTTTTCTTCATCAAGTATTCATCAATTAACTCCAAATCCACATCAATAAGAGCTAATTCTAACAACTCTAAGCAAAGGGGCAGTCATACCAGAATTAAAAAGAAGATGAAAATCAAATTTTGCATCCTATTTATAGGCCAATACTTCATATCGACCAAAATATCACCAAAAACTTAGCTTTTAAAAACCAATCATACCCAAATGCATGCTAGATTCATAAAAGAGCAAACTTTATGCAAAATGGGGATTTGGGTACTAGCCTGATGTGAAGAAGTTGGTGCTGGAAAGCAAAACCACTAGCCAAATTGTGAGCTGGGATGAAATGGATCTGAAGGAAAAAACCCATTTTTTTTTTCTTTTTGTCTATAGAGATTGAGATCTGCAAACGGAGGAGGACACTAAAGAAGAAGAATAAGAGAGAAAAGTGTTGGGTTTTGGCTTTTCTCTCACATGAACATGGCAGCTCACAGTAGTGAAGTCTTTAAGCACTCGTAGAAGACCGGTGACTGACTTGCTGCAACTTTCATTCTAACCCCAGATCTGGTTTCGAAGACGAAATCGAAGGCGAAAACTATGGTGGATGAATTTGAACCAAGAGATCTTCGTAGTCTTCGCGGAGATGAAAGGAGGTTTTCCATGGAGATCTGATGCTAGAGAGAGACGACGAGATGAGAGGTGTGGTGTGGTTTGGTTTGGTTTGGCAATGAAGAGCAGAGCGAGAGAGAGAAGCGACCCGTGAGCGAGAGAGAAAAGAGACCCGTGAATCGTATTCCCAGTATGAGCGAGGCGTGGGATTCCCATCAAAGGTGGGAATATATGGCACGTGCTGGCATCCCTCACCCACCAATAAAATCTCAAACAAACACCCAAAATGCTATTCCAAGTGGGAATAGGATTCCTATTCCCATGGAATGAATGCAACCAAACACACCCTTAGAATTAAGTGATGCTCATTCCCCTTCTTATGTTTTTGAGGTTGTTCACCCTTCATGGATTCTTTTAGCTATTATGTACTTTTTACCCTCTTATGGAAAAAAGGTGGCTCTAAGAGAGAGATAACTAGAAGAAGAGTTTTTTTTTTTTTTTTTCACAGTAAGAGCTTTCCTATAGGCCAGCTCAAAAGCCAAATATGATAGTTGTTTGAGCTTTGAGAGTGAATTTTCATGCTCCAGTGGAAAGTCCAAAGCTTGATGGGTTTGAGTTTTCAGTCCAAACCATTGCCAGAAGGATCGGACAGATTTGAGCTGAGCAAGACAATCAAAAGTTTTCTGCGTGTCTAGCTCAAAGGACTACTTTGAGTCTTTGACCTTATTTCCAACATGCAAATAGTATGAAACTGGTTCTTTGACCACCAAAAATACTTTTGATCCACTTTTTTGAGATTTTGTTAAATGACCCATTGAAGTACACCCATCCTCAACCTCATATTGGTCCACTTGTTTGAGCTTGAGGTTGAACTCCCCATTGGAGATGCTCTAACAATTTTTATTGACAAACTTGGAATTTTAAGGACCTATGTGCAGATGTATTTTAAGACAATATTCAACTGTTAAAGGAATAATCGAGTTTTGAATTTTACATGGGTGGGGTTTAGCTGATATTTCACTACGATGTTAATTTGGAGTTGATAGGTTGCTTGCTACATGTTTATTGTTGTTTTGCACAGTTCTCCCGTTTTTAATCATCTGTATTATTTTATACTTACATGTGCCTGAGATTGTTTCATTTTCATCTTGATTATCTTATTTATGAATAACTGAATCTTCCTTTTGTGTGAAGACGCATTGAGGATATCTATGACACTTTAGCAGAACGTCTTCTTTCTGTGGTAACGACACCATCAAATACTAATTCAAAGTAAGTCTTAGCCTACTGTGAACGCAAAGATTTTGAAGTAATTTACCGATCAAATTAAGATTTTCATCCTTTCTCTCTGTTTCTGCTACTGTTTTGCACAATAGTGACATTATTGTTCTTCCCTTTTGCCTCTTATAACGCATGAAATGGGTTACCTGGCCTATCTGGCAGATACATTGTTGGTTTAGCTGGTTCCCCTGGGGCTGGAAAGAGCACTGTAGCATCTGAAGTTACTCGACGTATAAACATGATATGGCCCCAAAAGGCTTCTGGAGTGGATTTGCCACTTGATCCTCCAGACGTTGCTGCTGTCATACCCATGGATGGTTTTCATCTTTATCGTCATCAGCTGGATGCCATGCAGGTTAAACTTTGTTTATTTATTTATTTTTAATTATGATTCTATCTTCACTGGCCATTTAAAAGAGACGTCGAAGTTACATGCACCTTAATGCATTTTGAGTTCCTGGATTTAAAATTTTAAATGCTTGGTTCAAACTCTTTTTGGGTCACTAACTCTCCTGATTTCCTTCTTATTTTCTTGATTTATAGAATCCAGAAGAAGCTCATGCAAGGAGAGGAGGTGAGGGTTTCTTTTTTATGTCATCACGCTCTATGGACATTATAAGCTTGTAAATGATTTATTATGCCATTGATGAAATCAGCACCATGGACATTTGATCCAGCACGGTTACTAGCATGTCTCCAGACTCTCAGGACTGAGGTGATATTTTCTTTGATCTTCCCAACTTTAGCTTTATAACAGCTTGCACATAACTCGTCTTATCTTTAATATGTACTATTTTTTGGAGGATAACCTTTCAAACATACTGAAGCCGTAAATTTTGAAGTATGCTAGTTAGGCTTTAGAATTTTCATTTGTTGTATTCTAATAGACATGACTGGTCCAGGGATCAGTGTATGTGCCATCATTTGATCATGGTGTTGGAGATCCAGTAGAAGATGAAATTTTTGTGACGCTACAGTAAGTTGATCTGAAAGTTTTTCTCTGAGATACAAAGTTTTGCAACGAGTTTCTATTCTGGACACTTATAATATTCCTAAGCAGTAATTTGTTCTCCCATAGATGGTCAGCATTTAATCTAGTCTGATTATATCTGGATACAGAAAGTATGAGCTTGGTTTTGGTTTTGATGTAGCTTGTGAAACTATAAACTATAAATAGACCGTTCACAGTTACTGGATTTATTCGGATCAAATAAGTATATTTTTGCTTATGTTAATGAACTTTGGTAACTAATGAATCTTGGTTCTTCCTGTGCTATGATTTTGTTAGTGCTATTTTGTTACTATATACAGGCGTGTACTTTTGTACTGGTTTTGTATAGGTGTTGCATTATGCACTTCAGAGAATTTGTAAGGCTTAATGCAATCTGCAGTTTGGTTAATGTATACTTCTGTGTCGTGTTTTTACAGGCACAAAATAGTTATAGTAGAAGGAAATTACTTGCTCTTGGACGACGGGATCTGGAAGGAGGTCTCTTCTGTGTTTGATGAGAAGTGGTAAATCTTCTAGTTCCCTGTTTGGTGCTTCTTCATCATCAGTTCGCTTTAGTTTGAGTCATGATAGCATCTTCTCTGTTTCACCCATGGTGGCTACTTAGCACCTATTAGGTCCATTGTTTAAAAACTGATCTGGTTAGACATTTTTATCGTCTGGGGTAAACCTTTCGATTGTATTGTTGATATATGTTTCTCAATACGTAAAAAAAGTATAGACCAGAAGAGGTGTTTTACAGGTTGTTGGATGGTAGTGTCCATTATAAAAGTAAAGACTTCGGAAGTTAACCAATTTACCTCCAGCCATTGTTGTCCAAGTTGTGGTTTTGCACCTTCACAAACATTTGTTTTGCGTACAGAATTTAGAGAAGTCTTCTAGCCTATTCTACCCAAGTTTCTATTCTTGCCTAAGAGACTTTATGTTGCATTGAATCATGTTGGATTGCTTCTAGCCTATTCACAAACGTTCATGTTCGTGCTTCGGTTGTTTTCAAGTTCTGGGCCTTTTGGCTGCAAATTGCATTGGATCCCAAAATCTTAGGATTAGTAGGATTAATAGTCCTTTTTATTCTGGCTTTTAGCATTTGTCCTTGCCTGGGACTTAAATACTCCTTTTTGTCCATTCCAATAGGATATTCGTTTTTAGGTTCCTATAATTCAAATCAGCTGGAAAAACCCACTCGAGGACACAACACGCCACATACACTACACTGCATGTAAACTAACAGAATATACTGCCGTCTTTTTTTGGTGCCAACTTGTCACATCTGAATATTTCTCCCAACTCTTGTATTCATTGACCTAACTTTGAGACAGACGTTTCACTATGCCATTTGGCAACTTGTAATGCTTCCATACAGCCACTCCACCACCACCACAACACTAACCGCCTCCTACCCTACCACTACCACTCCTCCATTGCCATGACCACAGCCATCACTATCACCACCATACTACCACCTCCAGCACACCACCCCTTTTAAATACATGGGTGCCAGTGTACTTATTCAGATACCTTCTATTAGTCTTGTCAACTCATATCACAACAACTGAAACTCTTTATGTTAAGGTTGTCTGTAGTGTGCAGTTAACAACTGAAACTCTTTATGTTAAGCGTCTGTAGGGTGTGGTTACAATAAACACACATATATACCATCGTAAAAACAGGTTATGATAAAGGGCGACTGTTTGTATGGAGTTTTGCATATGAGTTAGGGTTTTGGCTAAAACACCCTGTAAACTCATCAGTGGAAAAGTCTGCATGTATATTTTAATATTAAACGCGAGAGAAAATCAAGATTACCATTTCAATTAGAGTCTTAACACAACACTCTCACAATAACACATTCTGTTTTGGCAATTAATCCATCTTTGTATATTAGATTTCAGTCTCCTGATATATTCAGTAGCCAGCTTTAATCTTGTCATTGCAGGCTCAACAAAAGCACTTTGAGATAGTAAAATAAAATAAAGATTAACTATTTTTGTTTGGGGAACAGTGAAAAATAATCTTTCGTTACAAGAAACATGAAAGGCAAATAATGCACCTAATAAGCTTTGAAAAGAGGTTTGACTTCTTTTTGTAAAAAAAAAAGTGACTGCAGGGCCGATTTTAACAATGGGTTGAACTGTCTCCATTTGCAGTGATTAGGTGGTGCAAACGACGTCATTTCGTTTCCTCTAAATCTTGTTTTAGACTAATTGTGTGTTTTATATGCTATTAGCATATGTTGAATCAAACAAAGTGAGAATCAATGTATCGTGGTTGAGACTTGACAGTGACAGAGAGAAAGAACCGATCTGTTGAGTAAGAGACAGAGAGAGGTCTGGTTTTGTTTCGTCGATAATCTGAAACAGCAATAGTCATTTCGCTAATCTTAAAAATAAACGTGGCAGTCTTTGGGGGACTGCGTCCTTATTTTTAGTCTTTATTTGTTTGACCAGGCATTGTTCTACACAATTTATGGTGTTTTGCCTATTGTTTCTTCCATGCAAGGTTTATTGAAGTTGACATCGAGACAGCAATGCAGCGTGTTCTTAATAGACACATTTCAACAGGTGAGTGCTTTCAGATGATGGAGGACGAAAAAGAAACAGGGGGAAACTCATCCTCGTTTCCTTTGCTTTTCTTTTTCCAGTCTGGAACTCATTGTTCTTGTTTGCTCCCTTTATTAGCAGGAAAACCTCCAGATATTGCTAAATGGCGGGTAACTTTCAATTATTAACTTATTTTACCGCTTCATTCAGTTCGCACTGAGCCTTAACTTTTCCTATAAACAGGATTTTACAACAAAGTTGTCTTCTTCTTTTTTTAACTGCACAGATCGAGTATAATGATCGACCCAATGCAGAACTTGTCAACAAATCAAAGGAGAAAGCAGACCTGGTAATCCGCTCAATAGATTTCTCGAGGTGACTCCAAATGTTAAAAAAAAAAAAGAAAAAAAGAGAAAACACCCTTGCTTTTTATTCATCATTACATGTTGGACGTGCCTTAAAAAATCTCTCTTAAATAAAAGGATTCTTTAAATCGTTATTTTTCTGTTCCATGTGTTTTGTGTGGAAAATGGATGAAACTGCTAAACTAAAAAATCTTGACAACTGAGATTGAACGTATATTGGAACTTGGAGTACATACTCCATTGTTTAGGTCTATCATTGATAATTATAGCCAAATGCAAAATTGTACTACTTCGTGATCATAAAGTAGAAGTATACGCTAGTCACAGTAAAAAAATTGGTAGTTAATGATAAGGTGGCCTTGAGCTCTGCCTTTCTGTCAGTGTCAAGTTCTTGGAACACTCCCTCCTTAAATCAAGTCCTTCATTCCTGCACTGGTCCACAGTCCTCACAGTCGTCTCAGTTCGAAAAATTGGTAGTTAATGATAAGGTGGCCTTGAGCACTGCCTTACCCGTTGGTGTGAAGTTCATGGAACACTCCTCTAAATCAAGTCCTCCATTCCTGCACTGGTCCACTATCCTCACGGTTGTCTCAGTGCCAGTATCAGTGTTTGTTACTGTCATGCACTTGCCACAAGAGTCTTGTCCACGTCGACCGATGAGTCCACAAAAGCTAGTCCATCCATACTCTTTACGCCATGCAAGGGGTTTGTCTGCAATCCCAAGTTGCACAAAAAGCACCAACCTTCATCAAGTCCCAATCATTCTAGGCAGGACTGTAGACATTATATGATGCAAGCACATTTGTAGCTGTCTCATCACCATCACTGCCATAGCCATTAGGCCCACAATGGTCATCAGTTGTCCCGCAGAAGCCCCGTGTGTTGCTTGCACATTTGCGGTCACCTGCTTGACTACCACACTTCCGGACGGCTGCAGTGACAATGAGGAACAAGTAAAGATTTGCACTTGCCATTGATTGTGAGGAGAACGGTGGAAGAGAGCTTCAATTTATACTAGTTTGTTTGTATGTTTTTTTTACCTTTGGAAGTCCATGAGATTGACTCTTGTTTCGTTTACTTCCCTTAGGCATTTGTAGTCCTTTCGATATAATATCCCTTCAAGCCCTGTTTGCCTTGTAAATTGTGAAAAGAATATTTAAAATAAAAAGAGGATCAATGACCCCTGATACAACTTTATAAAGATGTAACGATTCCTTTGATATGACTGAAGTTGGTTTTTGGATTCAGATGTTAAATTGTTTCAAGTTTACTAAGTGAAATTGACTGCGCAAATTTGATTAGAAATGAAGTTGTACTGCTGCTACATTTGCTAGCAAGATATGGCATTTGTACATCTGCTACATTTTATTGAAATTTACCAAGTGAAATTGACTGTGCAAGTGAAGTTGTTTCAATACATTTGCTAGCAAGATATGGGCCTGCAATAATCTTCCTTATGTCAATAATGCTTTGGCATATATGTATGTACTGCTGCTACATTTGGTCTTTAATTATCCTTTTCTTATTAGCAAGAAAGGGAAAATAGGCATCCCTTGGCCGGATGCATTAATTTCTGAACATTTCTTGTTTTGCTGTTTGATTAATGAATTACTCATTTCACTGTTTGACTTGAGTGTAGGGCGGGAATACGAGTATATGTTGATTTATCATTGTAAAGTTTCTGATCAGAGAATTCTGAAAGAAATTTAGTAGTCCATTATGATCAGTTAATTTGAATATAGCAGTTGTAGATCATGAAACATCCCTTAAAGTGGTGCCCTGAAGTTTCAATCCATACAGTCACGCTTAAATCAAACATACTGTTTAGAAATTAGAACAATCAACATCAACATAGTTTCAAAGTTTGTTGATGCTAAAAGATAAAAGAAAGAGCAAATATTTTGGGTTAGGTAGAAACCTTATCTCTACATACTGTTTAGAACAATCAACATAGTTTATTGATGCTAAAAGATAAAAGAAAGAGCAAATATTCTGGGTTAGGTAGAAACTTATCTCTTTGTTGACCTCGTAGCAAAATTAACAACCGATGACGATTGATGAGTGAGAATCAAAATCTTTAGAATTAATCCCTCGATGGATTGGATTTGGGATTTAGTCTATTAGATCAGTTATCAAATCTAATTTACGATTGATTATCTGTATAAGGAGAGTGCATGCTGATTATTTGGATTGTTATGTTTCTCTCTGCAAATTGTTTGAACATGCTGAAATTGCAAAAGCATAACTGGAATATTGAAAATTGCTAGAACTTGAAAAACATGCTTCCTTATTTATGCTTATATGATATGGAAGCTCCAACTACTTCATCATCTAAATAATAGAGTGCAACTCGTTGCCACAGTCGACAAACTGGTAGTTAACAATGAGGTAGCCCTGAGCATAACCTATTCCACTTGTGTCTATCCGTCGAAACACTCCTTCATCCAAATCAAGTCCTCCGTTGCTGCACTGGTCGACAATCCTAACTGTTTCCTGAGCCCCAGTGTAAGTGTTTGTCACCTGCATATAACGGTAATCTAAGTCAGCTCTTGTTAAACCTATAGAATGCATGCATTTCTGATGTCAAATTAGTAAGTCATTCATAAAAGTAATTTAGAGGATCATGTTGTTTTGTTTACCCTTAAGCATCTGCCACAAGAGGCCTGGCCACGGGGACCGACGGGGCCACAGAAGGCAGTCCATCCATACTTCTTACGCCAGGCAAGGGGCTTGTCAGCATCCCATGTTGCACAATATGCACTAACTCTGTTCAAATCCCATCCATTCTGCTCAGGATTGTAGAAATGATATGTTGCACGCACATTGGAAGCACCCTCAGCTTCACCCCTACAATTACTCTGGCAGCCTCTAGAGGGTAGGCAGTGATCATCAGTCGTTCCACACCAACCCCATTGACTGCAACACTCGTTGCCTGCACATATTCGCCCCCCAACTTGGCGACCACAGTTCTGTGCTACTGCCCCACCCATAAGAGAAACTAGGAACACTGTATAAAGACTTGAACTTGCCATGTTTGTCTGTGAGGAAACTGGTGCAATGGAGCTTGAATTTATAGATGGGGTTCTTGTCTTTTGGTTACTTTGAAACTTGAAGTTTCCTTGAAATAAAAGTCCCCATCTTGTTATTAGTTTAATAGAAACATACAGTGTAGGTTTCTTTTGACTGGCGGCTAAGGTTTGAGAAATAAATTTGTAGGGATTGGATCAACTTCAGTGCAAGGTATGGAACTCAAACTTGCTCTGTTCAGCAATTTGGTGTATTTCTTGATATCTGGGGTTCTGTATCAGGAAAAAAATACCATAGATTGGGAACAGATTCAAAAAAATTGCTCAAATTTTAATTTAAGGGGGGTTTTCCAGATCATTAGGTTATCAGGGTGAGGATGGAAGTGGCCGAGAGAGACGGGTCATTAAAAATGTTGGAATTTCAACCCAAAAACAAAGATGATCAATTTTAATAGGTACATTAGCTGGTAAAATCTGTAACGGGTGGTATTGATGGATATATTTTGAATTTTAAGGTCATTACCACCAAAGACATTTTATGGTCTGTTTGCGACATATAGACAGATATATACTTTGGATTCCAGCAGTTATTTTTCAGTCTACCACTTGAGTTACTATACGAAGCATATTGGTAACTGGGGTTTCACTTATCTAGAAAATTCGTTTAGGCAGTCTCAGTTTCCATTCGAAAAATTTAAACAATTTAAGTGACACACTTGAGCCTTCCTCACTTCTTTTCACTGCTGTAAATCTTTTGTTTTCAGATTGTAAGTTCAATTTATCCTAAAGCTAGACTTCTGTAAAGTTATCGAACCATTGGGAAGTTGCTGTGTTTTTATATTGGGGACTGCATTCATTATGTGGTAGAGGGGTTATGTCCATGACACAATTTAGCCGTATTCCACTTCTCCGAATGGCTCGTAATGCAGAACCGAGACCGGGATTATGCATATATGCTCACTTGTGTTACATTTTGACTGCTTTCTGCTCATTGTTTTATTCTGCAAGTTGAATTTTTATGAGATTGTTACCACTGAGAGCTCAGAAACACTAATCAAACTGTTGCAACCCATATTTAGAGTTGTAGTTGAAAATCACACAAGCTAGAGGGCCTCATTGAGGTTATGAATTTTTTCAATACATTAACACCTACAATGTGAGTGACATTGAAATTATTCATCCTTATTTGTGTTGAGTGCTATACTAATTAATTATCACAGTTGACAAACTGATAGTTAACAATGAGATGACCCTGAGCATTGCCTCTGCCATTGGGTATCGAGGCCGGATTATGTGTTAATGCATTTGAAAATCACCTGCAATATTTATTTGTTAAGTCGAACTGTTTCAAAAGGTATATAGTTAGGCTGAAAATTATCCTTTTGCTCGGGCTTGCCTTCATAACTACTGATGCACACATAACCCAGAAGAAGTTTCAATAAAAATGCACCCCATATACCCTGTGCTACCCATCTCGTGTCTTGCCCTTTTGAAGGTATCCGGGACCAAATGAGCAGGTTGTGTATGGCTACTCTCAAGCTTCTTCTTCTTTTGGAATAAATTTTGTTTTTCAGGGCGAGTAGGGATTTTATTGGATTCCTGAGCTATTAAATGCCTTTGACAAAGGTTCGAAGTGATACCAACTTTTAGCAGATGGAATCCAACTTCTTCTCTTGCATTTCTTTGTAGCTTTTCTTTCTCAATTCAAGTTTTAACAAATTAAGACTAATAAAAAATATTCGGGAGGTACATTTCTTTGGTAAAATCAACACATCGCTGGTGTGAAAAGTGAAAACCCAATGGCTTGAAGCCTTGAGATATGACGACGCCATCCAGCCAATAAGAAAAAGAGTATTTAACAACTAAAGTAAAATTTTCAATAAATTCATTTGTGTGAAATATTCCTCTAAGGGTCTGTTTGGTTGCATAGAAAATAGACATAAAAATTGAAATTGTTTCGGAGAATTCGATTATGAGACTTTCCCCTCGGACTTAAATTCCCATGAGTAGTGGGAAAACAATCTTATCAAGAATCGAATTTTAATAGACAACCAAACTATGGAATCTGCATAACAAGAGAAATGAATTTCAATTCCCATGTAAGTAATTTTTCATTGTGTATTTAATAATAGGGTTTTCTATTTGTTTATTTATTATTATTATTATTATTATTATTATTATTATTATTATTATTATTATTATTATTACATGTAATTAGTTTTCTCATCTCTCATGAAAAACCAAATTTTAGGATGTGTTTGGTTGCATGAAATTCTATGTCATAGATTTTCATGAGAGGACCCCTATATTTACAAGAAATAATTATATAATGTTGTTCTTGTTCGCAACAAATGATACAATAAATAATTACAACCTTGGGTTGCTTATTAACAAGAGAATGTAAAGAAGAAATGTCGAAAGAACGAGATCCCAACTGTGCAATTTAGAGAATTTTCCTGATATTTATTGGAAATTATTATCATTCGATTTCGAAAAAAAAGCCGGTTTCTCAAAATATTATTCATATGTTCTTCAACATTCTACTACCGGTGCCCAGCTGAGAGTCAACAAGTACTGCCAAACATGAACCGGGGGTTTTGCCCAAACTCAAATTTTTTTTTTTTGCCAAACACGAAAATGTTTATTAAAGATAGGAAAGTAAACAAAACACAAAATGAATTATTCCTATATCAAGGAATGCCAATACATCATGAAGGTGTTAAAAACCAAATCCCCAAACAAATTACAAGCCGAACTCATCCTTCACAACAGTTCCCTAATCTCGATAAAGATAAAGTGCTCTGATCTGTTGAGTCCTTTAAAAACCCTTATATTTTTGTCTCTTTCCACACACACCACATGAGTACGTGAGGAACCCTACGCCATAACCACTTCTCCCATCGGGAAGAATTAGTTTGGGACCACCAACTTAGCCAGTATAAAATGGAACCTTGAAACATCAAACTTAAACCAAATTCTGACAAGAAACTGCTCCAAATGGATTTAGAGAATCTGCAGAAGCATCAAATGATCCAGCGTTTCGTCAATCTCATTACAAAGCACACAAAGACTTCCTGTGTGGATTCCTCTTTTCCTTAACCTGTCTTTAGTCAAGATTCTCTCATGCAACACTGACCAACTAAAAAAATTTATCCGAGGAATTTTTTTTTTACCCAAACCAGATTCTTGTGAGAGGAAATGAAGGGGTTGGAATGAGTCATAATGAGAGGCAACCAACATATCAGAAAATTCTTTTACTGAGAAGCTCACACCTTTACCTTTCCACACCAAACTATTAGATTCCTTTGAGAACATCTGCCTATCCAACAAATGCATTAAATTGGCTACCTCCTCTAGCTCCCCAGTATTTAGGGGTCTTTGAAAGGAAATGTTCCAAGAATTGCCATTAAACCAAAAATTGCTCACACTCCCATGTTTATTGTTGTTAATGAAAAACAACATTGAAAACAGATCCTTCAGAGGTTGGTTAAAACACCAAGAATCAAGACAGAAAGAGATGAGATCACTATTGCCACATTAAAGAGAGATGTGGGGGTAGAAAATACTTGTGCACCGAGATATGGAACTTCCACAAAAAGCATCCATACAGAGTGTACTTAGTTCTCTTATCCCAATCCTATCTATTGCGCCCATATTTATCAATAATGAGAGATCTCCAGAAATTGTCATCTTCTTCTGCAAATTGCCAAAGCCACTTGAAAAGTAATGCAAAATTGAATGTGAACACTTAGCGAATGCCCAAAACACCTCGAGATTTGGGACATCAAATTTTCTCCGAGCCCACTAAATGCATCTTTCTAGAGTTTTGAGTGGAACCCCAAAGAAAGTCGCTCATGATTTGTTCCATCTTGGCTGTTATTGAAGAGAGAACCTTGATAAGAGACAAAATGAACACAGGGATAAAGGCTAACATGAATTGGACGAGAGCTAATCTGCTTGCTTTAGAAAGAAATTTGCGTTTCCAAGACGTTAGTTTCGATTCCATCATTTCGATCGTCTCATCCCACACAACTTTACTTTTAAAACTAGCACCCAAAGGCATGCCCAAGTACTTAACTGGAAGCTGACCAGCTAAACAACTAAATAAACCTACCAACTGCTGTAGATGAAGGACTTCTCAAATAGGCAACACCACTGATTTGTGGAAGTTGATTTTCAGACCTGAAATAACTTCGAACCAAAACATAATTCTTTTAAAAGCAAGAACCTGAGTAGCAGAGGCATCACAAAAGATGATAGTATTATCTGTATACTGAAGAAACTCTCTCACTAGGCCAGCATCAACCGCTTTAAGAATCATTTGGGTTAGACTTTTTGCTGCTAAAGCAAAGAGAAGATGAGACAGAGGATCGCCTTGGCGTAAGCCTTTAGAGCTATTGAAAAATCTGTGCAGTTGACCATTAATCTTCAAAGAGAAATTAGCTGTAGATTTGCAAGTGTGAAGCCAATGAATTCATTTGGAGTCAAACCCCATGCGAGCCATTACCAAATTCAAGTATCTCCAAGAGACATTGTCAAAGGCTTTAGAAAAATCCAATTTGATAACGAGCCCTGAAACACCTTATTTTTTCCTGGCATCATTAATTTCATTGGCAACCAAAGGGCTATCAATCATCTGTCTTCCACTGACTGCTACACTTTGAAACGGAGAAACGACTGAATGAAGAACTTTTTTCAATCTATTAGCCAACACCTTAGCCATGATCTTATAGGCCCCATTCAAAATACTGATAGGTTTGAAATCCTTGACTGTCTGCATTCCCGCGCATTTAGGAATAAACGAGATGAAAGTGGTGTTCAACCGCCAATCCAAAAAATTTCTAGAGTTAAAATCTTCAATAACTTTCAGAAAATCAAATTTGATTACCTCCCACATTTTCAAATAGAACATCATTAAGAAACCATCAAGACCTGGAGAAACTTCATATTTGAGTTCTTCCATTATCGCTCTAATTTCTTTCTCTGAAAAATTCTCTACCAAGGAGATAGCCATAGGCTGGGATAGACTTAAAGTTAATCCCCGAGAAGAAAGGTCGCTAATCCTCATTTTCATAGAACAACTCCTTGAAATGAGAGATCGAAAGTTCTCTGATGATGACTTCATCCACTACCAACTCCTGACCCATGCTAAAAGCTTCAATAGAGTTGAATAATATGCGTCTATTAGCCAAGTTATGAAAGAATTTGGACCTCTGAATTCTGATCCATATGACAAACCCAGTTGACCCCAGATTTGATCCTCCAAAACTCCTCATCTCTTTTGGTTAATGTTGCCCACTCCGGATGTTGCTGCAATCTACAAGACCTCTCATCGGCAGTCAGGTCTCGGATCTCTTCCTCAGCATCAATCTTAGTAATTAAAGCAGAAATATTTTGAATACATAAATTAGTCTTACCCCAATCTTTAGTCCTCAAACTTTTAAAGTTGTATTTGTGCCTTAAGCTTCCACCATAAGCAGTAGTCAAAGTGGCCAGAGACGACTAAGTTGTTCTACCAAGATTTCATCCCCTCTGTCAGAGTTGGGTAATCAAACCAACTGTTATCAAAGAAAAAAAGGCGAGTGCAGCTACCAATAGATGAGTTTGTCAACAAAATCGCGTGATGATCAAAACCTGCTGTACCCTTGAGCCATTCGACTTTATCACCAAATTTGTCAATCCAATCCACCAAAACCAAAAATCGATCAAGCCAATAAAGAATAGGGCGATCTCGATCAAGCCGACATAGGATAGCCCAAACTCAAGACAAATAAATAAATTCAGTGAAAGCAATAATGACAAAAAATTTAAAATTGAATTACATATATGTAGCCTACTAGGATGCATGAATGCCCCCATCAACATTCACATGGCTTTGTTCCCTCTTCTACTGGGATCATTCAACTCAACTGTATATTAAGTGCTCGTCAACCCCAACATATTATAAATCAACGGAATGATACAAGAATGAAATAAACAGTACAAGCTAATAGTGATACAATTATGGATTACTAAATTGCCTCACCCTATTTAACTTATTCACATTCTCTTTGTCTAATAACTCTAAACTCCAATTAAGAAAAGCTTGATACGAGAAATGGTTTTGTTTTTATAGCTAAAATAGTTGGATTTATAAAGCAAATCTATGTCCATGAATTAGTTGGCAAGTAAGAACAAAATTATATATATGGCCGCAACGAATAATACAAGAGAATGGAAAGAAGAAATGTCGACAAAACGAGATCCAAGCTGTGCACTTTTGATAATTTTCCTGATATTCATTGGAAATTGTTATCTTTCGATTTCTAAAACAAGGCAGCTTCTCCAAAAAAAAAAAAATTGTGGCCAAACACGAAGATGTTTATCAAATATATAAAAAGAAACAAAATATAAAGGGAAACATTCATATATCAAGAAATGCAAGACACCATGAAGGTGTCAAAAACCAAATCCCTAAACAAATTACAAGTCGAACCAATCCTCCACAACAAGTCCCTAATCTCGATAAAGATAGAGTGCTCTGATATGTTGAGCCCTTAAAAAATCTTCTTATTTCTCTCTTTCCAGACACACCACATGAATACGTGAGGAACTCTATGCCATACCCACTCCCTCCGCCGGAAAAGATTAGATTGAGACCACCAACTTAGCCAATTTAAAATAAAACCTTGAAACATCAAACTCAAATCAAATTATATATGACAAAAAGTTGCTCCTCAAACTCAAACCAACTTAACCAATCTATCCTAAACAAATTACAAGTCGAACCAATCCTCCACAACAAGTCCTTAATCTCGATAAAGATAGAGTGCTCTGATATGTTGAGCCCTTCAAAAATCCTCTTATTTATCTATTTTCACACACACCACATGAATACGTGAGGAATCCTACGCCATAACCACTCCCCCCGCCGGGAAGGATTAGCTTGGTACCACCAACTTAGCCAATCTAAAATAGAACCTTGAAACATCAAACTCAAATCAAATTTTGACAAAAAGCTGCTCCTCAAACTCAAACCAACTTAACCAATCTAAAATGAACCTTGAAACTGCTTTCAAAATTTCATTCATATGTTCTTCACCATTCTACTACTGGCGCCCAACTGAGATTAGGGCTGAAAATCGAACCGACGGTTCGGCTTTTAACCTAAATCGTGAACCGAACCGACTTAGGTCGGTTTTAAAATTTTCAAATCGAAACTCAACCGACCATTAACAAAACCGATCCGAAACCGAACCGATTCTAATTTATGCAAACCGTAACCGAATCGAACCGAACCGACTAAAATCAAATCAAAATCGAAATAAAACCGAACCGACCGACTATTTTAAACATATTGTATTATTTATATATAAAATAAATATTATTTATTATATATATTCGGTCAGTTCGATTTGGTCGGTTAAAATCACATAAAAATCGAAAATCGAATCGACCACTTCAGTTTTGAATTTTTTAAAATCGAAACCGATTCGAACCGAATTAAACTGAACCAATCGATTCGATCGATTTGATCAATTTTTTGTTCAGCCTTAGCCGAAAGTCTTTGTGCTGAAATTCAACAAGGACTGCCAAACATGAACTGGGGGTTTAACCCAAACTCAAGAAAAATAAATAAATTCAGTGAAAGCAATAATGATATAAACAGTACAAGAAAATCTCCAGTTCATGTCTGGCCTTAATAATGACCAAGAAAATCCCCATCAACATTCACATGTCCTTGTTCCCTCTTCTACTTGTATCATTCAACTCAACTATACATTAAGTGCTCCTCAGCCGCCCTAACATATTATAAATTAACGAACTGATAAAATGAAATAAACAGTACAAGATAATAATGGTATAATTATGGATTCCATACAAAACTATTGAAAAGAGGGGAAAAAAATGAAAACTACAAAAATGAGAAAACAAAACAAGGGCATGAACATTAAGCAAAAACATGAACAAAGTATATAAGCTAGTTACATATACAAATGTTGAGATAAATAGGATTACATCTGTTCCTTATTACTTATCCTGCTTAATATATATTTCTACATCAAACTATAGTACAAACACATCCCACACACCCTGCTCTATCCATCTTGTTTACGCTTTCCCCGTCGATTGGCTTTCCAAGCTATTTCAAGATCAGATGAGCAGGCTGTGGTTGACAATATACTTCAACTTCTGTTCTTGCATTTCTCCATAGCTCTTGGTGCTGAAATTCAAAATTTTTTAAAAATAATTGAGATTGATAGCATGAAGAATACAATTAAGGACAAATTTAAGGTCTTGTATCTCAGCAAAATTTATTTATCTAACATCCTAAGCTGATTTGTTTAAGACCCAATTGCCCAATATATTTTTCTATAGATCACACTTTGTTGTTGAGTTTTTCAAAAACAGTTTGGTAGTCTTCAGTAGTTCTGAATTTTATGTAGTTCAGATCTGAATTGAATAAGAAAAACACCCTAAATGTTTAGACACAATTTAATCTATTTTTTATCTGCTAATAATAGAATTTGTATCTCATATAATGCAATTTAAGTCACTAACCAAGTCCAACAGCATCTGATCCTTTCATAATTCGCAACCTCTTACATGAATTAACAAACATCCTGAAAGAAAATTGAACAAGATTAATTACCAAATCGTGTCATCGTACGTGTATAGCATAATAACATTGGATGAACAATGATTTTCATCGAAGTGAAAGAACTTACTCCCATGGTACATCGCCAACGAGCATCCAATCGCCATCCTTGTCTTCATAAGTTGGCATAAACTCTGAGCCATTCAATAGATCCATCAACTTGTTCTCATTCATGAAATCCTTCATTCCTTGACACCCAGAGCTACCAATGGTGAAGGAGCTGAACATCTTGCCTAAGGCATCAGAGAGCTCTTGGTAGCTCTTATACATCTTCAAGTCAACCTTACGAAGGTAAGGTGCACCATCCAAGCTAACCTTCACAAACGCGGCACCAGGGCTAGTCTTCTCGTCTTTGTCATTGCTGCTCTTTTGGACTGCCAAGTTGTTCTTGCGGAATGATCGGACTGGTGGCCATCCTACCACCTGTGCCCTGAAATAGATTGAAGCATAACATATATAAGACCTAATTGTCTTTCATCATTTCTGAAATACCTATAATTCTCTACAAACTAAACCATAAGATATTGTTCATCAAAGCAAAATAAAGCGAAAATATTTAGTCAAGTTATGATACCATGTATCAGATTTGATCAAACAACCATGAGAGATTTGCATCACCATGCACGAGAAAAGATTCAATAATTAAATTGGCTAGTTCATAAATGAAGAAAATAACATACTTGGCAGTAGGTGGCTTGGCAGGATCATTGGTAACAGTCACTGATTTCTTATCCTTTGGTGAATTTTTCGACTTCTCAGTCACATCTGATTCAGATTCATTCGATGTAAGGTTAAGCTTCAAATCAATAGTCTCAGAGTAGCTTCTCTTCCCAAAATTCTTCAACACCTCGGCGCCTTCTCCTCCTCCTCCTCCACCAGGCAACCCAAGGCATAACTCCGTCGCCTTCAAGTTCAAACTAAGATCTTCTCGTGTCGCTTCCATATTCGCCATCTTTTGACAAACTGCCTTCAGGACTTGACAAATGAAATGAAGCTTCTATAATCTTCTTCTTCTTGGATGTTCCTTTGGTTGATTTGTTTGCTTGAGAGAGCTTACTGCGTGAAAGAAAAAAAATACGGTAACGTTGTGGAGAGGTAGTTGAAAGAAGGATTATATTATGTAATGTGTGTGATTGGAGTGCTATTGTATCAAAGTTTCGACAAGTGAGATCGTGACACGTAGCGAAATTGTCGCTTAAAATTGAGGATTTTATTATGTAAGCTCTCGAATGATTTGTGTGAAACGAGTGGACAGATTCATCATAGTGTGGCTGTTGGTGGGCTACCGGACCAATTTATTGCCATGTCGCTTTCATTATCACCAATATTCAATCTCCCCGTGCACCAAATTGTAGAAAATATTTTCCTAAATTGTGAATAAATTACATTTTTGTAAAATTCGAGGGCTTTAAAAAAGAATTTGGGAGCATATGAGGCACTTGCATACAAAAATGATATTCAAGTATGCAACTCAGACTAAATTATGAACTATTTAATTTACAATAGATTTGCATTTTCTAACAGCTTAAGTTTTAGCGACACAATCTTTAAATGTGTTCGTCGTGAACATATATATTGCGATTGATATTGACATTTTCATCCATTTATCTCTAGGGTTATTGTTTTTTTTAGGCAATGTATTTTTACAAGCTAGCTTAAAAAAATGACAAATTTTTTTGTGATAAAGTATTGGCATGAACTATTATGAAGCATATGAAGAGATTGGGGTTAGAGAGACAAGTCAACGGATGAAAGCATGTGGTGTGATTCATTGGTTTTTGTGGGGCATCTTCCTAACTCCAACTCTAAATCCCACCACCACGTTGGCATGTCGTCTAGCGTCAAACCCTCTCCATGTGCGTCGCTCCTTCCTGTCTTCGACACCCCTTCCTATCCATCTACACTTTATTTTATTTTTTTTTCATTATTATTTTTTACATTTATTTATTTATATCTTTTTAAGGGTGAAAAATATTCCAAATGTTATGCCAATAACTTAAAAAAGAAAATAAAAAAAACTTCAAACTCTCCTATACTTTTCGATAATCTTCCCATTTTCAAGTCTCGTCAGGTCAGGACATATTTGTAAATGGGTTACCAGCTTAACAGTAGGTCTATGACGGATGGAGTCTCAAGTCCAAATTTTGAAATCTGTCATTGACATTTGAGTGAGATGTGTTAGATTAAAAAAAAAAAAAGTCAGGACATTTTAATTTTTTGTCGATTATCATAGTATCTTTTCATTTTTTAGGTAAAGTTATTTAAAATATATCTATATGTATTTTTGATTTTGACAAAATATCTAAAATATTTGCAATTGACTTTCTTATTTTCAAGACTAATAGCAATATTTTGAACCATGATCAAACCTATGCTCGAATCAATTCCAAAAAAATGTTTGCATATATTGATATTTGTAACTTGTAATTGCAAGCCGAATAATTTAGGTCGTACATTTTCATTATTAACTTCATAATAGAAGCTCACTGAGTTAAAAATTCAACCCATTATAAACCTGTAGCTATGTAAACTAAATGATAAACCTCTTTACGATGTCTTAGCATTTTTTGATATAAAAATGGTTCTCTTTGTATCTTGTTTCTCTTCTCATCTTCAATAAAAAAAATCTTCTTTATGCTAAAATAAATAAAAGTAAACTAGCCATAGAAATTTCCCTAAGTTGGCCAAATAATTTCAACAAATTAACCATCCATCATCACAATACATTTTTTAATAGTGTTGACCATGTCAAGTTGATGCTATGGGATTATCGTAACTGATTCACTAAGCTGATTGATGATTCCTAATCATTGAATCTAACACAAACCATCAAACCATGAGAAAACTAACATTATCAACCCCACATGGTTTTTAATTAATCAGATTTCCTTAACTCTCTGAACATTTTCAAAAGTCAATGGATGACGACTTAGAGATAGTTTGCAACAAAAGCCCTGATTAAATAACATTAGGTTGATTAATTATCACAGTGATGTCTTTGTTCATCACCACTTTAATTTGGGGAACACGAGTAATGATTAAGTTATTGGTTAATTAATTATTTAGTTTAGATTGTTTTAGTTATTTGATGGAGGCTCCAAAGCCTACGTTCCGGCAATTGGATGGGGAGGTTTTAGGGTTGGTGCTAACCCACCAATTTTTAAGCCTCGTACAGATTTTGGGTTGGCAATTATCGAAACCCAACCAATGATACGGTGATTTTACTATTTTCCTTGATAAATACAACTTCATTTTATTGTACTACATTCAAGGAATAAAATTTTGCGAAATCCTGAGGAAAATTTTATTTTTTTGAAATTACGAAAAGAAAAATGGTGAAAAAAATGTAATGATTTTTTCATACCATCTTCCAAAACTCACATTTTTTCGAAATTTTTTTTAGGGGTTTTCCATAAATTTTGGAATTTTTTCTAGTTATCACTTCTTCAAATTATTTGATTTTTGAAATTGCTCTCTGATTTTTTATTATTATTTCTTTGAGAAACTCCTGATTTCTAATTATTATTTCTTCTACTTATATATTGATTTTTGAAACCACTCATATTATTTTCTAATTATATATTAATTTCATATTTAATAGATTGATTTACTATAATCTTATTTTTTCAAATATTATATAAATATATTGAAAAATGAAATCACAATACTTGACTGCATTTTACTTATTTATTTTCTTAATAGTAACAAGAATGAGAAAAAAAAAAATCCGAAGCATACCGATAAGCTAATTTTACATATGTCTATGGTTTCCTTCTAGATTTACATGTACAGTCAGGATAACTTTCATAATAAGGTTTTTCTCTATAATAATAATAATAATAATAATAATAATAATAATAATAATAATAACACCAATTCAATTACAACAGTTTTAAGAGTAATTCTTGGTGTCGAGGAAACCAGCGAGGGGAGGGGGTGGCGGGGTGGGGACCGTTCACCTTCTTCGAAATGCGCGCACCAAAAAAGATGGCAAGCATTCCGAGGGAGGTGAACGGTCCCCACCCCACCACCTCCCTCCCCTCACTCATTTCCTCGCTAGTTTCCTCGACACCAAGAATTACTCCAGTTTTAAAGAAACTCATTCACAAATCACACCTATCATTTTCCCTAATTCAAATTATGAATGACAAAACACCACATCTCTATACAAATTGAATCATCCCATCCAATTCATCTAATCCACATAAAATAGCCCCCACACCATGAAAACTCCTAATCACAATATACCCCACATGTTACCAATACCATTTTATGGTCATGAAATGTTGAAAAAACTATACAAAATTTCAATTTGTTCATCCTGCATAACAAATCTTTCTCTTATACCAATAGATTCCCTTTCTAATGGGGACATACATCATTAATTTACTAGTATTTTGTAATTATCAATCACTAATTTAGAACAGTTTTTTGGGCCCCAAAATTGCCCCATATTATTAATAAAAAAGTAACCCTACCCTACAGATACAATGGTTTTAGAATCTTAGTCTGAATACAAAACTTGATTATTCTAAATGTTGGTTGAACAAGGGACAATGAATTTCGTGGGGGCATGCTTTCCCTAGGAACCATAATTTAGAATGTTTATAAAGAACATTAGGGCTGACCAAGCTTCGTTTTGATTTGTGTCAACTTTACTATGTGCTCGACTCTTAATATGTTAGATCATGAAATGGTTTTACGCAGACTATGTGCTCGATTTATGGGTTAAATATATAAAATATGAGTGCTTCAAGTCTATTGTTGGATCAAGTTTTTAGGCAATATGTAGCTGATTATAATGGTGAGAGCTCTGGGAAGATGTTAAAAAAAAAAAAAAAAAATGCACTTCATTGGAAATATCTTCGGTGGTGAAAGTTTGTTACTTTACAATTAGAATACATTGATTAAATTTTAGGCTTAGTTAGATATAGAAACATAAACACGATTAGTTAGGGATGGGCATCTCACTCATCCCATGATCTCAATCCCGTCTCGTCATGTCCCAATTTTTTCGGGTCTTAATGGGATTGAATAATTTTATCCTTATCCCGGCCCGTCCCGTTCTAGAATGGGATGGGATGGGATGAAGATTTTCAATCCCGCCAATCCCGAGCTATTTTTTAAATATTTATTATTAATATTTATTATTTATTTATTTTTATTCATATAAACTTACAGATGACTGACAGAAACTCATGGTGTTTGCAGTGGTAACAGAAATGTTACTTCAAGAAATAAATATTCATTAAGCAAGATAAAGATAGCATACTGTTGCTTGGATTCCCAATAAAAGTGGCTCTAATTATTTAACTTCTAAATATTGATAATACCCAGGTGAAGATGAAAAATGACAATTAACTGAGTAATACATATTCAGAAGGGAACATTCAGGGGTGCAGCCAAGAATTTGAGATGCCCCGGACTGTAAAAATACATTATTTTAATTACAATATATGTATTGATGGTAAACCATTATGAATATATTAGAACATCACCAATAGGTCTATATTTCTTCCCTAACAAAAGATGAAATGTCATTTTGTCAAGGAACCATGAATTTTGTTTCCCACAGTAATGAAATTGTAAAATCAGTTGAGAGACCATTACAGCGACACAATGCTCTTAGTGGGTCCCATTTATCATGTCATTTTCTAAAAGTCAAGCCCACTCGACTTCATTGTTAGGGGATTTAGTGGCTACCCTTATATTTGCATGCCACATCTATATCTAATTATAAAAAAGTTATTTTTCACGCTCTTATATGATTATAATCTTCGCGGCAGTCACAGGTAGCACGCTAATCCCGTCCCGATCCCATATGAACGGGATGGGATAGGGATGAGTATATCTCGTCCCATCCCATCCCGTGCACACCCCTACGATTAGTAGTGAGACTTGAACCAACAATTTGCTACATCTCTCAGATAGGTTTGTATTTTGCACATAAGTACTGACTAAAGCTCCATTGCAAGTATCCAAATTGTCCCACAGATGTTAAGAGAATTGAGAGTCAAATCACACACTGTATTATTTAGGGGTCGGCAAAAATTGATTTAAATTCACTTAACCGACCGAATCGGTTTTTAAATTCGGTTCTATAACCGAACCGAAATATGAGTAGAAAAAAATAATTTAAACCGAACCGAACCGATTATAAACGGTTCGAAATCGGTTTACGATTTTGAATCGACCGATTAATTAAATATATATAAATAACTAAATAACAGGTAGGTGTCAATACTTAATTAGTGCAACAAATGCCAGTACACACTGTTGCACTGAATCACCCCATTTTCTCAAAGTTTTTAATTTTAAACTAAAAATTGAATTTGTAAAAAAATTGGGCCTGTAAAAAAAATTGAACATGTTTAATTATTAAATTGATTGGGAGTTTAGGTAAAGGCAATTAAAATAGGAACATCAATCATCTCATAACATTGTCTGACAATTAAAAAGATTACAAATTTGATTATAGAAAATATTGGGTGACATCCTGGATGAAATCATCTTGAAGAAGACAAGCAACCATTGGATTTTGTTACAAGTGTTAATTTCATAGAACCAAATGCAAACAAATACGAGATTCTAAGGGTTGATAAAAATATTTGGATGACGATATAAAAAGGAATTATGTGCAATGATATCTTATGTTAACAACTTAACATGTCATAATCTTTGCAATATATTTTCCCTCCAATGAGGGATTCATGTCGAACTATAGAGGATCATTATGAGAAAGTGACTTCCCAACCCTACTGATTGCATTACAGGATTGTGTATTAATTGCATGTTTCAACGAATGCATGAAACATTTAAAAAAATAATAGTAATGCATGAAATATAATTGGAGAAATGTTAGAAGTGGTCATTGGTGTTGTCTCTCCTTCATTGGATTATCAAGATCACGGAGACCAGCTACTTGCATTTGTTCGTGCATTCATGTAACTTAAATCAAGCAAAGTAAAACTTGACAAAGGTGTGATGGCTAAATAAGGGACGGATCTACGAGGGGGCGACTTGCCCCCACTGACTTTTGAGAATTTTTTTTTTTTTTTTTTTTTAATAATTTATTTGTCCCCCAATTAGTTTTTTTTATGTGCCCCTCTATTCTCACTTTTCACTATAACCAGGACTTTATCCTTCAAATCATGTACATATCAAATTCAAACGAGTTATTCTAGACAGCTCGGGTAGACAGCCTGATTTGCTGCCTGGGGGGCCAAAATACAAATTTGCCCCCCCTCTTTAAACAACTTTTTGGAGAAGGTATTTAAAGGGGGGGGCAAACTTGTATTTTGGGCCCCTCAGGCAGCCTCTCTCAGGCTGTCTAGAATTTGGGAATTCAAACTATACTTTTAGAGTTAGAGATAGAGGTTAAATCCCTCAAATCTCTCAAAGAACAGAAATTCTAGTGAGTCTTCCCTGCCTGGGGGGGGGGCGAAAATACATTTTTGCCCCCCCTCTTTAAACACATACTCCAAAAAGATGTTTTAAAGAGGGGGCAAAAATGTATTTTCGCCTCCTAGGCAGGGAAATCAGGCTGGTTTCCCAGACCAGCTAGAACTGCTCCTCAAAGAAATCAAAATTCACAGTTTCTTCTTCACACTCCATCGATTGGATAAGATGAGGGAAACCCCTATATTTCATCATCTTCAAAGATCTATAACTATTGAGTTATTTGAGCTCATCTTCACAAGATCCAGTAGGATCCAAACCACCTTATTCTTCTTCTTCTAGGTACCAGGTGCCTTCATTAATCACTGTGTTGGTCATCTCCACAAAAAAATCGTAAGCAACTCAATCTCTTCCTCATTTTCTTCATGTATTAGTAATCAATGATTCAAACCCTTCTCTTCTGTTGTGTTTTTATAAGTAGTAATCATCTTCAATGAATATAATAGTAATCATCTTCAATGACTGTCTTTGTTGTACTCCCCTTTTTGCTATAGTAGTAATCAATGAATATAGTAGTAATTCTACAGGGCCTGGGTTCCCCTGCTTGGTTTGCTGCTTGGGGGGCAAAAATACACTTTTGCCCCCCTCTTTAAACACCTTTTCCAAAAGTGTATTTTTGCCCTCTCTTTAAACACATTTTCCAAAAAGGTTGTTAAATAGGGGGGCAAAAGTGTATTTTTGCCTTCTCAGACAGCAACCTCGCTGGTTTTTCTAGGCCAGGAAGAATTTCGGATTAAAAAAAAAATTCATGTTAAAATAACTAATTTTTATATTATATTTAATTAATTATGACATCACTCTGCCCCCCTCGACAAAAATCCTGGCTCCGTCACTGGATGGCTTAGTGGTTGAGTAATGGTAGATGGTATCACTAAGTCACATGATCAAATCAAAGAGGCATGTTATCTTTTTCACAATTATGTAGAGTTTTTCTTTTACGTGGGCCGCATCGACCCCACGACGCAACCCTGCCCCACCCATTCCTCTGTGACACCGATGACCTGCCTCGGTCCTTTTCTCTTTTTTGTTCCCTCGCTCTGTTTACCGTGAGTCTGACAATCGCCCGTCTCCTCCTCTCCCTCCATTTCTACTTGATTCATTTCCCTTTTTCACCATCGCCACCGGCAACCCCAACCTTTACTGTTTGCTTTAAGGAATAATTTTTTGAAGTATTTTTTCGAGATGAATTTGTATCTCGAGGTACAATTTTTTTTATTTTATTTATAAGATTTTTATGGAGATACATAAAAAAATTTGGATTCATTAATTTTTTCTCAAGATACATGTTTGTATTTCAAAGTTCACGTGTGAGTTATTGTTTAAAGAGCATTTTGATAATCAACGTAAACATTTTGATAGCCAACGCATGTGGACTGCTAGTCTTAGGTGAGATTGTAATAGTGATTAATGACAATGTAATCTCTAATTAGTTATATTTTTTATAGAGGCAAGTAGCAAATAATCTAATTAGGCGAATTAAATTTCTTCTCCAATAAATTATATGAAGTTTCGTTTAGCAATTGGTATTTTGTGTAGTTATTTATGTAAAGTTTAAATAAAAAATTATATTAAAATAATTAATTAATTAATATATTATTATTAATCAACTATGATTCAACACTCCATCTCTCTTCAACAAAAATCCTGACTCCATCACTAACCAAACCACGATTAAACCCTAAAATCATTATTGGTGAGAGATGGGATAATTTTATACTAATACAATTTCTTGAAAAAACATATTTGAAACTCAAAATGCCACTTCATCGATACAAAATGATAGAATTGTAATGTGTACCACATATTTACTAAACTCTCCCTTATCTAATCAAGACCCACCCAACTCACTTATCCAAGAATCATTTATGATGCAAGGTCATGACATAATTGGAAGGTGATAGCCATAGGTATGGGCATGGCAAACAAAGAGCATGGGCAAAGAAATTTTCATGATAAGAAACTGACAGCCTAAACAATGAAGAAACAGAGAAAGCGAGATGGAGACTTTCCTTCTACTCCAAAACAAAAATAAGGGTGTCAAATGCCCCCACCAGTTTTGCTATCAACATCCAAGACACCACACGTGTATCCCTCACTGACCTATTTTTTAGGTTTTTTCCAACCATTCATTGCATATGGTGAACTCTCTATCATCTATCAGTTTCCATCTATCTCATCCAATTTATTTATGTTAGTACAACTGTACCACCACCATATCTGTAGCTCCAAATTTGGAGCACCAACCTAATTTGTCCATTCCACAAAACTAGATTGCACGAGGGTCCTCTTAGGTTTAGTGAAATTTGGTTATATTAGCCCTTTAAGGTTAGAAAAAAATATAGCTTTTGAACTATCCACATACCTTACCTTGTGGTAATATCCATATCAGCATTTATTCCATTAAATTACGATACTTGTGATGTGTTCAAGTGTTCAACTACATTTTGCGATGTTTACAATGGATGAACTCAATCGGGCATGCTACTTTCAAATGTCGCCCAAGCGCCATAGGTACAAAGTTGATAAGCTGAAAATTGGCAAAGTTAGCCACAATTCGCAATGGCAGTCATTTGTTATTTATGATCTCTAGATTTTGTAAGAACAGAATTGAGATAGATAGCACTTAATGAATTTTACACTGAATCCCCTTAGCCTTATCTACCCTAAAATTTGGGTGGGTTAATATATTTGTTTTGAGACCTTAAGAAAGTTTCTTACCTAATTTGTCATCATTTTGGATTCCATTATGACTAAAGTAATCTTTAATATTAAGCTATTATCATCAAAGTATAGTGGGGTCTCAATTAATTATTGTTCAACTATAAAATTTATCAACAACCAATATTTTGTTTGTTCTGAACCTCATACAGTCGTGTATGTGATGCGAACGCTCAAAATATTGTTAATAAGAGCATCTCCAATAATAGCGTTTCATAAAATCCATTAATTTTCAGGTTTGGTAGAATTCAAGACGTCGGAGTCAAATCACCACATCCTTAGACAATCAATCTGGCTACCTTTAGCAAATCTCAGATTTACGTTAGGCTATATCTTATTGGATTTAACCTAAAAACTAACAAAATGAAAAAAACCATAATTGAACTATTTTATCCCCTACACTGAACAAACTTTCTCGTTCAACTATTTTAGACCCTATTTCTTTCGGGTCAAGGTTTCTCATTAGAAAGGCTCTTAACCAAAAAACACAATTATGAGATTCCAATCATAACTTGACTATATGGTGCAAAAATCTCACAAATTTTCATTGGATGCTTTAAAATTACGAGGTTTTTATCACCATGAAAGATTAGGTCCCAAAAGAAAGCATGGGTGATGCCCTAATTTCATAACCAAATTCATTGTATGGTCCTGTGAGAATTTTTTTTTTTTTTTTTTTTTTTTTTTTTTTTTTTTAAAGCTAGAATTGGATGGATGGAAAGTGAGAGGAAGAGTAGTGATAATGGTGGACCAATGTGTCTGTAGTCCTTCCAAGAAAAAAAAAAATGCATGAGCGTGTTTGGAAGGGAAATCCCCACGGATTTAATTGATTAAAGGTGTCTTTTAGTGTTAGCTAGTTTTTCTTTTCCAATGTTTCTCTTTTTGAGATGTGGAATTGCGGGGTTTCAATGAGTTGGCAATATGTGCTTGTGGACCTCAAAAACTATACCTAACAAGTAACAACTATGTTGATCTAGGTGCAGAGAACTACCAAACTTGGATTGTTTTGTTATATCAATTGACTTTGCAATACTGTTGCTTTCTTGTTTACAAGAATTAGGATTAGGGCTCAGAGTGGAATTAAAATAGAATTAGAATTTGCTTAGCTAAACGATGTGTATCAGTTGCATTTAGGTGCATAATTTTCACGAAACATATCTTGTGTCATGTATTTTAGGTTCAAACTTTTTAAGCGTTTTGTTCTTCCCGTTCTCAGTAGATAGAGTTCGAATCTCTAAACCTAAGTATAACAGAGAGTCAAAATAGTGAACAGTATGGAATAAGTAAATAGAAAAAACAATATAATCTCAAAACTAAAAACACAATATAATGTAATAATTAAGATAAAAAAATTCATAAGTGATCGACTTAACAAACAATGCCTTCTGACTTTATTACCTATTTTTGCAATTCATCGACCAACCTTTTTTTTTTTTTTTTTTCCGCTAGGCATCTACGATTAGGGTTAGGATTAGTAGTTAAGAGCACACATGGGTTGCGAAATAATTTGATATAACTAAACACGCATAATTTGCAGAAAACTAGAAAATATTTTAAATATCAGTCAGCCTAAAAAACTGACGCATTGTAAATAACAATAATAATAACTCCATGAAAAATTTACAAAAAATTGTACGCAAAGAAGGTACTAACCCCACATGAAATTCAATTGCACTAAACCCACATGACATGTACACCCATACCTTTTAATCAATCCACCCCACACGCACACACCATTGACCCACATACATCACCATGACCATCCCATAACCATCATCATCATACCATGTGGGTCATCTCCACATGCCATGCTCCCTCTCCTTCTCTCTCTCCTCACCAATCCAATGTTCCTCCTCCCCTCCCAACGAACTCCACCTCAAAAATCAATCTCAGCCGTCCAATAAAAGATTCGGTATTCCATATGGGAGGCTGACGTTACTGTCCCCACCTTTGTCCCCTCAATGTTTCGCCAACTTCATCAAATGTGCCACTCATGTGACCGACAATTTACCTGTCCATGTCCAAAATTCATGCACTCTCTCAAATTACCATATCACCCCTCCTCACATTTGCTCTCATCTCCCTATCTATAAACATAACCCCTCACCTTAGTCTTTACCCCTCCATCTCATTTTCCCTAATATCTTCCTCTCAACAATTGCAATTTGAGCCATTAGTTGATCTAGACATATCACAATTTGATTGAATTTGATTGAGTTCGAGCTCATCGGAGATGGCAAAGTACGATAACGATCTTCACCTTGAGGCGACTGAGCTCAGATTAGGGTTGCCTGGGCCAAAAGAAGCACCTACTAATGTAAAGAGCAACAAAAGAGCATTGGTTGAACTAGGCAATGAGTGTGGATCCGATAAAAATTCGAGCATCATCTCCGATGCTCGTGATGGAAATCCTGAAACCGCACCCGCGGCAAAGTAAGTCATTTCAACCTTAAATATTATGTTAGTAATTGTTATAGAAGAGTTACAAATTGAAATTGTGCTTATTTTTTCTTTTTTCTTATAGGCAACAAGTAGTAGGATGGCCACCAATCAGATCATACAGGAAGAACAGTTTCCAACAAAAGAAAGCAACAGAGGCAGAGACATCAGGGATGTATGTGAAGGTGAGCATGGATGGGGCACCATATTTGAGGAAGATTGACCTCAAAGTCTACAAAAGCTACCAAGAACTCCTCAAGGCATTGGAGGACATGTTCAAGGTCACAATAGGGAAGTACTCAGAGAGAGAAGGGTACAATGGGTCAGAACATGCACCTACTTATGAAGACAAGGATGGTGATTGGATGTTGGTAGGAGATGTTCCATTTGACATGTTCATTACATCGTGTAAGAGGTTGAGAATCATGAAGGGGTCAGAAGCTAGAGGTCTGGGGTACTCTGGCGTATGATCAAAACCATGCATGACATAAAAATAGAGGAGGAGAAGTGAAAGAAGAGAAGAAGAAGATGAAACACAGCTTGGGTTCTCCAAAGAGAGCACAATAAAGGAAAGATAAGAGAGATGAAGAAGAAATTTGTTCAATTTTTACTACTGAGTTGTGAAAATAGGATGTTGATGATGGATGAGCCATGTTTTGCTTTGTAATAATCTCGCAAACTGCATATAGAGCGATTGATCTTCATCATAGGGTGGTGATATTTGCTTTCCAGGCTCTTGTACAAATCTTGAGTTTTGCTTGTGTTATCAAGAAAGGGTATTTTGATACTTATAAAGCTTGATTTTATGATTACATTACAAACAATATACTATACGATTGTAAGAACATCCTCAAATCGATGGGATTTAGTGCTAAGGAGTTCGATAATTTGGGGGTAAATGTTTCAATTGGAGATGCTCAAGATTCAGTTGAAACCAAGTTTCAAAGTCAGAAATCAAATTTCATATCAAATAAATCAATTTCACAGAAATTCAACTTGTTATGTATCAAAACTCCAATCAAATGAATTTGTCAAGCTATAGGAATGTGCAATATCAAGAATTTTGTTAAACTTTGTTGCGGAATTATGGTTAAGACATCGACTTTAGAAATCAGCCTACAATCTATAGGAATTTTGTATTTTGATTGTTTCACCCGACTTGATTGAACAAATAATGATCAACATGTGGAAGGGGATTGATCATGAACCACAATTTGGGGTCTTGTTCTAAGGGTATGATAAACAAATTGAATCCCATTTGATGATCATGTATATTACATCCATGATTTCTTTGAGATATGGTCAGAAAATTTACAAGAAACAATAAACCCTACGTCATTGCAATAGTCATCATTTCCTCTGTTCATATATTTTAATGCAACGCCCTGTCCATATATATTTTAATTCGACTGATCAAATTATTCCAGGGATTAGACCCCCTTTTCTTTTCTTTTTTTTGAGCACGAAATGGACAAGAGTTCAATGAAAGTTATGTAACCTGGAAACAACCTTCGAATTGGGCTTTTTGATACGATCACTTTACATTTTTATTGTTTAACACACACACCCCCCCCCCCCCCGTCAAGCACTCTAAAAGAATTTCTCTCTTTTTTCCCACTCTCAAGGGTTTCTTCTTCTTCTATCCCAATCTTCCATCCTTCATTAAGTTGACATTGACAACCACCCACATCTCACATCTTCTTCTCACTACTCTCTCTTTCACTATTGGCATAGAATTACATGCCATTAACCACTCAAAACCTAGGTCGTTGGTTTAAACGCAAACAAAGTTTGGAGTTGTGCAATTTTATGCATTTTGTAGGAGTTGTTGTGGGGGATCCTTTTGCTTGCTTTTTACGATTTGCTGCGAGTCCGTCTTCGTGTTGGTGCTCAAAGTTGTTGTGATTGCTATCATTCAACGAAAGAGGTTGTAGTGAAAGTCTTTGGTTGAATCATACAATGTTGGTGTTTTTTATTTTTGTTTTTGTTTTTGTTTGAATAATGAATTGAAATCACCTTAGTTAATAATAATCAATGACATGAAATTGCACTAAACAAAGTCATCCAAGCACACTAAAATCCAGTAAATGAAATCGCCCTAAAAATATTCACAATCGCACAAAAATCACGCCAAATTTGCAAAAATACACCTGAACGTTTGGGAGTCATAGTAGTTGATCGAAAAGAAAAGTTGTGGTCGTTGCATCATGTTGCAAACAATTGAATTTTGAATTAAAAGAAAAAAATGTTTTAGATAAAAAAAAGGCCAAGATGTGTGTTGTTATCAGATCTCTGTACCCATAAAATGTTGTAAGCTAGATTTGAATCCATGACCTAGTGTAGGTTCCATCAAGCTCTAACCATTGATCTGTGAAGCCGTTGGTGTTGTAATCAATTCCTGATTTCCACATCATGGCAAATAGACAAGTATGAATGGTTTTCTCACTATATATTTTAAATGACCCACTTGGAAGACATGAAATTATGAGTACCATCTCTTTACCGTTAACATTAGTCACCCAACCAAAAAGTGGTTTATATGACTATTTCCTTCTACCATCAACTCATAGCTCCGTTAACTATAAGATGTGATTTTTTCACTGGCCAGGGGATATGTTTTCACAGTTGGCGTCCACAGAGTGCTGAGTACAACTTCTGTTGCAAGTGTTGTGTGTGAAGCTCTTCCATCATCAACAGCAGCAGCAACAACAAGACCAAGCCAGTGCTCAAGAGGAACTTGCTAATAATGAAATATCTAAAGTGCCCGTCGTGTTGCATCAGAGCCATATGATGCGTCTAGAGTTGCATCCTTCATCACTCTTCTTATTTTTACCCATTTTAGTTCTCCGATAATTTTTTTTAGTTGATAACCTGGAAAAAAGGATTGTCACATGCTCAAGGGAGCGAGATGGCTTTTTCGCGGAAAGCCTTGCATTGAATTAAGTCTAAAGAATCATTCTGGCCAAAGTGTATTTTGTCCTTACCACAAATTCTTTTCCTTGATTAACAATAATTGTTATTTTTTCGGAGTACCAAAAGCAAGCATGACATCATTATGGACATAAAGTCCCAGGGTATGAAACCTAGGGTTGAACAAAAAATCGATCAAACCGATTAAACCGATCGAATCGATTGGTTCGGTTTAAATTCGGCTCGGATCGATTTCGATTTTAAAAAATTCAAGACCGAAGTGGTCGGTTCAGTTTTCGGTTTCTATGTGATTTTAACCGACCAAACCGAATATATATAATAAATAATATATAAATAATACAATATGTTTAAATTAGTCGATCGATTCGATTTTGGTTCAATTTTAGTCGGTTCAGTTACGGTTTGCATAAATTATAATCGATTTTGTTAATGGTTGGTTCAATTTCGGTTTGAAAATTTTAAAACCGACCTAAGTCGGTTCAATTTTCAGCCCTAATGGAACCCCAGAAATAGGGTGGCCCTATGCAAACATTTATGGATTTTATTTTCCCCATCTCCCATAAACAACATTGGCATTTCAAATGGAGCCAGCTTCTCTAGTCTTCCAAGTGCAATCAGTTCAGTAGTGTATCTTCACTCAAATGAAGCTTCAATCTTTCTTTTTCTTTTTTACGATCAATGCACCTAGATCAAGCAATTATGAGAATAAGAAGGAACATCTTTTCATTTTCAAAAGTTTATTTCCAGTCCTGGCAATACAGTTATTATTCGACTGTAGCAATTCACCAAATCTCCAAAGTGAGTTGCCAAGAGAGTCTTATTTTTTTGTATTTTATACCCCCATTTTAGGAAATGCAAGCCTTCACTGGTTAAATTTATCAAGCTACTTGCATACAACTTTTGTCATAAAAATCTTAAGCAAACAAACTTGTAGACATCAAAAACTGCAATAAATTTATCAAGACTTGTATACAACTTTCATATTCTAACAATTTAGCTTCACATCTTGTGACTAGAGCAAGCAACTCAAACACTAAAGTTTTTTTTGTCCGATACAGTCAGTTCAGTTCCATTTAAATTGACTTCAACATATGCTCTTTACATCTTTGTCAAATAAGGGATTAAGTATTGACGTAGCTCAGAAACAAATACACCCATCCAGAAAATTACATCACAGGGAAATACATTGTCATCCCAACTACCAAAACTTCAGAAGATAATAAAGCACCTCCCCTGAAATCAGCAAAGAGCATACAATCAGCTCAAACTATTGCGTAACTACCAGAATTTAAGCACTGAATCATAATCTTCTCTGACCCCAGTCCAAACAACTCATTTTTGCTTGTTTTTGAACATTGATACAAAAGGAAATCTGTCATTTTTCTTCCTAATTTTGCACACAGGTCGATATATGGTAAAATTTGTTTCTTTACATGAGATTCCATGTTTGCACATAGTAGGTATATCTGTGGAAATGCAACACCATACCTGTGTTTTCGTCTGAGAAGACAATTTGAGTCTGAACTAGCTTATAACATATCCACCTGGAGGTCCTGGATATGGTAAATATTATAAATGAATTAGTTCACATGTATATAAATAACGGGAAAGAGCAGAAAATTTTGTATCGGTATTTCTCAATTGAAAATTACTTACTTTCTCCGCTTTTCTTTGCAATAATCTCTATTACTATCAGCACATTCCAATCCTTGAGACTTCATGAATCACCCCCAGCCCTAATTCAAAATATTCGCCAATAATTTGTCTATGAATCACTCCATGAACCTTAAATTTTATGATTTATGAGTCACTAATACTGCTCCTCGCCATAATCAATTTCAGACTCGTTAAGTAAAACAGTTTAACTACACTTTCTAATTTAATTTTACAAATCAAGTTCTTTCGTAACAAAACAAACATAAGAAAATATATCTGCATAAATAAACTATGCAAATAAAACCAATTATTTCTTCAAAAAAAAAATAATAATAATAATTTGACCTTAGCTTTTACCTGTGGCTTGCAAAAGAGTCACACAGGAAACACAGTTGATAGGTGCACAAAAGAGATTACATACACAAAAATGCCTACTTCAACGAGTGAAAATCAAATATTATTTCTTCATAAACATATTAACAGGGATGTTATAGAATTCAGATTTCATATTTTACAGATTGCAAACTATTAAATAAAAGATGAGCAGAAGTACAAACGTAAAGGGGAGAGTGCAGATACTCTATGTAGTTTATTTCTTAGGCCTGCTTGGTTCGCCGTAAATTCAGCGTAAATGACATGATTTGATTTGGATATGTTTTTCCACAACAAATACATTTTCATGTTTGTTTCAATATGCTTGGTGCTGAATAGAAAACGTTTTGGAATTTTTCTTGTGTAGTATTGGCTTACTATTTATAAATAAAACTTGCTAAAAAAAGGTACACTTTCCATCATATTTCCATAATGCCTATGAGTGAATAAAGGTATATTGCATACCTATTACCAAAACTAACATGAGTAACTGTGAGTAAGTAAGTAAATAAATAAATAGTTCAACAAAATTAATTTTTCAGTGCCTTGAGTGGTGAAATTGCTTTGCTAAAAAAACCATTGCATATATGGTAAGTCTTGTAAATAGATTTTCCATAAAAAAAAATTCATGATAACCATTCAAGCACCCAGAAATAAAAATTTAAACAAATTAATTGCATTTGCGGTGGATTTGTAATGTATTAAGCAGGTCCTTAATGCTGAATCCACATTCCCTTTCCATTGTTTCGCTTTCTTGTGCAACATCCCATTTATATATCCTTAAAATATTCTTAAGAGACTTGTTAAGGAGAAAACTTAAGCTCCATGGTCAGTTTGATATCACAAATAAAGCTATTTCAGAGTTTTCATCAGATAGCAACAAAATAATGAAGCATTAAGATGGGGCATATCTAAATAAAACCAAATATTTGTTAACATCTTTACCTGGCATACAATGAATGAAGACTAACTGAACATTTTTTTTATTCTTTTTAACTAAAGGAAAATAGATGTATATATTATGCACAAAATCAGAAGTTGATCACCATAAATAAGTAAATATAAAAAAGATAATGAATCAAATAATAAAGATGGATACAAGAGAGAGTAAGGTTACCGTTTATTAGCTGTGGAATGTGGGAGATGATGTGCCAATCCTCGCCCTTGTCCTTATCGCATCGTTTGTGTAGATCAGGATGGCAGTTTTTAATTTCCAAAGATTTAAGAGAGGTGAGGTGTTGGAGCCACTCTGGAAGCATTCTCAGATTCTCGCATCTCCCTATTGTCAAAGATTTGAGCATAGTAAGGTGTTGCATCCCCTCTGGCAGAGCTCTCAACTTGGGCAAACCAACAAGTGTTAAAGTTTGAAGGGAAATGAGGTGCTGAAAACCATCCTCCTCTTGATCATCCCTTGACATCAATTCCAACTCTGGACAGTGTGCAATAGTTAATATCTGGAGAGAGGTTAGGTATTGAAGCCCTTCAGACACAGATGCTAGCTTGTCACAGTCCCAAATCTCCAATTCTTTGAGAGAGTTGTTGAAGCCTTGGATCCCCATTACTGGCAAATGCTCTAAACTCGGACATTCTTCGATGCTTAATTGTGTAAGAGAGGTGAGTTTCCCTAGAAGTCCCTCCAGCTCTGATAGAGAATCCAGCCCACTGCAACCTGAAATCCTAAATGATGATAGGGCCGTGAGATTCTGTATTTCCCCACTTACACTCTTCAGATTGTCGCAATGTGAGATTTCCAAAGATTGGAGAGCAGAAGAAGAAGAATTTATGAATGTCCCTTCTGGTAACTGTGTCATCTCAAAGCTATTAATCACAAGGGTAAGAAGACTGTGAGGACCAAGGTTGGGAATGGATTTCAGTATCATTTCATTGCAGACCCGCAGTTCGATATTTTGCACACAAGGTAAGCAAGGAATTGCTTTCAACTTGGGGCACCCGCTAATGGTCAACTCTTCAAGGCAAGGGAATGCTCTTGGGTGGTGGCGGTGGCTACTTTCTTCTTCTTCTTCTTTTGCTGCTGAGGGCAACGACCATTCCTCCAAAGAAAGATTCCACGATATCTCAAGTTGCTGTAATGACGGAAACCAGAAGGTAGTAGCAGCACTTCCTCCTCGTCCTCCAACTCCCTCGCCATAAAAGTCATCATCGATGCATTTAAGAGAACTCATACTACCTATACATAGGAACTTGAGGAGGGGCAGTCTCCCAAGTGCAGGCAGACGCTCACAATACGAGCAGCGTTTAAGTGTGATTTTGACCACATTCTGCAACTCTCCCATCCAACTAGGTAAGTTGGCTCCTCCGTACATATCTATGAGCAATTCCTTTAAATTTGGGTGTGGCTGGAGGCATTCCTCCAGCACATTCTCTTGCAACTCGCCAGCAGCAGTTGCATCCCTATATGACCAATACTTCAGCCCTAAAACGGAAAGGTGTTGGGTGCCTTTCACCAAATCAGCTTCTGCTTCTCTCACATGATGAAGCCCACTTATCCATAGCGTTCCTCTGAGTTGTTGCATCCCTTTCAACCCGTTTATAACTCCTGTTCCACTCTCTGGGCCCACCACAAAGAAGCCTCTTAGTGTCTGGAGCTGTGTTAATTGCTCCATCCCACTTGGCATTTCACTTAACTCGTCACATCCCAAAATGTCCAGATGTCTGAGGCCTCTCATTTTACTCATACCTTTGGGCAAACTTCGTAGATAGCCACATTGTCTTAGTATCAAACACTTCAAATTCCTCAGTTTGCAAATTGATTCAGGTAAAAGTCGTACACAGGATCGAGCCAGATTCAGGTACTTCAGAAGCTTCATCTTCCCAATAGAATTTGGAAGTGTTTCAATGCCAACTTCACTCAAATCTAAAGCCCGCAAGGAATACAAATTTTCCAGAATATTACTCATGTACGAACCCAATAAAAATAGAGTGCGCAACCTTGATTTTGATTTAACCAGAGATACACAACGATTACTAGATTCTACCTCTGGGTCCAAATCAAAGACCAGTGACATGTGTCTTGTGCAATTAACAATGCCATTTGCACTTCCAACCTCCCCGACACTACATTCATTTGCAGACACCAGGCATGCAAGATCGTGCATAAGATCATGCATTTTACATGTAGCAAAAATTTCTATACCCTCTTCTGTTTCTGTCTCTAACTCTTGAAAGAAAGACCTGCGCACTAGTTCATCGAAAACTAGCTTTCCAAAAGCCTCCAACTCCATTGTCCCATTAGATTGCAAATAACCATTTGCCATCCACAAATAGATAAGTCGATCTCTATCCATTTTAAAATCTTTTGGATAAATTGAACAAAAAGCAAAACACTGCTTTAAATGCGGTGGCAAATGCTTATAGCTTAGCCTCAACGCTGGCAATATTCCACTCCCATCTTCCCGTAGCTCCCAAATTTTACTATCTCTCACTTGCTGCCACTCACCTACTGTCCTCTTCCACCACATTAGTCTTCCAAGACTCTTTAATGCTAGAGGTACGCCAAAACACTTTTTAACAATTTCTTTTCTAATCTCTACCAAGTTATCAACCTCCTCCCTCCCCTGGGCAAAAGCACAATCCTTGAACAAAAGCCAGCTCTCTTGCTCCGATAGACATGTTACAGGGCACGATGGAAGGGTCTCCATCATGGATGCTACCGGTTCCAAACGAGTTGTTACAATAATGAAACTACCTTGAGCTCCACATTTTAGTACAGATTTCAAATTCTCCCACTTTTCTTGATCCTCATTCCACACGTCATCCAGTACCAATAGAAACTTCTTTCCACTCAATTCTCCTTGAAGTTGGCGCTGCACACCATCCAAAGTTTCCAGACCACATGCTATCCCATTTAGAGACTCTAGGATCATTTTCATGAGGCGCTTCACCTCAAAATTATCTGAGACACAAACCCATGCTCTCTTATTAAAATGACTAGTTACCTTGCTGTCATTATACACCCATTGAGCTACAGTGGTCTTTCCTATCCCGCCCATACCAATTATCGGAAGCACTGACAAGTCTTCTCCGCATCTCACACTGTTAAGCAGGATTTCTATGATCTTTTTCTTGTCATCGTCTCTTCCATAAACAACCTCTGCATTTGAAATAGAGCCAGTTTCTCTACTCTCTTCCAATTGCAAACTAGTGGGCACAACATTTTCACTCAAAATGAAATTTGATCTTTCTCGAGCTATGTCTTCAAATCTAGTAATAATCTTTTTTATTTTTTTCGCCATTGTATGACGAAAGTAAAGCTGCTTTAAACAAAAGCAAGACAAGACAAAATTAACCACTTCTAGAATTGCCCCCCAATCCTGGCTCCGCCCCTGATTGTCTTCCCATTCCTCCAATAGGTCAGCTGCCTCAAAGCTTGCATTATTCAATTTTGCCAACCACTGTTCAAGTGGTAAGTTCCCATTCTTTTTCGACTCAGCATCTTCAAGAACTGCTTGGATGGTTATCAGTTTTCTAGAAAGATTTCTCATGTCATCGGCAACACCCAGAATCAAACCAAGTTCCCCCTGAATATAGGAGTTGAGTTTCTCCACGAGTACGCCAACAATTGCATCTGCCATTGTGTTTCTGAGTAATCACTGGAGCCAAATCAAACTATTTATTTTATATTTGCATAACAGTAAAAAGAAATTTTCGTTGTTGATAACAAGTTAGACCTAGAAATAGTAGCAGTAAATAATATATCTTTACATATTACAAATTTTCTTAGTAAACAATGCATCATCCATCAAAAGTTGACATAATCTAATAAGTATAACCGCAGTTTAAAAAAAACATCATATGATTGGTCGAGTACTGGATGAGAACATATATGTTTATTTTCTTTAAGAAATATTCAACAATTAAAAATAACTATCCACAGGAAAAGAAAAAAAAAAAAAAAAAAAAAAAGAATTTGGCATGTTTTATTTTAAACAACATTTTACTTTATAAGTTTTTCCACAGTACAATCAAACTTATGAAAGACAAAATTGTGAAAAAGTAATAATAATAATAAATGAATATTAAATTTATCCTTTTTTTTTTTCCTTATTCATTTTAATGTATAACTAAATTCTTATCTTAAATTCTAAACTTTTAAACCAACATTGGCATAGACGTCATGTATAATAAGAGCATAGGGTCTAAGATCTAAAATCATGTGTATTTGTAACTAGGGTCAGGTCGATGACGACGATAATAATAATAATAATAATAATAATAATAATAATAATAATAATAATAATAATAATAATAATAATAATAATAATAACCCCAAACCCAAACCACTTTATTTTTTTCTCACCAATTAAAAACCCCAAACCTTTCATAATCTTCTTCAAACCCCAAACCTCACACTCTTCCTCAAACCTAAATTTCTCACCTTTTTAATTTTTTATATATAATCTGCTTGGGGTTTTTGCAAAAATAAAACTTAAAAATGAAAGCAACCAAATCAAATAGATGATGTACATGTCCTAATGCAAAGCAATGTGCATACTCCTCGGGTGAAGAAGAAAATTATATCAAAAGTCCTAAATATTTTAAGAATCAACAAGTCGGGTTGATGCTTATGATTATCTTCATAATGGTGGTAAAGTGGTGACGTTCATGTTGGTGGTAAGGTCGGTAGGTTAACTATTATTTTGTCAAATAGGATAGCCATAACTTTTCCGCGTTAGAACATCGTGATTTTCACAAATCTGTGTTGAGAGTTATGGCAGATGTGAACATGGTAAATTTCAACTATCACAACATTGTGACTGTCACAACTTTGTAATCGAGGTTTTGATATGCATCAAAATATAGTTAATTTTAACCAGTGTTCTAAAAATAGGCCTAGGCGGTCGCCTAGAAGGTGGAAAACCGCCCAGATTAATGGTTGGGCGGGATCTAGGCGGTTTGGGCGATTTTTAATTTTGTATTTATTTTTTATTTTTTAATAAGGTTGATTGTGTTCTTATCTTATTTTTCTTTCCTCATTTTTAGAAATAAACTATTTAATTGTTTTTTATGCAGTATATGTCTAAATGTAGCAAAGGACGATTACTTAATGAAATTCTCAAAGAATCTGCTGGTACCAATTTTACTAATGTAGATGTTATCAAACATGACTTTGGTTATTCATGCAATTTGAAGAAAAATAAAAGAGTAGGTTTGGATATTTGTCCACAAATTCAATTTTATATAAAGTACCCATCATGACCAACTTTAGTCATTTGAGTTTTAATAAATTTAGTTCATGATTGTTAATTTTTCATGTTTTTAAATTTTGCATATGTATATTGACATTAAATTGGATGTAATTGATAAGGTATTATGCTTAACTTTTGTAAATTATTAAAGTTATAATACAAAACCTAAGACCGCCTAGGCGCTAGGCACCTGCTCGCCGCTTAGCGATTTTTAGAACACTGATTTTAACCATCACAACATTGTGACTGTAACACTTAGCGACTAAAAGTTTTGAGAGATATAGGGAACATGATTGATTTAAACCGTCACAACATTGTGACCGTTACAAATCTGTATTTGGACTTCAACATGGTTTAACCACTTCATTGTCAAAGTCTTGAAACAAAGTTATTTTTTTAGAAACGTATTCAAAATGGGGCATCTGATCTTTGTTTTGCAATATCAAGGTACGTGCAATTTGACTTTGTTGGGATAGTGTTGGCTTGAATAGTCTCACATCAACCAAGGATGAGTTGTCACAAAGGTTTATAAGGGAGGGGTCCACTCCCTCATTACAACGAAGCCTTTAAGAGAAAACACCACACCACCTAGGTCTAGATGGAAGGGCCAATATGGTGGTGTTTAAGTTGAAGATAATATCGTTGCTATGTTTAGGCTAGATCTTGGCGATAGTTCCTCGAGATGCGAATCATTAGGTTGTTGTAGAACTTGCCAAGGGGACTTCTTACAATCTAGGTGGAGGTGGTTTTGTATTTTTCGAGATGGTTAAGATCAGATCGGTGGATGTGTTCCCTGAGATGTGGTTATTCGAGATGGTTGAAAATTGGTTTGGTGATGGAGTTGTTCCTCATATTCCTCGATATGGTTGAAAGATCGACTGGATTGTAAGATGTGACAATTCGCGCCAAGAGGAAGATTGTTGAGATAAAGTTAGATTGAATAGTCCCACATCAACTAAGGTGGAGTTGTCATCTAAGAATATAAGGAGTTATCCACTACCTAATAGCAACCAAGCCTTTTGGAGAAAATCTCACACCACCAAGGCCCAGATGGAAGGTCCAATATAGTGGTGTTTAAGTTGAAGACAATAACATTGCTATGTATAATGGTCCAAAAGGTGCGCGCAGGTGTGTGATGCCTCAACAATTGGTATCAAAGTCGATGGTTCGGTGGAGACTTGGCAAGGAGGAGGTGCAGACGACACAACGTTCAAGAAAAAACACAATGCAACAAGCTAGATCCAGGTGGAGCACATGGCTTTCATGTGAACGATTCAGGGTGAAGTTCCAGATCCACACCAAGTGGGTATCCTACAAGTTCGGACGATATTGAGTTAATCCGCTTATAAACCTTTGTGACAACTCGTCATTGGTTAATGTGAGACTATTCAAGCCAACGTATCCCAACATACTCGAAAATAGAACATCTTGTAGAATACTACCATTTATTGGAACTTCAAAAGGTGAGAGTTGGAATTGAAATCCTCCAAAAGCTTGTCTTTTTCTACCTTTTTGATAGAAAAATTTAGTTAAAAAAATTTCAGCCTTGACATAGAAAAGTTTTCCATCCCATAGAGGAGATGAACTTTTGTTACTTAGAGTGAGAGGAGTTTTTCACTTCTCACACTTTTCTCGTCAATGGGATATTGATTTTTTTAAAGGTGGAAAGAGGAGGTTATTGCATAACAACCAATCGTGCATGGAGTCATTCTATGTAGGGGTGGGCATGATACGGGATGAGATAGGATGGACCTTATTCCTATCCCATCCCGTTTGTTCGGGATCGAGACGGAACGGGATAGACCTCATCCCGACCTCGTTCCATCCAAAACAAGTTCGAGATGAAATGGGATGAGCATGTACTAAATTTTGGATTGAAAATTTAACATGCAAGATTGAAAATTGTAGATTTACCAAGCACACAACTCTAAGAACAACTATATAACATTAAGCCATTGATTTTTATTTTCCCATTTCATTAGCTTTTACTCCGATTTTTTTAGAATCACTATTGAAGATAGTTATTTTTTGTGCATTGCTAACGAAAATGATCAATGGGTTTGTCATTTAAAAATGACGAGGAGCACACATTGTTGTTGTCAAGAGTTAGGAAGAGGAAAAAAAAAGAATGGAGGGGGTTTGAGTTAATTCATTATCTAGGTGAGTCACATGAAAGCTTGTGAGAATAAAATAGTCATGTCAATAAATAAAAAACAACAAATAGTTTCATACTACATATTTCATAATAAATATAAAAAAATTTGGTTTGAGACGGAACGGGCGGTATTGAAAATCTTCATCCCAATCCCATCTCACTCTAGATCGAGACGGGACGGGATCGGGATGAGATTGATCAATCCCAATAAGATTCGAAAAAATAAAAACCGGATCATGATCGCGGGATGTGATACCCACCCCTAATTCTATAGAGCTAATTCTAGAAATTCAAGTTGGTACTATTTTGTTTTGGATTTTTTCGTTGATTTACTTATTGTAATAAATGGGAGATGTTTGATCATTTATTTTGTAGGAAATGTGCAAATAAACTAGGAAAAAGATCGTGTAATAGGTTGTTTCATTGTTTCTATATAAGTAATTTATTTTTTCTGAAAAAATAATTATGTAACTATAATTTGTTCATCGAATTGGATAACTGAAGAACTGTCCTATTTGTATAGCAAGTATAAGTCTAAGGTTGATTGTTTCAATTGTTAAAGCATAATGTAAAATGTAAATTACTAGAGTTCTATAGGGTCACATGTAAAAAATATAATTAGTCCATAGCACCAGAGGCGTTTATTGGGGAGTGTTGCAGCCTGTAGGCAGACACAATGATCAAAGTGACAAGTGGTATGCTTATTGATTTAATTATAAGGTAGTCATGTATATGTTCATAGCTTAAGAATGGTTTTTTCACAGGTCATGACGAGTTTATAATGATAAAAAAAAGAGTAAACTTTAGAAGAAGAAAAAATTCAAGAAATTTCAACATCAAAGGACTAAATTTGTTTGAGAGTATCGAAGGCACAACATGTTGAAGGCACCAAGGGAAATTCTGCGTGGTTGGGTCAACGACACGAGTATACAATAGTAATAACATAATCCAATAGTTCACTGATGAACCCGTCTAATTGTCGAGGAAAACAGCAAGGGAGGGGGGGACCGTTCATCCCCCTTGGGATGCGCGCAAGGAAAATGATGGCACACATCTCGAGGAGGATGGACGCTCCCCCCACCCCCCCTCCCTCCCTCCCTCGTTGTTTTCCTCGCCCATTCCCTCGACAATTAGATTTCTTATTCACTAATAGCTAAAAGCATATGATTTCGTGAGTGATTATTGTTAGATCAAAAGAAATGTGATGGAAGGAAGAAATCAAACCTATATAATAATTTTTTTTTCATATTTGATATATTTAATAGATAAAAATAGAAAGAAATCAATCTCATTGTAGGGTTTTTTTTTCCTACTTTTCCATGCATGGACCGGAGAATTACAACTGATAAAAAGCTAACTAACGAAGAAAGTAAATGAAAGAATAGGGAAAAAGACTTCATGTACCTGAAAGTAATACTTGAGTTTGGGTGGGCTGTAAATCCGTGTCTGGGCTTGAACATGGTTTAACATTTCATTGCCAAAGTCTTGAAACCAAGCTATTTTTCTTAAAAAAGTATTTAAAATGGAACATCTAATCTCTTTGTTTGGCACTATTATGCTATGTGTGATTTGACTTGAAAATAGAACATCTTGTACAACACTACCATCTATCGAAATTTCAGAGGGTGAGAGTTGGAACTAAAATCCTCAAAAAACTTGTCTTGTTACACATTTTTTTAATAAAAAATTTAGTTAAAAAAGTTCCAGCCTTGTTATAGAAGAGTTTTCCATCCCATAAAGGAGATGAACTTCCACAACTTAGAGTGAAACGAGTTTTTCACTCCTCACACTTTGCTCATTGATGGGGTATTATTTTTTATTTATTTTTCAGAGGTGGAGAGAGAAGGTTATTGCATTGCACCCAATCATGTATGGAGTTGTTCTATGGTCTATGGAGCTGTGAAACTATCCAAGAAATTTTCTAATTCTAGAAATTTAAGTTGGTCCTATTTTCTTTTGGATTTTTTGTTTATTTACTTATTGTATGAATGGGAGATGTATGATCATTTATTTTGTAGGAAATGTGCAAATAAACTAGGAAAATATCGTGAAATAGGTTGTCTCATTGTTTATGTATAAGCAATATATTTTTCTAAGCAATTAAAAAAAATTAGTTATGTCACTGTAATTTGTTCATCGGATTGGAGAATTGAAGAACTGTCCTATTTGTATAGCAAGTATATAAGGTTGATTGGTTTTAATAGTTAAAGCATAATGTAAAGTGTAAATTACTAGAGTTTTACAGGGTCACATGTGAAAAGTATAATTAGTCCTTAGCACCAGAGTCGTTTATTGGGAAGTGTCGCAACCTATAGGCACGACGCAATGATCAAAGTGACAAGTGGTATGCTTATTGATTTAATTCTAAAGTAGTCATGTACGTGTTCATAGGTATGAAAGGTTTTACATAGGTCATGACGAATTTCTAATGATAAAAAAAGAAAGTAAACTTTGGGAATTCCTGCATTGAAGTCCATATAAACACTTTCCCAATGGCGACTGGGTACTGGAAGAGGTTCAGGCAACCCAATCGGGCTAACGACACAAGTATACAATAGTAATAACATAATCCAATAGTTCACTAATAGCTAAAAGCGAATGATTTTGGTGAGCAATTATTGTTAGATCAAAAGAAATGTGATGGAAGGAAGAAATCAAACATACATAATAAAAAAAAATTCATATTTGATATATTTAATAGAAGAAAATAGAAATAAATCAATCTCATTGTAGGGTTTTTTATTTTTATTTTTTTTTTTTCTACTTTTCCATGCATGGACCAAAGAATTACAACTAATAAAAAGCTAACTAACGAAGAAAGTAGATGAAAGAATAAGGAAAAAGACTTAATGTACCTGAAAGTAATACTTGAGTTTGGGTGGGCTGCAAGCCTGCAAAAACAAATAACAAGAGAATTTAAACAAATTAAAGTAGGATGACATGTTTTTGGCTTACCAATTTTTTTTATTTTTTAATATACTAACATTATTGCACGCACTCAGGACCCTGTCCCTAAGTAGATTAGAAGGAATACGGGCATCAGGGTCCTGCCAAAAATTTTGATTTTGGAGTCCCTAAATTTTAGATTTTATTTATAAATTAAGGCTTCAAAAATTAGTTATTGTTAATTAGTTGCTTAGTTGGTTTTAGTGTTGTGCATGTTTGGCAGTAATGACTATTGTCATGTTGGGGACACATCGGCATTTTGCAGCTGCATCGGCCCCAAAAATCTTGGGGACTCACTTTCAATTATTTAAAACTTGCATTTTGTTATCAACATTTAAGATGATGGCAATTTTGGTTTGGTATGTCAAACTCAACTTGTGCATATATCGACTGTTTTTTTAATTATATAAAAAAAAATTGACTCACATTTTTGCTTGACATGCATAAACAGGAGCACATTGAAATTCTTAATATATATTTACTTTAGTGAAAAATATAATTATTGAGCATATTTATTGGCATGGAAAGAAGGTGCATACAGTCGATGGTGTTATGGCCTAGTGGTTAGGGCTCTGTGGGTTTGTCCCCCACGTCCTAGCTTTGAATCCTGCATGCGGCATAGTTACTTTTTAATGGGTGTTGATCTCTAGGTCTTATGGGATCCTTAAAAACCCAGCTCGCCTATACGAGACATTGTGCCTCGTGAATAGTACGATTGCAAAAGCCTTATACCTGAACGAAATGACCAAAATGTCCTCTTGTCATTAAGTTAGAGAATGTGTGTTAGTTTTGGTATAAAGTGTAACATTGAGGGGGTATAAAGATAACTTTAGTGGAATGGCTTATTTTTTTAAAAACAAAACCATTTAACCGACACTTAGCCAAGCCGTTTAACTCGTGAAAACTCTCATTGGCTCAATTAATTTCCATTTTCTAAATACATGAATATTCATATTTATATTAAAAAAACACCTAATATTTTTTTATGTTTTATTTTATTTCATTTACAGAATTTTTATATGTATATAATATAATTATTTTGTTTTAGAGCTGTATTTTTATCTTTAAAGATGGTAAATAAGTTTTATTTTTATTTTTACTGTTTTATTATTGTATTTAAAAATTATACAAAATAATGTGTAAAAAATATTGTATAGATGAATCTCATTAGAATTCATTGTAAAAATAAATTCTCGGTTACCTTAATTGTTTCCTCCTTCAATTGTGGCATACACATGCATGCGTTAGATGGCTAGTATCGAATTACTTGCACAATGTTCTTTCAAACATCAAAATTTGTCAACGTTTTGATATAGAAGCAAGAAGTTACGTGTCATGTGACTTTTGATATGGAAGTAATACATGCCAAGTGACTTTTTCTAATTTTTAGTTTTATTAATATGGTGGGTCGTCAAACATAACCATGCATAATAGGTGTCAGATTGTGAATAAGTCAATCTTATGGGCTACTTTGGGAAATTACAAAATTTATGATGAAGCAAGACATTACTATTCGTTAGGGGGGTGGACACTCTTTACATACGCGTATATTCAATATTTTTAAAAAATAATAAGTGTAAATTAAAAGTTTAGGAGATTTGACTAAAGATTTTTATGTAATAAGAGCATCTCTATGCAAATTAAAAATAATAAGAACATTTCCAATGATAAAAGTTAAAATTGATATCATATTTTAGTTTAAAGCTAAATTTAAGGATCCTCTATTTCTTCACTACTCCAACCTCATTGGCTACTTTAACATTTTTATCATTATTTAAATAATTTTTTTTTCATTTTTTATATCAGTTTAATTTCAATTATACTATTATTAATTTCAACTTAATAATATAATTATACTATTATTAATATATACTGTTATTAATTTCAACTTAAATATATACTATTGCTAATTTCAATTATACTATTATTTAAATAATTTTTTAATTATACCATTATTAATTTCAATACGTGTACGCGACTGTTTGACTCGGTTGCACTAACTTGTACGCGACTGTTTGACTCGATTGCACTAATTTTAGTTTACATATTTAATTTATAAAAGTTACGTAGTGTACACAACCACTATTTTTTAACTCTGAAACAACAATACTTAATTACAATGAGTAAAATAAATGACTTCTAGCCTCTTCCCCATCTTTTATATTCATCTGCTTGGTAGTTGTTCTTTTGAGCAACCAAACAATGGATTTATAACTTCAATTATTGAAATAAAATGAAAATAGATGTATTTCTAACTTCTAAGAGCACTGCAATAGTTGTAAATAAAAAAAATTTCAAATCTAGTGCATATTCAATGTACATGTATGAACCCAAGTTCAAATATCAATGATTTTTATTTTTATTTTGCTCAAATAAATAAGGGCACTCAATAAAATAATTTTCATATAAAAAAAGGTAAGTTAGTGTTACACATTTTAAGTTAGTTCAACAAAAACGTATGATTTGGTGAGTGATTATTATTAGATCAAAAGAAATGTGACGGAAGGAGGAAATCAATCTATATAATCAAAAAATTTCATACTTGATATCTTTAATAGAAGAAAATAGAAAGAAATCAATCTCATTAGAGGTTTTTTTTTTGGTTCTGCTTTTCCATGCATGGACCAGAGAAATACAACTGATAAAAAGCTAATTAACGAAGAAAGTAAATGAAAGAATATGGAAAAAGACTTGATGCACCTAAAAGTAATACTTGAGTTTATGTGGGTTGCAAGTCTGCAAAAAACAAAGAACAAGAGAATCTATATTACAATTCATATAGGTATTTTCAGTGACGGAGTCAGAATTTTCATCTAGATGGAGCAAAATATAGCATATCTTAATTGAATTAATTAAATTATATATATAGACGCAAATTTTTGAGTTTTGAAAAATAATAAATTTAAATATGGTGAGACATCTTTTAAATGCACCAATAAGAATTGGTCTCCAAAGACAAATTGCATGTGATTTCTACATTGAATAACTATTCGGTGGACATTTATACTTTAATATACATACCTAATTTGTTTTTGTAAATAATAACAAAAATTAGAGAAAACAAAATACATTACAAATAATAGATATCAATGTTTAGTTAGTTTTATATATATAACAAATAAAGATATATTTAGGGATTAACAATTATTCCATATAGTTGAAAAAGCCATTTGGGATTGATAATAGCATGTTTACTTTTCTTGGGGGCTATATTGAAAAATTAAAGTAGGATGACATGTTTCATTGCTTACCAACTTTATTTATATATATATATATATACTAACACTATTGCACGCACTCAGGACCTTGTCCCTTACTAGATTGGAAGGAATAAAAGTATCAGGGTCCTGCGAAAATTTTAATTTTGGGGTCCCTAAATTATAGATTCTATTTATAAATAAAGGCGTCAGCAATTCTATTTATAATTTTAGTGTTGTGCATGTTTGGCTGTAATGACTATTGTCATGTTGGGGACACATATTGGCATTCCACATCGGGACCCAAAAATCTAGTGGGCACACTTTTGATTATTAAAAACTTTTGCATTCTTTTTCACCAATTTCTCCCTTCTCAGTCCCTCCAGAATCAGATCAAAATCTTATTCATATAATTCAACTTCATCTTCTCTCGTCTTCAGACTCACACTACTTTTTCTGGATTCACATAATGAAGGACATCATTTCAGTGCCGAGGAAGGATGTATAAAAAAATGAGCGGGGCATTTAAGTTCATCAAGAGAAAAATCACTTCTCATCTTGCTAGGAAAAGAGAATTCTAATTTTATTTTTATTCAGTGATGGGTTGGAGTTTTTGAATTTTAAGTGAGGGCATTTTTTGAAAAACTAAACATGATGGAGGCATGTCGCTGGGCAATTTTCCTTCTAAAGTTTAGATAAGGGCTGTCTATGGAATCATTATTCTTTAGTTTGTTTATCAAGAAAACTTTTAAAATGCTGGGTAGATAAGTAGGTCAATACAAATGTTAAAATCTAACAAGATCGTTCTTATAAGTTAATATAAAATTTGAGGCAATGATGTGAAATTGGAGGGAATAAATTTTAAGGTCGGCTGAGCCTGAACATGCAAATTAACCAACGACCGCCTAAACAAGAAGCATTTTCATTCAAGAAAGATTTCAACAATATATGCTCATGAAGAACAACAACTTCCTACCTCTCATAGCCAATAAATGGATTCAAATTGAATCACATAGAATTTGGTGTGATTTAACATAAGTTTCGTAATATAGCAACGTACAGATGTAGTGATCCATCAATTTGATATAATTTTATAATCATCAAGGTTCCAGACAAAAGTTATTTACTACGATTAATGCATATCCTACTATGTTGTGATGATTTGCATGTCATCCATTTATTTTTCATAGATGAGAGAAGTATATAGAAACAGAAGTAAAAAAGAAGAGAAGAAACTTACAACAATAGTTGGCAGTTGAAAAAAAGAGTTCAACTACAAAATGCAAGGCAAAAGAAAAGATATGAGACGAGAAACCAGTAGGATGATTAATTATGGGAAACCTTTTATAGAGAGTAGGCCATAGGGGCATCATTCTATTGGAAGTCATTTAACACAAGGAAAAGAAAAGAATAAAGATAATAAGATCTCTCATATTTATGAAGTGAGACTTATGTATATGAATATGTGGGTGTAAATGAGATCATGTGAGAAATGCAATTGTGTCTATTAGCTTGTCTAGGGGAGTAATATTATTGCAAATATCTTTGTAGATGTAGATACTACAATATTTATATACTTGGCTATGTTTAACACCTGACTAGGTATTATTCATAGGAGGAGCTTTTTAGAACTTGAGAACCATGTTTACTTGTGCAAGAACTCAAGAATGTACTCCAAGAAACAATCGATATAGACCGTAATGAACTTGTTCCTATTTTCTTACAGGTTTGAACTACAATTTTGAAGTTGAAATTCTAAGTAGAACATAGCTCAAATCTTTTTCCGAGGAAATCAACTCTCTTAGAGCCTCTTTATCTTCTTTTTTTATTTATTGGTATAAGGGGGAAACACCCAAAAATACTTTTGGGCGTTTGATCATTTCTCTAGATTTTTTTTTAATATCATTTCTCTTGTTGAAATTGCAGTCTTTGTCATGCAATTTACTTGCAACAAAGTATCAGATATGTCAAAAAATAAAATCATGAAGCTAGAAAACAAAATTGGGAAGCTGAGCAGAGAAACTTTGGAGCTCATCAAAAGAAAACGTGTGAATATATATATATGAATTCTGCCTTGTGTTTGGTACATTTAAGCAGCGTTTCTCAATTAAAAGTCTTGAGTACCAGAATCGGACCCTATGACAATAAAACTGATACAACAATAATTAATTAAGAAAAGATGGGCAAGTTTTTGGAAATGCTCCGAAATATCAACTAGGGCTGAAAACCGAATCGACTTAGGTCGGTTTTAAAATTTTTAAACCGAAATCGAACCGACCATTAACAAAATCGATTCGAAATCGAACCGATTCTAATTTATCCAAACCATAATCGAACCGACTAAAATTGAACTAAAATCGAAATAAAACCGAACCGATCGACTATTTTAAATATATTGTATTATTTACATATAAAAAATATATAATTTATTATAGATATTCGATCGATTCGGTTTGGTCAGTTAAAATCACATAAAAACCGAAAACCGAACCGACTACTTCGATTTAAAATTTTTTAAAACCGAAATCGATCCGAACCGAATTTAAACCGAACCAAATTTAAATCGAACCGATTGATTCAATTTAAATTGATTCGATCGATTTAATCAATTTTTTGTTCGGCCCTAATATCAACCGTGGCAAATCCTATCCAATACACCAACAGGACAAAAAGCTGTGAAGTTCAACATCTCCTCTTCAAATAACAAACCGACCGACCTGAATCAGCTTGAGCCATGTGGCATCTAGAGGAGACTTTTGTGTCCAAATAGTAAATGATGAACTCATTCATATTAGGGTCTCATCATATCTTTAACTAAAGAAGGGTAGTAGCGGGGGCCCAAAAAGACTCTTAATCATTCATTCACTTCAAAAGAAGTCCGCTACGCCGTTTGTGGGCCCCCACAACTACAATATCTTCTTACACAGATTATGCAATACTTTTTTTTGATTGAGACTAATTTTATTTGGGATTTCATTAAAATAGTTCCTTTGCGAAAATTGAAATGATGCTTTTCTCATTTAATGATTTGGTGACTATTGTTCGATCACAGAAGGTAGAAATTAAACCTATTTAATCCAAAATATTCATACTTGATATCTTTAACAGAAGAAAGTAGAAAAAATCATATATATATTAAATAAGTCTTAAATAAATGGAAATTCATTTTAGATTAAATTAATACCCAACAAATTTTCTAAAATTTTATTTTATTTCATTTTAAGAAATTTTTTTATGTATATAATATAATTATTATGTTTAAAGGTGTATTTTATCATTAAAGATGGTAAATCAGTTTAATTTCTATTAGTATTGTTTCATTATTGTATTTTAAAATTAAACCAAATAATACATGTAAAAAAGTTGTATAATGAATCTCATTAGAATACATTGTAACAATAAATTCTCAGTTACCTTAATTATTTCCCCTTCAAATGTGGGCATGCGTTAGATGGCTAGTATTGAATTAATTAACACATAGTTCTTTCAACAATCAAAATTTGGATATAGACGTAAGAAATTATGTGTCAAGTGACTTTTTCTAATTTTGACTTTTATCAATACGCTGGGTCGTCAAACATAACCATGCATAATAGGTGTCTAATTTTGACTTATGGACCGCTTTGGGAAATTAAAAATTTTACAATGAAATAATACACATTACTATTCACTAGGAGGTGGACGAGCATTATTTCTTTATTTTACTTTTAAAATTTACAAGTGCAAATTAAAATTTTAGGAAACTTAGTTAAAGTTTTTAAAATTATAAATTTTAATTTTTACTTTAAATTGATTATTTTTAATTTTTATATTAATCTATTATCATTATCGTACAATTTTGAAACCCAATCTGCATTCGAAATGTCCGTTGAAAGTTTTGATTTTTGATGAATAATGGGTGAAGACACTTAGAGTGTGTTTGGTATGCCATATCAGTTAAAATCATAATCGAAAAAATCGAACCCATCATATTAGTTTCAAATTTTCAAAAACCGAACTTCTACTTTATGGTTTCTAACATAACATGCAGATTGTTTAGTCAAATGGAGATGAAGATGAAAAGTTGTTTCAGAAACACATATAGAGAGAGGACAATAGAAAGAAATCAATCCATTATTATATTTATGTAGAGAATTATTTGATTCAAAGCTGATAAATAAAAATAGAAGAAAGGTGACTTACAACAAGAGGAAGAGGAAAGTGATTAGTTGATTGAAGTTGAGGTGCGCTGCAACTGCAAAACACAATACAATTCACAACAAGGGGAGAATTTTAGAGGAGATAAAGATGATAGAAAAAGCAAGCAAAGTCAGTCAACAGGAATGGGGAAAAAGGACGTAACAATGTTAAAAGAAGAAAAGTTGTTGCAATAATTAAATTGGTGGGGACAAAATTTAAGATTGTGGAGATTAGATGATGGAAAAAGCATGGAAAGTCTGTCAACAGGGATGGGAAAGCGGACATAACAAAGTGAAAAGTTCAAAAGTTGTTGCAATAATTAAATTGGTGGGGACAAAATTTAAGATTGGTGGGGATGAGATGACAGAAAAAGCAGGCAAAGTCAGTCAACAACAGAGAATGGGAAAAGTAGAAAAAAACATGGTAATGTGAAAAGAAGAAAAGTTGATGCAAAAATTGAATTGGTAAGGACAAAATTTAGGATTGGTGGGAACAATTTTGGAGGAGATGAGATGATGGCAAAAGCAGGCAAAGTCGGTCGGGAATGGGGAAAGTGGAAAAAAAAAAAAAAAAAACATAATAATGTGAAAAGAATAAAAGTTGAAGCAATAATTGAATTGGTGGGGACAAAATTTACGGATAAGAACGTATGATTTTGGTTTTTACTATATAAGAGTTATAGTTTCTTATCGACTTAATAAATGGTATAGATGTGTTATATATATACGAGTTTAAATTTATATGATACAATGTATTTTAAAATTGTGCGGATAGTTAGTTTGAATAGTTAGCTTGAATCCAAAACAAAATAATATTGTATCATCTAAATCAGACCCAAATAATGACAATATTGTATCAAGTGGAATTACCTTTTTTTCGAGACTTTGTACTGTTGAGAGATTTTGAAAATTTTCAAATAAAAATCGATTCAAGCTTTTCCGTTGAGTTTCTTCTCTTTTCTTTCTTCGATTAAGGCGATGATGGGGAGAGGGAACCTCGTAAATTTTCTCTTAAATTTCGTTTTCACTTTTTTTTTTTAAATCAAAACGAGTGCGAGGAGGCTCCCTCGCTATTTAGAAAAACTGAATGTGAAAAAAAGAAAAGTTGATGCAATAATTGAATTGGTGGGGACAAAATTTTGGATTGGAGCATATGATTTTGGCTTTTAGTATACATCTTTATTTCTTCAATTCAAGTTGCGTAATCATCCCTGCTCTATTTCTTTTAGAACTAATTAATGTTCAAATTTTGCATTCGTCATTGTTGATTTGCTCATTGTAATATTTTGAGTGGACGGGCTCTGAGATCGACGAGTTACTTTGTGTGAGCGGGTTTTGAGATCGAAAGTTTCATGTGTAAGCGGGCTCAAGAGGCTGACAAACTATCAAGTGTGGGCGAGCTCAGAGACTGACAGACTACCTCAGTTAGAGGTGGGCACGGGACGGGATGGGACGAGATATACTCATCCCTATCTCATCCCGTTCATACGAGATCGGGACGGAACGGGATGGGAAAAACCTCATCCCGACTTCGTCCCATCCCAAACGAGTTCTGGACGGGACGAGATCAGCGTGCTGCCTATGAATGTTGCAAAGATTATCATTATATAAAAGCGTGAAAAATAATTTCTTATAATTAGATATAAATGTAGTATGCAAATATAAGGATAGTCACTAAATCCCTAACAATGAAGTCGAGTGGGCTGACTTTTAGAAAATGACATGATAAATGGGACCCACTAAGAGTATTGTGTCGTTATGATAGTCTTCCAACTGATTTTACAATTTCATTATTATGGGAAACAAAATTCATGATTCCTTGACAAAATGACATTTCATTTTTTTTTAGAAAATAAATATAGACTTATAAGAGATGCTCTAACATATTCATATTGGTTTACCATCAATACATATATTGTAATTAAAAAAATTTATTTTTACAGTCCGAGACATCTCAAATTTTTGGCTCTGCCCCTGAATGTTCCCTTCTGAATATGTATTACTCAGTTAATTGTTATTTTTCATCTTCATCTGAGTATTATCAATATTTTGAAGTTAAATAATTGGAGCCACTTTTATTGAGAATCCAAGCAACAGTCTGTTATCTTTATCTTGCTCAATGAATATTTATTTATTGAAGTAACATTTTTGTTACCACTGCAAACACCATGAGTTTATGTCAGTCATCTGTAAGTTTATATGAATAAAAATAAATAAATAATAAATATTAATAATAAATATTAAAAAATAAGCTCGGGACGGGACGGGATCGCGGGATGGGATGCCCACCCCTAACCTCGGTATTATACTCTCACATTACCTAAGTGAGTGATATATATATATATATATATGGGTTTGAATCTACATGATACAACACATTTCAAAACCATACAGGTAGTTAAGTTGGACCCAAAGCAAAAAAAATATTGTATCATATGAATCAAGTCGTAACACTCATCGCCCTTTGCTATGCTTATCACATCTTTCTCACAATCTGATTAGTTTAAAACTAAACAAAAGAAAGAATTTTCTTTTTCCCTTTCACATATCATTGGACCGACCCAGAAGTTCATTGCCTACACATCCAAAGGGGAATTCTAATTGGCGAGGAAACGGACGAGGGAGGGGGTGCAACCATCCATCCTCTTAAAATGTGTGCCTTCACGCGTCTCGAGAAGAGTGAAGGGTTGCACCCTCACCCGTTTCCTCACTAATAAGACAAATATCCAAATATTGAGCTCAAAAACAATACACAAACCTCAAAAATTGCACTGTAAGTTCAAATCCAAACTGACATCCCAATCAATTAGGCTAGCATCCAAACGCCCACAATTACTTTGAAAGTTGAAAATCCAAATTTAGGTGGACAACCAAAGAACTTTATTAATCAGCTCACAATACCCTAATTAGCCTCCCAAACACAAATAAGATTTTACTTTTTTGGAAGGCAAGCTTGAGTTTTTATAGTCAGTGACCTATGGTATAACTCCCACACCCCTGCCACTGAGCTCGTAGACTATTGGCTAATAAGCTTTTATTGCTTTAACTAAATTAAACCATGTAAACTTGGTACAAACCACAATTTCAAATCATGACTGTCTTCTTAGCCAACTAATTAGGATCAAGATTCACCTCTCTAAAGTCTAAATACATAAATTATCTAGATCTTTAATTTCTTCCAAGTTATGTAGAATCATATGCTACCAATGATCAATTTTCCATGTTATTTAAAAAAAATCCCCTCGAAACCACTTCATGGCTATTGTAGAATCAATTACTTGGGAGAACTGATCATACAAATAGAATCATAATACATATTTTGTGAAAAATATTCCCTCAAAATATTTTGTGATATCCACTCCATGCAGTGCTTGCAAAACATGGTTCCTAGGCTCATTCAATAAAGATTGCCTAAGAAAAGCCCTTTTTCATGTAAAGTCTGTTTTTGGGTGGTTAGACTTGGTTTGTTGCACAATTTACTCATGACAGGTCGTGCAAAAGTGGTTTTCATATATATTGTGATGTACCTCTTTGTAATTGTTAACCGCAACTTGTTCCTTTAGCTGGCAAATGATTAGAGTATCAAATTTAGCCTTTTTATAATTGTTTATAAAGTACCAGGGAACCAGGTTTGGCAAATGATCAAAATTTCAAAGTGTTTGTGTATCTCGAGTAGTACTCAGTATACGAGTTTGACTACTCAAGTCGTTGTTGGCTCCACTAAGTCGTAACTATCGCACTAATTCGACCTCGTTCGAACTTGTAAAACACTTCCTCTTGCTATTAAGGAGTAGATAATTCTCTATAAAAACCTTCGTGACAACTCCTCATTATTTGACGAGACTATTCAAGCTAACACTATTCTAACAGTGTTTTCACAATTAACGTCCACAAAGTGTTGAGAACGACTTTTGTTGCAATTATTATTTATGATGCACTTCCATCATCATCAACAACAACAACAAAACCAATCCAGTGCTCAAGGGGAACTTGCTAATAATGACGTGTCTAGAGTTGCATCCTTCATTAGTCTTCTTGCTTTTACGCACTTCGGTTCTTCGAGAGTTTTTGGAGTTGATAGCTTGGAAAAAGGGATTGTAACCGGCTCAAGGGAGCGAGATGGCTCTTTCGCAGAAGACTAGCATTGAATTGAGTCTAGAGAATAATTTTGGAATGGTTCTAGACGAGAGGTCTTCCACATTCAAAAGTAATATTCATTATGATCGGACTCATAACTCGGTTGATTTTGGGCTTATAGTAGTTTTGGATCCTACTTTCATTCCACGCATAAATGATGCTTTGGATCCAAGTTTCATTCCCCACATAAATAATGCTGGTGGTGCAGCTTGGTTGCCCTGGTGCGCAGAGGACAATGCAATAGATAGTGCTGGTACTATTGCAACAAGCACAGGAGGGATCTGAATATGTGTTTGGAATGCATTTGTTTTGGAGTTTGGATGGTTTATGATCACCATTTTTTCTTTTCACTACCAGTGGCGTTTGGCTTGAAATTTGACCCTCGAGAGGTACCTGCGAGTGGAACACTCTTAGTTGCAGAGGAGTGCGAGGGGAAGGAGAAAAAGGAAAGGATGGTGAACATCCACTTATAAGCGATGGGGGCATACATCCACTTGTCGTTGGAACTTAAAATCTGCAAAACCATAACGAAAACAGATAATTAGACTGATGAACCTATTGCTGATATACAATATCGAAAAGCGGCATTGAGACATGAATTTGAAACCACATTTCTTACCTTGATTTGAAGTTGCAAAAACTTAACATACTCAACAGCTTCTTCGAGCATTGTACTGATGTCAACCTATCAAATGATCCAGAAAGATTTAGTCCTAAGGTTTTCCTTCTTAAACTCAATCTTGTAAGAACAATGTCACATTATTCTTTAGACAAACTCACCTTTGTTCCATTAGGTAAAAGGTTCTGTAAAATCCTCAACCGTTCGTTTATTCTTTCTCTCCTTTTCTGTAAGATGATAACACGTGAGGTTTAGTTGATAGGAAATAACTACATCTTAACAGAAGATTCATCATTTCTTTTCTTGTCGTAAAGGATGAATATATGTAACAGTCTTGTAGTTACCCGCGCATAGAGGCTCCGTGGGTCAGTCGCTGACCCTCTACTTGCTCTTGCTTTTTCATTCAGATTGAGTGATCCAGACCCTTTGGAACATGAGGTTGTTCCACCATTTAGCTCCAGAGAAGCATTTGAGTCATCCTCCGAACTGTCACTGCTAGACGTCTGCCCATTCAAACCAACATTAGTCTCTTATTCGTCAATGCTAGCATTGGCAAGCTTCTGCTTCTTCTTAGGCAATGCATTCTTCTTTCTCTTAACAACCTGCATTCATGCAATGATAAGGAGAGGTTCGAAAATAAAACAAAAAATTTCCTTGACACCACAAAGATGCTTACATCAGAAACCCGGGAGCTCTTCTTCACATTCTCAGACAAGTTGGGCTCGGCTTTATATTCAAAGGATGAATGCAGTTCTTCGAACTTCGGTCTTCTCTTCTCTGTGTCGAGTCTGGTTTGGGGAGAGCTTCGGTCTCTTCTCTATGTCAAGATGGGTTCGGGGAGAGGGTGATTTCGGTCTTCCCTTGTCTGTGTTCTCTCTCTAGTTTTCTCTGTTTCTCTGTTTTTTTGGTCCCTCCCTCCCTCTTAAATTTCAGCAACGAAATTCAGATTTTTCGCTCTTTTTTTTTAAACAAAGCTCGGGCACGTGCGATGGAGCCTCCCTCGCCCATTCCCTCGCCAATTTCCTCGACATTTAGAATCTCTCATGTGAAGGTGAGCATGGATGGGGCACCATATCTGAGGAAGATTGACCTCAAAGTCTACAAAAGCTACCAAGAACTCCTCAAGGCATTGGAGGACATGTTCAGGTCACAATAGGGAAGTACTCAGAGAGAGAAGGGTACAATGGGTCAGAACATGCACCTACTTATGAAGACAAGGATGGTGATTGGATGTTGGTGGGAGATGTTCCATTTGACATATTCATTACGTCATGTAAGAGGTTGAGAATCATGAAGGGGTCAGAAGCTAGAGGTCTGGGGTACTCTGGTGTATGATCAAAACCATGCATGACATAAAAATAGAGGAGGAGAAGTGAAAGAAGAGAAGAAGAAGATGAAACACAGCTTGGGTCTCCAAAGAGAGCACAATAAAGGAAAGATAAGAGAGATGAAGAAGAAATTTGTTCAATTTTTACTACTGAGTTGTGAAAATAGGATGTTGATGATGGATGAGCCATGTTTTGCTTTATAATAATCTCGCAAACTCCATATAGAGAGATTGATCTTCATCATAGGGTGGTGATATTTGCTTTCCAGGCTCTTGTACAAATCTTGAGTTTTGCTTGTGTTATCAAGAAAGGGTATTTTGATGCTTATAAAGCTTGATTTTATGATTACATTGCAAACAATATACTATACGATTGTAAGAACATCCTCAGATCAATGGGATTTAGTGCGTAGGAGTTCGATAATTTGGGGGTAAATGTCTTGAATAATTGGAGATGCTCAAGACTCTCTTACAGATGTTGAAACCAAGTTTCAAAGTCAGAAATCAAATTTCATATCAAATAAATCAATTTCACAGAAATTCAACTTGTTATGTATCAAAACTCCAATCAAATGAATTTGTCAAGAATTTCGTAAAACTTTGTTGCGGAATTATGGTTAAGACATCGACTTTAGAAATCAGCCTACAATCTATAGGAATTTTGTATTTTGATTGTTTCATCCGACTTGATCGAACAAATAATGATCAACATGTGGAAGGGGATTGATCATGAACCACTTTGGGGATCTTGTTCTAAGGGTATGATAAACAAATTGAAGCCCATTTGATGATCATGTATGTTACATCCATGATTTCTTTGAGATATGGTCAGAAAATTTACAAGAAAAAATAAACCCTACGTCATTGAAATAGTCATCATTTCCTCTGTTCATATATTTTAATGCAACGCCCTGTCCATATATATTTTAATTCAACTGATCAAATTATTAATGGACAAGAGTTCAATGAAAGTTATGTAACCATTGGAAACAACCTTCGAATTAGGCTTTTTGATGCAATCACCTTACAACTTTTTGTTTAACACCACCACCTGCTGAGTAATATTACCAATATAAACCCCTCTCTCAATCACTCTAAAAAAATCTCTCGTTTCTGCCACTTTCAAAGGTTTCTTCTTCTTCTATCCCAATCTCCCAACCTTCGTTAAGTTGACATTAACAGCCACCCACATCTCACATCTTCTTTTCACTACTCTCTCTCTTTCACTATTGGCATAGAATTACAAGCCATTAACCACTCAAAACCTAGGTCGTTGGCTTAAACGCAAACAAAGTTTGGAGTTGTGCAATTTTATGCATTTTATAGGAGCTGTTGCGGGGGATCCTTTTGCTTGCTTTTTACGATTTGCTGCGAGTCCGTCTTCGTGTTGGTGCTCAAAGTTGTTGTGATTGCTATCATTCAACGAAAGAGGTTGTAGTGTTTTGTATAGTGTTTTGTCTTTGGTTGAATCATACAATGTTGGTGTTTTTGTTTTTGTTTGAATAATGAATTGAAATCACCTTAGATAATAATCAATGACATGACATTGCACTAAACAAAGTCATCCAAGCGCACTAAAAATCAATAAATGAAATCGCCCTAAAAATATTCACAATCACATAAAAATCACGCCAAATTTGCAAAAATACACCTGAAGTGAAAGAAGCTTTAAAAAGAATGAAGACAGAGAAGGCCGTTGGATTGGATGATATACCAATTGAAGCATGAAAATGTCTGGGAGAAGTTGGGATTCAATGATTAACTAAGCTCTTTAATAGGATTTTGAAAATTAGAAAAATGCCAGATTTATGGAGGCATAGCATTGTGGTACCAATTTATAAGAACAAAGGGGATATCCACAATTACTCGAACTATAGAAGGATAAAGCTTATGAGTCATACGATGAAACTTTGGGAGAGGGTTATCGTTAGAGAATAGAAGTCTACCTATGTTACAACATAGAAAAGTGTCACAGAATAGAAAAATGTTACAGAATGGGTTAGGAAGACTTTCATATTGTATTTTGGTTTCCTAAGTTTGGTTAGGTTTCTTATTGTATTTTGGTTTCCTAAGTTTGCTAGGTTTCCTATTTCTATTAGGTTATGTCAAAGTTGGCCCTATATAAGCTTGTATTCTATTCAATGAATGGAGAATAATATTTTCAATATAATTCTTTACAGTTATAGAACGATGACTTAGGCGTTTAACCACGGTTTCAGAGAATCAATTTGGATTTATGCCTAGTAGGTCTACTACGGAGGCCATCTTCCTGCTTAGGCAAACTATAGAAAAATATCGAGAGGCGCGTAAGAGTTTGCATATGATTTTTATTGATCTGGAGAAAACATATGATAGGGTCCCCAGGGAGTTAATTTGGTGGGTACTTGAAAGGAAGAAAGTGTCTCAATGTTATGCCGATATCATTAAGGATATGTATGAAGGAGTTGTAACAAGTGTTCGCTCAGTAGGTGGGATGTCCAGTGAATTTTCAGTGTCAGTAGGACTACATCAAGGGTCGGCGTTAAGTCCATATCTCTTTGTTTTGGTCATGGATGAGTTGACGAGACATCTGCAATAAAGATGTACCTTGGTGCATGTTATTTATAGATGATATTGTCTTAATGGATGAGACTAGTGCAGGTTTAGGTCAGAAATTAGTTAAGTGGCAGGAGGCTTTAGATAGTAAAAATTTTAGAATTAGTCGTTCGAAGACGGAGTATCTAATGTGCAACTTTGGTTGTGAACCACGAGGGAGAAATAATGCAATTGAGATCGAAGGTGTAGAGGTCCCAGGGTGTGAGACTTTTCGATATCTAGGATCTATAATTCAAAAGAATGAGACTATTGGAGAAGATGTAGACCATAGGTTAAAGCTGGTTGGTTGAAATGGAGAATGGCGTCAGGAGTATTATGCGATAGAAGAATGTCTGTAAGGCTAAAAGGGAAATGCTATAAGACAATTGTTCGATCAGCCATGCTATACGGTTCAGAATGTTGGGCTACTACGGGACAACATACACATAGGATGGCAGTAGCAAAAATGCGTATGTTAAGGTGGATGTGTGGTAAAACTCGTAAGGATAAAATTAGAAATGAAAGAATTAGGAGATACTTAGGTGTAGCGCCCATAGAGGACAAAATTAGAGAAATATGTTTAACTTGGTTTGGTCATGTGCGGAGGAGACTAAACACGACGCCAATTAGAAAATGTCTAGATTGGCAAGTTAATAGAGGGTGTAGACGGAAGGGGACGACAGTTGAAAACTTGGATGAAGGCGATGAATGAAGATATTATTGAGCTTGGATTAAGCGAGGATATGTGGGAAGATCGCATTATTTGGAGAACCAAAATCCATGTAGCTGACCCCAAAAATCTCGGAATTGGGCTTTGATGATGATGATGACACCTGAACCTTTGGGCTGAACCTTTGGGAGTCATAGTAGTTGCTCGGAAAGAAAAGTTGTGGTCGTTGCATCATGTTGCAAACAATTGTGACAAATTGAATTTTGAATTAAAAAGAAAAAAAAATGTTTTAGATAAAAAAAAAAAAAGGGCCAAGATGTGTGTTGTTATCAGTTACTGATTTTCACACCATGGCAAATAGAATGGTTTTCTCACTATAAATTTTAAATGACCCACTTGGAAGACATGAAATTATGAGTACCATCTCTTTACCGTTAACATTAGTCGATCATACACCCAACCAAAAAGTGGTTTATATGACTATTTCCTTCTACCATCAACTCATTGCTCTGTTAACTATAAGATGTGATTTTTTCACTGGCCAGGGGATATGTTTTCACAGTTGGCGTCCACAGAGTGCTGAGTACAACTTCTGTTGCAAGTGTTGTGTGTGAAGCTAATAATGAAGTATCTCAAGTATGTGACTTCTTCATTACTCTTCTTACTTTTACCCATTTCAGTTCTCCGAGAGTTTTTTAAGTTGATAACCTGGAAAAAAGGATTGTCACAGGCTCAAGGGACAGAGATGGCTTTGACGCAACAAGCCACGCATTGAATTAAGTCTAAAGAATCATTCTGGCGTATCTTGTCTCTACCACAAATTCTTTTCCTTGTTTAACAATAATTGTTATTTTTCCAGAGTGCCAAATGCGAGCATGACGTCATTGCGGACATAAAGCCCCAGGATATGAACCCCAGAAATAGGGTGGCCCTATGCAAGCATTTATGGATTTTATTTTCCCCATCTCTCCCATGAAACAACATTTGCATTTCAAATGGAGCCAGCTTCTCTACTCTTCCAAGTGCAATCTGTTCAGCAGTGTATCTTCACTCAAATAAAGCTTCAATCTTTCTTTTCTTTTTTACAATCAATGCACCTAGATCAAGCAATTGTGAGAATAGGAAGGAACATCTTTTCATTTTCAAAAGTTTATTCCCAGTCCCTGGCAATACAGTTATTATTTGACTGTAGCAATTCACCAAATCTCCAAAGTGAGTTGCCAAGAGAGACTTATTTTTCTGTATTTTATACCCCCATTTTAGGAAATGCAAGCCTTCACTAGTAAATTTCATTAACAACTACTTTTGTCGTAAAAAATTTTAAGCAAACAAACTTGTAGACATCAAAAACTGCAATAAATTCTAACAATTTAGCTTCACATCTTGCGACTAGCGCAAGCAACTCAAAACACTAAAGTTTTGTTGTCCAATACAGTCAGTTCAGTTCCATTTAAATTGACTTCAACATATGCTCTTTACATCTTTGTCACATAAGGGATTAAGCATTGACGTAGATCAGAAACAAATAAACCCATCCAGAAAATTACATCACAGGGAAATACATTGTCATCCCAACTACCAAAACTTCAGAAGATAATAAAGCACCTCCCCTGAAATTAGCAAAGAGCATACAATCAGTTCAAACTATTGCGTAACAACCAGAATTTAACCACTGAATCATAATCTTCTCTGACAAGTCCAAACAACTAATTTTTGCTTGTTTTTGAACATTAATACAAAAGGAAATCTGTCATTTTTCTTCCTAATTTTGCACACAGGTCGATATATGGTAAAATTTGTTTCTTTACATGAGATTCCATGTTTGCACATAGTGGGTATATCTGTGGAAATGCAACACGATACCTGTGTTTTCGTCTGAGAAGACAATTTGAGTCTGAACCAGCTTAACATATCCACCTGGAGGTCCTGGACATGGTAACTATTATAAATGAATTAGTTCACATGTATATAAATAAAGGGAAATAGCAGAAAATTTTGTATTGGTGTTTCTCAATTGAAAATTACTTACTTTCTCCGCTTTCCTTTGCAATAATCTCTATTACCATCAGCACACTCCAATCCTTGAGACTCCATGAATCACCCCCGTCCCTAATTCAAAATATTCATCAATAATTTGTCTATGAATCACTCCATGAAACCTTAAACTTTACGATTTATGAGTCACTAATACTGCTTCTCGCCATAATCAATTTCAGACTCATCAAGTAAAACAGTTTAACTATACTTTCTAATTTAATTTTACAAATCAAGTTCTTTTGTAACAAAACAACAGAAACATAAGAAAATATATCTGCATAAATAAACCATGCAAATAAAACCAATTATTTCTTCCAAAAAAAAAAAAAAGTAATTTGACCTTAGCTTTTACCTGTGGCTTGCAGTGAATGAAGATTGAATATGTAAGGCTTCGCCATAGCTTATGTGCTCTTATAGAAAGCAATCACTCTCAGATGTTGCACCCCCTGAAAGTTGTCAACTTCAACTTTGGCAATTTCTCAAGTGTTGAAAATGATCCTCTTTTGCCTCACTCTGTGGAGTGGAGTGTGGGAGATGATGTGCCAGTCGTCGCCGCTGTCCCTCTTGCATCGTTTGTGCAGATCAGGATGGCAGTTTTTAATCTCCAAAGATTTAAGAGAGGTGAGGTGTTGGAGACACTGTCAAAGCATTCTCAGATTCTCGCACCAAGCTATTTTCTAAGATTGAAGAAAGTTGAGGTGTTGGAGTGATTCTGGAAGTATCAAAATGATGTACAGAGTTCAGTTAAAACAAGCTATCAGATAGTAATTAAAACAAACCGCATAGAAAAACTGATGTACACAAACAATAGAAACAAAGAACTTGTTGCTTCTTGCAAAAGAGTCGCACAGGAAACACAGTTGATAGGTGCACAAAAGAGATTACATACACAAAAATGCCTACTTCCACGAGTGAAAATCAAATATTATTTCTTCATAAACAAATTAACAGGGATGTTATAGAATTCAGATTTCATATTTTACAGATTTGTGAACTTCTACGAATTTCTCAAAAAATTTCAATTATTTTTCTAATTTTTGAATGCCCTCAAAACTTAAAGTCATTTTATTTGAAGATACCATTCATTGCAAACTATTAAATAAAAGATTAACAGAAGTACAAATGGTAAAGGGGAGAGTGCAGATACTCTATGTAGTTTATTTCTTAGGCCTGCTTGGTTCACCGTAAATTCAGCGTAAATGACATGATTTGATTTGGATATGTTTTTTCACAACAAATACATTTTCATGTTCGTTTCAATATGCTTGGTGCTGAATAGAAAACGTTTTGCAATTTTTCTTGTGTAGTAATTAAAACTTGCTAAAAAAAGGTACACTTTCCATCATATTTCCATAATGCCTATGAGTGAATAAAGGTATATTGGATGCCTATTACCAAATTAATTTCAGTGTCTTGAGTGGTGAAATCGCTTTGCTAAAAACCATTGCATATATGATAAGTCTTGTAAATAGGTTTTCCATAAATAAAAAAATTCATGGTAACCATTCAAGCACCCACAAATAAAAATTTAAACAAATCAATTGCTGAATCCACATTCCCTTTCCATTGTTTCGCTTTCTTGTGCAACATCCCATTCATATATCCTTAAAATATCCATTATAAACTACTCAACACATAGAAGGTAGAACGCGGCCTACATGGAAGCAAAAGAATGTTATATCCTGTTCTATGCAGTTAAAATGACGTCATAATGCCGATATAACTCCGATATTATGCTTAGCGGGAGTGAGCAACGTTTTGACATTATCACGTTTTGGTATCATGGCTCCGACATAACGCCACTATACGACCATTATTGAGATAATGTTTTTTTCAATAACGTTTTGTTTTAATACATTAAAAAATATATATTCACCCATTTTATTCTCGATTGAACCATAACCCTAGACTCATAGGAAAGAAGGACCCGAGCTTGTCGTCGCCGATCGACAGAGAATAAGACATTGTCGGTCGACAAAGAATGAGAACAAAAGAAGGGAAGAAGACGACAAGTCAATCGCGCTCTCTGTTGCGATCTCACTCTCATACGAAAGGGAAATTTTTTTATTTATTAATGTTTTGATTTTTTGAATTTAATGTTATGAACATGATTTACTTTTTGACTCTAATACATTAATACTTAGTGGGGTATAAAAATATATTAAAATATACTCCGAAATATCTTATAACCTATAACGCTCTTAGACTATTATGGGTCTGTTATCTATTTTAATTGCATAGATCATGTTATTGCAGTGGGTTAATGTTCCTCAAGAATGGATTTTGTTCAAATATATTTTCATTATGGAAGTCCATAACTAGAACAAAAGATTATAGAGTGGATTTCTTTTCTGGTGAAATAACACCACTTAAAGGAAGAGGTCAGGTTGTACAAGACATCTGGATTTGCTGTCAAGAAAAGTAATAGTTCTACCTTAATGAGGAGACAATCTTGCCCCAATACCGTAAATGCAAGTAATGACTTTAAGCACATATTCTGATTGCCAAGGCTCAAGTGCTAGCAAACATTTTAAATTACAAGAATGTGAATAAGCTACCTTGTTCTTCCTATTATCCCACCAGTCAACTGGGTTAGCAAAGAAGGCCTGCCAAAGCTCTTGTGTAGAAGTAGAACCTGTATTACTACCAGTATGATTTACAGACCTCTCACCTGCAGTTATAAAATAAAAGAAGTCCTCTATCAGGTAACATCTTATTCTAGTTAGAGCAAAATAACAAAGTAAAATAAGAAATACCTGCTGTCACAGAACTTGAATCATTCTCGTACAAGGAAACTGGGGAGAAGCTATTTTCAACAAAGTTTAGTTGCTGAACAGTTACCTAAGGATATATAGGTCTGGAAATCAATATATACCAAGGAAAAAAGCTAATGCCAGAAACTGGACCTATTAATGATTAATACTTTAATTACAAGAATCATCGAACCTTGTAATAGGTCTGTGGCTTTTCACCATCACCTTCAACAGTATCTGACACAAGCCGGCCTGAAATATATATACGATTACCTTTTTCTACATGCTGGAAAGCAACATGTGCCAATTCATTCCAGAATGTTAAGTTAATCCTGTAGTACAAATGTTGAAAATAAATAAATATTATTGAGCACCATTCTTGAAATGTATTTATAAAAGCTAAGGAATGTTGCGTCTTGGAAAAGTTGTCAGCCAAATGTAGCACATCTTGCAACAGCTAAAGCACATCTTTGTTGCACGACACTTCCAAGTGCGTAAAGCATGTTTGGTTTATATTGGGTGATATAGACGATTGTTGAGACGTTATTGCGTTCGTGCTAGACACTGAATCATATTACCCCTGAAGGGAAAGTTTTATAGAAGTTGATCCTTTTGCGGTATGTTGGGTGGTTTGGTTAGAGCGTAATTCCAGAATTTTCCAGAATAAAGTTGCTCCTAACAAGGAGATGGTAGCTATGGAGATTTTTTATTTATTGCGGAGTTGGATATATCATCATCCGTCTTTTATGGGCCTATATTTTGATTCTTTGTATGCTAATTGGAATTCATTGAAAATGACACCATTGATAGTCGGACCTTGATGTTTCAAAGTGACCTTTGTATTGATTTTCAAAGGAGCAATAATCTTTACCTTTTATGTTTTTCAGTTTCCATGAGAAACGTTCGTACAAACTATCTCTCTCTGCTGCCAGAAATGTCTTTCTGACTTTCCGATTGAGAGCTCATTTCAACATAAGAACATATATAGTTGTTATTCTTTGATAAAGCAATTTGTTGCATCTGCATTGATACTCTACAATGTTGGTACTGTATCGTGGCCTTATCAGTCTGCATATTCAAGGACCTACCATTTGTTGGTGCTTTTTCTTAATTATAGGTCCAATAGAACATTCATCCCTGGTCTTATTCTATCCTTTACTGGACTTGCCCTAGTTTGTCGATGTATATCTCCTTTGCAAGGTGTCTCTGTACTCGGCACTAACTACCAATTCTTCCTATCTATTAACACCACCCTTTTCACACCAGCGTACCTTCCCCAACTAGGAAGAAAAGGTAAAATGTGGAGTTGTCGATCAGTAATCATAAACTCATCAGACATGGCACCATGAGCTTCATGGGGGTTGGCAGTTTCTCAAGACACTTCTTAAACGCGCCTTGGACATGTTTACGATTATATAGTCATGTACTTATGCTTAGTTTTTCAAATAGACGTAGGGAGGAATATGCACCCCCAAAACCCTTAGTCAACCTTGCTGTTGAGTAAATAAAATTACTTTTAAACCTATAGAGGGTTGGGATACACTAGGGCTTCTCTCCAAAATCTCGTGCCCATAAATTTCAATTTACAAATGATGGACATGATATGTGTTTCTTTCAATTCTTTGACATGGCTAATTAAAATACATATGAACTAATTTTCTTTCACAAATTATTTTCTTTGGTTAACAATAATTGTTATTTTTTTGGTTAACAATAATTGTTATTTTTTCGGAGTACCAAAAGCGAACAGGACATCATTATGGACATAAAGTCCCAGGGTATGGAATTTAACCACTGAATCATAATCTTCTCTGACCCCAGTCCAAACAACTAATTTTTGGTTGTTTTTGAACATTGATACAAAAGGAAATCTGTCATTTTTCTTCCTAATTTTGCACACAGGTCGATATATGGTAAAATTTGTTTCTTTACATGAGATTCCATGTTTGCACATAGTGGGTATATCTGTGGAAATGCAACACGAACCTGTGTTTTCGTCTGAGAAGACAATTTGAGTCTGAACCAGCTTAACATATCCACCTGGAGGTCCTGGACATGGTAACTATTATAAATGAATTAGTTCACATGCATATAAATAAAGGGAAAGAGCAGAAAAATTTGTATTGGTGTTTCTCAATTGAAAATTACTTACTTTCTCCGCTTTCCTTTGCAATAATCTCTATTACCATCAGCACATTCCAATCCTTGAGACTCGATGAATCACCCCCGTCCCTAATTCAAAATATTCATAAATTTTAGCTGAACAATTTGAGAGAAGAATGAAAGTTAGATATGAAGTATAAGAGAGTGAATCAAGTTTGCATACATGCATGAAGAAAGAAAGGTGGAAGTCAGTCTCGCAATTCTAGCTGGTTATTGATGCACATGTCCAACGACTTGCCTAAGAGAGTATGGATGGAGCAACGTTCTGCCACTCCTCTTCCTTATTCTTCTCACTCACTGGAGTAGTCCTAGAGTAGACAGTCAATCCATGGTACTCCACTCAAAGAAGAAAACAAAAAAAATAAAAAATCCATGGTACTCCACTCAAAGAAAATGGAAGCACAGAAATCACATATATATAATACAAATAAAATGAATTGATTGTACTTGCAACAAAGATGGAAAGAAGAATAATTTCCTCGAGCTACCAGATGCGGATGTCTGGAATGTGGGAGATGAGGTGCCAGTCGTCACCCATGTCCATCTCGCACCGTTTGCGTAGATCAGGATGGCAATAATACCCAGTCTTGAAAGATTGAAGAGAGGTGAGGTGTTTGAGCCACTCTGGAAGCATTCTCAGATTCTCGCATTCCTGTACTTCCAAAGATTTGAGCATAGTAAGGTGTTGCATCCCCTCTGGCAGAGCTCTCAACTTGGGCAAATCCCGAAGTGTTAAACTTTGAAGGGAAATGAGGTGCTGAAAACCATTCTCCTCCTGATCATCCCTTGACATCAATTTCAAATTTGGACATAATTGAATATTTAATATCTGGAGAGAGGTTAGGTATTGAAGCCCTTCAGACACAGATGCTAGCTTGTAACAGTTCACAATCTCCAATTCTTTGAGAGAGTTGTTGAAGCCTTGGATCCCCATTACTGGCAAATGCTCTAAACTCGGACAGAACTTGATTGTTAATTGTGTAAGAGAGGTGAGTTTCCCTAGAAGTCCCTCCAGCTCTGATAGAGAATCCAGCTCCCTGCAATTTGAAATCTTAAATGATGATAGGGCCGTGAGATTCTGTATTTCCCCACTTAGACTCTTCAGCTTGTGGCATTCATCGATAACCAAAGATTGGAGAGAAGAAGAAGAAGAATTTATGAATGTCCCTTCTGGTAAATGTGTCATCTCCTCAAAGTTCTCAATCACAAGGGTAAGAAGACTGCGAGGAGGGAGTTTGGGGATGGATCTCAGTATCATTTCATTGCATCTGGTCAATCTGATATTTTGCACACAAGGTAAGCAAGGAATTGCTTTCAACTTGGGGCAATCGAAAATGGTCAACTCTTCAAGGCAAGGGAATGCTCTTGGGTGGTGGCGGTGGCTACTTTCTTCTTCTTTTGCTGCTGATGGCAACGACCATTCCTCCAAAGAACCCATCGACGATATCTGAAGTTGCTGTAATGACGGAAACCAGGAGGTAGTAGCAGCACTTCCTCCTCGTCCTCCAACTCCCTCGCCATAAAAGTCATCATCGATGCATTTAAGAGAATTCATATTTTCTATACATAGGAACTTGAGGAACTCATGCAGCCAAAAAGTCTGATTTTGACCACATTCTGCAACTCTCCCACCCAACTAGGTAAGTTGGCTCCTCCGTACCCAGCTATGAGCAATTCCTTTAAATTTGGGTGTGGCTGGAGGCATTCCTCCAGCACCTTTTCTTGCAACTCGCCAGCAGCAGTATCCCTATCTGACGAATACTCCAGCGTATCCCTATCAGACGAATACTTCAGCCCTAAAACGGAAAGGTGTTGGGTGCCTTTCACCAAATCAGCTTCTGCTTCTCTCACATGCTCAAGCCCACTTATCCATAGCGTTCCTCTGAGTTGTTGCATCCCTTTCAACCCGTTTATAACTCCTGTTCCACTCTCTGGGCCCACCAAAAAGTAGCCTCTCAGTGTCTGAAGCTGTGTTAATTGCTCCATCCCACTTGGCATTTCACTTAACTCGTCACATTCCCAAATGTCCAGATGTCTGAGGCCTCTCATTTTACTCATACCTTTGGGCAAACTTCGTAGATAGCCACATTGTCTTAGTATCAAACACTTCAAATTCCTCAGTTTGCAAATTGATTCAGGTAAAAGTCGTACACAGGATCGAGCCAGATTCAGGTACTTCAGAAGCTTCATCTTCCCAATAGAATTTGGAAGTGTTTCAATGCCAACTTCACTCAAATCTAAAGCCCGCAAGGAATACAAATTTTCCAGAATATATGCAGGCCCAATTTTACTCATGTACGAACCCGATAAAAATAGAGTGCGCAACCTTGAGTTTGATTTAACCAGAGATACACAACGATTACTAGATTCAACCTCTGTTTCCAAATCAAAGACCAGTGACATGTGTCTTGTGCAATTAACAATGCCATTTGCACTTCCAACCTCCACGACACTACATTCATTTGCAGACACTAGGCATGCAAGATCGTGCATAAGATCATGCATTTTACATTTAGCAGAAATTTCTCTACCCAATTCTGTTTCTGTCTCAAACTCTTGAAAGAAAGACCTGCGCACTAGTTCATCGCAAACTAGCTTTCCAAAAGCCTCCAAATCCATTGTCCCATCAGATTGCAAATAACCATTTGCCATCCACAAATAGATAAGTTGTTCTCTATCCATTTCAAAATCTTTTGGATAAATTGAACAAAAAGCAAAACACTGCTTTAAATGCGGTGGCAAATGCTTATAGCTTAGCCTCAACGCTGGCAATATTCCACTCCCTTCTTCCCGGAGTTCCCAAATTTTACTATCTCTCACTTGCTGCCACTCACCTACTGTCCTCTTCCACCACATTAGTCTTCCAAGACTCTTTAATGCTAAAGGTACGCCAACACACTTTTTAACAATTTCTTTTCCGATCTCTACCAAGTTATCAACCTCCTCCCTTTCCTGGGCAAAAGCACAATCCTTGAACAAAAGCCAGCTCTCTTCCTCCGATAGACGAGTTACAGGGCACGATGGAAGGGTATTCATCATGGATGCTACCGGCTCCAAACGAGTCGTTACAATAATGGAACTACCTTGAGCTCCACATTTTAGTACAGATTTCAAATTCTCCCACTTTTCTTGTTCCTCATTCCACACGTCATCCAGTACCAATAGAAACTTCTTTCCACTCAATTTTCCTCGAAGTTCGAGCTGCACACTATCCAAAGTTTCCAGATCACATGCTTTCCTAGTTAGAGACTCTAGGATCATTTTCATGAGGCGCTTCACCTCAAAATTATCTGAAACACAAACCCATGCTCTCTCCTTAAAATGACTAGTTACCTTGCTGTCATTATACACCCCTTGAGCTACAGTAGTCTTTCCTATCCCGCCCATACCAATTATCGGAAGCACCGACAAGTCTTCTCTGCATCTCACACTGTTAAGCAGGATTTCTATGATCTTTTTCTTGTCATCGTCTCTCCCATAAACAACCTCTGCATTTGAAATAGAGCCAGTTTCTCTACTCTCTTCCAATTGCAAGCTAGTGGGCACAACATTTTCACTCAAAATGAAATTTGATCTTTCTCGAGCTATGTCTTCAAATCTAGTAATAATCTTTTTTATTTTTTTCGCCATTGTATGACGAAAGTGGAGCTGCTTTAAACAAAAGCAAGACAAGCCAGAATTAACTACTTCATTGTTGTAGGTGGAATGTAGAGCATTGTCTGCCAATTCCTCCAATAGGTCAGCTGCCTCAAAGCTTGCATTTTTTAATTTTGCCAACCACTTTTCAAGTGGTTTGTTCTCAATCTTTTTCGACTCAGCATCTTCAAGAACTCCTTGAATGGTTATCAGCATGCTAGAAAGCTTTCTCATGTCATCGTCAACACCCAGAATCAAACCAAGTTCCCCCTGAATATAGGAGTTGAGGTTCCCCGCGAGTACTCCAACAATTGCATCTGCCATTGGGTTTCTGAGTAATCACTGGAGCCAAATCAAACTATTTATTTTATATTTGCATAACAGTAAAAAGAAAATTTCATCGTTGATAACAAGTTAGACCTAGAAATAGTAGTAGCAAATTATATATCTTTACATGTTACAAATTTTCTCAGTAAACAATGCATCATCTATCAAAAGTTGACATTAATCTAATAAGCATAACCGCAACTAAAAAAACATCAAATGATTGGTCGAGTACTGGATCTCTTTAGATTATCCAAGCTGAACCTAGCCCATGGATGAGAACATATATGTTTATTTTCTTTAAGAAATATTCAACAATTAAAAATAACTATCCACAGGAAAAGAAAAGAAAAGAAAAGAAAAGGTTGTACTTGGCATGTTTTATTTTAAACAACATTTTACTTTATAAGTTTTTCTACAGTAAAATCAAACTTCTGAAAGACAAAATTGTAAAAAAGTAATAATAATAATAATAATAATAATAATAATAAATGAATATTAAATTTATCCTTTTTTTTCCTTATTCATTTTAATGTATAACTAAATTCTTATCTTAAATTCTAAACTTTTAAACCAACATTGGCATAGACGTCATATATAATAAGAGCATAGGGTTAAGATCTAAAATCATGTGTATTAGTAACTAGGGTCAGGTCGATGACGACAATAATAATAATAATAATAATAATAATAATAACCCAAACCACTTTAATTTTAAACAACATTTTACTTTATAAGTTTTTCTACAGTAAAATCAAACTTATGAAAGACAAAATTGTGAAAAAATAATAATAATAATAATAATAATAATAATAATAACCTCAAACCCAAACCACTTTAATTTTTTCTCACCAATTAAAATCCCCAAACCTTTCATAATCTTCTTCAAACGCCAAACCTCACACTCTTCCTCAAACCTAAATTTCTCACCTTTTTAAATTTTTTATGTATAATCTGCTTAGGGTTTTTGCAAAAATAAAACTTAAAAATGAAAGCAACCAAATCAAATAGATGATGTATACGTCCTAATGCAAAGCAATGTGCATACTCCTTGAGTGAAGAAGAAAATTATATCAAAAGTCCTAAATATTTTAAGAATCAACAAGTCGGGTTGATGCTTATGATAATCTTCATAATGGTGGTAAAGTGGTGACGTTCATGGTAATGATGGTGATAAGGTCAGTAGGTTAACCATTATTTTGTCAAATAGGATAGCCATAACTTTTCCGCGTTAGAACATTGTGATTGTCACAACTTTGTGTTGAGAGTTATGGCAGATGTGAACATGGTAAATTTCAACTATCACAACATTGTGAATGTAACGAATCGATCCACACAGTATGAAATTGTCTGCTCTGGGCCCAACCGGCCTGCACGGCTTTAAAACGTATCATATCAGAGTGTGCACAGCGCAGCGCATTGGCCCTACCGACCCCACCACTGAGTATGATATTGTCCGCTTTGGGGTCCACAGGCCTGTTGGGCACCAATTCTCACCCTCACGATTTTCTTGGCACTAACCCAAACACATCATATTATGGGGATCCCACCTCGCATATAAGTAGTTCATCCCCCTCCCTCACCCAGGCGATGTGGGACTATGTCTCCCTTTGTAGCTCGGCCAACCCCTCTTGAGCCTATTGGGCTCCAACCTTCACCCTCAGGTCCGCACACTCCAGGGTTTCATAGTGACCGTCACAACTTTGTGATCGAGGTTTTGATATACATCAAAATATAGTTAATTTTAACCATCACAACATTGTGACTGTCACACTTAGCGACTAAAAGTTTTGAGAGATATAGGGAACGTGATTGATTTAAACCATCACAACATTGTGATCGTTACAAATCCGTGTTTGGGCTTCAACATGGTTTAACCACTTCATTGTCAAAGTCTTGAAGCAAAGCTATTTTTCTTAGAAACGTATTCAAAATGGAGCATCTGATATTTGTTTTGCAAAAGGCACGTGCAATTTGACTTTGTTGGGATAGTGTTGGCTTGAATAGTCTCACATCAAGCAAGGATGAGTTGTCACAAAAGTTTATAAGGGAGGGGTCTACTCCCTCATTACAACGAAGCCTTTTAGAGAAAACACCACACCACTTAGGTCTAGATAAGGCCCAATATGGTGGTGTTTAAGTTAGAGACAATATCGTTGCTATGTTTAGTGGACCAAGGTACGTGCACGTGTCTAGCACGCCAACAAGTGGTATCAGAGCTGATGGTTCGGCTGGATCTTGGCGATAGTTTCTCGAGATGCGGATCATCGGGATGTTGTAGATCTTGCCAAGGGGATTCCTTACAATCTAGGTGGAGGTGGTCTTGTATTCCTCGAGGTGTTTATTGGGGAGTGTTGTAGCCTGTAGGCACAACATAATGATCAAAGTGACAAGTGGTATGATTATTGATTTAATTATAAGGTAGTCATGTATATGTTCATAGCTTAAGAAATGTTTTTTCACAGGTCATGACGAATTTCTAATGATAAAAGTAAACTTTGGAAAAAAATTCACAAAATTTCAATATCGAATGACTAAATCTGTTTGAGAGTACCCAAGACACAACCCAACCTGTGTGACATGTTGAAGGCACTAAGGGGAATTCTGATAGATAACTCGCTCCATTTTCTTCCTTCAGACTCTACCGAGCAGACTCACAACAAAGGGCATGCTGCTGGTGATTAGGGGAAGGTGGTGGATGAGGGTCCTGATGTGGTGAAGACTGTGAAGGGCGGTGCCACACTCGGGAGAGTTTCATCCAGATGCGTGGATGAGTCTGTTTGCTTCATACGTAGTAAAAATGAGCAATCAGGTGTGGCACCAGGAGGTTGATATTGCTTATGCTTCGAGGAAACATATCAGAGGGTGGAATAGTTGGCTGGCAAACTACGCTTTGAAGCCAGAGGAAGATACGCTGGGAGAACGGATGAATAAAGGGCAAAAACTTCTTGTTCTGGGGATGTCATATCTTAACCAAGTGGTCGTCACTGGGACGAAAGTTGAGGCAGCCCGTGAGAGGGTGTACACCATGGAGCGCGTTTTCTCTAACATGCAGAAGTCGTATTCTGATGCCCTTTATGAGATTGAATCACTGAGAAAGTAGCTCAACATAGAAGAGTTTTGCACCCCTTAGACGAGATGAACTTTCGCCACTTGGAGTGATGAGATTTTCACTCCTCACACTTTGCTCATCAATGGTGTTTAAAATTTTTTTTTTAGAGGTAAAGAGAGGAGGTTATTGCATTGCGCCCCATCGTGGATGGAGTTGTTCTATGGTCTATGGAGTTGTGTAGAAGTCCAAGAAATTTGCTAATTCTAGAGCTTCAAGTTGATCCTATTTCATTTTGGATTTGTTGTGTATTTACTTATTGTATTGAATGGGAGACGTTTGATCATTTATTTTCAGAAAATGTGCAAATAAACTAGGAAAAGATCGTGTAATAGGTTGTTTCGTTGTTTATGTGTAAGCACTATATTTTTCTAAAATATATAGTTATGTCACTGTAATTTGTTCATCAGACTAGGAATTGAAGAATTGTCCTATTTTTATAGCAAGTATAAGTCAAAGATAGTTTGGTTTCAATAATTAAAACAGAATGTAAAATGTAAATTACTAGAGTTCTAGAGGGTCACATATGAAAAACGTAATTAGTACTTAGCACCAAAGGAGTTTGTTGGGGAGTCTAGCAGCCCATAAGCACGAAACAATGATCAAAGTGACAAGTGGTATGCTTATTGGTTTTAATCATAAGGTAGTCATATGTGTTCATAGCTTATGAAAGATTTTTCATGTCATGACGAGTTTTTAATGATAAAAGAAGAGTAAACTTTGGCAAATCAATTAACAAAATTTTAATATCAAAGGACTAAATCTATTTGAGAGGAAGGCACGATCCAATGACCTATGTGACATGTCAAAGGTACAGATACACGCACCAAGGAAAATGTGCGTGGTCAGGCCAACAACACAGGTATACACTAGTAACAACATAATACAATAGCTCAATGATAGCCAAAAGCGAATAATTTGGTGACTATTGTTCGATCATAGAAGGAAGAAATTAAACCTATTTAATCCAAAATATTCACACTCGATATCTTTAATAGAAGAAAATAGAAAAAATCAATCTCATATATATATTAAATAAGTCTAAATAAATGGAAATTCATTTTTGATTAAATTAATACCTAACAAAATTTTTAATGTTTTATTTTATTTCATTTTAAGAAATTTTTTTATGTATATAATATAATTATTATGTTTAAAGGTGTATTTTATCATTAAAGATGGTAAATCAGTTTAATTTCTATTAGTATTGTTTCATTATTGTATATAAAATAATAAGTGCAAATTAAAATTTTAGGAAACTTAGTTAAAGTTTTCCAAATCATAAATTTTAATTTTTACTTTAAATTGATTATTTTTAATTTTTATATTAATCTATTATTATTATCGTACAATTTTGAAACCCAATCTGCATTCGAAATGTCCGTTGAAAGTTTTGATTTTTGATGAATAATGGGTGAAGACACTTTAGGGTGTGTTTGGTATGTCATATCAGTTAAAATCATAATCAAAAAAATCGAACCCATCATATTAGTTTCAAATTTTCAAAAACCGAACTTCTGCTTTATGGTTTCTAACATAAGATGCAGATTGTTTAGTCAAACGGAGATGAAGATGAGTTTCATAAACACATACAGAGAGAGGACAGTAGAAAGAAATCAATCCATTATTATGTAGAGAATTATTTGAATCAAAGCTGATAAATAAAAGTAGAAGAAAGTTGACTTACAAGAAGAGGAAAGTGATTAGTTGATTGAAGTTGAGGTGCGCTGCAACTGCAAAACACAATACAATTCACAAAAAGGGGAAATTTTTAGAGGAGATAAAGATGATAGAAAAAGCAAGCAAAGTCGGTCAACAGGGATTGGGGAAAGTGGAAAAAAACATAATAATGTGAAAAGAAAAAAAGTTAATGCATGAATTGGTGGGGACAAAATTTTGGATTGGAGCATACGATTTTGCTTTTTACTATGCAGGATTTTATTTGTTTAAACTTCAAAGAAAAGAAAAACGATGCTACTTTATTTCTTCAATTCAAGTTGCGTAATCATCCCTGCTGTTTTTAGAACTAATTAATGTCCAAATTTTGCATTCATCGTCACTGTTGATATGCTCATTGTAATATTCTGAGGGAGCGAGCCTGTGAGGTTAACGAGCTATTTTGTGTGGGCGGGTTTTGAGGGTGGCAGTTTCATATGTGGACGGACTCAAGAGGCTAACAGACTATCAAGTGTGAGCGGGCTCAAAGAGTAGGTTATCTCAGTGTTATAATTCCATATCATCTAAATGAAAATTGAAAATGTACTAAATATATATGAGTTTGAATTTACATGATACAACAGAGATGAAGATGAGGTACGCTGCAACTCCAAAACACAATACAATTCACAAAAAGGGGAAAATTTTAGAGGAGATGAGATGATAGAAAAAGGAGGGACAGCCCTAAGTATATATATATACCACCACCCTCCCTCGCCCGTTTCCTCGCCATTCAGAATTAGCACGGATACATTTTAACCAAATCTATTCAGTATACATGATGATATGCCCTACAGTGTAATATGGAACTCAGATCTATTATGCCTTATCTGATCTAATAAATTCAAAAACCATATCCGGTACATTTTATTTGAATATACCTAATTAGGAGTGTTCATAAAACCTACCCAAATAACCAAAAAAAAAAAAAAAATCAATTAGGTCTGCTGTTTTCATAGGTAAGAGTTATTTGGTTCACAGGGAAAAAAAAGTAGAAGGAAGAAGGAGAATAAATAGAGACTAACAGTGCTTTCAAAGTGATAGTTGATCACAGCTGACTGAAATTGAGATGAACTGCAAATCAAAAGAGATGTCAGAAAAAACTGGATTACTTGTGCATTTGGTAAACAAATAATTTTTTATATGGGTCATGGGTAATTCTAGATGTCGAGGAAATGGGCGAGGGAGGGTGGAGCACACGTGCAGGAGCTTCCATTGTAATAAAAAAATATTAAAAAAAAATGGGGAGGGGGGGGATCGAAAATTTGGGTGAAAATAAGAGGGAGGGAACAAAGCAGAGAAAAGAAACGAAGATGAAGCAGAGAAGAGAAAATAGCGACAGAGAAGACAAAGCTGCGAAGCCAGAGAAGATGAAGCTCTCCCTCGCCACCCTCTCCCCATCAACCGTCCGAAGAAGAAGAAGAAGAGAAAAAGCTCCGTCGTCCCTTCCCTCGCCGAAAAGCTCAGACTGGAAGAAAAACTCTCCTCAACTGAAAAATTCAACCGAAGGTAAGTCTCTCCTTCATTTCTAGATCGAGGGTTTCTTCTTTTATGAATAAATTGTGGGGGGTTAGGGATAATTCTTAGCTCCATTTCGGTATTTGGTTTGGTTAATTTGTATGTAAAGTTTCGACATTTACACCTATTTCGAATACTGTAAATTTGGATAATTCATATTTTGTGTGGGATCACTATCGTGAAGAAAACTGATGTCTTGAGAAAGTGCGTTGTGATGCAATTCCTGCAGAAACACCTAGTGTTCATTTTCACTTTGCCACCCATGGGAATTTGCTTGCTTTTTTATAAAATTGCAACTGCTTCTTGTAATAACTTTGTGATCTAAAGGAAATATAGAAAGGGAAGGATGGGTCTGTTTGTAGGCTTCATTAATTTGCAGGTATATTTTTTCATGATTTTTTATTGTTTTGTTGATATAATTTATGTTGAAGTTCTCTTTTTGATACAAATTATGATATGGGGTTAATTTGTTTTGATGATTTTTTTTTTATTTTTTTTTGCACTTTCTGGAGATGGGTATGTTCATTACACCTTGTTATCGATATGTTTTTCTTTGGTTTGATCATTTCATTGTTGTATTGATAATTTCTTCAACTGGGTATTTGATATCTGTCAAAAAGGTGATCACTTTGATTTGATTTGGGTTGGTTCTTTGCTGATTGTGTAGGAAAGGTTGTTCATTTTCTCTGATTTTGGGTGTTTTGATTTTTTATATGTCCAATATCCGAATGTCTTATAGATGAATGATATGTTTTATTTGTGTTTTTCGCTTTCTGTAGATTTTTTATACAATTTCGTTATATGGCTGAATCTTTTTTCCTCTTCGTATTTGTTTTTTGCTTTCTGAGCTCGAAGCTCAATTTCAAAGTGGTAAAATGTGCTTCTATGAATGTTGCAAAATATGTTATCCAAGGATAAACCATTTCCAGTAGAAATACATCTTGTTTTAATGTTTTGTAAGATTATATGTTGCTATCCAGGGTTTGAATTGGTTTCATTTGGTTTTATTTTCTTTGGATAAGAAGAAAGCTTCTAGCCGGCCTGGTCTGGTCGCCTAGTGGCATGCTTGGACCCTCCTAGGCATGTGCGCGTGGAGGGTTATGGGCACGTGCTTGCTCTTTGAAATTTCTGAGGCACTGGGTATCTGAATTCTAGTTACTAAATGAGCATCTTTCTTTGTTGCTTTTTCTTTTTCTGAATTTTCAAAAAAATATTCCTTATTTGTTGCATTGCATTGCTTTTATGATTTATTTTTTTAAATGCAGGAATGGCATTCAGAACGTACGTTGTGTATCGAGGTCGTCAACCTGAGTATACCTAAACTGGCACGCATGTTTATCCGCGGTATCAGGGTATAGGGGTGCTTCTTACAAGGGGTTTATGTCAGTCGACGAAGCTGAAGAATCATACGAGTTGTGGGTTCGCTTAGAAGCGGCGAGAAGAGATTCAGAGGAATTTAACAACAATGAAGATGTCAAAGTTAACGATCGTGTTTTTGACGATCAAGCTGGTCCATCGAATGATCAAAGAAATGACACCCAAGGAACAACGATCCTTGGGCTTTTACGAGGGACTTAACAAATACTTTGATAATAGTAATTATTATCTTAGTTGTAATATTTATTCTTAAGCTCTTGGACGAATGATGTAATGATATGTAATGTAATATGTACATACATATGTATTATGTGAATATATTTCATGATCCAATGAAATTTGTGTTTCATATTGTTCTTGTTTTTCTTCCATATGGTATGCTTTTGTTGACTACAGTGAAGAAGCTTATCCTCTTGTTATTTTTTTTTTCATTATTATCATTTGTAGCTTGGCTAAAAGATGTTAGCTTTGTTCCAATTCTTGAAGTGTATTCAATGTCAGTAGTTAATTAATAGCAATATGAAGCAATTTGGATGGCTAACATGAATTAGCTGTGAACTTATTGTTAGGGAGTACATGTGTTTGTATCAAAAGTAAGAATATTGTAAGGTTCCAAACTCATCTTTTAAATCCAATTCAACACAACATAATTGAAGCATTCCCTGAACATCAATTTGGACTGATTATTATTTTGCATTATTGCTAATAAAATCAGAATCAGAAGCTTCAAATCAGCTTCTTGCCTAATCCATCGATCACGACCATTTGGATCTAGTGCAATTATGCACCAAGTGAACTTAAGAACATTTCAAACAGCAACCTTAATTTGCAAAACCTGAATTTCATACAAGGCAGTTCATACACTTTAGTTCGAAAACCTTAATTTACTCCCAAATCCTCATCCTCGTCATAGTTCTCTTCATCAAAGACAAAAAAATTGATGTTCCATTGTAGAAACCGAAACTCTAGCAGAGAAATACTACTTTTGGGGTAGCAAATGGTCTTCCTCAGAAAGGGTGTTTGTTTCTGGTCCATACTGCTCATAAATGTCTTCATAATCAACAACATCTTCAGCCTTTTCATCATAGCCTGCCCAAATGAAGTAACCCAACAACTCAGAAGATAAGCAAGGAAGGACTGCTTATCTATTATATGCTCAACCTATTATATGCATGATCTAATATTCAGTCAGATTCAACCAACACAACCTATACCATTCTTCAAATTCAACAAAACTAACCCATACTCCACATTCAACAAAACTAACAACCCATACTTCAATCAACAAAGTTAATGAAGCAGGTCCATGCTTAGGAAATGTTAATGAAGCATAGGAAAGATAAACAAGCTTAACCAACCTGATCATAACCTATAATTTGTATAGTCCATTCCATGGCTTGAACCTGGCGGCTGCAAAAATAAATAATAATGATTAAAAAATAAATAATTGGAGGCATACAAAACACATAACAAACAAACAAACCCTACAAAGAGAAACATACAAAATACAAAATATGTACCTGTGAGAGGAGCGAGTAGAATTGATCAATTCTTCCAGGTTGTAAATCGCGTGACCCCGTATTATTATCCTTAACGATAACAAACATACAAATCATAAGTGGGCAAACATACTTACTGATTCATACCTTGTAAATATAACAAACAAACCTGTGTATTGCTTTGACTAGACATCATATTGCTTTCACGAGGCATAACATAAGGCATACACTGTAAACCCTACAAATGACATTTGTAAATAAAACTCACTATTCTTAAATTTAAAAAATATACATTCATAAAACACATTGCAAAACATACCAGATTAGTCTCAATGGCCTGATTCGTTTGCGTATCTTTTTCTTTTTTTTTCCTTTGTATCATTTTACATATCTTCTGGACGGTGGATTTCATCCTTGAATTAGACCGTCGTCCTTTGCTACGAACAGCTAATGGACTACGAATCTGGATGCCAGAACTAGAAGTGGTGGTGCCCACTTCCAAATACCTCTGTGAATCAACATGCTCATCACCACCAACAATTTTAAGTTGCTTCATCTTCAAAGTGATCCATTCTTGAACTTGGCATGTCTTCTTTTCATCTTCAGCGGCAAATTCAGCCATTTCATAGAAGGCATTGCACATCTTTTCAAATCGCACATTTTCAAGCTTCATTCCCCAATCTGAATAAACAATTTTAACCTTCGTATGAGCCCTCCTAACGTCTTTCCTCCACTTCCGAAGAACATAGTTATCAGGTATAACATGAATCTCTCTTTCAAACAAGACTTTCAATACATGTTTGCATAAAATCCCTCTGAACTCAAACAATTGACAATTACACTTGATGGCAAAGTCGTCAACATTTAAAGAGACTACAAAATGGACCGATCGTTGCCTATCATTTATCACCAAGTCTTGTTTAATAGTGTACAACTCACAGCCACCCCCATCCATAACTTCACCGACAATTCTACCACATAGATTCCCTACTATCTGTTCTTGGAGCTCCTTAAATTTATTTGTAGTGTAGGCATCTCGAAATTTTTTCTCTATTGCATAAGGAGTAATGCAATGAATCCTTTGGCTAAAAGATTTAAAGTCTTGTTCAGCTTTCTTTTGGACATTACTTCGTAGTGCATTCTCATACTGTTCTACGAATTGCTTCAATGTGGTCTTCGAATTCACATAACCATAAAAAAAAAAAAACATTCATGCTTTCACTCATTTGAGTTAAAGACATCCCCGCCCAAATAGTATTTCTTTGAAATATTGGCACCCAACGCATCCTTTCATAGTATAATCCACTCAACCAGTCATTTTCATGCAGACAATATTTATCAATAAAATCATGCCAATTTTCTTCAAATTCATCATGAGACAGGGAATCATAAACTGCTCTTTGCATTGCAAACTTGATCGCCCCATATTCATTGCAACCAGACAGCTTTTCGGGCAACTTCTTCATGATATGCCACAAGCACCTGGAAAATACAATTTCAATGGCTCTCTTCATTGCCCTATCTTGATCAGTGATTATAGCAGACAGAGCATTGTCATTCATACACACGAGCCATGTTTGAAAAAGCCAAACAAATAATTCAACCGTCTCACCACATATCAATCCACATCCCAAAAGAATTGACTGACCGTGATGATTCACCCTGACAAAAGGAGCAAATGGCATCTCATACTTATTTGTCAAGTATGTAGTGTCAAATGTAACAGCATCCCCAAACTCCTTGTAAGCTGCCCTGCTCCATGCGTCAGCCCAAAAAACATTTCTCAACCTACCTTCATCATCCAAATCCATAATATAAAAGAAATTAGCATTATTAGCTTGCATTTTTTGGAAGTAGTTATGAAGAGCCATCGCATCCCCCTCACCAAGTCTCAACTTTCTCATTTTTCCCAAATAATTGTAACAGTCTTTTTGGGAAAATGACAAAATTTCATGCCCACCAACTTCGACCACACATGACGAATAACTCTTATTTGGTCTAATACCTGCCCTATCATTAAATTCAAACTTCTTCTTGATATACGAGCTCATAGATCTATTCTTTCGATAAAATTTCGATTTACTAGGGCTTAACGCGTGATTGTGATCAAATGTAACTCTTTTCACTAAAATTGTTCCATCAACCCGTATATGACCTCTAATCTTAGCCTGACAACCACATTTGCTCGACGCACGCAATCCCAAAACATTTTTTCCATCAGCTTTTTGCTTCTCAGCCCAACCACATGAAAGCTGAATGAACATAGGTTTTTCATCACCATCTTTTTCAGTAGTCATTATTTTCACTGGAAATCCCTTTTTATTACCATGTTCATGATAATAACGTTGGAACTCATCAAGGTTGACGAATTCCATCCCATCTGTAGGTTCCCTCATCTCTTCATTTTCTTCCACCAACATACATTCATTATCTTGTACACTATCCATTCCTGAAATGTTAGTTTATAAATTATTAGCCAATGAAGTGCATAACAAGGTCATAAAAAAGGTGATCTAGAACACACACATAAACTAAGGATGTGGTCTCACGATAAAATTTTCCATTTCATCATAAGGGAGAACCTAATTAACACCAAATGCTAGTTTTTCTTTCATACAAAAATAAAACTATAGATGATTTTCAGAACAATAAAAATAAAATGAAGTAAAAGACTAAAGGGTTTTAAATATTTCAACTAATTCATACATTGATGCATAAATTCAAAGACCAAACCAGCTCATATGAATGTACTGAACACAATATTCATTGGCTCAAATATGAATCAATGTATGAACTTAAAAATGGAAATGTGTATGATAATCGTTACATAAGTTGTGCATATAAAATGAATTGAAGTATCATCATATAAGTTGGGCACTGAGTGGTGCTGAAGAGGAAGGACCTTTGGGTGGTTTCTTCAATTGAGATATGTTCAATAAAACCCACAATTCGATCAGATATGAAAACTGAAATTTAAAAAAATAAAAATTTGAAGCTCTGAAACCCAAACACAATTCAATCAAATCTAAATTTGAAGAAACCAAATTTGAAACAGCTGAAGACGAAACGAAGAGAAGAACAGAGAGAAATCAAAATCTTACCTCTGCGACCGAGCGATGAAAACCATACCTCGAGAGCTGTAAAGAAAATGTTGTCCGAAACCAAAAACCTAAAATAGCCAAAACATCGCTTTCTCAGAGAAACCCTAAAAGGATAAGGAAAATCAAGTAAAAAGTAGGTAGCGGCTTCACCTTTTGCGAGAGGGTGGAGAGGAAGAGCTTCGTCTTCTCTGGCTTCATTGGGGAAAAGGTGGAGAGGGAGAGCTTCGTCTTTTCTGGTTTCGTTTGGCAGCTTCGTCTTCTCTGGCTTCGTTTGGGGAGAGGGAGGGTTGGGGTTTCTCTGAGCTTCTCTGTCTCTATCGAGATGGAAAATGAGGAGAGGGAGAGGGAGGGATGGGGTTTATCTGAGCTTCTTTGTCTCTGTCGAGATTGAAAATGGGGAGAGGGAGCCCATTCCCTCCTTCTTCTCCCCCAAATTTTCGATTCCCCCCCCCCCCCCCCCCCTTTTTACAATGGAAGCTCTTGCACGTGCGCTCCACCCTCCCTCGTCCATTTTCTCGCTATTTTCCTCGACATCTAGACAAAGCAATGGGTCATACATAGATCACAGTGGACTGCAAAGTAGATGCTCAGACATACTTTCCAAGTCATCAATTTGTCATACATCTAATGGGTGAATGGCCTAAATCTACGGTGCCTGTTTGGTGTTTGGTAGTAACAAGCACCGTAAATGTGCATCGAGATAAGATGTATTTCATATCTCAATGCACATCACAGTGCCTGGTACCACCAGGCACCAAACAAACACCTTGGACCAGACACTGTAGTCGAGCTCGGGTGAATGATATGAAATTGGTGGAAAGAAGTCCGATAATTGAAGGAATTTGAAAAGGGTTCAAGGTAAGTCGCCTTCCCCAGTTCGCAACTTGATTTTTATCTTCTTCTCTTTCTTGGAGTAGAGTAGATTGATTGATTGGCCTTTTCTTTACCCACTTGAAAGGATGAGTCCTTGAATACAATCCATGACAAAGGAACTTATATATTTATTTTAATTCAGCATTCACCAAATATCCACGTGAGGCACCAAGCAGCATGCATGTTGCAACATTTGTTCATACAAACTTTCTGAAAATTCATCACACAATTTTTTTAGACATCTGAAACTACTGCAATAGAGAGAGATGAATTCCAAAGGATGTAATGTTAAATATTCACAAATCTATCAAGATTTGGATACGAAGTTAAAACTGTGACAGGCTTCTTCTCTCGCGACAGTGGCGGAGCTAGGAATTTGATTGATTGGGGGTAAAGTCATAATAATTTTAGTCAGCCAGATTTGATAGCCACTTTCGAATAAGTTTGAATTTTTTTACACTTCTGCCCCTTCTATAGATGGTGTTTGTGATTGTGTTTTAAAAAGAAAGTATAAAAAAGTGTAAAAAATATAAAACTTTACCAAAAAATGACTACCAAACCTGACTGGCTAGAATTACTAAAAAAATAATTAGAAATGATAAAACATCGAGATGCAATACAAATTTGTATAAATAGTGCATACATTTTAATGATATTTGAATTTTTAATACATCAATCCATTATCTAATCTAATCACACTTTATCTTAAAACAATTTATTAATTGAATATCATTAACATTAACAATTATAATAAATAAAAAATATTTTACCAAAAACACTGCATTTGCTTGTCGGGCTCCATAGGCATCTTTTTCAATATCACCTTTTACCTCGGAAAGCCTTCCAGATCGTGGTAGAAGATCCACCAGACATACCATAGTGCTCAACTTCATGCCTGATACCATATTTCTCCATACTGTAAAATTTTTAAGCCCATGATCCACCATTCCACTATGGCTGATGCAGTAAGAACAGCAACAAAAGTCACCTGGTTAGGAGTCAGCTTTTCCTGCATTTGCAAAATAGCTCCAGAGCACGGGGCTTCCATAGCCGTGGAGTGCAAAACCAGATCGTAGCAGTCCACGCTGTAACATCTTTTTCACTAACATTACTGAAAACATTCAGAGCCATGCCAATGCTTTCATACTTGCAATACATATCTAGCAGAGCTGAAGCCAAAATGCATCTACTTCCAGGTGTTCTGATCAACCATCCATGTATCCATCTCCCTTGGTCTAGAGATCCCACCTCTGCTGCAGCACAAATCAAGCTAACAAGTGTGACCTTATCAGGCCTAATATAGTCAGTAATCACAGAGTTTAATAAATTCATCAAAGCTGACCAGTCCCCTTTCTCTGATGCAGCAATCAGGGAATTCCAAGAAACAAGAACCCTGCTAGGCATTATTGAAAAGAGAATAGGTAACTCCCATTTCTCCAGCCTTGGCATACCCTGCAAATAATGTGTTCCAAGAAATCGTATTCCTCTCTGGGAATCCATTGAAAATTCTCCTAGCGGCCTTCAGATCTTCTCATTTAACATGCATATCCAAAAGAGCATTACCCAAAAACAAATTGCAACCACGGCCTGATTTTCTATGAGCAACCAGGCATGGACCAATTTCCCCCAGCGTGAGTCTCTCAGCCGCCCAAAAGACATAAAAAGACCCACCATGGTGTAGTCATCAGGGTCAAAGCCTGTGACTACCATTTTATGAAACAAATTTACCACTGCCACAAAGTCTCCCTTCCTTGCATGCCCAGTAATCACGATACTGAACGAAACAACATCTTGATGGGACATCTGACACAGCACCTATGCCCCAAATTCATTTGCTCATGCTCTAAATACATCTTGATGGGGAAATTCTGCAAGTAACCATAGGATGAGAACCCAGAAACACCAGCAAGGATTTGGTTGCTTTCAGGGGGAAATGAATGGTGTGTTTGTCAGGAAATATATGCTGACTGGAGCATGGAATTGTAAAGTTGAAGTGCTTGAGTTAACGAGAAAGATAAGGTAGAGATCATGATTTTGTAAATGTAAAGATTGGGCCCAGGTGTATGGTGATTGAAGAGACGGATGGCCATGTCTAGGTTTTCAGGGTGTGAGTACGAGAAGAGAAGTCAACTCATCGGAAAAGTTTGACCAGCAAGATGTACCCTTATCATTTGAGCCAATATCTGTTTGAATTGATCCCTTGTTCTGCATTTTTCAAGCAGAACAAGGGTTGGGTGACTCAGATCAGAACAGCTGGATCCCAGTTCATTCTTCGGGTGGTTGTAGTAGAAGTGAAAAGGCATCTGCTAAAGATGCGGCAGAACATAGTTACCACTAAAAAGCACAACAGATAGACAACTGAAAGCTTAACTAAGAGAACTCTATCACGTAAGCTTGAACATAAAGGTCAATGTTTCTTTACGAAAATGTTGGCCTCCGTCATTCTATATTGATTAAGAAATGTAAAATACATTCCTCCAAAATTTTAATCATAATGAAGAACAGAAGACCAGAACAATACCAGGAACTGCCACAGCTAAAAAAAGGACTAACATCTATTAGCAAAAATCCAGGATCAAGACTATACATGCAAAGACATCTAGATGAACTGGAAAAGCCAGTTATAAACTAATCATACATTCTAAAGAGAATCCAGATGCACAAACACACGAGTTTATCGCAGTTGGCTGGACGAGTGGATGCTAACAACTAGAGAAATGTCAAATCATCGCCTGACACAAAAGAGTCATGCGAGCTAGCTTCATTGGCACGAAGAGACTCCATCTTAGAGTCCAGAATTGCAAGTTGAGACTTTACCCACGATGGATTGTACTTCCCTTCAATCCATAAAGCTTCCCCGGTATGCTTATGTTTAAAATCTGGATATTTCGGATTTCTCTGTGAATCAAAGAGCATAAATTAATTGTCTTCCAAAGAGCATTTTCATAATACTCATGCAGTACAAATCACAGAAACAAAACGAAACTGTGTAGATATTACAGGTTGAACAACCAACATTCAGTACCATTCTTGCATAGATAGCTTCAAACTAAGAATATAAGCATGGTAATAGACTCATGGTAAGAAACAAAAAGAAACTGTGTAGACATTACGAATTTAACAACCAACATTCAGTGTCATTCCTGAACGGATGGCTTCTAACTAAGAATATGATTATTATCATGGCAATAGACTCAAATCATGTAGCTTCAGAAGAACAATAGACTACTATGATAGAGAATAAAAGGCAATATCCATTATAAACTACTCAACACATAGAAGGTAGAATGCGTCCTACATGGAAGCAAAAGAATGTTATAACCTGTTCTATGCAGTTAAAATGACGTCATAATACCGATATAACTCCGATATTACGCTTAGCAGGGGTGAGCCGTCACGTTTTGACATTATCACGTTTGGGTATCATGGCTCCGACATAACGCCACAATACAACCATTATTGAGATAATGTTTTTTTCAATAACGTTTTGTTCTAATACATTAAAAAATATGTATTCACCCATTTCATTCTCGATTGAACCATAACCATAAACTCAGAGGAAAAAAGAAAGACCAGAGCTTGCCGTCGCCAATCGACAAAGATTAAGACATTGTCGGTCGACAAAGAATGAGAACAAAAGAAGAAGGGAAGAAGACGACAAGTCAATCGCGCTCTCTGTTGCGATCTCACTCTCATACGAAAGGGAAATTTTTTTATTTATTAATGTTTTGATTTTTTGAATTTAATGTTATGAACATGATTTACTTTTTGACAACACATTAATACTTAGTGGGTTATAAAAATATATTAAAAAATATTCCGAAATATTACGTTATAACCTATAACACTCTTAGACTGTTATGGGTTCGTTATCTATTTTAATTGCATAGATCATGTTGTTGTAGTGGGTTAATGTTCCTCAAGAATGGATTTTGTTCAAATATATTTTCATTCTGGAAGTCCATACTAGAACAAAATATTATAGAGTGGATTTCTTTTCTGGTGAAATAACACCACTTAAAGGAGGTCAAGTTGTACAAGACATCTGGATTTGCTGTCAAGAAAAGTAATGGTTCTACCTTAATGAGGAGACAATCTTTCCCCAATACCGTACATGCAAGTAATGACTTTAAGCACATATTCTGATTGCCAAGGCTCAAGTGCTAGCAAACATTTAAATTACGAGAATGTGAATAAGCTACCTTGTTCTTCCTATTATCCCACCAGTCAACTGGGTTAGCAAAGAAGGCCTGCCAAAGCTCTTGTGTAGAAGTAGAACCTGTATTACTACCAGTATGATTTACAGACCTCTCACCTGCAGTTATAAAATAAAAGAAGTCCTCTATCAGGTAACATCTTATTCTAGTTAGAGCAAAATAACAAAGTAAAATAAGAAATACCTGCTGTCACAGAACTTGAATCATTCTCGTACAAGGAAACTGGGGAGAAGCTATTTTCAACAAAGTTTAGTTGCTGAACAGTTACCTAAGAATATATAGGTCTGGAAATCAATATATACCAAGGAAAAAAGCTAATGCCAGAAACTGGACCTATTAATAATTTATACTTTAATTACAAGAATCATCGAACCTTGTAATAGGTCTGTGGCTTTTCACCATCACCTTCAACAGTATCTGACACAAGCCGGCCTGAAATATATATACGATTACCTTTTTCTACATGCTGGAAAGCAACATGTGCCAATTCATTCCAGAATGTTAAGTTAATCCTGTTGTACAAATGTTGAAAAGAAATAAATATTATTGAGCACCATTCTTGAAATGTATTTATAAAAGCTAAGGAATGTTGCGTCTTGGAAAAGTTGTCAGCCAAATGTAGCACATCTTGCAACAGCTAAAGCACATCTTTGTTGCACGACACTTCCAAGTGCGTAAAGCATGTTAGGTTTACATTGGGTGATACAGACGATTGTTGAGACGTTATTGCGTTCGTGCAAGACACTGAATCATATTACCCCTGAAGGGAAAGTTTTATAGAAGTTGATCCTTTTGCGGTATGTTGGGTGGTTTGGTTAGAGTGTAATTCCAGAATTTTCCAGAATAAAGTTGCTCCTAACAAGGAGATGGTAGCTATGGAGATTTTTTATTTATTGCGGAATTGGATATATCATCATCCGTCTTTTATAGGCCTATATTTTGATTCTTTGTATGCTAATTGGAATTCATTGAAAATAACACCATTGATAGTCGGACCTTGATGTCTCAAAGTGACCTTTGTATTGATTTTCAAAGGAGCAATAATCTTTACCTTTTATGTTTTTCAGTTTCCATGAGAAACGTTCGTACAAACTATCTCTCTCTGCTGCCAGAAATGTCTTTCTGACTTTCCGATTGAGAGCTTATTTCAACATAAGAACATATATAGTTGTTATTCTTTGATAAAGCAATTTGTTGCATCTGCATTGATACTCTACAACGTTGGTACTGTATCGTGGACTGATAACCTTTATCAGTCTGCATATTCAAGGACCTACCATTTGTTGTGCTTTTTCTTAATTATAGGTCCAATAGAACATTCATCCCTGGTCTTATTCTATCCTTTACTGGACTTGCCCTAGTTTGTCGATGTATATCTCCTTTGCAAGGTGTCTCTGTACTCGGCACTAACTACCAATTCTTCCTATCTATTAACACCACCCTTTTACCTTCCCCAACTAGGAAGAAAAGGTAAAATGTAGAGTTGTCGGTCACTAATCATAAACTCATCAGACATGGCACCATGAGCTTCATGGGGGTTGGCAGTTTCTCAAGACACTTCTTAAACGCGCCTTGGACGTGTTTACAATTATATAGTCATGTACTTGTGCTTAATTTTTCAAACAGACGTAGGGAGGAATATGCACCCCCAAAACCCTTAGTCAACCTTGCTGTTGAGTCAATAAAATTACTTTTAAACTTATAGAGGGTTGGGATACACTAGGGCTTCTCTCCAAAATCTCGTGCCCATAAATTTCAATTTACAAATGATGGACATGATATGTGTTTCTTTCAATTCTTTGACATGGCTAATTAAAATACCCCCTCACGCACACAGTCCCCCCCCCAAAAAAAAAAAAAAAACTCTATCCGAAGAGTCGATGCCGTAGGTCCAAAGCCAACAAGACCTTGATTGTAGCAACTAGCAACCTTATAAGGACTTGTGCATCCTTCCAAAAATTGGACACTTCCACCAAGAAAGCATATTGTTTGCTTAAGAGATGTTGCACAATGAAATTTTAGGCAAACGGTATTAACATATTTTTTTATTGCTATAATGATAAGCTTGTCTCTAAGGCTTTATTATTAATACTTTGGAAAGGACTTCAATGCTTCATTTGCATCAGTTCTAAGCTGACAAATGCCCCACACCTTGTTACCCGTATCATGATTGAACCCTTGATCAATTAAATTTCTTTCTTGAAAGGAATATGATTGAGGTGATTTATATGGACCCTCACATGGCTTTCACCTATGGGAGTAGTCTACGAATGCCCACCGCCTTCTCAGATACTTGTATAGGCTGAAATAGTTTCTAGTGCAAAAGTGTAGTTAAACCATACATGGGTTTGACCAGCTGTCTCAGATCACCAATTCTTTCTTTGATCCAGTTCAAATGATAGCCATGGCCTTGCCTTGCAAATAAAACTTAAGGCATGAGCACCCAATACACAAATGAGACTTGCAATGCAGAAAACATCTAAACAATTAGTAGTTCGGCTGACCAACTGGCCAAAATGGGTGCTAGACTGTTAGTGCTACCTAAAGGCAGAACTACATCATAACATAACCCAGGTCCCAGGCTATAGCAGGGGTGAGATTTGATAAAAAAAAAAAAACCTGTATACCATACTATTCTCGTATATATACGAGAACTGTCCCAAAACAACACAAGCAGAACATTGGCAAAAACCGTCTCATATCATGTGCCCACTACTTTGTCAGATAACTTGTCCTATTTTCCGAATGTCTGTCAATTTCTCTACATTTTATCGTTTTTTAAACTACTTACAAAAATTTCCCTTCCCTTAACTCGCAATGTACTCTTTCTTTCTTTCTTTAAGTATCACTTCACACTAACAAACATAAATGCTAACCACTAAAAAAGCAATAAAGAGAGTTACCAAGTAGTGTCAGTGGCGGATTTCCTGACACCGAGGCGAGTCCAGGCGACGGCCTTGCCAGAGGTAAGATGCTTTATCTGAACAGGTGTGCCGACGACACCCAGGAGGTGAACGGAGTTACAGAGCTCCTTGTTCCATGGGATCTCGGAGGGTCTAGGATACAGGACTTGCTCTCCTCCCTGCTCCTTCTGTTTGTAATTATCTTCATCGCCATTGAAGCTGTTGTTGTTGAAGTAAGCGGATGAGGAGGCTTCGTAAGAGCATCTCGGGATGTGGTGCTGGTAAAACCCTAGGCGCGATGAGGTCTTTGCGATTGTAGTGGTGGTGGTGGTGGTGAGGGTTCGGATGGAGGAAGAGAAGAGAAGACGAGGGTTTAGGGTTTGAGAAGGAGTGATTAGGTTTGGTGGTGAGGGTGTTAGAAATGCCATTTCGCTTCTCTATCTTCGCCGCATTGTTCGGGTTCCTCCCCTAAGTTGACTCAGGAGGGCTTCCCTTGCAGCACGTGCACGACCATGTTTTGCACGTGGACTACTTTCGAGGGCTGTTGCATCCTTGCGATTCCTGAGGCGAGATGACACCGGTTATACGTATTTAGTTAAATAACATTATTATTTTTGTTGAAAGAAAATATTAATCTCATACTTTCTGAATAATATCATCATCTATTGAAGGACATCATCAATATTAAAAAAAAAAAAAAATATATATATATATATATATATTATCATTTTCACCTTTCTTCTACTCTCAACTTTTCTTTTCCATCAATCCCACCATCGCCACCTTCCCCTTTTTCTATTTTTCTTCTTATTTTCATCTATCAATCACCACATCTCCTCCTCCTCCTTGTTTTCCTATTATCTTATTTTATTTTTCTTATTCTCCTCCTCCTCCGCACCTCTTTTTCTTCTTCTTTTTAAAAATAAATAAATAAAATGATCATTGACCATTTTTATAAAGTGACAATGAATAGTGCCAGCCTTAAATTTTTTTTTTCAACAATATGCAAATCAAGCTTTGTTTATTCTATTATCCATTCTTTCTCTTAAATCTTTTTCTTAAAATTGAACAAAAATGACTAAAATTGTTTCAGCTCCGATACAAATTGATAGAACTAAGTTATAATTAAGCAAAAAATTGATAGAAATAAACTACAACTAAGCGAGAATTAAAATAAATCTAAGATAAAACTCTAATTCAAAAAGATAAATAATAAACAAATTGAATTGGATCTAGGCAAAAAGATTTTTGAAAAAAAAAGTAACACCCGCCTACTTTACCCACCAAGAAATTTCAGCATGAGTGATATTTTTGTGGTGATGATCTTTTTGCCTTGTAGATCATCCTCACAAATTTACAGATGCAGTCATAAAATTTACGATAAAATTGAACGGTTGAAAATTCTCCACCTTGCATAGCAAGTATTGGAATTCCAAATGAGTTAACTTTTTTTTTTTTTTTTTTGTGGAGAATGATCTATATTGTTAAGAGATCATTCAAACAAAATATCAATGTATTTTGTAATTTCTAGATAGACAAAATAGGTTGGTGAAATAGGAGGCACCTGTAACTTTCTTTGTCAAATCGGTCGTTGGATCCCATCCATAAAACAATATTCTTTCATTCAATCAACCAACAAATAATGCATAATGTTTTGCCTTATTTATGATATTTGTAACTTTATTGGCAACCGAACTAACTTACCCTAGTTGGTTAATAATGCCCTAACTACTTTAAGCTTTATTTCATAGTCTCAATTACAATTATTTAATATTACTAAACTAACCCATTGTACTATCGCTTACATCACATTTGAATTTTTTTAACGGAAAGTATGATGAAAGGAATGACATAAAATATATAACAATTGAATAAAATTTAGGTAAACTATTAGAAAATTCATCATAGTAAAAAAATCTCAGGTGGCTAATGGTGAGTCATATTGTTTGATTAGTAGGTTGGTAAGACGCCTTAATTACATTCACACCCATTCAAATGTCTTAACATTTTTTAAATTGCCATATGCTTGAGATTCGTTCGCACAAATCAAGCTTTTAACCCAATCAAGCATTGGATCGTAAATAGAGTCAAGTACTGAAGAGACTCAGTAATGTACAAGTAAGATTTTGGGCTGTATCTCCTCCCTTCATCACGCCCTCGATAGCAGGGACAATTGAAGAGGGAACTCTTGCTATAAAATGTGACCAAAGGGAAAAAGAAATTTGCGCATACATTTTGCTATTTACATACCGTCTTCATTTTTCCATGTGTCGTTACCTAACTCATGCATCGGAATATCTTTTGTCACTACAACGGTGGTCCCTAGCTAACCGATGTTCATTTTTACAAGCTCGAGATCAACAATGATAGATTTGAACACATAAAAAAGTATGATAAAAGAAATGAAATAAAACATATAAAAATTGAATAAAAATTCAGGTGAGCTATTAGAAAATTCATCATAACAAAATGATCTTAGGTGGCTAATGGTGAGTCATGTTGTTTGATTAGTAGGTAGGTATAGGGGTGTGCACGGCCCGGATCGGTTCCAAATTTTGAGGAACCTAACTCAGACCGTTTAAATTTAACGAATCCGATGCAATCTTATAATCAAAGCATTTATTGGGCTATTGAATGACCACTATAACATTCAAAAAAAGAACGATGCACATTTGTATGATGAACATTATATAAGAATATCTACTAAGATGTTTAGACTACATGTATGCAAACAATTACAAAACTGCAAGACATTTCATGTAATACTACCTAAAAGCAGCAGTGGAGAAGAAGAAGAATTGAACAATGAGTCAAGCCAAGGCAATAAAAGATAGAAATATCCTTTTTAATGATGATGCTAACATTAAGGACTTCATTTAGTCATCAGTTGCAGATTACTTGTATTACTTCATTTAGTCGTCAGCAAATTAATTGTATTAATCGTCAGTTGCAGATCAACAAATTACTTGTTACTAAGAAGTCTAGTGCAATTACAATAACTAAAACTTTCAATCTCTAGTAAGTTATACAATCGTACATGCATCACTTTTTATAACTCAGCAAGAAAACTTATGAGATACCTAAATATATAGAATATCCTAAATATATACATGTTTCTATAATTAGAATATATACAGTTTTCTTCTATACTCCCCCTCAAGTTGGTGCATAGATGTCTATCATGCCCAACTTGTCAACTGAGCTGTCAAATACCTTATGAGATACCCCTTTAGTAAGAACATCAGCTAATTGCTCCTCTGAGGTTACAAATGGAAAGTGAATAACTTTCCTGTCAAGATTCTCTTTAATAAAATGGCGGTCAACCTCCAGATGCTTTGTTCGATCATGCTGAATTGGATTATGTGCAATCTGAATGGCAGTTGTATTATCACAATGTAAATCCATAGGCCTTTGTAGCTTGAAACACAATTCCTTCAGGACATTACGGATCCACAACATTTCACAAACTCCATGTGCCATACCTCGAAATTCAGCTTCTGCACTTGATCTAGCAACAACTTTCAGTTTTTTACTACGCCAAGTTACAAGGTTCCCACCAACAAAAGTGAAGTACCCTGATGTAGAGCGTCTATCAGTTTTATCACCAGCCCAATCCGCATCTGTGTATCCAACAACTTCCAATTCATTTTTTCCAAACAATAATCCCTTACCATACGTCATCTTCAAATATTTCAAGATACGAAGACTGCATTCATATGCTATTCACTAGGGCAATGCATAAACTGGCTAACAACACTCACAGCATAAGCAATGTCAGGTCTAGTATGAGACAGATAAATTAACCTTCCTACAATACGTTGATACCTGCCTTTATCAGTAGGGACTTGATCAGAAAGAATAGCAAGTCCATGATTCATCTCAATGGTTGTCTCTATTGGTTTGCAGCCAACATCCCTGTTTCAGCGAGCAAATTAAGAACATACTTCCTTTGTGAAAGTGAAATCCATTTCTTCGACCTTGCAACTTCAATACCCATAAAATACTTCAGTTGCCCGGGATCCTTCATTTCAAATTCCTTCGACAGATACTTTTGCAAATCATTTATTTCTTTCGGATCATCTCCTGTAACGATCATGTCATCAACATACACAATTAGAGTTGTAATCTTACCATTGTTGTGTTTGATAAACAAGGTATGGTCAGAGTTGTTTTGTTTGTACCCAAAAGCTCTCATGGACTTCAAAAATCTGCTAAACCAAGCTCTTGGAGACTGTTTCAGGCCATATAAAGACTTCTTCAATTTACACACCTTACCAGCGTCTCTTGGGTTATTCTTCACGCCTGGAGGCATATCCATGTACACTTCTTCCTCCAAATTTCCATTGAGAAATGCATTCTTCACATCAAGTTGGTGCAAGGGCCAATCTTTATTTGCTACAAGTGAAATTAAAATTCGGACAATATTAATCTTCGCCACATGTGCGAAAGTCTCATCATAATCAATTCCATGGCGCTGTGTATATCCCTTGGCAACTAATCTTGCTTTGTATCGATCAATAGTTCCATCTGCATTAAACTTCACATTAAACACCCAACGACATCCTACAGTCTTCTTTCCAACTGGTTTGTCTACTACCTCCCATGTGACATTCTTCTGAAGAGCTTCTAATTCTTCATTCATTGCTGTTGTCCATTTTGGATCCTTCATTGCATCCTGCATATTACTAGGAATAGATACAGTAGATAATTGATTAATAACAAGTGCATGTGACTCAGAAAGCCTATGGTTAGACATAAAGTTAGCTATAGGGTATTTAGCTTGGGCTTTGATGTCTGGTTCATATTGCTTTTTAGGAACTCCCTTAGTAACCCTTTGTGATTTCCTAAGTTCAACACTTTCTAACACAGAAGACTCATTAGAGGTTAAAGGTACCTGAGGTGGATAATTCTGGGCGAGATCTTCAGTTGCTGATGTAGAAGGGGAAATGTCGTGTGTGTGAGTTTCAGATACATTTTGATCATTCGCTTCTGTCTCATGAGGGAATTGATCGCTAGGAACCAAGTGGTCAATTGTCTGCCCATTGGAAGTGTCTATCTCTCGAGACAAGTCATTTGCTGCTGCTGCGGGAACAGTTTCTGCTGCTACAGGAACTTCAAATTGTTCCTTCAAGTGTTCCAATTCTTCAAAAAATCAATAGAACGAGGATTCCCTTCACTATCGCTCTCCCCATGAAGGCAAGACTGGGAGACTCCCCCTGAGTAATATGGTTCAGATTCATGGAAAGAGATATATGCATTCTGTCAGTGAGCGGGTCATAACACCTGTACCCTTTTTGGAGCTCTGCATAACCCACAAAAATACATTTCTTCGCACGGGGATCAAGCTTGCTCCGTTGTGGTTTAACCATTGTCAAATTGAAACACTCTGATGGATTGTTGGTACTGTGTCGCCACCATTTTGTAAAAATCAGTAAACCTTCCAAATACCTCACTATTTCTTTTCAGTAATGACATACAGGTCATCCGAGTGCAATCATCAATAAAAGTTACATAATATCGAGCTCCAGAAAATGAAGGAATTTTTGTAGGACCCCAAACATCGGAGTGAATTTTCATAAAGGGAACATGACATCTACGAATACTTGGCGAACATGGAATACGGTGACTCTTGGCCAGTTTACAAATGTCACAATGAAATTCTGAATCATAACAACCGAAAACAAATGAGCCTGCAACTTCTTAAGATAACTAAAAGACAGATGTCCTAAACGACGATGCCATAACTATACAACTTCCTTCGCATTATCGACCCTTATGACCTGATTAGCTTGCCCCAAAAGATTCTTGCGTTTCTCTCCCGTCTCTGTCAGATCTAAGTAGTACAGTTTCCCCCTTCTAACACCATAACCAAGAATCTACCGAGTCAAAATGTCCTGAAACACACAGAAAGATGGATAGAGCGTCACAATACATGCAAATGTTCGAATAATTTGACAGACAGACAAAATGTTATAAGCTAGTGATGGAACAACTAAGACAGATTCAAGAGTTAGGGTATCAGATAACACAATGGAACCTTCTCCGCTAACCAAAGTTGGAGTACCATCCGCAGTAGAGATAGCATTTTGAGGGAAAGCTCTAAGATTTATCACAAGGTTAGGGTCATTTGTCATATGATCAAATGCACCTGAATCAATTATCCATGTATTATTCGAAATAACTTTATCATTCATACCTGATTGTGCTTTAGCAAAAACACTGTCTAGATGTTTATTCCCAGCAGAAGCAATGGCAGCCTTGCTTATATTCTTTCGTGGCTTCTTGGTGAAGTCCCACCAATCCGGGTAACCATTCACTTCATAACATCTCTCATTGCTATGGTATAATTCTCCACAAATATTACACTTCTTATTTGCATATGGATTTGATTTACATATAGGACGACGAAAAGGAGAAGCGGAGAAGCCTGGAGGAGTAACTGCCCTGCTCTAAACAGCCAAAATAGAGGATTGCATGGTTGGTGTCCTCCGGGATTTGGGATTCATAAGAAAAAATATGCAAAACAGGTTCAAAGGATTGAACCTGCTCTGATACCATGTAGAAGGAAATACTTCAATTTTTGTGTATTTGTTTCATCCCACAACAGGGGTATATATACAATGGGGTTTCTTGTCTCACAAGAAACAATCTTACATAATAAGAAACAATCTTATAGAATATATTATAGATTACCTAAATATGAAATTAGAATATCTTAAATATATAGAATATCCTAAATATATACATGTTTCTATAATTAGAATATATACAGCTTTCTATATTCCTTCCCTACTTTCTCTCTCTCTTCTGTTCATGAAGTTCGATGAAACATCACTGTTGGAACTCATCATCCCGAAATCAGATCCATACATTTCACCAAAATCTCCAGGTTATATCTCTTATTTTTCTCATTTCTAGCCACCCTATTTCATGATTTCTACTAATTTTGAGATTTCTTGCCACCGCATTTGATTATTTTGTGTCTTTGTTCTGTTTCTGACTTAAAGCTTCAATATATTTTTTTTCTGACTTACCTAATTGTGCGATCGACGGAGACGATTGGAAGAGGGAAATGAGAGAAGACGATGAAGACAATCGGTGAAGATGTGGGCGTGCTGGAAGTGAACGCAGTTGAAGCGAGAGAAGATGAACAAAATGCGAGGGAGAAGGAAGGAACGCAGCTGAAATTAGAGAAGACTTTGTGTGCGTCTGTGCATTTGATGGGTTTACATTTTCTAACCTCCACCATTAATATTAAAACATGTGTACAATATTATCTAAAACCGGTTGGAACCGGACGATTTCATTTTATATAATTGAAATCGGACTCGGTCCGTTTTACAACGGATCCGAACCGTATTCAAATTACAAAATTATAAAACCGGACCGTTTAGAACAAAACGGTCCAATTCGAATTGAATCCGCGGTTCCTCAACCGATTTGCCCACCCCTAAGTAGGTAAGATGCCTCAATCACATTGACCTAGGAGGCCAATGGCAAGGCACGTTGTTTGATTAGTTTAGTATGTAAGTAAGATTAGTTTAGTAGGCAAGTAAGATGCCCTAATCACATTGACCTAGGTGGCCAATGGGGAAGCGCGTTGTTTGATTAGTTTAGTAGCTAATGGTGAGGCACGTTGCACGTTGTTTGATTAGTATAGTAGCTAATGGTGAGGCACGTTGCACGTTGTTTGATTAGTATAGTAGCTAATGGTGAGGCACGTTGTTTGATTAGTTTAGTAGCTAGGTAAGATGCCTTAATCACATTGATCTAGGTGGCCGTTGTTTGATTAGTTTAGTAGGTAGGTAAGATGCCCTAATCACATTCACACCCATTCAAATGTCCGACATTTCCGCTGATTGGTATTCAATTAGACGTTGACAGAATACTTGATTTATAAGCAGGCAAACCAACTCCATCCGCTATTTGAAGTAGAAATAGAAGAAAGAAAAAAAGGTGGTCTAGTTCATACATGCACTTTTTTTCTTCTCTGCCATCACATTTCATCTATTGTCTTGCGGTGGTGATCCTGCCCAACTCAACAAACACTCAATAACGCTTCCTTCATAGAACCACTGTAAGCTTTCTACTTGATTCATTTTTTATTTTCATCAGTTTGATGTCGTTGTAGGTTGAATTAAGAGAATGGGTCTGGTTTTGTAACTTTTGATCATCTACAACACAACTTCCACCACACCCCCTTCTATCTCACTCTTTTTCTCTCTTTCTATTTTGCATGCACTTTCAGCAGAGCATCCCCTCGACTCATCAATCACTCAGCAACATTCAAAGTAAATCTTCCTCTTCTTATCACATTTAGTTACGTTCAATTTTATTTTCTTTGATTCTTTCTCATCATATCTGGTGCTACTTGCCTACTTCACATGATGTAAATGTTCTTTTTATCTTTCATTCCTCTTCGCTCTCTTGTATGTAATGATGAACTAAATCTTATGGAGGGGTAGAAATTGATTATGAGCAAATCATAGAGTAATCTAGTATCATCTTAACTTTTAGCTTTGGAATTAAGTGAAAAATGAAAAATAAAAATACCCATATCAATATGGGCTCACACTGCAGTTCCTGAAGAAGCCCTCCTTCCATTGTTGAATGGGCTGTCACTTCTATCTTCAATTAGATTGGTATGGGGAGGCAAAAAATTTAGGGCTCTCACATGCACAGGGGTGTATCTAGGAGTTTCACTTGGGGAATTTTTTATGTTATTTTATATTTTATATAAACATATTAGATCCACTAAATATCCTTATATATTAATTAAACGAGGTAATCTAACATTTGAAATAGTTAGAAAATTAGATTATATATATATATATATATATATACGATTAGTTGTCTTCCTCGCGTTCAGAATTAAAAAAATTTACTTATCTTGGGATGAAAATTAATAAATTAAAAATTACAATGTGATGTACCTTCTTTTAGAATATAAAAACAAATTTTGAGTGAATTAGATGATAAAATGGACGTTTGAAAATTAGTTTGAACATAAAAATGGTTTTGAACATAATCTAATATATTCATATTAAATTATACCAGTTATAATTTCAAGTCAATTTTAAGGATAGTTGCAATAGAAAGTAATCATTCAAAACTGATTCTCATTAACTATTAGAACCATTCCTGATTTCAAGCGTTTTAGGCAATTAAGAATTTATTAAAGTCATAAACTACAACATTTTATAATGCTACAACTACAAGCTAGGGTTGTGTAGCCATCACTAGATAGCATTTATTTACATATGTAAAGACTCAAACTAGATAGCCATCACTAGATAGCATTCAATAATGGACGTTTGAAAACTAGTTTGAGTCTTTACATATGAGTTTAACCATGATTATTACAAGTATTTATATGATTATGCATTTTATATGGTTTAAAATAGAGCAAGTTTAGACATTTAAGTTTGAAGAATATCCTGGAAATATTTCAAAAAATAATAATAAAAAAGATAGAGGGAGCAGAGCAGTTAGAACCCAATCTAAGAGGGCTTTTTTTTGAAGTGCTTAGAAGCTAACTTCTAACTGGAGTTAGAAGTTTTGAACGAGCTTTTGAGTAAACTGTTTGTTTTGATTTTGAATGGGTTGCTGATTAGAAGCTTTAAAATTAAAAGGTGTTTGTTATTAGGTGCTGAATGAGAACAGTTTGACAATTTTGCTCCACTGAGTTGAAAAAAAAAATTATGACATAAATATTGTGCTTAAAATCATACTCAATAATTATTCAAATCCTAGAGAATGTCACAATACATTTCATTACAAGAATATCAAAATATGACGAAGTACATTTAAAAAAATTATCAAACCAAATTTCTTACTAATATTTTGTTTGCAATACTATCTCGTAAATTAACCATATTGGTTTGTTCATGTGATCCAAATACTTGAGACAGTTGTAGTTGTTCACTATCATTTTGCTCGAGAGAGTTGGAGAGATGAAGAAAAACTTAAAAATGCAGAGAAAGAAAATAAAGATGAATGAGAGAAATGAGATAAGTTTTTATCGAGTCATTGTGAATGAACTTGAGAGAAATGCAGATAATGAATGTGTGCTGTCAAAATTTAGCTCTAGTTATTTTTAAGAAGATGAGGCGACAATTGTCATTATAAAATTATGTTAAGATTATTATTGTAATAATTTTTTACTCAACACTCAGTGCTAAGTGATCAACACCTCTATGTTGCTTACTACAATCAAAAGTAAAATTTCTGATCAGAACTAAAAAAAAAACATTCTAAACAAGGTAGTCCACTTCTTATTAAGACTTCTGACTCCAGTCAGAAGCAAAAACAAACACCCTCTAAAATTGTGGACATCAGCACAGCTAACTGCCAGCCAGGATGAACTGATACACACATGGGGGCTCTTTTATTTTTCCTATCATTATTTTTTTTAAATAGAAATAAAACTCAGAAAGTTTATGTCGGGCTATAGACCGGGTTAGCCTATCCCTGCCAATGCCCCTGCACGTGCATTTGAGACTATTTCACTTACTCATTAAAAAAATTAAAATTTTTTTTTGTTAAGAACAAGACATGCATTAAACAAAAGCGAGAGTACATAGTGCTAGGCCAACTGTACGAGCCAATTTATGGGCCTCTGAATTGAGTTCCCTGTTAGTATATTTACATGTCCATCCAGGATGCAAAAGAAGTAACATTTTAATGTTAAAAATAATTGGTCTCCATGCCCAATTTATATCAAAAGCTGAAGATGACTCCTCTCGAATGGCCAATAACAAGTTCATGGAGTCATCTTTTTATTTCATTTCCTTTGCCCTTCTACTTGCTATTTATTTACAAACAAGTCAGTGTTTATAATGAATCTCCACCATCAACATCTTCTACAACTTTCAATTCTAACCATCTTTTATCTCCAACACTAAACACCATTCTGATTTGTGATATAGATGTACTAATGTATTTTCCACGCTGTTGGCACGATAGAAAGTGGGTCGTGACAATATGTCAAACTCGATTAAAATTTTAAACCATTAGAAAAAGAAAGCACATTTTAAAACCGTCACAATTAATCCTCCCCAAACTTGAATTTTTCAAATATGAAGCTCACGGTCTTTGCTTAAAAGTGTCTTACTATTGAAAATACTTACGACGTGAAGTGCATTAGATTGTAGTTTTTTGTTGGAAAATGAAATGCATATTTAAAACTTTAAGCATTTGTATTAATGATTGGTTTTGAAACTTTAAGTATTTATATTAGTGATTGGTTTCATTGAAAAGATTTTCAAAAATGCATTTTAACCATACCAGTTTAATATGATCCGACAACTAAGTAGATAGTTATTATGATTTTCATTTAAAAAACACAAAATTTCTTTCTCCACCACATATGCATTCCACAAAAATTTTCACGTTTTTATTCATTTCCTTTGCCATTCTACTTGTAACTTAGTTACAAACATGTCATTGTTGATAATGAATCTCCATCATTAGCATCTTCTGCAACTTTCAATCCTGACCGTCTTTTACCTCCAACCCCCCAGACGCCATTCTAATTTGTTAATACATATATAAATGTTTGTGGTTGAAAAATAAAATATTTTACTATTAAAATTGAAAAATAGAAGTTTTTACCTTTTATAATCTAGTTGCAATGGAATCAAATAAAAAATTAAAGGTACAAGCAGCCACCACCGTGTTAAATACATAACAATCTCACATTTTCATGTTCACCGCTAGAGTGCAATCGAAATTGTATACTAGGACAAGCACCCGCTACTTCTTCTCCTATCTAGCTAATTAAGAGTTATTAATATTATTATTACACTTATTTTGAGGTCCAACTTGTTCAAGATTTTTTTATTTTTTATGCAATTATAAAAAATAAATTATTTTTAATTGTGATAAAGTGATTGATTGGCTCCATTACACAGAAAAAGACACAAAAAAATGGCAGATGCAATTGTTGGATTACTCGTGGAGAACCTCAACTCCCTTATTCAGAGGGAAATTGGTTTGCTTCTGGGTGTTGACGATGACATAAGAAAACTCTATAGCACATTGACAACCATCCAAGCAGTTCTTGAAGATGCTGAGTCGAAAAAAATCGACAATAAACCACTTGAAAATTGGTTGGCAAAATTAAAAGATGCAAGCTTTGAGGCAGCTGACTTATTGGAGGAATGGGCAAACAATGCTCAACAATCCACCTATAACTATGAAGTAGTTAATTCTAGCTTGTCTTGCTTTTGTTTGAAGCAACTCCACTTTCGTAGTACAATAGCTAAAAAATCAAAAATGCTAATAGCTAGATTCGATGACATAGCTCGAGAAAGATCAAATTTCCATTTGAGTGAAAATGTAGTGCCTACCAGTTTGCAATTGGAAGAGAGTCGAGAAACTGGATCCATTTTGAAAGCAGAGGTTGTTTATGGCAGAGATGATGACAAAAAAAATGTCATAGAAACCTTGTGTAACAATATGGGAACTGGAGAAGATATGCTTGTGCTTCCTATAATTGGTATGGGTGGGTTAGGAAAGACTACTCTCGCTCAGTGGGTCTATAATGACCATAGGGTAATTAGTAATTTTGAGGAGAGAATATGGGTTTGTGTCTCAGATAATTTTGAGGTGAAGGGAATTATGAAAATGATGCTAGAGTCTCTAGACGGAAAGGGCTGTGATTTGGAACATTTGGATACTATAGAGCGTCAAATTCAAGAAAAATTAAGGGAGAAGAAGTTCTTATTAGTATTGGATGATGTGTGGAATAAGGATGCAGAAAAGTGGATGAAACTGAAATCTGTACTAAAGTGTGGATCTCAAGGTAGTTCTATACTTGTAACATGTCGCGAAGAAGGAGTAGCATCCATTATGGAGTCTGTTTCATCGTACACCTTAAAATGTCTATCTGAGGAGGAGTGTTGGATTTTGTTCAAGGACTGTGCTTTTGGCCAGGCGGAGGAGGAGGAGGTTTCTGACTTGGTAAATATCGGAAAAGAAATTGTTAAAAAGTGTGTTGGGGTACCTCTCGCGGTGAAGAGCCTAGGAGGACTAATGTGGTCGAAGACGACAGTAGATGAGTGGGAGCAAGTGCGGGATAGTAAAATTTGGGAGCTCCAAGAAGAAGAGAGTGGAATACTACCAGCATTGAAGCTAAGCTACAAGCATTTGCCACCGCAGTTAAAGGGATGCTTTACTTTTTGTTCAGTTTATCCAAAAGATTATAAAATGAATAGAGAACACCTTATTCAGTCATGGATGGCAAACGGCTATTTGCAATCTAATGGGAGAATGGAGCCGGAGGCTTTGGGAAAGCTAATTTTTGATGAACTATTGCACAGGGGTTTCTTTCAAGAGCGTGAGATAAAAATGGATGATGATTCAAGAGAAACATGTAAAATGCACGATCTCATGCACGATCTTGCATGCTCTATGTCAGTGAATGAATGCAGTGTCGTGGAGGTTGGAAGGGAAGATGCCACTGTTAAATGCTCGAGACACATGTCGTTGGTCTTTGATTTGGAAATAGGGGTAGAATCTAGTAATCGTTGTCTCTCTCGGGTGAAATCGAACTCAAGGTTGCGCACTCTGATTTTGTTGGGTGAGTTCAAAAGCTATATTGAACCTGCCCTTATTCTGGAAAATCTGTATTCCTTGCGTGCTCTAGAATTGAGTGAACTTGGCCTTGAAACACTTCCAAATTCTATTGGGAAGATGAAGCATCTGAAGTAACTGAATCTGGCTAGATCTAGTGTGGAACTTTTACCTGAATCAATTTGCAAACTGAGAAATTTGAAGTGTTTGATACTAAGAGATTGTTATTCTCTGCATGGTTTGCCCAAGGGTACGAGTAAAATGAGAGGGCTCAGACGTCTAGACATTGAGGGATGTCATAAAATAAGTGAAATGCCAAGTGGGATGGAGCAATTAACACAGCTCCAGACACTAAGAGGCGGGTTTAGGGTGGGCACAAAGAGTGGAGCAGGAGTTATAAATGGGTTGAAAGGGATGCAACAACTCAGAGGAGCGCTATGGATAAGAGGGCTGGAGCATGTGAGAAAAGCAGAAGCTGATTTGGTGAAAGGCACCCAACACCTTTCCTTGTTACGGCTGGAGTATTGGAATCGTCAGGATGAAAATGATGCTGCAGGTGAGTTGCAAGAGAAGGTGCTGGAGGAATGCCTCCGGCCACACCCAAATTTAAAGGAATTGATCATTGATGGGTACAGAGGAGCCAACTTACCTAGTTGGATTGGAGAGTTGCAGAATGTGGTCCAAATCGATCTTCGTGCGTGCAAGAGTTGTGTACGTCTGCCTGCACTTGGGAGACTGCCCCTCCTCAAGTTCCTACATATAGGAAATATGAATTCTCTTAAATGCATCGATGATGACTTTTATGGCGAGGGAGTTGTAATTGGAGGACGAGCAAGTGCTGCTAGTACCTCCTGGTTTCCGTCATTACAGCAACTTGAGCTGTCGGCGATGGGTTCTTTGGAGGAATGGTCGTTGCCATCAGCAGCAAAAGAAGAAGAAGAAGAAAGCCACCACCACCACCCAAGAGCCGAAGTATTCCCTTGCCTTAAAGAGTTGACCATTATTGGATGCCACAAGTTGCAAGTAATTCCTTGCTTACCTTGCGTGCAAAATATCAAACTGGACGCTTGCAATGAAATGATACTGAGATCCATCTCAAACCTTGGTCCTCACAGTCTTCTTACCCTTGTGATTGATAGCTTTCAGGAGATGACACATTTACCAGAAGGGACTTTCATAAATTCTTCTTCTGCTGCTCTCCAATCTTTGGTTATCAATGAATGCATGAAGCTAAAGAGTTTGAGTGGGGAAATACAGAATCTCACATCCCTAACATCATTGAAGATTTCATATTGTGACGAGCTGGATTCTCTATCAGAGCTGGAGGGACTTCTAGGGAAACTCACCTCTCTTACAAGATTAAGCATCAAAGAATGTCCGAGTTTAGAGCGTTTGCCAGTAATGGGGATCCCAGGCGGCTTCAACAACTCTCTTACGGAATTAAAGATTAAATCATGTGGCATTTTAACAATATCTGAGGGGCTTCAATATCTAACCTCTCTCCGGATATTATGTTGGAAATGAAACACTCACACAAACAACTTCTATTGAAACTCAAGCAAATATTACAAGAGCACTCTCACTCAAAAACAAGATACTACAACTCACTCTTATTAGAGTTTGCTTCTTCACTCACTTAGAAGCTCTTGTTTTTCTTGATGTCTAAACTAAAATGGGGAGGGGTATTTATACTACTTAAGAACAACTCTACACCACACAAATAAACTAAATGATTCCCATACACCTCATTCTCCATTACCATACACCTCATTCTCCATTACCAAATGATTCCCATGCTTACCAACCCTAGAAGGTTCTAGGTAGAAGGCTTGTAGTTTTGGACCTTGATTATGGACTTGGACTCCAATTTGATTGGATTCGGGTTTGGGCTCCCATAATGGATCAAGTTTAGGATCCAACACCCCCCCTTAAACTTGATCTTGTGACCCCTAGTAAGTTCCTTAATCTTATGAAATCTTCGCTTGTCAGTGGTTTGTTTTAGCCCGTAAAGAGCCTTCTTTAACTTCAACACCTTGTCTTCGTGGCCTTTGACTTCGTAGCCTGATGGTTGCTGAATGTAGACTTCCTCTTCAAGAACTCCATTTAGGAAAGCAGACTTTACATCCATCTGCTGTATCTTCCACTTGTTTTGAGCTGCCAAAGAAATGATTAGTCTGATAGTCTCCAATCGAGCAACAGGAGCAAATACCTCATCATAGTCAATTCCAGCCTTTTGACTATAGCCTTTAGCAACTAACCTCGCCTTATGCCTTTCAATATCTCCTTTAGCGTTTTGCTTTGCTTTGTACACCCATTTGACACCTATCGCCTTATGTCCCTTGGGAAGTGAGGTGAGTTCCCATGTGTCATTCTTCTCGATGGCCTTGATTTCTTCGTCCATCGCATCTCTCCACTTCTTCTCTCGTACTGCTTCTTGAAAGCTCACTGGTTCACAATCGGCAAACAGACAAAATAATGTAAGGTTATCTTGTCGTTCAGTTACCTCATAGAGATCTGTAAGGCTTCTTGTACGTTGCACAACTCTTTTACTTTGACTCCCACTTGACGATGACGAAGGTGATGAGTCTCCTTGAGTGGTTGATGTTGGTGAAGTGGGTGGAGTTGCAAGCTCTTGTTGAGATTCACCTAGTTGCTCCCTCATTTTCTGCTCATCTTCTTCAAATTGAGGAAAGAAATTGAAGTCACCTGCATGAGAGTTAAAATCCCATTCTCCTTCTTCGTTGAAGACCACATCTCGACTAATCACAATCTTCTTATTGTCTGGATTGTACAGCTTGTAGCCCTTCGAATTAGCATCATAGCCGATGAAGATAAAACTCTCGCTTTTATCATCAAGCTTCGTTCTTCTCTCGTCCGGTACATGAACATGGGCTATACTTCCAAAGATTCTCAGGTGGGAAATGCTAGGCTTTCTTCCACTCCATGCCTCTTGCGGTGTCTTTCCCCATACACTTCTTGTTGGAGATCGGTTTGACAAGTAGACTGCACACGCTACTGCTTCCGCCCAAAACTCCTTGGGTAGTTTCTTACTTTTGAGCATGCTTCGTGCCATGTCGAGAATTGTTCGGTTCTTTCTTTCTGCCACGCCATTTTGCTGGGGGGATCTAGGAACTGTCATTGGTCGACGAATTCCATTTGCTTCACAGAACTCTTGAAACTCCCTGGAAGTAAATTCTCCACCTCGGTCAGATCTCATGGCTTTGATCTTTCTACCGCTTTCTCTCTCCACTGCAGCTTTGAACTTCTTGAAGACTTCGAAAACTTCTGACTTCTGTTTCAAGAAATATACCCATGTTTTTCTTGAAAAATCATCAATGAAGAGAAGAAAATAGTTACTGTTACCGAGAGAGTTTGGCTTGATCGGACCACACACATCGGTATGGATGAGCTCGAGTGGCTTCTTGGCTCTTGACTCTGACTCCTTTGGAAAACTTTTCCTGAATTGTTTCCCGACTAGACACCCTTCACAAAGCTGGTCAGGATGGTTGATGCGAGGTAGTCCCTTCACCATCTCCTTCTTAGATAGCAGCTCCAGACCTCCAAAATTGAGATGCCCAAATCGAAGATGCCAAAGCCATGATGCATCTTTGTAGCAAGCTTTCAGGCACTTTGCAACATCGTTTTGTATGTTGATCAAGAACATTCTATTCTTTGACATTGGCACTTTAGCAATGAAGTTATTCTTATCATCTTTTATAGAAAGATTATAATCCTTCATATGAATATCATAACCTTTCTCTAACAGTTGCCCTAAACTCAAGATGTTACTTTTCATATTGGGCACATAGTAGACATTGGAAATAAACTGATGTCTCCCATCTTTCAAACGGATAAGGATGTTACCTCTCCCTTTCACTGCTATTGTGGAATCATCTCCAAACGAAACATTTCCGCTTGCTGACTCGTCTAACTCCACGAACATGTCTTTCCTTCCACACATGTGATTGCTTGCACCACTGTCAAGATACCAGGAATTTGCTTGGCCACCATCAGTTTCCTTTCGTGCTAGAAGAAGAGTTTCTTTGCCATTTGTCTTCTCCTCCACGTAGTTGGCCTTCTCTTCAATTTTGTTGTTGGGAGCTCTACATTCTGAAGCATAATGCCCAAACTTTTGACAATTATAACATCGAACTTGAGATTTGTCATACCTTGAGTTCGGATTGATTCTTCCACGGCCTCGTGTTGAGCTTTCTCCTTTCTCATAGTTGTTGTAGGAATTGTTGTTGTTGTAATTCCAGCCTCGTCCACGACCGCGACTTCCACCTCGTCCATGGCCTCTACCTCTGCCTCGGCCACGTTGGTTTCTATCTTGGCTTTCATGCATATCCTTGAGTTGCAGCTTGAGGAGTTGCTCAGTAAACCCTTGCTTCTTCTTATGCTTCTCTTCGTATGCTTGCAATGATCCTTGGAGTTGCTCGATCGTCATTTCTTCCAAGTCTTTAGTTTCTTCAATCGTCACGACGATGTGCTCAAATTTGGGATCCAACGAACGGAGTATCTTCTCTATTATCCTCACATCTTCTAACTTTTCACCATTTCTTTTTAATTGATTAGACACAGCTACTACTCTTGAGAAATAATCTGAAATAGACTCAGATACTTTCATGTGTAAGGATTCGAATTCACCTCTTAATGTTTGGAGACGGACCTTCTTCACTTGCTCGGATCCTTTGTAAGAGGTTTGCAGCTTCTCCCACGCTTCCTTGCTAGAGCTTGCACTCGAAACCTTTTCAAAGCCATCATCATCCAATGCTTGATAGATGAGGTAGAGAGCCTTCTTGTCTCTCTTTCTTGAATCCTTCAAAGTTGTCTTTTGATCTGGTGTAAGAGCAGCAAAAGCAGCATCATCCGCAGGCTCGTTATAGCCTTTCTCTATGATATCCCACACATCTTGTGATCCAAGAAGTGCCTTCATTTTGATACTCCAATTGTCGTAGTTGTTGTTGTTGAGTGTCGGAACTTGGAATGGTGCCATACCATTTGCCATATCTCTCAATATAATGAGAATTTTGCAAAATCTGATTGCACGGATGAATCCGGAACGCCGAAAAACCTTGGGAGGGACCTGGTCAACGGTCAATGACTTTGACGGCTCAGTCAACTTGCTTGGACGGCTCGGTCAAGGGGCTCGGTCAACAGGCTTGGCGGCTCGGTCAATGGCTCAACTCGGTGAGTCAACTCGATTTTCTGGCAGCAGTCTTCCGGCGGCGCGTGGTGGCGCGTCAGAACTCAGATTGGGGAGATTCTGGCGGCGGCGGATTCCTCTCGTCGAGACCTTCGATTTGATATGCAATAGTGTATACTTTCCAACTAGCTCTGATACCACTTTGTTGGAAATGAAACACTCACACAAACAACTTCTATTGAAACTCAAGCAAATATTACAAGAGCACTCTCACTCAAAAACAAGATACTACAACTCACTCTTATTAGAGTTTGCTTCTTCACTCACTTAGAAGCTCTTGTTTTTCTTGATGTCTAAACTAAAATGGGGAGGGGTATTTATACTACTTAAGAACAACTCTACACCACACAAATAAACTAAATGATTCCCATACACCTCATTCTCCATTACCATACACCTCATTCTCCATTACCAAATGATTCTCATGCTTACCAACCCTAGAAGGTTCTAGGTAGAAGGCTTGTAGTTTTGGACCTTGATTGTGGACTTGGACTCCAATTTGATTGGATTTGGGTTTGGGCTCCCATAATGGATCAAGTTTAGGATCCAACATATTATACATTCGATTCTGTCCAGAATTGGAATTGATGTCAAGGGATGATCAGGAGGACGATGGTTTTCGGCACCTCATTTCCCTTCAAAGTTTAACGCTTCATGGCTTGACCGAGTTGAGTGCACTGTCAGTGGGGATGCAACACCTTGTTATGCTGAAATCTTTCAAAATATCTGAATGTGAGAGTCTGAGAATGCTCCAACACCTCACGTCTCTTCAATCTTTGGAAGTATTTCTGTCTGAGAATCTAAGAATGCTACCAGAGTCGCTGCAACACCTCACCTCTCTTCAGTCTTTGCAACTTCTGGAATGTGAGAATCTGAGAATGCTTCCAGAGTCGCTCCAAAACCTCACCTCTCTTCAATCTCTGGTGATTGAATACTGCCATCCTGATCTACACGAACGATGTGAGAGGGACAAGGGCAAGGACTGGCACATCATCTCCCACATTCCACATCTCCGCATCCAGTAGTGCAGGTAACCTTACTCTCTATTCCATCCATCTCCTAAAGTCTGATTAACTCATTTTATTTGTACAATCCATTTTTAGTTTTTAGTTTTTCTGTTATACACATGTTAGTTACTCTTCATTCATTCCCAGCCAGGTGAAAACTAATTTCTTAAACAAATATTTGGTTTACTGTTTTAGCAATGCCAGTGTTTTCTTATTACTTCTTTTATTTTGTTGTACGTTTCTTGATGAAAAGTTTGAACACGAGATATCCCGAATGAACCAACATTATTTGTATTATCAAATTATACCTGCACCTCAAGTTTTCTCCTTGGAAAATGAAGAGAGGTGAAATAGTGATCAACACGGACCATCCAAGATGAACAAGTGCAAAGACTGGCACATCATTTACTTCCCCATTGTTCTATCTTAGTAAGTCTTATACTCTTATTAATTTAATTTTCTTTTATATTTATGTATTTGCTTTTCTCTTCCTATCTATTATGTCTTCAAGACCAACCCCCATTAACACATGAATTTAATCCATCAGTACGGGCATCACAGTTTGATAAACACTTTCTAAGCCCCTCCCTTGGAAAGATGATCCAAGCAATAAAAAAGGACTAGATCGACACATTGAGAAGAAAGACCCCTTAGTCATTTTGAGACTTAAAACCCCTTAGTCATTTTGAGACTTAAAACCCCTTGGTCATTTTGATTCTATCTTTGTATAATGGTATTATGCCGAGTGTGTTAGCAAAGATGTTTGAGACCTGCCACAATTAATGAAACCCAAATAAACATAATAAAAAAAAACTTTGGTAAGTCAAATGGTAATCCAAATAAAATCGTAAATCATGACATGAAATACGATATCCAATCAAATCCTTATTTTGACTTTTTGTCCAATTAACTCACGATTTGGACTACACTACATCTTTTTTACTTTTGTCTTGTGTATATTTTGTTCACAATTGGAAAGAGGACCCCGGCCCTCATAGGCTACAGATAGGACTCTTTGGGGTTTCGATTTTTCAAAAGCATCTGAAAATCAGAAAAGGAATTTGAAAATTTTGAGAAATTCGTAGAAGCGTCTTATATATTTGTATTATTTGTCTACAACTTAAGTGCAGTTTCTTTTAAATGATGCTACCTGTTTGTTCTAACTGAACTGTATGCACCATTTTGACAGGAATGATAGAAACTCTACTCTTCTATAGAACTTGTCTAAGATGAATTGCTGATGGAAACCAACATATTGCTAATTGATCACCTGTACAGTTCTGGAGGTCATATCTTATACTTGTGAGTTCTCACTCCCAAGTATTAACCCAATAAGTAATCAGTATACTTCTTATGTTTAAGGGGTATGAAATATCTGGTTCTTATTGTAGGACGACTGAAATATCATATATTGGGTTATTTTGTGTGTGGACATGCCCTTTCTTATGGAAAAGAAAGAAAGAAAAGGTTTGCAAAGCACATTAATCTTCATCTCAACACCCATGATATGTACTGCATCTTAGATCCCTGACTCTTTTATGTTCCCTACTAACTATATGCACTTGCCTGATAGAGCTGAAAAAACTCCCTCGTGGAATTGTTGACTTCATCATGTGACAACCCCAGAAAGACCAGTTGCTTTAATCTCTGCAAACTACACCACGCGCTATTACTCAGTCTTTACTCTACATTTTGCAAATTGCCATCCTGATGAAGATGAAGACAGATAATGCAGCAAAAGCAAGGGTGATGGCCAGCTTATTGTTTTCAAGCTTCCAACAATCAAAATCTCCATGCTTGGTCCATCACCGTCTTTTGAATGTGTACTCCAAACTAGCACTAAAACTTCCTCTCTTTCATATTGGTAAGTGATTGATTCATTTCTTTGCACCAGAAAACCACCGGTGTATTAGTTCTTTTATTGAAACAAAATTTTCATAATATCATAAGTTTTTAGGATGATTTTACCTGCTTGCTTTAGTGAACTGTGCACCTTACGGGGGTGAAAAACTCTGCTCTTGCTGAAGGCCAAGACAGTGACAACTTGACATGTACAGATCTAAACCTCCTCTGTGTTTTAGAATTCATGTTAAAACTTGTCTCAGTGATATAATATCCAACCCTAATACCTTGTCTTAATAACTACAAATACTTGTTGTCGGAATACAGGGGATGAGGAAGAGAATAAAAGCAGCAAAAGCAACTACAGCAGTTAGGTTTACATAATTTATTCTTCATGACAAGCCAGGTAAAAACTGAGGTCCAATTAAGAAATTCTTAGCGATCTTTTACTCATGCCATTTCTTTGTTCTTTCGTAGTTGATGAAAAATGTAATTAGGAATTAAAATTAAACATAGAGTTCAAGTTTTCAACTTAAGTAGTGCAAATATATCATGAAATTGAGTAGTTCAAACAAAACTGATCAAAAATTTTTAATAACTAATGTTTGAATATAAATGTAGGGATTGGCGTGATTTATGGAACTCATGGGGTCTGATGGGAATGAGTTGACAATCGAGATTGTTGCAAAAAAAAAAAAAAATTCAAATTCAGATTCCAATACCACATTGACCTGTTTGACTGTCTAACAAATGGAAAAAAATTGCCCCTTGACAGTCGAGCTATTATCTTCAGATAGAATCCCAAGTTTTCAATTTTTTGTATAGAGTTAGGTCATTAATAAGGGTCTTGGTGGAGGTACTAGTGGATTAGTTTCTAGGGTGAATTCACAACGAAAATCCTAGAGTTTGCATTGATAGTTAAAGCTGTCACATTTCGAAGTGTGACGCCTAAGATCATCAAAAGCAAATTCTAACTTAACAACATTTATAACAACAGAATTCCTTCTTTCCTAATACAAATATCTGAAACAATTTTGAAGTACTAGTATTTCTAAAAGAGCAAGAGATCCTTAGATTGTTGAATTTACTTGAGCACTTAGCTTGTATAGATCAAGATCAACAAGAATCTTTTGCTTTATAGTAGCTTATGTGGCGTTTGTTTTTGGTTTTTAATAAGAAGTTAACCTTTTTTATTAGGTGTTTTGTTTTTTCTTCTAATCAGAAGCAAAAGGTATCAGTTTTTAATAGGTTATGAATTCAAAAACTTTAGTAAGCACCAAAATGAGTAATTTGTTCCAAGTGATAAGCCTTCAGGGCCTTTTAAAATATGGTTAGTTCAGGTTCATTAGAGCACTTAATGATATAGTAGTATTTTCAAATTTTGTGATGATTGCAGATTTATATTTGTCTTGCACTCAAGAACATCTTAATTTCTTATCATTGACTAGCTTGGTTTTTAATTGATAATGCAGGTGGCTGTTAGAACTTTGCATAGCTATTGAAAATTTTGTATTTGCCTCCACTGTTCCAGGCTTCCAGTTGAACAAATCTCCTCACAATGGCCTAAAAGCCACATTCACCAAGTGAATGACCTATGGTCCTATATAGTAGTCCTCTGGCGTCCATCAATCACGGAATTTGAAGTACAAAAAAGCATCATGTCAGAACTTCAAAGCCACAAGCTGGCTTCTAGTAGGCCAAACAAAATTCTCGAAAGATTTATCACCAAGTCTTGATATCCATGTTTTATGCCACTGCATCTTGGTGCTCTTGAAGGACTTCTGATCTCACCTGAGTAGGCAGACTGAAATGGTAGACAGACTTTTACTGCTGGACATGCTTATGGACTACTTGGATCTGCTATGGCCAAGTCATCGTGCAAATTTGAAATTCATGATCCATCTAATTTTAGTGATCTCACGTTTGTTGTAATTGATGTAAGGCCACCAAAATGAATCATGAAATTATATGACAAGATCAAGGCTTATTGTCAAGAATACTAGAAGGTGTTTGATTGATTATATGAGCAGCGGCAAGGGCACATTTCCCCCAAAAATAAATCGGTAGACCACCCTGAAATCGTAGTGAACGAGCAACATTCAAAATGTGTTTATGTTTCTTTTCTGCCCGACCATTTTGTTGAGGAGTTCCCACACAAGAAGTTTAAAACAGAATTTCATTGACCAAAAAATAATCCTTTAGGCAATTAAATTCAGTACCATTATCACTACGAACAATCTTCAATTTCTGAGAAAATTGTCTATCAATCATAGCTATAAAGGACATAAACATTTTAAAAACTTCCATTTTATCAACTAACAGATAGATCCACAAAGCGCAGGAGAAGTCATCCACTAGTGTCAAAAAATAGCGAGCCCCACAAGACGAGGGTGTATCATATGGCCCCCATAAATCACAATGGACTAACTCGAAAATGCGAGTAGATTTATTGTCACTTAATTGAAAACTATCCCTAGAATGCTTAGCACGATGACAAACTTCACATACTTTATTCAAGTTACCACTAGTATTGCTAAAAAAAGGAAGCAATTTCACCACTTTCTCGGAAGGATGCCCCAATCTGCGATGCCATAGCTCCAAAGAAGTTGAAGGATCAATTGAAACTGCTTTCACCTTTGTCTCCTCCCATAAGTAGTATAGTCCATCCCTTCTGTCACTCGTTCCAATCACCTCCCTCGTGTAACGGTCCTGGATAGTACACAAGTCGGAGTTAGTTATGAATTCACAGTTTATATCATCACTCAATTGTGAAGCCGAAATTAAATCACAATTTAATTTTAGAACATAAAGAACATGGTTAAGAATAATTTTGTCAGTAAGCTTGACAAGTCATTCCTTCAAGGCAACAACGTTCTAACCATCCGAGAGGCCAACAGAACAGGGAGTCACATTTCTTAGATCCGACAAATACGACAAATCTCCCGTAACATGATTGGAGCACTCAGTGTCAATAATCCACTTACCATTCAACCGATTAGGGGGAGGGTGAGAAGTGCCGAAAGCAGCCATGAGAGCCTGCCATTGTTCGGCAGAAAAACTTGGAAGAGGTGCAGCCAACGAAGAACCTGGCGGTGCATTCACGGCCTGGTCAGACGTGGCCTTATTGGCCTTGACGTTTCTGCAACCACGTCCAGCAGCAAGTGGTGCAGCAGTGGCCTGTCTGTCACGCACAGCAGCCCCCTTCGTCGCACCTTTAGACCCATACTTCTCAATGAACCAGTTTGGAGTGCCGTGCAGCTCAAAGCAGGTGGTGTTGTTATGACCCGTCTTGTGGCAGTGTGAGCAGACCAGGGCAGCCTTCTCAACTCGAGTAAGGCGTGGTTTGGAACGATTGTCCATACGTACCGCAAAGCCCGCAACTTCAAATGCCTCGTCTTTAATACGTGTTATCCCCCTAACTCTTTCCTCTTGAGCTATTGTTTGGAAAGCTCTATTTAGTGATGGCAGGGGGTCTTGAGACAAGAGAGTAGAGCGCAGGGAGGCATAATATTCAGAAACCAAACCAAGCAGAAATTGATGTAATCGATCTCACTCACGCCTTTCCGCATGTTGTTTACCTACACCACAAGTACACCTGCCACACTTGCAAGAGATTAAGGGTTCGTGATTATCAAGTTCATCCCACAACATAGTCAATTTGCTGAAATAAACCGCGACAGACATAGTCTTGGACTGCTCACAACGATTTATGTCAGATTTTAGTTGTTGTATTCTTGGACCATTGACAAGACAAAATCTTTCATGCAAATCATCCCACAATCGTTTTGCATCATCATAGTTTGATAACATAGATTTTACCTCAGAATCTATCGTATTCATGAGCCAATAAACAAGTATGCAATGAATCATAATCCAATCATCCTTCGTGCAAGGGGGAACCAGGTCTTTAATGGAGCCATCAAGGAAACCAAATTTTCAGCGGGAAGTAAGGGCAACACGAATTGCGTGAGACCAATCATCAAAGTTGTCGAGTTTGAGGCGAATCGAAGTGATAAAATCCCGAGGCCTATCTTGCGGCCTTAGAAAGAATGGCGAATTAGCCTCGATCTTTGGAGGCGGTGATGGAGAAGTTTCTCCACCAGCCATAGCAAGCAATCAAGAGAGAAGAAAGTTTTAGGTAGACTCTAATACCATGACAAGATTAAGGCCAAGTTGTTCCTTTTTCATTCATCCTCCAGCCTGTAGTCAAAATACAATAGGAAACCACCATACAATAGGAGACCTACCAAATAAAGGAAACAAATCCCCAGCCATAGGAAAGTCTCCTAACCTCATACAACTTCTTACCCCATACAACTCTAACAAATATGCTAAAATAGAATGAAATATATTTTCCTAACAATGAAATATATTTTCCTATTATTATAATTTTCATTTCCATGAAAATGTTGTGCCTACTAGTTTGCAATTGGAAGATAGTCGAGAAACTGGCTTCATTTCATATGCAGAGGTTGTTTATGGCAGAGATAATGACAAAGAAAGTATCATACAAAACTTAGTCTTCATGACAATTAAGAAATTCTCAGTCATCTTTTACTAATGCCATTTCTTTGTTCTTTTGGTAGTTGATGAAAAATGTAAAGATAATCTGTAATATCAAATTAAACATAGAGTTTAAGTTTTCAACTTAAGTAGTAGAAACTATATCACGAAATTGAGTAGTTCAAACAAAATTGATCAAAGTTTCTTCCCTCCTCACATGGCTAGAAGTAGGTAGACAGGAATTAACTCCAACACCCACATGATGAAAAAAAGTAAAAAGATCTCGAGAAGAAAACGATCTATTTGACCACTGTACATTGCTAACATCAGGAAATGGAAATGCTACATTAATTTGTTTTCTTACCACCACTAAACTTTTTCAATTGGTGAAATCTTATTTTCATGAAATATATATATATATATATATATATATATATATATATATATATATATATATATATATATATATATTTGTTTTTATTATGATTTTACCTGGTTGGTTTAGCTGACCTGTGCACCTTAATGACAGGAATGAAAAACTCTTCACTGTTTTTCCGAGTGAAAGTCAACACTGCCAATTTTACTGTAATAGATCTAGAACCTCCATCTATCTCAATATTTAAACTAAAACTTGTGTCTGTGATATAATATCCAACACTATAATACCTTGTGTTAATAGTTACAACATCCTTATGGTCAAATACAGGGGATGAAACAAAAAAACAAAAAGGGACATCAGAAGCAACAGCAGCACTGAGCTTCACATCATTTAATCTTCATTCCGTGTTAGCCATGTAAAAATTGTGGTGTAATTAATAAATTCTTAGTGATCGGTTACTGTTTTAAGGATATATTTGGTTTTATTTCAATCTTTAACTTATGTTGCTTCTTTGTACTTTTGGCACTGATGAAAAAAGTAAAAGGATTTTGTAATATCAAATTTTGGAATTTCAAGTTTTCAACTCAAGGAGTCTACAATTAGTCACGAACTTGAGCTTATCAAACTTCAAACAAAACTGATTAAAAAAAACAATTAACGACTAATGTTTGAATACACGTAGGGATTGGGGTGATTCATGGAGTCTCAAGGGATGAGTATGCGTTGACAATAGATATTGTTGCAAAGGAAAGAGAAACAGGGTAAGCATGAGAAGTTTTTGTGCTTTCTCCCTATATTTTTTGTATGCATATGAAGACACCTATCTGGGCTGTTCTTTATCCACCAATGCATGATCTCCACATATTGAGGATTCATTCCTGATTAACATGAATACAGGTGGATAATCAAACGTGTTCTCAGATGAAAACAGAATGTCATATTGCACTTCCGTGTACTCAATGCATATAAACATGGAATCGTTGGTATAATATTTTCTGATGACTGATTTTCATATCATACGCCAATGATGACATGGATTAAGAGACGAAGATTTGGTTAATGTTGGGGATAAATTGGGCTACAATATGGTTGGTATTATAATGAATACGCAACAATATAATAGCCTTAACTATATAAATCAAAGAAGCACTCGACACAAGAAACTTTGAAGAGGGACTTTGATAAGAAGTCACAAGGGATTTAAGAACAAACTATTTTATTGAACTAGATAGCTTTACAAAAGGAACACTCTCTTTAATTCTATCTTGGGATCTCTCCTTAGTAGGATGCTTTCTTGTGTGTTACATGAAACAAATGATCCCCTCTCCTATTTATACTACTTAGCTTAACCTTCCACCTCCTTATGGGAAGGTTCTAGATCCTACTAGTTACTAGATAAGTACATGAGTGATCTAGAGAATTCTTACAAACTCAAGCCTACACAAGAACTTCTCTAGATACAAAGACTTCTAGAGTATTCTACCATGCTCTAGTACTAAGTACATGTCTCCACTAGGCTCTATGATGACCTAGTACATACTATAAGGTCCTAGACTCTTCTAGGACGTTTATGAGTTCTCCATAATGTTCCGGACTCTTCCGGAATACTCCGGTGTGTTCCACAATTTTTCATATTCTTCCGGACCCTTCCGAAATCTTCTAGTACACTCCGGGACTTTCTAGACTATTCTATATTTTTCTAGTTTGGTTGGCAATGTAATATTCAACACTCCCCCTCATTGCCAACCTTCCTCATACGTATCGTGATCCCAAGCATTTTACGAACTCCAAAAACTTTGTTGCTGGTAAGCTCTTAGTAAAGATGTCTGCAACTTGATCTTCTGTTTTGACATGCTTCATTTCAATATCTCCCTGAAGAACCTTTTCCCGTAAGAAATGATATTGCACCTCAACATGTTTGGTACGAGCATGGAAGACTGGATTCTCAGCCAACTTGATTGCTGACAAATTATCACAATACATAGTGATTCCATCTTCGATTGGCTGTTTCAAATCCTTCATAAGTTGTGTCAACCAAGCACATTCTTGTGCGGCCATGGCACCTGCTCTATACTCTGCCTCTGTCGTTGATAGGGACACGGTTGGTTGTCTCTTGCTGCACCATGAGATAACTCCTGAACCAAGACTGAAAAGATAACCTGTAGTTGAGCGGCGAGTATCATGATCTCCAGCGTAGTCGGCATCACAATAACCAATGATCTTACATTGTACTCCTTTTTCGTAGAAGAGTCCCAATTCCTGTGTGCCCTTGATATACCTCATGATTCTTCTCACGACTTCTAGATGTGGCTTTCTTGGAGTTTGCATGAACCTGCTGACGACTCCGACGGCAAATGAAATATCTGGTCTAGATAGAGTTAGGTAGATAAGACTACCTACTATTTGGCGATACATTGTTGTATCTTCCAACTCCTTTCACTCATCGGTGCATAGCTTCAAGTTCGACTCCATTGGTGTTGATATTGGCTTGCACTCGAGCATTTGAAACTTTGAAAGTAGATCTCTTGCATACTTCCGTTGACAAAGGAATATGCCATTATCGGTTTTTTCGACTTCCAAACCGAGAAAGTGTTTCAACTCTCCAAGCTCCTTCATTTGGAATCGTACTGACAGGTTCTCCCTTGTTCGTTGGATTTCGCTGGTATCATCTCCAGTGATAATTAAGTCATCCACATATACAAGTACAATTGCTAGCTTACCTCCTTGAGCTTTCACGAATAAGCTCGAATCTGCTGGGGCAACATGATAACCACTTTGAACTAGGAATTCTGCAATCTTCCCGTACCAAGCTCTTGGTGCCTGTTTTAAGCCATATAGTGCTTTCTTCAACTTGCACACATACTCTGGCTTCTCATGATTGATAAATCCTTGAGGTTGATCAATATAGATGTCCCGATCAAGCTCTCCATGTAGAAAAGCATTCTTCACATCCATCTGCCACAATATCCATGATTTACTGGCTGCAATGGCTAGTAAGACTCGTACGGTAGTAATCTTAGCCACCGGACTAAATGTCTCATCGTAATCAATGCCATACTCTTGAGAAAAACCACGAGCAACCAACCGAGCCTTGTATCGCTCTATCGTTCCATCAGGGCGAATCTTCAACTTGTAAACCCATTTGCAGGATATTGGTTTCACGCCTTCAGGCTTTGGTACTAAATCCCATGTTTGATTCTGCTTCAGGGCCATAATCTCCTCTTCCATAGCCTTTCTCCACTCTAGACTCTTTGAGGCTTCTTGGAAGGTAGTTGGCTCTTTGAGCTCAGCATAGGCAGCATCTATGTACTTTGGATTTGGTCTTCTCACTCTTGTAGACCTTCGCAACTCACCTTGTGCCTGCTCTTCCTGTTGCATCTCTGGCTGACTAATATGCACTTCCTCTGGTGTCTCATGTATGCCTGTCTTCCAAGGACTTCTTGTTTTGGATTGCAGCTCTTGCTCTTGGGATTCCCCATCTGTTGTGGACCTTCGTTCCTCCAATTCACTTGAGTCTTTTAACTTCATTTGAAGCTTTTCTTGTAACTCTTGTGTATCTGGTAACGCCACCTTGTTTGCCCACCATGACGACGCCTCGTCGAATACAACATTTCGTGAGACATATACTTTATTTGTATTTGGATCAACACATCTCCAACCTTTCTTTTGTTCATCGTATCCCGCGAATATGCATCGGATAGCCTTCTTATCAAACTTGCTACGATGTTCATCTGCTATGAACACGTAACATACACAACCAAAAACTTTGAAGTAATTGACAGTGGGCCTTACATTATTCAACTTCTCAAACGGTGAGACAAATCCTAGCCTCGGTTGTGGTAGCCTGTTTGTGATATAGACTACCGTGTTCATGCATTCCGCCCAAAATCTCGTATCAACATTCTTGGCGTGAAGAAGACTCCGACATATCTCAGCCAGGTGGCGATTCTTCCTCTCTGCTACTCCATTTTGTTGTGGAGTGTTTGCGCATGTGAGTTGCCTTCGTATGTTGCACTCCTGTAAGTACCTATTGAACTCCTTTGAAGTGTACTCTCCACCATTATCAGTGCGAAGGCATTTGATCTTTCTCCCAAACTCACATTCAACTCTTTTTTTAAATTCCTTGAACTTCTCAAAGGCATTATCTTTATTCTTCAAGAAATAAACCCAAACATACCTTGAAAAATCATCAATAAAGGTTATCATGTATTGATAACCACGAGTTGATGGTTGTCTTATTTTTCCAAGCAAATCTGAATGGACCAACTCCAATGGCTCATTTGCTCTATATTTTGACTCCTTGTAGGACAATTGGTGTGCCTTACCATATTGACAACCAGCGCAGACAATATCCTCTCGAATTTCTATTTGCGGAAGTCCATTAAGCATTGATTTTTGCATCATAATCTTCAACTTGTTGTAGCTGACATGTCCCAGCCTTGCATGCCACAAATCTCCAGTATCACTCTGTCTGGCTTTGTTTACATAAGCATCTTCAGCGGACATCACATAGACAGCCTCCATTCTTTTTCCTTCCATGATTGGCGTACTTGTGATCTTCAAGTCTTTATACACCTTTACATCATTAGGACCAAATACAACATAGTTACCTGATGTAGTCAGCTGTGATACTGACAACAGGTTCTTCTTCATTCCGGGGACATGATACACATTTGAGAGTTGGAGTTCACCATGACTATTTCTCCGTGGCAGCTTTATCTTACCAATATGTGCTATGGGCATGTGAGTGTTGTTTGCTGTTACAACAACTTTGTCTCCATCGTATTTGCTCATACTCAATAGCTTCGACTCATCACCGGTCATATGATTGGAGCAACCTGAATCAATAATCCAATCATTCTTGTAATCAACAACGTACTGACTTACCGTTGTAAGTGCGATTTCCTTTGGAGGGGTATTCCCTTGTGTATCAACATGAACCTCCTCCACAAGGAAGGATGTATCTAAGTCCCAATCTTTTTCTCCATGACTCTGATTCTTGGAGGATGTTGCAATATTTCCTTCAACTTTCTTAGACCAACAATCCCTTGCGTAGTGTCCCTTCTTTCCGCAATTAAAACATTCACCACTTTGCCAATGTTTTGGTTGTCATTTGTTTTGGTTTCTTCCTCTTCCTCTATTTGGAGTTCCTCGAACTCCCCCTGACTGGTAACCTCTACCATGACTCTGTCGTTCATTTTGATCTTCATTGTTGAATCTCCCTACACCACGTCCTCTACCTTGACCTCGTCCTCGTCGGCCTCTGTTATTAGTGAACAAGGCAGTTTCTTCTTGGGAGGTAGCTTTGCTAGACATGGATTTCTCTAGATCCTCTTCATTAATTAGCAAATTCTCAAGATCTGCTAATGTTGGTTCGGTGGCCCAGCCCCGAGTTGCCGTGACAATACTCTTGTACTCCGGCTTCAACCCATGGATGATAATTCGTTTCATCCTTGTTTGTGTAATACCATTCTCCGGATTTAGCTTCGAAATCTCGTCACACAAAGACTTCACTTTTGAGAAATATTCACTCACTGACATATTCCTCTGGGAGATTCCCAAAAGCTCATTTTTGAGCCTTTGTAACTTCGCATCATTTTTCTTTGCAAAGATTGAGGCCAAAGTGTCCCACGCTTCCTTCGGCGTTCTAGCATCTTTAATCCGCTCCAAGAATTCATTTTCAACAGCTACTGTTAAGGCATACATGGCTTTACCAGCCTTAACCTTCCATTTCTTCAACTCGTCAGGGTCGGATTTTTGAGCAGGACCTTCTTGTCGTGCCGGTGTTGATGGTGTCGTCTCCGAGGTTGAGATTGTGCTTCTCGGCTCCCTTGGTGGCGTTGTGTCACTTCCATTGACAATATCCCATAAATCTTGTCCAAGCAGATAAAATTTCATACGAGTACTCTATGATCCATAGTTGTTACCATTGAGCTTCTCAATGGACATAGTAAAATCTGCCATGATTTTACAAATACCTTGGACAGAGTAACACCAAGAGACTTTGATAGTTGTACTGGATCGAACTCGCTCTGATACCAAATGTTGGGGATAAATTGGGCTACAATATGGTTGGTATTATAATGAATACGCAACAATATAATAGCCTTAACTATATAAATCAAAGAAGCACTCGACACAAGAAACTTTGAAGAGGGACTTTGATAAGAAGTCACAAGGGATTTAAGAACAAACTATTTTATTGAACTAGATAGCTTTACAAAAGGAACACTCTCTTTAATTCTATCTTGGGATCTCTCCTTAGTAGGATGCTTTCTTGTGTGTTACATGAAACAAATGATCCCCTCTCCTATTTATACTACTTAGCTTAACCTTCCACCTCCTTATGGGAAGGTTCTAGATCCTACTAGTTACTAGATAAGTACATGAGTGATCTAGAGAATTCTTACAAACTCAAGCCTACACAAGAACTTCTCTAGATACAAAGACTTCTAGAGTATTCTACCAAGCTCTAGTACTAAGTACATGTCTCCACTAGGCTCTAGGATGACCTAGTACATACTATAAGGTCCTAGACTCTTCTAGGACGTTTATGAGTTCTCCATAATGTTCCGGACTCTTCCGGAATACTCCGGTGTGTTTCACAATTTTTCATATTCTTCCGGACCCTTCCGAAATCTTCTAGTACACTCCGGGACTTTCTAGACTATTCTATATTTTTCTAGTTTGGTTGGCAATGTAATATTCAACAGCTTATTCATTGAAAACTTCTTCTACAGGGGCATAAGGTAATTGTCTTGATTTGTGATGTCTAATATTTATTTTTCTTATTGCCTTGCTGGACCAGATCTGATAAATAATCTGGATTGAATTGCTGATGCATCTGTATGTGCAAGAAGCGAACAAAAGTTATGGGAAAATTTGACCATAGCACACAGATTCATGAAGAATATTGTAAATAGCAATGGAGCTTTGGGGTTCTTCATAGAGGTTTTCCGAAGGTGGGACTTCAAAGTTCATAGAGATCTTTCACAGGGAAATGAAGTAAAGGGAACAAGAATTGTATTCCACAAATACTGATTAACCATGGTAAGTATGTGTGAAGCATTAGTCAAAGATGGCTATGCAAGAATGGAGGCAATGGTTGGTGGCAACCATTGTTGACATTGGCAATGGTGGGTGGCAACCATTGTTGACATTGCTATTCATGGTGGGTGGCAACCACCATTGTGGACTTCTTCCCACCAACCAAATGGAGAGCCTATAAAAGGCCTCTCCCATTCATTGTTCAAAGTATCCTCATCATAAGGATCCTCATCCCATTCCATAGAAACCATTGCCCTCTTTGTCAAGAGAAGCTTTTCTCCTCCTCTAAGAAGAGAGTGAGTGAAAGCTTAAGAGAGTTAAGCTTGTGAGAGAGAGAAAATTGAGAGTAATTTTCTCGGGTGTAATTGGGTTATGGGTTGTGAGTTGTGAGTGTTGTAAACACTTGTATTTCTCCATTAGTGAAGGTTTGCAGCAGCCCGTGGATGTAGCCCAAGTTTTGGGTGAACCACGTAAATTGTGTGTGTGTTCAAATTATTTAGATTTGTGTTAAAGTACTGTTCACAGATAGACATAGTACTGTGCACTATTCATACGTACGGTACTATTCATCTGTACGAATAGTTCACACATACGATACTGTTCACACCCGGTGGTTAGCTTCCGCAGCAACACGAGGGTATCCCTCGTGTGGTACCAACAATTGGTATCAGAGCTTTTGTCAGATTTGGGTGGTAAAGCTCAAATTTGAGGTGTTTGGTCCTGAGAGAAGCTAGTGGAGGAATGACTTCTACCAGCGGCACAGTTGAAGTGGAAAGCAATGGTTGAGAACAGAACGGGCAAGAAATTGAAGACACTGCGATCTGATAACGGTACAGAGTATACAGAGGGTGCCTTCAAGGAGTTTTGTGATCAGGAAGGAATTGCTAGACACTGGACAGTCAGGAACACACCACAGCAAAATGGGGTCGCGGAGAGACTGAACCGTACATTGCGGGAGCGAGCAATGTGCATGCGATCATATGCTGGTTTGGGCAGAGAATGGTGGGCAGAGTCGGTTGCTACAGCTTGCTACATTTGCAACCGGTCTCCTCATTCAAAGTTAGATGGAGATATACCTTACAGGGTATGGTCAGGAGAACATGCAGATTATGAAAAACTCAAAATTTTTGGGTGCACATCCTACTACCACGTCAACGAGGGAAAGCTTGACGCGAGAGCCAAGAAGGCAATATTCTTGGGGTATGCAGCAGGTGTAAAAGGCTATCGCCTTTGGTGTGTAGAAGATTCTAAGTTCATAATCAGCAGGGATGTTACTTTTAATGAGAACTCCATGGTAGCTTCTTCGAAAGCTATGGTGCCCGAGGATGATGGTGTTGGGACTTCTAAGTCTCAAGTAGTTGAGATAGAACCTAAAGACCAACCAGGTTCTAGTCGTGTTCAAGAGGAGGATCATGGAGACACTCATGATGAGAGTGATGATGAGCTTGAACATGAGACGGTTCAGCAAGAGAATGTACATGCACTTCAACAACAGCAGCTCGAGGATAGTTTGGCTTCCACTAGGCCAAGGCGAGCATACAAGCAGGTTCAAAAGCTGGGGTCAGACCAGCCTTTGAAGCACTATGGGCAGGTTAATTTGGTTGAGTACGCACTCTCGGTGGAGGATGACGAGCCGGTCTCCTTCAAGGAAGCTATACAGAACAGTAATAGTGAGAGTTGGTTGGCTGCGATGGAAGAAGAGATGGAGTCTCTTCGGAAGAACCAAACGTGGGAGGTCGTCCCATTGCCCGAAGGGAAGAAAGCTATTGGTTGTAAGTGGGTGTACAAGAAGAAAGAGGATCCTTCCGAGCTCGGTGGTACAAGGTACAAGGCGAGGCTAGTGGCTAAGGGGTTTGCACAAAGAGAGGGAGTGGACTACAATGAGATCTTTTCTCCGGTGGTGAAGCACACTTCCATTCGGGTGCTATTGAGTATTGTTGCTCATGGTGATCTTGAGCTGGAACAACTCGATGTCAAAACAGCCTTCTTGCACGGAGACTTGGATGAGGAAATCTATATGCATCAACCTGAGGGCTACAAGGTTGAGGATAAGGAACGTCAGGTATGTCGCTTGAGGAAATCACTATATGGATTGAAGCAATCTCCTCGGCAGTGGTACAAGCGATTTGACTCCTTCATGCTAAAGCATGGGTTTTCCAGAAGTGAGTATGATTGTTGTGTTTATATTCGGAAACTTCGTGGAGGTGATTATATCTATCTTCTTTTGTATGTGGATGACATGCTTATTGCTTCAAAGAGCAAGGTGGAGATAGATAGGCTGAAATCTCAGCTCAGTAAAGAGTTTGAGATGAAGGACATGGGCGCTGCTAAGAAAATACTGGGTATGGAGATCAGAAGAGAGAGGACGAACCGTCGATTGTTCTTGAGTCAGAAAGACTACATTGAGCGGGTTATCGCGAGGTTCGTGATGCAAGATGCTAAGCCAGTGGTGACTCCATTGGCTCCACATTTTCGACTCTCTGGTAAACAATCTCCCACTACAGCGGAACAGAAGGCACACATGGAACGTGTACCTTATGCTAGTGCAGTTGGCAGTTTGATGTATGCAATGGTGTGTACACGTCCAGATATTTCACAGGCGGTCAGTGTGGTCAGTAGGTTCATGGCGAACCCGGGGAAGGCACATTGGGAAGCAGTGAAGTGGGTCCTGAGGTACTTAAAAGGTACCGCTGATACGGGTTTGTGCTTTGGTGGAGATACATGTCAGATCCGTGGGTTTGTGGACTCAGATTATGCAGGCGATCTAGATAGACGACGATCTACTACTGGATATGTGTTCAGTATACATGGTGCTCCAGTTAGTTGGCGATCGATGTTACAGTCTACAGTGGCACTTTCTACTACAGAGGCCGAGTACATGGCCATGGCAGAGGGAGTGAAGGAAGCATTGTGGCTGTGGGGTCTTCTAGGGGATTTGGGGATTAAGCAGGATTGTGTGGACTTGTGGTGTGATAGTCAAAGTGCGATCCACTTGGCTAAAAATCAGGTCCATCATGCTCGAACCAAGCATATCGATGTCAGGTATCACTTTGTGCGGGATGTCATAGAGGAAGGTGATATTTCTCTAATGAAGGTGCACACAGATGAGAACCCAGCAGACATGTTAACCAAGGTGGTGACAGGTAGCAAGTTTCAGCATTGCTTGGACTTGCTTCATATCAGCCCATGTTGATTGCCCATGAGGGCGAGGCCCTGCGGGGCGTTGTTAGGGTGAGGTGGAGTCTTCACCCGGTCATAAGAACTACGGTGGCTTGATTCCTGTAAGGATACGTAGGCAGCCATGGACAGAATGGTGCAGCCGGTTGGGTCTTCTGATCAACCTTTGTTGAGGTTCAGTTCTAAAGTGTTTGCAGCTTCTTCTGGAGTTCGTCCAAAATTTGAGGTCTATCAAATGATGTACGAGGTGGAGAATTGTGAAGCATTAGTCAAAGATGGCTATGCAAGAATGGAGGCAATGGTTGGTGGCAACCATTGTTGACATTGGCAATGGTGGGTGGCAACCATTGTTGACATTGCTATTCATGGTGGGTGGCAACCACCATTGTGGACTTCTTCCCACCAACCAAATGGAGAGCCTATAAAAGGCCTCTCCCATTCATTGTTCAAAGTATCCTCATCATAAGGATCCTCATCCCATTCCATAGAAACCATTGCCCTCTTTGTCAAGAGAAGCTTGTCTCCTCCTCTAAGAAGAGAGTGAGTGAAAGCTTAAGAGAGTTAAGCTTGTGAGAGAGAGAAAATTGAGAGTAATTTTCTCGGGTGTAATTGGGTTATGGGTTGTGAGTTGTGAGTGTTGTAAACACTTGTATTTCTCCATTAGTGAAGGTTTGCAGCAGCCCGTGGATGTAGCCCAAGTTTTGGGTGAACCACGTAAATTGTGTGTGTTCAAATTATTTAGATTTGTGTTAAAGTACTGTTCACAGATAGACATAGTATTGTGCACTATTCATACGTACGGTACTATTCATCTGTACGAATAGTTCACACATACGATACTGTTCACACCCGGTGGTTAGCTTCCGCAGCAACACGAGGGTATCCCTCGTGTGGTACCAACAGTATGTATGTTCTCTCTCTTTATTATAGATGTTTCTGGTATTTCGACATGATATCTTCAGATATTGAGTCCTAGTTTTACATGAATGTGAAGCTAGGTCACTAACAAAAATCTTGGATAGTTGGAATGGCAGATTTAATAAAAAAGATGAAATTACTGGTGGAGAAACTAGGATTTAGTTTTAGGGTCAGTTTCCATCTGTTAATAAAATAAAACAGGTTGCAGTTCTCATACTCCTAAGTGTAACGTCTCTATGTTCATCAAAAGCAAATTCTAATTGAACATCTATGACAAGATAATTCTTGCTCTCCGTATACTAATGCCTGAACATCTTAAAGTACTAGTATTTCTAAAGAGCAGAGATTCTTATATTGTTTAAATTCACTTGAGCAGTTTGCTTGAATAGATTAAGGTCAAGAAGAACTTTTGTTTCATAATAGTTCAGTTCATTATATTACATATTCTTAAAAAGATAACAATTTTATGTGAAGAAATATACAATACTATAATATACAGAGAGAAAAAATCAAGTTTTTCTGAAGAGTAAGGCATTGAGGTTCAAAGGCAAGGTGGTTTAAACTTCAGCCCATTTGAAAATATGACATGGTAGTTCAGAGTTCAGCTGAACATCTGTTTCATATGTTTTATATGTCTCTTCATCTGTCCATGATATAGAGCATTTTCAAAATTTGCGACGATTTCTGATTTCTATCATCTTGCACTCAATGACATAAATTGCATATCATTTGACTAGCTTGGTTTTTAATTGCTGATAAAGCAGGTGGCTGTCAGAACGTTTCATTCCTATTCAGTTGAGCTATCGATTTCTGCACTTTCCCACAGTTCCAGCTGAGCAAATCACCACACACTGTCTCTAGATCCAACTTCACCAAGTGGAGGACCTTACGTAGTCGTCCTCAATCACACTAAATCTATGAAGGCCAGAAGTCCACTGGAAGCACAAAAGCCATAAGCAGGTTTCAAGTAGGCCAAGCAAGACACTTGAAAGATTAATCAGAAGGCCCTGATTTCCGCGGTTTGTTCCACAGTTTGTGCTCATGGATGTCTTCCGATCTTACCCGAATGTGCAGACCGAAGTGCTACACAGACTTTTACTCCTGCACATGCTTATGGAACTATTTGGATTTTGTTTTGAGTTTCCTTCCCCACTGAAGCTCTCACTCAAGTTCTCAAATGTGCATGTAGAATTAGATTGGAATCTTGGACAGATGGAAGTTGTATTCAGTGACTAAAACCAAATTCTACACAGCACCAATATGCATTGTACATTCATACAATTCACAGTGAATTCAGTCCAATTACAGCTCAAGAAAGATAATTGTCAAAATCAAGAAACTGTGAGAGAGAACCAAGAGATGAAGAAATGAAATAAAAAATGTTATAGCTTCAAAACATTTGATCAGTCTACATTACACATTGGTTATAATTTAGAAAAGGTACATTGGGCTGAAAGGACTAATTCAGGATTTGACTGTAGTTTGTTAAGTTTTATTAGGACCCAGTCAAGTTTCATGCTAAAACGACAACCAAAGTAAAATAAATGTTTTTTAATTTGTTTGAGCTCCATTTGAGTTGAAATTTTCTGAAAATGTATCCATTAACTCTAGAATCTTGCAATTCCAATCTCATCCCATCCCTTGGAAAAAAAATTGGATCCTATTGGGATTGATCAATCCCATTCCGATCCCGTCCTAAAGTGGAATCACTACACCATTATTGGCAATCTGTAACCATAATTAGCATCATATTTTTAGTGATACTCATTGTATTATATTGTATCATGTATTTTCTGTTACTATTCAAAATTGTGACATTATTAAATTGTCATGTGATATGCACGTGTAAAACAAAGTGTTACTGATTGGGAGAAAAACTCCTAACCACTCACGTTAGACTCCACTCTCGGTGTTTAGAGTTTTCATTTAAAGAAAAACTCTGTGTTTAGAGAAAAACTCATATGCTTCTCATTTGATGAAAAACTTTCTTCCCTCATTTGATGAAAAACTTCAAACTCTTAGCATAGAATCCGATTTGAAAGGTATTATGTACATGTGGAATCACTATAAACTTCCTGTTGCAAAATCACTCCAGAGTGGAATCCGATTTGAAAGGTATTATGTTTTCGATGAAATACTTCTCCAATCAACTTCACATTTGTTGCAGATTGAAATAGCAATGAAATACTTCAATACCTATTAGCAGAACAATTTTTTCGATCAAAGTCATCTTCATCTTCGCATTTGTTGCAGATTGAGTCACTCGTCTGCAATCAACTTCACATTTGAGCAATCGATGGCTCTCCAATCGATCTCAGAAACAATTTAGGGTTAACAAGGTGATTTCTAATCTCTATTCTTCTTCACATTTGTACAATCGATGGCTCTCTAATCTTCTCCATCTCTCTAATCGATCATAAATCGATTTCTAATCTACTCCAGCTCTCCAATCGATCTCACACTTTATCTTCTCCAATCGTTCTCTCTTATTTGTGGAAACCCTAGCTCTTGCTAGAAATTGAAGGTGAGTTTTCTTCTCATTTGATTGGCTGGACTCATCATTTGAAATTTATACTATATAACTCTGAATTTGAAATGAACTTTAATATCCATGGTTAATTTGAAAGTTCATTTCAAATGCTCTGTTTTCCCCAATTTTGATGATATTGGATGCTAATGTTATGTGTTTTCTTACATTTGAAGTGAAATGAAGTGTTTCTACTTCCTCCTACTACTCTTTTGATCTCATTGTTGTATAGTTTGATGAAGTTTTTGAGAATAGATGAGGTTTACAAAGAAAATGAAATTCAGAAAACGATCCTAGAATACTTGTGTGTGTTTGGTTTTGATTGATCTTAGTCTAGTCTGCATTTGTGCTTTTATTTTACTTTGAATGGGTATTTTCTTTGAAAGTGATTTGTTATTGTTGTTTGTTTACTGGGAGGATGGAATGGAAGGGTGACTCGAGGTTAATTTAGAGATGAATTTTTCCGGTTCCACAATATTCAGCTGCAATAGCCTTTCCATTTCTAAAACTGAATTGAGGCCACTGTCCCTGTTCCACCATTTTGAAGGATTTTGTGTGCTGCTGCCTGAAATTTGGTAGGTGTTGTATTTTTAACCACCAGGGAACCATACACCAGCAGAGTCTTATTCTTGGCGATATTACTTGTCAGGTTCCTAGATTATTAAAGATATGTGTTTGAACTCGTATAATTTCTCCTGTCATGGGGAGCTAAAACCATCATGAGAGGAAAGACCAAAATTATTGTGTAGTGTCTGTCTTAATTGTTATATCTTTATTATAATTTTTTTTGTTGTATCTTTATTATAATTTTATTTTTGTCATATCGACAAACCTTTCTCTTAGGAGCAAGTAGTTATACAACTCCAAAAACCCAGCTCGCTTTCCAAAAACCCATCTTGTTGATAGGTTATGAGATCCTATAAAAACCCAGCTCGCTTTCCAAAAAAAAAAAAAATAGTTATACAACTCAACCTCGAAAGATTATATAAATAATGTACTTGTTATAATGAAGCTTTACATTATTATTTTTAAGATTTGGAAGTGTTAATTAAGCCTGAGCAAGATATTGGGTTTAGCCGGTTTTCAATAGATTTCTAAACCAACTAACACATCTGGTAGACCACCTCTGCAAATGACACAGAAATGCATTATTATGCATATAACTAATCGAGACGAGCACATCCAAGGAAGTAGCCTTAGCATTAACAAAACCAGCACCTACGGTCATATCAACATGGTGGTTCAATGGGGTCTTAAGCTCAAACCCTTGTAACAATGCGCCAATGCCAAACCAGGGCAAATGATATTGCACGGGCAGGCTTGTCTACATGACCCGAAAGGAATTAATTCAAAATGTTGGCCTTTGACATCCAAGTCTCTGTTCATCAGGAACCTCTCTGGTTGAAACTCACAAGGGTCTGACCACATCAAAGGGTCTGACCACATGAAAGGGTCTATATGCATCTTCTAAGCATTGACGATCAAAGAGGTCCTGCTGCTGCTGGTTATAAACACATTGTTTCCTTGATTATTGCTTCAAGGTACCTAAGGTTCTTGATGTCTGATTGATCCACTTGTCTGTCCTTTCTGACATGGATGTCCAGCTCATATGACATGGGGGTTTGTAGGAGCGTATATGAGAAATTGTAAGGCATTCAATGTTCACTGAGCAGTGGGGATGTTTTTGGTTATACTTGCATCTTGGTGGTTAGGGAGCACAAACTCATTTGCTTTAGTATTGTGCATGCCAATTCATTGATGCCATGCATTCCTTTTATACTTTAAGATTTTACTCTAGGATGTTGTATCAGTCAGAGGGTTTTTGTGGTATTTCATTCTAGTCATTAAATCACGATTATTCGCCATGATAAGTTGGTTTAGGATCTATTTTCTAGCAAGCACAATTGTAATTTACAATATCTTGTTCACTATTATGTGAACTATAGTGTCCTATTTACAATACAGAGCCTGAGATTGACACAGTATTCCTCGATCAGAGGTTCACTTGGATTCTAAGAAATGTTGTACCCTGTTTTTAGTCAAGAGAAATATGAATTTAGTCTGAGAGACTTGTACCTTTATTCGTTTATTTATTTTTCCATTTTACATTAGGATGTGTTTGTCAGTTCAAAATTCTTTTCTTATGTTACTTGGGTTACAGGAGATTAGAAACTTCTGTCGACTGTGTTTAGAGTTTTGTGGAGATTGAGCTGCGTAGTCAATGAGATTTGTAATATTTTATTTGTTATTGACTGGGTGAGTTATTAGTATCAAGTTATGTTGTTCGCTACATGTTTGATGAGGTTTCTGTTGTGATTTCGAAGCTTAGGACCGTTGTCAGGGGAAGAAGTCTGAGCTTTTTTATTGTCTTTAAATTGTTGATAGTAGCTATTATCATTTCATAATAAATTTATAATTCCCTTTTGGTTTGCTATCAATTTTATAAAAAAAAAAAAATTCTTCATTCTTGAGTAAATCTTTTTTCCCTTGGCGTGCTAAATCAGACCTTTATAATCAGTTTCAACTAATCTGTATTTATACTGTAGATTATCCAAACATAGTTGAACAGTTCAATAGATTGCAAACTCTAAATGTATTCTCTTCACACAGCCCATTAAAGCTACGTTCTTATTGTGCCGTGGACCATTAAAGTTTACATGTCATTTATTGAATTGATGTATTGTATTGTGTAGAATGTCGTCATATGTGAGTAAATATGGCACGGAACACTACTCATGCTTGGTGGATATGCTAGGCCTATGTGGAGATTTGGAAAGTGCAATGAATGTTATCAAGCAGATGCCTGCAGGAGTCAAGGTTAGTGCTAGTACTTGGGGTCAGAACAACGAAGGACAAATTTTTGCAAATTTTTGCATATCCAAATCTGACATACTGCCACATTTTTGCATATGAAACACTCACAGTAACACCTGATGTGTTCCCAAAGTACAAATTTGGATGTGGTCAGAACAACGAAGGACTATTTGGGAAGGCTGCAGGTTTGCTTGGACTTGGGCGCGACAATTTATCTTTTGTGTCACAAACAATTGGGAAGTATGGAGGGGTGTTTTCGTATTGTCTCCCTTCGAGTTCAGGCTCAGGTTACTTATAATTTGGAACCGAACAAAGCGCAGATTCCTCCGTGAAGTTCACCCCAATGGTCACAGATCCCAGAGGTCCATCTTTTTATTCTCTCCATTTAACATCCATAATTGTAGGTGACAGACAATTACCTATATCACCTACAGTGTTTCAGACTTCAGGGGTGATTATAGACTTCAGTGAAGGTACCAATAATAGTTTTTGTTTTTGAAGGAAATGCCTATATGCAGGTGATAGATTCTGAGGGCATCTTGATTAATATTAAGGGTGATGGTGATTATTCACAATTTTGTTTGGGTTTTGCTGGTAATCAAGATGCAGGTGAGGCAGCAATTATTGGTAACATGCAACAGCAGAAAATGAAGATAATCTACGATTTACAAAACAAGAGGGTGGGGTTTGGTCCTGGAAATTGTAGTTAAGCTTACTTATAGTTTTGAGGAAAAAGACTCTTTGCCATTATTTTGCTGTTATATTTTGCTTCCAGACAATGCAATTATGAGAAAATACTCTGTGATCTGCATGGAATTCTGTACTCTGTTATATCAGTGTATAAGTGCATTGTTTTGATGCCTTCGTCTTAATTCTTTTGCAGGAACGTGTTTAATTCTCTTGATAAATGTTTGGAGCATCCGGATCATCTTCCATCCAACGAACCCATATCGAATTGAACGAGCATGGCCAAGCTGTGGGGAGTGAGGCTGGAAAATTCACTAACACTGAAGATTCTTTATTTGGGCTACTATATCCAGGTCAGTGTGTCTTTATTTGTTCTCACTATCCGTTATCCAATTTCAAACCTGAAGATTCTTTCTTCTCTCTCATTTGATCACCCCGTTGCATAAAACTCTTCATCCATAAAACTTGTGCTAGTCAGCTAGTTTGTGTGTGCCTAGTTTGTGTGTGCCTGATAAGCTAGTTTGGGCTTGTACATTATAAGTTCCAATTCATCATATGCTTGCAGTTGGTGGAAATCAATCATGAATATCAAGCTATTTTTGAACAACAGATCTCTTTCTGAGTGGGAATTGGAAGCAGGATGAGATTTTGGGATGATAGGTGGGTTGGTCAGGCTCCTTTGAAGGACACTTATAACCCAATCTATAAAATGTTTTTGTGCACAGAAGTTGTGGTTACCCAATGTTTCCTAGGAGTCACAAACAACTCTCCCAACAGGAACTTAGCTCTTAAGGGGGAATTAAAGAAAATTGAGCTATCTCAGCTGTTACACTTTCTTGAAATTGCTTCATACTGTTGTCTTATCTAGTTCTAAGTAAACAGTTTTCACTCCAAGTGGCTCCAAGGCTTGCTAGTTCTAATCAAGTTGCCCTCCCTTCCCTCCTAGATCACAAGCTATTTCTTGATGAAAGAAGTTCCTTTGAGAGTGAATTTCTTCTGTGGGCAGTTGGGCATGCTAAAATTTTGACAGGGGATAACTTGGCTAGAAGAGGTCGTTGCATCACTAACAGGTGTAGTTTTTGTGAAGCTGATCAGGAATTCATTTTTTTTTCTCTAGTGACCTGCTTAGTCACTGGCCCTCAAAGTTGTTGGCTCTGTCTCTTTGTATTTTGTCTTCTTCTTCAACTATAATGCTGGTGTTTTAATAATAATAATAATAATAATAATAATAATAATAATAATAATAATAATGACATCAGAGCAATTTCAGTGTTTTGCAGTTATTGGCTCACTTCATCAACTTTATTTAGCATATTGATTGAGCTTTATTTTACTTTATTTGCAGGGAATAATGCACAAGGACCTAGGAGTTCAGAGTATGCAATGGAGAATGTTCAATGTGAATCTGTCAGAGCAATTCACTTACACTGCATGAACAGCTTTGGATTGTCTGGATGTTGGTGACCAGACCTGATTGTACTTTTGATTTTGTTATTGCAATGACTATCTTACTGTTTTCATATGAGCAGTTACGTTGAAAGAACCTGTAAATTTTGTTGATGTTGGTCTTGTTATTGTAATGACCAAGTTGATTCTAATATTTTCAGTAGGGTAAAAGCATGTTTTTTTTTGTAAGTTGGGCATTTTTTTGTAAGCTGTAAGAGATTAAACTGAATAAAATTTTCATTTTGTCATAGTATCAACTTCACTCTTTTGTGTTGTTCAAAGATTTTGCAAGAATCATGTAGTGACAGTATTTTCAATAGTATAATTTATTATGTGATGCTAATTTATACAATTATTTCTTCTAACAAAAATCAGCATCATGCAGTATGTGATTCTCTTTATAATTAATATCATCTTTGTTGAGATGCAAATTTGTAAAGTTGAATCATTTAGTAAAAATTAGTATCATTTGGCTAATGATACTAATTTTAAGTATGTGATTCTCTTTTACAATTAGTATCATCTTTGTTGAGATGCAAATTTGTAAAGTTGAATCATTTAACAAAAATTAGTATCATTAGCCAAATGATACTAATTTTAAGTAAGTATCACTTTCAACATGATTCTAAATTTAGGATCACCAAAAACAGTATCATTTGATAGGTGATTCTAATATTTTCAGCTACACTTCAAAACAGTTACAAAAACATTGTTTTGGTGTAGTGAATGGAATCGGTATGGAGATTTTTAATCTTGCCCATCCCTTCCCAACCTGAACTGATTTTTTAAAATATATTATTAATAATTTTAATATGCAAATAAACTAATGTTGATTGTGTCAGAACAAAGGATACCAAATTGTGAAAACATTAGATTGTCAAGTCAAGATCAAGAACATTAGCAGCTAGAACTTTACAATAAAGACAGATTGACAACTAACACAAATCAATACCCTTGTTAGCTAAACATTTGGCATGTACATTGAAACTCCAAATAATGAATGAATCACCATTCTAGTTAAAAATATATAGGAATGGAGATTAACATTAACTACACTTGCTAGTTGATAGTTTGTCTTCTACCACGCAACTGAGTCAACATACGATATATATTTTCACAACTCTGCTCATAGTACTTTGAATCGATGGTTCAAACTGAGTATTGCAACTGCAAGCAAGGAATGGATCTTACCAAAATAGAATTGACAGTAGTGATAAGGTTGAAAGAAGGCTATTTTTTTGTCACTTGAAAGCCAAACCAGGAAGTAAAGAAATACATGGTTACAAATCAAAATGACGGAAGAGTAGAGAAGGCAACTATAGAACTTCATGTCTTGAAGTCCAAAAGAGAATTGCCTTAATAAGCTCCATCAGGACATTATTGTATATGCAGTTATTGGTCTTATTGGTTTAGCAGTCGCATATTGAAGAAGTTACAAGTTCCCACTACACTAGCAACTATACTTGAATTATGGTTCTTGGACTTGATAGTTTGGTTGTAATCAATCAATTCACCAAATTAGGCACGTGAGACATCATCCATAATGCAATGAATTTGTTCAAATTATGGAGAATATCGTCATAGGCCTGCTAATCCCATCACATTCCGTCCCAAATTCGTTTGGGATGGGATGAGGTCTATCCAATTTCGATATCGAATTAACGGGATGGGATAGCTAGGGATGAGGTCCACCCCGTCTCATGCCCACCCCTAAAAATTTCAACATATTTTGACATTATTCCTCGAGTTACATATTTAGGCTCACATCATTATTCCTCAAGGTATGTATTTAAGGATTGATCCTTCGGATGGTCTAGGACAATGGGTGCTAGCTAGCCCATCGGCTGGTCTGTGTTACGTCGAAGGTGGGTCCTCGCTTGCTTCATGACTATGATAGATAAATCAAATTATGACATTTAGCATGTATCTCAAGGCCCATACGTCGAAACAAATTGAAACTTTAGGGTGTTGTTTCTAACATGAATTTATAAACGTTCTTAAACTTTCATCTCAAAATGAGCTCAAACGAATTAATAAATAATTTTATTTTCTTTAATTAGAGGTAAGCACAAATACAATTGAACTGCTCAACTATTGAGCTAAATGAAACTCAAGTGGATCATAAACTACAATCAAAGTAGAAATTGGGCCCTTTTAGCCCAATATCTGTTTAGGAAATCACACTTTTAAGTCATACTATTCCAATCGAGTTGTAATTTTCTAGGTATATGATGATGCTTGAATTACGAATTACGCATCTAATTAATATTGCTATGGCACAATGACTATCTATGGGATTCCATCCAAGTTTGCTTTAAATTGTACCAGCGGCTCTTCCTTTTTACCGATTCAGTTCAATTATTGAGCACTTCAACTGTCGATGTGCTTACTCTAATTAACATTATTGTGTTTTTTATTCTCTAACAAGTCTTCCTTATTAGCTCATCGTATATGTTACCTCATGCCCTCTCTATCAAATTTATAATAAGAAAAACATGCTAAACAATATAGCACGCACAATTGCTTTTGGGGCTTGTCTAATTGGCGAGGAAACGGCGGAAAAGGGATTGCAACCCTCCATCTCCTTTGAGATATGCAAAGGCCCACATCTCGAGGGGATGGAGGGTTGCACCTCCTCCCTCACCCATTTCCTCGCCAATTGGAATTCCCCTTGCTTTTGACACTACCTAGAGTCAACGATGGGTTTTCGTTAGGTAAAGCCGAAGATGACCTCTTAATAATAAGTTTGTACGGAGGATTGGAGAGTGACATTGATTTCACGATCCCCATAAATTGTCGGATTAATTTTGAGGGTCCAAATAAAATTTACCCACAAATAAATAAATAAACAAAAATGTAATAAGCCCCCAAAGAACCCATCCAGTGGTGTGTGTTAGGCACGAGACTTTTTCTCTCACTCACTCTCTTGGGATTAAACTCTATTTTCTGATCCCCCAAAGCCTCTTTCTCTTCACCATCATCGTTCACAATGTTTGCTCGCCTCGCTGCCAAACGGCTGCTCGAGATCCGTCAAGCTTTCCGGCAACCCTCTCAGGTAGGTTTCCGACTGATTCTCCGTCAATTCCTCTCCGTACAATTTTCAATTCTCTGATCTGTTTATCTATGTTGTTTTTGCAGACTTATCGGTCCTTCTCCACTGCCCTAAATTACGTGAGTTTGATTTCAAGTTCTCAAACTTGCCCCAATTTGATGTGCATTTCGTTCACAAAGTTGTGATTTTTATTTTGCAGCACATTGATTCGCCGGACAACAACCCAGGAACCCCATGGGAGTTCAGTGCTGCGAACAAGGAGAGGGTATGTGGATTTTTTTTTTTTTTTTTTAAATTGAAATTTTGAAATCTTTCGGTGGGTTCGATCTAGTTGATGTTGTGAACTTACAATTTCGGATTGATTGAATTGATCGATTTCTTGATTTTTAAATTTTTTTTTTTTTTTTTTTTAATTTGGAAGTTTTTAAGAAATTGACTTGAATTGAAGAGCAATGGGTTTGACGGGTAGTTTTGTGTTTATGGGATTAATCAGTGGAGTTTAGAAATAGGCTGAATTTTTTGTTTCAAGGTGTACTGATAGATTGAGTTTTGCTGGTTAAATTGATGCGAGAGTTATGATTGAACGCATTAGCAGACAACTGCTGTTTCATTTTAGTTGTTGTCATCGTGTATAATGAGGTGTTGGGATTGTAACTCAAAAGGTTGGGGTTTCTTAAGGTAGGTGCAGCTATGGAGGATTAGTGCCTAAAACACTTTTCTTTTACCTGTTTAGTATAAACTTAAATGCCTATTTTTTAAATCCTTGCATGTGACATTTCTTCTTCCTCTTTCTTATCTTATTCTTATCACCATCAGCAATTTCCACCTGTAGCAACCACCATCCCTAAATCCATCACCGGTGACCACCACCACTGACACCCATCTTGATTCAACCACCAACAACCTGATTGAGCCACTACCACCACCACTCCTATCCCCTAATGAAGCTAGATCCACGTCAACAAACTACTTTTGTCTTCCTCCACCACCTCAAATCCCTAAATCTGTTGACTTTTGGGGTGGCTTGCGAGGAACACTTGCCACGGGTTGCACGTGAAGAGGTTCTAAAAATACATAAAAAAAATAGTTTTGGTATTTAAGTATGAGGTTCTAAAACTACAAAAAAAAATGTATGGTTTTTTTAGTCCCTCTTCGCATGCAACTCCGTGATCATCAGGTGCTATCATAAACTCAACAGATCTTAGGTTTCTATTGGTGATCAATGTGGCGGCAGCCAAAGGTGGTTCGCTGGCGTGGACCTAGCTTTATAAAAATCAGAGGTGTTGGTCGTCAGTGGTGAGTGTTGAAGTGACAAATTGGTGTAGGTAAACAATTGGTGATGGTGGCGGTTGTGAAAAAAGGGTAAGAAGGGTTGAAGAAGATGAAGAATGGGGAAGGAGTAACGTGCCCGGATTCAAAAGTAGGGACTAAAAGGACATTATGTTTTCTTTTGTGTGTGTGTGTGTGGGGGGGGGGGGGGGGGGGGGGCATTAATTTGGTTGCAGGCTTAGTTATTGCATCACGATTCATGGTTCTATTTTTCCTGTATTGATTTATTACTTGATGGGAAATGAGCTTGATTTTCAATGTCTCCCATGTGAACATCTTGCTGATGACATCAAATGATTTGGATACTTGTAGAGATCCTTCATTTCCCTTGTTCCTAAAATTAGGAGTGGAAGAGTAGTTGGGTTTTAGATCCTTTAGGCTGATGTGAGTGTCTTAGTTTCAAGTTTCAACAAGGGTGCCGTCCTCCAGGCTCTGGATGTGATTGCTTAACATAAATGATTGGGCGAGTAAGGGTTTCTACGAAATTGGGAGGCAACTGGAAATTTATGTACCACTGTACGTTGAAGCAGAGGCTCAGTTGGACTTTGCAACCCAAGTCTTCAACTGAGTTGAAACTAGGAAAGGTTGCTAGTTGTGAAAGTCTTTAATCCATTGTGGTATTCGAGCAAGACACCTAATAGTTGAAGGGGGTCTTGTTTGAAGATTTTCTCATTCGTTGAAGATTTGATGCACTGGACTACTGTTACTGTCCATGGGGTTGTTTGGGTCCCGTTCTTTGTAATCGTTTTACTTTTATGCCTGCAACAAACTCGATCAAACCTCTTTCAAATAAAATGTTGCCAGGTAGACATAACCTTGTTTACTTATTTCATGAGTAATTGACAAGCATACATTATTATGGTTATTACCGTCTGCAGGTAAAAGAGATTTTATCTCACTATCCATCGAACTACAAGCAATCTGCGGTTATTCCTCTTCTAGATCTTGCACAACAACAGCATGGAGGATGGCTACCTGTTTCAGCAATGGACGCGGTAAGTTAGCTTGATGAGTTTCTTCACTTTCTTGCATGTTCCAATTTTCATTTGCATTCTCTTCTTATATCCTTTTTACTGAATCACTCGAGTACATATTATTATTTTGATAATAGAGTTCTTAACCAGTAAAAGAACTTTCAATTGTTATTTCTTGTGTTTGATCTGTACAATTTTGAGAATAAGATCCATAAATCAGAAGTGTTTCTGGACCAACATGTTTATCTTGGTACAATGCTTGTTGCTATATCTAAATTGTCCATTTTATGCTCGGATTAACCTACTGTCCAGTTTCACATTATGGGGCTAAAAGGTTTCCTTATTAAGAGAAAACAAGTGGAATTCCCTGGTCTGTGTGGTACCCGACATGACACCTGGATCTGTGCTTGTGCAACCTGGCAGGACACGAAGTCCTAGCCTAGTGATGGATTCTAGTCAAACTGTTAACTAATTCTAGGTTTGGGTAGTATTACTTTTTTGGCATTTTCTTTTGCATGTGGCTATACAAGTGATTCCTTCAGTCACATGCCTTTCCTTTACTTCCCGCTTTCTTTCTTTTCAAGATAACAGAGAGAATTTATCGAGTGATAGGTTTAAAGATTGTGGCTGACTGGCATACAGGGTGTTGGCATGAGACAGTGATCATTATGCAATACTGCAAGAGGCATGTGGTTGATTATTTTTATGTATTTATTATTTAAGCAGCACAGACTTTGGCCTTGAGTGAACTCTGGTACATAAAAATTGAGGATCTGGAGTAGTTGTATAGCCCAACTATTATAAATAAATTGCAATCTAATATTGCCACAGCTCGAAGCCTTTCCCTTAACTCTCCACCTTCCTATGACCATCCTCATGATTCTTACCTCGTTGAGGATCCTGACCATCTTCTTTGGCCAGAAGAGAGGAGTAAGTAGCAATGATGAGCGTCTATAGCCTTAGTCATTCTCACAGACTAAAGAATCATACAAGAGAACCCCATCAAGCTCTTGTCGTGCCTTGCCACAGTGCCAAAGAAACACAATTTTCTACCGTCATTTCTTCTTTCCCTTAAATGCTTTTTTGAAACATCCTACGCCAAAGAGTGCAATAAATTGTGCAATGGCTCTGAAAATTATCAATGGGAAGGTTTGATGGAAGGATTCCACTAAATCACCGATAGGTTTATACCCAGATAAATTAAGCTTTGAATGAGTTTTGGGAATCATTTGCAGCAATAAACAATTTAAATAACACAATCACAATATATCTCAACTCTCAAGTGCTGGAAAATAAAGAGAGACTTCAATATTAGTCTCACTTGGGATTTTATAAAGCCATTCCCAAAGCATTGGTTTGGAGGTTCAGGTTGCGCTGGAAAGCGTTATAGCCCCAAATCAGAGGAGTTGGTGGATTCTAGAAGTAGGGACGGCTCACTGGGTCTTCTTTGCAAAGTTGATTTTGAGAAAACGGATGGTCGCATTAGGTGGAATTTCATCTTTTGGCGCGTTACAAAGGTGGGATTCGCTGAAAGGTCTATTGGTTGAATTAAGTCGTGCTTATCCTCAGTTCATTTTCTCTATCCTTGTAGGCAGGTTGTCTATTGCCTTTTACAAGAGTTCTAGGGGTATTTTCCAAGGAGACCCCTTATCCTCTTTTTCTGTTTTTAATTGCAATTGAAGTTTTGAATAAAACGATTTGGATAGCCTTGGACTTTGAGTATCATTTCTCTTTTTTCAAATTGTTGATGGTCCTGGGGTTACACATCTCCATTTTACGGATAATGCTCTTTCCTTTGTGGATAACAATGGCACATGTGTGGAAAGTTGAAGCAATACTTGCTCTCTTTGGTATGTGCTTTAGTCCTAAGATTAATTTTGGCTAAAAGCAGGGTCTTCAGGGTTGGGGAAGGAGCTAATTAATAGCTGTATGGCAGTATGGCTGTTACTATTTTTGGGAACCAAGAAGGTTCCTTGCTTGCCCTTTGGGGGCAAAGGCCAAAGTAAAGGTTTGTGGAATATGGTTGTGCAAGTCATGTGCAAGAGGTTAGGTGTTTTGAAGAGTAAATTGTTATCCAAAGGGGGACACTCACTCTGCCTTGGCTACTATGCCAATTTATTATATTTTCTTATTTCACATTCCAAAGAAGGTTACACTTTCAATTGACAAAATAGTGAGACTTTTTGTGGTTTTTAAATGAAAATGGTAAGGGATTTCATGCCTTGACCATGTTTGTTTGCACAAAAGCGTGGGAGGTCTTAGTATGAGGGATTTTTGTCTATGAACAATGTCCTTAGCAAACGGTTGTGGAGGTATGGTTATTGGAGCTAAATATGATCTGGGGCCATGAGTTGGTGACTTGGTGTCCCCATGATCTTTAGTTGTCCTATTGCGAGGAGCATTTGGAATTTTATGAACACTTTATTTTTTTTAAGGAAGTGGGAGCGAACATTGGGCAGTGGCAAAGGAAAAAAAATTAAAGTTTTGGCATGACAGCGAGATTGAGGAGGAAAGCCTTAAAAATTGCCTCCAAAGGATTTATACTTTTTGTTCGTAAAGAATAGGTTGACAATGGATTCTGCAAGGATGGTTAGTGATTCTACTTCTTGGAAGTTTAACTTTAGAAGAACATGGTTCTCTATGGGTGAGACAGAGGAGTTCTTGTGCTTTTACAACATTGTTAAATGAGGTCGAGCTCTTGCCTCTTGGAGATGTCGAACTCTTGGATAGGGAAATTGGCTTCTCAGTGACCTCTATGTTTTCGAAGCTTGCAAATGATAGTCTTCCCATGGATGTGATTTAAAACTTCTCCATCAAGATGGTTTGGATTTCCACAGAGGGTCTCTTTTTTGTTTGGGCCTTTTTATGGGATGGTTGCTTACCAAAGATAAATTCATTAGATAGGCATGCAAATAATTTTTTATTTTTATTGAGTTCCAATTTGTTGCCAGTGTCGCAAGGAATGTATCGGGAATGAGCTTTGATGATGATGATGATGTCTCCCATTGTTTCCTTCATCGTGTCCAAGAGATTTGATATCATCATGTCTCGTGGTTAGATGTGTCTTGTGTTATTCTCGGTGGAAAATCTTCTTCATAGTTGGAGGTCACATCATCATCTCTCCTCAATTGGGAAGTTAGTGTGGAAGCTCAGTCCATTCTCTATTGTTGAAGGAAAGGAATAATTGCATCTTTAACAACAAAATTTTGTGAGCTAGGGAAGATTGGTTATGAGATTTTTAGCATTCTTTGGCATTTGTCTTCTCGAAATCCAACCATGGAAGGTTTTGATTATTTGTGCATAATAGGCAACTGTAGTTGAAACAAGAATTTCTTTGCATTTACCCCGTCTTTTATGACCATCATCATCATCAAAGCCCATTCTCGAGATTTTTGGGGTCGGCTACATGGATTTTGGTTCTCCAAGCAATGCGACTTTCCCACATATCCTCGCCTAATCCAAGCTCAATGATATCTTCATTAACCGCCTTCATCCAAGTTTTCAACGGTCGTCCCTTCTGTCTACACCCTTCATTAACTTGCCAATCTAGACATTTTTTAATTGGCGCCGTGCTTGGTCTCCTCCGCACATGGCCAAACCAAGTTAAATGTCTTTTCCTAATTTTGTCCTCTATGGGCGCTACACCTAAGTATCTCTTAATTTTTCATTTCTAATTTTATCCTTACGAGTTTTACCACACATCCACCTTAACATATGCATTTATGCTACTGCCATCCTATGCGTATGTTGTCCCGTAGTAACCCAACATTCTGAACCGTATAGCATGGCTGGTCGAACAATTGTTTATAACATTTCCCTTTTAGCCTTACAGGCATCCTTCTATCGCATAATACTCCTGACGTCATTCTCCATTTCAACCAACCAACTTTAATCCTATGGTCTACATCTTGTCCAATAGCCCCATTCTTTTGAATTATAGATCCTAGATATCGAAAAGCCTCACACTCTGGGACCTCTACACCTTCGATCTCAATTGCATTACTTCTCCCTCTTAGTTCACAACCAAAGTTGCACACTAGATACTCCGTCTTCGAACGGCTAATTATAAAACATTTATTCTCTAAATCCTCCCACCACTTAACTAATTTCTGACCTAAACCTGCATTAGTCTCATCCATTAAGACAATATCATCTGCAAATAACATGCACCAAGGTACATCTTCTTGCAAATGTCTCGTCAACTCATCCATGACCAAAGCAAAGAGATATGGACTTAACGCCGACCCTTGATGTAGTCCTACTGACACTGAAAATTCACTGGACATCCCACCTACTGAGCGAACACTTGTTATAGCCCCTTCATACATATCCTTAATGATATCGACATAACATTGAAACACTTTCTTCCTTTCAAGCACCCACCAAATTAATTCCCTGGGGACCCTATCATATGTTTTCTCCAGATCAATAAAAACTATATGCAAACTCTTACGTGCCTCTCGATATTTTTCTATAGTTTGCCTAAGCAGGAAGATGACCTCCGTAGTAGACTTACCCGGCATAAATTCAAATTGATTCTCCAAAATCGTGGTTAAACTCCTAAGTCTTCGTTCTATAACCATCTCCCAAAGTTTCATCGTATGACTCATAAGCTTTATCCCTCTATAGTTCGAGCAATTCTGGATATCCCCTTTGTTCTTATAAATTGGTACCACAATGCTATGCTTCCATGAATCTGGCATTTTTCTAGTTTTCAAAATCTTATTAAAGAGCTTAGTTCGGCATTGAATCCCAACTTCTCCCAGACATTTCCATGCTTCAATTGGTATATTATCTGATCCAACGGCCTTCCCTGTCTTCATTCTTTTTAAAGTTTCTCTCACTTCTGTGGCACTAACTCTGCGATGGAACACGCGATTTCTCCCTTCCTGTGAAGCATACCCCTCCAAGTTTAACTCCCCTACATGTGTTCCATTGAGTAGGTTCCAATAGTAATCATTCCATCTATCTAAAATAGTTTTATCTTGCATTAAAATTCTTCCATCCTCATGCTTAACACACTTAACATGACTCAAGTCTCTAGTTTTTCGTTCTCTAGCTTTAGCTATCTTGAAAATATCATTTTTCCCTTCCTTCGTACCTAGCCTATTATAAAGAGCATCATACGCTCTCTTCTTAGCTTCCCCTACTGCTCTACTACTCAACTTCTTAGCCTGCTTATAAAGCTCATAAGACTCTAGGCACCTATCTTTTTGCCACACCTTAAAGCATCTTTTCTTTTCCGCAATGGTTTGTTGCACATCAGCGTTCCACCACCATGTCTCCTTACCATATAAACTTTCTCTTTTGGCCTTCCTTAACTCTTCATTCGCACATCTTCTTATTCGGTTTGCCAAATGTTCAAAAAGATCCGCGCTACTAGTCATATTCTTTGGTTCTAAATTCTCCCAACCCTCTGAAACTGACTGGCCACCCAAAATCTTTTTTCTAAATTTTTGGCACACATCTCCCTGTAAGGTCCACCACTTAATTCTCGGTCTAACTTGTTTTATAGCAATACGACCCCTACTCTTAAGACAAAAATTGAGAACTAACAGCCTATGTTGGTTTGTCAGACACTCCTCTGGTATAACTTTACAATTTTTACACCTACTTAAATCGTGTCTCTTCACAATAAAATAAAATTTGACTTCTATTACGCCCACTCGCAAAGGTCACCAAGTGATCTTCCCTCTTCTTATAAAAAGTATTTACGATCCCAAAATCCTAAGCTAAAGCAAATCTAGAATATAAATCCCCGCAGTGTTTCGATCCCCAAAGCCTTGACCTCCATGTACCCTCTCATACCCAACTCTATTCTTACCGACATGGCCATTCAAATCCCCGCCTAGGAAAACCCTCTCGGAAGGGGGAATTCCAAGAACTAACTCCTCTAAAGAGTCCCAAAAATTCTTCTTAGTCTCCTCGTCCAAACCCACTTGGGGTGCATACGCACTAATAACATGCACTATCTCTAGTACTAAAGCTAATTTAATACTTATGATTCTATCCCCAAACCTCCTAACGTCGACTACTGCATCCTTAAAAACTTTATAAACCATTATTCCCACTCCGTTCCTAGTTCCATCTTTACCAGAATAGAAGAGTTTGAACCATCCTCCTAAATCTTTAGCCTTGTTCCCCTTTCATTTTGTCTCTTGAAGACAAACTATGTTTACTTTCCTCCTACGCAGGGCATCCACTAATTCTATTGTCTTTCCCGTCAAGATTCCTATGTTCCAAGAGACTAATTTAATCATTCTATCTCTAGCTCTAACCTGGACTAGCTTCTTTACTCGCCCCCGTTTAGAATGGTGCGAGAACCCTTGCCTATTTAACAGTACAGACGGGCGCCGCTGTAGCGCGCCTTGCTCATTTGTCACTACACCCGAGCGTAGGTGCAGCGCGTCGCTTATAGCAGGGGACGCCCTATCCTTCTGCATTAATCTTTTTGAACCAAAATTCATGGAAAAGGATGTGATGGGTTTTTTACGGTTGGCTATCACAACCCTAACACCAACCCTCCTCCTTTATTCGGTCTTGGGACCGGCTGTTGCAACGGGCGGAGTTCGTCTTTTATGACCTTTTAAAAGAAAATATATTTGGTTCATAATTGGGTTGCAAAACTGCCTACACAGAGTAAAATCCACAGCCACGGGTATGGATCACATCTGCTTCATTATGATATTTGTTTCCAGCTTTTACCTTCAAAGTTGTCCACCTTGACTTGAGAGATCTTCCCAGGTATTTGGCATTACCAACAAGGCTCTGGTCATAGCAGTTGTTCACAAGTGAGCTAGTGGCTAGTCTATGCTTATCATTGGCAATCCATTCTGTCCACCCATTAGCTAATGTGCGATAGTGCAAGGCTGGTGCTATTGCCACTACATTTGAACTGACATATTCTGACATCCTGGTCACGGAAACAGCAAGTTTGTTTCAGGCTGTTGTTAGGATTTAGGATGTAGACTACCACAACCTTTGTTGGTTGTTCAGGAGTCTTTTTTTTAAAAACAACTTGATCTTGTTGCACCTTGCAAATGCATCTCATCTCTTAAATGATTTCATTGAACATATAAAGCATTGGCAACATTAGTTCCACTTTCCCTTGACTAACAAAAGTTTATTATGAAAAGATGAATATAAATCAAAATTAGTCTCTTCGATCTTCGTCGCTTATTGACTTGGTTTTCCATAAAATTCTTGTTATGTGTTATAGTTGTTGTGTCATAGTTTATTAAATGTTATTGTAGTTACATTCAGTCAATGCTTTCATCTTGCACCCTCTTTCTCATATATGTGAACTGTTTATGGGTGGTCCAGGTGGCTAAGGTTATTGAAGTTGCTCCTATTCGTGTTTATGAAGTTGCAACATTTTATTCAATGTTCAACCGTACGAAGGTATCAGTTAGAAATTTATGTATCTGCCATACTTCATGCTTGTTGAACAATTCAATTTATTCTTCTATTTGATTTACATTTTAGTGGGATGGTGATTGGTGTATAACTTTTTTTTCCTCTTATGAATAGGTTGGTAAATACCACCTATTGGTTTGTGGTACATCACCTTGTATGATACGTGGTTCACGGGAAATAGAAGAGGCATTACTGAAACATCTTGGTGTGAAGCGCAATGGTGAGTCAGTGTATGTCATTATTGTTATTATTGTTCCGTAATACCTTTTTTCTAATCTGAAGTTGCAGATTTCAGTAACCTGGTCAAACCAACTCAATTTCTTTTGTGCAGAAATAACAAAGGATGGTCTGTTCTCTGTTGGAGAAATGGAATGCATGGTGAGTACCTGCTACCTTTTTAAATGCCTGTCCCACAGCTTTCATCGCAGGTGCCTCAACCTCTGCTAGTGGTTGTGTGGATTCACCTACTTATGCCTGGGGCTCAAGCCCTTATGGAGAAATAGGTTGTCATGAATCAACGGGCTCTGCTGCTTTTACTTAGCAGTTTTCTCCTGCCTTTGTATCTACGATGAGTGAATCTTAGAAGATGGGGAAAATGCTAGTTTTTTTTCTTCTTTTTTATCTTTTCTTCAAGATACCTGAGAGTAAATAACTTAAATGAGACTGCCAGTGACACTACTTGTTCAGAATTTAGACGTTACATACCTGCACTTGAGTGAAGTTTGTCTTTGCTGCATTGGCAGGCTTATCTCTTTTATCCATCGTCACTTCTCTTGTTAGTAAAAAACCACGTCTTCGTACAAACCAACTATGGACCCTTTCATCCTGTTCGTGAAGATGACTAAGCTTTGCTGCTATTATTTCTTCCCATGTTGATAGGCAAATAGCAACAATCATAAATGGCAGTGTTGCATCAAAGAATAGATGCATGGAATTTCTATATACTCACCAAAAGTTAACTTGTGTGTTTCTTCTACAGGGGTCTTGTGTAAATGCTCCTATGATTGCAGTAGCGGACTACACCAAGGGTTCAGAAGGATATACATATAATTACTATGTAAGTTTAAAGTTTTTATTAAATTTTTTTTCCATTTAGATAGGCTCTGGTTGCTTATTGATTGTGAATGCTTCAGGAGGATCTTACTCCAGAACGAGTTGTTGAGATCGTCGAGATGCTGAGAAGGGGAGAAACTCCTCCAGTAAGCTTACATGGGTTCTCAGTGTTAATTACACCATATCATGTTTCATACTTGTTTGTAGTTACAAACTTTGATTTCAATGTCAAATATTACAGGTTGGCACACAAAATAAGCAACGTATTATGAGTGGACCAGAAGGTGGGAACACCACTTTGTTAGCTGACCCAAAGCCTCCTCCATGCCGGGACCTTGATGCCTGCTGAAGTTGAGCGTGTCCAAGTTATTCTTCAATAATGCAGCTAATGTTGTTTGTTTGGCTCCTTTGTGCGGAAGCCCTCTGTTGTTTCTATCAATCATTGTCATAATGTACTCCGTCGGCATGGCCCTAGTTGAGATTAAATTAATTTACCCATTTGGTGCTACCTTTTCCAATCACTTTATGGTCGATATTTTAACAACTCTGGGGATCTTGACAACTCTATTAAGGTCAGAAATTGTACCCACTTCCATACTTTTGGTTTCTATCTTCGTCTGAGATTCATTGTATCTATGCATGAAATCTAGACCACTCTTTCCCCATATCATAAGCAGGTCATTTTCTTTTTTTCATTTATTAATGTCGAAACAAAGAAATGAGCCTTGCAGCTACTTGTGATTTTCAGAGGAAATCGGGAATAGGAGGGAGGAAAAAGGAGTCACTCATGTTGGGAAATTTTTCAGCGGAGAAGCAAATGAACTATCGACACTCATGTTTTCTGTTAATATTAGTGCAAATGCCAGACTTGATGTCCTATTAACTTGGCTTCCTCTCTTTTAAGTGTTTTCCATGAATCTCTGAACCAAAAACAACCTCACCTTAATTTCAATCAGGATGAAATTTGTAATTTCATAGGCTCAATAATATTATCATTGAGGCAGCACAATTGTATGCACATATTACAGATCCTATCAACGTTTTTGTCGAGGCGAGGAAATTTGGTTTATGGTATAGCCCTATGAACAATTATCTAGATAAGAGAAAACCTAACAGTTCTTGCCTTCCTGGTGCTATAGTCTTACTTATTAAAACTGAATCGTATAAACGAATGTACATTCATCAACTAGCTGATCGGCAAAGCAATTGCTGAAAATAACATGGCATGAAGCACAAGTGACCAAGGATATCACAAGTTGCATAAGGATATCACAAGTTGTACACATGCGAGCATCATTCAAGAGCATGCTGACAAGTAGCGTTCAATGGAGAGGCTGGTTGACACTAATGCAAGCGAACGAACGAACGTTTGTTCATCTAATGATTTATCTATCAATAATGTTTCAAAAAAGATATTTGAACAAAAGGAGCTCAATTTACTTTATAAAACACAACCCACTCAACCCCCACAAAGGTCTAGTAGCACAATTTACTTTCTCTGGACTACAACCCTTCAATACAACTTTTTCAAAACGACCAACCATTATCCATTTCAACTTCCTCTTCTCATTTTCTTCTAATACATTAATTATGTCTATATACCACCATCTCTCTCTCCAAACTTTTTATAATGAACGACCCCCACCACCCACTATCCAAAAAGAAAGTCCCCACCACAAAGTTTACAGGTTATCCACCACTGATTTTAAAAGGGAAGTAGAGCAACAAGGCCTTGACTATTCTACTCTTCACTCAAACTTGGCAAGACATGAGTGACTGCCTATAAATCTTTTTAGGTCTGACATCACCCTTGTTTGACAAAGCAAACAGGAGAAAGCAAGGCAAAAGCGAAACTATGGCATCTGACTTTGATTGCAATGTCCAGGGGTATGTTCAAATCCAGCCCAATGTGCAGGAGCTACGGGATTTACTAAAAGGAAGTCGGGGTCAGATGTACGTTGGGAGTTGATAGTGGGCACGTGCAACTGCATACCTCCTTGTGCCTATGAAGGGGCGTTCGGTTCAGGCTTGATGATTGTTGGGGCATCAGATTGATGTGTGTGGTAAATTGCGCTAGCCAAGGATATGGGCATTATGCATAGCGCCTTTGACTGGAGAAACTGCATGGCAGCACCAACATCTTCTTCCATGAGCTTTGCTACTTGCTGTTCTGTGCCGTCTGTTGACCACTTCTCCCATGCAGTCTGATTGCCTCCACCTTCACTGCCTCCACCCTTTTTATGCAAGTACACACAACAGAAAGAAAAGAGATGTTAATAATGGTAAAACTTGGCAACAGTTAAGGATGCATAAATACTATAGATGCATACAAAACCATCCTCTTTAGTTGCATCAATAAAGGCAACAGATTAATATATGCACTCACTAATATAAAAATTCAAAACAAGACAGGAGGTGACGGTGACATGCTTGGATCACAATACACAAGCTTCGATATTTTTTATAAAGCCAAGCAACAATGTCTCCAACATTATATGAATTCAAAAAAAGAAAAACAGGAAAGAGAATACCTCAACTGATGAAAGTGGTACATCAGCAACAAGCTGTGCCACAGCACCAGCTCCTCCTAGTCTGCTCATGCTGAGGACCTGACAAATTCATCAACAGTAAAATTAATACACAACTATGAACTATAAGTCTATAATAAGCTTCTACCATTTGGCAATACATCAAACTTGAGCCAAGTTTGTTTCCCAAAGAAAAAATAAGAAAAAACCTGGGGAATTAAAGAAGAGATGGGAATCAAAGAGGGTACAAGTTCCACTGCTGAGGTTGAGGTTGAAAACAATTTTTTTAAGTTCACAATGAAAAATATATGGTTAACCACAACTTTGACAAAAACCATGAGAAGGTCGTATACAATCTGAAACTATCCTATATATCTCCCTCCTGCTTGCTTCTCCCTTTTCTCTCTTTTTATTTATTTTGATAATTTTTGGTTAAAAATTTATTTTCAGCCAAACACAGTATGTTTTAATCCTCTTTTTTTTTTTCTCTCTCTCTCCCCCCCCCCCCCCCCCCTCCTTTTAACACTTGAAACTGGATCAAATGTTTCCTATAGTAGTCGTACTCTGGAGTACTGAGCAATTTACTCGTATAACTTGAAACATGCCACTACTAATTAAGAGACAGATTTTAAATCAACGATTGCAATGTTAATACGACTAATAATAGCATAGTTTTAAAAGAAGGCATTTACATAATTGATGAGAATGACCACTACCATTTCAGTGGTTTAAGAAAGAGTTGTTCATAATCAATGCAGATAAAAAGATGGATATACAGAACAGCTTTTGTCAGGGATGATGAGAGATAAAGTAAAAAAGGTTAAGTTGACAGTAAGAACAGCTGTTGAGATTCTGAACCACCTACTGAATTACAAAACCAACAAATCTTTCATGATGGTCCAAAGTAAAACGAGTACAATAAGAACATGGTTTATATTTTTCAAATATAGCAAACCAGGAGCAGAATTGTTCTTTCTAATAAGATCAGTATTTTTAGCTTTGGAATGTAATACGAGATTGTTTTTCATATAATAATTGTTAAAGGGTACACAATATTACCTTAACTTGGAGCCTTAGAAACTTGACATAGTCCACGATTTCATCAAGCATGGCCGCTCTATCGGTCTGTACAAAGAAATATAATCCGTCAATGGGAAAGTGATATTAGAATACTGTGTTTGTCATGATCCTCCCAGAGACCAACATTTTCTTCAGAAGTCATGCATAAAATGACTTTAACATTATATCATTTAAGAAATAAATCCAATATAAAAATAGGCTATGTATGTCGGGTTTTTTAATATATTAAACATTACAATAAGAATAGAATGATCTTTCCCTTCCCTCTTTTATGAAGAATTCTCTTATCAAGCTCGTAATCAAGGAAAGCTCTCATGATTCACAAGCCATTACTGACTAGCACCAAAATATATAACAAAGATGTTTACAATCTGCTTCAGTACTTAATTATTGGCACAAAACTTCAATTGGTGACACAACACACAACACAGATCCTTGAAACACACTGAAGTTGAATGTTTTGTAAGACAAATAGGGTTCACCATCTCAGAAACACTGTAATAGACCATCTAGGTTCAGAATATTATACTTCATGACGTTGAGTTTGTAGATCATAAAGAATGGAGATAAGCTTGAATGAAATCTTGAGCAATGAAAGATTCAAAACTCAATAAGATACTCTCCCTTTCTTTTTTCTTTTTTCTTTTTTCTTTTTTCTTTTTTCTTTTTTCTTTTTTCTTTTTTCTTTTTTCTTTTTTCTTTTTGGTATACTAACCAAAGGTTGAGATTGGTAAAGTGCCCGCAGAAGCTAACCAATATCTGCATCTCTTTCGGTTTATTACCATTTAGTAGTCACAGTTTCAATTATGAACAATAAATTAAAACTATATAAACTGTTTGATTCAAAAAACAAAGCACCTGCAAGGCTGCAACCTAAGCTTGTTAAAGGGGGTAAAATGACTACAAAAGAGAAAACTACCTTATTGGAGCTAGGAACCAGTTCCTGCAAAGCTTTCATGCGTTCTGCTATTCTTTCTCTACGTAACTGCAACCAATGAAAAATGAAGTTCCTTTGAGGCATGTCTTTGTATATATATATATATATGGTAGTAAAGCAAGTACCAGATAAATGAATTAGTGCTTCAGACACTTTGAACAAATTTTAATTAGTTAAAAAATAATAAATAAATTAAAATACAGCAAATCATTAGCTTTCTTTTAGTAGAGGCCGAAGTTGATAAAAATCTTCTTGAATGATTAAATTTCAGCAAATATCAACTTGACCTAACCAGTTATGGATCTCCTAGGTGGGTCTTATAGAAACATGTCCTTATGGTCCCATTTGGAAACATTTCATGATGGCCTTATGTGACTTTAGAAAAAAAAATAAAAAAAATAAAACATGAGCCAATGTGAGTTGCCACATCAGATTGTCAAAATGGATGTAGAATTTGAGCCATTGTAGAAGCACTCTTAATTGAGCACCCATTAGATGAAGATTATATAGATACATATTTGAGTGAAACTTTTTTTAAATTTATAAATTGACATGAATACCCTTATAAGGAATATTATACCGAAATCAGCATTAAACTAGTTAAATAAAAACTTGCATCTTTCTTTCAAATTTCTAACTCATTGTTTCATTTTTTTTTCTAATTTAGATAGGATAGTAAACATAGAACCATATGGGTAGGAACTGGTATCACCTATTTGAGAATCAAAACAGCGAAGAAGTACCACAAACAGTTCCAGGACCTCTTGGAGACACACAGAAGAAATGTGTTGACAAACAGACCTCAAGAAATGCTTTCCAAGTTATGCACATACTAGCCATTCCTAGGACATACACCTACAATGCAACAAGAAATCGCACACCAACACAAGTTTGTCTGTCTACTCGTTCATTAGATTTCAAGCTTACCCGCTCTGCTATGCTGTGGGGATCAGTGGCTTGTCCTCTTCTCGCTCGCACTCTGGGGCGAATCGCAGGTGGATGTGGCACAACTGATACTGTTCCAGGTGTTGGTTGCCCATGAAAAGTCTGCACAGATTAACAACACAATCATCACCATCCACTACAATTATCATCATCATCAAAAATTCCCAAAACAATTAAATACATATAAAACTTCAAATACCAAATTTTTATATCTCATAGGTTTCTTTGTTTACAAGTCAAAAATGCCCAGGATCACAAACACACGTGTGCAACATTAACCTCTCAATACCCACACGTGCACACACTCACCTGACTGTGTAATCAAAACATAACAGAACTGTCACTCTCCATCTTTTCCGCGTATGACCAAAACACCATCAAATAAACTAATCTCACTGAAAATTACGAAAATGCGGCTTTTAACATTTACTTCACCATTTCCATACAGTCAGTCCACTATGTTTACCAAAATACCCCTCATGACCCGAACAATTGCAACAAAAATTCGAGAATTTTATACAAACCTGATGAACCTGAGGTGGAGGTGGATTGGGACGGACGGAGTGGGGCTGCACATGTCCAAACGCCGGGAACAAACTGGTTAAATGCACCGAAGAGTTGTCTCTGTCCTGCACCGTCCAAGAAAACCCCTGAGCTTCATCAAATTTACAAAACATGCCATCTCAATTTTAAACACAAAGCTTGGAAGAATGAGAAGGGCATTTACGTCCTTTTGACAAAAAAAAACTTACGTTATTGTTTCCTGAAGGAGCTCCTTTACCATCGTCATCACGAAACCGCTTACCGCTACCTGAAGCTTCATCCGGTTTCAAGAAACCGCCTTTCCCCTGCTCCAAGCTCAGCCCTAACGGGAAAACACTCCCTTGAAAACCACCACCGGACACATGACCTCCACCACCGGAACCGTCGCCGGAACTCAGCTGAAGGACCATAGAGGACGAATTGCTTCCCGCCAAATTTCCATCATTTCCCGCCAAGTTCCCGTCGTTGCCAGTGTAAGAAGGGATCGCGAGGATCTGCTCTAGGAAGTCGTCTGTTAGTCCTCCTTCTGAAGTATGATTGTTCGCCATGACCAGAGAAGAAGAACAACAACAAGTCAACAAGTACCACCAAGTGAAGTTCTTGCAGTGAAGAGTGAGTCAGTGTTTGTGAAGAAGAAGAAGAAGAGTATCTGAAGAGAGAGGGAGACAAGGTTGTCGGGTGAGCGGGTTACAGATCCAGAACCCGATAACCAGAAGGAAGGATTTCTGGTTTCGATGGAGAGGGAGAGGGTTTCGAAGCGAAGCTCTTTCTTCTTTCTTGGTTTTGTTCAGAAGTTCGAATAGAGAAGCATCGTTTAGTGTGTTATTAAAGAGGGGAAAGGAGGATGGTTTTTTTGTGTTGGAGAATTACGAGTTATGCCATTGTTTCTTTCTTTCTTTCTCTCTTTACTTTTGTTTTGTCTTCATCTTTGGGTTTGCTTTAGTGGAGGATTTGTTTTTTTTTATGTAAAGAAAGAACGGGGAAAGTGTGTGGGTCGTGATGGTCAATTTGATCATCATTTTTGGGGTACGGTCTAGGTTTTGTGTGGAGCAACTGGTATTATCAACTAGTTTTACTAGTTGCACACTTGCAGAATCCTTTGGAATGGAATGCCTTTACTAGTTACATCCACATTGAGCTTCATATTTGGGGTTTGGTATCAATTGATATCACTCGGATTATGTTACTAGCTACGTGGTTGGCACGGCCAAATATTTGTCACATAGCAAGTACTTGTGCTATTGGCACGGGTATAATGCCATGCGTTCGACATGAGACACTAGTCTTCGAGTCGTGTCTTTGGCACTCTTCAAATAGAGCACTAATGAATATTTGTCTTCATTAGACCTAATTTATAGGCTTGTAGGCTCATAATTTTGTGCATATGTAAGATTAGGTTGACTTGACCTTTTAAGAGAAAAATTGGTCATTCTTGAAAAATCAAACTGTTGAGGATAGGCATTTCAAAATTTGGCGAATGAGGGTGACATTTTTAGAATTTGGTGAATGTGGAGGGGCAATTTCGGAAGTTTGCAAATGGATAAGGGTAGTATCGTAATTTGTTGAGAAATAGGCATTTTTGTAATTTGGTGAATGGGATGGAAGGGTGTTTTCGAGATTTGGTGAATGAGGAGGAATAAGTTCAAAATTTTGTGAATGGATAGAGACAGTGTTGTAATTGGCTTAGGGGGCTTTGTCGTAATTTAGCTAATGGGGGGAGTGGGAGGGGCATTGTAAAAATTTGTTGAATGAGGAGGGGCAAATTTGTAAATTGATGTACACATATACACACACGCACCGCCCCAATTCTCATTAGAGATGCAGATTTAGGGGGGTGTATTGTATCTGGATTTTGTGGGCAATTTAATAAATTCCATGGAATCTGAAAATCCAAGTGTATTCAATTTGGATTTTAAAAAGTCTACAAAAGTCTAGGGGTATTCAATCAGGATTTTAAAAAGTCTTTCTGAAATCCACAAAGTCTAGGGGTATTCAATATGGATTTCAGAAAGTCCACAAAAGTTTTAGAGTATTCAAAATATCATTCATATTTATGGATTTGGAAAATCATGGATTCTCATGGACTTTGTAGTGTTAGGTATAAATAACAAAGTTCAATAGTTTGTCAGCCTCCATATCAAAGATTTCAATGTGAAAAAAAGTCTCTCAAAGTTCTTCCTTGTGCCAGCCGCGAAGAGGTTGGTTCCCATTGATACTCTTACTAGAGCTCTAATATTTACCAGTGTTAGTGACTTGATTGTTTGACGCTCATTATTACACAATAAATTTGTATAAATGGATCTTCTTTCAGGATACACACATGGCATATTTGGGAGACCCTGAATTTTTTGGGTGATGGGCACACATTTCGATTTCGATTATGTTTCATTCAAGTGATATGACTTCGAACACTTCACAGTTTCGAAAGTGATAGCTAGAAAGAATGCTCTACTAGGAGAGGAGGGCCATATATTGTTGAAATGAGGAGAATGAGAGAAGGGCCAATGTTTTGTAAATGGTACAACTTGTCAAATGCTAGCATTGTACTACCTGTTGTATTCTTGATAGTTTGAGCTTTGAACACTACAGAACTGACAAGCAATATGTTCAAAGATGAAGAAGGGGGTCTCCTTGTGTTGAGTAGGTGTCCTCTTTCACCAACAAATCGACAGCGTTACGTGTAGGAATGATGCCAAGAACAGACTGACAATGAGATTGAGGTGCCATTTTTAAGGGAGCTCATGAGTTTCTAAGGACTGAGAGTGAGACATGTTTAGTTAGAGCAAGAAGGGCAGGGAATTTTAGAATGGCCCTTAAAACCCCAAATTAGAAAACAACACTTGTCGTAAGGATGATTTCTTATCGATAAGAGGGATAAAGAAGGGACATGTAGCCTATGGGAATTATGGAGGATGTTAGGAGATAGGAGTGATCTTCACTATCTTCAAAACATGTTTTTCTGGTGATGGTGGATGTTTAGCATGGTACTTAATGCAACAGGTCCAATAAACAATTTTGGGGCACATTAGTTCCATCAGTTAAGGGACTCGGGAGGTAGGAGTTGTCGATGGATCAGTTAACTATAGGGTCCATGACTATGAAGAATGATCGCGTTCCTTATCGAAACTTAAAAGGTTGGGTCCAGATTCAATCCCAAACTGTCTCCCCAACAAAGCTGGTGCATGGATCATTAGATCACCATTACATGTGGATTCAACCATGGACATTATAGCACTGGGTGTTTTACTAGAGCTTCTGCTCTTCTTTGATGCACTTGGAAATAATTACCATGTCAGCCTATGTTTCTCTAATTATAAATACTTGAGACATCTTAAAAATATACTCCTGGTTTTAATCCACTCTACAAGACAGCCTCATAAGTACAAATGAACCAACATCCATCATTTCTCGAAGTTCTTCAAGACCTTTGTCTTGCTATGTACTACTCAAAACCCAAATTTGTTGGATTTCTTAAAAGCAAAATGGAATTGTTATGAATTGCAAGTCTAAAACAAATTCAATCTAGTAGCAATCAATCAATAAAATTACTACTTAACTAAACCCAATTCTATTTCCTAAATTAATCACACTAATCCTGAATTGATCCATAAGCAAAGAGCAATCACAGCTCAGTGTCTCCCAATAGACATAGAACAAACATTATCTATGACTTATTTGTTAATCTGAACTTCCAAAATTTAATCTGACAACTCACCATTTTTTTCATGTTCTCCATTGACAGGTTGAGATGCATTCGAATTTCTAGGCTGTGATTTCTTCAGCCGGAGTTTTCTCAATACGCTCCAACCACTCTTTGGTTTTTCTAGCTTTTCGATCTCTTGTTTCATACTAAAATACTCCTTTTCAAGCTCATGCACCCGCATTTTCGTCTCATCAATGCATTTTTAACACTAAACCAAAGCAAGACACCTTCTTGAAGATGAGTCCAGACCAAAGACTTGACTGGATCACTTGGGCACAAAGGGATGCATAAAGCTAATAAGCTATAGGCCATTTGGATTTTAAGTCATGTAGTTTGATACTTTTTTATATGCATAAGGCTAAATTAACGACATTTTCTTTTTCTAGTTTTTTTAGCACATGTATCTCTCACTTTTGTTAATTATATGCGGACGTTTTTTTTGTTTCATTACTATTTACCAACTTCTTTTTTATCTTGCAAATAATTAGAAATCTGTAAAAGTCGTTCATACAAAGTCCGTGGATTTTCAAAAATATCTAGAAAGTTTGTAGCAAAAGTCTATGGATTTAAGAAATCAGCAGAAGTCCGTGGACAATTTAAAGAGTCTGTGAACAATTTAAAGAGTCTGTGGACTTTTCAAATTATTTATCAATTCCATAAGAATCCATATACAATACACCCCCCTTAAGGGTTATGAGCCTTGGTGCTCTTTGAAAAAACGCACATGTATTTGACTATTCAGTCCATTTAGAAAGGCAAGCTAAATGCATCAGACCTGTGCCAAGGAGCCTCAATACCCTCCATTAACCTAAAAATCCTCATAATTCACCAATCAAATAGAAAGGCACTATAGAATTTTTCTTGACTATTTCCTTTAAAACATGTTATTTCTGCCTAGAGTTTGAAGATGGGAAGATGCAACGTCTATATCAATTGTGTTTTGCTCTCAAGAAAAGACTATATTTTTCAAAATTTTGTAAAAGTTGAAGAGGATGGATGTCTTTATTTTCTCATCTCTCTTTTCACTTTTCATAATTTTTTCAATCAAACAATCCATTGCCTATTTCAAATGTTTCCATGTTCATCCCACTTCATTGCGTGCTCAACGTGTTGTAACATGATTTTTCAAAGATATATACTAACCCTATATTAATGTCAATGAAAATGATATGTTAAATTGTAACTTGATTGTATATATTTATCCAAATGAAGCGATGGATTAAGAAAGAAATGGAATGACAAGAAATATAAGGTAAATATCAATTAAAAAAAGGGTTAATTGCAATTTTCCTCTAAAATATATAGTTAATTTAGTTTGGCCTCCAATTAACATTTATATTGCATTTTCCCCTCAGACTATCAATAAACGTGTCTTTAATGTCAGACACCTCACGTACATCCATTCTTCCTATTTTGCATGACGAAAATGTCATTCACGTGCTTTATCACGCCTGATGTGATAGCATGTCAATTCAATCGTCTGTTACCTGAACCAGGCACGTGGACGGTTATGGATTACTCTTTGTCAGCTCGTACCATTGAAGAGACGGAGAGTGGAGGGAAAACTCCCTCCGCTTTCATTATCTCTGTTTCGTTTCTCCTCCCTCTCTGCATTTTTCACTCTCTCTGATTTCTCACATAAATGAAGAAGCATAAACTGAAACAAATAAGAGGAAACCTAAAATGAATAAGGGGAAGAAAGCTGTTTTCGGTGTCAAAATCACTATCAGCAGCAGCGATGATGATGGGAGCACTGCTTTTAGCATACACTGGGAGATTGCAATTCATTCAATGATTTTAGTGACTTCTTTAGTCAGATTCCAAGCGATGAGGAGCCAAATATGAGACAAGATTTCACTATTTCGGACACTTAAGAGGACGTGATATATTGTAAGTCTCCTATTTTAGAGTTTTTCATTTTGGTGCTTTTATATGTAATGCATGTTTGAACGGATTGTGTGAATGATATGATTTTGTTAGTATTTTGTTCATTTGCACAAATTTGGGTCCACTGTTTATTTGGTGGTTGTTGTTTGCATCAGTGAAAATGTTGTCTCTGAAAGTGATTTAATGTGGTTTAGTGTTGCTAGTGGTTGGTGCTTCCATGAATCAGTCACAATGTTCATTTTGGATTTTTGATGTTGTGTGTTGTACTTGTCTTTTGTTTTCAATTTACTATTCACATTCGATTGCATAATTTAGTGTGGTTTAGTTTAGTTTTGTTTTGTTTGTCTATTTTGTTTGCATCAGTGAAAATGGTATGATTTTGTTTTGTTTATCTGTTTTCATCTTTTAAATTGGTGTTATTGCAACAATGGTAAATGGGGACAAGAACTGGAGTAAGATTGCAGAGATCCCTGGTTTGTGGAATGTTAGTGATTATAAAGATGAGTTAACCTATAGAATTTGTACATGTGCATGGGGATTACCTGAATTGGGATAAGTTAAACAAGAGTATCCTTGAAGCTATCCCCAACCCACATAAGCATGCCTTAACCCTTGGAACAACACATACCTATGTGGATAATGGGGTGAGGATGGACATTACAAATGATAAAGACTTAATGTATTTTTGGACCCATACAGACATTGATGACAAATATGCTTTGCATGTGTTTGTTGAGGTTAAGGTGGCAACACAAGTTCATGAAAACAACACTCGTGGGATTAGTGTAATGGAGTTTGAACCAATTTCAACCCCACCGATAGTTGATGTAGACTCTGCCCTTGTGACGCAAATTCAGGATGTTTTGGTCTAGTGATGGCTTTATCACAATGCAACATAGTGACACTGATGATAGGTTTAGAGTTAAGACATCTATTAAATATTGTGACTGTAGACAATGGGAACTCACATGCATCATATGTGTGCATAGAGTCTTGACTCTAATCAATCAAATACCTCAATGGAGAGAGTAAGTATAAGTTTTCTCATTGCTTATATATCACTGCTTATATAATCAGAGACCTCAGTGACCATATCATTGCTTATATACTTATTTTCATTTGATGCAGGTACTGCAACCCCTATCATTCTGTGAAGGCCTATGTGGAAGCATATTCTAAGGGCATTGTGAGCATAAGAAATATGCGTGAATGGGATGAAGTAAGTTTCATCTTCACTGCTTGTATATAGTACAATCCTTTGCTTATTTCCATGTATGATTAGTGTTTTTATGTGGCAGCCAAGATACTTAGTATTGCCACCTCTAGTGAAAAGATGTCAATAGAAACCTAAGAGACAGAGAAATGAGATGAAGATGAAGATGAGGTTCACAGGAAACACAGGAGTTGCAGAAAGTGTGGAAGGGAGGGTCACAATAGTAGAACTTGTAGAAACCCTCCTAGGGAGCAAACTGTTGAGGATGGACATACATCTTAAAGGCCTAAATGCACGAGGGCAAGGAGTTGAGGAACAACAAGTCAAGGGGTGCAAAGACTGCTAGTGGAAGAGGAAACACTGGACCTCCAAAAGAAATGCCCACATGTCCTCCAGAACCACCAAACTTTTAGCCTGATGTGCCTACAGCTTCAACTTTACACAACAATCAAAGTACCATGTTCACAACTCAGCCATTTGCTCAAGGAGTTCAACCCTCACCAATGAGGCCACCAGTTAATCCAATGTTTTAGCGTGAGAATGGTAGGGGCAAGAGGGGACAAACTCAATTTGCAAGGGGACAAAACAGTTGGAGACATAGGGGGCCTTGGAGATGACCTGCATATTGACATTCTCATTTTGGTGAAAGCAGTTAGTGAAAGACAAATTTTTTTGGTTTATTGACATTGTCATTAAGTGTTTTTTGATGGTATTGAATGCTTGTTGGTATGAAAATGTTATCTCAGACTTATGTGCAGACTTGTGTTGGTATGGTACACTAACTGATACACTTGTGTGGGTATGGTACATTAAATATGCACTTGTGTTGGTTGCAAGTTCTGTTAAATGGTAGTGAATGCTAGTTGGTATGGTATGGTATTGAATGCTTGTTGATATGGTACACTTCTGGTTGTTAGGTATTGAATGTTTGTAAATCCAGGTTGGTTATTATTGCTTGTAAATTCAGGTTTTTGCACTTCAGGTTGTTATGTATTGAATGTTATTGAATGCTTGTAAATTGTTGTTTGTAAATTCAGGTTATTGAAAGTGCTATGTCAGGTTTTGAATTGCAAGGTTGTTTATTGATGCTTGAAAGTGTTATGTTTGGTCTTGAATTGCAAGGTTGTTGCGTCAATTGAATTGCATTGTATTATATCAGATTTTTGCAATAGTGTTAAGGTATTTGATTATAATGTGCTATTAACATCCAATGAACATCAAATGAATTTACATTATTGAAAAAACATCAAATTCTGTTGCAAGAACATCCAATGAACGTCAAATGAATTTACATTGTGCTTTAACATCTAGTGTACATGTACTCATTCAAAAACTTACGTACTTCAAACCTCCTATTCACTTGTTTGATTGTGCTTGTGACACTATGAGATATGCAAGAAAATCAATTAAGAGTTGTTAATTAGCAGTAACTTAACCCTTAAAATAAATTTGAATGTAACTTTGCCCCTACAACAGAACTGACTTAACAGATGATGACACATGAGTTGCAATTCAAGCTAGCCATCAAAACTTGGTAAGGTTTTTCACTTATTGATGCTTGAATATTTAATCTACAGTGAAATAACATGTAGATGTAGTAGTAGAAGCAGCGATGAGAGTTATTGGTGGTGATGGAGGAGTTGGCGGATTAACCCAACATCTTAGTAAAAGTTTGAATCTCAGTCCTCGATTTTAATCGCATCAACTTTGAATCTCAGCCTTCAGACCATTAAAGGGTATTTTGGGCAGTAAAATATGACATTTTTTTAAGCTAGCACGTGCCTTGGCAGTCATTGCACGTTGACAGTTAGTCTAAGGGAAAAAATGCAATATAAAGGTTAATTGAGGGCAAAGCTGAATTAGCTATATATTTTAGGGGGAAATTACAATTAACCCTTAAAAAAAAGGTAAATAAATCAGATATGAATATAAATATATAGATGCCTTCATATATAACTCACAAAGCTTATGCAAACAGCGCATCTGGTGTAGTGGTATCATAGTACCCTCCCACGGTACTGACCAGGGTTCGATTCCCTGGATGCGCAATTTTGTTTTACATTCTACAATCATCATTTTTTTTTGGCTCACAGTGAACTACAAAGCAAATCTAAACTCCAATCCAATGGAAGCATTTTCTGACACCCAAATGAACTATTCACATCGATGTCAACTAATCTAATCGCGATAAACAAAAAATTCAAAAAATATGTATACATACGTAAAAATCAAACTTTCATATGCATTTACAGGTAATCTTACAAAAAATGCAGTCAATTTATCTCTTCATGATGTCTTCCTTCTTCACAGTCACAGTGAAATCCCAAACGTCTTCATATTTTTCGTTGAAGTCCCATATGTCCATGGTGTTGTAATTTGCTATCAACTTGTCCCTAGCTCCTCTCTCCATATTGTAGATTTGAGGTTCAAAGTTGTGAGGTTTATCGGGTTTATCCATCTCTATAATGCAAAATACCACCACAAATATAGCTGCTCCTATGTACAAGTACTCCCCCTTCGAATAAAAAACATGGAACCCGTAATTAGTTTTTTGTCATGGAGATTAGTAACGTCGTTAAAGAAGTGCAGTTCAATGTGAGGTAAGTTATTGTTTGTGTAGGTATTACCGGAACATGGAAAATAAACCCAGCAGCTACTGCTGGAGGAAACAGCCATTAGATAAGTCCTGTGTTCAAAACATGCCAAACCAGTTATACACAGTTTGTAACTTGAAGAACACCTACAAGTTTGCCAAATTTGATATCAAAGGAAAGACACGTAGATGCCACCAACGTGGTTTCAGGGCAAAACGCTTAGGAGTCTCAAGTTGTGAAAACATGCACTGATTTTCTAGCTTAAAAGAACTAGCTAGAAATAGGAATTCTACACCCCAATATAGACCATCTCAATTACGAAACATTGCAAAACCAGATATGAATTCAATGTGGCAATGCTATTTATTTCATTGAGTGCAAGTATAGTTGTTTTCTTGAAGACATATACAAGCAACATAAAGTTCTAAATTTGGGTTAGTAATGACGCGCTAGTGCTATCTAGCACTATCATGTGTGCCATTGGCGAAGGGATTTAGGTTGGTATTCCAAGTGAATGAAAAGTTATTGCAGTTGTAATTACCTTGGAAACTGTTGGTACCACACGAGGGATACCCTCGTGTTGCTGCGGAAGCTAACCACCGGGTGTGAACAGTATCGTATGTGTGAACTATTCGTACAGATGAATAGTACCGTACGTATGAATAGTGCATAGTACTATGTCTATCTGTGAACAGTACATTAACACAAATCTAAATAATTTGAACACACACAATTTACGTGGTTCACCCAAAACTTGGGCTACATCCACGGGCTGCTGCAAACCTTCACTAATGGAGAAATACAAGTGTTTACAACACTCACAACTCACAACCCATAACCCAATTACACCCGAGAAAATTACTCTCAATTTTCTCTCTCTCACAAGCTTAACTCTCTTAAGCTTTCACTCACTCTCTTCTTAGAGGAGGAGACAAGCTTCTCTTGACAAAGAGAAGAATGGTTTCTATGGAATGGGATGAGGATCCTTATGATGAGGATACTTTGAACAATGAATGGGAGAGGCCTTTTATAGGCTCTCCATTTGGTTGGTGGGAAGAAGTCCACAATGGTGGTTGCCACCCACCATGAATAGCAATGTCAACAATGGTTGCCACCCACCATTGCCAATGTCAACAATGGTTGCCACCAACCATTGCCTCCATTCTTGCATAGCCATCTTTGACTAACACTTCACAATTCTCCATTTGGTTGGTGGGAAGAAGTCCACAATGGTGGTTGCCACCCACCATGAATAGCAATGTCAACAATGGTTGCCACCCACCATTGCCAATGTCAACAATGGTTGCCACCAACCATTGCCTCCATTCTTGCATAGCCATCTTTGACTAATGCTTCACAGAAACCTGTAGGTGGTTCTGCTGCTGCATAATCTTCTGCTATCGATCCCCAAAATGACACTATAATAAGATGACACAGAATATTGTATCAGAACCAAAGTTTGTAATGTGTTGATTTATTGTTCTCTGATAGATTCCGTAAGCAGTGAAAAGAGTTTTCTTTTCACCTCGTGTGTAATTATTATTTTCAAATATAATGCTCGATAATAGTATAAACTCCTACAAAAATAAAGACAAATAGTAGTATACCTTTCTCATCCCCCTCATGGTAAGTGTGGTGTCCATCATACTCCCCATAAACAAAATCCTCCTGAAATTCAAAACATGAAACTGTAAGTTAAAACACATTAGTATATCCAACAAGCAGAAGTAATGAACAAAATAACCACTTCACCTGTTCAATACCGCCTGTCGCCCAACGGTCACGCTTCTCTTCCAGAAGATCAGGCTCAATTTCAGACAACCCAGCATTCAATCTTGTGGTGCTGAGGTTTCTTCGATTCAGTGTAGCTTTCAGGAAATCTATATTTCTCTTAGAAGGATTTTGAACCTTAAGGTGTGTTTGGTTGTATGAAATCTTATGCCATGGAAATCCATGAGGGGACCACTACATTTTAGGCTAAATTGATATATCACTCCACATTTACCATTTGACTACCATTTGATTTTGTGATCAATGGTGGGAATGGAAGTCCCATGAACATGAGAATCTCATTCCTTGGCCCCCCAAGGCATGTGATTCCCATGTTCATGGGACTTTCATTCCCATCATTGATCACAAAACCAAATGGTGGATGTGGAGTGATTTATCAATTTAGCCTAAAATATAAGGGTCCCCTCATAAATTTCCATGACATAAGATTCCATGCAACCTAACACACCCTTAGTATCATAAGAATGTTTGGAGATGACTTTGGGAATTGAATTGTTACAGAAAACACAAGGGTTTAAAGATATAGCCATTTTTTAATGGGTTTTTGAGGTACTGGATATTTAAGCTCTTTCAGGCTTAGTGTTTAATCATTAAATTTCATATTTTTGAATGAGTGGGAGAGAGAAGTTTGTCATCTTATCTCCTTGAAGATGATGGCATGTGCTGCAAGTGTGCTTCCTCTCTTCCCTCTTGTACTCTGGCCAGCCATGTTTGCTATTTATTTATTTATTTAAAATTTTTTTATACACTTTTTATTCATTCTCTTTAAAACACAATCTAAACACTATTTACAAAAGGGGTGAAAATGTAAAAAAAATCCAAAAAAGCTAGCAAACAAGGCTGACTAGAATTGTTGCACTTGAAAAAAATTAAGTCTAACCAACCATGTTTACTAGCATTTTTTTTTTTTTTTTAAATGTTTTTACACTTTTTACCCCTTAAAGTTATGTCTACAGCATTCAGAAGAACATTAAACATTAAGGGAAGACAGATTGATTATGTGTCAAGTAATGAACTACCAGTGTTCAGATAAGTTTCTATTGCAAATTACAATACAATTTTGACCAGTTTGTGTCATCTAAAGTCGTTTCATAAGGGCTATTTGGATGGTTACATCCTTTCAACTAACCAAACGATAATCCCCTGGAGTCGATGAAATTGAGAAAATTGTTTGGTGTTAGTATACACTTGGCTGATAAACCCCTATAACTGCAGGGGAAGTTGGACAAGCTCAAAATCTAGGATCAAGTTCAATGGTTATAAAATCAGATAACAAGCTTCGAAACAAATTGGATTTCACAAGGTTTGGGCGGAAAAAATTGAATATCATACATATTTCTCATTAATTCTACATTCTAATATGCATGAGAATGGAGGAAAACATCAGTTTACAACCGTTGTTTCAACAAAGACGCTACAGATGCACCAATTAATTAGTGCGTGCCAAAATCAAATAATCACACTACAACAGCTTCATTAACTCTCTTCTGTGCTTGGGACCTTGGTTTCCTGTTTCTTCTCTTCACTGACAGGCATAGGTTTGTCTGCAGAGGCTTCTATCTCAGTCTCTGGTTCTTTTTTCAATTCTGACTCGAACTCCTTGGCTGCCTGCAAAGATTAAATATATAAATCCACGATTTTCGGTTGAATCAGTAGGAGTCCAACCAATTCAAACTTCAAGAACATTGTAGGAAGTATTTTGCTGTGAAACAACACAACACAAACCCTTCAGGAATGTCATAGACAATTAATCCAAAACAGATCATTCCCCACAATAAAAATGCAGTATATGCTCACCAAGTATACAAAATATAAATGAAAATAGATAAATCAATAAAAAACACAAGTATATATACATGGAAAACCTTCAAACTGGAGAAAAACTATGACGAATCCATAATGCAGCATTCAGTTGCAAACATACCAAGAGCAAAGAAAATTGATTGTCAGTCACACAAAAAGTGATTTACACCAAAAATGTTGAGGCGAGACAGTTTATGCAAAAAAAAAATAAAAAATAAAAAATGCTGCCTTTGTGGCCCCTTAGAAAACAACGATTGGAGAACGCTGACTCATATTTGCATCAACTACTATGACATGACATGTTTCTTCTTCATACTCTCGAAAGTCAAAACAATTTCGCTTGGAACCAACATTGGCGACGGATTCCCTTGAGAAAGCACCACTGTCACAAAGCGTGGACTTAATCACTCAACATATTGTACAAAGCTATTGCTGAGGGTATATGATCGGGCTTGCATCGTCACGATTGAAAGTACAATCAGAAATTTTCCAACATCTTGAGAAAATCCATTGCCCTTCCCAAATGAGTCAAAATGGATCAAGCAACATTGCTCAAAGTTGCAAACCTCAAGTACTCGAATACCTAAATTGACCACTCAAAAGGAAATTGCGAGCTTCATTCCAACTATGAGCATCTTAAATGCACAAAACTTCTTTCAAACATGACCCAAAAAAACTTAGTAGCATCAATTTTGTTTATCTACTTTATGGATTTTGTATTTCAACTGCATTCGGGGGCACGAAGAAACAATTTGGGTTGCATGAGAAATGTTGATGGTCAATAAATAGGCAAATCAACATTAAGTGTGCCTCTTTTACAAAAGTTTTATTGGCGCATAATGTCCTAACCTTGGTTGCTAGCCCATTGTTCTGTAATGCACAATATGTTTGATACACTGATACGCATTGCTTACCGGGGTGCTATAGATAAATATCAGAACAAAAGCCTGTGACTTGTGTGTACACCAATAGTTCTTCCACGGAGCAAAAGAAAATTCCAAATGCTTAAAGTAAAACATGTCAATCCTCTTTATACACTACTAAAAAAATTAGCTTTTAATGAGTGTCATAATCTCTAACGGTTCTCCATTCACCAAAAACATGTCATAATCCATTTCAATCACATATCCAACTCTAGATGCATCTTCCTACCATTGACAATCAAATGATCCTCAAATGTAATTCAATATGGGATTGTCTTTTAAGTGGAGTTGGTGGGAGGCGGCCTAACACTAAAAAGAGACACGTTTCTTAATGTTCATGATTTACAATCTTCTTTACCACCGTCTAAGAATTGGTGTCCTTTTTATCCAAGAGAACGACTACTGTATCCATTTCGTAGTCATACAAAATCCTTTCAAAGTTGAAGTTCCATGACACTTGTCAACCCCGACAACGATCTTAAACTGAGTCAAGACTAAATAATGATGTATTCTCCACCATGTTAACTAAGGAGTAACTCCACTAAAGATTTGACCCCACATGCCAACACTAATCAAACAAAACCTAATTCTTCTAACACCACTTGTAAGTACCATTAGCTGCCCCCAAACACCAATCAATGAATCCATCCCCAACTTCCAGCTTCCATGGACATTTTATCTCCATTTGAAATCTCCATCACAACTTACTGCAATAAATTCAATATCAAGTACTTACTAATCAACCATGTCTCTCAAAAGCCAATCCTTCTTCCACTTAACTTAATAGATCTACTGTACCATGTCCTAATCTCTCACACTGAAAACCAAAAAAAAAAAAAATTCATTTTTACAGTTGCAATGGATACCCTTTCGGGGCATTTCGATTTCCCACCTTTATTTTCAGCTCAATTTGCAATTCCACCCATTCAATCAACAAAACCAATTGAAAACACAAAACCCCTAAATCACATAAACAGAACAAAACCAAAACGAACCTGCTGAAAGCTCTTAATGGTCTTCCCAATACTTCTCCCGACCTCGGGCAACTGCTTCGGCCCAAATACCACAGCTGCAACACCAGCAATCACAACCAGCTCTGGAACGCCAAGGCCGAACAAGCAGGTACAGCTGAGACCCCCTCGTCGAGCTCTGCTGCTGCTTCTGGTCAAGACCATGTAATGGGTCCTCTGGGTCTTCTTCTTCAAAAGGTCATTGTTGAAGAAGGCGGAGTTGGAGGAAAAAAGGGAACGTGAAGGAGAAGTGCGAGGTGTTGATGGAAGTGAGAGGGAGAGAGTTTTTGCCGCTGCAGAGATTTCCATTTTTTTTTTTTGGTCGTTATGTTTCTCTCTCGTTTTCTTTAGGTGTTTCGTGAGCTCCAGTTTAAGTAAGAAGATAGCATCGTCATCCTCGGATTTTATGTGCACCCATTCATATTGATTTTAAACACCATATTGTGTGCCTCATCCGGCCATGCTCACTATGGAATTAATCAACAAAATAATCGAAATGTTATCTTTATTGAAAAAAAAAAAAATGAGGCAAGCATCCTCCTCCTTTATTCTTCATAAACAAAGAGAATGGAGGGAGTCAAGGACTATAAATCGTCCCCCTCTACACCATAAAAGAGTTTGAAAACCTTCGCCCGCCCCTATTTTGAAAGAGCGCATGACATCAAAGAGAAAAAATTACCAAAACCTAAGCCTCGAGCTAAGAAAACAAGATCTAGAGACACCGATGACAGAATAAATTACAAACAAAAAAACTATGAATTTCCAATTGAAGAATACGACTAGGAGAATACAAATATCGTAATATTTTACATAAGAGATAAAGTTTAATGAGTTGGAAAATATGGTGGGAGATGTCTTTTAGACTTGAGATTTTGAAAAGTAAAATGTATAGAAAACAACTAAAGGTATTGGATGAGTCTATTTGTAACAAAACATTAAACTCGTATTTTAAAGTAGGTATACATATTGGTCCACAAAAATTAAGATCTAGACTACTACATGTGCATTTTCTAAATTTTACACTTTGCTTAGTCTAGTCAAACAAGTTTAGATGGTCGTAAGTTTCTAACTATTGACACTGTTCCACTGCAATTTTATACATTTGGATAAACATTTCTCAAAGTTGCATAGCTTTAGTATACCATTCCATCATGTTGTTGCAAATGTATAAATGTTATTTCCGGTGATTTATCTAACAAAGGATTGTGTTCGTCAAAATTTGTATTTTTTGAAATTACTAAAAGAAACGGGAGAAAGAAAAAATTACATTTTCAATGGTTTTTTTTAAAAATTGGGGTTTTTTTTTTTTTTGTAAATTTCAAGATTTTTTTCTTCTAATTATCAGTTATTTTAATTATTTATTAACTTTAAAATCATCATAATTATCATTTATTCTATTTATATATTAATTTTTCAAACTACCAGCTGATTTTTTAATTATAGGTATTTAAGCTGTATTTAATGTGTTTAATAGATTTATTTACTTGTATTTTTTTCACATATTTCATATATTTTCGAAATTCATTATATATATTTCATTTATCTAAAAATTTCTTACGTTTTTCTTTACACACCGAAATATTTCTTAAAATCAATAGACCAAAATTAACTCGAAAAACGAAATCACAATCATTGGTTCTTATAGAACACATTTTTCATCACATGTGGTGGTTTTGAGAGTATCTGAAAGTGTATATAACTGCACTCTGACACGAGGTATCGGTAAGTTTGGATCCGATCCGATCCGATCCATCAAAAGACCCTCCAAAAACCCTGAACCCCCCACTGTGTTCACCAACCAAGAGACCCAAAAACCATCTTTCATTTCATTCGATTTGTATGGCTTTCGCTCTTAAAACGCCCATTTTTTTCCAATCCAAGTCACCAGACTTCAAGTTTCTTCGAACCCCACTTCAGAAATCAGTTGTTTCAACCAAATCAATCGTCCCCATGGCTTCTTCTCTCAGTGTTTCACCAGTGGTTGGTCTCTCTGAAACCTTCACCATATTGAGAGAGCAAGGCAAAGTAAGCAGCTTTTGATCTCTTTGTTTAATGTCACATTATCTTTATTTTCACATTTTCATGCAGTTTAGTGGATATTGGGTAATGGGGTTCTCTTATTTTTTCATTTCTGATTGGGGTTTGACTATTTTAGTTAGTTAGATGTGATTGTGTGTGAATTTGAGATCTGGGTTTCTTTATTTGGGTTGTTTTAGCAAGTGGGTGTTCTTTATTTTTTGAATTTATTTTGATTTTGTAAGGATTTTTTCAAGTAGTATGTGGAAGAGGCATTCACAGTCAAACTATAGGGATTATTGTGAAGTTTATCATTCAACAGATTGAACTGATCAGATGATTCAAACATTATTGTTATGGCACTACGCTGGCCGATATTAGTTTTCAATTGGAAGGATTACAAAGTTTTAAGGTTTCAATTGAGTGCAAGACTTTAATACTTTATGTTATACTATTCTCCATATGAAAATTCCATTTGTCGAAGAAGATACCAACTTTGTTTCATGTAAGGACAAACCTTACAAATGATTGTACTTTAAGTAAATTGTTAGGCAACTCAAGCCAGTTCTAATGATATACTTGTGAATTGTGAGAGGACTTTGATCATGCTGTTTTGCTGGTCATGTGCATACTTCAATGTTGAACTGATTTCATGTCTATGATGGAAAGGTTGCATTTATCCCTTATATTACTGCTGGAGATCCTGATCTATCAACAACAGCAGAGGCATTGAAAGTGCTAGACTCATGTGGCTCAGACATAATTGAATTGGGCATGCCGTACTCCGATCCTTTGGCAGATGGCCCAGTGATCCAGGCATGACTGAAATTTAATTTATTTTTCTTCTTCTTCAGCTTGTTTTCTTATCCTGGTTTTGACTTGAGAACTATTATTTTCTGTTAATCATTTTTTAGGCTGCTGCTACACGTGCTCTAGCGAGAGGCACCAATTTTGATGCAATCATTTCCATGTTAAAAGGGGTAGGACGATTACTATCTTGCTTTATCTCCTATGTAACAAAGATACTTCATCTTCTTTATAAATAAATAAATAAATAAATAAATAAATAAATAAATAAATAAATAAATAAATAAATAAAAAGTGCCTGCATGTTTGATACTTTGACACTTGATAGAAAACTGATGACTTATTCTTAAGTTATCAGCTAATTGTCTAGTTCACCTATCCTTCGAAGGTTTGAATTCTTTATACACTTAGAGTTGTCCCTTTGGAATAGATAAAATTACCTTCGTTCCATTGGGAAACTCCTGTGAATATCACCCCTACACTATCTGTTGGGACCTTAAAAAAAAACTCTAGAATAGTTACGATGGTGACTAGTATTTGAGGATCTTGTAGCTGTGAAGAGGAGATTCTTCTCTTATAAATTGTACTACATTATGCCATTGTAGCTCTCTTGTATCGTGATACTTTATTTGTTGAACTTTTGAAGGAGAAAAAAATAATAAAATAATAAAAAAATAATGGTGTCAGTAGGTTGCTGATGTACACTTCCAAGACCACCTTCTCGTTGCTGATGTACACTTCGGGTAGTCCTTAAACACTCACAAAGACCGTTTATAAAGATATTTAATGGAGAGACCTAAATACGTATCTCGAGGAACATCATTGAAACGGTCCAAAATTGTGGCATATTAGTCCATAATTTTCCTAAAAATTTCAGCTCGAACGGATTAAAAAACATTTTTTAAATTTAATAGAATCCTTAATTTACAATTAAAAATTGAAAACTAAGGGAGCTCTCCTAGGTTAGTAAAAACAATTTTTTGTCCCCAATGAGCCAATACCTAATCAAATTGAAAAACAAAAATACATGTCCACATCTTTTGGATACTTTGGCACTCAATTGAAAACCAATGAGTACTCCATACTTTCAGTTATCAATTAATTCACATACTTTCGAAGGTTCAAATTCTTTATACATGTTAAGAGTGCATGTTATGGAAAAATAATAACACATAACTACCTCAAAAAAATAACACAACTAAGTTCCATTGTCTAGATAGGATGATTTATCAACGATAGGTATGGTTGACGGTGTGTGATTCAATTATTTAACTTATTCTCAAGACTAAACAAATGATATAAATGGTTTTATAAATAATGGTTATGCAAATGGCGAATCAAAAACTTGTCAGAAAAGTAGGATACCAACGTGGAAGTGAGAAAATGTTCATGTGGTGGAAGCTTTGGTAAGACTGATGCCTAGGCAAACTTCATTTCAGAACTCCAAGTTAGTAATAATGGTCCCACATTACAATCTGCGAACTATAGGTTATTCATTCTTGATGACGACATTGAGCATTTGAAAATTTTGAAGGCCATACTCATAATTTCTGGGATATCCTAGCATGGTTTTTGGGGTTTGTGAGGATGCAAATGGTCAAGTTGGGCAAATATCTAGGGGTTCCACATGGGTATGTTACCCTTAGTTTAACGCACAACCAAACAGAGTTGGTGACCTTTGATTTTTGGTGATTGAGGTCATGGGAAAGAGGATAGCAACATGAAAGCAATACGGGGGAAATTTCATTCTCTTAAGAAGCACACTCTCAAACATGTTGATGTACCTCTTCTGTATGCCTAATGGCTAAGTTATTAATGTGGCGAAAAATCAGTGATTAATAGCAATTCAGGGTTTGATCGAACCGAATTGGGTGAAATCGGTTGGGTTTAGCGGATACCGATTAATCGGCGAGTCACTGATTAATCGGCCCAACCGACTCGGCGATTTATCGCGCTGTATAAAAAAATAATATCAATAAAAAACCTAAACTCAAGATTCTCATGTCATGACTTCCTTTATTCTTTCGTCTAGAATGTATTGGCATAATCCTCTGGATCTTGAGTATTTTTGTTTGTACAAAGTGACCACTTTAAAAATATCTTCGGCGCAAAGTAATATGATTTACCTTCATGGGTTAGTGGGATAGGTATGTTGGTTCTTTCTGGTAAGTCTGACATTTATTTTACTTTTGAATGTGTGTCCTGGTAGCTTAGATGTTAATTACTTTTAGTTTTGCAGATAATTAGTAAAGTTATATAATTACAAATTTACACCATTTTGATTAATTATTTATTTTTGTAATCTAAGACGATTAAATTTTAAAAATAATTTGAAAAATTGACCGATTAAATCCAATTAATCTCGTTTAATCGTAATTCGGTCCTGGACCGCGCTATGACCGCTTTCCGATTTAACTGCATAGTGCCTATGATGTTGGTTTACAAGTTTAAGAAAATTGTAGAAGTTTCTATGGAGTGGGGGAGGGGTTGACATTTGGTTTCCTAATTCCTATATTGGATTTGAAATGGTTTTGCACGCCAACAAGGAAGCTTAGCTAGTCGACCTTTCTAACTCATGGACTTGGTGAGCAAATGCTATGGAAGGAAATGATAAAGTGTAACTATGATCATAATGGTTCAGGATGGCTTCCCAAGCATCTAAGACTCGCGTATGGCAATAGCACGTGAAGAAATATCTCAAACTTAAAACATATGGTTTAAACTGGTATAGATTGAGGTGGGAAAACTTCTGGCAAGCACGATAATGAAGTGTGAAGGGGAGTCAAGGGTGTTTTCATCCGCAGAACATTGTCTGTTTACTTTAAAAAAAAAGATAGACTTATGCTTTCATCAGTAAGGGGGCAAATGGTTTTGGAGCACATACTTGAAAAAAAAGGCTTATAAAGTGTTTTTTTTTTCAAAGCTAGCAGCGGATTTTCTTCCTTCGGCATAAATCCCAGCTTCCCCTTAAATTTGACGGAAGGAAATTCCTCCAATGACTTGTCTTCTTCATGTGGTTGGTCATTTGGGGTATTTTTCTTACTAGGGAGATACAATCTGCAGAGGTGTGGGCATCGAAGGATCTCATGGCCTGGTAAATGTAAATCAAAGCATTCACGAAATTGCTACATGAGTATGGCACCATTCCTAATGATCTTTTTACGGTAGAGTTTTTCCTTAGTAATAGGAAAAATCACCTTCGTTCCAATGAGAAATCATTTGAAAAATCTCCCTACACTATTTGTTAGGGCCTTGGTAAAACAGATCTCTAGAACATTCGTTGATGGTGACTGGTATTTGAGGATCTTTCAGCTGGTTGCTTAGAGGGAATCTTCTCTTGTGAACAAGATAGCATTAGGGCTGTCCTCTTGTATTGCAATACTATTTCCTAATAAAAGTTGAACTTTTGGAGGAGGAAAGGAAAAGAAAAAAGAAGTCTACATATTTGGATTCGCATAGTTAATCATTAAAACAGCTTGCTTGACGACAGTGTGCAGTAAATATAGTAGTCCAATACTAGCATACTTCAAACTTGTCTTATTTATAGTGGGGATTCATTCACGATGTTGCACCCTGTCATGTTGTGAGAGTGTGTTGCTGATGTCACTTTTGTTAGGTGCTGATGTTTTCACCATCGGTATTAGTAAGCTTGCTTACAAAATTAATCGGGGTACACTAGTTTCTAATTGCTTTTGGTTCCCGTGTGAACTATAATCGTTCTTGAGTTATCCACGCGAATAGACGTGAATAGAGTTCGAGGAAGTGATAAGTTTGATCACCTTCTCTATCTGTCTTCTCATTGTTTCTTCACTTCGTTCTGCTGGTTACAACTAATATACGAACCAATTTTGATACAAACATATCCATGTGAGATACTTGCATCAACACTTAAAACCTTTTGATTCATAATGGGTCCTAAATTCTAAAATGCATTGATGTATCTCGCGTTTGAACACAAAGTATGAATATATTATCAGGCATGGATCTAACCTCAAGTGATAATGTAGTGGAAGTAGAGTAGGGTTGTCAGTGTGGTACCTTCTTGGAACTTTATTTTCCAATATAAGAAACGATACAATTTGGTCCTTTGGTACAATTGGATCGCTCTCCACAAATACCCCAAAATACATGTAGAGATGCAAGCGTATTTATGAAAGCATGTTTTCATGTTTATTATTTGATTGCATGTGAGTATAATGAACTTCTTGGTCAATGAGTTCGGAGCAATGCGCTATGAATTTTAATATCAGTATGTCATTGACAAAGCAGGTGGCCCCACAAATATCTTGTCCAATCGCACTATTTTCATATTACAATCCAATACTTAAGCGTGGCATTGAAAATTTCATGACTATCATAAAAGATGCTGGCATACATGGTAATTCGACACATCCCTCAGAGATAATCATGTAATTTTTTGGTATCAAAACTGTACTCTGTTTCTGACGCTATGTTAGCCAATGTTCTCTTCAGGACTTGTGGTCCCAGATGTTCCTTTGGAGGAAACTGAAATATTGAGAAAAGCAGCACTCAAGAATAAAATTGAGCTAGTAAGTTCGGCTATTTACACCCTGTTCCCTCTCCTTATAGAGTTCTTAAAGCATCTCCAATCGGAGACCTTAATCCCCAAACTGGAGACATGGTTTTGAGGGATGAATCTGGCCTTTGAGATACTCTTACTTGTGCAGTTGTAATTTAAGGAACTCTATTAAGCTAATTATATTGTTGTGATTTAAGGAACTCTATTAAGCTAATTATATTGTTCTTTTCTTGATTTCAGGTACTTTTAACTACACCCACTACTCCAAAAGATCGAATGAAAGCTATTGTTGAAGCTTCAGAAGGATTCGTATATCTTGTGAGCTTCACTTCTATGCTAACTTAATGTTAAAAAAAATGTTACTTCTTGTGTGTTTGAGGGGTTGAAACAAAACTATAAATGCTAGAACATTAAAAAAATGTTACTTCTTGTGTGTTTGAGGGGTTTCAAAAATTTTAAACCAAAACAGAACATTAAGAAAACCAAACCGATGTTAATTTATATAAACGCAAACCGACTTGACCGCTTAAATTAAACTTATTATATTATTTTTACATATGATATATATTATTAATCATAAATATTCGGTCGGTTCAGTTTGTCGTTTAAAATCACTTAAAAACCGAAAACCAAACCGGCAATATCAGTCAAATTTTCTAGAACTGAAACCGATCAAAACTGAACCGATCGGTTCGGTCGGTTTAATTGGTTTTTTTGTTCAACCTTAATTCCTATTGTCTCCCAAGATCTAGTGTATATATATAGGACCTAAATGCAAAGCTGGTATAAACTGCGGGACCTAAAGTCAATATTATTTCAAAAAAATAAAAATTCAGTTAACTACTAGATGAAGAGTTAACGATCAACGTGGTTTTGGGACCTAGACTCAAAGTTGGACAAACTTTTGACTCAAACTCAAAGTTGGTATAAATGACCTAAAAGCAAATGCAAGTTAACCCTTGTTTCTTTATAAAACAGAATATTGGAAAAGATACTACCTTCCTTGAAAAATAATAGTGAGTAGTTTAATTAGAACTAAGAATACTAACTATTCATTATCATTTACCACTGCAATAAAGTATATATACATAGATGAAGGTCACATTAATTGAAGTGCAATCTTTTGCACGGCAGAACAACTTTATGAACCTCAACTCTCCTAGATATCAAAATTTAAGAGCCTAAATCTTCTTCTCTTACCCTTGAAAGGAAAACCGGCTTCTGAATGCAACCTACCAGTTGGAATTTGTTTTTGTCATTATAACGTTTTGCCTTGCTCAGGTTAGCTCAATTGGAGTTACTGGTGCTCGTTCATCTGTTAGTTCGCGAGTTGAATCTCTTCTTCAAGAAATTAAGGAGGTTTGCCCCCTTCATCCATATATTAATTTTATAGTTTATGAGTTTGTGAACTTTTATGTTTAAGTACTCAGGTGCAATATAAGTGTGAGATATGTTGGTGCTCCTTGAAGTGGCTATATGGCTTTCTAAAATTTACTGTCAGAATAGTAGTCATAAAAAATCAAAAAAGTTATTTCAAATATAAGATGGTTAGTATCATCTTGTAGGGGCAATCATGAGTATGATAGCCAGTTGATGACTTATTAACTGAATAATGGTCCTGAGTAACGGTCTTTACACCTTTGAAGATGCACATCATGATGGGAGAGAGTTAAATCTATAATCCGAAAACAGCCTGGGTGGCACCAAGCTGGTTGGTTGAAAAAAAAAGAAAAGAACAACAGCAAAAAAATGACAAACAAAATATAAAGTCGAATTGGAGGGGGGAAATGCATGGGCAGTTAAACTGTAAAAAAACAGGCGTTATAACTGAAACAACCTAATGCTAGGAGCTGTTTCGATTTTGAATTTGCAGTGCCTAGTTTTGAAACACTAGTTTATACTTCTTAGATCACTGGTTAGTCAATGTTATTGATCAGATTACCCTGACACTCCCTGTGCTTCTGCAACAGGCAACAAAGAAACCGGTGGCAGTTGGCTTTGGCATATCGAAACCAGAGCACGTGAAACAGGTTAGTCATTAATTTATGGATTATTATGCATATGGGAAGGTGACAAATTAGACTTCAACCTTCTGTGGTTACTCCAGTCAGGGCTTAGTAAGGTTTGGACATGTCATGGCCTTAGTTATAGTGAAAAACTCGAATAGTCTTTCGGACTCCTGAAGCTATTCTTAAAGCATCTCCAATGCTACACTAAAACCCAACCTCAAAAGGCTCAAATAAGAGTGCATTGAAGGGTGTGCTAACTGTGGCTTCTGTCAAGGTAAACCTAGTCTAATGCCGGCCTGTCCTGCATACACAGTTCTGTTGGGGGTGTAATGCTCGCCCAACTCTTGCTAAGGAAGCTATCCCTGGTAACATGGAGATAGGTTTGAGGGTGCCCATAAGAGATGCTCTTAGAAATTTTTTCTCATCTTTGAACATAGGCTTTTGATGCAGAAGTGTTCTTAACCTCTTCAAACTTGTATGATATGTAGGTGGCGGGATGGGGAGCGGATGGAGTGATTGTTGGAAGTGCAATAGTGAAGCTACTAGGCGACTCAAAAAGCCCTGAGGAAGGACTGAAGGAGCTAGAAATCTTTACCAAGTCCTTAAAGGCTGCACTTCCTTGACATTACCTTGTATGATTTCTTCTTGTGGGAACTTCATAACACAGTAACTTACAGTTTGCAAGAACAGTGTACTCTCAATCCTCAAGTAAATAATTGCAACTTCAAAACTGTTTTTAACATTTTCTAGCATTGCATAATATTCGTTAGAATTACTCAAATCCTGGTATTCGAAGCTTTGGCACACATTTGAATCCATGTATTCGAATCTCGAGCATTAGCATTCTTTTTAGTTCAATGGAACCTATGTGAATCAAATTATACATTGACATTGTTTAATCTTGTGTTTAATCTATATTATAATTCACAGTGGTATTTTACCATTTATTGCTGACTGGGACAAAGTTAAATTGAAAGGATTAGAGATAAAAGATGGTTATGATTGAAAGTTGGGAAATGTATTGAATTTGATGGTTTAAATTCATTTTCTATGATGACATATTTGTAAATATAAAACATGTAGAAGGGAAAAATAAAAAATAAAAAACTTTTGAAAAAAATTGGTGGAATGTACATGTAGCGGAGAGAAAATATTGTGTTTTTCTTTTAGCAAAATAAAAATTATTATAACTATCTACATCGTTGTCAGATTTTGATAAACTTAGTATCGTTGAAATGCATTTTTGAATGTCTTTCAAATAAAATCAATATTCAATACAAGGGCCAAAATATTAAATATATATATTTTATAATTTAAAAAACGTATAATGTATTACACGTTTTAATATTTTTCAATATTTTTAAAAGCAATGAGATAAGTCGATCATACAAAAAAAAATGAGTCAGACATCTTAATGCACATTTAAACAAAAATCCTAAATTTCATGATTTGACGAATTTAAAAATTAAGGGAGATTTCATTCTCAACGTTTAAAATTTTCCCCAACTGATTCAAATTTGACTGAATAGGCTTACACTTAGAATCGACTTACACTTCAATACTGATTGAGAGTAAAAATGGGAATAGTGACGGAGGTGCTCAATATAAAATAATTAGAAAAAAAATTTATGTGGAGTGCCAACGGCACAGTGCATACTCTAGTAAATAACAAATTAGGTGAGTACATGAGATACACATCTATCGCAACTTCAAAATTGATTCAATACTTTCTAGCATTGAATCTATCTCGGATTGTTGTGGATGTAAACTATCACCAACTAAAAATTCATGAACCATGCCATTGACCTCAATCGAACTGCACCCAGGTGCTTTCTTCAACCCCTTTTTCTTCTGTTCTTTCCTTAACTTCATGGCTCCATCCCATTTACAAGCATCTGCATAAATATTAGCGAGCATTACTCGAATCCATGGATCTGAAGCATCAAGCTCAATCATCCGTGTGGCTACAACTTCACCTAGCTCCGCTTCATTGTGGACTCTACAAGCACTCAGTAGAGTCCCCCAAATGACTTCATTGGGTTCCATTGGCATTTCTTTTATAAGATCATATGCTTCTTTTACACGCCCTATTCGACCTAGAAGATCAACCATACATCCGTAATGTTCAATCTTGGGTGCCAAGTTATAATCTTTCTTCATCGAAGTAAAATACTCCCAGCCTTCATCTAGCATTCCTGCATGAGCGCATGCATTGAGGACTCCAACAAACACAACATCGTCTGGTTGAACACATACATCTTGCATCTCACAGAATTTGTTAATTGCTTGCTTGCCGTGTCCATGCATAGCTAACCCACATATAATTGCTGTCCAGGAGAAAACATCTCTTCTTGGGACCTTCTCAAACACTTCCATTGCCTTTTCAATGCTTCCACACTTGGAGTACATGTCAATCAAACCAGGATCAAGAGAGCCATCTGAGTTCAACCTGTTCTTCTCTATGTAACCATGAATCCATGCAGCAGTCTCCAGACCCCCAAGACTAGCACAAGCAGAAAGGGTACTCAAAAGTGTCAGTTTATTCGGTTTCACCCCGCATAATTCCATCTCATGGAACAATGCTACTGCCTCCCTGCACCTCCCAACCCGCGACAACCCACCAATCATAGTGTTCCATGAAACTAAATCCCTACGTACCATCTTCTGAAACAACCTCTGCGCAAGCTCTATATTAACATGTTGAACACACTGATGAATCATGGTGTTCCAAACCACAACATTCTTCACAACCACCTCCGAAAAGAACTGATACGCAAGATCTAAACTACCATTATCACCATACATACCTACAACCACACTACACACATAACCATCAATCTCAATCCCACTCTTAACCATAAAACCATGCATCATCTTCATCACATCCAAGCTCCCCAGCTGACCACAAGCAGTAAGGATAGTTGCCAACGCCACTGGGTCAGGCATCACATCCAATCTCCTCATCATTCCAAACAAAACCAATGCTTCTTTCGGACAGTTTCCACAAACATAAGCACGTAGCATTGTAGTCCATAATATCAACCCTGGTTCACACAATTCATCAAATACCCGCCGCGCTCGACCCAAAAACCCGCCCGCAACATAAAACCCAATCAACGCACTTGCAATATACTCACTACATCCATACCCAAATTTCACAACATGTGAATGTATTGCTTCTCCTTCATCAACAAGCTTTCTTAATGACAAAGCCTTAATCATGTACATGAAAGTATGTCCATTGGGGTTTAGACCCGTATCGAGCATTTGCCGATATAGTAAAAGAGGTGATAGCCAAGAATTTGATGGGGACTCTACATGTTTCTTGATCATGGTGTTCCATGTGAAGAGATTGGGAGAAGGTATCTGGGTGAAAATAGAATGGGTGTAACTGAATTCAACGAGTGACGGAGAGGTGAGTAATCGACTTGCGACGAAGGGATCGGTGATGGTGCCATTGGTGATGAAATGGGCGTGGATTTGGCGAAGGTGTTGGATGTTTTTGGTGGTGTCAAGAACAGAAACAAGGGTTGCAGAAGGAGTGAGTTCATGCACAAGGTAATGAAGATGTTTTTGACCCATAAGTGCCAACCTGCTGCATGGTTTATTCATTGACTTTGCAAGGTCTTAAAAATATATATATATTTCCGTCGACAATTAGATTTTTGCATGGTTTATTCATTGTTTGTTTTCTTAGATTTAGAATTGAACCCAGTTTTGCAATTGAAGTGGATGGACCTCACACTGGAAGATTAATCTGAAACTTAATGAGAATTAATAGTTTGAGTATACAACTATTAATTTTATGTTTATGTTGAATTTTGATTTCCCTAGCCTCTTAATATGCTGATCCATCTCGTTGAAAACTTGTATGTGAAACAGATTTTCATGTGCGCTTTTGTAACTGGTAATCACACAGGGATTTGCACAAATTTTGGAATGAAATTAACTGTTTAGGACTTGGATACTGCTATATTTTTTTGGAGATGACCAAATCAGAGTTAGGTACTTATTTGCTTTGTTAGATATTAGGTATCTCTCGTGCCTTTAGCACTCAAATTCAATTTGAGATTTTATATGTGTGATGGTTAGAGTTGGTTGGGGCAGAAAAGTTTAAAAAAAAAAAAATTCTCCAATCTCCCTCTTTGTGATCCGTTAGATTCTTATGTTTGAATAAATCTCAGTCGTCTTTTATCTTCAACTTCAAATATCATTCTGATTTGTTATATAAACTAAGATAATTTCCTTCTCGTTGGCACTCCACGTATTTTTTCTTGCTAAATATCATGTACTGAATATATCCGCCATCATCTCTATTTTCGCCCTCAATCAATTTTGAAGTGCAAGTCTATTTTAAGGTGAAAATATATTTTATAAATTTTAGATTAGATTTAGTCAAATATTGAATCAGTTGAAAGAAAAAAAAATTCAAACGCCAAAAGTATTCTCCCCCAAATTTTGAATTCGCCAAAACATGAAGTTCAGTGTTTCTGTTTAAATGTGCATTAAGATGTTTGTCTCATTTCTTATTCTTTTTTTTTCATGAGATGATCGATCCGTTTCATTTCTTTCAAAAATAATAGCGGTGTGAAATGCATTATACGCTATTTAGCAATAAAATATTATTCAAAAACTTTATCGTTTGTATTAATCATTGATTTCATTGAATTTTTTTTCAAAAATGTATTCCAAGGATACCAAAATTCGACAACTATGTAAATTAGTTATGATAATTTTCATTTTGAAAAAAAAAAAAAAAAACTCAATACTTTCTCTCTTTTCCATACATTCCACCATCTTTTTTGACAAAAAAATTTCATTCTTTTTGCCTTCTACGTGTTTTATATTTACAGAAATGTCACCATGAAAAATGAATCTCAACCCTTAACACATTTCCCAACTTTCAATCCTAGCAATTTTTTTTTATCTCCAATCCTTATGATTTAACTTTGTTCTAGTCGACAATGAATAGTAAAACACCACTATGAATTATAATATACTAATATAATACTCGTGCCATTGGCACTCCTACAAAGTATATAATTTTTTTTGCTAACTAACATGTCCTGAACCCCGCGCCACCATCCTCATTGTCCGTTTTGAAGCGAAACCTTATTCTAAGATACAATTATATACTATACACTTTATGATATTGGAAAATACTAATGACGTGAAAGGTATTAGAAGTTTTTTAATAATAAAATATATATTTTTAAAATTGTAGCGCTTGTATTGATCATTAATTTTATTAGAATTTGAGTTCTTTGTTTGAATATATCTTGAAAAATTATTTTCATTCATCTTAAAAGATTTGAAAAATATTAATGGCGAGAAATGGATTGGACTTTTTTAATAAATATTTTAAAATTTTGCGATTGTATTGATTATAGGTTTTGTTGGAAAGATCTTCAAAAATGCATTTCAACGATATTAAGTTTACCAAAATCCGACAACTATGATGATAATTATGTCAATTTTAATTTTGAAAAAAAAAATACAAAATTTTTTTTCTCTCCGCCACATGTACATTCCATCAAAAAATTTCACAATCTTAATTTTTTTTTTTTGCCCTTTCACATGTTTTTAAATTGCAAATATGCTATTATAGATAATGAATCTCAACCCTCAACATTTTCCCAACTCTCAATCCTAGCTTTATTTTGTCTCAACCATTTTGTCTGTCTCAATCAGCAATGAATAGTAAAACACCGTTCTAAATTGTAATATAGAATAGGGTATTCTTCGTACCGTTGGCACGATAAAAATTTAACATGATAAATAGAGTTTAGTCTACTTTAAATATTAAGATAAATAAATATCAAAATGTTTGGTATGAGAATCGAACTCATGCATTCTTAGTGCTTTAAGTTTTATATGATCCGTTAGATTCTTATATTTGTATAAATCTCAGCCGTCTTGATTTGTAATATAGAGTAGGGTATTCCCCGTGTCATTGGCATGATAAAGGTTTAAAACTTGTCAAAACATTATAGCCCTTAAGTTTTCATTATTCATACTTATATGCCTAATTACCACCATCAACAATTGAAGAAAAAAAAAATATCAAAATGTTGAGTATGGGAATTGAACTCATGCACTCTTGATGCTTTTAGTTTTATGCGATTCGTTAGATTTTTATATTTGGGTAAATATCGATCATCTTTTATCTCCCACCTCAAACACCATTCTGTTTTGCTTATATAATAATGATAGATAATATTATTTTTGGGAATATTATATCACTTGTGAACAAACAATTAATTTTTTTTATGTTTGCAATTATATATAAATTTGCATTAAAAACAAAAAAAAGTAGAGGCATGTCACAATGACATAAATAATAATTATTAATAGCCATAAAAAAAATCACACGCTCCAAGACGACCGAAAATATGTTTTTATTAAACTAAATAATTTTTTTAATGTTTGCAATTACTAATAAAATTGCATTAAAAATAAATAAATAAATAAATATCAAAAGTTGGGTATTCCTCGTGTGTCGTTGGCATGATAAAAGTTTAAAACTTGTTAAAATATGATCACCTTTGAGTTTTCAACACCACAATCATCAACAATTGAAGAAAAATAAATAAATATAAAAAATGTGGGGTATGAGAATCGAACCCATACACTCTTGATGCTTAGTTATATGTGATCCAGTAAATTCATATATTTGGTTAAATTTCAGCAGTTTTTAATATCTCACCCCAAACACTATCCTATTTTGTATATATAAAAATATAAGACAAAATTGATTCTTTGACAATTATTATGGAATTAGTACAATCAACCAATTTGATTCCTGGTGCACACCACACGAAAAACGTGATGCCACTTGAGAAAGTTATCCTATAAATTCGATTTGGTAGATAAGGTTCGGTTATTATTTTTATTTATCTAAAAGGAACAACAACAGAAATTACTTTTCCGACAAACAAAGGATTCTGTTATTCTAATTTTTTTTCCCCATAAATATAGGCAAGGACACGTCGAAAGCACATCAAACCAGTTGTTCAAGAGAGGAAAATTTTTCTTTTTTGCAAAAAAGAGAGTTTTTGCAAAAAAGAGAGAGATGGAGAAGATGAAGATCTCTGGGACAACAAACCCAGCCCCATTGATCGTGTCGTTGGGAGAGATGTTGATAGATTTTGTTCCAGATGAAGCTGGTGTATCTCTAGCTGAGTCTCGTGGTTTCATCAAGACCCCTGGTGGTGCTCTTGCCAATGTTGCTTGTGCCATCACCAAACTTGGTGGTTCTTCTGCTTTCGTAGGCAAGGTTTGTTCGATCCCTTCGTTTTGCTTCTTTTCTTGAATATGTTTCTGTTATTTTGTTAATTCCTTCTGCTTTATTTTCCCTTTGCATAGATAGCAATGGCATGATAGTGTGCTTGTTTGTTAAAGCCTTGGTTAACTACTTTTGTTAGTTCTACTTTATTTTTCCCTTTGCATGGGGCAATGGCAATCATATTGTTTGTTTGCTGAAGACTTGGTCATCTCTGTTTCTCTTTATTTATTTTTATTTCTAATATTAACAATCATAAACAGAAATTCGATTTTCTATTAGTTTTGTCCTTGTGGCGGCTCTATGTTGTTACGGTAATCAATCATAAATTTATTATTGGTTACTTAATCTGTTACATCGGATTGTTGTTATTTACGAGTGTTATTCGTTTTGGATTGACTTTGATGAGTGCAATAGACTGACTGACTCTCTGGGTCACAGTTCCAATACACGCCTCAGCATTTGGTGAGGATGTTGCAGATTATTGTAGATTGTTTCTTCTATTATTACAATCATAAACAAATTCTGAGAACATACAAAATTGCATAGAAATCATGACCCTTATGATACTGAACCACACATATAAGGATTTCAAATATTAAATATAAAATCTACTTAATAGCTTTATGTTCAAGAGGGACTTCTCATCTGAGCATATCCCATGTCAAGTGAGGAAGGGAAGGGCTTGAATATGTGAGCACTCCAAAAATAATAGTTTCCTCATTGGTTGTTCAGCACTTTATTAGTGGCAATCCCACCACCCTCTCTAAAAGAGTGTTTGATTTCTGAATTTAGAATTTTCTTTTTGACTTTAAAAGACTTCTTCTGTTCAGAACTTATTCAGACCTCATTATGACACATCTGCGTTTCCATCAGTTTGATCTCTGAACCATGTCGATCAGCCCACTTTGCAGCCATGAAAGCAGCCAAAGAAGCAGGCATTTTGCTATCCTATGATCCCAATGTTCGCTTGCTTCTCTGGCCATCTGCCGAGGCGTGCAGAGAAGGCATATGGAACCAAGCTGATTTATCAAGGATAGTAATGAAGAAGTGGCTTTTCTTACCCAAGGTGATCCTTATAGCGAAGAAAATGTTTTGTCTCTTTGGTTCGATGGGTTGAAGCTACTTGTTGTGACTGATGGAGAGAATGGTTGCTGTTGGGGCCATTACATGGATCAGCACCTATAATGTCATAGTAAGACATTTCTCATATACTGACTATGTTTGCTAGTTTATTGTATATGATGTTCTACTCAAGCAAATTCCTATATGCAAATATAAAGCATAAATTTCATGGAATTATTGAGCATACGAACAATAGCACATGCATATAAACATTCTAATGTAGGCAAACATTCTTTGAAACACAAATTCAATCTATGAAATAAATTCATACCTGATTGTGTAACTTCAGTATAAGATTCTACTGCTGTAACAATTCAAATAAACAGTTAGATAAAAATGTACCATTTTGTTCTTGGGTTGAGTCGCGGACTAGGTCGCTCTCTTTAAGACGTTTCGCGGCTCTGCCCAAGATTGTGCTAGCAGTTTCATAGCCCCGCCGTCCCCAGGATAAAACAGCCCAGAATCTTCTCTGTCTCGTTCAAAAATGCACAATAATTGAACGGTATACTAATCACCCTCAATCTCCTTATTTGCTCGGAATCAAAATTTCGTCGAAATAAATCAGCTAAAAAACAGATACAAAAACATGGACTGTTTTTTCGCAAAACCAAGGACTGTTCTTCGTTTTGGCATGAACTGGAATACAAGAATATTTTTGCTGAAAACCGATTTGAAGAACTGTTTCAGATTGGCTCACTGTGTTTGCAATAAACAGATTTGAAGAAACAAGCAAAACTGTGTTGAAGAAACAATTCGAAGATGCTAGCAAGACTCTCTGTTTCTTCATTCTCTGAAGCAGAAAACTCTGTTTTTGTAGATGCAAATCACTCTGTTCCAGAGTAGAAGAAGCAAAACTCTTGCTCTAATTCTCTCTCTAGTTTTTCTGTTTTGCAGGTTCAAAAACAGGAAGAAGAAGACTCTCTGATTTTCATTTTAGAATAATCGAAACTGCTGCTCTGTTTTTATGTTTTTGAAGAATCAAAAACTGCTGCTCTTAAGCTCTGTTTATCTGTTTTTGAAGAATCAAAAACTGCTGCTCTTAAGCTCTGTTTATCTCTCAAGCTTTTCAATTAGATGATCTGTTTTCATCATCTTCACTTAAGCTTTAAAACAAGAGAATACTAGACAATGAAAACAGGGAGCAGATAGCACGCCAGAAAACACGGACTGATTTAATCCAGAATTTGTGGAACCACTAGCCGAAAGCAGCGTAACCGTTTCCTCTTTTCAGAATTTTAAATTCGATTATCATGGAGCCATCCACTCCACTCATCACTCCACTCATCATCCTCCACTCATCAGAATTTTAAATTTGTTTATAAAGAAAGTGTTTTATTTTTTAAAAGCCAAAATCTCAACAATCCCCCACTTGGATTTTTAAAACAATTTTACAATCCTACACTTGGATTGAAAAAACAATTTTCATCGAGCAATCTGTAACATATAAGATTGTGCATAAACAAAAGTGTCTTTCGACTTGAACTCTTGCGTAGTGTTCATGCTTTAGAATATACTAGAGTAACTCGTAGTTTTGAACTCTATCTCTAACAGACATTACACGCACAACCTTTTCCTGGGTGAAGTCTAAAAAGCCCGTGCTTTACGGCCATGCACGTATATCCCAGTAAGTGAAGGCTCTAGGAATTTTGCCCACAAATTCCATAGGAAGCGGCCAAACTTCCACAATCACTTAGGTGAGTCTATCAAGAGTACTCCTGTAGCTAGGTACTCCACTCCACATAGAGTATAAACATCATTAAGAGTTTTTCAACTCATCCTACTATAGCTTCAGGAATTCATGCTGTATTCTAGGAATGAGATTATTATTTTGTCAGCATGATTCACATCATATCATTCACGACTTGTTATTACCCATTGAACCTATTTCTTGGGATCTCCAGTCTATAGGTCGGGTTACCGTTATGAATGACTCATCCATCTAAGGGCTTTAGTCCCATTCCTTTCGAGGTTTTTGAAAACCTTTTCTCTAGCTAATGCTTTCGTCAAAGAATTAGCCGAGTTCACATCAGTTCGTACTTGATCCGATCTCTCAACACCAGTACATAGAATTCTCTATCCGTACTGTGCTTACGACGTATTTGTCGTTTCTTGCCGTTATCATAACGGTTCTGTATTATTGCAATAGCCGCGGAACTATCGCATTGGATCAAGACAACTGGAATCAGTCTTTCCCATACAGGGATCTCTGCTAGCAGGTTTCTCAACCAACCCGCTTCTTCACTAGCCGTAGCTAATGCTATAATCTCTTACTCCATCGTGGACTGTACCATAATGGTCTGTTTCTTTGATTTCCAAGAAACAGCTTCACCAGCTATATTGAAAATATAGCCACTGGTGGCTTAGGAGTCATCTGAAAGGGTGTTCCAATCAGCATCGCTATATCCTTCAAGGACAGCGGAAAACTTCTGTAATTCGAGGTTCGTAGTCCTCTTAAGGTACCTCATGACCTTTTCAATTGCATCTATTAAGGCTCCTTAAAATCTAAGGAAACCCTTCTTTACTGAAAATACATAGTAATCGGGGCCAAGAAGTTCATTTCCGTTTACTTCTCCTAGGCTCAGATTCTATGACTTTATCAGTTTCATGCATCCTTATCATAGGCACGTTATTTGAGGATATACCCCCACTATTCCTCGAAATAACCCCCACTATAAATGCAATTTATCTTTTCATGAAAAATTCCTTGAGTAATACAAAAAATCTTTTCACAAAGAATCAGAATCCACAAAATTATTCTTAGCATGTATAAAAATATACGTAAGCTTCCCAATAAGGGACTTTTGAACTTCGGTCCTTCTAACTATTGTCAAAAACAGGTTCAGCTACCTTTTTGAATGCATATTAAATGACGGTCTTCTTGCTATCTGAAGATGACCATGCATTCAACTCTTAAGGACCCATAAAATGAGAATATCGAATAAAATACTCATTCTATTCATCTCGCTATTCTCATTTTTTCTTTTAAGTTCAAGGATCAACTAAGAATATCATTAGAACACTTATCTTAAATTCAGCTTCTGAATTTTTCAAACTTCGATGTAAACATCAAGCTATTTCAGCCTCTGAGAATTTAGTTGCAAACTTTGATAACAAAGTTTCGCAGCCAAATCAAGCAATAGCTTCAATTGATCTATATTGTCATCAACATCATCATCATGAGAACTTATCCTTTTCATAAGAATACATGTCCTCATGTGGAAGTCCGACCAACTTATGGTCTGAGCAAAATCATTTATTTATTGACATCAAGGACAAAATCTACAAGTCAATCTGTATATAAATGATTCCTTATAGCCTCCTTATGTCAAACATCAACTGTAACATTAAACTCAAGGTTTTTCTTTCCATCAATTTTATTGATAAATAGAGGCATTCTAATTTTCACAATAGATCAATTATTGTTCTCACCAAAATAGACTGAATCATTCAAGGTTTAGAGTATAGACTACATTTTACATGTCACCATGTGTATATGTAGGTCAATCTCTAACTACGTTAATCATATTGTAAATTAATATGATTTCAATATGGTTGTAAAGTCACCATAAAAATTTCTAAAGGAAGCCTAAGTTCCTGACTCAGAAATTTTATGCTAACGAAAAGCATAGAGTTCAGAAGATGAACTGTTCATTGCTAATCTATATATATCCAACTATATATGATTCACTTCTTTTACACTTAACTCAAATCTTATGTGTGATCACATGTGTGCATTCTTGTATTACAAATACATGCAAACTTTGTTTAGCAAATTCAGTATTTGTAATCATGGCAGAAAGAACACGTCTTAAAATTGTTGGGGCCATTACATGGATCAGCACCTATAATGTCATAGTAAGACATTTCTCATATACTGACTATGTTTGCTAGTTTATTGTATATGATGTTCTACTCAAGCAAATTCCTATATGCAAATATAAAGCATAAATTTCATGGAATTATTGAGCATACGAACAATAGCACATGCATATAAACATTCTAATGTAGGCAAACATTCTTTGAAACACAAATTCAATCTATGAAATAAATTCATACCTGATTGTGTAACTTCAGTATAAGATTCTACTGCTGTAACAATTCAAATAAACAGTTAGATAAAAATGTACCATTTTGTTCTTGGGTTGAGTCGCGGACTAGGTCGCTCTCTTTAAGACGTTTCGCGGCTCTGCCCAAGATTGTGCTAGCAGTTTCATAGCCCCGCCGTCCCCAGGATAAAACAGCCCAGAATCTTCTCTGTCTCGTTCAAAAATGCACAATAATTGAACGGTATACTAATCACCCTCAATCTCCTTATTTGCTCGGAATCAAAATTTCGTCGAAATAAATCAACTAAAAAACAGATACAAAAACATGGACTGTTTTTTCGCAAAACCAAGGACTGTTCTTCGTTTTGGCATGAACTGGAATACAAGAATATTTTTGCTGAAAACCGATTTGAAGAACTGTTTCAGATTGGCTCACTGTGTTTGCAATAAACAGATTTGACGAAACAAGCAAAACTGTGTTGAAGAAACAATTCGAAGATGCTAGCAAGACTCTCTGTTTCTTCATTCTCTGAAGCAGAAAACTCTGTTTTTGTAGATGCAAATCACTCTGTTCCAGAGTAGAAGAAGCAAAACTCTTGCTCTAATTCTCTCTCTAGTTTTTCTGTTTTGCAGGTTCAAAAACAGGAAGAAGAAGACTCTCTGATTTTCATTTTAGAATAATCGAAACTGCTGCTCTGTTTTTATGTTTTTGAAGAATCAAAAACTGCTGCTCTTAAGCTCTGTTTATCTGTTTTTGAAGAATCAAAAACTGCTGCTCTTAAGCTCTGTTTATCTCTCAAGCTTTTCAATTAGATGATCTGTTTTCATCATCTTCACTTAAGCTTTAAAACAAGAGAATACTAGACAATGAAAACAGGGAGCAGATAGCACGCCAGAAAACACGGACTGATTTAATCCAGAATTTGTGGAACCACTAGCCGAAAGCAGCGTAACCGTTTCCTCTTTTCAGAATTTTAAATTCGATTATCATGGAGCCATCCACTCCACTCATCACTCCACTCATCATCCTCCACTCATCAGAATTTTAAATTTGTTTATAAAGAAAGTGTTTTATTTTTTAAAAGCCAAAATCTCAACAGTTGCAGGTACTTCACCAAGGATTTTAAAGGTCAGTCGAAGGGGTTCACTGTGGATACTGTAGATACAACTGGAGCTGGTGATGCCTTTGTTGGCACAATTCTTTTGTCCATTGCTAAGGATAATTCTATCTTTGAAAATGAGGACAAACTCAAGGAAGCAGTTAAGTTTGCAAATGCATGTGGGGCTATTTGCACTACTAGAAAAGGAGCCATTCCTGCCCTTCCTACTTACTCTTCTGCTCTTGAGCTCATTGCCAAATCATCACACCACCGTTATTGGCAATCTTCTGTAACCACAATTAGCATCATTTTTTTGGTGATACTCATTATTGTATCATACACTTTCAATTTCTATTCAAAATTGTAACATTATGAAATTGTCACGACGTGATATGCACGTGTAACCATATGTATATGTTACTGATTAGGAAATAAAAAAATTTGGGTAATAAATAGTTTGCATTCAGTTAGCATGTACCTCAATCTGTGCTCGGGATTTTACACCCTTTGCAAAGTATGTAGTTTACAAATCACATCTACAATAACGTATACAAGTGAAAACGGACAACCCCGGAACTAGTATGCAGATGCATATGTAGTCCACATCGATATCTAAATTTTTTTTTTATCGGATTTGTAGGAAGATGAAAAGAGGAGGAGATTTGCAAAATTTGCGAAAGTTTCTTCCTATCACTCTTTTCTGTACATCATACACTCAAAAGAGCAGCAAGTCAAAGTTCTTCCTTAGTTTCTACTTTTTGTTGATCTGCAAAATCCATTCATTCGTTACAAATCTGCCACAGTGAATTGAAGTTCACCTTTCTTCCTTAGTTTCTACTTTTTTTTGTTCTGCAACATCTATTTATTCGTTACAAATCCGCTACAGTAAATTGAAGTTCATTTTTTCCTTTTACTTTTGGTTTGATTTATTCTACCAAATTATGGGAAAATAACCCACAAACTCCACCTAAATCAGATCAAATTTAATAGACACATCCCAATTAATGGAACTTGTGGAAAGTAACACCCATTTTACCCCATTAAATATTACAAGATCGATGTTAAAAATGAGATTTTTTTTTTTTGGGGGGGTGGGGGAACACTTTCTTATGATACGAGGGGTTTATAAAATAATGTAAAAAAAAAGGAGTGTGCTTTTGTTTCGGATATTTTTGGTAAAACATGTTTTTAAAAAAGAATTACCTTCAAAAGAGATTAATTATGAGTTAAGCAACTAGCAAATGGTGTTACCAGTGACTTTTGGTAAATTTATAGATTCTTAAATGTTACCTCTGTTCATTCAATTTTCATTATTTATCATTTGAGGTGCTTCATCAAGAAATGTTTAAGAGAATTAGAACTTGTATTGTTAGAATTTTCTGAAGTGGATACAACAAATGAGGTCTTAGCTTATTTATACAACTCTACCTCCTCAATGGACGGTGGTGATCAATTTGATCTAATGGTCTACAATGAACTTCTACACACTTCCTTAGAAATATCTAAGGACTAAAATCCTATGAAATTTTATGGAAGGTTCAATGTGGAATACTCTACATTATTTACACTTGCTAACCTAACTTGGCTAGGCAAGAAGATAGTTGTGACATTCTCCCCCACCTAATCAGGCGACGTCCTCGTTGCCTTCAAATCCTCGTACGCTTGGATTTGCTCATTGAATTGCCACAAATGTTGTATTGGCTCCCAGCTAGCTTCACTTTCTGGCAATCTCTTCCACTTGACGAGTAGCTCATGTGTGGGAGGTTGGTTGGAATGGTGCACCACACGATCTGACAAGATAGTCTTTACTTCCTTGTCATGTTGGATCTTCATGCCCATTGGTGCTATTTGCGAAACTCCTCTGCTTGGATCATCCTGGTCTTCCTTATACGACTTCAATAGGCTCACATAGAAGACTAGATGAAACTTGATCATCGATGACAACTCGACCTTGTATGCTTGCTTTCCCACTTTCTTGACTATGGGGAAATGACCCTCATATTTCCTGATAAGGTTATCACGATGCAGTCCTGAAAGTCTGGCATGAGCATGCACAAGGTCTCCAACCTGGAACTCTCGAGATCGTCTCTTCTTGTCGGCCCACTTCTTCATCCTCTTGGATGTCTTCTCCAGGTAAGCTCGAGCCTCATCAGCTTGATCATTCCATCCTTTGGCAAACTTATAGGCTGATGGACTCACTCCAGTGTAGCCAGTGGCAATAGAACTCGGGATCATAGGTTGTTGTCCCGTGATAATCTCAAATGGACTACGACTCGTCGCTTCACTCTTCTGCAAGTTGAAAGAGAATTGGGGAACATCTAACAACTTAGCCCAATCTCGCTGGTTGGCACTCACATAGTGCTGAAGATATAACTCCAGCAAGACATTCATCCTTTTCATCTGACCATTCGTTTGAGGATGAAAGCTAGTAGAAAAGTTAAGGTCGGTACCCAACAACTTGAATAACTCAGTCCAAATTTTTTTCGTAAACCGAGTATCCCGATCACTCATGATAGATTTGGGCACATCCCAATACTTCACCACATGTTTGAGGAATAAATGTGCGGCTTGCTCTATTGTGCACTCCTTGGGTGTGGGAATGAAGGTGACATACTTCGAAAATCTGTCAACAACCACAAGTATCCGATTGCAACCTTTCGATGTGGGCATATAAGACAAGTTTTCACATATGCTTCGATATCATCCCTCATATGTGGCCAATAATAGGAATCTTCCACAAAAGCAATGGTCCGATGTATACCTAGATGTTCCGCCCACTTGCTATCATGGCATTTTTTCAAGACTTCCTTCCTTAGGTTGTCATGAGGTGGAACTTAGATTCTCCTTCCCTTAGAGTATATCAAGCCGTCCTCCACCCAAAACCGTCTTGTCTTCCCATCTTTGACAAGAGCTATGATGGTTTGAGCTATGGAATCATGTGTCAATCATTCCTTTATGCGTCCCTTCAAGTTGCTTTGAGATTGACTTATGTCAGCAAGTTCTCTTTTTCTACTCAAAGCATCCGCAACAAGATTAGCCTTGCCAAGCTTGTACTCCAAATTGTAATCGAACTCTGCCAATAAATTTTGCCATCTAGCTTGTTTTGGTGTGAGCTTCTTATGTGTCTAAAAGTAGCTAGTTGCAACATTGTCGGTCTTAACCACAAATTTGCTCCCAAGCAAGTAATGATGCCGTGTTCGCAAGCAATGCACAACCGCAGTCATTTCTTTCTCTTGCACTGTGTACCGCCTCTCAGTATCATTGAGCTTCATACTTTCAAAGACAATAGGATGTCCTTCTTGCATCAATACTCCACCTATAGTAAAATCGGAAGCATCCGTATGTACCTCAAAAGACATAGAATGGTTGGGAAGTGCCAACACCGGTTCCTTCACAATTGCTTTCTTCAATCTTTCGAAAGCTTGTTGGCATTTTGAACTCCAATCCCAACTTCGTCCCTTCTTGAGTAAGTCCGTCAATGGAGTAGCTATGGAAAAGTAGCCTTTGATGAACCTTCTATAATAGTTCACCAAGCCAAAGAAAGATCTTAACTCGGTGACTTTGGTCGGTGGTTCCCATTCTTGGATGGTTTGTACCTTACACTTGTCCATACGAAACTTGCCTTTGCCAATGATATGACCCAAGAATGTCACATCTTCTTGGGCAAATGAACACTTCTCCCTTTTGACATAGAGCTCGTTCTCCTTCAAAGTTTGAAATATTTGCCTCAAGTGATCCACATGTTCCTCAAGTACTTCCCGTGCGGCACTAGCAAACTTTGCCTCAACTTATCAAAGAAAACTAGTCAGCCTTGCCTACGAAAGACTTACTTAGACTATGAAAAACTAACCAAGCTAAGAACACACAAGAGAGCTTAAGAGAACTAGAACTTGTATTGCTTGAATTCGCTGAGGTGCCTACAACAAATGAGGCCTTAGCCTATTTATACAACTTCACCTCCTCAATGGACGGTGGTGATCAATTTGATCTAACGGTCTACAATGAACTTCTACACACTTCTTTAGAAATATATAAGGATTAGAATACTATGAAAGGTTCTAGAGAACTCTTTAGAACAATGTGAAATACTCTACATTATTTACACTTACTAACCTAAATTGACTAGGCAAGAAGATAGTTGTGACATGATGCAGCAATTCAACTACTAACTACAATTATACATGAATTTGTACTCTCAAATTGTACCTCTTACTGATGATGGCTATGGATTTTGTTTTGATTAAATTTTATTCTTGCTTTAGGCGAGTTAAATTGACTTTCCGATGAGGCTCCTGCTCTTTCAGAAATAACTACCCAGGCTTTGCAAAATTTGAGGGATTTCAATGAGTCTTGGTGGATGTCCACTGGAGAAACCTGTCTAACTGTCGAGGAAACCAGCGAGGGAGAGGGTGTCACCACTCATCCTCCTCGAGATTTATGCTGCTATGCATTTTGAAGATGCAAACACGTATCTCAAGGGGATGAGCGGTCACACCCTCCCCCTTTTGGTTTCCTCGCCATTTAGAATTTCTGCCACTGGAGATATGGCAAGACAGGCTGAACAGCTCATGCACAACAGACCAAGTGAACTAGAAGCGAACTCATATGTTGGGTTTGACTGAAGCTTGATGGTATTCTGTTTCTTGTGTTTGTTTATCAGAGGTACTGCATATAAATATATATTATAATTTTTTTTTCCTTTTTAATAAAGGCTATTATCTATTTTTTTTATATGACAATATCCAGAAATGGCTGGAACCTTTACAAACATCACAAACTTAGAAATAAAGTATTGAGCATATATATATACCGAACACACTGATTAAGCAAGCATACATGCTTGTATTCACACTGTTTTATATATTCATCTAAGCAAGCATACATACTGATTAAGCAAGCATACTATATGCAGTGTGCATCGATGATGTTAAAAAGAGAAGTAGTTATCCTTTTTTTCCCATCTTCAGAGAACAAATTATTGGCATGGTTGAGCACCCCGTCACTACTCTTATAGAAGACAAACCATATGCAAGCCTTTCATTTCCCACATCTTCAGAGGACTTCTCAGTTTTGGGCGTGCTTAGATATATCCCCATTTCTGTAATCACACTGAAAATACCATTTCTTGTCAGAATTCCCACAACAAAACCTTTTGGTGAAAAGGCGCAGAAAAAAAAATCAAAATCCAACTGATTTTCCAATGAACATAAGAGTAATCACCAATTACAACATGAAAAACACCCAAAGTATCAAAGAATAATTATCAGAAACCAAGATAAAATCCATGGGGTCAACCCCACACCACAAGATTCATCAAAGAACAAAAAACAAGTAATTAGATACCTACCCAAAATCCAAAACCTCCATTTACAAAGAACCCAACAATCAAAATGGGCTAAAGAGTAAAAACAAAACAACCCCAGATTAAAATTCACTCAATTTCCATAATATCAACCAATTAATCCAAAAAATCTAAACAAGAAACGGAGTTCATCTATTAGGGTTCATGGAAGAGCAATTCACCAACTAACTGCAAAAACTTCCCGGATAGGACCAATAGAGAAAACTCTCAAATGATGTATGATCTCTTGAAACTTTGAGAGATTTCGCTGTGAATCTCTCATAGTCACTTAGACTCTCAGCTCTTCTTGGGTTGATTTTATTCGGATTTTGGAGGGTGGGTTTTGCCCTTTGGAGAGAGAGAGAGTTGACACACGAAAAATCAGTAGAAACCCTAGATCTAAAAACCCACAAGAAGAAATCAAAGAGGGACTTACCTTTGTAGTGTTGACAGATTTTGAAGCTTTTCGAATGACGACTTCTTCTTCGAGGGAATGGGCAAGGGAGCTTTTCGAATTCCTTCTTGTTCTCTGAGTCTGTGAGAAGAAGGAGCAGAGGAGGCGATATTTGAGGAGGCTAGAGGGGGCGAGATGAGGAGGAGCAGAGGAGCCGAGATGAGGAGGAGTAGAGGAGGCAAGAGGAGGCTGAGGACGAGCAGAAGAGACGAGAGGAGGATGAGGAGGAGCGAGATGAGCAAGGCGAGAGGAGCGAGATGATCTGATGCTCAAATTTGGAGCAAATTTTTTGGAGGCAAAATGGCTGGGTTTCACGTGCCAAAGACCCTCCCAAGCAGTCTCCCAGGCGTGAAACCCAGGCCAGCTAGAATTACTCATTCATCTAACCAAGGACTGTGATTTCGCCAAATTTTACGAAATTTCGTGATTTTTTTTTTTTGAGATCTCAAAATTTAAAGTACTGAAATAAAAAACTACATTATTTTGAAATATTTTGTGTATTTTCATAAATTTCGGCATCTCTTCTAATCCCAAAAATTATTACATTTTTTTCGGCCAAAATATTTTGTCATTTTTGTAGATTTGGATATTTTCATGTAAAAAAAATTACATTTATAGGGATTTGTGCACTTATGCTTCATTTAATATATTTAATGTGTTTATTAGGTTAATTTATTTGCATTTTACTTTTATGCATATTCATATATGTTTGACACATTCTCGAAATTTGTACATTTTTGCTACATACAATGAAAGATTTCTTAAAATCATAAGACTAAAACTACTTCAAAAGATGAAATTGCAATCTTTGCATCTGACTACATAATTACCTAAAAGAGTATGTATAGGTGATTATCTTAGGCCGATTCATGTTTCAACATTTAAGGTGCTCTAATATCTTGGTCTTGGTTCTTTAATTTCTAGTTGTTCCAAAGTTTGATACTGGAGAAGAAAAAGATCAAGTTTCCCTGTTTAGAAACAGCAAAGGCTGGTGAAAAAGGCCAGGTTCGTTAATCATGCGCCATACCTTTTATGTCCTTTTTTCGCGATGTATCTTTTTATTTGTTTTCACCTCAAGAAACTTCAAATTTTCAATTGCAGGGAGCTGGTTCATCTTCTTGAGAGATTGCATCAATGACAATAGGAGTTTAATACTCATAATTCCCTATATTTCTTTTTCATCTTGCTAAGTAAGCGAGCTTGACTCATTCCCTTGTAATCCATCTGAATTTCATTATTCGGTTTTTCTCAAATAAAAATTTGCGAATAAAAATTAGTCGGTAGTCATGTTATATCATCAAACTACAAAATTGATGGATACTGACATCTATGATTTGACTCTTGCTTATGATAAATGAATCAGAAATTCCACCCAGTCAGGGAACCCTGCTTTAGGGGTAAAATTACATTTTTACTCTTCATCTAAAACACTTTAAAGAGGAGGGGTAAAAATGCCGGTTTCTCAGATCAGCTAGAAAGGTTCTGCATGAATTTGTACTCTACTGGGGAAACCTTTGGGGTTTATTTTGATTATAGTCTTACATTGGTTATATGCTTTAGGTGAATATAATCAAATTGCTGTGAAGGGGGTTCCAACCCTTCCATCAAGTGTTTGTTAATGAGGTTCTTGATCTCTCTAGGTGGAAGCCAGGGCAATGCAATCTGTGAAAAGAGATCACCTGTCCCTTGTGGTATTGAAGATGAAATAATTAACTAGTTCTCAAGCTCAGGCTGTTTGCTTAATGTAAGAGAACTGTGTTTGTAGGGGCTCAACTCTCTTTAAAACACAATCACAATTAAAGAGGGACGAATAAAGAGGAAAGAATAATGCAAAGGTGGTGATCATTAGATGCCTCGATGATTTTGGAGTAAATGCCTGACCTGGCTGGTGAGTAAAGTCGCACAAAGGTGCCAAGCGTAGAATGCAATCAATAAATAAAAACAAAGCTACAACGTATCTCTCTCTCTCCTGTCTTTAATATAAAGAAAATGGAAGACAAAGAAGCATATGTTTGTTCTCACAATTCATCCCTGCTGTCTCCATAACCTCATTTCTTATCTCTCTCTCTCTAATTTTGTTTCAATTCACTCTCAACTGCACCTACAAGTTCACCGAGCAACACTTCAAATTAATAAAGTAAGTCTTCGTGTTCTTCTTCTCCCTTTGTTTCTTTCTCATTGATTTTTTAATTTATTGGATAATTAGATTACTTATGATAACAAAGTTTAAATTTTTTTTAACAAAAAGGCTTTACTAGCACTTGTCTAAATAAAAACATGTATATTATATTTGTTAAAAATATTCTTTTGAATTTGTCTAGTACATGTTAGGTGTTAGTATAGATTTGTTAAACGCATTTTAGTTATAATAGTTTTCATAAGGTAATTGGCCCTCATTAATTTATGGCTATTCCTATTTGGTTTTCATTATGTGTTTAATTAGGTTGACTAATAAATTTCATTCAATTTTTAAAAAAAAGACCAATTTGCCTGTGTTTTGCACACGTTTTTACTAAAATCATATTGTTTGATCCAACGGCTAGACAAATAGCATTGGAGCTATTTTTATTTTTATTTTTTTAACAAAAAAGATGGGTGTCAATTAAAATTTATATTCAAACCTAAATCATATGCACATGTTTTACTAAAGACACATAAATCATGTTGCTTGATGATCATGTTTAATCTAACGGTTAGGAAAATAGCATTTGGATCTATTTTTTATTTTAATATTTTTAACAAAGAATATGAGTGTCAATTAAAATTTATATACAAACCTAAATCATATGCACATGGTTTATTAAAATCACATAAATCATGTTGTTTAATGATCATGTTTGATCCAATGGTTAAAAAATAGCATTTGAATCTACTTTTTTATTTTAATTATTTTAACAAAGAAGATTGGTGTCAATTAAAAATTATATAAAAGCTAATGCGAAACTTGCTAATAGTTACCCTTGTGGAGAAATATCAAAGGTTGGTGATGAACTTGATAAATGATAGGAGATGCAAGGTTGGACTCAAAATGAATATGGAATGGTTTGCATATAATTTAGTTGTATATAACTTTTAATCGACACTCATCTTCTTTGTTTAAAAAAATAAAATAAAAAAATTCAAATGTTTTCCTAGCTGTTAGAAAAAACATGTGCAAAGCACATGTAGATTAAATTGGTATTTTTGAAAAATTGGATAAAATTTATTAGTCAATATAGTTGAACACACAGTAATAAGTGTTAGACTAAGATTAAAAAAAAACTAATTTCATATTTTTACTAACGAATCTTAATTCTCGAGTTAACTTAGTAATTTCATATCTTACTAAGCTTCAAATACATGATATGTTGCTACGCTTCAAATACATGATATGTGCCAACCCATATAGTCTGTAAAACGACCAACCAAATCTTAATGGTGGATATTTATATCTCTCCCCTAAATCCCCTAAATCCTCCAAGATTCCCTACCTCAGTGCAAATATTGTCTTTCTTTTCAATTTTTTCTACAACACTCTTTCTCAGTCTTTTTTCCTCCATTTTTCCATTGGATATGGAATCCATTTCACATGTTATGCATATTTTCTTGTTTGGTTGTATATTTACTGATAGAAAATCGATTAACTACTCATAGAAATCCAACTCTGACAGGGGATTTGGAATCAGAATTCACGAAAATTCATGTTTTTCATGCAACCAAACAGACCCTAAACTTTCATTCACTCTCACGCCTATTTCTCTTCTTCTCCTCCCAAACACACAACACACGCAGAGTGTTTGTCAACTCTACAGACACTGAATCCCAAGTAAAACATAAGATTATCCACCCCCCCCCCCCCTACTTCTCTCCTAATTCCTTCCTCGATTCATAACGCAGTGTTTATAAACTCCATAAACACTGAACCACAAAGAAAAAGAAAATGGCGGGTAAACTTCATATCTTTTAAGAAACCGAATAATTCACGACTTTTTCCTGTTTCAAATAATTGGTTTTTTGCGTTGTTTTTTTTTTTTTTTTTCCGAAAGCAATATTTGAAATATCGTTTGATACTCGAATTATTAGCCTTCCAAATATTTTTCTGTATGTTGAATTGGTAACTATTGTCGTAGCCTAGGAACATTTGTATCAAGTCCTGAATAAAATCAGCAATATGTAAATTGTGACTGAAAGTTAGCCCGCAAGATTCACACAAATAAAACTAGAACTCTTTTAATTTTAATAGTAATCTATTAAGGATGATAAATGCAATAACAAATGAACTAGAGCACATAGATAAAAAAAAACTACATCTTTATATGAAATTACTTATAGAATTCTGTCCCCACCAATCTCATATTATTACTGCATCTGATTGTATAATTTTTCCTGAAGCCCCTTCAATTAGTTTTTGATTGATTGACTATGCAGGAAAACCAAAGAGGTTCAGTTCTTCTCAAAGTTTTCACAAACCATAACAAGTCTCTAAGCCTTCCATTGTGCCTGGCCAACCTCACCTTCGCTACCAGAACAATACTCATAAGAGCAGTAAGTCATCGTTTTGCTCTTTTTGCTTCACTTTGTATTAATTTTGCTTTCACTGTCAGAATATATTAGGATCTTTACCTAAAACGATACAAAAACACCTTCAGCTTGAAATGCTTTCAAGTTAGGATCTTTACATAATCTAGGATGTTCTCTTAGTTTTCATTGTAATTAACGACCCTATTAAATGTAAAAAAAATCGTTTGAGCTAAATTTTTCAGAAAAATTACATTCTAATACTAGAAACAACGGACCAAAGTTTCAGCCCATTTGGACATCATTTCACGAGACATGTATTTACGTTTTTGCCACTAAATATCTGTTTTTTGAAAGGCAAGCAGGGGCTACTAAATATCTTGATAAACAATATTTGTGTATTTGAAGACCACATTTTCAGGTGGTCTCGGACAATGAGTGGTAGCCAGCTGAGGGACTGACTTGTGTCGCACGCAAGGTAGACACTCGCTCGTTTTGTGATATTAATTTAGAAATCTCTTTATCCCAATTATCGTGGATCTCGAGGCAAACATGTCAAAATAAATTGAAACTTTGACACATTGTTTCTATTGTTGGTTAATAATTTTTCTAAAAATTTCAGCTCAAATGATATAGTATTTATTTAGTAATGTGTATGAAGGATCCTTAATTTACAATGAAAACAAATGGAGTTCTCCTGAGCTAGTAACAACCAGTTTTTGATAGTAACATGCCAATGGTGTTATGGTTGAGTGGTTAGGGCTGTGTGGGTTTATCCCCCACATCCTAGATTCGAGACTCGCCGGCGGGATGATTACTTTCTTATGGTGTTGACCTGTAGGTCGCACATTGTTGATAGGTTATGGGATTCTATAAAACCCCAACTCGCTCTAAAAAAAAATGCCAATAACACTTATCTCGATGCAATCCTATGGTACATGGTAGCACCAGACAAGATACCAGTACACTGTAGTATTACTCGTGTGAGCGATTGACACCAATTCTCTTATACTCTGATACCAAAATAACGTCACTTCCAATCTCCAAACCAAATCCTCACATCCTCCAAATTAGAGTCATAAGTTCCTTTGAGCACAACTTCTTGGCCCTTCATTCCTTAGGTAGTAAATGCAATTTTAATAATTTTGCAGGGAGAAATCTGATTTAGGGCAAATTAACTTACCAGACTACTATAAAGACATAACGAGGCTTACCTTCCAAGGAGTAAATTTTTTTTCAAAACTTTTCCTAAATTTCCTAGACTTCATATAATGTGTAAGGTTTGTATGTGACCTTTTTGTTTATCTCTAGATGCACTAGTATCTTCAACACATTACGTGTGCACATATTTGTGCATTTTGTCAACACGTGCCTGAGTTTGATCTTAAAAAAAGATTGTAGTGAAATCACTCTTTTTTATTTATTTGCAAAATCTATGAATTGTGCACAAACCATAATGTCATGAATTTCATTTTGTTTTTCTCTTGACCCAAAGTAATTATAGTAATTTACATAATTTAAAGAATGTTATTGCAATTATTTTATTTATAGATGGATTTTTTGTAATAAGAAAAAAAAAGAGATAAGTCTAGGCAGCTATTTTTTGGTCATGTTTGGCTGTTTTTACAAATTTACCTATCATCTTTAAAACACAACTACAAACATCATTTATAAAAAGGGTAAAATTGTAAAAACAGCCAAGCCTGATAAAAAATGGCTTATTAGAATTAGGGGTAATTGTATGCTTATGCTTTATAAAATATAAGTACGTCTGAGGAGTCAAGTTTGGGAGTCACTTTTGGATCAAGTTTGATATTTTTACACTTTTTACCCCTCTTAACCACAAATAATGCAAAGATGGTGATCATTAGATGCCTGGATGATTTTCGAGTAAATGCTTGACCTGGCTGGTGAGTAAAGTCACACAAAGGTGCCAAGCGTAGAATGCAATCAATAAATAAAAACAAAGCTACAACGTATCTCTCTCTCTCCTATGTCTTTATATAAATAAAATGGAAGACAAAGAAGCATATGTTTGTTCTCACAATTTATCCCTGCTTTCTCCGTAACCTCATTTTTCATATCTCTCTCTCCTTGTGTTTCATTTCACTCTCAACTTCACCTACAAGCTCACCGAGCAACACTTCCAATTAACAAAGTAAGTCTTCGTGTTCTTTTTCTCTCTTCGTTTTTTTCTCATTGATTTTTAAATTTATTGGATAATTAGATTACTTATGATATCAAAGTTAAATTTTTTTTTAAAAAAAGGTTTTACTAGCACTTGTCTAAGTAAAAACATGTTTATTATATTTGTTAAAATTATTCTTTTGAATTTGTCTAGTACATGTTAGGTGTTAGTATAGATTTGTTAAACGCATTTTAGTTATGATAGTTTTCATAAGGTAACCGACCTCATTAGTTTATAGCTATTCATATTTTGTCTTCATTGTGTGTTTAACTACGTTGACTAATAAACTTTATCCAATTTTTTTAAAAAAAGACCAACTTACCTTGTGTTTTGCACATGTTTTTACTAAAATCACATTGTTTGATGATCATGTTTGATCCAACGGCTAGACAAATAGCATTGGAGCTATTTTAATTTTAATTTTTTTAACAAAAAAGATGGGTACCAATTAAATTTATATTCAAACCTAAATCAAATGCACATGTTTTACTAAAGTCACATAAATCATGTTGCTTGATGATCATGCTTAATCTAACGGTTAGGAAAATAACATTTGGATCTATTTTTTATTTTAATATTTTTAACAAAGAATATGAGTGTCAATTAAAATTTATATACAAACCTAAATCATATGCACATGGTTTATTAAAATCACATAAATCATGTTGTTTAATGATCATGTTTGATCCAATGGTTAGAAAAATAGCATTTAAATCTACTTTTTTATTTTAATTATTTTAACAAAGAAGATTAGTGCCAATTAAAAATTATATAAAAACTAATGCGAAACTTGCTAATAGTTACCCTTGTGGAGAAATATCAAAGGTTGGTGATAGGTGATAAACTTGATAAATGATAGGAAATGCAAGGTTGGACTCAAAGTGAATATGGAATGGTTTGTATATAACTTTTAATCGACACTCATCTTCTTTGTTTAAAAAAAAAAAATTCAAATGTTTTCCTAGCTTTTAGTAAAAACATGTGCAAAGCACATGTAGACTAAATTGGTATTTTTGAAAAATTGGATGAAATTTATTAGTCAATATAGTTGAACACACAGTAATAAGTGTTAGACTAAGATAAAATTAAAAAAAAAAAAAAAAACTAATTTCATATTTTTACTAACGAATCTTAATTCTCGAGTTAACTTATTGATTTCATATCTTACCAAGCTTCAAATACATGATATGTGCCAACCCATATAGTCTGTAAAACCAACCAAATCTTAATGGTGGATATTTCATATCTTTGGTACCATGTTAATGAGATTTTCATTTTTACCATTGATCACAAAATCAAGGATGTGGAGTGATATATCAATTTAGCCTAAAATAGAGGGTCCCATCATGGATTCCCATGGCATAGAATTCCATGCAACCAAACACACCCTAAGATAAAAAATAATAATAATAATAATAATAAAAAACTAATTTCATATTTTTACTAACGAATCTTAATTCTCGAGTTAACTTAATTTCATATCTTACTAAGCTTCAAATACATGATATGTGTGTAAAACCAACAAAATCTTAATGGTGGATATTTATATCTCTCTCCCCTAAATCCTCCAAGATTCCCTACCTCAGTGCAAATATTGTCTTTCTTTCAATTTTTTCTACAACACTCTTTCTCTATCTTCTCCGTTACACAAATTATTTTTTCTTGAAACTTTCTTCACAGATAACAACAACAATTTCTTTTTTTCCTCCATTTTTCCATTGGATATGGAATCCATTTCACATGTTATGCGTATTTTCTTGTTTAATTAGAAAATCGATTAGTTGTGAGATTGGTTTTTTCACTATTCATGGAAATCCAACTCCAACGAGGGGCTTTGGAATCAAAATTCATAGAAATTTGTTTCAATTTTTATGTTTTCTATGCAACCAAAAAGATCCTAAACTTTCATTCACTCTCACGCCTATTTCTCTTCTTCTCCAACCAAACACACAACACATGCAGAGTGTTTGTCAACTCTACAAACACTGAATCGCAAGTAAAAAATACGATTATTTCCCCCCCCCCCCTCCTCCCCAACTTCCTTTTTCGCCTCTACTTCTCTCCTAATTCCTTCCTCTAAACTCCATAAACACTGAACCGCATAGAAAAAGAAAATGGTGGGCAAACTTCATATCTTTTAAGAAATCAAATAATTCACGACTTTTTCCTATTTCAAATAATTGGTTTCTTGCGTTTTTTCTGGTTATTTTTTTATTTTTTTTAACCAAAAGCAATATTTGAAATATCGTTTAATACTCGAATTATTAGTCTTCCAAATATTTTTCTGTATGTTGAATTGCTAACTATTGTCGTAGCCTAAGGACCTTTGTGTCAAGTCCTGAATAAAATCAGCAATATGTAAATTGTGGCTGAAAGTTAGCCCGCGAGATTCACACAAATAAAACTAGAACTCTTTTAATTGTAATAGTAATCTATTTAGGATGATAAATGCAATAGCAAATGAACCAGAGCACATGATTAAAAAAAAAAAAAAAAAAAAAAAAAACTACATCTTTATATGAAATTACTTATAGAATTTTGTTCCCACCAATCTCATATTATTAGTGCATCTGATTGTATAATTTTTCCTGAAGCCCCTTCAATTAGTTGTTGACTGACTATTCAGGAAAACCAAAAAGGTTCAGTTCTTCTCAAAGTTTTCACAAACCATAACAAGTCTCTAAGCCTTCCATTGTGCCTGGCCAACCTCACCTTCGCTACCAAAACGATACTCATAAGAGCAGTAAGTCATCGTTTTGCTCGTTTTGCTTCACTTTGTATTAATTTTGCTTTCTCACTGTCAGAATATATTAGGATCTTTACCTAAAACGATACAAAACACCTTCAGCTTGAAATGCTTTAAAGTTATGCAGAAATGCTTTCTAATAATTCCTTTTCTTCTTCATGAATCTTCCAGATGGCAGAAGCACTTGTTGGGCTTCTCCTTACGAACCTCAGCTCCCTCAGCCAGAGGGAGTTTGGTTTAATTTGGGGGGTTGATGAAGATATAAACAAGCTTTCCAGCCTACTCTCAACCATTAAAGCAGTCATCCAGGATGCTGAAAAGAGAGAGTTTGCTGAAAAAGCAATTGCAGATTGGTTGACGAAGCTCAAAGATACCGCCTATGATGCAGACGACGTCATGGATGAGTGGCTCACTTACATTCCCGATAATACTTGTGCATTGTCTTGTTTGAGCCCAGAACATATCAGTCTTCGCCATCGCATTGCAAAAAAGGTCAAAAAAATCATAACTAGATTGGATGAGATTTCAGGAGAAAGATCAAAACTTCATTTGAATCCACTCAATCCAGGTGTTATGCAAACTGGACTTCAATTTTTGGAGAGTCGAGAAACTGGCGCCGCTCTAACTGAAGATGTGGTTTATGGGAGAGATGTGGACAAAGAAAATATCATAAATGTGTTGCTTAACAATGTGAATCATGGAGAAAATCTCTCCATTTTGCCCATAGTTGGCATGGGCGGACTAGGAAAGACTACACTAACTCAGTTTGTCTACGAAGACAAGAGAGTAGTTGAGCATTTCGACATAAAGATCTGGATTTGTGTCTCTGAGGATTTCGAGGTGAAGAGGCTAATCAAAATGATGCTGGAATCTTTAACGGAAAAAGCATGTGATTTGAAAGATTTGGATCCTCTACAAAAAAAACTGCAAGGAAAACTGAGCGGGAAGAGGTTTTTACTAGTGTTGGATGATGTATGGAATGAGGATTTAGAGAAGTGGCGAACACTGAAATCTTTACTTACATGTGGAGCTACAGGAAGTTCGATCCTCGTGACTACTCGCCTAGAAACAGTAGCATCCATTGTGGGAACCATGTTGCCACACCGTTTAACATTTCTATCATCGGAGGACTGCTGGTACTTGTTCAAGGGACGTGCTTTTGGTCTGGGGAACGAAGAAGAGAGTGCAGACTTGGTAGAGATTGGAAAGCAGATTGTAAAGAAATGTAGTGGTGTACCTTTGGCCGCAAAATCTCTTGGAGGGTTGTTGTTCTCTACTAGAGAAGTAAACGATTGGTTGCAAGTGAAAGACAACGACATTTGGGAACTCCCACAAGCAGATGAAAATGGAATTTTGCCTTCTTTGAGATTGAGTTATAAGTATTTGCCCTCAAGTATCAAGCAATGCTTTGCTTTTTGTTCAATATATCCAAAGGACTATGTAATGAAGAAAAAAGAATTAATTCGATTGTGGATGGCGAATGGCTTTGTGCAATCTCATGGGACGATGGAGTTGGAAGATGTTGGAAATCAGGTATTCACTGAGTTGTTGCGGAGGTCTTTCTTCCAAGACACTGAGACAAATGAATTTGGTGACATCCAAACCTGTAAGATACATGACCTAATGTATGATCTTGCGTGCTTGGTTTCGGCAAATGAATGTTGTGTTGTGGAGGTTGGGAAGGAAGATAAGCTTCATAAAGGCATCAGACATGGATCATTGTTGATCGATTCTGTAGCAACAAATTTGTTGCTTACAGTAGCAGAACTATCTAATAGAATGCTACGTACCCTACTTGTAGTGCGGTGTCGTAACGCAGATTATTATTTTGATTGTGGTCAAATGAATTTGAAAAAACTTGATTGCCTACGAGCACTAATTTGAGTAGCTCTAATACTGAATCAGTTCCAACTACAATAGGGAGGATGAAACATCTGAGGTACCTAAACCTTTCTAGAACGCCAATCAAATTCTTACCTGAAAGCATTTGCAATTTGAGGAATTTGCAATCGTTGATACTTACAAACTGTAGGGAGCTCAAGAAGTTGCCAAAACACACGAGGAAAATGAGTAGCCCTAGGCATCTAGAAATTGAGTGTTGCTTTGGGCTAGCTGAAATGCCAATCGGAATGGGGCAATTGAATCAACTCCATACATTGAGCTTCTTTGTGGTGGGTACGAAGAAGGGAACACATATTACAGAACTGAAGGGGCTGAATCACCTTGGTGGAGAGATAGAAATAAAAGGAGTTGAGCAGGTGAGAAATGTTGAAGAGGCCAAAGAAGCCAATTTATTAACGAAGCGACATATCACCTCATTCTCTTTGTGGTGGGGCTCATCGGGAGGAGGCGCAGAATTGCAAGAAAATGTGTTGGGGGAAGGACTCCAGCCACACCCAAATTTAAAGGTATTGAAGATACGTGGGTTCAAAGGTACCGTCCTACCTGGTTGGATGGGACAGTTGCAGAATTTGGTGAGAGTCAAACTTGAAGAATGCAAGAATTGTGTAAGTCTGCCTCCACTTGGTAAACTACCCCTCCTTAAGGTCCTAATTATAGAGAAAATGGATTCTGTAAAATGCATCGGAGATGATTTTTATGGCGAGGGAGTTGTCGTTGGAGAACGAGGATGAGGAAGAAGTGCTGCTACTACTTGCTGGTTTCCGTCGTTAGTAGAACTCGCGATCGATGGGATGGGTGCTCTGGAGGAATGGGCGTCGCCGGCATCATCATCATCATCATCAGAAGAAGAAGAAAACCATGGAAAAAGAACACAAGTATTCCCTTTCCTTATAGAGTTGACCATTCAGTATTGCCCCAAGTTGAAAGCAATTCCTTGCTTACCTTGTGTGCAAAATATCAAACTGCGGGACTGCAATGAAATGATACTGAAATCCATCCCCAACCTTGGTCCTCACAGTCTTCTTACCCTTGAGATTCGGAGCTTTGACGAGATGACACATTTACCAGAAGGGACATTCATAAATTCTTCTTCTTCTTCTTCTTCTACTGCTGCTCTCCAATCTTTGCAAATTGTTGATTGCACGAAGCTGAAGAGTGTAAGTGGGGAAATACAGAATCTCACGGCCCTATCAGTTAGAAACTATGAAGGATGAATAAGAGTGAAAACTCTGTAATTGCTTAACAGAGCAATACAGAGATATTTGTATGTATTTATAGATGTTTCATATTACATATTGGAATCAAGAATTCATACTAACAAACATAAAACAGACTCCAGCTCATTCTAATAGTTCTTGTTATGCACTAACTGACTACAAGTATACTAACTGATTGCTAACACATTGCCTAACTGATTACTAACACATTTCTAACTGATTGCTCATTTATACTATACTGGTCTCTTATCATCCCCCCTCAAGTGCAAGGGGCAGGGAACAAGACCAAGATGGGACTTGAGATAGATGAACCTTGCGCTTGGAAGATGTTTTGTAAGAAGATCAGCAGTCTGCTCAGAAGTAGGAACAAATTCTAAAACCAAATCTCCACGGAGAACATGATCACGAATGAAGTGCAAGTCTATTTCAATATGTTTAGTTCTGGCATGAAAGACTGGATTTTTAGCAAGATGATAGGCACTGACATTGTCATACCACAGAGTGGGAGAACGAGGAAGAGTAATGCAAAGCTCCTTTAGCAAAGCCTGGATCCAGATTATCTCAGAAGTTGCAAGTGCAAGACCTCTATACTCAGATTCAGCACTGCTTCTGGAGATAACCCACTGTTTGGTAGCAGACCAGGAGATCAGATTACCACCCAAATAGACCAAGAAGCCACTCGAACTGCGTCTATCATCTGGATTAGAGCCCCAGTCAGCATCAGAATAAGCTTCTATAGCAAGATCACAAGTAGGCTGTAAAAGTAAGCCATCATGAGAGGATCCTTTGAGATACCGTAGAATGCGCTTGACAGCCACCCAGTGAGAAGTCGTAGGTGCTTGCATAAACTGACAAGCTTTATTGACTGCAAAAGCAATGTCAGGCCTGGTCATGGTGACATATTGGAGAGCACCAACAATGCTACGATAAGCAGTAGCATCCATAAGAAGTGCTCCATCAGATTGTGACAAGGGCTTGCCAACAGCCCCTGGAGTTGGAGAAGGTTTGCAAGTTACCATATCAGCACGAGTAAGTAAGTCAGCAATATACTTGGCTTGGCTGAGATGTAAAGCCCCATTACAATGATGAACTTCAATACCCAAGAAGTATGATAAAGGACCCAAGTCACGGAGAGCAAATACTGAATTCAACTGATCAATAAGCAAAGAAATCTGTCTGGAAGAGCTGCCAGTAACAATGATATCATCCACATAGACTAGCATGATAAGAACAGAATGTTTGTCAAACCTGACAAACATGGAACTGTCTGTCCGAGAAGCTATGAAACCCCACCTTAGAAGAGCACAACTTAGTTTGGAAAACCAAGCACGAGGGGATTGTTTTAGACCATACAGAGATTTCCTTAGTTGACAAACTTTAGATGGAAACTTGTTGTCCAAAAAACCAGGGGGTTGAACCATGAACACTTGTTCTTCAAGATCACCATTCAGGAAAGCATTGTTAACATCAAGTTGTCGAACATCCCATTGAAAGCTTACAGCAATAGTGAGAACAATACGGATAGTGGCAGACTTTACTACAGGGCTAAATGTCTCAAAATAATCCAAACCATAAGTTTGATTAAATCCTTTGGCAACAAGACGAGCTTTGTATCTGTCAATACTCCCATCAGGCTTGTATTTGAGTTTATAAACCCATTTACAACCGATAATGTTCACATTACTAGGTGGATCAACCAAAACCCAAGTGTCATTTGTGTGTAAAGCAGAGATCTCTTTTTCCATGGCCTGAACCCAGTGTGGATCTTTAAGAGCCTGTCTCAAAGTAGTGGGTTCAGAAACTTTAACAACAGAAAGATCAAGTATTTGTTTCCTCTTGGAAATGCCAGCCATAGATCGTGTGAGCATGCGAGTAGGCAGAGAAGTAGGAGGAATGGACTCTATGGAAACAACATCAGTGGGAAGTGTAGGAGGAATGGAGTCTATGGAAGCAACATCAGAGGGAAGTGTAGGAGGAATGGACTCTATGGCAGCAACATCAGTGGGAAGTGTAGGAGACAGAGTAGGAGACAAAGAAGATGTAGGAGCATTTGTGAGAGGGAAAGAGACTGAACAAGGAGAGTATTTAGGAACAACTGAAGTTATGACATTGGACATGTCATTTGAAGGTAGAACTGAAGGAAGCAAAGAGGGAGAATTGTGCATAGGAAAGTTGGACTCATCAAACACAACATTAGGGGAGACATATACTCGACCAGAAACTTGATCAAGACATAAGAAACCTTTATGATCTAAGCTATAACCCAGAAATATGCAAGCTACAGACCTGAATTGGAGCTTATGCTGATTGTATGGCCGAATGAAAGGGAAACATAAGCACCCAAATACATGAAGAGCATGGTAGTCAGGGAGTCGATTTAGAAGAACTTGATAAGGAGACTTATGACTAAGTACTGAAGTAGGCATGCGATTGATAAGAAAGACTGCTGCCTGGAATGCATATTGCCAAAACTTGAATGGCATATTAGCATGAGCTAATAAAGCAAGACCAGTTTCAACAACATGTCTGTGCTTGCGTTCCACTCTTCCATTCTGAGAAGATGAATGTGGACAAGAGAACCGATGTGCAATTCCAGAGTCTAACAAAAAGGATTTGAAAGCTTTAAATTCACCACCATTATCAGATTGGAGGCATTGAATAGATGTGTTAAACTGTTTTTCAACACGAAGTTTGAACACCTTAAACATGGGCAAAGCCTGATCTTTGGTCTGAAGTGGAAACAACCAAGTAAATCTTGAAAAATCATCAACAAACAAGATAAAGTAACGAGCACCAGAAGTAGATTTGACAAATGCAGGACCCCAGACATCAGTATGAACCAGTTCTAATGGTTTAGAAGCATGAAAAGATGACAAAGAAGTAGGTAATCGATGGCTCTTTGCAAGTTGACAAGATGAACAAACAGCTGACTTAGTTTTATTGAATGGAACCTTACAAATATTCAAAACATGATGAACAATTTTTAATGAAGGATGACCTAATCTATAATGCCATAACTGCTCATTATTAGCAATACAAGAAGAAACTTGAGGAACAGCAGAGGAAGCATTAGAAACAAGAGCAGGAACAGAAGAACTGGGCAAAGCTGCGATGCTGGAAGGAACTGATGCAATTGCAGTCTTAGGAGCAGGTAGAACTGATAGCTTGTATAAGCCATTCTCAAGTCTGCCTTGAGCAAGAACCTTACTCGAATGTGGTTCCTTCACAAAGAAATGATCAGACCAAAACTCAATGAATACATTGTTATCAGAACATAGTTTGGCAACACTAATCAGATTAGTGGATAAAGAAGGTACATGAAAGATTTGTTTAAGAATGAAAGATGAAGATAGACTATGAGAACCAGGAGAGAATTTTAGAGAACCAACACTAGAGATAGGAAGAGAAGTACCATTGCCAACCGTGACCTTATCTGAGCCCATGTATGGAGAGCTAGTAGCAAGACTGGCTTGATCATTTGTTAAGTGATGGCTTGCTCCTGAATCCAAGTACCAGCCTTCATTGTGGAAAGGACTGGACTGGAATGCTTGGTTTGAAACTGCTGCTAAAGCTGGCATGCTTGGTTTGAACTCAGTTGAAGAACCAGAATTCAAAGAACTAGACTGATGAAAATTAATATCAAATCGATGGTAGCAATTCAAAGCTATATGTCCATATTTGCCACATAACTGACATTGTGGCCGATCAGTAGACTGTTTATTGGAATGACCACCTTGTTGATGACTAGAACCATAATACTGTCCATAGTTCTGACTATGAGAACCTCTTGCACGACCATAATTCTGGCCTCGTCCCCTATTAGACTGCCCACCAAAATGTCGACCTCTGCCTCGACCAAATTGCTGCTTGTAATTGGAACTGGCCAGGTTTGCTGAAATGGGTGGAATGTTATCCACAGAGCCTTGTTGCTCAAGCCTATTTTCAAAAGACAATAACATGCTATGTATGGATTCAAGTGAGATCTTATCATCTCTGACATTGATGGCTGAGACTACTGAGTTATATTCAGTACCCAATCCATTCAAAAGATTCATTATATGGTCTTGATCTGAAACTAACTCACCAATGGCTGCTAGATTATCTGCTGAACCTTTGATCTTCATGATATAATCAATCATGGACAGTGAACCTTTCTTGGTGGACTGGAATTTTAATCGAAGTTGCATGATTCTAGCTCTTGAAGAAGAAGAAAATATTTGTTCTAAAGCCTTCCAGGCTGAGAAAGAAGTAGTATGACCGATGATTTGAGCCATTATGGCTGGTGTAAGAGATGCATAAATCCAACTTAGGATTGTACGATCTTGTCTTCTCCAAGCAACAAAAGCAGGATTGATGACTCCTGTATTTAGCTCTTTTGTTGGACAGACTGAGACTCCTTCAATAAAATCCTCAAATCCATTTGCAAAAATCACATTTTCAATTTGAGACTTCCAAAGAATGTAATTGGTTCTATCTAGTTTTACTGGTAAAGAGTGATTCAACACTTGATAAGAAGGAGCAGAGGATATGTTGGACATCTGACCTGTGTTGCCAAGTAAACCAGAAGAAGACTGTGTTGCCATTGATGCAATGATGAAGAAACTCTAAAACACTCTGTAGCTCTGATACCAAGTTAGAAACTATGAAGGATGAATAAGAGTGAAAACTCTGTAATTGCTTAACAGAGCAATACAGAGATATTTGTATGTATTTATAAATGTTTCATATTACATATTGGAATCAAGAATTCATACTAACAAACATAAAACAGACTCCAGCTCATTCTAATAGTTCTTGTTATGCACTAACTGACTACAAGTATACTAACTGATTGCTAACACATTGCCTAATTGATTACTAACACATTTTTAACTGATTGCTCATTTATAGTATACTGGTCTCTTATCACTATCATCATTTAATATTTCAGGTTGCAGTGGGCTGGATTCTCTATCAGAGCTGGAGCGACTTCTAGGGAAACTCACCTCTCTTACACAATTAACAATCAAGTTCTGTCCGAGATTAAAGTGTTTGCCAGTGATGGGGATCCAAGGCTTCAACAACTCTCTCAAAGAATTGAAGATTTTGAAATGTGTGAATCTAACATCTGTGTCTAAGGGGCTTCAATATCTAACCTCTCTCCAGAAATTATCCATTTTAAACTGTACAAAGTTGGAATTCACGTCAAGGGATGATCAGGAGGAGGATGGTTTTCAGCACCTCATTTCCCTTCAAGCTTTAACACTTCTTGGTTTGCCCAAGTTGAGAGCTCTGCCAGAGGGGATGCAACACCTTACTATGCTCAAATCTTTGAAAATATGGGCCTGCAAGAATCTGAGTATGCTTCCAGAGTGGCTCAAACACCTCAATTTTTCGAGATTCGGTATTGCCATCCTGATCTACACAAACGGTGCGAGATGGACAAGGGTGACGACTGGCACCTCATCTCCCACATTCCAAACATCCGCATCCGGTAGCTCGAGGAAATTATTCTTCTTTCCATCTTTGTTGTAAGTACAATCAATTCATTTTATTTGTATTATATATGTGATTTCTGTGCTTCCATTTTCTTTGAGTGGAGTACCATGGATTTTTTTTTTTTTTTTTTTTTTCTTCTTTGAGTGGAGTACCATGGATTGACTGTCTAGGACTACTCCAGTGAGTGAGAAGAAAAACTAACTTTCATTCTTATACTTCATATCTAACTTTCATTCTTCTCTCAAATTGTTCAGCTAAAATTTATGAAGAAAAACTAGTAGTCAATCATGTTAAAATCATTAAACGTCTAAAATTGATGGAGAAATACTCACATGCATGCATCTATGATTTTATCCCCCGTGATAATTGTACGTGATTTTGAGCTACAACATGTATCTATCATTAAACTTCAAAATTTTTGATGGAGTAATACTCACATCTATAATTTGACTCCTGCCTAAAATTATACATGAATTTCTATTCTACTTATATCTTTTACTGATGAAATTAATCTTTGGGGGTTGTTTTGATTATAATCTTACATTGCTTGCTTGCTTTAGGTGAAACAGAATCAAATTGCCGCGAAGGGGTTCAAACACTCCCATCAAGTGTTCGGCAATGAAGCTCATGTTGCAGCCTGCAGATCTTTTAGTGCTTTGGATTTCAAATGAAAATGGGAAAGAATTGTAGCAATCTGCATCTTGTCCTAATAGAACAGCCATAACCAATTTTAGGGATTAAGCTTTTGTAATATTTTTTGCTTTTTTTTTTTTTTTGAAAATAGAATGCTAAATTCAAGTTTGATGTTTTGATGAGATTTAGGCTCCACTTGGTACACTGTAAAATAATTCATTTTGCACATTGATGCATATGCATTACTTTGCATTGCATTAGTTTGTAATGCATTACTTTACGGATGCTTGGTGTTGATGATGGTAGTAGTTGTAATTGTGGCATGGACATGGTGGTTGTGATTGTGATTGTGATTGTGATTGTGGTGATGGTGATTGCGAATGTGGACAATGATGGTGATGGTGGTGGCGGCAATGGCGGTGACAGCTAAAATGGTAGTGGTTGTGCCATCGATTGTAGTGGTGGTGATGGTGGTGGCAACGGTGACAGTTGTGGTGGCTATGGTGGTTGTCGCGGTGGTAGTGGTCATGGTGGAGGTGGCTGCGGTGATTATGCTATGGTAGTGGTAGTGGTGGAGGTGGATGCGGTGGTGATTGTGATGGAGGTGGCAGCGCGATGGTGGTTGTGATGGTTATGGTATGGTGGTCGTGGTAGTGATGGGGATGGTAGTTGTGAAAGTGATGATTATTGGGGTGTTTATGAAAGAGTTGAAAATACTCAAAAAGATTATGAGAGTTTTGCAAAGTAATGTGGGAGATTTTGTCCCATAAAGTTTTGCAAAATTTTATAATTAGGAGATGCAAAGGTCTTGAATTCAAATTCCAATAACTGTTTTTCGTAAAGCCAACCAAACACCAAATTTATGTAACCGCTATAAACTTTTGCATTATACATTACATTATTTTACTGTGTACCAAGCAGAGCCTTAAGCATTTGCTAAAGACATAAAATTAACAATGATAGCAATTGGAACCAATTCTACCAAACTTTTAATGTTATTCTTCAACACCAATCCGCAAATAACATCACTTCCAATTTCCAAACCATATCCTGTTATCCTCTAAATTTGAGTCAATAATTTCTTTGAGCACAACTTCTTGGCCCCATCCTCAGTTGGGCGTGAGGCAATTTTAATATTTTCGAGGGGAGGATTTTGTACTTTTGGACAAATTAACTAAAAAAATTAGGGAAAAAGAAAATAGATATCGTGTTTCCAATAGGGATAGCAGTGGGGCGGATTTTCACGGATATCTACCCCGCCCGCTTCGTTTGGGGCGGTTTTGGATGTGCCTAAACGAATTTCTGGGCGGATATGGATATCCAAACAACATCCATCAAATTTTCGGGGCGGATACGGGTTTGGACAGATCCGGCCCACGGATATCCGTTTAAGTATAAAATTACAGAAATACCCTTACCTTTAAAAAGAAAAAAACCCTACCCGTCTCGTCACTTCTGATTCTGCATCTCTCTCTCAGTTCTCTTCAGTTATGCAAGAGATCTCTCTTTACTCCTCACTTCTTTTTCAGTTCTGCAAGAGATCCAAGATCAAGTTGGAACTTGGAAGATGTTAAATAAGGGTTTATGATTGAGGGAGAGGGATAGGGAAAAGGATCGAAATCGGTCGTCTCCGCTTCTCAGGGAGAGAGAGGGATTACAACCGTTGTTTAAGCCCTAGCCCTCCTCCTATCGAGATCGATGCCATTTTCCCCGTCTTTTCAAGCGTTCTCGTAGGGATGATGGAGGTTATGATCATCGTCGCAGACTCGCTGTGGATTTGGCCCTGATGACAGAATGTAAGCTTGTTAGAAGAGATCGCTCTTGTTGTGCATGAGTTGGGCGTGAAGAATTTTTCTTGTTGTTTCATGATTTCTCGTTGCTACTCCATCTCCTTCTCTCATGTTTCATCGTTCTCAGTGTGCATCCATTCCACAAATCTATCTTTTTCATGTACTGGGTGAAACCAATGGATTTGGAAACCCTAATGGAGTCTGTTGAGAAGAATAATTTTCTTTTAACGGACATTTGGGGAAGGGCGGATATCCGTCAACCCGGCCGGAGCGGGGATGGTTTTTGAAATGTTGTATAAACGGATATTCTCGGCAGATTCGGGAATCCGCTATCCCCAGTGGGGCGAGGATGGATTTTCCTAAATCCGCCCCGTTGTCATCCGTAATTTCCAAGGTTTCAAAAGTTTTCCAAAACTTTCCTAAATTTCCTAGAATTCAGTACTATTCAAGGTTTGTACGTGACTTCTTTTTTTATTTCTACATGCGTGTTTGAGATTATGTTCATGCAATCCCAAAACCCACCCCGACAACTAATTAGAAAATAAATAAATAAATAAAAGTAATGTATTTTTAGGCCTTACTTTTGAAATCCCTCACATGATCCCTTCAGCCATCAGCAACCCCAATAACGTCACAGGTGGCCACCAGCAATTACCACCCTTGATTCAACCACTACCACCAATCATCGACAGTCGCCACCCCACCCAATCCCTTATGAAGTTAGGTCCACAACAACGGACCGTCGCCACCCCCATAGACACCAATAGAAACACAAGGACTTGTTTGGTTGTGAAGAAGATTTTGTCTAGCAAATAATTCTTGGGCAAATTATCTTCAAAAAAAAAATTTTTGTGGGTTATTTGAGTTTCATGAAAGGATAAATTAGACATTGTCTAAAAAAAATGTTTGCTTGGAAAATCTATTAGAAAAGTTGTTGCTCATTGTGTGAGTGAAGGTGCTCAGATGTGCTCCCATGCTGTGATTGTGGATGAAGCAGAGATAGAAGAAGAAGAAGATTGAGGAATCGGTGGTTTTAAGCAGAGAGGACATTTATATATAATAACAGGGGCTCACACCAATGGTGTTATGGTCTAGTGGTTAGAGCTAAGGATTGTGATTTCGTTTTTTGTGTTAATTTCGGTTTCCTGATTTTAAGAAATATTTCGATATGTAAAGAAAAAACGTAAGAATTTCGAGAATAAATGAAATATGCAAAAAAAAAAATGAAATTAAATAAATCTATTAAACACATTAAATGAAGCCTAAATACCAAGAAATGAAACAAACATAAAATTAATATATAATTATGAAATAAGGGAGTGGCTTTAAAAATCAATATATAAGCCAAAAAAATGTTAATAAGAAAATTAGGGGGTGGTTTCAAAAATCAAGAAATAGTTAGAAAAGAAAAAAAATTACTAAAATTTACGAAAAACTGCAAAAATTTTCGAAAAAATGTAATTTTTGGTAGTTGATTTTTGTATTTTCACGAAATTTACGAAAAAACCTCGAAGTTTTTTTGAAAAACCCTTGAAAAAATGTTATTATTTTTTCTGCAATTTTTCTTTTTGTAATTTCAAAAAAACGAAATTATCGCCAAAATTTCACATAATTTTGAGAAATCACGTTCCTTGGTTAGAGAGCTGTGTTGGTTTGTCCCCCATCTCTTAGGTTTGGGTACCATCGGCATAGTTACTTCTTATGGTTGATTGACCTAGCACGTGGCCCTTGAAAACCAAGCTCGCCTTCAAAGAAAAAAAAAAAACAAACAGGGACAGACCTATGTCAGTTAGTTATTTCTCTGAATTTGATTGTATACATCCTATTGTGACGTAAGTTCAAGACGTTTAACATCTAAGCCTTCGTAACAGGAAAAAAAAAAATCAGCAACCATCACACTTCAACTACCTGAGTTCTAAGTACAAGACTGACTATCTTGTCAATGCATTTTAGTATTACTATTCCATAGTATTTATCAAGTTTAGGAGTTCAAGTTCGAGTTCTGAGTTCAAGTTCATGTTACTACCAGAGGAAATGGATGAACAAGCTAGAGTAGAGTGTAGCAGTTGTTTATGCTATATTTGTTGCAAGTATTGGTAAACCATTTAGTTTCGCAATGTAAATTGAAGGAACTCAATCTAGACATCACTATGATTCTGTTGTCAAATTTTTTTTTTCAGTGTAGCAAGACAGTTTTTGGCATGAGGAAGAAAAGTGAGAAGTTGTTAAGTTTCTTAATTTAGTCAGAAGCCCAGATAATTTATTTAGAAGGACATAGTCAGAGCATGAAGGTAGGTAACGTTGTCAGTCTTTGGCACGACTCTGTTGCAGCTGATAAGGATGAAACTTTCTGTAAAGAGGTGATAATTGTGTTATATTGGATTTCTTGTATTATGGATGATACACGCTGTCAGGACTAGTACCATTGGTTAGGGAAATTAAGGTTCAGAGGTCTTTCAAGACTTTTCTAATGGTCTCAAAACTCAATGTTCCCTTTTGAAAAGTGCCCAAATGCTTAGCATCTATATTATAGGGGGAAGGTTTGAGCTCTTGACTGTGAGGACGTGTTGCCTCCATTGCATAGTCGGGCCAGACTGTACCGCTAGCATTTTTATTGTTTTCTTTGCATTGCTTTTCAACTTCAAACTTGTATTTCCATCGATCGATAGCATCGAACTAGTCTTGAGCAACGTCTTTCCGAACGTTCCTCCCCATTGTAATCTATTGAATGTGAATGAGAGCTTTTACTGACTATTGTGCATTGTTATATTGTCTACAGATTGATATTGTGCATTCTCAAGTTAATATTTGTGCCCGTCAAAGTAACTACTCATAGGCTTACTAGTGAATTGGATAGCTAGTGCCGCACGGATTACTAGTCCGTGACAGTTGGTATCAGAGCCAGAGCTTGTTGAATGCAAACCAGGATGCAGGAAGTAAATGAGCGCCTTAGCGCTATGGAGGAACGACAGGCCAGTCGAATGCATAGACTGGAAAGCAGAATGGACCAGTTGAACACTTTGGGAGAACAGATTAGTCGGTTGGATGGACTCTTTTCACTGGCAGACAGAGTGGATTCGCTGGCCGAGCACGTTGATAACTTAGAGGGACGAACAGTCGCAATGGAAGAGTCGCCTCACCCCACAGCTCAGGTGATGAGTGACTTCCAATTACAGTTGGAGGACTTATTTGCAAGGGTTGGCTTGCTTACTAAGGCCACAGGGACGACTGATCACCTAAGGATGAAAGTACCCGAGCCAAAATCATATGCTGGGGCATGAGATGGGAAGGAGTTAGAGAACTTATTGTTTGATCTGGAGCAGTATTTTCGCGCGGTGAACCCCGAATCAGAAGAAGCCAAGGTTACCATGGCGACCATGTACTTAGCAGGTGATGCGAAACTATGGTGGAAAACCAAATATGCAGATATGGAAGAAGGTCGCATCCTTATCAGAACATGGGCAGACCTCAAGAAGGAACTCAGAAATCAATTCTTGCCTGAGAACACTGATTTCTTAGCAAGGAGGAAGCTCCACACCATCAAACAAACAGGCAATATTCGAGACTATGTCCGACAATTCTCAACTTGCTTGCTAGATATTCGAGACATGTCTGAGAAGGACAAAGTTTTCTGTTTCATGGAACAAGCTCAGCCGCTTCTACAAGCAGAATTGCAAAGGCAGAAGGTGACAGATATTACAAGTGCTATTGCGGCAGCAGAAAGATTTAGCGATTATATGCCCATGACTGGATCCACTTCGCTCAATCACTCCACAGCTAGAACTGGCAGTACCAATTCAAGCTCAGGGTCGAATGCTCGCTCACCTCACCAAAACTGGGGAAACTCAAGTCAGAATCGAGGAAACTATAATTCCCGGCCGTCCAACCAGAATTGGAGTTCCAACAAAAATTGGAATGCCAGCTCTAGCAACTCAAATTACAACAACAAAGGAGGACAAAACTACTCTGGGCAGTGGAGACCATCTGCCCCTGCCCCATGCATTCTTTGCAATAGCAGGGATCACCCAACAGGCAAATGTCCATCCAAACCAGCTCTACACTCATTAATGTCCTTGCTTCAAGCAGAACCTTCTAACCCGACCGCATCGAGCTCGAACCCCACCAACAGTGAGACCTCCCAAATGGGAGCTCTACGCAAGCTCAATGCTGTCAAAGGAGAAATGTATGAACACCCACACAAGAAGGCTTTACAATACATCGACATCACTATCAATGGGTTCCCTTCCCAAGCATTGTTGGATTCCGGAGCGACAGACAATTTTATTGCCCCAGATGAAGCTAGACGTGTGGGCCTGAACTTAGAAGGAGATGTGGGTAAGTTGAAAGCTGTCAACTCTGAGGCAATCTCTATCAATGGTATGGCTAGAGCTGTGCCACTACAGGTTGGTCCATGGGAAGGAAGATCAAACTTCTTGGCCGTTCCACTTGATGATTTTAAGGTGATTCTTGGCCAAGAATTCTTCCGAGGAGCTGCAGCAGGACCATTACCTTTCATGGACTCCTTGGGGTTTTTCGGACCCAGACTACGCATTGTACCAACCTCAATTCGACCAACAACTCATGATAGAATATTGTCGGCGCTCCAAGTCAAGAGGGGCTTGGCCAAAGGAGAAGATACATACTTAGTTGTGGCAAAGCTAGAGATGGAAGATGATACTAGCAAAATCCCTGAGGAAGTTGCCCAAGTTATTGCTGACTTCAGCGAAGTGATGCCGAATGAATTGCCAAAGAATCTACCTCCCAGAAGGCTCATTGATCACGAAATTGAGTTAGTCCCTGGTGCCAAGCCACCCGCACGTAGTCCATATCGCATGAGCCCTCCAGAGCTGACCGAATTGAGAACACAACTAGATGGCTTGTTGGAGTCAGGATTCATTCGGCCCTCTAAAGCACCTTATGGGGCACCTGTTCTTTTTCAGCGGAAACATGATGGCAGTCTTCGCCTTTGTGTTGATTATAGAGCCTTGAACAAAGTCACTATAAAGAACAAATACCCGTTGCCGCTCATTGCAGACTTATTCGACCAACTTGGATCCGCCAGATACTTCACAAAACTCGACTTGAGATCAGGTTACCATCAGGTTCGCATTGCTGCTGGTGACGAACCCAAAACTGCTTGTTCTACTAGATATGGGTCATATGAGTTCCTAGTAATGCCCTTCGGCTTGACCAATGCTCCAGCTACATTTTGCACCCTTATGAATGGCCTGTTCCGTCACCTTCTGGACAAGTCTGTGGTTGTCTATCTTGACGACATTGTGGTTTATAGTGGGACTATAGAAGAACACCTACATCATTTGCGAGAAGTGTTCCAAATCCTTAAGGATAATCATCTCTTTGTCAAGAAGGAAAAGTGCTCATTCGGCCAGACCCAGATCAATTTCTTGGGTCATGTTATTGGCAATGGCACGATTCGGATGGACATGGAGAAAGTCAAGGCAATCCATGATTGGAACTCTCCTAAGAACGTGTCTCAACTACGTTCTTTCCTTGGACTCGCAAACTATTATCGTCGCTTCATAAGGGACTACTCTAAGAGAGCTGTTGCCCTGACAAATTTGTTGAAACAAGATCGAACATGGGAATGGGATAGGCAGTGTGAAGCTTCATTCCAAGACTTGAAATTGGCCGTGATGAAAGATCCAGTATTGGCCTTGCCAGACATCACCAAGCCCTTTGAAGTACAAACAGATGCATCTGATTATGCCTTAGGGGGAGTTTTACTTCAAGATGGTCACCCGGTAGCATATGAGAGTCGAAAGTTGAATGATACAGAGTCTCGTTACTCAGCTCAGGAAAAGGAATTGCTAGCTATTGTACATTGTTTACGGGTGTGGAGACACTACCTCTTGGGATCTCAAGTTCTTGTTAAAACGGATAATGCTGCAGCAAGCCATTTCCTTACTCAGAAGATGCTAACCTCCAAGCAATCTCGATGGCAGGAAAAATTAGCAGAATTTGACTTAGTATTGGAATACAAGCCAGGGCGCACTAACAATGTAGCTGATGCACTCAGTATAAGGGCAGACCTTGCAGTGCTAACCCATACTGGTCCGAGTCACACCATCTTGGAGAAGATCAAAGTAGGCCTACAGACGGATCCACAAGCGAAGACGATTACAGAGTTGATCAAGCAGGGCAAAACTCGACGGTTCTGGATAAAAGATGGAGCAATACTCACAACTGGTAATCGCCTCTATGTTCCGAGAACTTCTGGTTTGAGGAAAGAACTTTTGAGAGAATGCCATGACACCCATTGGGCGGGACACCCAGGTTGGAGACGGACACTTGCATTGCTAGAGAGGGGGCACTATTGGCCGCAGATACAGGAGGATGTAATGGCCTATGTTCGAACATGTCTTATTTGCCAGCAAGATAAGGTTGAAAGAGATCGACCAGTAGGCTTACTAGAGCCCCTGCCTGTTCCAACTCGTCCTTGGGAAAGTGTTTCCATGGACTTCATTACTGGGTTACCGAAAGTGGAGGATTTCAGGAGCATCCTTGTAGTTGTTGACCGATTCTCAAAGTATGTGACCTTTGTGCCGACCGGACTAACTTGCACAGCCGAAGATACGGCGCAATTGTTCCTCAAGCATGTAGTGAAGTATTGGGGACTGCCCGAAAACATTGTTAGCGATCGTGATGCTCGATTCACAGGAAAGTTCTGGAAGGAGTTGTTCAAGCTCTTGGGATCCAAACTTAATATGTCGACAAGCCAACATCCCCAATCTGACGGACAGACTGAGCGCTTTAACTCTATGCTTGAAGAATACCTTCGTCATTTTGTAAGTACAAACCAGAAAAATTGGGTGGGACTACTTGATGTTGCACAATTCTGTTTCAACTTACAAAAGAGCTCAGCTACTCACTCCAACCCCTTTCAATTAGTCACTGGTCAGCAACCATTGACACCACATACAGTGCTGACCGGATACCAAGGACCCAGCCCAAGAGCTCTTGAATTTGTCAAAGCCTGGCAGAAAAACATTGAAGTTGCTCGCGCCTATCTTGAGAAAGCCTCCCGTCACATGAAGAAATGGGTCGACAAGAAACGACGAATCGATCCTTTTGAAGTCGGGGACTTGGTATTGGTGAAGCTAGATATGTTCAACAAGTATAAACGGACAGCTAGAGCACACAACAATCTGTTTCGCAAGTATGAGGGACCGGTACAGATTATTGAGAAAGTAGGCAAAGTCTCCTATCGCGTCAAGTTACCACATTGGCTCCGTTTCACCCATCCTGTCTTCCATGCAAGTAACTTGAAGTCTTACCATGCCGATGCCGCTGATCCCACAAGAAATGTATCTACCCGAGCATTGCCTAAGCATCCTACTAAGCCAGATCGAGAAGTGGAAGAAATCTTAGCTGACCGCCTCATCAACAACACAGGCCCGGATAGAGAATATTTGGTCAAGTGGCAGGATGAACCTCCTTCAGAGATCAGTTGGGAGCCAGTCGAGCATTTGCTGCCATACCTCTCAAAACTGGAAGAGTACTTGGAAAAGTTCGCTGACTGCGAGGGCGTCAGCGAATTGAGTGTGGGAGAGTGTCAGGACTAGTACCATTGGTTAGGGAAATCAAGGTTCAGAGGCCTTTCAAGACTTTCCTAATGGTCTCAAAACTCAATGTTCCCTTTTGAAAAGTGCCCAAATGCTTAGCATCTATATTATAGGGGGAAGGTTTGAGCTCTTGACTGTGAGGACGTGTTGCCTCCATTGCATAGTCGGGCCAGACTGTACCGCTAGCATTTTTATTGTTTTCTTTGCATTGCTTTTCAACTTCAAACTTGTATTTCCATCGATCGATAGCATCGAACTAGTCTTGAGCAACGTCCTTCCGAACGTTCCTCCCCATTGTAATCTATTGAATGTGAATGAGAGCTTTTACTGACTATTGTGCATTGTTATATTGTCTACAGATTGATATTGTGCATTCTCAAGTTAATATTTGTGCCCGTCAAAGTAACTACTCATAGGCTTACTAGTGAATTGGATAGCTAGTGCCGCACGGATTACTAGTCCGTGACACACGCCCAGATTTCTTGTGATCAGTGTTCTAAAAAGCGTTGGGCGGGCGGCGAGTAGGTGCCTAGCGCTCAGGGGCCTAGGCGGCACCTAGACGGTCTTAGATTTTGTATTATAACCAGTGTTCTAAAAATCGCTAGGCGCTGGGCGGGCGGCGAGCAGGTGCCTAGCGCCCAGGGGCCTAGGCGGGTGCCTAGGCGGTACCTAGGCGGTCTTATGTTTTGTATTATAACTTTAATAATTTACAAAAATTAAGCATAATACATTATCAATTACATCCAATTTAATGTCAATATACATATGCAAAATTTAAAAACATGAAAAATTAACAATCGTGAACAAAATTTATTAAAACTCAAATGACTGAAGTTGGTCATGATGGGTACTTTATATAAATTTGAATTTGTGTAATCTTTTATTTTTCTTCAAATTGCATGAATAACCTTAGTTATGTTTGATAAAATCTACATTAGTAAAATTGGTACCGGCAGATCCTTTGAGAATTCCATTAAGTAATCATCTTTCGCTACATTTAGACATATGATCATCATCATCATCATCAAAGCCCATTCCCGAGATTTTCTAAAAAAACAATTAAATAGTTTATTTCTAAAAAATAGGAAAGAAAAATAAAATAAGAACACAATCAACCTTATTATTAAAAAAATAATTAAAAAAAAAAAAAAAAATCTCCCAGACCGCCTAGACCCCGCCTAGAGTCCGCCTAGACCCCGCCTAGACCGCCTAGCCCGCCTAGACCGCCTAGCCCGCCCAGACCGCCTAGCCCGCCTAGACCCCGCCCAGACCCGCCTAGACCCGCCCAGACCGCCCAGACTGCCCAGACCGCCCAGACTGCCCGCCCAGGCATTAATCTGGGCGGTTTTCCACCTTCTAGCGCCTAGGCGCCGCCTAGGCGGCCGCCTAGACCGATTTTTAGAACACTGATTATAACTTTAATAATTTTAAAAACTTAAGCATAATACCTTATAAATTACATCCAATTTAATGCCAAAATACATATGCAAAATTTAAAAATATGAAAAATTAACAATCATGAACAAAATTTGTTAAAACTCAAATAACTGAAGTTGGTCATGATGGGTACTTTATATAAAATTGAATTTGTGGACAAATATTCAAACCTATTCTTTTATTTTTCTTCAAACTGCCCCAACATTCCCATATTATCTTTTTTTTTGGCTAACATGTCATGACACTTTGTATCAGTGTTGGTTATCGATGCCCATGTCCATGTGGTTAATTTGTTATATAGGTAAAAACAATGTATATAAATGTATGATCTTTTAGAACTAAGGAAGCCGTGGAGCTCGCTCATAACCCTATTTCATGGTACTGTAGGAAGAAGGCCAATTATGTAATAATTCCAAAATTTTCCTTTTTGGCAAATTCAGCCTTCGAGTCCTTTTAGGGTTACAGTTGCTGTTTTAGAATTGGTTAGGGTTTCTTGCGTCTTAAGTTAGTCGGAATCTATACAAACTAAGTACTGTTGTGCTTTCCAAAAAAAAAAAAGTACTGTTGTCAAGTTTGAGTTGGTCATTGATAATAAAAGAGTTCTTTTTAGAGAATTGGTTTCTCTTTTTTTGTGCGTTGTTTCGTTTTTTGTACTTAATCCGGCATCATTTTGTAACACAAATTAATTGGCTGCTAAGTGCCAATTGAATAAGGGTTTGATATTAGGAGTACCAAACAGACCACACTTTGTCTTATAAAGTGCTGGACTGGGCGTTGTTATGCATATTTTTGCGTAAAGAAGAGTTGCAGATCCCTGCTCCATGGAGTAAATGATCTGAATTCTGGGATTTGGTTGTCAAATTGTGGAATTATTATGAATTTAGCTTAAACTTGTTACACACCTTACCCATGCTAAAAAATATAAAACATTTTTATTTCTTTAACACAATCTCACTGGAAAAATATGAAGATTTTAGAACCATTCAATAATAATAAACTTAGCTAATAATAATAAGATTTTAGAACCATTTTTATTGGAATAATGAAATTTAGCTAATAAATTTAGCAAAAAACATATTATCAAGCTTAGCTTATATTGGATGATAGTCAGCCGGTCCCCACCCACCCCCAACTATGAAGTTTTGGGTCCACTCCTAATCAAGCAATGTAATTTCTCCAAAATGTCAAAATTTCACAAATTTTTTTTTAGTTACCAAATTTTTTTTCGAAATCCAAAATATGTCTTTCTTTCGGTAAGTCAATCTCAATTTCCATACATTTTAACCCGTTATAATCTTAGTTTAGTATTAAAATTTTGTTATATAATTGATTATTATGTAGTATGTAGCTTGTATAACATTACGAATTTTGTGGACTCTTTATGTAGTATTTAAGAGTTTAAAATGCTTAAATTATATTTGATAACTTCAAAATTGCAACCAAAATTTTTACATTTTTCTATACACAATGAAATATTTCTTAAAATCAACTTACCCATACTACCCCGAAAAACGAATTCACAATCCTTGCTCCTGACAACAAAATGTATGGTCTTTGCTATTAGTGGAATGCTCAGTATGTATAACACGTGCAGTTTACTTATCTGCTAGTTTAAGACCTCCTGAAAAACCGACTTCAAGCAGAGAATTACTTCATTATCGTCCTGGTTGGTGGCATACATAATGCAGAGGGCTCGACCAGCAACTTTCCAAGCAAAGCCGCATTTGGTCACTCTTTTTTCTTTTGCATAGTCATAAGTTATCTGATATATAGCTTGAGCCTCATTGTATACGTCTTCAATCTTCCTTGTGCTCTCCTCAAATTCCTTATAAAATCTGGAACATTTTTTTTTTTTGGATACACAAGCTCAGTTAGTAAATTTAACAGAGAAAGCAGGCAGCAAAGCATGTTATATGTTTCCACATTTTGATGGTCAATTAGTACAGAACAAGTAACCTGCTTATATTTCAGGATGATTTCATCCTGCCGATTCATTCTTGAATTCATCATCACGTTCCATGACCTGTTGCATTTCACCCCTGTACACTTCATAATGCCCCTTCCATAACTTCATGCAAGCTGCTGGAACTTCCCCACTGAAACAAGGGAGTTGCCATATTTCTGAAGGAAATAGCGGCAAAACAGATATTAGCATTGTAATTATTTAGTTTGTATGGCTCTGTAACTTAAGTGAACCATAAATATGCCGTGGCAGCTTCAAACCATGGGACCTGATATCAGCTGCCACATCTTACCATTAAGATAGTAGCATTGGCAGATTTTAACATTGCTACACATGTTCTAAGACAATTGTATTTCTTATGTTGTGTACTTATCAAATTTCCAAGTAGAGGTTAATGAGATTTAAGAATCACACATTCAGGACCTTGAGTAAGAGTTCAAGCATCAAAGTTTAAACATCAATTTTGAGTTAAGGTTTATGGAACTTCTGACCTTTAGATTTATCCTCCATTTTCAAATCCACTGTATCGTAAATCAGTCCTAAAACAGATTTTGAAGTATAAGAAGGAAAATTCCGTTTCTCAAGAAAATGTGGAAATGTTTCAGCCTGCAATTCCCATGGAATGTCAACCTGTATAACAAACAATAGGGGGTGAAAATCACTTCAAGCAACTGACAAGAATCAAAATCAAGTGCATTAAATTGTGATAAACAGAAGCAAGTAACTACCATAAAGTTTGGTTAGTTTAATGAAAACAAATGTTATACACAAAACCTGAATGCTCCAATAATCTAATGCATACGTCAAACTCTCTTAACCACTCTTATACATTTCTTAGGACTGCATGTTCTCTGTTTCGCCTAACATTAATACTTACAAAAATACAGACAGTCACAAGCGTAACGCCACGGATCTCAGAAGTAATATGTGCCGTACACACAGATTATCACACACTATGGTTCTTCTTGTTGAGTAAACTGGCTGGCCATTGAATTATGCATTCTCCAAATGCAATAGCCTGAAGTTGCCCTTTGCTATACAAAACCAGAGTGTAGCTTTTTCAAGATTTAAAACAAATTTGATGTGTACGACGAAAGTACTACTATAACCATTCTGATTTTGGGTAAACATTAGAACCCATCTAGAGACATGTTTGTGATTAAACTATTAAAGTTTTGCTTAGCAACGCAAATGAGTAGCAAACTTATATTATTGTTTGTAATCAATTTGCTTCGATGATTTATTTATTTATCTGCTTATTCATTTATTTATTTTTGTACCATCATTTAGTAGCAAATTGTATTTTGGAGTTTTAGGTTGCATTTGGCTATCCACTGATAAGTTTTTTATTTGCTTGTGATCCCCAAGTAACCGTAAAGCATGTTTGTGTACTACATAAGTTTCACTTTTGAAGTTTAGGAACTCTTCAAATCTCAAACCTAAAGAAAAGGAGAAAAAGTTATGCCCCAGTCCACAAGATGTCCAAAGTTTGCATGGCACCTTTAAACTTTCCATAGCCCCCTCTCTGAAGATCCACTCGTTTCTTTCAAGCATGTGCTTCAAAGGATTGTGTTTGAAGTTAAGGACCATTAAGAGCTTGCTCCACCCATATTTTATGCCTTGGGACTTCTATGATAATAAGACCTCCGTGGTTGATCCTAGAAAAGCAACTAACTCCATACAACTCCAAACAAGGACAGAAGAAATTGCACACATATTGCAATTTACCTTTGGTAAGGTAATAATTGTGCCGACCCCGAATGTATCAAAAATGTGCTTTGATGATGATGAAGGTAATAATTGTAGGATTTAGTGTTTTTTTTTCTTTGGGATGTGTTGGTGGGGGAAGAAGAGCCATCCCTAATACTCATACAATATATCATCCCCATGCATTAACATATTCATACAAAATAAAAATACATAAGATTATGATCACAAGTGGAAGAATGGAATACTGTACCTTCTTTCCTGTTTTTGATGCATCTAAGGCATCATAATATATATCAACCAGTCGCAGTATATTTTTTTTCAGACAATCTTTGTCTTTGACACCATCACCTAAGGTCAAAAGTCGACACTACAAAAAACGAAGTCTAAAACGGCACTTTCACGGCGGCGTTTCACCAAAAGCGCCGGTAACACATTCTCAATACCGGCGTTTAGGAGGCCAAGCGCCGGGGATAAATTCAGTCTCAAGCACTGCCGGCGTTTATCATAAATCGCCGTGAAAGATGCACCTACGCCGGCGTTTCCTTTATAAAGCGCCGGTAAAGAGTCAACAATGCCGACGTTTATTCTCGGAAGCGCCGGTAAAGCTAAAAATCCCGAAAATAAAATTGTGTTTTTTTGGAAGCGCCGTATTAGATGTAAATAAGCGCCGGTTAAGAGTGAACAATACCGGCGATTTACTTAAAGCGCCGAGACAGAGTATCCAATACCGGTGGTTTATTTAAAGCGCCGGAAACGAGTAACCCATACCGGCGTTTAAAACAAAGCGCCGGTAAATAGTAACCAATACCGGCGCGTTGTTTTAGAAGCGCCGGGCAAGATAAAAAAAACCCTCCAACCTAGGAGTGGGCATCCCATCCCGATCCCGTCCAGTTCCAATTTTTTCGGGTCTTAATGGAATTGAATAATTTCATCCCGTCCCAATCTAGAATGGGATGGGATGAAGATTTTCAATCCCGCCAATCCCGAACTAATTTTTCACTCTGGTATTGATGAGTAATATTTTCTAGAATACGTCCCTCAACTTTCTGCCATTTAAACATTTAGAAATACTTGCTATGCAGATTTGGTAGCATATTTTTTGCAGTTACCTATTACATAATTACTACATGAATATTAAACTCTCTCGAAGTTCAATTTGTATCTGATTTTCTTTCTATTACATTCCTACTAGATCATCAGATGATGGAACATGTCGTATCTAGGATATTAGGAATACCAATGCCAGCCCTCGCATTTACATTCCAAAGCCTTCAGATGCTATCACTGGTTTGTTTCAAGTTTACATAGTGTGTTTTGGTTGGTTGGTTGGCTGGGGTTTTTGGAATTTGATAACTGAAATCTTAACTTAGAATTAACTGCAGGGAAGAGCAATGGTCCCTCAACTAGCACTACGCTCTCAACTAGCAATGTTCCCTCAACTAGTACTGATCCACCAAACCACCAAATATTGTGTTGTGCATATAATGCTAGTGGAACGGTTTTTGTCACTGGTAGCTCAGATACCTATGCAAGGGTAAAATTGAGTGTTATTCTTTGCGTAGTGTACATTATGTTTGTTTAAACTTGTTCTCTATACTTACCAAATATATTGTTCAAGATTGAAATGCATTGATGGATGCATATGAGTTTCTTCTTTAAGAACAAGCAATTTGCAGGTGTGGAATGCTTTGAAGTCTAACACAGATGAGTGCAAGCAACCAAATCATGAGATTGATTAAAGAAAATGAAATGCATATAATCAGAGCACGCTAATCTCGTCCCGTCTTGTCCCGTATCGATCCCGTATGAACAGGATGGGTTTATCCCGTCCCGTACCCACCCCTACTCCAACCCATCCGCTCAATGATGAGCATGGTGCGGTTGTTATGGCCTGTTCTGGATCTACTACTGGCCACTCAGTTGTTGTGCATGAATTGCAAGGAGTGGAAGCGGGGCTCAAGGCTGCTGAACTACATGCTATACGTTGCCTGGACTTAAGCACTGATTCTCAGGCTGTTTTTACTTTCCTCACAAAGACCACGACTGCACCCTGGAACCTGAGAAATCAATAGGGCAGCGGACCACCTTTTGGACATGGTCCAGGTAAATTTTTTTGAGAATTAAATGTATCATACTCATAACCATATGTTTATAGACATGCCAAAAATGACAATATTGATTCATTATACAAATCTCATAGACTAACATTTATGGAGGCATTCTTTGTGAAGTAAATATCGATTTTGTGGTTTCTTTTGCCATTGCCTCCAATTCGTGAATTACAGGGGTTACAGTTTACATTTGGACAATATTTTGAGTTTTCATTGCTCGAAAGTAGGCTAGTTATCATCACTATCGTTTCTGATATGTCTACAATTAAACTCTTCATTGACCGTGAAATGACATTAGTTTTGTTTCGGGTGGTTATTTGGCTTACACATTGAACATTATTGAACATTTATAGTGATTTCTATGCCGTCTTTATTGCAGGTACTGCTACTTTCACCATTGTTGACTCTCAGGTAGTTTATTGCATCATACTTTTCCATCATTGATTTTGAATTCATGATTTCCTAGCCTTTACCATTAGGTATATCTTCCTTAACTATTCGTTGATATTTTGCAGATCCCCATCACAGGACCTAATTCCATTGTTGGAAGGGCTGTTGTAGTCCATGCCGATCCCGATGATCTTGGAAAGGGTAATCTTTTCTTTTGATACTTGAATGTGTTCTTTTTGTTGAATGGAGATCCCAACTTACATATAAAGTAAATTCTTTAATGAACCTAAACATTGTTGCATTTGATTGGTTGATGTTTTCTGAACAATGGAACTCAAAATAAATGAAAAAGAATAATCATATCTAATTAGTTACTATCACTACTATAGATCACCTCTTTTTCTTACTTCTTCCTTAAAATTTTGCTCCATTCTCTCACCACCTAATGCTGCCATGATCGACCATTGCCAATGGTTCATGCCGCTACATCTCTATTTACTTGTGATTGAAAATTTGTGAATTAGGAACAGCCAAACAAAACATAGCTAGAATCTCTTTCTACAAGTGTACAACTAAACATTGTTACAATTGATTGGTTGATGTTTTCTGAACAATGGAACTCAAAAGAAATGAAATAGAATAATAATGTTTAATTAGTTACTACTACTACTATAGATCACCTCATTTTCTTATTTCTTCCTTAAAAAACTTGCTCCCTGCTCTCACCACCTAATGCTGCCATGGTTAACTATGGCCAATAGTTCATGCTGCCACATCTCTATTTCCTTCTGATTGAGAATTTGTGAATTAGTAACAGCCAATCCAAACATAGATAGAATCTCTTTCTACTAGTGTACAACATTCTGATATCAAACATCTCCTAAATAGGTTCTATCTATGAGTGTATTGTTCCAAGTGCCTGGCTTCTTATTAGTTCTGTTTCATGTTCCAGGGGGACATGAACTCAGCAAGACCACTGGAAATGCTGGAGCCAAACTTGCAAAGAATGCCTCCATAAATATCGATTTTGTGGATTCTTTGTGAAGTAAATATCGATTTTGTGGATTCTGTTTGAGCCAAACTTCTTCATTCATGTGACGTAAAATACGAAGACATCATTTTGTGATAGAAAATATACTATTTTTCTGTATTTAGTATCAGTGTATGTATCACAATTAGCATCATACTTTTGGAAACGTTTACTGCTTTTATCTTATGGGTGGACTGCAGAAGTGCTTGTATTGCATGGAGTTAACATCTTGACATGTTCATGTTTTCTTTTGGAGTTATATTATGTTGATAAAGTTCTGATGTTCTAGAGTTGTTCTAAGGCTTTCAACTTGTTTATGTTGCTTTAGGTTCAGATAACGAGCAAGGCTACTTGATTGTTGTCCAACTTGTCTTCAACTCTTCATTTACTAGCTAGTAGCTGCAGTGTTTCTCTTCTTGTAAGTTCTTCTCCTGTCCTTTTCGGCTTGTCGATTTGCCGTAAAATATTCTAGCAATATTACCTGCAAGTTTGCAACACGTAAATAATTGTCAGTCTTCAATACTACTTGCAAGTTGCAATTAAATTATATACATATTCTAGCAATGCTACCTGCAACCAATTTTTTTTTTAATCCATGTTTCTTTTCCTGTTTTTACATGTAAAGTTTTAGACCAAATGAGCGGAGATGACAAAATTTTGTTGTAGGGATTATTTTAGAAACTCATTCAAAGAAGAAAATCCAGACAATAAGGGTATTGCAGTGGTAATATACACAATCTCTACACTTAGTTTTACAAGTTGTTGTGTGTACATTTGATAATACTCTTTTTTATTTTATTCTAAATTGAATTAAAGGTTGCAAAGGAAGCTGGAGAGAAGTGGAAGTCTATGAGTGATGAGGTATGTAGATAAAGCTTATGTGTTTTAAGTTTATTAAGTTAATCGGTTTGGATTATGAAATAGGTGATTTACGCTTGTGGCATAACAGGAGAAGCAGCCTTATTTGGACATACATAAAGAGCTAAAGGCAGAGTATGAGGAGATTGTTGCGAAACTCAATGACAATGACAATGACAATGACAATGACAGGGAAGTAATTGATAATGAGAATGAACAAGGAGGAAAGGGTGACAAGGAACAGGGTGAAGAGTGATCACCAAAGCAACGTGGACTATGCTTGGAATGAAGTAAGAGGAAAACTTTTCGGTGCACTTGATGCTGTTCAACATGACAAAAGTTTAAGACATAGAATGGATGAATATGAAAAATACAAGGATGTATACGGATGCACTGCCTATGTTGCAGGTCTTAATATATGGTTGTTACCGTAGAAAATTATAGTGTCCTTTGAGTTTATTTGTTACTGAAGGAGATTTTAGTAGATGATATGAAATTAGAAAATTTACTGTCTGTTTTTTCCGTATCAATGACAGGTTTTTATTTTTATTTTTATTGATTTTTTTTTCCAGTATGTTAACATAATCGGCGCTTCCAAAGCGCCATTAAAATGCAGGTTTTTTTACCGATTTGTTAAGACAACCGGCGCTTTAAAAGCGTCGCAAAACATATTGGAAAATATTATTTTTACATAACCGGCGCTTTTAAAGCGCCATTAAAAGTTATAAATACGGCGTTTCTAGTCAAAAGGAAAATGTAATATCCATTTATTTAGCGGCGCTAATATAAGATTTGGCGGCGCTTTGAAAGCGCCGCAATTGGTCACTTTTAACCGGCGCTTTACAATAAGCGTCGTTAATCTTTTGGCGGCACGTACCTTTGCCGGCGCTTTTCGGCGCTTCTCATAATGCCGTTAATGCTCTAAACCGGCACATTGTTAACTTTACCGGCGCTTTTGAAAACGCCGCTTAAAACAAATTTGTTGTAGTGCGATCCATAAAAGCCAACCAGTTATCAGCAGCAGAACCAAGAACGTAACTGAAAAAGGAGGGTCACAAAATATAACAATATTAGTATCAACAACCCGCAAAGGGAAGATCATTTGAATAGCATCTATTAATAAATCACACTACCATAGTAATTCCAACATAACTTTCTTCTTGAGAGCAGAAAATGAAAAAAAAACTAAAAAATCGAATAATACAAAAATAGCACGGATCATTTGCACATAAGGCTAGGAGACAAAATGCATAAGTTGAAAAAGTAAGTGATCTCAAAGATAGAACAAATGACTTCTCCAGCTTGCATCTCAAAAACATTATGGGTGGAAACTTTATTTACACTTGCCACTCCGGTTTTCCATAGCCTTGACAACTTCAAATATGATAGTTGCCATCAGTGCACCCTTGAACAATGTCGATGCTTCAAATATAGTCAAGGTTCTACTTCTAACCTTTGCCGAATGAAGAAACTAATAGGTAATGGCATTCTGTCCACTTTGTTTCTTTATTTTTATTTTTATTTTTATTTTTATTTTTATTTTTATTTTTTATTTTTTATTTTTTATTTTTTATTTTTTTGGTAAAAAACATAAAGAAAACTTCTCAGTTTTTATCAAGACAAAATAGCAAGAAAACAATATAGACTCCCAAGTTTCACCTATCGGAATTTGTCTCAACTCAAATGACTGAATAAATTCAATTCAATGTGGCATTTTCTCCACACCTACCATGTCAATTTTCCATCTTCATCCAAAACCCTCCTAATATTGCACATCCACATATAAACCTTCTATTATCCAAAACTAAGCCCCCCAACATATATGTGTCTCCCGATCCTTCCAAGTGCTATAGATGTAGTCAACCTGGCCACAAATCCAACCATCCGCATATTGCTTTAAACACCCCTAATGAGTATACTGAAAAAAATATTTCAGAAGGTAATGGATGTTATCTATGAAGATGAATGCTTAAGAGGGGTTTTTCCTCTTGAAATAATGTAGGACGTCAACACTTTATACTTTACTCAAGGACGAGTTTTTTTTTCTAAGAACAACACCCTGATGTTGGATATCGTCATGCAAGCTTTTTATTTCTATGTTGAGTAGGTTTAGAAAGTATGTTGGGTGGTGGTGGTGGGGGGCGACCAGTTTATAAATAAGAAAATTACACCGGGAGGGGGTAGAATTTGGCCTTACTCCTAAAGCAAACAATAATAAATTTTTTACATATACTGTTTCCCAATCCGGATACAAGGAAAATCTTCCTTATCAAATCGGAGCAGGCCTCTAATGTTAGCAGGAGGAACAAACATTATTCAAGGATAGGGGTTAAAAAGGCCATTGGAAGCTTACTTTTCCACCACAGCATTAACTTCCCTATAAACATGCTCCACCTGCACATTTAAATCATGTGTTTATCAATCTTTCGCCAGCATGGGGCTAAAAATAGGGAATCCTAAGCTCCTCGTAAAACCATTTGCATACTAGATATGAGTCACTCTCTGCCATATTATTAGAATCAGCTCCAAGAAATGAATAGAAACCAGCCAAGAAGTCACCATCCCCATCTCAAAAAATCCCACCGCATGAGACCAACCATCCCTTAATGCTCTGCAACATTGAGGATCACCACATCTCAATTAGGCTTACACCAAGAGATCATCATAGGGGGAAGTTTAGAATAGCTTTAATTATCTGATAGATCAAGGTTTTGAATTATGTACTGAAACCTATGGTGGTTCATCTTCTTTGGAGCCAAAACACCATTTATTTCTCTGATCTAATTCTCTGCTCCAGTATAAAGTGTACATACTTCTACTTTATAGATGGAGTAGTATTAGGAATTTTAATTGTAAGTATCTCCATTTTCTAAGTTTAGTTGAATTAGGAAATTGGCTTCTCTTCATCTATAAAAGAGAGCATTCTCTTTGTAATGCTCTTCGTAATTGAATTAGCTTTTGGTTAATAACATTTATAATTCCATTTCTCCTCCACTTTAGTTTCTTTCCGTTCTTGCTTGTAAATTCAAACTTCTTCTCTACTTCCCCTTTCATCTTCTCTCCTCCAGTTGCATCCAATTACATTGTTGTCACATTAACATCGCAATTGTTGTCACATTAACATCGCAACAAAAAGAGCTTCAAGAGTACAAAATTTTCTTATTACAGTAGCTATTTATTCTTTGGAGAGACAGTGTTAAAATTAAAAAGAAAAAATAGTGATATGTAGATATATAAAGATAGCCAAGGGCTAGGATTGAGAGTTAGAAAGTTAGTAAGGGTCAAGATTTGTACTCACATATTGACATAACTGTAAACAAAGTCTATCTAAAAGGACAAAAGAAAAGGTACAAGGAAAATTAAAATCTATGTGGAAAAACATATATGTACATGTGGCAGAGAAACTTTTTGTATATTTTAGATATATAAACTTAAATTACAATAACGTTTATTTAATTGTCTGATTTCGATAAACTTGGTATTGTTGAAATGCAATTTGAAGATCTTTCAAATGAGACCAATGATCAATGCAAAAGGTTCAAATTTCAACTGAAGACTTTATTTTTCAAGGGATTAAATTTGATCGAGTTTGACTAAATGTTATAATGTTATAAAGTTTGACTGAGTTTGGCACGCCCTGAAACCTTTTAGCTTGCACATTAAAATACGATCTTTCACTCAAGATGTACTTAGAATTTAATTAATCTTAGATAAAATCGATGGAGAGACGTGGAGACATAAATAATTACATTAAAAAGAAAAGATACTATGGAGTGCCCGTAGGCACGGGTAATACGCTAGTATATATAAAATACTAGTTTGGGAAAAAAACAAGTTGGTAGGACTCCATATTGAGAATTTCATTCAAATTAAATTCTAAAAATCCATAAAAAGTCACGAAACTTCAAATTTAAGAAAAGTGGAAAGAATATTTTCCCTTTATTTTGAACATTGAGCTCATAATCATGTTTGAGCAATAATAGCTTGCAAGCAGCTTGACTATTATAACAAAATGGAGAAACTATGACAAAGGATATTCGCAAAGACGTGACAAATCTTTACAAACAAAAACAGTATTGCAACTAAATTTTCTAGTCTTACATAGTCAGAAATCTTACCAAGGGTCAAACCTTGCTGTCAAGAATTGCTGCCAAAGCTCATTCTCTAGTTCTTCATTGCTACAGTCAATTGGTTTCCGTTGATGGGGAGTCTTTGTGTATGTTCTTGGCCAAGGTTTACTTGGTGGTTTATAACTTTCCAATAGCTGAAAATTTTGGAAAGTAAAATTATCTTCTACATGAAACCAACTCTACAATAGATGTATTTCATGCCATTTAAGAATAAATAAACATCTTATACAATTTCAGGCATACCAATTATGTTTAGTAATTTAGTTTAGTCATCATCATCATCATCATCAAAGCCCATTTCCGAGACTCTTGGGGTCGGCTACAAGAACATTTGCTTGATAGTACTTGTGCATTGTCTTGTTTGAGCCCAGAACATATCAATCTTCGCCATCGCATTGCAAAAAAGGCCAAAAAAATCAAAACTAGATTGGATGAGATTTCAGAAGAAAGATCAAAACTTCATTTGACTCCAGGTGTTATGCAAACTGGACTTCAATTTGTTACACAATTTGTTTTTTCTCTGTCTTCTCCGTTACACAATTTGTTTTTTCTTGAAACTTTCTTCACAATTAACGACAACAATATCTTTTTATCCTCCATTTTTCCATTGGATATGGAATCCATTTCACACGTTATGCGTATTTTCTTGTTTAGTTAGAAAATCGATTAGTTGTGAGATTGGTTTTTTCACTGCTCATGGAAATCCAACTCCAACGAGGGGCTTTGGAATCAAAATTCATAGAAATTGTTTCAATTTTTATGTTTTCTATGCAACCAAACAGACCCTAAACTTTCATTCACTCTCACGCCTATTTCTCTTCTTCTCCTCCCAAACACACAACACACGCAGAGTGTTTGTCAACTCTACAGACACTGAATCGCAAGTAAAAAATACAATTATTTCCCCCCCCCCCCCCCCCCAACTTCCTTTTTCGCCTCTACTTCTCTCCTAATTCCTTCCTCGATTCATAACGCAGTGTTTATAAACTCCATAAACACTGAACTGCATAGAAAAAGAAAATGGCGGGTAAACTTCATATCTTTTAAGAAACCGAATAATTCACGACTTTTTCCTGTTTCAAATAATTGGTTTCTTGCGTTTTTTAATTTTTTTAACTGAAAGCAATATTTGAAATATCGTTTAATACTCGAATTATTAGTCTTCCAAATATTTTTCTGTATGTTGAATTGCTAACTATTGTCGTAGCCTAAGGACCTTTGTGTCAAGTCCTGAATAAAATCAGCAATATGTAAATTGTGGCTGAAAGTTAGCCCGCGAGATTCACACAAATAAAACTAGAACTCTTTTAATTGTAATAGTAATCTATTTAGGATGATACTACATCTTTATATGAAATTACTTATAGAATACTACATCTTTATATGAAATTACTTATAGAATTTTGTTCCCACCAATCTCATATTATTACTGCATCTGATTGTATAATTTTTACTGAAGCCCCTTCAATTAGTTGTTGACTGACTTTGCAGGAAAACCAAAGAGGTTCAGTTCTTCTCTAAGTTTTCATAAACCATAACAAGTCTCTAAGCCTTCCATTGTGCCTGGCCAACCTCACCTTCGCTACCAGAACGATACTCATAAGAGCAGTAAGTCATCGTTTTGCTCTTTTTGCTTCACTTTGTATTAATGTTGCTTTCTCACTGTCAGAATATATTAGGATCTTTACCTAAAACGATACAAAAACACCTTCAGCTTGAAATGCATTCAAGTTAGGATCTTTACCTAATCCAGGATGATCTCTTAGTTTTCATTGTAAATTAACGATCTTATTAAATGTAAAAAAAATTGTTTGAGCTAAAATTTTCAGAAAAATTACATACTAATACTAGAAACAACGTACCAAAGTTTCAGCCCATTTGGACATCATTTCTCGAGACATGTATTTACGTTTTTTGCCACTAAATATCTAATTTTTGAAAGGCAAGCAGGCCACTAAATATCTTGATAAACAATATTTGTGTATTTGAAGACCACCCTTTCAGGTGGTCTCGGACAATGAGTGGTAGCCAGCTAAGGGGCTGACTTGTGTCGCGCACAAGGTAGACACTCGCTCGTTTTGTGATATTAATTTAGAAATCTCCAATTAGCATGGATCTCGAGGCACATATGTCAAAATAAATTGAAACTTTGACACATTATTTCTGTTGTTGGTTAATAATTTTTCTAAAAATTTCAGCTCAAATGATATAGTATTTATTTAGTAATGTGTATGAAGGATCATTAATTTACAATGAAAACAAATGGAGCTCTCCTGAGCTAGTAACAACCAGTTTTTGATACTAACATGCCAATGGTGTTATGGTCGAGTGGTTAGGGCTGTGCGGGTTTATCCCCACGTCCTAGGTTCGAGACTCGCCGGCGACATGATTACTTTCTTATGGTGTTGACCTGTAGGTCGCACCTTATTGATACCAAAATAACGTCACTTCCAATCTCCAAACCAAATCCTCACATCCATGCAATTTTAATAATTTTGCAGGGAGAAATCTGATTTAGGGCAAATTAACTTACCAGACTACTATAAAGACTTAAAGAGGCTTAGCTTCCAAGGAGTAAATTTTTTTTCAAAACTTTTCCTAAATTTCCTAGACTTCATATAATGTGTAAGGTTTGTATGTGACCTTTTTGTTTCTCTCTAGATGCACTAGTATCTTCAACACATTACGTGTGCACATATTTGTGCATTTTGTCAACACGTGCCTGATTTTGATCTTAAAAAAAGATTGTAGTGAAATCACTTTTTTTATTTATTTGCAAAATCTATGAATTGTGCACAAACCATAATGTCATGAATTTCATTTTGTTTTTCTCTTAACCCAAAGTAATTATAGTAATTTACATAATTTAAAGAATGTTACTGCAATTATTTTATTTATTGATGGATTTTTTGTAATAAAGAAAAAAAAGAGATAAGTCTAGGCACCTATTTTTTGGTCATGTCTGGCTGCTTTTACAAATTTACCTAATTCTCTTTAAAACACAACTACAAACATAAAGATCTTCATTTTCTGTTGATTAGCAATATTAATTGGTGCAATTTTCATTTTTCATGTACAAATGGTACAGTGAATAATTGAATTTAGGTTATCACCTATTTTTGTTGGAGTAAAATTAGATCTAGCTTGAATGTGCAAGAACGTATAGTGAAACTAGGGACTGCATTACAAATAGTCATTAATTTGAGTCAGTTGCCCAATGAGTCATCATTCTTTGTTATTTAGTGTCAAGATTCATTAGGAAAAAAAATTTAAGCTATGCTTTGGGAGGGTTAACCAACATTCATTGCGCAAATTGTCTACATAGCTAGCAAAGCCCTTTAGAAAATGATAATGGTTAGTGGATAGTCATTTCTCATTATTATTCTCTTCTTTGTTAATCTCCCAGATGGCAGATGCAGTTATTGGGTTGCTTGCTAAGAACCTCAACTCCCTTATCCAGAGGGAATTTGGATTAATCTGGGGCATTGAGGAAGACATACAAAAGCTTGCTAGCTCGCTCTCAACTATCCAAGCAGTCCTCCAGGATGCTGAAATGAGAGAGTTTGCTGAAAAATCAATTGCAAATTGGTTGGCAAAGCTGAAAGATACGGCCTATGATGTTGATGATGTCTTGGATGAGTGGCTCACTTATGCTCCAGATAGTATTTGTGCATTGTCTTGTTTAAGCCCAAATCATATCAAACTTCGCCATCGCATAGCCAAAAAAGCCAAAAAAATCATAACTAGACTGGATGAGATTGCAGGAGAAAGAGCAAAACTTCATTTGAATTCAGGTGTTGTGCAAACTGGACGTCAGTTTTATGAGAGCAGAGAAACTTGCTCCACTTTAACCGAAGATGTTGTTTATGGGAGAGATGTGGACAAAGAAAAGATTATAAATGTGTTGCTTAAGAATGTGAATCATGGAGAAAACCTTTCCATTCTTCCCATAGTTGGCATAGGCGGACTAGGAAAGACTACACTAACTCAATTTGTCTACAATGACGAGAGAGTAGTTGAGCATTTCGACATCACGATTTGGATTTGCGTCTCTGAGGATTTCGAGGTGAAGAGGCTAATCAAAATGATGCTGGAATCTTTAATGAAACAAGCATGTAAGCTGAAAGATTTGGATCCTCTACAAAAAGAACTTCGAGAAAAACTGAGCGGGAAGAGGTTTTTACTAGTGTTGGATGATGTATGGAACGAGGATTTAGAGAAGTGGCGAACGCTGAAATCTTTACTTACATGTGGAGCTACAGGAAGTTCGATCCTCGTGACCACTCGCCTAGAAACAGTAGCATCCATTGTGGGAACCATGTCGCCACACTGTTTAACATTTCTATCGGAGGAGCACTGCTGGTACTTGTTCAAAGGACGTGCTTTCGGTGTGGGGAACGAAGAAGAGAGTGCAGACTTGGTAGAGATTGGAAAGCAAATTGTAAAGAAATGTGGTGGTGTACCTTTGGCCGCAAAATCTCTTGGAGGGTTGTTGTTCTCTACTAGAGAAGTAAACGATTGGTTGCAAGTGAAAGACAACGACATTTGGGAACTCCCACAAGCAGCTGAAAATGGAATTTTGCCTTCTTTGAGATTGAGTTATAAGTATTTGCCCTCAAGTATCAAGCAATGCTTTGCTTTTTGTTCGATATATCCAAAAGATTATAAAATGGATAAACAAGAATTAATTCGATTGTGGATGGCGAATGGCTTTGTGCAATCTCATGGGACGATGGAGTTGGAAGATGTTGGAAATCAGGTATTCACTGAGTTGTTGCGGAGGTCTTTCTTCCAAGACACTGAGACAAATGAATTTGGTGACATCCAAACCTGTAAGATACATGACCTAATGCATGATCTTGCGTGTTTGGTTTCGGCAAATGAATGTTGTGTTGTGGAGGTTGGGAAGGAAGATGAGCTTCATAAAGGCACCAGACATGGATCATTGTTGGTCGATTCAAGTGTAGCAGCAAAATCGTTTACAGTAGGAAAACAATATAATCTAGTGCTACGTACGCAACTTTGCCTAAGTCGGGACCGATATAACCTTGAGTCTACTCCTATAAATTTGAAAAAACTTGATTGCCTACGAGCACTAGATTTGAGTAGGTCTAATACTAAATCAGTTCCAACTTCAGTTGGGAGGATGATACATCTGAGGTACCTAAACCTTTATGGAACGCCAATCAAATTCTTACCTGAAAGCATTTGCAATTTGAGGAATTTGCAATCGTTGATACTTACAGGCTGTTGGCAGCTCAAGAAGTTGCCAAAACACATGAGGAAAATGAGTAGCCTTAGGCATCTAGACATTTGGGGATGTTACAAGTTAACAGAAATGCCAATCGGAATGGGGCAATTGAATCAACTCCATACATTGAGCCTCTTTGTGGTGGGTATTGAGAAGGGGAGACATATTACAGAACTGAAGGGGCTGAGTCACCTTGGTGGAGAGATAGAAATAAAAGGACTTGAGCACGTGAGAAATGTTGAAGAGGCCAAAGAAGCCAATTTGTTAACGAAGCGAACTATCACCTCCTTAGCTTTGTCATGGAAGACAAGTGACGTAGATTCATCATCAGGAGGTGGTGTAGCTGCAGATGCAGAATTGCAAGAAAAAGTGTTGGAGGAAGGGCTGGAGCCACACCCAAATTTGAAGGCATTGGAGATATGTGGGTTCAAAGGTGTCGTCCTACCTAGTTGGATGGGAGAGTTGCAGAATCTGGTCAGAGTCGAACTTGAAGAATGCAAGAGTTGTGTATGTCTGCCTCCACTTGGGAAACTACCCCTCCTTAAGGTCCTAATTATACAGGAAATGGATTCTGTAAAATGCATGGGAGATGATTTTTATGGCGAGGGAGTTGTCGTTGGAGGACGAGGAGGAAGTGCTACTACTACCTGCTGGTTTCCTTCACTACACGAACTTGAGATCTACCGTATGCTTAATCTGGAGGAATGGGCGTCGCCGGCATCATCATCATCATCATCATCAGAAGAAGAAAACCATGGAAAAAGAACACAAGTATTCCCTTTCCTTAAAGAGTTGACCATTCAGTATTGCCCCAAGTTGAAAGCAATTCCTTGCTTACCTCGTGTGCAAAAGATCAAACTGCAGGCTTGCAATGAAATGATACTGAGATCCATCCCCAACCTTGGTCCTCGCAGTCTTCGTACACTTGAGATTGACGAGTTCGAGGATATGACACATTTACCAGAAGGGACATTCACAGATACTTCTTCTTCTGCTCTCCAATCTTTGGAAATCTCATTTTGCTACAATCTGAAGAGTGTAAGTGGGGAAATACAGAATCTCACATCCCTAACATCATTGAAGATTTCATATTGTTACGAGCTGGATTCTCTATCAGAGCTGGAGGGACTTCTAGGGAAACTCACCTCTCTTACACAATTAAGCATCGAAGAATGTCCGAGTTTAGAGCGTTTGCCAGTAATGGGGATCCAAGGCTTCAACAACTCTCTCGAAGAATTGAAGATTCAGAACTGTGACAAGCTAGCTTCTGTGTCTGAAGGGCTTCAATACCTAACCTCTCTCCAGATATTAAATATTTCCCTTCAAGACCTAACACTTTATTGGTTGCCCAAGTTGAGAGCTCTGCCAGAGGGGATGCAACACCTTACTATGCTCAAATCTTTGGAGATATCTTCGTGCAAGAATCTGAGTATGCTTCCAGAGTGGCTCCAACACCTCACCTCTCTTCAATCTCTGGAGATTCGGTACTGTGACAAGCTAGCATCTGTGTCTGAAGGGCTTCAATACCTAACCTCTCTCCAGATATTAAATATTGGATACTGTCCAAATTTGGAATTGATGTCAAGGGATGATCAGGAGGAGGATGGTTTTCAGCACCTCATTTCCCTTCAAAGTTTAACACTTCGGGATTTGCCCAAGTTGAGAGCTCTGCCAGAGGGGATGCAACACCTTACTATGCTCAAATCTCTGGGGATATATTCGTGCAAGAATCTGAGAGTGCTTCCAGAGTGGCTCCAACACCTCACCTCTCTTCAATCTCTGAAGATTGTGTATTGCCATCCTGATCTACACAAACGGTGCGAGATGGACAAGGGTGACGACTGGCACCTCATCTCCCACATTCCAGACATCCGCATTATCCGGTAGCTCGAGGAAATTATTCTTCTTTCCATCTTTGTTGTAAGTACAATCAATTCATTTTATTTGTATTATATATGTGATTTCTGTGCCTCCATTTTCTTTGAGTGGAGTACTGTGGATTTTTTTTATTATTTTTTTTTTTTTTCTTCTTTGAGTGGAGTACCAATAACCAGCTAGAATTGCGAGCTGACTTCCACCTTTCTTTCTTCATGCATGTATGCAAACTTGATTCACTCTCTTATACTTCATATCTAACTTTCAGTCTTCTCTCAAATTGTTCAGCTAAAATTTATCAAGAAAAACTAGTAGTCAATCATGTTAAAATCATTAAACGTCTAAAATTGATGGAGAAATACTCACATGCATCTATGATTTGATAATTGTACGTGATTTTGAGCTACAACATGTATCTATCATTAAACTTCAAAATTTTTGATGGAGTAAAACTCACATCTATCTATAATTTGACTCCTGGCCAAAATTATACATGAATTTCTATTCTACTTATATCTTTTACGGATGAAATTAATCTTTGGGGTTTGTTTTGATTATAATCTTACATTGCTTGCTTGCTTTAGGTGAAACAGAATCAAATTGCCGTGAAGGGGTTCCAACACTCCCATCAAGTGTTTGGCAATGAAGTTCTTGATCTCTCTAGGTGGTAGCCAGGGCATTGCAATCTGTGAAAAGAGATCACCGAGTCCTCCTTGTGTTTCTAGGGGTTTCAACTCTCTTTGCTAAGGATCATTGGAGATGTGGCGCGAACCTGCAGAAAGCACACAGGAGCACCACCAGTAAACTAGCTACGACAATTGAGGAGGTGTTGCAAAGTAGTGCAAGACATGTAGAAAAGTTATAATGTTTCGGCCCATGTTGCAGCCTGCAGATCTTTTAGTGCTTTGGATTTCAAAGGAAAATGTGAAAGAATTGTAGCAATCTGCATCTTGTCCTAACAGAACAGCCATAACCAATTTTAGGGATTAAGCTTTTGTAATATTTTTTGCTTTTTTTTTTTTTTTTTTTTTTGAAAATAGAATGATAAATTCAAGTTGGATGTTTTGGTGAGATTTAGGCTCCGCTTGGTACACTGTAAAATAATTCATTTTGCAAATTGATGCATATGCATTACTTTGCATTGCATTAGTTTGTAATGCATTACTTTACGGACGCTTGGTGTTGATGATGGTAGTAGTTGTAATTGTGGCATGGACATGGTGGTTGTGATTGTGATTGTGGTGATAGTGATTGCGAATGTGGACAATGATGGTGATGGTGGTGGTGGTGGTGGCGGCAATGGCGGTGGCAGTTAAAATGGTAGTGGTTGTGCCGCCGATTGTAGTGGTGGTGATGGTGGTGGCAACGGTGATAGTTGTGGTGGCTATGGTGGTTTTGGCGGTGGTAGTGGTCGTGGTGGAGGCGGTGGCGGCGGCTGCGGTGATTATGCTATGGTAGTGGTAGTGGTGGAGGTGGATGCGGTGGTGATTGTTATGGAGGTGCGGTGGTGGTTGTGATAGTTATGGTATGGTGGCCATGGTAGTGGCAGGGATGGTAGTTGTGAAAGTGATGATTATTGGTGTGTTTATGAAAGAGTTGAAAATACTCAAAAAGATTATGAGAGTTTTGAAAAGTAATGTGGGAGATTTTTTCCTGTAAAGTTTTGCAAAATTTTATAATTAGGAGATGCAAAGGTCTTGAATTCAAATTTCAATAACCGTTTTCCGTAAAGCCAACCAAGCACTAAATTTATGTAACCGCCGTAAACTTTTGCATTATACATTACATTATTTTACCGTGTACCAAGCAGAGCCTTAAGCATTTGCTAAAAACATAAAATTAACAATGATAGCAATTGGAACCAATTCTACCAAACTTTTAATGTTATTCTTCAACACCAATCCGCAAATAACATCACTTCCAATTTCCAAACCATATCCTGTCATCCTCTAAATTTGAGTCAATAATTTCTTTGAGCACAACTTCTTGGCCCCATCATCAGTTGGGCGTGAGGCAATTTTAATATTTTCGAGGAGAGGATTTTGTACTTTTGGACAAATTAACTAAAAAAAATTAGGGGAAAAGAAAATAGATATCGTGTTTCCAATAAGGATGGCAGTGGGGCGGATTTTCACGAATATCTACCCCGCCCGTTTCTTTTGGGGCCGTTTTGGATGTGCCTAAACGAATTTCGGGGCGGATATGGATATCCAAACAACATCCATCAAATTTTCGGGGCGGATACGGATTTGTACAGGTCCGGCCCACGGATATCCGTTTAAGTATAAACTTACAGAAATACCCTTACCTTTAAAAAGAAAAAAAAAAAAAACCCTACCCGTCTCGTCACTTCTTACTCTGCCTCTCACATCTCTCTCTCAGTTCTCTTCAGTTATGCAAGAGATCTCTCTTTACTCCTCACTTCTTTTTCAATTCTGCAAGAGATCCAAGATCAAGTTGGAACTTGGAAGATGTTAAATAAGGGTTTATGATTGAGGGAGAGGGATAGGGAAAAGGATCGGAATCGGTCATCTCCGCTTCTCAGGGAGAGATAGAGGGATTACAACCGTTGTTTAAGCCCTAGCCCTCCTCATATCGAGATCGATGCCATTTTCCTCGTCTTTTCAAGCGTTCTCGTAGGGATGATGGAGGTTATGATCGTCGCCGCAGACTCGCAATGGATTTGGCCCTGATGATAGAAGGTAAGCTTGTTAGAATAGATCGCTCTTGTTGTGCATGAGTTGGGCGTGAAGAATTTTTCTTGTTGTTTCATGATTTCTCGTTGCTACTCCATCTCCTTCTCTCATGTTTCATAGTTCTCAGTGTGCATCCATTCCACAAATCTATCTTTTTCATGTACTGGGTGAAACCAATGGATTTGGAAACCCTAATGGAGTCTGTTGAGAAGAATAAATTTTTTTTAACGAACATTTGGAGAAGGGCGGATATCCGTCAACCCGGCCGGAGCGGGGATGGTTTTTGAAATGTTGTATAAACGGATATTTGAGGCATATTTGGGGATCCGCTATCCCTGGCGGGGCGGGGATGGATTTGCCTAAATCCGCCCCAATCCGCCCCGTAGGGCAGATTTGGGGATTTGCCCCGTTGGAAAAAAACTTTTGTGGGTTATTTGAGTTTCATGAAAGGATAAATTAGACATTGTCTAAAAAAAATGTTTGCTTGGAAAATCTAAAAAGTTGTTGCTCATTGTGTGAGTGAAGGTGCTCTGATGTGCTCCCATGTTGTGATTGTGGATGAATTAAAGATGGAAGAAGAAGAAGAAGATTGAGGAGTCAGTGGTTTTAAGTAGAGAGGACATTTATATATAACAATGGTTTTAAGTAGAGAGGACATTTATATATAACAACAGGGGGCCGACGCTAATGGTGTTATGGTCTAGTGGTTAGAGCTAAGGATTGTGATTTTGTTTTTCGTGTTAAGTTTGGTTTCCTGATTTTAAGAAATATTTCGATATGTAAAGAAAAAATGTAAGAATTTCGAGATTAAATGAAATATATATAATGAATTTCGCGAGTATATGAAATATGCGAAAAAAAAATTAAGATGAAATTAAATAAATCTATTAAACACATTAAATGAAGCCTAATACCAAAAAATGAAACAAACATAAAATCAATATATAATTATGAAATAAGGGAGTGACTTTAAAAATCAATATATAAGCCAAAGAAATGATAATAAGAAAATTTGGGGGTGGTTTCAAAAATTAATAAATAATTAAAAAATGATAATTAGAAAAGAAAAAAAACAACGAAAAAACTCTCGAAAAAATGTAATTTTTGTATTTTCACGAAATTTACGAAAAAACCTCGAAATTTTTCAAAAAACCCTAAAAAAATGTTATTATTTTTTTGCAATTTTTCTTTTCGTAATTTTAAAAAATTGAAATTACCGCTGAAATTTAGCGTAATTTTGTGAAATCACATTCCTTGGTTAGAGCTTTGTGGTTTGTCCCCCACCTCCTAGATTCGAGTACCACCGGCATGGTTACTTCTTATGGTTTATTGACCTAGTACGTAGGATCCTTGAAAACCTAGCTCGCCTTCCAAACAAAAAAAAAAAAACAAACAAACAAGAGGACCCATGTTAGGTAGTTATTTCTCTTAATTTGATTGTATACATCCTATAGTAACCTAAGTTCAAGCCTTTTAACATCTAAGCCTTCCAAACAGGAAAAAAAATAATAAAAAAAAATCAGCAACCATCACACTTCAACAACCTGAGTTCTAAGTACAAGACTGACTATTTTGTCAATGCATTTTACTATTCGATAGTATTTATCAAGTTTAGGAGTTAAGAGTTGGAGTTCAAGTTCATGTTACTACCAGAGGAAATGGATGAACAAGCTAGAGTAGAGTGTAGCAGTCTTTTATGCTATAGTTTGTTGCAAGTGTTGGTAAACCATTTAGTTTAGCAATGTAAATTGAAGGAACTCAATCTAGACATCACTGTGATTCTGTTGTCAAAATTTTTTTTTCAGTGTAGCAAAACAGTTTTTGGCATGACGAAGAAAAGTGAGAAGTTGTCAAGTTTCTTAAAACAATGAATTCTAATACGTTTTTCCTATTTAGTCAGAAGCTTAGATAGTTTACTTAGAAGGACATAGTCAGAGCATGAAGGTAACGTTGGTTAGTGAAACAGTTAATTGGCGAGGTGGTACAATATTTTTGCGTAAAGATGAGTTGCAGATCCCTGCTCCATGGAGCAAATGATCTGCATTCTGGGATTTGGTTGCCAAATTATGGAATTATTATGAATTTAGCCTAAACTTGTTACACCTGTGCAAAAAAATATAAAACATTTTTATTTCTCTAACACAATCTCACTAGAAAAAATATGAAGATTTTAGAACCATTCAATAGTAATAAACTTAGCTAATAATAATAATAATAAGATTTTAGAACCATTTTTTATTCGAATGATGAAATTTAGCTAATAAACTTTATTTTGATCTTGTTATAGCAAAAAACATATTATCAAGCTTATCCAACTCATCACGGGCCAAGATTTCAGCATCGGTTTGGTACCATCATATCAGCCCAATTGCGAGTTTGTGTCCTCCACATCGAGCTATACCATTTGAATGCCTTACTGTTTCTCCGCATTCTTTTAGGAATCGATTGAGATGGGCTCTAGGATCTCCATTTCCGGTGAATATGGTAAAAAGTCCGGTAATTGATATCCTTCTGGGAAAGGTACAGTCCTCAACCACAACGGGCAAGAATAGGTCCGTAGTATGTGATCTGCATGCGAGTCTTCTTTATGCTCTTCATCTTCCTCGAGCCACGACTCTGAAATGCAAGCTCAAGTGGGACCCAAGAAGGACTACCTAGCGGCGTTATGTCATCTATATCGAACCTTACATCTTCACTTTTGGATATAGTGATCGCTTGAATGACATTTACAGCCGACTTGTCTTTACAGTTGCCCTCATCTTTAACAAATAAACGCTTACGAGCATTGTATTCCTGTGGTTTGACCCAGATTGAATCTACTTGGAAGATGTAAAACTCGGCCAGGAAGAGTTCGCAATTTATTCCCAATCCGGGATGCTTCTTCGCTGGATCCGAATGTACCACTGAAGTGGCTCTCCATCTAGAGACAGCGGTTACCCCACCACCAAATTTACACCCCGGATTTACATTGTCCTCTAAGATTTATGAAGAAAAAACTAGTAGTCAATCATGTTAAAATCATTAAAAGTCTAAAATTGATGGAGAAATACTCACATGCATCTATGATTTGATCCCCCGTGATAATTGTACGTGATTTTGAGCTACAACATGTATCTATCATTAAACTTCAAAATTTTTGATGGAGTAATACTCACATCTATAATTTGACTCCTGCCTAAAATTATACATGAATTTCTATTCTACTTATATCTTTTACGGATGAAATTAATCTTTGGGGTTTGTTTTGATTATAATCTTACATTGCTTGCTTGCTTTAGGTGAAACAGAATCAAATTGCCGTGAAGGGGTTCCAACACTCTCATCAAGTGTTCGGCAATGAAGTTCTTGATCTCTCTAGGTGGTAGCCAGGGCATTGCAATCTGTGAAAAGAGATCACCGAGTCCTCCTTGTGTTTCTAGGGGTTTCAACTCTCTTTGCTAAGGATCATTGGAGACGTGGCGCGAACCTGCAGAAAGCACACAGGAGCACCACCAGTAAACTAGCTACGACAACTGAGGAGGTGTTGCAAAGTAGTGCAAGACATGTAAAAAAGTTATAATCTTTTAGTGATTTGGCCCTGATGACAGAAGGTAAGCTTGTTAGAAGAGATCGCTCTTATTGTGCATGAGTTGGGCGTGAAGAAATTTTCTTGCTGTGTCATGATTTCTCGTTGCTACTCCATCTCCTTCTCTCATGTTTCATCGATTTCAGTGTGCATCCATTCCACAAATCTATCTTTTTCATGTACTAGGTGAAACCAATGGATTTGGAAACCCTAATGGAGTCTGTTGAGAAGAATAAATTTTTTTTAATGGACATTTGGGGAAGGGCGGATATCCGTCAACCCGGCCGGAGCGGGGATGGTTTTTGAAATGTTGTATAAACGGATATTCGAGGCAGATTTGGGGATCTGCTATCCCCAGTGGGGCGGGGATGGATTTGCCTAAATTCGCCTCAATCCACCCCGTTGTCATCCCTAATTTCCAAGGTTTCAAAAGTTTTCCAAAACTTTCCTAAATTTCCTAGAATTCAATACTATGCAAAGTTTGTACGTGACTTCTTTTTTTATTTCTACATGCGTGTTTGAGATTATGTTCATTCAATCCCAAAACCCACCCCGGCAACTAATAAGAAAATAAATAAATAAAAGTAATATATTTTTAGGCCTTACTTTTGAAATCTCTCACATGATCCCTTCAGCCATCAGCACCCCCAATAACGTCACGGGTGGCCACCAGCAACTACCACCCTTGATTCAACCCACTACCACCAATCACCGACAGTCGCCACCCCACCCAATCCCTTATGAAGTTAGGTCCACAACAACAAACCATGCCACCCCCATAGACACCAATAGAAACACAAAGACTTGTTTGGTTGTGAAGAGATTATGTCTAGCAAATAATTCTTGGGTTGGGCAAATTTTCTTCAAAAAAAAAATATTGTTTGGAAAAAAAAATTTTGTGGGTTATTAGAGTTTCATGAAAGGATAAATTAGACATTGTCTAAAAAAAATGTTTGCTTGGAAAATCTAAAAAGTTGTTGCTCACTGTGTGAGTGAAGGTGCTCTGATGTGCTCCCATGTTGTAATTGTGGATGAAGCAGAAATGGAAGAAGAAGAAGATTGAGGAGTCAGTGGTTTTAAGTAGAGAGGACATTTATATATAATAACGGGGGCCAACGTTAATGGTGTTACTGTCTAGTGGTTAGAGCTAAGGGTTGTGATTTCGTTTTTCGTGTTAAGTTTGGTTTTCTAATTTTAAGAAATATTTTGAGAAATATTTCGATATGTAAAGAAAAAATGTAAGAATTTCGAGATTAAATGAAATATATATAATGAATTTCACGAGTATATGAAATATGCGAAAAAATTAAGATGAAATTAAATAAATCTATTAAACACATTAAATGAAGCCTAATACCAAGAAATGAAACAAATATAAAATCAATATATAATTATGAAATAAGGGAGTGACTTTAAAAATCAATATATAAGCCAAAGAAATGATAATAAGAAAATTAGGGGGTGGTTTCAAAAATCAATAAATAATTAAAAAATGATAATTAGAAAAGAAAAAAACAACAAAAAATTACAAAAAAAACTCGAAAAAATGTAATTTTTGGTAGTTGATTTTTGTATTTTCACGAAATTTACGAAAAAACCTCAAAATTTTTCAAAAAACCCTCGAAAAAATGTTATTATTTTTTTTTGCAGTTTTTCTTTTCGTAATTTTAAAAAATTGAAATTATCGCTGAAATTTAGCATAATTTTGTGAAATCACATCCCTTGGTTAGAGCTGTGTGGGTTTGTCCCCCACCTCTTAGGTTCGAATACCACCGGCATGGTTACTTCTTATGGTTTATTGACCTAGTACGTGGGATCCTTGAAAACCCAGCTCGCTGTCACGGACTAGTAATCCGTGCGGCACTAGCTATCCAACTCACTAGTAAGCCTATGAGTAATTACTTTGACGGGCACAAATATTAACTTGAGAATGCACAATATCAATCTGTAGACAATATAACAATGCACAATAGTCAGTAAAAGCTCTCATTCACATTCAATAGATTACAAAGGGGAGGAACGTTCGGAAGGACGTTGCTCAAGACTAGTTCGATGCTATCGATCGATGAAAATACAAGTTTGAAGTTGAAAAGCAATGCAAAGAAAACAATAAAAATGCTAGCGGTACAGTCTGGCCCGACAATGCAATGGAGGCAACACGTCCTCACAGTCAAGAGCTCAAACCTTCCCCCTATAATATAGATGCTAAGCATTTGGGCACTTTTCAAAAGGGAACATTGAGTTTTGAGACCATTAGGAAAGTCTTGAAAGGCCTCTGAACCTTGGTTTCCCTAACCAATGGTACTAGTCCTGACACTCTCCCACACTCAATTCGCTGACGCCCTCGCAGCGAACTTTTCCAAGTACTCTTCCAACTTTGAGAGGTATGGCAGCAGGTGCTCGACTGGCTCCCAACTGATCTCTGAAGGAGGTTCATCCTGCCACTTGACCAAATACTCTCTATCCGGACCTGTGTTGTTGATGAGGCGGTCAGCTAAGATTTCTTCCACTTCTCGATCTGGCTTAGTAGGATGCTTAGGCAATGCTCGGGTAGATACATTTCTTGTGGGATCAGCGGCATCTGCATGGTAAGACTTCAAGTTACTTGCATGGAAGACAGGATGGGTGAAACGGAGCCAATGTGGTAACGTGACGCGATATGAGACTTTGCCTACTTTCTCAATAATCTGTACCGGTCCCTCATACTTGCGAAACAGATTGTTGTGTGCTCTAGCTGTCCGTTTATACTTGTTGAACATATCTAGCTTCACCAATACCAAGTCCCCGACTTCAAAAGGGTCGATTCGCCGTTTCTTGTCGGCCCATTTCTTCATGTGACGGGAGGCTTTCTCAAGATAGGCTCGAGCAACTTCAATGTTTTTCTGCCAGGCTTTGACAAATTCAAGAGCTCTTGGGTTGGGTCCTTGGTATCCAGTCAGCACTGTATGTGGTGTCAATGGTTGCTGACCAGTGACTAACTGAAAGGGGCTGGAGTGAGTAGCTGAGCTCTTTTGTAAGTTGAAACAGAATTGTGCAACATCAAGTAGTCCAACCCAATTTTTCTGGTTTGCACTTACAAAATGACGAAGGTATTCTTCAAGCATAGAGTTAAAGCGCTCAGTCTGTCCGTCAGATTGGGGATGTTGGCTTGTCGACATATTAAGTTTGGATCCCAAGAGCTTGAACAACTTCTTCCAGAACTTTCCTGTGAATCGAGCATCACGGCCGCTAACAATGTTTTCGGGCAGTCCCCAATACTTCACTACATGCTTGAGGAACAATTGTGTCGTATCTTCGACTGTGCAAGTTAGTCCGGTCGGCACAAAGGTCACATACTTTGAGAATCGGTCAACAACTACAAGGATACTCCTGAAATTCTCCACTTTCGGTAACCCAGTAATGAAGTCCATGGAAACACTTTCCCAAGGACGAGTTGGAACAGGCAGGGGCTCTAGTAAGCCTACTGGTCGATCTCTTTCAACCTTATCTTGCTGGCAAATAAGACATGTTCGAACATAGGCCATTACATCCTCCTGTATCTGCGGCCAATAGTGCCCCCTCTCTAGCAATGCAAGTGTCCGTCTCCAACCTGGATGTCCCGCCCAATGGGTGTCATGGTATTCTCTCAAAAGTTCTTTCCTCAAACCAGAAGTTCTCGGAACATAGAGGCGATTACCAGTTGTGAGTATTGCTCCATCTTTTATCCAGAACCGCCGAGTTTTGCCCTGCTTGATCAACTCTGTAATCGCCTTCGCTTGTGGATCTGTCTGTAGGCCTACTTTAATCTTCTCCAAGATGGTGTGACTCGGACCAGTATGGGTTAGCACTGCAAGGTCTGCCCTTCTACTGAGTGCATCAGCTACATTGTTAGTGCGCCCTGGCTTGTATTCCAATACTAAGTCAAATTCTGCTAATTTTTCCTGCCATCGAGATTGCTTGGAGGTGAGCATCTTTTGAGTAAGGAAATGGCTTGCTGCAGCATTATCCGTTTTAACAAGAACTTGAGATCCCAAGAGGTAGTGTCTCCACACCCGTAAACAATGTACAATGGCTAGCAATTCCTTTTCCTGAGCTGAATAACGAGACTCTGTATCATTCAACTTTCGACTCTCATATGCTACCGGGTGACCATCTTGAAGTAAAACTCCCCCTAAGGCATAATCAGATGCATCTGTTTGTACTTCAAAGGGCTTGGTGATGTCTGGCAAGGCCAATACTGGATCTTTCATCACGGCCGATTTCAAGTCTTTGAATGAAGCTTCACACTGCCTATCCCATTCCCATGTTCGGTCTTGTTTCAACAAATTTGTCAGGGCAACAGCTCTCTTAGAGTAGTCCCTTATGAAGCGACGATAATAGTTTGCGAGTCCAAGGAAAGAACGTAGTTGAGACACGTTCTTAGGAGAGTTCCAATCATGGATTGCCTTGACTTTCTCCATGTCCATCCGAATCTTGCCATTGCCAATAACATGACCCAAGAAATTGATCTGGGTCTGGCCGAATGAGCACTTTTCCTTCTTGACAAAGAGATGATTATCCTTAAGGATTTGGAACACTTTTCGTAAATGATGCAGGTGTTCTTCTATAGTCCCACTATAAACCACAATGTCGTCAAGATAGACAACCACAGACTTGTCCAGAAGGTGCCGGAACAGGCCATTCATAAGGGTGCAAAATGTAGCTGGAGCATTGGTCAAGCCAAAGGGCATTACTAGGAACTCATATGACCCATATCTAGTAGAACAAGCAGTTTTGGGCTCGTCACCGGCAGCAATGCGGACCTGATGGTAACCTGATCTCAAGTCGAGTTTTGTGAAGTATCTGGCGGATCCAAGTTGGTCAAATAAGTCTGCAATGAGCGGCAGCGGGTATTTGTTCTTTATAGTGACTTTGTTCAAGGCTCTATAATCAACACAAAGGCGAAGACTGCCATCATGTTTCCGCTGAAAAAGAACATGTGCCCCATAAGGTGCTTTGGAGGGCCGAATGAATCCTGACTCCAACAAGCCATCTAGTTGTGTTCTCAATTCGGTTAGCTCTGGAGGGCTCATGCGATATGGACTCCGTGCGGGTGGCTTGGCACCAGGGACTAACTCAATTTCGTGATCAATGAGCCTTCTGGGAGGTAGATTCTTTGGCAATTCATTCGGCATCACTTCGCAGAATTCAGCAATAACTTGGGCAACTTCCTCAGGGATTTTGCTAGTATCATCTTCCATCTCTAGCTTTGCCACAGCTAAGTATGTATCTTCTCCTTTGGCCAAGCCCCTCTTGACTTGGAGCGCCGACAATATTCTATCATGAGTTGTTGGTCGAATTGAGGTTGGTACAATGCGTAGTCTGGGTCCGAAAAACCCCAAGGAGTCCATGAAAGGTAATGGTCCTGCTGCAGCTCCTCGGAAGAATTCTTGGCCAAGAATCACCTTAAAATCATCAAGTGGAACGGCCAAGAAGTTTGATCTTCCTTCCCATGGACCAACCTGTAGTGGCACAGCTCTAGCCATACCATTAATAGAGATTGCCTCAGAGTTGACAGCTTTCAACTTACCCACTTCTCCTTCTAAGTTCAGACCCACACGTCTAGCTTCATCTGGGGCAATAAAATTGTCTGTCGCTCCGGAATCCAACAATGCTTGGGAAGGGAACCCATTGATAGTGATGTCGATGTATTGTAAAGCCTTCTTGTGTGGGTGCTCATACATTTCTCCTTTGACAGCATTGAGCTTGCGTAGAGCTCCCATTTGGGAGGTCTCACTGTTGGTGGGGTTCGAGCTCGATGCGGTCGGGTTAGAAGGTTCTACTTGAAGCAAGGACATTAATGAGTGTAGAGCTGGTTTGGATGGACATTTTCCTGTTGGGTGATCCCTGCTATTGCAAAGAATGCATGGGGCAGGGGCAGATGGTCTCCACTGCCCAGAGTAGTTTTGTCCTCCTTTGTTGTTGTAATTTGAGTTGCTAGAGCTGGCATTCCAATTTTTGTTGGAACTCCAATTCTGGTTGGACGGCCGGGAATTATAGTTTCCTCGGTTCTGACTTGAGTTTCCCCAGTTTTGGTGAGGTGAGCGAGCATTCGACCCTGAGCTTGAATTGGTACTGCCAGTTCTAGCTGTGGAGTGATTGAGCGAAGTGGATCCAGTCATGGGCATATAATCGCTAAACCTTTCTGCTGCCGCAATAGCACTTGCAATATCTGTCACCTTCTGCCTTTGCAATTCTGCTTGTAAAAGCGGCTGAGCTTGTTCCATGAAGCAGAAAACTTTGTCCTTCTCAGACATGTCTCGAATATCTAGCAAGCAAGTTGAGAAATGTCGGACATAGTCTCGAACAGTGCCTGTCTGTTTGATGGTGTGGAGCTTCCTCCTTGCTAAGAAATCAGTGTTCTCAGGCAAGAATTGACTTTTAAGTTCCTTCTTGAGGTCTGCCCAAGTTCTAATAAGGATGCGACCTTCTTCCATATCTGCATATTTGGTTCTCCACCATAGTTTTGCATCACCTGCTAAGTACATGGTCGCCATGGTAACCTTGGCTTCTTCTGAATTAGGGTTCACCGCGCGGAAATACTGCTCCAGATCAAACAAGAAGTTCTCTAACTCCTTCCCATCTCGTGCCCCAGCATATGACTTTGGCTCGGGTACTTTCATCCTAGGGTGATCTGTCGTCCCTGTGGCCTTGGTTAGCAAGCCAACCCTTGCAAATAAGTCCTCCAACTGTAATTGGAAGTCACTCATCACCTGAGCTGTGGGGTGAGGCGACTCTTCCATTGCAACTGTTCGTCCCTCTAAGTTATCAACGTGCTCAGCCAGCAACTCTACTCTGTCTGCCAGTGAAAAGAGTCCATCCAACCGACTAATCTGTTCTCCCAAAGTGTTCAACTGGTCCATTCTGCTTTCCAGTCTATGCATTCGACTGGCCTGTCGTTCCTCCATAGCGCTAAGGCGCTCATTTATTTCCTGCATCCTGATTTGCATTCAACAAGCTCTGGCTCTGATACCAACTGTCACGGACTAGTAATCCGTGCGGCACTAGCTATCCAACTCACTAGTAAGCCTATGAGTAATTACTTTGACGGGCACAAATATTAACTTGAGAATGCACAATATCAATCTGTAGACAATATAACAATGCACAATAGTCAGTAAAAGCTCTCATTCACATTCAATAGATTACAAAGGGGAGGAACGTTCGGAAGGACGTTGCTCAAGACTAGTTCGATGCTATCGATCGATGAAAATACAAGTTTGAAGTTGAAAAGCAATGCAAAGAAAACAATAAAAATGCTAGCGGTACAGTCTGGCCCGACAATGCAATGGAGGCAACACGTCCTCACAGTCAAGAGCTCAAACCTTCCCCCTATAATATAGATGCTAAGCATTTGGGCACTTTTCAAAAGGGAACATTGAGTTTTGAGACCATTAGGAAAGTCTTGAAAGGCCTCTGAACCTTGGTTTCCCTAACCAATGGTACTAGTCCTGACACTCGCCTTCCAAACAAAAGAAAAACAAACAAACAAGAGGAAGACCCATATAGTTAGTTATTTCTCTTAATTTGATTGTATACATCCTATGGTAACCTAAGTTCAAGCCTTTTAACATCTAACAATATGAGGAAGTTCATCTCTTCATTGAGGAAGAATGTGAGGTTTGGGGGTTTGAAGAAGAATATGAGAGGTTTGGGGTTTGAGATTTGTGAGAAAATGATGGAACTAAGGAATAAACTGAATTAAACGAAACATTAAATTGAAATAAATGATGCAATACTTAAAATAACGAATAATAATCATAATAACAATGATAAAAACAAAAGGAAAATAACTAAGGATTCAAATATGCTTTCAATAATCAATTGAATAACAATTAAGAATTCTTGCCTTATTTATAATCTTCCTAATTTCTTTGGCAAGCCCATTAACCTATCCTTAATTGACTAATAATGCCATAACTATTATTTACTAAATATTCAAGATTGTGAAGAGTTGGAATTGATGACAAGGGGTGATCAGGAGGAGTATGGTTTTCAGCACCTCATTTCCATTCAAGGTTTGCCCAAGTTGAGAGCTCTGCCAGATGTCACAACTATCTTTTAACTCTCTAGAATCTTCCATAAAGTTCCATAGGATTCTAGTCCTTGGATATTTCTAAGGAAGTGTTTAGAAGATTATTGTAGACAGTTACATCAAATTGATCACCACCGTCCATTGAGGAGGTGGAGTTGTATAAATAGGCTAAGGCCTCATTTGTTATAGTCACCTCAGAGAATTCAAGCAATACAAGTTCTAGTTCTCTTAAGCTTTCTTGTGTGTTCTTAGCTTTCCATAGTCCAAGTAAGTCTTTCGTGGGCAAGGCTGACTAGCTTTCTTTGATAAGTCGGGGCAAAGTTTGCTAGTGTCGCACGTGAAGTAGTTGAGAAAAGAAAGCCCGTGAGAGTTGGTATCAGATCTAAGTTTGGCAAAGTTGGTGAAATCATTATACACAAAAGAATGTCGTTGGAGGTCAACAACCCATCAATTGGCAACAACGACAAAGGTGGAAAAGTCCGCAAGGATAAGTCGAAGGACATGATCGCTGCGATGGATGAAAGGTTGGCTAAGTTGTGTGCCACCATGTCCGACTTGAGGAAGAAAGTCGAAGACATTGACCAACGCATCGAGGGGCAAGGGTCCAATGGGGAGGACCAAGAGCTCCGGGAAGCGATGCAAGGAGCCTTAAACGCAGTAGTGGACATGGTGTCCAAAAAGAACGAGTCCCTAGAAACCCAAATTGTTGCCAAAGATGCAGAGATGCATGCTTGTAAAGAAAGAGTTGAGAAGCTTGAAACTCAACTCAATGTGTGTATGGCTGCGGTAACCAATGGTGGGACTACACCAGGGACAATCACCCACAGAGTCGAAGCTAAGGCCTATGGTGGGGTAAGGAGTGCAAGGGAGATCGACAACTTCTTGTGGAACATGGAGTGCTATTTTGATGTAATTGGCATAAGAGATGAAGCATCAAAGGTACGTAATGTCTCCTTATATTTGAATGATGTTGCTATAGTTTGGCGGCACAGAAGGTTCGATGATGTCAAGAAGGGATTATGCACCATCGACACTTAGGAAGAATTCACGAAGGAACTCAAGAGACAATTCTTCCTGGAGGATGCCAAAAACGAAGCTAGGGCCACGCTTCGCCGCCTTCAACATAAGGAAGGCCACATAAGGGAGTATGTGAAGGAGTTCTCGGAGTTGCTCTTGGAGATTCCTGACATGGGAGAAAATGATGCTTTGTTTAGCTTCCTTGATGACCTAACGGGTTGGGCCAAGTTGGAGTTGAAGAGGCGAGGTGTGCAAGACCTTGCAACGGCTATGGCTGCGACCGAATCCTTGATTGAGTTCAAGAGAAAAGACTCATCCAAGGGGCAAAGGAAAAAATCGAGTAATGATGGCAAAGGTGGGAGAGACAAAAAAAAAAGTCCTCCAAGGAGTACAAGAACTCCAAAGACAATGGGGAAGCAGAAAAGAGATGGATCACCCAAGAAGATATCTTGCTTCTTATGTAATAGACCCCATCGGGCATTTGAGTGTCCCAACCGGGGGAAACTTGTCGCGCTTGTCATGGAGGAAGAAGCAAAAGAGGAAAGGAGGATCGCCTCAATGAATCTCCTAAGTGCCATTCAAGCTAAGGTCGAGGAACAACCACGTGAAAGGATGTACGTGGAGACCGAGATCGGGAACAAGACTTTGAAAGCCATGGTGGATACCGGAGCCGACACAGTCTACATGGCTAAAGACCTTGCTGAAGAAATTGGCCTATCATATACTAAGGAGAAATGATATATCAAGGGAGTCAATGCTAAAAATCTCCCAATTGAAGGAATAGCTCGTGGCACCGATATTCGGCTTGGACAATGGCGAGGTAAAGTCGACATAATTGTTGCTCCAATTGATGATCACAAGTTCTATTTGGGTATAGATTTCTTGGACATGGTGAAGGTTTTCCTGGTCCCATATGCCAATACCATGTGCATCATGGAGAAGGGACAACTTTGTATTGTGCCCGTGGTATGAGAAATAAGTAAGGAGAGAATGGTGTCCGCTCTCCAACTTTCTAAAGGAGTAAAGAAGAATGAGCCTACTTACTTGGCTACTCTCAAAGAAGTCTTTCGGGGGTAAAGCTGACTAGCTTTCTTAAATAAGTCGGGACAAAATTTGCTAGTGTCGCACGGGAAGTACTTGAGAAAAGAAAGTCCGTGACAGAGAGGGGATGCAACACCTTACTATGCTCAAATCTTTGACAATAAGGAGCAACAAGAATCTGAGAATGCTTCCAGAATGGCTCAAGCACCTCACCTCTCTTCAATCTCTGGTGATTGAAGATTGCCATCCTGATCTACACAAACAATGCCAGAAGGACAAGGGCGATGACTGGCACATCATCTCCCACATTCCAGACATCTACATCCGCTAGCTCAAGGAAATTCTTCTTTCCATCTTTGTAAGTACAAACAATTCATTTTCCTTGTATTATATATGTGATTTCTCTGCCTTCATTTTCTTTCTAATATATATATATATACTTTCTTTGTATATATATGTTTGTATTTCAGTAGGTGATGACTGAATCCCCCATGCTTTGCCATTCGAGGAATGAAACCGGGCTTGTTTTCAGCATCAAATTCATGTTTGTCATAGAGGATCAAGTGCAGTACTTTATTCTAATATTTGGATCTTGACGTCTTTGTTTTCTAATTGAAGAAACAAGTTGGAGAGTGTGGAGCTTAATGTTTTCTATAGATCAAGTGTATGTAATTACACTGGCGAAGGATTTAACTAGCCTGAATTTCAAAATATAGCTTTCTTGTTTCACCCTTCTTGCCAAAACAAATGCCTTTCAATCTCTTAAAAATTCCTTAAAGTTGGAAGCAATTCCTTGCTTACCTTGTGTGCAAAATGTACACACTCTAAGATGATTGATATTTGATTTAAGCTTCATGGTATTTTGTTTGTCGTGTTTGTTCAACGAAGGAATTTCATCTTAAGCTAGGATGAGCTGGCTGGTTAAATCTTTTACAAGTGTGTGCATGTATAAGTCTACAAGGAGTGCAGGTTGAACATCCTGTGACTGAGGTAATTGCAGGCCTAGATCTTGAAGAGTAGAAGATCCATATCCCATGACATTGAATATTAGCTATGATTCTTGAGTTTTTTATGGAAAGATATTCTTAGCTTCCCCTAGAGATTTTTTTTCATGATCTTGGGAGAAGCTATGTGGTGGAAGGTCACAACTTCTTTGCTCACTTCTCCCTTCCTCTCCTCTCCACTCTTCAACTATGTCTCAATGTGTTTATGAATTTCCATGGAAAACAAAAGTCAAACCCACCTTGTATTTATTTTCTTTGTGTTATAGAAAGTAGAAATCGCAATAGCAACTAAAATACTAAGGTATACTTCTCTTGCAGGTATAATGTTCTGCCTTGCATGCCTGCTTTAAGAGAAGTGTTGTATCATTTAAAAATTTATTCCAAAAAAGAGATGAAACCGCAGTCAAATTTCCAGATTTGGGAATGGTTGATGTAGGAGGATCTGAGTTGTCAGATAACACGTTTTTGGCACTAAAATATCTTGAATTGGCAGATCAGCACAAAGATGGCAGGAAATCGTAATCCTTTTTTTCTAATTTGGCAGTTTTGAGTGCGTTTTAGTATTTTGGTCATAACTTTGGTTACGAGTATCAAAATCGCGCAAACGACCCCAAATCGGAAATTTTTTTTCAACGCGCACGTCGTGGTCAACTAGCTATGCTCGTTGCACATCTTTTCGATGCCAAAATCCACCGTTTCCCCTTTCGAATTTTCAAATTTAGTAGGGTTTTTTTTTCCATTTTTAGTAATATTTCAATTATTGTTTAAGAAGTGATTCTGAACCTAATTTGGGCCAGATTTCTGGCAGTATATTTCTTTTATTACGTATTTTGTTTTAGCATGATTATTGGGGTCTTGCTAATTTTGGTAAAATTCTAATAATCACGAGTTTTAGCTATAAAGCCCGGCTTGTGGACTGATTTTAGGTAGACATTTGATTTGAGTAATTTAATTGACATTAGAGTTATTTCTCTGTGTTTTTAGATGAATCTCTTGTATTCTTCCTTGGAAATTGTCTATTGAACTAATCCGTAGGATAATCACTGTTCTGCCCGACGTCAATGGTGTAGCCACCGAATGCAGAGGTAAGACATTTGTCAAGAGAAAACTTTTATTTAGATGAATATTGGTGATTGACTTGAAGTTCTTGTATGAAATTCTCTTGTTTTTCTTTTTTTTTGAAGTTGAGAAGAAAAAGCTTAAGCTGTAATAGTCAACACCAAGGAATTAGAAATAGCAAAGACAGGTGAAATGGCTGGTTCATTAATCATGCTCCATAACTTGTATGTCATTCTTTTCCTTATGTTTATTTTATTTGTTTTCACCTCAAGAAACTTGAGTTGTGAAGATTCAAATTTCCAATTGCAGGGAACAGTCAACTGGTTTTTCTGGATGAGAGATTGCACCAATGACACTAGGAGTTTGGACTCATGATTTCCTCTCTCTTTTCCGTCTAGTTAGGTAAGCAAGCTCGACTCACTCTCTTGCAGTTCATCTGACTTTCATTATTTTGTGTTTCTCCAATGCAAATTTATGAAAAAATTATTAGTCATTTGTGGCTATATCATTAAACTTCAAAATGTGATGGAGAAATACTCACCTCTATGATTTGACTCCTGGCTGTAATTATACATGAATATGTACACTCTTAACTTGTATCTTTTCCTGCTGAAGCCTTTGGGGTTTGTTTTGATTATTTAATCTTACATGGTTGCTTGCTTTAGGTGAATATAATCAAATTGCCGTGAAGGGGTTCCAATCCTTCCACCAAGTGTTCGGAAATGAAGTTCTTGATCTCAAAAGGTGGAAAAGCCAAGACAATGCAATATGGGAAAAGAGATCACCGAGAGTCCCTTGTGGTATTGTAAGGAAATAACTACTTCCAAGGCTTAGGCTGTCTGCTTGATGCAAGAAAGTAAAGTGGCAACAAAAATGAAGTTTGGGAAAGTAGCAAGCGATGTGGAGCTGATCCCAATCACGGTGCAGCCTGCAGTTTCTTTTGGTAGATTTTGCAAGAGAGAGTGAAAGAATTGCAGCAATCTGCCTCTTGCCCTATACAACCATAGAGAAATTTTAGAGAAAAAGAAAATGCACATGTAAAGTTGTGCGAAAAAAAAAATCTGGAAATAAAATGCCAGAAAAAAAATGATGCATGATAATTCGCAGCAATTTCTCCCCAAACCTTAAATATAAAGAAATTTGGTGCTTCTTTGTCTTGATTTTTGTAATCGGTGCAATTAAATTCATGAAGATTAATTGAGAGGTAACTTTAGAAACCTGGGTGTAAAAGTTGCAAATATTATTAATTTGAACTGACTGAATCAATCCATCCCTTTACAGTAAGAACCCTTATCTGAACTTGACGCTAAGAGATGCAAATATACTTGCTAAAGATGAGGATGCATCAGTCTTTCACTCCTAAACTTGCTTTGAAACTACAAAGCCCTTGTTTTTTAATTTCCCAAATCTTGCTGGATTTATTCCAAGCAGACACACTCCTCGCACTGCAAGATAAAACATACTGTGCAAGAAAAAATACTAAACAAATGCCGCAATAACACTGTATAAAGCAGTGGTAGTTTTGAAGGTAGTTTTCATTCAATACTTAACTAAAATAATTGATGTTGAAGATGGTTTTAATCCAAAACTTAACTAAAATCATGTGATTCCGCAATTGATAGTCTTGTAATTTTGAAGCTACAGAACAAATAAAAACAAAACACACAGCACACCAAAAAATTAGAGGGATTGATTCAGGAAAGAATATAGATAATGTTTCCAAAGCACAATATCCTACACATCTGATTACAAGCCTAAGTGAATGATGAAGTTTTATCCATCCCACCCATTAAAACACGGCATCTCAGAAGGCGTTGAGCATTGAAGTTTCCAGTATAAAGAGCATCGCAGCACAAGCCATGCGTGTAACATAAACTCCAGAATTTTCGAGATACAACTCACTGAACCCCTCAAGTCTGACATAAATTATGAAAATTGTTCGCATTTGAATGAGGCGCTGCCCTTTTGTACACGCTAAAAAACCAGATTAAGAGGTGTATTCAAAAGGCTGAGGAGGCTGTGGCTCTTCATCAACAGCCATTGCTGATACTTGCCCCCCCTGCTGACCGCTTGTGGCTGGTGGGGCAGCAGCAGGTGAAGCCATTGATGCAGGTGTGTCAGTCAGAGAGAGCACCTCTGGTTCAGTTGGCCTTAGGTCCTTCAACATAACGAACCCTGAAGGTGCTAATTTCACGGGCACATACCGGCTATCTTCCATAAATTTTATGTACTTCTCTTGAGCAGGTACCACCCTAGCTGGGTTGATCAGAATTTCATACGTGGGCTCGGACTCGACCTTCTTCTCTGATGGGCTATCAACCTGACAGAATCACAAGTAAAATAATTGAGTTACCAGGAAAATAACTAACCGCGCAACAAAGTCAACTAAAAATATAGATTACAGCACAAAATATGTGTAAACAGATTACCTGCATGGAGTCACCATCCTTTTCGCTAGATGATTTTCCTTTTCCCAAACTCAAAGAACCCGAAGAAGATTCCTCACCAGACAGCTTCTCAGCAATGGCTGCTTTCTGGTCGGCCTCTTTCTTAGCCCTTGCTTTTGCTTTAGCAGAAGTAGATAAAACAGCAGTTGGAAGCTTTGCTGCCGATGTTGCTGCAGGTTGAGTCGTTGGCCGAGGATACTCAAAGAGGGAAGGTTTGGCATGTGACAAAAACTCAAATCTAGGAACTTTCAGGTCATGATTGAGACCAATGAAAGCCGCAGGAGAGAATGATAGACTAATGAAATATATCAATGGGTACCAATACCAAAATTGCGTAAATACTGCCAACCCAACCACTGCAGTGACCTTATCATGTTTGGCCCTAGAAAGAAGTTTGATAGTCACATTCCTTCCACCAGCATCAAGAATTCCAGAAGCCAAGATTGCTCCCATTTTGCTCATGGTATCCTCGTGCTTGTCAAGAATTATTTTCTCCAGTTGCCGCCTAGAACAATAGATGGGGACATAAGAACTAAAGGATATACGAGATGCACATAAATAACATAGAAGTCGAGACTCGAGAATGATAAGTATACCTGAAGCTTCCAACACGAGAATCGCTAGCTTCGCTTATTTGAACCATAACCATAGCCATTGCAATAAGAGCCCCTTGACGAACAAAATCAACAACATCTGATGTCAAAGGTTCTAACAATGATATGGCTTCACTCAGGCCAGTACCTGCACATGATATCCCTACTGCCATTGCTGCCCCATATCTAACGTGGGGATTGTAAGACTCTGAAAGAAGGGAGACTATTCGGGGAGTCTGTAAAAGAAATATCAATTTAGAGATCTGGATTGGTTTTTATACTAACTTTATCATGTCACAATAATTCTAAATTCTAAATTCTAAATACGATGTGTGATGCCATAAAAGAACGACAAAGAGGAAGTAAATGCCTTGGTGTCCTAGTTTATGAAGACAAATGGGTATAAGTGCCAAAATAGCAAATCGTAATCATATTCAGGAAAAATATTGAAGATAAGCTCCAACTCGTCAAATTTCAGAAGGATTACTTCATTCTACCAAGCAGTTTGAGCTAATCAAGACAAACTAGTAAGTCGAACATTTTAACTTGAAAAATGACAGGATAAAATTAAGGTCAGATCAGTAAAATTTATAATTTCCAAAAGCTCAGAGCCTAGTGCCTCGAAAACTCCATCTGATCGATAACACAAAATGAAAGAAAGAAAAGTACCAACCTGCTCTGGTTCAGAGTACAAAACAAACCCAAGAGCTAGTACAGCTGTCCTCCTTACATCATCACTCACATCAGAAACGGCAAAATGCAATAACTGGCGGATGGCCTTGTTGTTTGCAGTTCCCCTATAAGCAAGAGCCAATGCGTACATACCACCATATCGCAAAATTGGGTCCTGATCACGAGTCATTTGCTCGATTAATGTGTCAGCCTCTTCTTCTCTGCCATAAACAGTAAGGGCAATACCAAGTGCTAGACCCCTGCAGTAAAAAAATAACCATCTAAGCACGGTAAAGGCATAAAAGCAGAATCCTGCCACATTCTAAAATCTCTATCTGTTAACTTCACCTGATGATTTTCTCGTGTTGAGTCTCATGAGCATATGCAAGCATTTCACTTGCTTTCTCACTTGCACTCCCAACCATGAGAAGACCCATACTAATACCAGCAGCTTCACCAGCCACAGCACTATCCGTGTAGAGAACGTTCTTGACATCATCATATATCTCCTCGTCTGCTGTTCCTAGGGCAGCCAAACCAAGACCTAAGCATGCCCCATGCTGGATAACCTGCACAACATAAAATTTTCCAAATATAAGATGATAAAAATGAAATAACTCGAAATATGGAAAAAAAAAAAAAAAAAAAAGTAGAGAGAAGTTATTGATTCTGAAAAGCACCTCGACGTTGGTACTGCGCAGGCTGTCACGTAGGAACTGTTTGATGTCTTCACCATGATTAGCATGAATTAAACCTAAGGCATAAAGAGCACCACCTTCAGAATATGGACTTCCACCACCAGAAGCTCCACTCTGTGGGAGGTATGGTGCCATTAGTGACCTCCCTTGCTGTAAGTGCCCTCTATGAATAACACCTAGCCCAGCAGTCGCACTGAACTTAGCCCAATTGGTCGCCCTGCTTAGCCAATCCTGCCAAGCCATAGCAAGGGGTGTTAATTTATGCACAAAAGCAACCATAAATGACTAAAAATAATAATGATGATAGGAGAAGATGGGACTAAAAGGCTGACTCACCAAGTTTTCCCTCAAAAAAGTATCAACAGTTGTCCCAGCATGCATTATTGCATTGGCATAAATTGTTGCACTGTGGCATACACTATTTCTCATCTCAACAGATTGTTTGATAGTCTTCAGTATTAAAAGATCAGACCTGTCAGAAAACCATAACCACAAATGCAGCACAACCTAAGACTTTTATTGTAAGAGAATCTTATATTGTGAATTTGGAAAAAAATTTTAAAAAAAAATTTAAAAATAAAATAAAATTAATCAATTTCCTGACCTGTTATGGCTGTATAAGAATTGCAAAGTCAACCGAATAGATGTTTCCCCGGAGAATATCCCTCTCACTTTTGCTAACCTATCGGAATAAGCTACTTCGTCGGGATCAGTTACAGCCTGGATAGGAACATGAGCTTCATCAGTCATGCTAACATCCACTGACTGAGATGCATCACTTCCAGTATCAGCACTTCGAGGTAGCACCGTTTCTGGTTCAGTAGATCCATGTTGTGAAATCTCTGAAGGTTGAGATTTGGAATCAGAAAGGCGATCTCTCACATTTAAAAGAAATGCCTGCCGCTCATTCTCCACTAAATCGAAAGCTATTTGCAAGGCCAAAAGAGCATCATCCTACAAACAAATTATCATAGGTACATTAATTAAGTAGTTGAGACAGAGAAAACCGCCATTCTACAAACCAAATTATCATAAAGCTTAAAGAGAGAGACAGACCTTGTGTCCAGACCGCAAAAGCTTGTCCAATATGCTTACAACACCTTCAGGATCGTCCAGCAACATTAGACACTGGCAAATGCTCAAGTAGTCGGGAGAAGGCAAGCTCTTATATATTTTGACTAGAAGTAGAAGGACCTGTAGACAGAATGGCATTGTTTATGAGGTAACATGTTGAACAGCATACTCCACTAGAAATATTAACTGAGCGTCTTTGTTGAGGGTATGAGCATAACACATAACTCAACTACTAAAAACAACAAGAACTCGCTCTATTTCTTTAACAATAATGTCTTCATATTTGAAATTTAGTGGGAGTGGGAAGATGTTTGCTTCTGAGTCTTTGAATTTAGTATAACGTCTCTTTTTCCATAAAGATTGCAAAGTAGAAGTATACGATAGAGGATTAGAGTCAGTAAAATATGAGAAGGGAATGGAGTTCAGGTACTAGTATATAGAACAAGTTACATTATCTTGAGTCCAAGATGTAAAGACCTCCTTACCTCACGCCGATATTCTCTGAGATTAACAAAGGTATGAGATATATTGATGCAATAAGATAGTGTTCCTTGAATGTTGTCACTTTTAAGGATCGCTTCTTCTAACTTGTCTAACCTGCGGCACTCAATAGCAATTCCTATTGCTTGCTGATATTTTCCATCCAAGATACACCTAAACAAAGTAAATGCAATATTAACATTTCATTTCACAAATTACAAAAGGACAAATATTAAATGAATAAATGTGGTACTTACTTATCGAGCATCCTTTCCACAATGGCCACTAGTCGAGAATCCATCTGTTTTTCCTCTTGACTTGAGGCTTTAGACTTGAGAGCCGCATATTCATCAATGGCCTTAGCTGTAAGAAGAAGTAATTACTTTTAGTCATAGATCAAAAAATGACTTAGAATTAAAAGAAAGCCAATATGAATTTTAATGAGGAAAAATCCCAAGAAAAAATTATTTTTCTGAACAAACTCCAGTGTTCAAATACAATATTTATATAGATGTACCACACTTCTTACCTAAAAGAGTATGAACGTAATCAGAATCATCTGACACATCAAATAGTGGTCCAGCTCCTAAGGCATATGATAGTGAATCATTTAGCTCCCCAAGGTAGTAGAAAACCTGAAGAAAGGAAAATAAGCAATTAGATGTAATGGACCCACCAGGTTTTGATTAAAAAAAAATCATCAGCAGCTCTTCGCAATTTTTGTGTTTTTTTAAGATTGTAAGAGTCATTATATTTGCTGATGCAATGGAAAATTTCTAAAATAATGACATAAGCCTGCATCTAATGTACAATCTTCTCTCTCTTCTTCTTCCATTGTTCTTCACTTGTATTGAAGCAAGATGCTGTGAAGTAGCTTCTGAATGTTTTCATGGAGCTACTCAAACACTGTCACAGGCCCCATGGAAGCCTTCTTATGGGGTGTCTTGCTTAGGGGTATTTTAAACCAATGCTTTAATGGGGCGGCTTACTCCTCAAGGGGAGCGAGCCAACAATTCAAAGTTCCACATTGAGGCTTCAGTTCACCAAAGGCGTACACCACAAGATTGAAGATTGAAGACTTTGTTCCTTTTGCATGCTTCAACACTTAGGCGTGCAAGCACGATGGTTTTATAATATTGAGTCACAATATCAAAAAAAAAAAAACTACATGTGGTGTATCATGTGCATGGTATTTGGTACTAGAGAAGTGTTGAGTAACGCGATGTTACCTTTGACACAAGAAGTGCAGCAAGTTGTCTTTGAGCGAACTCCTCGTCCTCGTACAAACTTTCACTATACAAACAGAACCAAAATTTAACTCACTGTTCCAAAACTTTGTATGGAAGTACACGTTCACCAAATATAAGAATAGATTACAGATAGACCAACAATATTAACATTATTAAAGAAACAATTTATGTCGAATCAAATTAGATGTTGCATTTGCATAAATGATAAACCAACACACAACTGGAGTAAGATAAAGATAATAATGAAAGGTTTTCAAACATGTAGCTTTAGCCACCCTTCTTCGCAAGCTTCTTGGGACTTACCTCCAAAGTCACTTTCCCATAACAAACAAAGTTCGTATTGTTCAAGTTGTGAACTCCCAAACCCCCCATTTCCCACCACATAGCACAAAGACCAAATCCCCTCTACCACCTTTAAAAACCACGGGACATGCATCAAGTGTCACCCCATCATAGATTTTCATTCCAAATGATTGTTCACTTTCTTGAAGTCAATACAATATCCAACTTCCCCTCCCTCATTCTCAAAATTGATCACCTCATTAGCCACTAACTATAACCCCAACATTGGTTTGCATTTCCTCCACGAAACGCCCCTTCACACTAAATTACAATGCACAATTACACCTTAGCTACGGTCTCATAACAACACCCAGTTAAGCCAACTGACCTAAACTCTTACTCTCCAATCAGAAAATATAACACATTTCGAAATTCCATAACTAGCTCGTCGAAATTCAATAACTAGCTCATCGAAATCAACATTCACACAAATAATCAAATTTCTCTCAACTAGGTCAAGTCCCATAATGGGATTTCTTCCAATTAAACCTAAATTCAAACCCAACAACCAAACCCTAGATCTAGCAACGAAAACAACAGCAACGCGAAGAAAAAAAACAGATTCCATAAAAACTTACATAACAGGGACGCTCGTGGAGATCTCAGGCCATAGGAAATCGACGAATGTGTTGAGATTCGAGAGCGCGTGCAGCTTCAACAACGGGTGCTCTTCATTCAACATCGCTAAGAGTCCACTCGCAGAGCTCACCATAGCAGTGGCCATCTCTCTCTGTAAATTCTCTTCTTCTATCTTCTCTTCTTCTTCTCTGTTCGTGTATCGATCGATTTCGAGAAACCAAAACCCTAAACAAACAACACTGGTTGAGATTTGGTCACTATTCGTATTTGTATCGAATTTCTTTCTCCTGTCTTGGTCGAGAAGAAAAGAAGGATGTGTAACGCTAGCTTCTAAATTGTATCTCCCCTACTGAAATTACCAACATTGCCCTTCTCTTTAATCATGAACCGTCAAGGTTTAATCGGGTCAGTTTTGGGTTTGGTTCGGTCTTGGGTTTAAAAGGTGGGAAAAAATATGGGCAACCAAACCCAACCCGAACATTTTGACCCATTCGGACTCGGATTATGTGGGTTGTGGATTTACCTTTTGGGCGGGCTACCACTCAACCGAGTCCAGATTGCCTGCACCCAGGTGCAAAGATTTAAAATCTACACTCTAAAAAAAAACATGTTATTATGATATTATCGTTTTTTAGAGATGAAAGCTTGGTGGAACAATTCAGTAGTCTCTGGCCACCCTAGCTACTGTTTATGGTGGAAGCTTAAGGCACTCAGATGCAACCTTAAAAGTTGGAGGACTAAAGTTTGGGGTAAAACAAATTTATGTATTCAAAATATTTCTGTTTTAATTGATAACATTGATGCTGATGAAGAGATCAGAGATCTGATTGCTGAGGAGAGGTCTTGTAGAGTGCATCTGCATCAAGAGTGGGCAACATTAACCAAAATAGATGAGGAGTTTTGGAGGATCGGATCAGATCAGGGGTCAACTGGGTTTGTCATATGGACCAGGGGTCCAAATTCTTTCATAACTTGACTAACAGATGCAGACTGTTTAACTCTATTGAAGCTCTTAGCATGGGTCAGGAGTTGGTAGTGGATGAAGTCGGTATCAGAGAACTCTTGATATCTCACTTCAAGGAGTTGTTTTATGAAAATGAGGAGTGACAACCTTTCTTCTCGGGGATTACCTTTAAGTCTATCTCCCAGTCTATGGCTACCTCCTTGGTAGATAATTTTTCAGAGATGTAAATTAGAGCGGCAATGGAAGAACTTAAATCTGAAGTTTCCCCAGGTCTTGATGGTTTCTCAATGGTGTTCTATTTGAAAATGTGAGAGGTAATCAAAATTGATTATCTGAAAGTTATTGAAGATTTTAACTCGAGAAATTTTCTTGATTGGCGGTTGAACACTACTATCATCTCGTTTATTCCTAAATGTGGGAGAATGCGGACAGTCAAAGATTTCAGACCTATCAGTATTTTGAATGGGGCCTATAAGATCATTGCAAAGGTGTTGGCTAACAGATTGAAAATAGTTTTTCATTCCGTCATTTCTCATTTTCAAAGTGCAGCAGTAAGTGGAATACAGGTGGTTGATAGCCCTTTGATTGCCAATGAAATTATTGATTCTAGGAAAAAACAAGGTGTTCCAGGGCTCGTTCTCAAATTAGATTTCTCTAAAGCCTTTGACAACGTCTATTGGAGATACTTCGATTTGGTAATGGCTCGCATGGGGTTTGACTCCAAATGGATTCATTGGCTCCACACTTACAGATCTACAGCTAATTTCTCTTTGAAGATTAATGGTTAGTTGCACAGGTTTTTCGATAGCTCGAAAGGCTTGCGTCAAGGCGATCCCCTGTCTCCTCATCTATTTACTATAGCAGCAGAAGGTCTAACCCAAATGATTCTTAAAGCGGTTGATGTTGGCCTAGTGAGAGGGTTTTCTGTCGCAGAGGGTAGTCCTCATGTTTATATTATCCAGTATGCGGATGATACTATCATCTTTTGTGATGTTTTCGCTTCTCAGGTTCTTGCTCTTAAAAGAATTATGCTTTGGTTTGAAGTTATTTCAGGTATGAAAATCAACTTTCACAAATCAGTGGTGTTGCTTATTGGAGAAGTCCCTCATCTGCACCAGTTGACGGGTTTATTGGGTTGTTCAGCGGGTCAACTTCCAGTTAAGTACTTGGGCATGCCTTTGGGTGCTAGTTTTAAAAGTAAAGCTGTGTGGGATGAGACGATCGAAATGATGAAATCAAAATTAGCGTATTGGAAACGCAAATTTATCTCTAAAGCAGGCAGATTAGCTCTTGTCCAATCCACATTAGCGTCTTTCTCTGTGTTCATTCTGTCTCTTATTAAGGTTTTCTCTTCAATAGCAGCCAAGATGGAACAGATTATGCGCGATTTCCTTTGGGGTTCTACTCAAAAGTCTATAAATATGCATTTAGTGGGCTGAGAGAAAATTTGTTGCCCTAAATCTCGAGGTGGTTTAGGCATTCGCCAGGTGATCACTTTCAATTTTGCATTACTTTCTAAGTGAATTTGGTGATTTGCAGAAGAAAATGATAATTTATGGAGATATCTCATCATGGATAAATATGGGCGCAATAGATGGGTTTGGGAAAAGATAACTAAGTACACTTCATACGGATGCTCTTTGTGAAAGTCCATCTCCCGATGCGCAAGTGGCTTCTACCTTCACACCTCTATTCGATGTGGGAGCGATGATCTCATATATTTCTGGCATGATTTTTGGTGTAGTAACCAATCTTTGAATGATCCGTTTCCAATGTTGTTTATCATTAACAACATTCAATATGGGAGTGTGAACAATTTTTGGTTTAATGGCAATTATTGAGATCTTTCATTTCGAATACCCCTAAATACTGAGGAGCTAGAGGAGGTCGCCAATTTAATGCATCTGTTGGATAGACAGATGCTCTCAGAGGGATCTGACAGTTTGGTGTGAAAGGGTAAAAGTGTGGGCTTATCGGTGAAAGAATTTTCTGATATGTTGGTTGCCTCTCATTATGAGACTTACTCCAACCCCTTCATTTCCTCTCACAAGAATTTGGTATGGGTGAAAAACCTTTATCCTCAGATTAATTTCATTAGTTGATCAGTGTTGCATGAGAAGATATTGACTAAAGATAGGTAAAGAAAAAAAAGAATGCACACAGGGAGTCTTTGTGTGCCTTGCAATGAAATTGACGAGACGCTGAATCATTTGATGCTTCACTGCAGATTCTCTAAATCAATTTGGAGCAGTTTCTTGTCAGAATTTGGTTTGATGTTTCAAGGCTCCATTTTAGATTGGCTAAATTGGTGGTCCCAAGCTAATCCTTCCTGACGGGCGGAGTGGTTATGGCGTAGGGTTCCTCACGTACTCATATGGTGTGTGTGGAAGGAGAGAAATATGAGGGTATTTTAAGGGCTTAACATATCAGAGCACTCTATCGTTATCGAGATTAGGGAATTGTTGTGGAGGATGGGTTCGGCTTGTAATTTGTTTAGGGATTTGATTTTTGACACCTTCGTGGTGTCTTGGCATTCCTTGATATATGAATGATTTCCTTTGTATTTTGTTTCCCTTTCTTTCTTTCTTTCTTTAATAAACATCTTCGTGTTTGAACCAGAAAAAAAAAAAATTTGATAATAAATAAAATATACATATATGTTTGCAATTAATTTCTTTAGGATGTAAATGTCGAAAACCTTACACTTATAGGCATCACCATTTTCACCCAACTTGATGGAGTGGAATTAAAGTTAGGTTATCCAAGGTCACCGTCAGTGTCATTTATACAATTGATGTAAGTAGTGTTATAAGCATATAATAGGCTATAGGTATACAATTAAAAAAAAATGCAAATAAAACTATGTCCCAAATGTTAACCAAATTTCAAGCACCAACTTGCATGAATTATGTTTTTCAATTGATAGTTTGAGTTGAAAATTTGAGGAATCAAAAATATTAGAGAGATCCAATACTCAGTGAAATAAATATTGTGGCTTATGTCTTATTCAATAAAATCATCATGCAATAAATCAACCCTACCCAAGGTGATTTCTCTTTCCCCCTCCAATTTACCTATTACGGTATTGGAGTGAATATGATATCCAACAGACATACACAACACTTTAGTTGGTACATGGAAATGTATACCATAATTCTAATGTCTATCAATAACTGCATGCATTGCACGAAGGATGTGAAGAAGTAGACCATTATCTAGGCAAATGAGCCAAGCTAGTATTTGCAGTAACCCCCTCCCATTAAGTAGTCATGCATTACGATGAGTACTCTCGCATGACTACTCTCAACTCTATGGCAAATACAACCCTTTTGATCATTTATTCGAATGTAGTCGTTGTAGCATTTTAAGTATAGTGTCTTCTAATTTCACTCATTTCAGCTATTTCTTTATAAATTGTTTCAGCACAAAAAAGGAAATAGTCGCGCCAAAGCATTAATGGTTGGGAGATCGCGTTATCATCATCTTTGGTAAAATCAAGTCCACCGCAAAGTATCGGATTAAAGTTTTTACTTGATTGAAAGTGTTTATGTGCAACTCTTCCATATGTATTAATTACTTTTTGCTACGGTTCAACTTAATTAACTCTATAGTAATGCCAACTATCTTGTCCACCGATTGTAGCTCAATTGGTCGGACATCCACTCTCCTTGTGAGATGTCGCAGGTTCGAGACTTACTAGTTGAGATTTTGTAAGTTTTCGCCTGATTATTAAAAACACTGTGTTTCGCCATTGATAAGCCTTCTTCATGCGAGGTGAAAGAGATGGATCAGAGCGAAAGCAAGTCTACATGCGAAATTGAGGTAAAGAGACTCACTAGTTAAGATTTTGTAAGTTTTCGCCCGATTATTAAGAACACTGTATTTTCGTCATTGATAAGCCTTCTTCATATGAGGTGAAAGCGATGGACCGGAGCGAAAGCAAGTCTCCATGCGAGATGCAAATAACGAGGATATCTAGTGGCAACAATATTGTAAGCCTTCGGGCCTAATTTGGTTGGTTTCATAAATAAATAAAAAAGAGTAAAAAAAAAATATGACAAGCCGAAATTTAGTAAATATACATTTTCCCAAACTATCCATTTGGGTATTTCACGTTTAATTAGATTGTCAAATGCCTATCCTACTCTTAACGAATTAGTTTGGATTGTCCCAAACCTATCCATTTGTGTATTTTCTAGTTTGATTAGATTACTGAATGTCCATTCCATTTAAGTTTCTAAGGCCGAAACGTTAATTAACGGAAAAGAGTACGAGTTGTCATTGGGGCAATTGTGATTTTAGAGAGCCAGGCCGGCTCATCACCATCTATCATCCTAGAGATAGAGCCATTTTCAACATCTCTTCCTGGTGCGGGCTTGGCGCTGTGGGCCTGGCACTCTAGCAAAGCTCTTTAGGCAAAGGCCCTATAAGCTACCCACTGATTTTATCCAATATTTAAATTTTAATTTCTTTTAAGTGCCCAAAAGATTGAGTTCTTGAAAAAAAAAAAAAAAAAAGGCGGATCTCAAATTGTGATCTAGAGTGTAATTCAGATTCATAGGTGGCATTTGCAATGGGGTCATAGCAGGGACCGTTTCTCACTGGGGTGCGTTGAACACATTTCAAGGTGCCATACATATTAAAAGGGCCCAAATTAATACTGAAGAAAATAGATTAGCAAACATCATCATCACTCAGTTGTCACATTGAACAGAAACCATACATTTTTCACCCTTGCTAAACTTAAAAAAACTAAGCAAGAAGATACATCAACAAGCATTAGAACTTAGAGAAAGACGCATAACACAACACAACATAAACAACTCCACTAAATTAATTCCACCACTCAATTCTAATCTCTCAAGAACTCTTCAGCCTTCTCCAGGAATCCCCTATATTTACCACTACCACTACCAGACTTTTGTTCTTCACCATATGGTTGAGGATAAGCTGAAGGTTGAGAGTAGTCTTCTTCTTCACTATATGATTGCGGCTTATATTTCGAAGGATAAACTGGAGGTTGAGAGTATTCTTCTTCTTCTTCACCATATGACTGTGGCTTATATTTCGACGAAGGATAAGCTGGAGGTTGAGAGTACTCTTCTTCTTCTTCACCATATGATTGCGATCTATATTTCGGAGGTTGAGAGTATTTCGGAGGTTGAGAGTATTCTTCTTCACCATATGATTGTGACATATGTTTCGGAGGATGAGCTGGAGGTTGAGAGTACTCTTCTTCTTCACCATATGATTGTGCCATATGTTTCGGAGGATAAGCTGGCCGAGGTTGAGAGTACTCTTCTTCTTCTTCATCATATGATTGCGATGACTTATGTTTGGGAGGATGAGCTGGTGGTTGAGAGTACTTTTCTTCTTCACCATATGATTGAGGCTTATGTTTAGGAGGATGAGCTGTTGGAGGTTGATGATGATCAGCACTAGTAGTGTTGGTGGGCGATGCATGGGAAGAATGGTACTGATGCAGGTAATTCTCAGCCTTCTCAATAATCGGGTTGTTTTCCAAGTGTGCATAGTGAGACACACCACGGAGCAGATTCTCTGCAGCATCTGCAATTGTGCCTTCATCTACCTTGTTTGTCTGATGATGGAGTGAAGCTTGAGCGGCCTCTGCTACGATCTTTGCACTCGATACTATGTCGCCTGGGGATGGGATTTTGTTATGCTGATCCATGATGAACACTAGTTTGATTGATCAAAACAACTTGAAATTATTAAGAAAATATTGAGATTGGTTGTTTGGGAAAGGAAGAAGATATAAAGGTGGGAAGAGTAGATGAGATGTTAAAGTTAATGTTGTGCTTGGTGTTGATGCCGTGTGTGTCGCTTTTCCTGGCTATTATAGAAGCCGTATTGGTCCTTTGGAGATAGATATCTTTTTTGTAGGCCACACAGTTTGTTGTTGTCTATAAATTTGGTGGTTGAATTGGTATGAATGTTAGGTGGCTCTGTGAGATCAATCACTTGGTATTGGACTTTGGCCATGGGCACATTTGGATCCTTAGTCTACTATAGTTGGACTTGATATGGGCCTAGAATTTGGTGATGATCCACTTGAGTGATGATCCACTTGAGTGTGCAACAAGATGGCCTATGGTCAAGGACCGTGGTTTCTCTTTTCGAGTTAATCTCGGTCTCGTCATTTTAAAATTCGTGAAATATTTTGTTTGTATAGAAAAAATGTAAAAAAAAATTATTGTACTTTTGAAATATAAGTTATGCATTTAAAACTCTTTAATACAAATAAAAAATCACACACGACTTATATTATCATACAAACTAGGGGTGGCCATTTCAAACCGAAAACCCAAATAGAACCAAAAATCGAATCGATCGGGTCGGTTCGGATAAGTTTTTATAATATTATTTTAATATTCGATCTTAAAACCGGTTCGGACCAAAATTTGTGGTTCGGCCCTCGGTTCAACATACCAAAACACTATAGTTACCCGGCCCGGATATTACAAAAACTAAATAAACTCTAGTGAGTTTCATTTCCAAATTGAATTCACTTCAGTGGCTAGGGTTTCAAACTCCTCCAATCCTCTTCTTCTCCTTGTCTACTTAAGTGTGCAACTCCTCTGTTGCTTCAAATCCAGAGTTGTGAAGAGTCTTGAGAAGCTAGCACCATAGACACGGATTCGTTGTTCAATCTGAACCCTGCAACATGGGCAATTAGCTTTACCCTTATTGCCATATTCTTCATTGCAACTTGCACAAAGGACTTGGTGAGCACATGGTAGGAAAACAACTGAAAATTCATCCTTCATGCATATGAAGCATTCACGGTTATAGTCCATCTCTTTATCAGAAGAATCCTGCATTTTGTTCAACTCATGAAGTATCCTTGCATTTGTATCTACATGACTTTTTGCCATCTCAGACTCTCCTGTTGACAAAGCATTTGTTTGACTATGTACATTGTTCGACTCAGCAGGTGCTTTGAGACGAGAGAGTTCATGTTCCAGCCTTTGGACATCATCTTTATGGTGTTGGAAATCAATCTCTATCTTTCGACGCAAAGTCTCCTGCTTTCTTTTAGCACTGGCCTCTGTTGCTTATTTCGATCTTCGTTCATCCTCTATCTATGTGATGGCCAGCTCTTTGTCATTAACTCTGTTAGAGATTAATGATTACAGATTACTGATCACAGATTGTGATCCAATAATATAACAGGAAAAAAATTAGGGTTTAGACGGAGACCGGCTGGAAAATTCGGTTAACCATGACCCGATTAACCGGCCCAAGTCGGTCCGGTCTCGGTCCATAAAATCCTAGGTCTAAATTTTTCGGTCTGGGCCTCGGTTTTGGATTTTTGGGCCAGTTACCCGGACCTGCTCAGCCCTAATACAAACTATATGTTACATAAGAATCACTCACATAACAAATTTTTTATACTAAAATAACATTATAGCTGGTTAAAATAAGGAGATTGAAATTTTTATTTTTCCCAGGGCAATTCCAATGAGAAAAATAAATATTTCGAATTTCAAAAATTATTTCAGTAACTTCATAGTATGAAATATTTCGTGAAATTTCAACATATTTCGAGAAATCACATCCCTTGATTATGGTTTACTATTGGGCTGGATATCCCCACCATTTTTCTTTTGTCGATTTCCCTTCCCCTTTCTTCTATTTGATAAAATGTTTAAAAAATAAAAAAATAAAACCTTGGAGATCCATGAAAAATATAGAATAGGGAAGAGAAATGGAAAATCTTTGCATCTATAACAACAATTGCCTCAAATAAATAGTCCACGTGTCTTCAACCTAATTTTTCTTTCTAATTTTGCCATTCCAACTCTATGGAATTTACAAGAAAAATCAAAAGGTGAGTTGATGATACATCAAAATAGATCGATCATCACAGTTGTACACGTGGCATAAAAGATCCATCACGAGAATATAACGCCTAATCTATTGGGCCAGCTCATAAAGCCTAAAAAGAATAAAGCCAACTGCAGAGGCCCGTCAGTGAGGAAAGGTAAACATGACCTAAATCCAGGCCTAAACGAATCAGAGCCCGAATTCAGGCCCAACACGAGTTCTCTCATAAAGAAGAGGAACATTGCATCAAAAAGTGTCGTGGAAGGAGTTACGCCTCCTCGAACGCATCTCCATAAAAGAGGAGACTGTTACAAGAGACATCTCCTTCCGTTGCGCCTCACATGCTTAAGTCATGCAGAGAGTTAACCACGACCATTATAAAAAAGTAAAGAGAACATTCAACATGGGTATTCAACTTTAACTGAGTTTTGTCCAGATTTACATACTTCTTCCAACAAAGTTACGGACTTAAGCATCGGAATGCCTTCGGCCACCAAAAAGGTGGTCATTGGCAGTTTAACAATTGTTTTGCAGATCAAACTCACATGAGGACGATTTTTGGACACATCAGTTTGGCGTCGTCCGTGGAGAACGACGAGTTTCATTTTCTAAAAACAAAATACACAGTGACAAAGCTTACCACGACCTAACAAAAGATCGACAAGCCATCAGATAAAATAATGCAGTCTATAAATCCCCATTCTAGTAATAATCATGACAACTCTCCCATCGATGTATCAATGACAGCTCAGGAAGAAGAAGTAGACTGAATCACCGAACAAATAGCATCCGAGAATGCGGATCCACTGCCCAAACAATCGACGGCGCTGCCATGGACCCGCGGGTGGATTTGCTCACGGATCAGATGAATTACATGACAAAGATGCTGGAGAAAATCACCCACATTCAGCCAGCCGAACCCCAACAGGGAAACGTTGAGAGAAACGAGCTCCCCCAAGACAAGACTCCTCAGTGCGGCGGAACGATTGGTGAGATCCCGTTTAGGTTGGAGTCACTGATCCCAACGTACTGTATGAGTTAGCCAAACTACCATTTTTCGACGCACTCATGAATAAGGCAATGCCAAAAAAGTTCACTATGTCAAAGTTCGAAGTGTACGATGGTACCACCGACCCAACAAATCACCTAAGACATTTTCACCACATGATGACTCTAAAAGAAACTACAGAGTCGATCCTATGTAGAACATTCCCAACCAGCCTCACGTCCACAACAATGAACTGGTTCAATAGCCTACCTCCGAGGTCGATAGATTTTTTTCAGGCTTTAGCCACCGCTTTCATTACTAGATCCATTGGGAACCAGCGGATGAGGAAAGCACTCCACTAGCTCCTGCACATCCGACAGAAATCCGAAGAAATGATACGAGGATATGTCACTCGCTTCACCAACGAGTTAACAATGATTGATGGATGCAGCAATGACACAGACGCTGCAACTTTCGTCGCCAGACTGAAGAGAGGCCTATTATTTGATGCTCTTAACTTGGAGCCTCCAAAAGACATGGCGGTCCTACTGAAAATAGCACAGAAACATATCTCCCTATATGAAATGAAAGCTGCAAGGCAAAATAATGGGAAAACCATTTGAGGAAACAGGAAAGGAAATATGAAAGAAGGGGAGATGATGGATCACAGAAGGATAACAATCATTCAAATAAACATCGGAGCGACGGACGTACTGAGTCCAATCTGCAGGAATCCAGGAAATCGCAATCAGCGCGACCCAGTCATGAACGAATAACCAGTGTAATGAGGAAAAAGTACAAACCATCCACAGCCATAAAAACAAGCTGAACCGACATCCTAAAATACATAGCGAATTGGGAGAACGTCAACTGGCCAACCAGGATGAAACGAGACTTGGAAGGATGAGACAAGAGCATGTACTGCTTTTTTCACAAGGAACACAAACATGATACTGAGGATCACTACAAGTTAAAAGAAGAAATCGAGCATTGGATCCAAATAGGACGAATGGACGAATTTATTTGCATACCATACAAACAGTTCAAAGGAAAAGAAAAGGCGGACGCTGCAGCCACATGATCAAAATAGTGGTCCCGGGAATTGATATACGCTTTACACTGCATCCGCCCCAGTAAAACACCTCCCACCCAAACATACCTATATCGAAATTGAAAGGTCAACACTCTGAAGACAACTACACTAACTAACTCGAAGACTCCGACAACTGATACAAATTCAACCAAAATTGCTTATAAGGGAATTAACAACGACAAACTCCATTAGGCCCTAACAAGCAATGCCAAACGGGGAGCAATAGCGGTCAAAACAAATGAGGTCATAAATTAAAAGGAACAACAGGGGCACGAAACGCCAACGCGACGATAGACATCAGCCGCACAAGAAGAAAAAAAAACGCACCACAATGTAACGGAACCACTCCAGAAAAATGACTGCTAGAAATGGTCAAAGAATCAATAAAGTTTTATATTCGAAATTGACATCCCATAAAGGCGAATAACTTCGTAGCAAAAATATACGAAACAATCGGCTTATAAAGCCCAAAAGGAATTATGACGCAAGTCAGATATTCATAATAAACTTATGGTTTGATCAACCAAAGAAGTAAGAGTTGGACAACCGAGTCAACTAAAAACATAAACTTTGAATCGACCAGGGTGTCGAGTTAACGAAGTAAAAGTTGGACGAACGAGTCAACTAAGTAAAACGACTTCGGGTTAACTAGAGTGTCGCACCAACAAAGCAAAAGTTGAACGAACGAATCAACTAAACACATAAACTTCAAATCGATCAAGATGTTGAGTCAACAAAGTAAAAGTTGGACGAACGAGACAACTAAGTAAAACAACTTTGGGTCGACTACAGTGTCACACCAACGAAGCAAAAGTTTGACGAATGAGTCAACTAAACATAGAAACTTCAAATCGACTAAAGTGTCGAGTCAACGAAGTAAAAGTTTGATGAACGAGTCAACTAAGTATAACGACTTCAAGTCAATTGAAACGTCGAGTTAACAAAGTGGAAGTTGAGCGAACAATTCATCTAAAACGCAAAAACTTTGAATCGACCGAGATGTCGAATTAACGAAGTAAAAAATGAATGAACGAGTCAATTGTGCAAAACAACTTCATGTCGACTGAAACGTTGAGTTAGCAAAGTAAAGATTTAGCGGATGACTTAACGAAGTAGAGGCAACCGCAAGACTTCTGAATCAACAAACCAACTCGAATGAGAAAAAAATTGTGGTCGATCAAACGAATAAAGTGAACAAACGGATGAACAAGTTAGCATAGCCCGAAAAAATCCTTGATTAACTAACGTACCAAATGAACAAAATAGAAGATAAGCAAGCAAAACAACTTTCCACAAAGATTCGGAGACGACAAACACAAGATCCATGCGTGCTAAAGCATAAGAAATTCAAATCACCAAATGATTACTATAGATATATCTGTGAAACATCAAAGCTCAAATACGAGTTGTCACGATAACGACAAACGAACAAAATCAACGAGAAGAAAAATAAAGGGAGCAATTATTGTCATTTATTCAAAATCTATTCAATTACATTTGAAGACTAAGGGGGAAGATCTATAACCTCAGCAATACCATCTACAGGAGCCAGATCGTTGATAGGAACTCTTTCTTCAAGAGAATGAGGATGCGACTTTTCAACCGTTGGATCGCCTGGAGGATCCTCAGCACCTTCGCCATCCTCGAAGGTTCGATAGACCAGATGGCGATATTGAGACACATCAACACCAAGACCCTCAATATATTCCAGAAGTTTAGTCCGACCATCAACAACGCGCTGCCAATCCACCACCTCCATACACAAAAAGTCTATCCTTAATAGAAGCAAGCTCGCTTCTTAACGCAATGAGTTGGCCCTCAGCAGTAGTGAGCGTTGCGGAGGAATCAGCCTTGACCTCGTCAAGTGAAGCCAGTAACTGCTCCACCTTTTGTTCAGCGACGTCACGACTCTTAGAGTGTTTTATCATGGCATGCGTGGCCTTGTCATGAAGAGCCTTCTTAGCGAAAAACTTTTTTTCCACATCATGCAAACGCGTGTAGATGTCGTCTAAGTCAGCTCTCAGGGACTCAAACGCTATCACAGACTGATCCCGTGCACCCTTGACCTCGGTCAACGAAGCCTGAGCCACCTCAGACGCTTTGGTCTGTTTAGAACATCGCACTTTTAATGCGTCATACTGGTGAAGAACATGGGAGAACACCAATAACAGTATGGAAAGCTTCCTCTCAAGATAAACCACAAAATTGTGATTAACCTGATGACCCATCACTCCTGCATAGACAAGATGGGTCATCCCATCCATTTTAAGCCTGACACCATCCTCGATATGAATATTCGGGTTTAGCACAAACATCGAAGACCTCTCCACTGACCGTTTGTGCCATTCATTAATCAGCTTACGTGCACCATCCTGTACGCCAATATGAGAAAACCAGCAGAACCTCCCATCTGATTTGCCTCGAATCTCTTTGGGAGCAAGTTCCTTCCAACTAACCCGCGAAAGAACAACACGAGGATCTGGTAGTATGAAGGAACCACCACCACCCACAGTTGGAAAAAAAACGATAGGAAAACCTCCATCACCCTCTCGTCGTTCAGCATAAACAGAACGAATGGCAGTCCCAACAAGAGCAAAAGAACCCATGTAGGCTGCGGATAAAGGGGTATCCACCCCTCCATCAATAGGAAAGGGAAAATAAGGAAAGACTACACATCGGGAACCAGATCACGATTGTCAAGCTCTTAGACTGAGCAACTGCTAATTGGAGCATCTTGTCATCTAAGGACTGGGGATCCTCATCATAACACTTGGCAGCATCAAGGCTGCCGTAAGCAGAAATAAGCTTATTTTCCTTGTTGTCCAGTGGACGAACGATATATTTTTCACTCCTCTCCAAAGCCAACTTCATTTTTTCCGCCTCCTGCAAAGGGCAACGATCTTCCCTCGAAGGCTCTCTATCAATATAATCCGAGTAAAGAGATGTGCGACGCACAGTGTCAACAAGCCGTTTCTTTTTAGGAACACGATCAAAAGGTAGAAACAATCGCTTCGACGGACTAGCAGGCCTCAACTTTTATTTTCCTAAAAGGACCAGTAGGACTACGAACAAGAGCATCAAGATCCGTAACACCCGAGCTCACTTTTCGATAAATGACAACGTCATCACCTTCGACAGCAACAACACGAGCAGCAATCTCCGCGACTTGCATCTCGGTTAGTGAAGCCCGCTCGGCCTCATTCATGTTGAACATACCACTACGCCTCACCATATCATCAGTAAGATAGGCGTCCAATGGAATACCAAAAGCTCCAGGAAACGCTCGTTGGTAACCTGTTCCTCAACGGTCAATTTCAGATTTCGGTGTTTAATAGGAACTCGGAAAGACCTGAGCATTTGAAGACCTCGCAAATTGAAGTAGACATAATCGATAGACGGATAAAACCAATCCCACGACCAATCCCTGATGTCATCATTTATATTGTAAAAACACGTAGGATAATGCAGAAAACAGGTACGGTTTGGTTTCACGTTAAACCTCACAAAAGAGTGCAAGATTCTAGTGGTTAAAGGAATACCGGAAAAAATGAGCTTGACATACGTAGAAACCATAACCCTCCAATCATTCGGGGCCATATGAGCAGGAAGAATACCCAGAAAATCTAGATACGATCATAATAACTCCGAAACTGGGAACCGAATATCAACATATAACATGCGAGGATAAAGCACAATATATCCCTTCATCAGACAACAACGATTGTCGTTTTGACGTGGGAGAATGATTTCAAGGTCGTGTGGCAAAACATGTTTGGAACGGACACTATCCAGAGTAGTCTGAAAAGCTTTGTTCGGGAAAAAATGAGCCTCATAGGTAGAAAGGTGATCACCGACCAACATGTCATCGACAAACATTGCAAATAAGAAAAAAAAACTAAGAAAAAGAGGCAATAGGGGAGAAAAAATAACAATAACAACAAATATGATGTAAAAATGAGGGAAAGTGGCCACAACGCACTTTATACAACTAGGCAACAAAAAGATTGCTCACGGAGCGACCTACGGGATATAATGGAACACCAAAACTCCCAGAAAATGTGCGCGGAAACGATCAGACAAAGAAAGTAACCGACATGGACAGCCAACCAAAAGTTATTAAACATTAAATTCAGTGCAATAGCACAATCGGAATACCAACCGTCACACAATTAGTGGATACATGAACATACCCACTAACTAAGGGGGAGTAGTTGAGAATATACCAAAATAGACGGATCATCACGGTCGAACACGTGGTATAAAGATCCATGACGAGAATACAACACCTAATCTACTGGGCCAGCTCACAAAGCCCAAAAGGAATAAAGTCAACTGCAGAGGCCCAGACGAGGCCCGCCAATGAGGAAAAGTAAATATAACGTAAATCCATGCCCAAATGAATCAGAGCCCCAAATTCAGGTCTGACACGAGTTCTCTCATAGAGAAGATGAACATTGCACCAAAAAGAGTCGTGGAAGAAGTTACGCCTCCTCGAACGCATCTCCATAAAGGAGGAGACTGTTACAAGAGACACCTCATTCCGTTGCGCCTCACATGCTTAAGTCATGTAGAAAGTTAATCATGACCATTATAAAAAGGAAAGAAAACATTCGACACAAATATGCAACTTTAAATGAGTTTTGTCTTGATTTACATCATTATTCCAACAGAGTTATTGACTTAAGTATCAGAGTGCCTTTGATCACAAGAAATGTGGTATTTAGTAGTCTAACAATTGTTTTGCAGGTCAAACTCACAGGAGTACGATTTTTGGACGCAAAGTGAAAAGAGGTGTGTATGTCATTCAAATGAAAAAAATACTATTACATAATATAACGAACCTAGACATGGATAAACAGTAGAAATGTCTTCAACCTAATTTTCAGGTTTCGAAATACCCTTCCACTTTCTTGATATTTACAGACAAAATACATGGATGAGTGAACATTTTTTTTGAAAGACAAATTTTTTGAAAGACAAACGTGTCACCAATGGGTATAGAACCTAAAAATACATGGATGAGTGAACATGAATAATGGGTAGTTGTGTTTTTTAAATGAAAAATAATATTACACATATTTACCATTATACGCTCTCAGATTCAAACTATTTATATTCAAAACCAACCACTCTAAACATTGATTAATTACGAAAGCTCATAACATAATTTATTTGAAGCTCCACAGTTATCTATAAACTATAAATAGGTTCTTAAATCTTACTTTTGGATTTCCCATTTTCTCCTCCATATTTAATTTTTTTTACAACCAAAATTTGCCTCTCTCAAACATGAACTAATTATACCAAAACCTACAATATGATTTATTTGCAGCCTCCAATTATATGTAAACTATAAATAAACCGAAAGTGTAATATTCAGTTACAATATTTTAAGGACCAATTATATATATCACGTTTTGGGCCAATATGTGAATACGCAAGTTGAAAAACAATTATTGTTCTCAACTTGTTGAAATCAAACGGTTGAGCCAATTTGTGAGATATCAAGAGTCATTGGCCAACCATATTTTTTTGGATATCTCGGGTTGAACCAGTTGTGTGACCGTGTCAAGTTGAACAACTAATGAAGTACCAGTTCAGTGGGAGACTTGTGACAGATGGAATCACAATTCTAAGGTTCAAACTCTTCCAACGGCATTACAAATAATTCCTACAAAAAACAGAGGGCGTGTTTGATTACTTAATGGAATGGGAATGAAAATGAGAATATTATTATAATTGGTTACTTGATGGAAATGGAATGAAAATGTGAATGAACATGATTTGTGTCTTTACGCATTTCAATGAAATTTGTAATAGTCATTCTCATTACGTCATTTTTATACCAACAAAGGAATGGCTAAACTATTATAATAATCATTACCATTACAATACTTAAAACTCATTCCATTGAGTAACCAAACATGCCCCCCATTGTAAATCATGCAAAAGAATCTCGATGCACACTCACACGTGCAACTAATGAGTATAGCACTTGTGCTAACCAAAATAGGCACCTCCATCACACCATAGGTCATTACATTTCCAATCATTCAACGTAAAGTCCCAACCTTAACCTTAGAGACAATTCCCAATTTTGAAGCGACTTTCTTTTCAGCTCCCGTACAAATCACGAGCTTTGCTACAGAGCGAGGGAGGGAGCGAGGGAAAGGGGCGAGGGATGGGTGGTAACCACCCATCCGCCTCAAGATAAGCGCATCGGATTGGAGATGCGCGATGGCGCTTATCTCGGAGCGGATGGGTGGCTACCACCCATCCCTCGCTCCCTCCCTCGTTCCCTCCCTCGACCCCTAGAATTGTTGTACAAATCACAATACCCCACACCACACCAACTAGGGGGAAGAAGTGTCCCACACCTTTCCTCCCCCCTTCCTTCAGCAATGTAAAAAGCCTCGTCTCATCCAATTCAGCCAAATAAGACAGACCAAGAAGAAAAAAAGAAAAGAAAATGGATAGGGTGTTCTCAGTTGAAGAAATTTCCGACCCTTTTTGGCAAGCACCACCACCACCGTCATCGAAAAATTTGTCAGAGCCACCACAACCACACCCCTCATCAGACCCCAAGATGAATCGAAGCTCATCTGAATGGGCGTTTCAGAGATTTCTTCAAGAAGTTGCCATCCCATCACCTTCATCACCACCACCACCACCACCACCACCACCTGCAAAATTTCCCTCTTCTGTGGTCTCTCCTGCGAGGAAGATCGGTGGTGACAAAGAAGTTGTGGAGATCAATGACCACCACCACCACCACCACCACCACCCACCGCCATCTCCGCCACCACCACTAGCGTCGGAGATTCCCCCCAATGTGCCGGTCGATTCCCAGGAGTACCAGGCGTTTCTCAAGAGACGCCTCGACATGGCGTGTGCTGCTGTCGCGTTGACTCGGGTATGGGTTTTGCATGATTTGTGAAAATTTTGAGTATTTTTTGATATGGGGATCTTTGATTTTCAGTAATTGTTTAGAAAGTTTGGATCTTTAGTACTGTTTTGATGTTTATTGTTTAATTTGATTGATTTCTTGGCACTTGTATCGAAATGCATGATAGGTTTATCAATTGAATGTTTAGTTTTTTACTTTTTGTAGCTACTGTTGCAGTCAGAGACTTGTTTGGTACATTGCGTATCAATAACTTTGGGGAATTATTGTGTTACATGGGATTGCAGTATGTGTTTTGCTGTTGTTTTGGTTTAAATCTTTTGATTTAGTGGTAGACCCTATTGGTACTTCGATTTGGTAATTGGCCTATCAAAATGAGAGATTTTAGAATGTATTTGGTGTTTTTGGCAATCTATGAGTTTGGGGAATTCGTTTAAGATGACAAAACTGTTTTTGCGGAAATTTTCATTCTGTTATGTTTAGTTTATGATTTTTATCGTTGCCGCTAACGAGATCCGTTTTGGGGAATTCTTTTAAGATGATATATTTTTTTTGTAGAATTTTTTCATTTTGTTATTTGTAGTTTATGATTTTGTCGTTGTTCGTTTAGATTTGTCGCTAACAAGACCAGTTTTGGCACCCTATCAAAAGTAGGGATCTTGATTTGTTTTTGTCGTGTTTCTTACACATTTGTTTTATCTAGCTTGGCCGTTAATATTAAATACTGTATCATTTTAGAATGGTAGAATGCATGAGAATCTATTACGAATGGAACTAGTATGCTATACACAAACATAGACTATCATCATTACATTATGATCTAATTCTACTGTACTAGGCATTTGCATCTTCATCTGGTATGGACCCTTAAAAAACCGTACCTTGTCATTTAGTTAATGATTTAATAGATGTGAATCATGTGATGAACATAAATGATACAATTAGCCTATGGCAAATGTTGCCGGCATCGATTTTTGAGACAGTGGTTATGAGTTTTAGTGTCGTGACTCGTGAGTCTTGATTATTCAACAATTTTTAAATTGTATGCTTAAAAATTAGGCGAGTTTATGAACAAAAAAGCACTAGTATGGCAAAGAGAGAAAGATAAATAAAGCAGCAAACCAGCAGCTTTATATTTTCATAACTCGGTGTCTTTTGGTGCGCGTCTCAAGCATGGTTACAATAATTCAAAAAAGAGAAAAATCATATTAGCACCTAATAACATGTAACTTAGTGATTGGCATTTGTATAGCTTTAACTTTTTTAGGTATTTAAGGTGCTCTTAGTATTGTAAAGAGCTTATAGGGGAGATGGTTTCATCAGAGGTTCTAGGTATACTAGACTCAAGTGGGTTTGATGGGAAGGAACATAGGATTTAGGTGTTTTTGTGACATTCTCAAAGAAGAGAGTGCTACTTAGGAGAGTGGAAAGTAGATAGTAATTGCTAAAGAGAGAGTGTGTTTGATAAATAATAATTTCACTAGCATAATTTTGATAGATTCTAGGAGTTAAAGACATTGTAACTTATATTATTCTCTCTATACCTATTAATGTTTTTAACCAGAATATGGACCATTGAGTTATTTTTTTAAAGATCTTGGAGAGTGTTTTCTACCAATATAAAAAAAATTACTTTTCTTTGTTAAGCTAATAGTACTTTGGTACTTTTTATAAAACATTTTTTAATAAAAATTAAGGAAATTGAAAACTCATAATGGAAAGTATCAGGGAAGGTAATGGGTCGGATTCATTACTTACAATATACCAGGTCGGTTCATTCAAAATTTACCAATATCTAAACCCACACCCACCCGATTACCATCCCTAGAGAGTATAGTAAAGCTAGAAAAATGTTTGCACAAGTGTATCAGTTGATTTGAAGAGTACAAGGCATTAATGTTGAGACATCTTCATGTGACTCGTGCTGCTGTTACATTTAGCTGAGTATAGATTTTCTTGAAATTTTATTATTGTTGTTTTATTATTTGGCAGATGCTAAGCTATTTAGTTCAAAAGAATTGTTCTGAAATTTGGATTTTGATATTGCTTTTAGGTTTTGTTCGATGTCATGTTTTGTAGCTATTACCACAGTATGAAGTTATTTATGTACTGCGTTAGGAGCCACAGTTTTGAAGAATTTCTGGTGCAACATGGGATTATAGTATTGATTTTGCAGTTTTTATTTATTTATTGAACACTCTTAATTTATTGATGACCTTTGTTGAGGATTTATACATTTTTGGTGCTTTTGCAATCTTTGCTTTTGGACACTGGATCTTGTGTTGTTTACGCCCTTACCCCGTTTGTAACTTTTGTCAACAGGCATCGTCCATTGCAAAACCTCAAGATTCTGCTCATGCAGTTGACAATGGTTCAAGGGCTTCAGATACTCCGCCATCCGGATCTCAGGTTCTGGGGAAAGGTGTGTATTTCCTTATACTTAGATATTGTAGTTCTTATAGATGTGTGTGCTTGGGCTTTAAGTGTATTATGGATAGCTGCATGTTCATAAAAACATTCTGAACAAACCTTCATCATGACGGAGCATAACAATTTCATGGAAGAAATTATACATCATGTCATTTGTTGCAAGTTCGAGTCTCCTCTTCTAAAATTTATGAGTGGATTAATGGTTTTATATTGATGATAAGTTTTGTGTTGTATTGTATAAAAACATTATCGACAAGAAGATGGAGAGAGTACTCACTTATGTTGATGTGTAGTAGCACTAGTATTTTTGTTTGATGGATTAGGAAGCTTTGTACTAATCGATCAGCAAGTAATGCATGTGTTTGTCATCACTAGTGCTAAATTAGCATGTTTTAGTTGTGTGGAGTTTATTATATACTGATATTTTACCCTGGGCCTATTGAGAAGACAGGGCTAGCTTTTTTAAATGATCGATGGGATCTTGTCAGCTACTTTTAACCCTGACAAGGGTCTCAAGGTGATGGCTAAACCAGGGAAGTTTCACTACTGCCTTCTCTAGCATAGAGCATACAGAAAGATTTCTGTTGAGTCATGCTTTTGTATCTTCGGATCGTGAAAACAAATCAAGTGTACGTGACTCAAAGCAGTGGATCATCACCAAGGTTATCTACAGAATGAGTTTAATTGAATGACAGAATGAGTTTAATTGAATGATGTTTGTAGTGGTGGTTATTAATGCTTGAAGTACATTGAGGTACTTGTTAACTCGTTGGCCTGTTGAGTTAAAAATGCAATGTAATGAATAGGAATGTCTGTACCATGAACCGTCCAACCAAAAAAAAAAAACTATAGAAGAAGATATGCCTGTTTCTCAAAATGTAACTTTTCCTCGTGCATCCAACAATACAGGAGAAACTTTGGTGGATGCAAAATGAAGAAAACACTTTTCTGGTTCATTAGGGAAACTTTGTAACATATGATTACTAGGAATAATGCACACATCATAGTTTTGTAGCATAGATACAACCTTTGCCTTCCCAAGAGAAGACCTTATAGAAAAGGACTACCCATTTGGGATAAGGATACATGGCATATGAAGTATATTCCTCTCAGTCTAGTTAAAGAATATGTGGCAGTATGTGGAAGGTATTATGATAACGGTCCTCCTGACATGGTGATGACCAGTCTCTGTTTTTGTTAGAGAAGGAAGCTGTCTTATGGATCCTCGGGGAATTGGTTTCAAGTGTCAGTAAGGGGAAAGTAAGGGAAAAGCTGATTGCAAGCCTTTTTTTTGGATCATTATAATGGAGATGGAAATGACGTAGGATGTTTCATAAAGACACAATTCCTGCGGAGCCTTGAGAATCGGGTTTGAAAAAACTCTACTTTGCACAAATTGAGAGTTTCAAAAGGCACTTCAAGGTTTTTTTAAAGAATTGTGAAGGAGTATGATACAGATTGACTACTGTTTAGTACACAAATTTAAGTGATCATAATTGTAAGACCACAGAGATTCTTTTGGCAACCAGGAATAACAGATTTCCTTCATTAAGATGTTCACTCTTTTTTTATTTTTTTTATTTTATAAATTTTTTAATCTTCCTGGGAAGCAGCTTTGAGAGGCTAGTTCCAGTTTTCCATACTAATAATAACAACAGTAATAAATAAATAAATAAATAAATAAAAGAGTAAGGGATTTCTAACAACAGTAATAAATAAATAAATAAATAAATAAATAAATAAATAAATAAATAAAAAGAGTAAGGGATTTCTAAGAGCTGAATGTTATTACTTGCTTTTTCTTGCACAGTACCTGGATGTAATTTTCCCAAGGAAAAAGAGAAGTCTGTAGCTGGACCAGTTGGGATCCCAAACTTACCTGCCACGCAAAAAAAGCCGGCAGTTCAAATAAAGCCAACCACCAGTGATGAACAGTCGGATGATGAAGACCTTGAAGGAGAGACAGAAATTACTGACAATATGGATCCCGCTGATGTTAAACGTGTAAGGAGGTAACCACTCTTTCTGCTACTTCCATAGTTACCATGTGATCAGTAGGCTCGTACATCTAGCTGGGGAAGTATTTTTGGTTTGAGTGCTTGAGTTATGAGTATGTGCCATATGAATGAATTTAATTCTTCACTTGGTCTTTTATGTATGTCAGCAAGGACTTCTCTAATCATCTCGCTGGACATACAGTTGTTCTTTGTTGTGGCACGTGTAGTTATAGGAATGAAATCCCTAAGTAGGGTTTTCCACAAGGAGAACCTGGTTGAACACAAAGATGCCACTAAAACCAGTTGAATAAAAATTTGCCATTTGCTTTCAAATATACTTCTCCTTTTCTTTCTATCCATTCTTTGAAACGGTTTTACATTGCTTCCCCCAATTTGAATGTTGATTATTATTAGTGTTGTTGTTGTGGTTATTTTTATGTTTTCCGTTTGCTTCAACACAGAGAAAGTTGTTCTGTAATTTTTTTTTTTGAATATTCAAATAACCATAAATGAAGAAAAACCGATCATCTAATGTATATAAAAACTGAGAACTGAACCAAACTGAGAAATTGGTGAAGTTTGGTTCATATAATTAACAGTTCAGTTTCAGTCGTTAAAAAGTGAAAACTGAAGTTTTGGTTTGTTTATCGATTTCTCTTCGAAAGTGACCCGAACCGAACCTGCAGTATCCTACTTAAGATAAGGATACTTTATCGATGTTGGGTGGTTGATATGATGGCAAGATGCAGTGGTTGCTTTGCACGACCTAGATATTCAGTGTATACGTGTGTTGTGTGACCTCGATTAAGGACACTATACTAATCTTTGGGTTGTTCCTTTTTGGATCTTTCATGCAAGTTGACTTGTCCATTTCATGTGACCAGAATGCTGTCAAATAGAGAGTCAGCTCGGCGCTCTAGAAGAAGAAAACAAGCACACTTGAGTGAGCTTGAGACACAGGTTTGGCTCTGGTTGCACCCTATTTTTGCTCGCTGAGTTTACCTTCTATTAATGTTTTTGAAATTAACTTTGCTACTTGTAGGTTTCACAATTAAGAGTTGAGAACTCTTCATTACTGAAGCGATTAACTGACATAAGTCAAAAGTACAATGAAGCTGCCGTTGACAACAGAGTTCTGAAAGCAGATGTTGAAACATTGAGAGCAAAGGTATGCATACTTTTTTTTTTTTTTGATTGATAGATATCTGTGTGACTATTAAATATTAACTAATGTTACTCTATAGCATTAATTCAGTTATGAAGCAATGGAACTTATTTGGATTTTGGAATATGTCTTTCCGAAGTGGACAATGTAGACATATCAATATATTATATTTCATGCTTAATCTACGCTGTAGCATTAAGAGGCCTTGTAGTACTTCATATCGCATATGTTTGAGCACATCAGTGCACACATTTGTGCTTGTTTCTACAATAAAATTAACATAAGTGAAGAATTAATAAATATCTTTATGGGGACAATGAATTCATTACTTTGGATTAATATTTTATATTACTGGTAACGGCTCTCGAATGGTATTTCCTAACTTGAGAGTTAGTCTAGTTAGTTCAATTATGATTTTACGTTGAATTTTCTGATTGATACAGGTTTCTGAACAATTTGAAGACATATAATGGAAACATAAAATAATCTTTTATATTTCTAGTATGCCTTAAAATTTTTGGCGGTTTTGGTATAGTTGTAGACACTATTTGACTTTTGGTTGTTTCCTTTTCAAATGTTATCAATGATGTTTCGAAATTTTGCAATTGATGTCTTCTAAACTAGAATGAGAATGTAAAAAAAATCCATTTTCATCCCTATGATTATCTATGATTTTTATTAAGGATGGAAATACATCCCAAATGAAGATTTTTCATCCCTATTTTGCATTCAAAAGGCCTGAAGAAGCAATTACTATCTTTCCCTTTCTGCGTTTATTTACATTTTCATCCCTTATTTTTATTTACATTTTCATCCCTTATTTTTTATTTACATTTTCATCCCTATTTTTGAATGGAAAACTAGATTTTCTTGAACCAGAAAAGGACATAGCAAAAAATGAAAGGTTGTAATTGTTCGGGTTAATTGCTATGTTCCCCTATGATAAATAGCTAATTGGGATGTGCCCCCTTCTTTAATCAGTATTGCACTTATTTTCCAAGACTGGTAGTCAATGTGCATTGACTGTGAGGGCTCGCACGTGACCTAGTTTTATGACGAAATTACCTTTCACGTGCATCTCATGCACGATGTGAATGATGTGACTACAAAATCATCCCAACCGTCCGTCAACTAAAGTACTCACAGGGACGGCTGGAATTAGATTGTAACCTTTTAGAGAGATGGACAGTGGAGAGAAAACTACCTCCATTTTCAGAGTCCGTTCTCTGTGATCTCGCTCTTTCTTCTTTATTCTCTTGTTTGCAACTTCGAACGGAAATGAAGAAGGGGAAGGGGAAGGTGAAGAGGAAAATGTTCAATGTGTTGGTGAGTAGCCGTAACAACGATGATGGGAGCACTGCTTCGAGCATACATTGGGACGATTGCACTTTGTTCAATGATTTCAGTGATGAGGAGCTAGATCTGAGGCGAGATTTCACTCCTTCAGATAGTGAAGAGGACGTGAAGCCAAATCTAAGACCTCCTGTTCATTGGTTTGACTTATTGTAAGTGTTATTTTTTATCTTAGGGTTTCGTTTTGGTGTTTCAATCTGTATTGAATGTGTAAATGGATTGTGTGAATGGTGTTATTGTTGTTAGGGTTTTGTTCATTTGCACAAATGAAGGGTCATCCACTGATTATTTGCTTAGGGTTTTCATAACCTATGTATCATTCAGTGCAATGGTTAGGGTACTCATTAGTTGTTGATTAGCGATTTTGTTCATGGTTAGGGTGTTGTTAACCCTTAGTATACTAATATTGTTTTGTGGGTTTATTAGTGTTTACAATGAGTTCAATGGTTAGAGATTTGTAACCCATAAGTACAATGCTTAGTACATTTTGTTCTATATTTGTCTTATATTTTCACTCTATGATACATGTTAGTTTGCATGGGTTTACATGTTTTTCTTTGTATTCATTTATAATATTTGATGAATGTGTTTCATTACAGTAATGGGAAATAGGGACAAAAGTTGGAGGTGTGGAACTTAATGGTTCATTATGATGGGAAGTGGAGTAGGAGGGTTGAGATCCCTGGTAAGTGGAAGGTGAATGACTATAAAAATGGGAAATGTTTTGATTTTGTAGGAGTGCATGGGGATTATCTTAATTCGGACAAGTTAAACAAGACTATCTTTGAAGGTATACCCAAGCAAAATAAACATGCCTTGACACTTGGGGAAACACATACCTTTCTGGAGAATGAAGTGAAGATGGACAAAAGTAATGATGTAGACATAATGTATTTTTGGAAGCAACTGAGTATGATTCTGGTCATACAACTGAAAATGAGTATGATGCACAATCATCTCCAACTGAGTATGCTGCATTTGTTGTTGAAACTGATGGTGTGTATGGTTATGAGAGTGGTGATGAGAGGAGGAAAATGATTGGGTGTTGGAGGTTGGGAAAGAATGGGACACAGTTGATGCAACTAGATTCTGGTTAAGAAAATATGTAGTGAGGAACAAGTTTGTGACACATTTCAAGAAGAATGATCCTAACATACTTTTAGTCTTTTGTAAGGGTGAAAACTGCAACTGACATTGTTTCAAAAAATACATTATGTCTGCATCATTGCTTATGTCCATCCTCACCCCATTTTTCAGAAAGGTATGTGTTTTCTCAAGTGTTAAGGCATGCTTATTTTGGCTGGGCATACCTTTAAGGATACTCTTGTTTAGCTTGTCTCAATTAAGATAGTCCCCATGCACTCTTACAAAATCAAAACATTTCCCGTTTTATAGTCATTCATCTTCCACCTACTAGGGATCTCAACCTTCCCACTCCATTTCCCATCATAATGGACCATTAAGTTCCACACCTCCAACTCTTGTCCCCATTTTCCATTACTTTAATGACACATTCATCAAATATTATAAATGAATACAATAGAAAACATGCAAACTAACATGTATCATAAAGTGAAAATAGAAGACACCTACACAAAACAAATTGTATTCATGGGTTAACAAATCTTTAACCATTGAACTCATTGTAAACACTAATCGACCCACAACATAGTATTAGTGTAGTAAAGGTTAATAACACCCTAACCATGAATAAAATCCTTAACCAACAACTAATGAGTACCCTAACCATTGCACTGGATGATACATAGGTTATGAAAACCCTAAGCAAATAAGCAGTGGATGATCCATCATTTGTGCAAATGAACAAACCCTAGCAACAATAACATCATTCATACAATCCATTTACACATGCAACACAGATTGAAACACCAACACAGGTTGGGATGATCTTTTAGTCACATCGTGTGTGAGATGCACGTTAAGGGTAATTTCGTCGTAAAATTAGGTCATGTGCGTGCCCTCATAGTCAATGCACTTTGAGTGCTGGTCTTGGAGGGTAAGTGCTGTACTGATTAAAGAAGGGCGCACATCCCAATTAGCTATTTCTTATTGGGGGACATAGCAATTAATCCTAATTGTTCCACCTAGCATTTCGAATATAAAGTGGGGATGAATACTTTTCATTATTTGAGGTGATATTTCCGTTCCAACACATGTGAATCCAAAAAAATATATTGTCATCCTAGAAAATGATAGAAAAGCAAAATGAATAATGAATTTTGTTTTACCCACTTGTGGACACCTTCTTTTTGCCACGTGAACACTATTTTCCAGTTACTTTTTGTTGTGCCTTGCACATATTCTCTCCGCTAATAACACTATGAATTTATAATCTAAACTGATAACCAGCTTCACTTTGAATTTATAATCTAAGCTGATGACCAGCTTCTCTAAAAGCTTGAATATTAAAAGGCTATAATTCTTCTACTACCCCGAATATGATCTTTTGCACTGATACCACCATGAATTTATAATCTAAACTGATAACCAGCTTCACTTTGAATTTATAATCTAAGCTGATGACCAGCTTCTCTAAAAGCTTGAATATTAAAAGGCTATAATTCTTCTACTACCCCGAATATGATCTTTTGCACTGATACCACCATATAACCAAGCACCTAGTTGCTCAGTTGCTCTAAAAGCTTGAATTGTTACTTTGTTAGAGAATATGTAGGTGTATTAGGATATACTTTGTTCATGGAAATCTTTTGCAAAGCCACAAATTTGGGTGCGTCGTAGTCATAGCAAAATAGTCCACTGAAAATCAACTTCCCAAATGTACTACGTTTCAGCAAATTGAATTCATTTTTGTGTTAGAAATACTGAAAATTCATTGTTGCGTTAGAAGTACTGAAAACATGTTTTCCAAAAGAGCATGGTGGGTGTGGTGGTGAACAGAATTATTATCCTTAAGACTGTCAAATTTCACCAAGCTAGTGTCGTAAAGCACATTCTAAAATTACTGTACAAAATTTCAATGAAACTGAGAATTTTCAGAACTGACTCACATGCGTCCAAGACTCAGTGTCGTGGTATACATGCCAAACACACTAATAGTTTTTCATACTTTATAACCTAATTCAGTGAGGTTCAGATTGAACGTGAGAGTAAACTTTCCCTTCACCAAGCCTTGTAATTTATAGATGTATTTTTTCTATTGTAATCTTGACCATTCTTTAACATCTCTGTAAAGTGGCCACTTTGTCAGCCTGTTAATCTCGTTTGCTGATCTTCTGTGCATTCTCTCATTCCTCACTATAGGGCTTTTTTCACTGCACTTTTTGACATTTTTCAAAACCATGGAGACAACCATGGTGATTATATTCTGACTGTTTGATCACCTAACATTTTAAGTGTTCTGGTGATAAAAATAATTTTAATTTCCCAATCACCAACATAAACTATTGAAGGGCCTTTTTCCCTGCATATGGAAATATAATAATGCAACATGTTAGTTGTAAATTGAAATGTTTTTCTTGTTATGTTTTCAGGTGAAGATGGCAGAAGAGACAGTGAAGCGAGTGACAGGGTTGAACCCATTGTTCCAAGCCATGTCTGAGATATCCACCGTGGGCATGCCATTCAATGGTAGCCCATCGGACACATCTGCAGATGCTGCGGTTCCTGTTCAAGACAACCTGAAGCAACACTTCTATCAGACTGCTCCAAATGCTCAACATGAGCGGAGAATGAACAATGCTGGTTTATCTGAAATTCCTCCCATTCCCCAAATCGAAGAAGTGCATAATGCCACTGTGAACAGCAAGATGGGTCGAACGGCTTCCATGCAGAGAGTAGCCAGCTTGGAACATCTGCAAAAACGGATCCGTGGAGGGACAGGGACATCTACCTGTGGACCCCTTCAGTGGGATGCAAGCTGGGATCAGGAAACTCCACAGAATGTGGATAGTAGTAAACAGAGCCAGGACTGAAAGCTTCAAGATTGTAGAATGTGGAGAGTAGTAGTGTTCAGAGCCAAGACTGAAAGCTTCAAGAATATAGAAGTATTTTTAGTGGCTCAAATCTGTATTGGAATGATTGATACTGCATTTGAATCTATTGGACCATTGGATTCTTATTTTGATTTCGAACTGATCTTTGTGTCCAGAACTGTTTCTCTCAATCCACTTGAACACTTGCTTGATAAATTTGGATATGGCAAAAATTATGTGGAGTGATGTTCTTGGTAGAAAGCTAGGTTGTCTCTGTTGATTCTAGTCATTTACACCGAATTAGCCTGGATTACCTTGCACTGTCTTAGTTTAGATCACCTTGTTTGATCATCTGGGCTTTGTCTAATTGTCTCATTTCTCCCAAAAGGGTTTGTCAATGCATTCTACTTATTTTTTTAAATTAACTAATTAAATTTTTTTTTTCTGGTGTTAGTCTACGTAAGACGTGGTTTCAGTTGTGGAAAGATTGAGAACAGCCTTCTTATGCACCTAATTTGCCAAGGTTTGCTACGCATTCCCTTGGGTTAATTTAAACAACCAAATTAAGAAACTAAAAGAATTGATAATTTATGATCGTGAATCTGTTTGGCGTTTGTTTCGGTTTCTTAAAAATCCAACTTCAAAAGAAGAGGGTGTGTCGATGAAAGAAAGTGAGGTTGACATGTATACAGGAAATTGATTCTTTAGGGAAAGCAAGGAGTGTGGTTCACTCAACTATTAATCTCTTTGATTCTATAATTTGATAAAGACTGTTTTGCTTCCAAAAAGGCTTTCTCATTCACTCTTAGCTCACTCCAGTTCTGATAGGAATTTGTCATCCAAAACCACGAAAGGTTTTAGTCCATTTTGAGTTTTGATCTTCTTCCAATGAAATTGTAACCTACCCTGAATGCTTAAGCATGTTGAGATGGCAATACTCTAAAAGGTTAACCACTCTGAGAAAGGGAATAAAAAGAAAAAAGAAAACATGTAAACCAATTGAGGTCCATGGAAGCCAGTGGCGGACCTACTAGGACCCGGGGGGCTCCTGCGCACAAATTGCATCCGTAGGATCTGATCCGACGGTCCAAATCAATTAACTTAAAAAAAAAAAAATTGACAGCGATTTTATAATTGACCCGGGTCCCACTTCTTCCTCTCTCCAAACTTTCCTTTTTTTTTTCTTCTCTCTTCTTCTTTTTATTTCCAGCTCTTCTTCTTCTTCGTTTGTTTCAGCTCTTCTTCTTCACCTGAGCAAAAGAACTGCCAACACTCATTCACTCACTCACGCGAGCCTAACTTAGCTGTGAGACTGTGGATTCTGCCTCGGATCTCAGCTTCGGCTCCCGAGCCCGAGCCTGCGTTCCTTTCTACATACAAAATAAAACAGTTTCATTGCTAAGAAAAATATATATTAAGAACCCAATATTAACAACAGAAGGTAACACACGCTTCCAGAAATCCAAGCTTACATGACTCTACTCTCATCCAAGTAAAGGAATTAAATTTGCAATCAATCTCACTGCTAAATGCACTGAAAGATTCATTGTTGGTTTCACTAATTCCACTGAAAAAATGGAAGTTTTTAAGCTTCTAGTCATAGTTGAATACCCCCACAATAACTCATCTTCCTGAATGCTACAGGTAACCAGAGAAATTAATAAGCCACAGTTGAAACTCTTTTTACGCAGTTAGATAATCACGCAAATTGAAGTATACCATGATAAATTATTCCCACACAAACCCTTCAAATCCGAAAGGAAAATAACAATTCAAATCAACCAAAACTGAGTACCATAATTCCAATCATGGAAATCCAGTAATAGACATGCTAATTATCTTACAAATAAAAAAAAATTTAAAAATTCTATTAATATCAACCAACATCAGTTAAACCCACTGAATCAAGTAGTGTAAATCAAACCTACAAGTCTCCACCACTCACTCGAAATCCCCACAAGTGTTTGAAGAAAACCCCACAAGTGTTTGAAGAAAAAGCACAAGTCACTCAGTGTTTCTCTCTCTATCTAACTTTCTCTCTATATCTAACTTTCTCTCTAAATTGTGTCTCTGTCACTGTGTGTGTGCATGGAAACAGAGGAACAAAACGAGAGAGATTCTTCCAAGTTCTAAGTGCAACTCAACTGTTTATCCGAGGCAGAGTCCACAGTCTCACAGCTAAGTTGGGCTCGCGTGAGTGAGTGAGTGAGTGTTGGCAGCTCTTTTGGTCAGGTGAAGAAGAAGAAGAGCTGAAACAGACAAAGAAGAAGAAGAGCAGAAAAAAAAATGAACAAGAGAGAGAAGAAAGAAAAAAGGAAAGTTTGGAGAGAGGAAGAAGTGGGACCCGGGTCAATTATAAAATCGCTGTCAAATTTTTTTTTTTAAGTTAATTGATTTGGACCGTCGGATCAGATCCTACGGATGCAATTTGTGCGCAGGAGCCCGTGCTGCGCTTTGTGCGCAGGAGCCCCCCGACCTACTAAGGGGCCAGGAGGGACAGCTGTCCCTCTCAATTTTTAAAATAATTTTATTATATACTTTATTTTAAAAATAATAATTTTATAATATATAATATAATATATAAATTGTTTATTCAACCATTTTTTATTATTCTAGTGGTTGGAAGTTTATAAATTTTTGTAAAAAACCTGAGTTCGATACTCATCGAGCTCATATTTTTTTTATGGCTATTCACTATACATTTTTATGGTTATTGTTAATTACTATTTTTATCATTGTTACTCACCTATTTTTTTTTTTTTCAATATAATTTTATAGTAATTACAAACATTAAAAAATATTTAGTTTAATAAAAATTTATTTTTGGTCATCTCGGAGCGTATGATTTCTTTATGTTTATATAACTTTGTCATTGTGACATTCCCCTATTTTTTTATTTTTTATTTTCAACGCAATTTTATATGTAATTGCAAACATTAAAGCAATGAATTGCTTATTCACAAGTAGCATAAAACCTCCAACCAAAAAAATATTTGAAATTAATATCTAAAATAATAACTAAAGAATTCAATGAAAATATATACCACTAGCCAACTCGTACAAAATTTGAGCATCGTATAAACATTTTTTGATGAAATTGTATTAGGATCTTATTATATTCGTAAATTTTTGATTTTTTTTTTTAGTTTTAATTAGATATTTATCCTAATTATTTTATGATTTTAGTTATAAATTCTAGTTATAACACTCGTTTGTCCCTTACTAAGGTTATTGATATTGTGACCTTATTTTGGCTTAAAATTTGATTACACTTAATTTAATTTGGTATATGCAATGTATTGATATTGTATTTTTCTTATGGGTAGAATTTTTTTTTTTGCTTGCCATTTCGCCCCCCTTGACTAAAATCCTGGGTCCGCCACTGATGGAAGCATGGACAATAAGTGGAATGGAAGTTTCAAGACCCTCGCCTCCTTAGCAAGTACTAAAAAATGTCTCACACATTGTCATGCATAATAGTAAAACCAAAACTTTAATATCGTGTTACTCTAAAAACTTAACCTATTAAAGAAGACAAATCTATCACATAATATTGATTAACTATTTACTATGCGCAATAAACTTTATATTAATATGTAAATTAGGAAGCATAGTACTTCTTTCACATCTCCTCATCTTTTTGTCTTTCTAACTTATTAATATGAAAACGGTGAATATATATTGCGCTGAGACAACAAGTTTTTGTGAATGTCAAATTATGTGAGGTACAAATACTTATGACAAGTTTAAATATTGCAAAAGGGGAAGCTCTGTCAAAATTTTAAATATTTTTAAATTTTTGTTAAATATTCATCTTGATATTCTTCATAATCAAATATGTCATTATGTTTGTCCTAAATAAATTATGTTTCTTCAACTGCTGGTTTACTAAATTGGGCATCAATTTCATCCAATACTCACTTCGACAAACATGAGATATTTCCTTATTCTTTTTAGTTAAGCTGACATTTGGTGGAGATTAAATTCCTTAGCTTAACACATTAGTTGCGTTGATCAGTTTTATTAACATTGTTTTACTTTTAAAGAGTATTAACTTTTTACAAAATTAATTCATCATAACTATTGTAATAGACAATTATGCAAGTGTTTTTAGAAATTGAAATAAAATCCCAAATGTGAGTATTCAACGTAGCGGTGAAGGTATGATGTAATCTGCGATAGTGCCAACGACACGAGTATTACACTAATACATTTACATAATTACTTGCACTTTGTTCATGACATCGAAATCTATTTCTCTACTTATCAGTTATCAATGGCCGAACACATTGACGAGGCTTCAATACACGTCAAAACACGGCAAGTGTTTTGGTGCCCTCATCGACCAACTGGATTTAAATAGAGCTTGTCATGGATTGATGGTAGGATGATGAACACTAGACCCACATGGCAATCTCTCAGATAAAGAGTAAAATGCCATTCTTAATCCAATCATGGAGAGCGAATCTATGCTTTCGAATCCCTAAAAGAACTCCACCATGGTCGTCACCCCCACATTACATTACTACAAGTGTTGCTTCCACCCTCGATTCTCACTTCCTCCTTCATCTATTCCCCTTCATTGCAGGTCTCTCAGATTGAGACTCTTTGGTCACTTCCCCAAGTAAGTCTCACTCCCACTTCACTTACTGACTTTGGTTACACTATCACTTGTTGACTCCTGTGATGTATTTGCGGATTTGGAATGATTTGTGTCTTCTTCATGTGAAATGAATCAGTGGGTCTCTTTAATTACCTGTTACTCAATGGGTTTTTGTTATTTTTAGTTTAAATGGTGTTACAAGTGAGATTTCTACATGTTTTGTGTGGTTTGACATGTGTCTTTGTCGAAGAAGAACATTGGGTACGTGAGAAAATTGTTTTAGGTTTAATCCCTTGAAGTTTATGAGACTAATTAGGCAAGAATGGGTGGGATTAAATTTGAGGAGTGGGAAAGAAATTGATTTTGAATGATTGTGGTGAAAAAATTTGTTGTTGGGGCTGTTAGAGATGTTCAAAGGTCCTTTGTTACCTTGGAGATTTTTTTTTGTTTGATGTCAACATAGACTCGAATTTTTGAGCGATATGATGGTCGTGGGTCAAAATGGTAAGCCCCTTGGTGTTTACTTTTGTTCTTTTGGTTAGGTTTTAGGTTAATTGTGTTTGAGATGAAGATACCTCGTGGGAGGAAAAATGGTGCATAGTATTGAAGATGCTCTACTTATGAAGGATTTATGTTTTTCTGTTCTTTTCAGAACTTTTCATCAGCAAATAAACTTATTTATTCATCATAACTTCGAAGAGTATTAACCTGGAAAGCAAATATCAGTTGAACCACGGAACATGGAGGTAGTTGAAAATTTCCAAGCTAATCACTTGTTTTGGCAATAGCCTGAAGCCTTGAAGAAACCCCCTTTTTCCTCTCTAGCATAAGCTTTTTGAAGGCATATCAAATGTGAGGCCCCTTACTTAACTTGTCTGGAGAGTTTAAAAGATATTGGCCTTGCATTCAAAAGTGAATGAAAATAAAAGAAGGAACAAGAAAGATGAAAGACCACCCCTTGCTTGCTTCAATATACAGTCTGTAACATTACATAATGTTACCCTTTGTCAGGTGGGAACTTTCCTTTCAATGGTCCACCATGATTATAATTTACTCTCCATCCTAAATTTTCTATCTTCGTGTAGTCTTTTAAAAATTGGCAAAGATTTATCCATATCCCACACCCATATTAGGTTTTGTCTACTGTGCTGTCCTATTCCATATCTTTGCTTAACCTATTTTGAAATAACGATCATTTTCCACAAGCAATTATTTCTATTTGACCAGGGGATTCCTACCGGTTCCTCCTTGTACCAACAAAGAAATTCGTGATCAATGCTTTTAGGCCCATGCTGTATTTGAATATCGAGGAATTGCAGAAGTTGACATAGCAGAGATGATGAACAACCCCTTGTTAGATTGTTTTATGTGGAATCTTATAAACTGATGGATAAGAAAATACTATGGAAGAAATTAAAGCTATGTAAACTAATTATGATTGCAAGATGTGAAAGGCACTTTGAGTTTAATGTTGGCTAGGGTTGGGCCGACCTGGTTAATCGGCCCAAACATCTAAAAAACTGCATCGATTAAAATTTCGATTTTTCATGGACTGAGAATGGATTGGGTGAGGCTAGTTAATCGGGGTCCCGGGTAACTGACATTTCAGGCCGGGCCGGTCTCGGTCCAAAATGCCTAACAACCCAGGTTTGTTTGAGTTATTTTTCAAGAAAGGGTGGTGGTAGTCTCATCGGCGGCTGGCTTTGCGCGCCACTCACTGTGCTCTTCTAGCTTGAGAGCGACGAAACCTCTGTGGCTTCCGGTTTCGAAATTGCTTGATTTCTTCACACGCCAGAGAGGTTGCATTTTTTGTAGCGCTTCGAGCGACTTTTCTTCATGATTTGAAAACACAGAAACAAAATAAGGGATCAGAAGAGTTACACGAATGTCGAGAAAGGAGATTCGAACAACTAACCAAATTTGAGAAAATTTGAAACAATTCAGTATACGGATCTTAAATTGCAAACTGAAAAAGAGCAGGTAGGCAGATGTTGTTGTTGAAACCTTGAATTGGACGGAAACGCCATTATGAGTCTTCCATTGCGACTGCAAATGATCAATTTGCAGTAGCAGAGTTGGTGGATCGGATCGTTGTTGGTGATTGGGAGGTGGCTTGGGTCTTCTTTTCTTTAACAACCTCTGAAACGGTGGAGGTGGTCGATCTGTGCTGGAGATTGGGGGGTGTTGCAAAGGGGCTCGGTGGAGCTTGTGAGAGGAACACAAAAAGGAGGTGTTGGGTCGAAGGAGAAGGAAAGGGGGTGTTGGGGGATTTGGTTGGGTAGGAGAAGGAGAGGGCGTGGATGGCTTTGAAAGCTAGGAATGTGGAAGAAGCCATTATGAGGACCTCTCATTTTCTTCTCCGTGTTGAAGGAGAGAAACAATGTGTTAGTGTGAGAATGGGTTTGAAGCAATCTTGTAAGTCAATTGGGGGCAATTTAGTGTGAGAAGGGGTTTGAAGTTGGGTTGGGCTGGTTAACTCTAGTTAGGGTTTAAAAACATATTGAAATTGGGTCGGGCCGGTTAATCGGCGGTTTTTCAAGATTGGAACTGAGGACCAAACCGAGATTTCGGTCCGTTCCGATTTTTAAGACCGAACATTAAAAAAATATATTTAAGAAACTGGCTGAACCGGCTTGATCGGTCCCTTTTTGGGTATGAAGTGCCCAACCCTAATGCTGACTAGCCTATTAATATATGAATACTAAACTTTTACCTATTATGGTTTGAGTTTTTCTCTCGGGAATTTCTATTTGCACCTGCACTTTCCTTTTTCCACACCCACATAAAACTTTTCATATTCCTTCTAAAAAATTACACACACCTGCATATAAAAGGGTTAGAGGCCCTCAGAAGTCAAAGTATTTGCAAAGAGAGAGTTTCAATAGGATTTCCTCTGCAAAACTCTTATTCTTCACCAAACATCCTTGCCTCTGTGCTTTGATTGCTCCGACTACTCCTACCAACCTCTCTTTTCTCTAGAAGGCTTCAATAGGCTTTTCTCTACTCCAAATAGATGCGATTCCTTTTTCTTTTCAGTCCGTTCTTCGATTCTTGGTGTAACTTGAGTCAACAATAAAAAGACTTACAGACTATGTGGGTATAATCACACACGCATGATTAGGGTGTGGGTTTGTTTATGCCAATGCAATAGATTTTGTGAGAAAATATTCAAACTCACGCCATGATTTCCGCGTGTACATGTTGAAGTCCAAATTTTCAGGTAAAGTTGAGTGGAATTCATTGTTGTTAAAAGAAAAAGCTATGGGACTTCAATAGTTCACATCGGTTTGGATTTAGAGGGTTGATTTAGAGAGTCAAGTTCAGAGGGTCGATTAGTCTACAAACACGATCATGCTTTGATTTCACCCTCTTACAGATGAATGGAGTGTAAATTGAGTCAAGGGGACTTGTCTCAGTTAGGCTTCAGTGGACTTTAATTGAACTTAACAAATCTTGTTGGAAGTGACAATGGCGTTTTATAAGAGATCTAGCCAAAAAATGGGTTGATTAAGATGAACAACTATTGTTCATCTTCTTCGGCGAGTCTCCGATACGGTTTTGGCTGATAACTCAAATGAACCCTAGAAAACTCTTAGGGTAACTCTGAAACACCACTTTATGGTTCAGAAACTCCATTACAACATTCAAACCCTTGATTTAAGCTGTGAGAATGAAGAAAGGATGTGAGAAAGCTAAAAGAATGTTTGGAGTCAAAGATTTACTAGTTCAACTGTTGGTGAGTGGCAAGAGTTGCTGAGCTTCGATTCCCTTGCGAAGTGCCTCGACAACGAGTCCACAGAATTCCCACGACCGGAAGAAGGTTGTTTAGCCCTCACAACCTTCGATTCCCTTGCGAAATACATAGATTTTGGCAAGATTTGGGTGAAGAAAATGGTTAGGGTTTGTATGGGTGAGAGGGGGAGTTTCAAGCTTTTTCAAAATTTCGTATTTTCCATAAAATGTGGGTGTGTGAGTAATTTCTGAGCATGGTTAGTATTTCATGTGGGTGTCTTAAGATGTGAGTATGGAAAATGGAAACTGTGGGTGCAAATAGTAACTCCCTTCTTTGTTACCATGGCGTACACAACACATTATGCTATCCACGATTTATTCTTGGTGCTATTTTATGCCTTATGCCTCAGTTTTTACTCTGCAAATTATAAAGCAGAAGCTACTTGAATCTTTTGTTTCACAAACCCTAAGTTCATGTGTGATGGATTTTCTTCAGATAGTATAACACTATGGTTTTTCAATTTTGATTTTTCCATATGGATCTAGTTGACTGTATTCTCGTCACTCAATTCGTAGCAAGAAATTCTCAACATTAGCTATGGAAGCATCCACTGCTGTATCATCAAAGGAAATGCCACTAGGCTTAGATGCCACTACAGAGGAAGAGTATGCTTCTCAGTCTAAATTGCTTCAAGAATTTGCCAACCTATCTAGTATTGACAAGGCATGGATTTTTAAGTCTGATGATGGTATGAGTTTCATTTGCAAAACCTCTTTACCAATTGTATTATTATTTTTTTTTCTCCTAACTCTACTGGATATTTATCATGTGTCAGGAAATAGTTCCAGGGCAATGTTTTCTATTAGCCAAACCAATCTCCTCGCTAACAAAGTGAGGACACATATTTTATCTGCACATATGCCAAGGGGAAGCAACAATTCTGTGAGTTTCCAATGGGCTCCATTTCCAGTTGAGATGACAGGTGTGTCTACAGTTGTCCCTTCACCATCAGGTTCGAAACTGCTTGTGGTGCGGAATCAGGAAAACGAATCTCCAACACAATTTGAAATCTGGAGTCCTTCTCAGTTGCAAAAGGAAATACACATTCCAAAATCTGTTCATGGTTCAGTATATACAGATAAATGGTAAATTATCTGTGATGTTTCTCAGTTCTTATGATCAAGTATTAAGATAGTTTTATACAGATAGACACCCATACTTGCACTTACACATGTTTTACATGTCTGTCGTTATGTGTAAGTTTTTCAAAGTTGAGCAACTTATTTTGGATAGATTGTCATCACAAAAGATTCATTAGTTTTCAAACTTCTTTCTATTTTTGTCAAAAGTGCATTAGAGTTTCAACAAATCAAATCTGTTGAGCTGATTCCAAAGCTCTGGTCCAACATTCACAAGGCATAGAAGTCTCAAAACTGTACTTTTCTTTGTGGATAATTTGAATGTGAGAATATCATCTTTACTGAACACTAGCCTTTGGTTCATTTACAAGTAGACTCTAGAAAAGTCGTGTATGAAAGTCGTATTTAATATTGTCTACATTATCATACAATCTTCAACTTATCCTACTGTAATTCTCTATAAATCTGCACGATGGTTTGGGTCTCTATCCATTTATGACAGGTTTGAGGGAATCTCTTGGCACTCCAATGAAACTCTCATTGCTTATGTTGCCGAGGAGCCATCTCCACCCAAGCCCGCATTCGATGGGTTAGGCTATAAACGAGGAAATGCCAAGGAGAAGGATTGTGGTAGCTGGAAAGGTCAAGGAGATTGGGAGCAGGATTGGGGTGAAACCTATGAAGGAAAAAGGCAACCTGCATTGTTTGTATTGAATATCGACAGGTATATTCTTGCACTAAATTTGTTTACTAAGATGAGGAGACTTTCACTGTGAATGAAACAATATGATTAAACCTCTATTTGTTTGCAGTGGAGATGTATGTGGCGTTGAAGGAATCTCTAAATCTTTAAGTGTTGGACAAGTTGTATGGGCACCAACCTTGAATTGTTTGCATCAATATTTGGTTTTTGTTGGATGGTCAACAAAATGTGGTCCACAAGAAGATGCAACAAAGCTGGGTATAAAGTACTGTTACAATAGACCATGTGCCTTGTATGCCATCAGGGCTCCTTTTAATGAACATGATTCTGATAAACTTCAAAGCATGTAGGTTTCTCTCTGGGACATGATGTTATTTGACTTTTTGCAAAAGTTAGGCAAACGTAGTAGTGTTTAGCATGTATAATGCTTATGAAATGGACTTGATAAGCTGAATTTCTCATTCATGTTTAGTGGTGATGCAAATGAAGGTGTATCTTCAGTGGTTGATCTTACTCCAGGCATAAGCAGTGCCTACTTCCCTCGCTTCAGGTACTTAAAACAAGCTTATAATACTTCATTATCAACCTTGTTTGTTGTGATCTTTGAACTCATGTTCATTATAATCTTTACATTGATGTTCTACTCATGGTTCCCATTATAAGTTCATTGTTCCCCCCTTTTATAGATCACTAAGACAACTATCACAAATTATATTAAATTAAAAAGTGAAAGTCGCTTGAGTGAGAAGATCGCAGAGAAAACAGGTTATAACATACTTACCTGAGGCTTATAAATTGAGCACTCCATTAAATTGAAAATTTTCATTTTGGCTCAAGTTGTAGTTTTGTATCGCAAGGACAATGGACCATCGTTTACTGGATATTTTTCATTATTTCTCCCTTTTTGGGCCTAAAAGAATAAATTAATTATATTCAGTTGTTTTACAGGGTGATTGATTTACTTATTTTTTGTATGTCACACTCAACCTGGTGATATTTTTAATTTATTGTTCAACTAAAAGCAATATTATACAGTTGTATCAGAAAACGCAGCTGGATTTCTGTCATACCTGGAAAATGTATCAGGTTGTCATATGTGAATAAAACCTACTATTAGACATGAGTATTTCTGGAGGCCAGAGCCAAAACTTCTTAGGATTCACCCCACCCTGGGATCTACACAAAATGAAGGGAACAAACAAAACATGAATAAAAACAATAACAAGAAGACATCATGGAGAATGTAAATATTAATTTCTTGGTTATCTCATTATTGTCTTAATTTTATTTTTCTATTTATTTATTTAGTCGTGTTTTAAATGATCCTCACTTGTTAAATTCTCTGAATTTTTTTTGGGACAAGCTTAGTTTGCAGCTGAGATTCAATTGTTCCCTTAGATACAACAGATGATATAACTAAGTAGTAACGTTTGTAATATAAGAGGAATGCAAAGGGGAAATCAAAAGGGAATGGAAGTAGTATGGACATGGGGAGAGAGAAGCCATGCACATGGGTGGAGAGAAGAGAAAATATTGGGGTGCTATATGCACAAGATGGGTGCACCGGCATTTAAATGTGCATGGGGGTGAGGACACTGTTGATTTTGGTAGCAAAATGATGTTTGAATGGCATGGGGTGCTACACGCGTGGGATGCGTATGCCTTAGTCAAACACGTCCTGTGATTCATATAAATTTAGGGATAAACCAATGAAAAACACTAGTGTTTTATATCGTCTTCAAATTAAACGAATTGCTTGGTTTTCTAATAAAAAAAAATCATTAGTGCTCATCCATCATTGTGTCTATGTTTTACAATTTTTAGATAGTCTTGTTGCCATGCCTGTGTCTTGTCGTATTCGAGTCCCTGCTTCCCAGTCTACAATGCTTTGCAGAAATAATTACCCTGAGAAAAAAATGGGATAGCTTGGATCTGTTCCATTCAATTAAAAAAATGTTTAAGCTCCTTATATTTCTCGATTCACTACATGCAGTCACTTGTAGTATAAGTTTCCTTGATCTTTTTAAATCGTTTTTCAACCTTAACTCACTCTGTAAGTCTGGGTGCAGTTTATTCAGATTCATTGTCAAAATGCATATGAAGAAGTAGAAACTGCCTGAATCAATGTGTATAATGTTTTCTGCTTACAGCCCAGATGGACATTCTCTCGTGTTTTTATCTTCAAAAAGTGCTGTAGATTCAGGAGCACATTGTGCTACAGATTCACTTCATAGAATTGATTGGTCAGCTGATGATACTTTATGTTCACCCGCAAAAATTCTTGATGTGGTAAGCTTTTCATCTTCTAAATTCTTGAATTTGATAGTAAACAGCATCATCAAAACAACTGAAAGTTTTGCAAATTGAAAGTTCAAAACAGCAAAGCTCCTGGATGCTGCATTTATAAATATATGTATGTTTCCCTTTTCAATGGTTAAATCTTTTGTGACCAACATATACGAAATTGTACATTTTTTAGCTTTAGCATCTATTTTTCATGTTTCACCAAGGTCTTGGTTGGTCACTGATGTTCTGTAGGAGTTGGGCATAGGCAACTTTCCTAGAGTTCATTGATCTTTTTGTGATCCTGTTTTTTTTTTTTTTTGGTTCTTTTAAACTCTATATATCTAGTTTTCTGGAGTTCTAGTAGTATTTGGATGAAATTGTGTTAGAATTTGAGGTTCCATTAAATTTGTATTCTTCTCTTTAAAGCTTTAATTTCATAGTACAGTGTTTGTGCTAGCTAGATCCACGTTCGGCATATGTATCTTTGACAAAGATTAAAGATTTATTGAAAAAGAGAAGCATTTACAAAGCCCGAAAGTCCCCAAGCCCTAGGTGTAACAAAGAATTATTGACTCATCATATGTTCCCGAGTTACAATGAAGATAGAACAAATGGAAGAACATGTACAATAACAAAGTTTGGCCCAAATTCCGTGGGAAGCCATGTAAGTACCCGCATGCGTCGCACATGATTACACAAATTCCCGCTTATCTTTTTCTAAGTTTTGGTCCAAGGCGAATGGAATCATGAGTGGAGGTGGAGCTAATGTGTAGCACGTGCTGCTTAGTTAGGTTCATTAACTTGAATTTGACAGGTCAGGGTAAGGTTTAGAAATTTTAATGTCATCTTAAATTGTTTATCATTAATCAACTGCTACAAAACCTAATTGAAGCACAATAACTCCTCAAATTGTTAGGGCAAAGAGAGGTGTAACATAGTTATAAAACAAAGCTAATTCATTTTCTAATTAATAATACACTTTGATTACAATCTCTAAACACAACTAAATACAGCAACATAACCTAAGCTATTGCATCATTGATAATCATCTACAACCCTAGTCTCGGCAGATGATTTAACTTCTTTGGCTTTTACACCCATCACATACTCCAAATGCATACTCAGACGGGTCACTGTGACACTTGAAAAATGGACTATTATCACAAAGATGAAAGATGTAGAACATCACACCAATAAATCCCCTGGGTTCACATCTTATGTACACCCAAGGCCACATGCGAGCTTTATGTGCTTATCTAGAGGCACAATTAGCGCATTTCATTTTGTTTCAGTTGCAATCCCCCAATGCCAATCTATAATAAAGTATAAAACGTTGCAGTACTTCACTTGCTACATGACTATGACTGTGAGCCAATGGCATGACAGCTCGACGGTTAGAGCTTGGCGGATGGTACCACTAGGTCATGGGTTCAAACCCAGCTTGCGGCATCTTTATGGGTTCTGGGATCCTATAAAAACCCTGCTTGCCTTTCAAAAAAAAAAAAAAAAAAAAAATGACTATGACTGTGACATTTTTCAAGTTGAACTAGGTTATGCCAATAGAGAGTTTTCAAGTAATTTTGAGAGTAACGTGAAAAAACTATTTTGCAATTGGGTTGATTAGGTTTGGTTCTAGTTATACTATGCATAGTATACGAGGCAGATGATAAAACAAAGTCCAGTTAGATTCCTGCAATCTAAATCTGCCAGATATCAAAAGCTTCCACTGTTGAAATATTCACTAGTACAAGGTTCAGATATTATTCAGTGTACACTTCATCAGGACACAATGCGATTACGCCCTTGATCCTAAACCTTTCAATGCACTCATGATGTGTCTCCGCCTTCAACAGACAATGAACTTATAACATGAATCACCTCTACAACTCTCCTACAATATAAAGCGTAGACTTGCTTGAACACCACAAGTCCTTTATGGTACACACTCAGTGTCACTACGTGGCAGGTAGACTGGGATGTCCTCACACCAAATCCCTCAACCTCTATCTAAGGCAATAGTTAGGCCATCTCGCTTAAATACTCTTAAAAAAATTCTTTATCTAATTTAGATTTTTTTTTTTGCTCACCTTGATTCACCGCCTCAAGCACCTATACGCATTTGATGCTTGGCACCCTTGACCACAAGGATCTCACCTACTATGTAAAACTTGACTATTCTTGTATTCTTGTTTGTATTCCAGAACTAGTATGTAGGCATACTTATTTGCTTTTAGATCTGCATTGCTGTTAATCTATATGTAATATTGAGAACATTCCATCAACACTTCTGATTCCTCTTTAACTGTTTATTTAGTGCATTGATGAATAATGAGATAGTGGAACATTTATAGGTCCCTGTTGTGATGTGCGCTGGTGATGGTTGCTTTCCTGGACTTTATTGTCCAAGTGTCTTAAGTAAGCCGTGGCTTTCCGATGGACACACAATGATTTTGCCTTCCTCCTGGGGTAGTCAGCAAGTGATACTTTCTGTAAATGTTCTGAGGTAATGAGTAACGTGCATGCTATTTTTGACAAGAACTTTTTCACCTGCTTCATTCAAAATGACAAGTGTCTTTTTGTCTGTGTTTTTATATCTTTTATTTTTTTGGTATAGTGGACATGTATCACGTATCAGCCCCACTGGCTCTAGCTTTTCTTGGAGCGTCCTTGCCTTAGATGGGGACAATGTTCTTGCTGGTAAGTTTAGGTGTTTATATCCGGAGATACTATCTCATGAAAAGAATTTGGTTTAAGAATTGAATTTAATTTTTGTTATTCTATTGAAGTGTCTAGCAGTCCCATAGATCCTCCTCAACTCAAGTACGGATGCCCTATTGAGAAGGAGGCAAAAGCCGGTGCTAGATGGGATTGGCTAGATGTTTCAAGTCCTATGTCAAATTACTCTGAGAAGGTCAACATCTCCTCTTGAATCTTGTGGAAAGTCATTTAGTTGAGCTTTAAATGTCTATTGCTTGTGTGCTTTATTAACACTCTTGTTTTTCGCTGCAGGTTAGATCATTGTTATCATCCCGTCAGTTTGAAATTCTGAAGATTGAAGTTAGAAATGGTTCTGACAACCTTACAGAGGGTAATGCACTGGCATTAAGTTCCAGATAACTTGGATCTATATGGTAGTATCTAATGTCTAGTTTGTCAAAAATAATATATATGTAGTTCCCCAAAGTTTAGCAATTTCAGTCCTTAGAACAAAGGAAAATGGTGGTTAATGGATGGAGATGTGATGTGTATGGACAAATGGCAATGATGAATAAAGGCAACATTAGGGTTCTAGGACATCTAAAACTTGCTGCGATCTCAAACCATTAGTCTGTGCTTGCTAACAAGTTCCCTTGTTTGGACCCACTATAGGCCGTTTGAGTTGGTTTAGATGCACAACTCATTGCCTTATAGTACAAGTCATTCTTTATCATCAATGAGAACAATTGGAATGTCAATGTTGGACATGTATTTGATTCCTAAATTGATATCCAAAATGACGGTGTTCATTATGGGAAAGATTTTTATTTTTCTTTCTCTTGAGTGGAGTTTGGAGAAATAAATATAGGAACAATTAGAAACATTGGATGGTTTTACTCGAAGGCCCTGAAAAAGAAGTCACTGATTTCTAGTTTTGATATGATATAATTGTTTGGCAAGAAAATGCTCGAGATCTTATGTAAATGATCTACATAATTTATTTGTCTGATATTGATAACTTGTGTGTTCTCAATTCATTTCAGGGGCCAAAAAACCTTATGAAGCTATATTTGTATCTTCCAAATCACAGAATACTGATGCATGTGATCCATTGATTGTAATGCTTCATGGCGGACCACATTCTGTTTCATTAACAAGCTATTCAAAGTCTCTCGCATTCCTTTCTTCCTTAGGTTACAGTTTGCTCATTGTAAATTACAGGTATGCTAACCCCCACCTTCTCCATGTAGCTGTTAGTATATGTTTGTCAAAATTAGTAATAACAAAAATAAAACAGCTTTAGTATGATGGACAATAATAAATTAGAAGATATTAAGATCAGATTAACTCATTTATTGGATCATTTTGCGAAAATGAGGCCATTTTTCATTCATAGCCATGCAAAAGGGAAATATTAGTTAAAATTTATTGTTGGACCTTGTGATGTGGAGACCTTTTTCTCTCTATCTATTGAGAGTGTTTTCCAGAAATTGACATGATGTTTTTTGGATGACAATTAATTTTTTTTATTGGATTTTACTTACCGATATTCGTTACTGCTCTATGTAAAACTTTGCTGTTCATTGGTTGATTAATTCTTTGAGCATCTTCTAAAATATAAATGATGTCAGAGGTTCCTTGGGATTTGGAGAGGAGGCATTGCAATGTCTTCCAGGGAAAATTGGATTGCAGGTTTTCATTCTCATTCCTGAATGTTTTCTTGTGCTCAAGTCTTAAAATTTGTCCTGCAATATCAACATCTCCCTGAGAAATCAAAATAACTGCAACTTTGAATGGGTCATAATCACATATTACCATTTGCAGGACGTCAATGACGTATTGGCAGCCATAGACCATGTTATTGGAAAGGGACTTGCAGACCCATCTAAGCTAGCTGTTCTTGGAGGTTCACATGGCGGTTTTTTAACAACACACTTGATTGGCCAGGTTTAGTAATGTTTAAATGCTATCTGTATCCTTTATAATAAATCTCACAATCTCTACCCTTTGCTTCAATGTTATTTGGTTCAAACAATATAATTTATATTGGTAAATTGTTAAATGAAACTGAGGTGTATACAAGAGTATGGGAGTGGCCGATCTGCCTTCCAGAAAACATAGCAATAGCGAAAACAAATAATGTGAGGGGTGAAAAGAAACAAAAATAAAATGCTCAAAACACTTTGTGAAATCCCATGGCTTAGAAATGGCCCTGTTAGACCACCAGTTAAGTACACATACACAAGGCGTAGCAAGAGAGTGCAGGAGTCTTCTAACAATCAAGGGAAAGCATAGCAAGCAAGTGGGCTACAAATCAGTTAAGAGGCAGTTGAGAGTTGTCAAGTTGTTCATCTGTGAAGCAGTTAAGTTGTTAAGGGTCTGTCAAGTTGCTCTGTAATAGTTGACAGACAAGATTGTTCTGTAATGTTAGAAGATATACCCAGTGTATAAATAGAGCTTAGGAAGAACAATTGCATTCATTGAGAATTCTGTACATGAGCTTATGCTCTACATTTGGAGAGACAAGCCTCTCAAAGCTTGAATACATTGTAACAATCTACATGGCTCAGAAAATCGTGCAACTGGTGAAACTTCAAGAGGAGGCTTCTCGAGTTGCTTCTGCATCTGAACAGTCAAGAGAGTTGGAAGGAGGAACATCTCATTCAGGAAATCGATTCGACCTCAAATACAGAAAGCTTGAAATGCCAAGTTTCGATGGATCTAATCCGGATGGATGGATTATGAAGGCTGAACGTTTCTTTGCCCTTCATCGATACACAAACGAAGAGAAATTGGAAGAGTCTGTAATCGGGTTTGAAGGAGATGCACTGCTCTGGTTTCAGTGGGAGCACAAGTGAAGACCGGTTGTGCTGTGGGAGGAGCTTAAGAGAATGGTGTTGAATCAGTTCAGAGCAATGAGTGAAGGATCACCGTGTGAGCAATTTCTAGCATTGAAGCAAGAATCTACAGTTGCGGATTATAGGAGACGGTTCGTCACCATGTCTGCATCGCTTGAAGCTCTCCCAAATGATGTTTACTTAAGCAAGTTTATTAACGGGCTTAAATCAAGGATTTTAGGGTTTTAGAACCAAATAGTCTGGGTTGGGCCATGATTTTGGCCCAAAGGATTGAAGAGAAACAAAATCTTTTATTTGTACCTAAGGGAGGCCTAATTGCGGCCCAACAACGCCCAGAGAACCCTAGATATCAAGAAGGAACAGGAGGTTCTCGATCCCTTGAGAAAGCTCCTTGGAGGGGAGAGTTTAGGTGACTCACTGAGGAAGAGATCCGGAGCAAGCGTGAGTGGGGGTTGTGCTTTCGATGCGATGAAATTTTTTCACCCGGCCACAGGTAAACGAAAGGAGAAAAAGTTTTGATCGTCCAAGAGGAAGAAGGGTTAGAGGAGGAAGAGGAACAACTTCTTGAGGAAAAGGGGGCCGATCTGGAGATGGTGGAAGTGGATCAAGCCGTAGGGGTTTCACTCAACTCTGTGGCTGGACTCTCTTCACCCAAGACGATGAGATTGAGGGGTATGGTTCATGAAACGCAGGTGGTGGTGTTGGTGGATTGTGGGGCAACCCACAATTTTATTTCAACCAAACTGGTGTCGAAATTAGGGCTTCTGATCTCGACAACAGGGGTGTATGGTGTTACTTTGGGATCTGGAGATACCGTGAAGGGTGAAGGAGTTTGCAAAGGAGTGCCGCTCAAGCTGCTAGGGGTTGATGTGGTAGAGGATTTCTTGTCATTGAGGTTAGGCAGTTCTTATGTGATTCTTGGAATGAAATGGTTGGCTTCATTGAGACCGACTTTCACAAATTGGCAGACGCAAGTAATGAAATTCAAGATGGGAGACGAGACGGTGGTGTTGAAGGGAAATCTGACTTTGGGAAAATCTCTAATTTCTTTGAAGGCGATGCATCGTGCACTTAAACAGGAACAACAAGGCTTATGGATTGAGTTTGGGAGTTTGGCTACCACTAACGCGAGACTGGAAGTGGTGCCTAACGAGGTTGAGCAAATCCTCAGTAAGTATCAAGAGGTTTTTCAAATGCAGTCTGGGTTACCACCAATTAAGGGTCATGAGCATGCAATTTGCTTAAAGGAGAGTATTTTACTCTCAATGTTAGAAGGATGAAATTGAGAAATTGGTCAACGAAATGATGACCGTTCGAATCATACGACCCAGCAAGAGTCTGTTCTCAAGTCCGGTACTATTGGTGAAGAAGAATGATGGAAGTTGGAGATTCTGTGTTGATTATAGAGCACTAAACAAGGAGACGGTTCCAGATAGATTTCCTATACCCGTAATAGAAGAGTTGTTGGATGAGCTCCATGGTGCTAACATTTTTTCCAAGCTTGATCTCAAATCAAGGTATCATTAGATTCGGATCAGAGAAGGGGATGAATCGAAGACATCTTTCCGAACGCACGAAGGACACTATGAGTTCTTAGTAATGCCGTTTGGGCTAAAAAACGCACCTGAAACTTTCCAAGCTCTAATGAACAAAATTTTCAAACCACATTTAAGGAAGTTTGTGTTAGTATTTTTCGATGATATTTTAGTTTACAGTTCGGGAATGGAGGCACACATTTAGCATTTAGACAAAGTGCTGGGGTTGCTAAAGAGGCATGAGTTGTGCGCTAATCGCAAGAAGTGTGAGTTTGGGCAAAGGGAACTAGCTTACTTGGCCGTCACCTAAAAACATCATTGAGCTTCGAGGATTTTTGGGTTTGACTGGGTACTATCGTAAGTTCGTCAAGGGTTATGGTACTATAGCTTGGCCGCTAACAGAACAGTTGAGGAAGGATAATTTTGGCTGGAACCATGAGGCGGAAACAACATTTCAAGCTCTCCAAAGGTGCATGACGCAAGTACCAGTTTTGGCGATGCCAAAATTTTCAAAAAAAATTATTATTGAAACAGACACTTTTGGGTATGGTTTGGGAGCAGTATTGATCCAAGATCATCGTCCAATTGCGTATTTTAGTCAAGTCCTTGGACCCCAAGCACGACAGAAATCGGTATATGAAAAAGAGCTTATGTTTATTGTATGTGCAATTGCCAAATGGAGACCTTATTTGTTGGGTAAGAAGTTCGTGGTGAAAACAGACCAGAGGAGTCTGAAGTATCTACTGGAACAACGTGTGATAGGGGGAGAATACCAAAAGTGGGTACTAAACTGATGAGCTACGATTTTGAGATTGAGTACAAGACAGGGAAATCCAACGTGGTAGCTGATGCTCTTTCTAGAATCGCACCTATTTCTGGATGTGGTACACTGGTGGTGCCTCAATGGATGGAGTGGCAGTAAGTGTGCAACGAGGTGGTCGTAGATGAGACCTTCCAGCAGATTAGAAATGATATAGAGGAGCGCAATATACCACATTTGGGGTCACCATACATCAAGGACGGCTGTTGTACAACTACAAAGGTAGAGTGGTCTTAACACGTAAATCCCCTCTCCTCCCTACCTTCGTTGCTGAGTTCCATAGCACGCCAATAGGGGGTCACTCCGGAGAAACCAAAACTTATCAAAGAATGGCTAAGGAATTTAGTGGTGGTGGACCGTTTGAGCAAATATGCTCATTTTATAGGATTAAGTCATCCTTTTACTGCTGCCACTGTGGCTAGGGCATTTATTCAGGAAGTGGTCCGACTTAATGGGTTTTCCGTCTTTATAATTTCCGACAGGGATAAGATTTTTCTAAGTCACTTTTGGTGGGAGTTGTTTCGACTTCAGTGAACCTTTTTGAAGCGTAGTACGACATATCATCCCCAGACCGATGGTCAGTCCGAGGTGATTAACCATTGTTTGGAAACATATTTGAGGTGTTTTGTGTCAAACAAACCGAAACAATGGGTTCGTTGGTTGGCTTGGGCGGAATATTGGTACAATATTTCCTTCCATACTTCATTATGATGTACTCCATTCAAAGCATTGTATGGGCGAGGTTTATTGAAGGTTGACAAAGGGTGTACCACTGTATCTAATGTGGAAGAACTGATGCTGGAACAAGATGCAATTATTGATGATTTGCGCATAATCTCTTGTGTGCGCAGCAGCGGATGAAAAGACAGGCTGATCTCTCCAGGCGTGAGGATGAGTTCATGGTGGGAGACAAGGTATTTCTTAAGTTGAGACCTTATCGCCACCATTCTTTGGCTCGCAAGACTACACAAAAATTGGCAGCAAGGTATTACGGCCCTTACACAATCCTACAAAAGATTGGCGCAGTGGCTTACAAATTGGACTTACCATCCACTGCTGCTATCCATTCTGTTTTCCATATTTCTCAATTGCGAAGAGCCAAAGGCAGCTGTGCTGATGCGTCACTGCTTCCTCCACAACTGAATGAAGATATGAAATTAGTGGTTACCCCTGCAGCAGTTTTGGAAGTGCGGCCTAATTCAAAAGGGGGCAGTTCCAATGTCGAGGTTCTCATACACTGGAAAGGTTTGCCCATTTTTTAAGCAACTTGGGAAGATTTTTCATTAATCAACACTCAATTTCCAGAATTTCACCTTGAGGACAAGGTGGCTGCTTTGGGGGGAGGAGTTGTTAGACCACCAGTTTAAAAGTACACATACACAAGGCGTAGCAAGAGAGTGCAGGAGTCTTCTAACAATCAAGGGAAAGCATAGCAAGCAAGTGGGCTACAAATCAGGTAGAGGCAGTTGAGAGTTGTCAAGTTCATCTGTGAAGCAGTTAAGTTGTTAAGGGTCTGTCAAGTTGCTCTGTAATAGTTAACAGACTGTCAAGATTGTTTTGTAATGTTAGAAGATATACCCAGTGTATAAATAGAGCTTAGGAAGAACAATTGCATTCACTGAGAATTCTGTACATGAGCTTATACTCTACATTTGGAGAGACAAGCCTCTCGAAAGCTTGAATACATTGTAACAATCTACATTCTTTCTTCAATACAGAGTCTTCAATCTCTGTTTTCTTCTTTAACGTGCTGTCTGGAACTACAATTCATATCAGTCTAATACCTAAATTTCCATTTTTAGTCGATATAAGCTAGTAGTGGACCAATGAAATAGCAATGTGGACCAATGAAATGGCAATGTTTTCAGATCTATTGTTAACTCCTCCAGCCTCATTTAAAAAAAAAAAGTAATATGCTTCTTGCTAGTCATACTTATTATCGCAAACATTATCCAATTCCATGTGCCTTCCATTAGGTACATAGAGTTAGTTGTTGAGGCAGCCTGAGCACCCTTACACACTCTTGACACATTTTTTAAGTCCATGAAATTTGAATAACCTTTACTTGCGTTTTGGGCAGGGATAAACTTTGGCCGGCCAACCCAAAGCTTCTGGCTCATGGTCCAACTTTTCGAAATTGGGAAGCCTGTGGTTGCCTTGATCGGGCTTATCTTTGGGTTTGGCCTGTCACAGTTTGACACCTCAACTATTTTTGTTGCCCTAGGCTGACGCCCCAACTCGCTAGAGTTGCACCCTTGTGTTGCTAATTAGCAGTCATGGATATGTTGGAATGTTAGTGATTGGAGGTGGCTAAAGTTTTTTTTTTTTGGTTATCGTTTCTCTTATAAATTTACCAAATAAAAGTTATTTAATGTGTATTTATAACTTAACCTTGAATTATAGACTTCTAGTTCAGATATAACTGAAGATATCTCTGTTTTGGGCTTCATTAAATTGTCTTCTTAGGAACCTTGTAGTACATCAGTCAAAATGTTTGTGTATCGTGACTAAGGTCATGGTTTATAAACTATTGAGGTGGGCTCTATTATTATCATTGGAAGCTTTACATGCACTGCGAATCTGCGATATCTATTACATGTGTTTTTAATGTACAAAGTCAACCCACATCTTTGTTGTTTTTTCCAGCGACTGATGGATCCATTTGTTTTTTCCCTTTTGCTGCAGGCACCAGATAGGTTTGTTGTAGCTGCTGCAAGAAATCCTGTCTGTAATCTCTCATTGATGACTGGTACAACTGATATCCCTGATTGGTGTTATGTGGAATCCTATGGTAGTGAGGGAAAATCTTTATTTACAACGGTGCCTTCACCAGATCACCTCAATGTCTTTTACCAGAAGTCCCCTATTTCACACATCTCGAAGGTATATCATTCCATTTCTATTCATGTTTCTATTCATTAACTGAGGTTACCATTACTCTTGAGGAAAGTCTGTAACTAGGTTGGCATAGCTATGTTTGTGCTCCATGTGCTGCTTTCTCACATGCTATTGCCTAAAAAAAATGCTGCCACAACTATGGGTTTTGAGGGAAACTTGATGCTTGCTCAAATTTGGAAGAATGTTGACAAGTTAGCGATAGCTCTATAGGTATTTTATAAACCCAAGAACTCCTAGAGAGGATGGAATTGAGACTAGAACTTTCTAGAAGATGCTAATACAAAACTCAGCTCAATTCATGAAAGAACCACTAAGAGTTTTTATTTTGATGAGAAAAATCATCCTGGCAAAGTTCTCTTATTATACTTGAGAGTCAGTCTTTAAAACTAAATTAATATCTCACCTGTAGTCCAAACTAACAAAGATTATATTTAGGATTTTCACATAATATCCAATCTATAGAGAGTAGATACCTTTGGCAATGGTATATAGTGTACAGAGAGCAGATAGTTTTTGTAAATGGTAGGAATCTTTTGAACCCTAGCTCATTTCCACCATCATATCCAATCTGTAGAAAGCTGATACCTTGGGCAATGGTAGGATTTAAAGAATGTGGGCCTCTTGTTCTTGTAGCTAGATGTTACAGTTTTGGTTAATTCTTTGGTGATTTAATTTGAAGCACCTTTTCATGTTTTCTTTGACTTATATTAATTCATTTCGTACATGAATTTTATTCTAGAAATCAAGAATTTATTATTTATTTGTTGCTTCTCTGCTGCTAAAAAAATTAGAAAGAAAAGATTGCTTTCAATGATTTTTTCATATAATAGCTGGGCACGTCAATTCCAAAGCAATAGAGAAGTCTATCTTCCCAGGTTTTTAATTTTTAATTTAATTTAATTTTTAATTTTTTAACAATAATTTTCTATTTGATGTGTTCTAGTAGCTTGTCAGAGTTCTGTAGCAACACCAAAGGAAGTAGTGTGGTCCATTAGGGTTAGAGTAGGTTGAACAGAAAACTCCTTTCCATAGACAGTGTGAACATAGTGTCATATTTTCTAAATACATTACAACTGAGCTTTAGACATGTTGAATGCATAAAAATAATATAATACGCACACCATGAAGTTGGATAGGATAATAGTTCTGAGTTCAGAGTTAAAAAGGGCCTAATTGGAGAAGGCTGACTGTTACCAAAGTCGGGAGACTAGAGAATCTTTCTTTAGTTTTCATGAAGGAGTTCATTAAGAACATAAATCCACATCAACAGCTAAATTTCATCAATTTGATACAAACAAATATGGTTGTGATATTTTGGTAGAACCCTAAACAAGAAATAACCTTGAGATAATTGGATTGCTTGAGAAAGAATCTTCGGATTCTAGATACAGATTGATGGTCATGATATTTGTCTTGGTGCAGGTTAAAACCCCCACTCTTTTCCTCTTGGGTGCCAAGGATCTTCGGGTACCAGTATCCAATGGATTGCAAGTAAGATTTTTTCTACTATAAATATCAGAATGCAGTTGACTTTTGCAAACTATTAGTTCGATTGTTAGAGTTTTTGTTTTGTTTGAGTTAAACTTAGTGCAGGTAAATTTATCCATAATTAAGTTTTCGTGTTTTAAACTCGCAGTATGCTTGATAGTAATATGGTATACTAACGTGATGTGTGGTATGTGGTTTTATTTCAATGGTTTTTAACTTGCAGTATGCTCGAAAACTCAAGGCACAAGGAGTTGACGTGAAACTTATTGTGTTTCCTAACGATGTCCATGGAATTGACAGGTCTGGAAATGCACATTTGCAAATAGTTATTGAGTTGTGAACATCACATTTGCTCATGTTGTGATGATTTCGTTTTGGTTGCAGGCCACAATCTGACTTTGAAAGCTTCCTAAATATTGGAGTTTGGTTTAAGAAGTATTTAAAGTGAGCTGAGATTTGTTGATTTGCAATGAACTTTTATAAATTAGACGTGAGAAGAAGTTTTTTCCCCAATTTTCTTTCATTTTAAACATTTACCAATGAGAAAAGATGGCCATATTTGATATGTAATATTATTATCATTTAAGATCACCTTATTTTGTTGAATTGTTTTGATCTGGTGAGAAGCCTTTTCGTTGAAGAGCGCATTGGTCTGAAAATTTTATGAGAAATTTTACTGGTAAAACACGTACTTCTTGTATTCTCCTTGATTATCTCAATGAGATGATGAGAACAACCAAAGCCAGATCCTCATTCCTCCCGATAGTATTGTAGGGTATGTTTGGCTGCATAGAATAGAAAACATTCTCTCCAGCAAATTATTTTCCATGTACTTGGTTGCAAAATTGGAACTAAACCTAGCAAGGCACAGCCAACAACATAACTACATAACAAACTCCCCTCCATTGCCCCCAACCCCTCCCCTCCTCCTGTTGCGAGGTGCTATGATTAGGCCTGCGAGGTGATGGAAGGAGCAAGTGGATCTCGTGCGAGCTTGATGGAAGGAGCAACTAGATCTCGAATCAACCAGAATCTATATGAGTGGCTTGGCTGATGACGGTCCAATGAGTTCTAAATCCTACTCCCCTTTCCACTCCCTTTCCACTTCTCAGGAGGGAGGTGAGCATGATAAGGGAAGTGAAAGCCCTAGCGCGCTCGATACACATCTAGTGGATACATAAGCAACAAACAAATTCATGGGAAGTGATGCTATTATAGCAAATCAGGAGAAGACTCCGGTCCTGATTAATGGATCTAATGAAGCACTGAATGCATCCATGGATACTCACCCTAACAATGGACAACAACAGACGGCTATACCAAAAGCAATAAGTTGGGTTTCTCTGTTTGCAAATCGCGCAAATCACAACAAGGAAGGTACTGTCAAACTACAGTTCATACCACCATTAGTTGGGAAGGGTCAACGAGTTGTTTAAATAAAACTTGCAGAACATGATAAGTGTGACAAAATGTCAACACTATCTAATAGAGAACTTGTGGGTAAACGTCTGGCTTTTGGATTTGTGAAGGAAAAAGTGAAGAGTACGTGGAACCTGAAAAGTGATTTTGAGATGTCAGTCTATGGGACAGAGATTTTGTATTCAAGTTTCTGAATGGGGGAAGATAGAGAGAAAGTACTGGATTTAGGGCCAGTACACATTGCTAGTAGGCTCTTCATTGTTAGGCTGTGGAAACCCTGTATGGAAGATAATGTGGAGATTCTGAATTCAGTCCCCATATGGATCAATCTAAGAAGAGTGTCACTATTCTTATGGAGCTTTATTGGACTGCAATCAATTGTAAGTGCACTAGGAACTCCATTATTGCTTGATAGAGCTACAGACGACTATCTTATGCTCGGGTTTGTATTGAAGTTGATGCAAATAATCATCTCCCAACAACGATCCCCATGGTCATTGAATGATGGAACAAAAATAATAGTGAAGGTGGAATACTCATGGCGCCCAGTGAAATGCACTCACTATATAGGGTTTGGGCATGCTTGAAACAATTGTTCCAAACAAAAAAAAAAACAAAGCCAACTGTGACTAAGTATTAGAAACCTATAGGAACTTGAGTGACAACAAACAAAACGGTTCCACCAACAACAACTGAAAAGGGATGGACCATAGCTTCAAGGAAGCATACCTTCAAACAGAGGGGATAACCAAGTACTGATCTGGAAGGGAAAACACCAGGAGTGGAGGGTGTAGACGAGGATAACTCATACAATGATCATAATCTGAATTGTGAGGAAGAAAACCAAGGAGATGAGACAGATTCCGATATGGCTTCGAAAATCGAGCAAGTTGGGATTAATGAAAATGGGTCGGTTGATGGTAATGAAAATGAAATGCTAAATCAAGATCAGGGGAAGAACAAACAATATCTCCAAAAACGCCAAACAACCTTCAAATGGTTGCTACCTTTGTATCCTTGGATAAACATGAATTCTACTTTGACAGTATAGATGGTCCCGCAACCTTATCTAAGGTAAAAAAATGTTTTGAAAACAAGAAAGCAAACCTTAAGTTCAGGGTTTAATAAAAAAAAGAGAAGTTAGACAAAGATCAACATTAATTGCTGGAATCTTTCAAGAACTAGCTTATTCCTAGTTTTTTTTTAAATTTTTTTTTTTTTTTTATTGTTTTACTTTTCGTGTCCAAGTGCTTCAAGATCATTATTCTGACATGTTCTATTTGTCAGGGAAGGGGATGAAGAACCTTATTCTCAAGATGATTAAGCAATTGATTGTTGCCTATAGAGATCACGAGTTTAGGCTTGTCCACCAAGGAACCATCTCGACAACTTTTCATTTGCTGAATTTAACTCTTAGCCTGGTTGAAGAGTTTTTAGGAAATTTTCTTTCTTTGTGATGATGTAATGAATGATAAAGAGGCAAACGAGTGGTGTAAATTTGATGTACCTTTATGCTCTTAATTTTAATGATAAGGTTCAGGATCCTCAAAACCTCAGCTTGCCTTTAAAAAAAAAACTACAAAACAAGAAGTTAGGATTTTGAAACACTTTTTTGCAGTGTTCTAAAAAACGCTAGGCAATGGGCTGGCAGCGAGCAGGTGCCTAGTGCCCAAGGGCATAGGCGATTTTAGGTTTTGTATTATAACTTTAATAATTTACAAAAGTTAAGCATAATATCTTATCAATTACATCAAATTTAATGCCAAGATACATATGCAAATTTTAAAAACATGAAAATTAACAATCATGAACAAAATTTATTAAAACTCAAATGACTGAAGTTGGTCATGATGGGTACTTTATATAAAATTGAATTTGTGGACAAATATCCAATCCTACTCTTTTATTTTTTTTCAAATTGCATGAATAACCTCAGTAATGTTTGATAAAATCTATATTACTAAAATTGATACCGGCAGATCCTTTAAGAATTCCATTAAGTAATCATCCTTTGCTACATTTAGAAATATACTAAATAAAAAACAATTAAATTGTTTATTTCCAAAAAAGAGGAAAGAAAAATAAAATAAGAACACAATCAACCTTATTAAAAAACAAAAAAAAAAGTCGCCCAGACCCCACTTAGACCCGCCTAGACCGCCCAGACCCGCCTAGACTGCCCAGAACCCGCTCAGCCATTAATCTACGCCTAGGACGATTTTTAGAACAATGCTTTCCAGTTACAATGAGAGCAACAGAACTAGGTAAAACATTTTATAGATAAAGCACTAGAGAAAGTTAAGTCAAATAATTACGTTCAAACATAATAAGCATGGCATTATGGCAAACAAAGAAAAGCTTAAGCGGTCTAGAAAACCCGGAAGCCCACAGTACGTCACGGCATTGTTTTCACAAGAAAAATAAAAAGAAGAGGAGAATTGCTGAGCATTGATTTTGTAGTGTGAGGAAGAAGAAGAAGATGTATGGCTGGAATATTTTTATTACTTATTGATTTTCCTCTTTATTAAAAGAGGATAAATATGAGATTTAATTTTAATTAACTGCTAAGTTTTGATTTAGGTAAGAGTAAAAAAAAAATTCTTTAATTTATTTAGGGAATTTAGATAATTGGGAACTAAAGAAGGTGCAAAAGAGAAGGTCGCTAGCATTTCTCGTAAAAGAAAAGCAAACTCAAGGAAATTCAACATCAATTCCCTCCATCAGAACTTGATTCGTCCTCGGACATTTCGTCAAGCAGGTTGTCAGTTAAACTTTGAAGTGAAATGAGGTGCTGAAAACCACCCTCAGAAATGAATTTCAACTCTGAACAGCATTCAAGTTTTAATTTCTGGAGAGAAGATAGATATCGGAGCCCCTCAGACACAGATGTTCTATTGGCATAGACTTTAATCTCCAATTCTGTAAGAGAGATGCTAGATATAGGTCCCTGTTGTAATGTGTGCTGAAGATGGTTGCTTAATTTCCTGGAGTTCATTGTTTTGATGGATACACAATGATTTTGCCATCCTCCTGGATAGTATTCGAAAAGGAAAAAAGTTTGAACACTTGTGATTGAAGCTTGTGCAGTCCATCAATCCTGAAAATTTTTCTTGATTACTTTTAGAATTCATTTTGAATGGCACCAAATTTTGAATCAAACCACAAGTAGTACCAAATCATGACTCTGGTTTTTCAGCCCCTTTTCATTATTGAATATTTAGTCTACAAATTATAGAGATGATGATAGCACTGGTGAATATTTAGTCTAAAACCCTCTCCATTGCTGAAAATTTAGTGGAAATTTTGCCTGTTAGATGCTTGTGTGCAATGCCTTTGACTCAGTGAAATTGGTCTGTGGAGATGCATAGCGATTCCCCTTCTTGCTTTTAGAGCTCTGTTTCCAAACTATGTTCTACAAAACATTCCAAGATTACATGCAGTGAGTGCATCATTGGAAATGCAGTGCAATATTATGTCTTCATTTGGGAGGACGACTTGAACATGAGTCAGCCTTAGATCACCACCTGTATTGTTAACCAACAACCATTAGGACCAGATTAGTTAACATTTGAAGACTATATAATAAACCATGTGCAATCCATAATATAGTCAGATGAATAGCCAGAAGAGGTCACAAAGATTGTGTACTTTATCAGTAATTTGGATGGGGAGGAACAGTTCACAATCGCATTGTCAGCTACATCTTAATCCTCTTTGACATGAACTGGCATGGATGCTCAAAATATGCCCTGTTTCGCTCACAAACTCATAATTAGAGAATTGGAAAAATGGTACATGTTTATATGGCTAAAAGAGTTGAAGTCTTAGAGCATTTCATACCTGTATTCCTGAAGAATGAAAAGAATAGATTTGTTCCGTGTATACATATATTCACTACCGAATTCTGCTGCAAGATTGAATTTTACTCCAAAAGGTATTCTCCAACCTGTGCAAATCAGGAGAAATATATAGAGTTTACAAAAACAAAGTAGCAATTAGTAAAAACAAACATCTCGAAATTAATATGATATTACTCTGATTTCAGCCTCTTGAACATTGTTCTTAAAATCTGCAGTACCCATCTATTAAACATGCGCATATAACAATGCTATCTCTACTTCAAGCCAAAAACAATGATTGGAGAAAAACAAATAAATAAAAGTAATATCTCAAATGCATCTGCACATCATAACAAACAAAAAATAGTGAAAGCCGCAGTCTCACCCATGGGGTCTTTGTATGATGTCATAACAATCCAGCACCTCCTTTGCGTCGGCTGGTTTTTAAATGGTCAAGAATCAGGGTGTTCAGTCATCATTTGTTGAAATACAAAACACATAAATTCTGCAACATTCGTTTGTGATTCTGAAATGAGTGGCTTCTCAATTAATACACTGACTAAAATATTGATTGGTGTTGAACTCTAAATTATCTGTCCATTTCATTCTTCTAAATTTTCTAGTAGGTGGAGGAGATTCTTCTAAGATTGTTCTTTGTAAGGAAAATAAAGAGGAAGATCATGAGAGGAAGGCAGAGAAATAAAATATATACAAAGCAAATGAATTGATTGTACTTACAAAGATGGAAAGAAGAGAAGTTTCCCGAGCTAGCAGAGCTTGAGTTGTGGAATGTGGGAGATGATGTGCCAGTCCTCACCATTGTCCTCGCATCGTTTGTGTAGATCAGGATGGCAATAACTAATCTCCAAAGATTGAAGAGAGGTTAAGTGTTGGAGCCACTCTGGAAGCATTCTCAGATTCTTACACCAGGATATTTTTAAAGATTGAAGCATAGTAAGTTGTTGCATTCCCTCTGGCAGAGCACTCAACTTGGGCATATTATAAAGTACTAAACTTTGAAGGGAAATGAGATACTGAAACTCATCCTTCTGATCATCCCTTGATATGAATTCCAACTCTGGACAGTCTTCAAGAGACAATTTTTGGAGAGAGGATAGGTATTGAAGCCCCTCAGACACAGATGTTAGATTCTCACAGTCATTAATATCCAATTCTTTAAGAGAGTTGTTGAAGTCACCTTGGATCCCCATCACTGGCAAACACTTCAAACTCTCGCAATTCTGGATGCTTAAATATGTAAGAGAGGTGAGTTTGTGCAGAAGTCCCTCTAGCTCTAATAGTGAATCCAGCTCCTCGCAATTTGAAATCTTCAATGTTGTTAGGGCTGTGAGATTCTGTATTTCCCCACTTAGACCCTTCAGCTTGTGGCAACCTCTGAGTTCCAAAGAATGGAGAGCAGCAGTAGCAGGAGAAGAATTTATGAATGTACCTTCTGGTAGATGTATCATCTTCTTAAACTTCCAAATCACAAGGGTAAGAAGACTGTGAGGAGGGAGGTTCACCAGGGATTTCAGTATCATTTCATTGCAATCCCATAGCGCTATATTTTGCACACAAGATAAAAAGGGAATTGCTTTCAAGTTGGGGCACCTCTTGATGGCCAACTGTTGAAGGCAAGGGAATGCTACTTGTACTCCTGCTCCTGATGTAGATGATGATGATGATGGCAACGACCATTCCTCCAGAGCACCCATCCCTTCAATATGGAGTTGTCGTAATGAAGGAAACCAGTTGGAGCAACCTTGAATAGCATTAGCAGCACTTCCTCCTCCAACTCCCTCACCATAAAAATTGTCCCCGATGCATTTTACAGAATCCATATGCCCTATACTTAGGAACTTAAGCAGGGGTAGTTTTCCTAGTGGAGGCAGACATTCACAGCTGTTGCAAAATTTAAGTGTGATTTTGGCCAGATGCTGCAGCTGTTCGATCCAACTCGGTAAGATGGCTCCTTTGTACCCATTTATGACCAACTTCTTCAAATTACGGTGTGGTTGGAGTCCTTCCACTAACACTTTTTCTTGCAATTCATATGATGATGCCATGCCAACGCCACTTTCCTCCTCATCTGACCAACTCAGCGTTAATGAGAATATCTTTTGCTTGGTTGACAAATTGGCTTCTTTTGCCACTTCCACATTTCTCACATGCTCAAGTCTCTCTATTCTTACTTCTCCTCTAAGGTGATTCAGCCTACGCAGTTCTGAAATATCTCTTCCCTTCTTAATGCCCACTACAAATAAGTTCAATGTCTGGAGTCGAGTCAACTCCCCCATGCTGATTGGCATTTCTGTTAACTTCCAACAGCTCATAATGTCCAGATGCCTAAGGCTATTCATCTTTCTCATATGTTTTGGCAACTTCTTAAGCTTGCTACAGTTTCTCAGTTTCAAAGATTGCAAATTCCTCAAATTGCAAATGTTTTCAGGTAAGGATGTAATGTCAGTCGATGACAGGTTTAGGTACCTCAGATGTATCATCCTCCCTACTGAAGTTGGAATCGATTTAGTTTGAGATCCACTCAAATCTAATGCTCGCAAGCAATGATTTGTTTTCAAATTTATATGATCAAACTCACAGATACTTCGGGAAGGACCAAGTAAAAGTAGCGTACGCAGCACTAGATTAAATTGTTTTGCTTCTGTAAACACAAAATCTGCAGCTACAAATGAGTCGACCAACAATGATCCATGTCTAATGCTTTCATGAAATTTATCTACCTTTCCAACTTCCACAACACAACATTCATTCACCGATACAGAGGATGCCAGATCATGCATGAGATCATGCATCTTACAGGTTTGGATATCACCAGATTCATTTGTCTCAATGTCTTGGAAGAAAGACCTCCGCAACAACTCAATGAAAACCTGGTTTCCAACATCTTCCAACTCCATCCTCCCATGAGAATTGACAAAGCCATTAGCTATCCACAAATGAACTAATTCTTCTTTCTTCATTTCATAGTCTTTTGGATATATGGCACAAAAAGCAAAGCATTGCTTAATGTTTGATGGCAAACACTTGTAACTCAATCTCAGTGACGGTAGAATGCCATTAACCTCTGCTTGTGGGAGTTCCCAAATGTCGCTATCTTTTACTTGCATCCAGTCGGCTACTTCTCTAGTAGAAAACAACATCCCTCCAAGAGATTTTGCTGCTAAAGGTACACCGCCACATTTCTTTACAATCTGCTTTCCAATCTCCACCAAGTCTGCATTTTCTTCGGTCTCCACACCAAAAGCACGTCTCTTGAACAAGTACCAGCAATCCTCTTCCGATAGAAATGTCAAACGGTGTGTCAACATGGTTCCCACAATGGATGCTACTGTTTCTAGACGAGTGGTCACTAGGATCGAACTCCCTTTAGCTCCACATGTAAGCAAAGATTTCATTATATGCCACTTCTCTAGATCCTCATTCCATACATCATCCAGCACTAGTAAAAACCTCTTCCCACTCAAATTTTCTTTTAGTCGACGTTGTAGAGGATCCATATCTTTCAAATCACATGTTTTGTCCGTTAAAGATTCCAGTATCATTTTGATTAGCCTCTTCACCTCAAAATCCTCAGACACACAAATCCAGATCTTGATGTCGAAATGCTCAACCACTCTCTCGTCTTTGTAGATAAATTGAGCCAGTGTAGTCTTTCCTAGCCCGCCGATGCCAACTACGGACAAAACGGGGATGCTTTCTCCATGATTCACATTATTAAGCAACACATTTATGATTTTTTCTTTGTCTACATCTCTCCCATATACCACATCTTCGGTTAAAGTGGAACCAGTTTCTCGGCTCTCATAAGACTGAAGTCCAGTTTGCACAACACCTGGATTCAAATGAAGTTTTGATCTTTCTCCTGCAATCTCATCCAATCTAGTTATGATTTTTTTGGCTTTTTGTGCTATGCAATGGCGAAGGTTCATATGATTTAGGCTCAAACAAGAAAATGCACAAGTACTATCTGTAGTATAAGTGAGCCACTCATCCAAGACATCGTCAGCATCATAGGCCGTATCTTTCAGCTTTTTCAACCAATTTGCAATTGATTTTTCAGCAAATTCTCTCATTTCAGCATCCTGGAGGACTGCTTGAACAGTTGTGAGTAAGCTAGCGAGATTGCTTATGTCTTCCTCAATGCCCCATATTAGTCCAAATTCTCTCTGGATAAGAGAGTTGAGGTTCTCAACAAGCATCCCAATAACTGCATCCGCCATCTGGAAGATTAATAAAGAAGATAACCTTTAGAAATGACTCATCTTCTAAAGCGCTAGATTTGCTAGTTATTTAGACAACTTGTGCAATGAATGTTCCTTAGCCCTAGCAATTAGTAGCTTAAAAACATTTCTTTCTTGAAAAATACTTCTTTCTTAATAAACAAAAATAGTTGATGACTTCAATTCAATCCACCATATCATTGTACATGAAAATTAAAACTGAAAGAAAGGATATTGCACATACTGTTGTTTTGAGAGTGTATTCGGTTCTGCTGGGGAGAATAATTTCGCCCGGGCACAACGAGAAGAGAGATGAGAAGGAAAACAAAGTGGTGTTCCTGCAAGTTGAGTAAAACAATAACAAATTAATTATATACAGGTTTGTCTACTTGCATCTGTTGTCTGAAAATTGAATCTAGATTTCAAGTTCTAAACCAATTTTAATTATGGAAATCAAATTTAATTAGATACGCATGCAATCAATAAGAGCTTAGAGAAATCAAACGTTATGTGAATCAGTGTATTGCTGCGTCGAGTGAGGTTGACTCGGGCACTGTTGAAAGCAAGATTTCAAATACAAGAAAGATGAGATGATATTATGATCATAAGAAGCTGTGACTATGTGAGAAGATAAAAAACCTTTTATCCTTTTATCTATAGAGCAAAACTAAAATTAGAGCGACACTTACAAAGACTTTGCAAAGTCTTTTTCTATTCAGTATAACATATACTACAAAACTTAGCATCCTAGATATTTATTTATGGTTACTCTGCCGGCATTCTATGGAATTGTTAAGCTTCTTGTTTTAGAAGAGGATTTAAAAATACAAAGGAAAAAACATTCAGGTCTCTTTCTTAGTTATGCTAACAATCTTCATTTCATATAATTTACAGCTAATCCACAACATTTGATTAAGGCATCTCACCCACTTATCTCAGTATATTATACTTATTTTATTTTATTTTATTGGGTCGTTGATCATTTTTTATTTATTTATTAATCCATGCTCGAACACTACATGACTGACTTTATAGGGTTAACCAAACCAGGCTTGAAGGCTACAATATTGTTGCCACTTAATGTCCTCGTCGCCTCCATCTCACATAGAGACTTGCTTTTGCTCCGGTCCATCGCCTCCACCTTGCATGAAGACTCGTTTTCGCTTCGTTCCGGTCTAGTCCATCTAAGCAGATGCATTCAATACCCGAAGGCTTATCAACGGCGAAGCAAATGTGCTCCTAATAATCGGGCGAAAACTCACAAAATCCTAACTGATGAGTCTCGAACCTTGTGACCTCTCACAAGAAGAGTGAATGTCCGACCAACTGAGCTACAATTGGGGACATCTCAGTATATTATACAATTAGCCAATTGACAATATATTAATGTGAGACATATAATTGTATATGCTTTTGTTGCCTTTTGATTACTAACTTTATAGTCTTCGATTTCTCTACTATTTTCTTTTCATGATTGCTCTGTTTTTCTCTCCTATTTCAATTTATAACTTCGCAAATTTGTAAAGTTAGTGTTAAAAACAGTCTGTATATATATATCCTGTATGTCCTGGTTCTGGTATTATGTTTACATGAATACAATAAAATGATCAGCTAACGAGATCTACACAACATTTTGAGCCAACAAGACCTACAAGTTACAAAACAACATAGAGCAACCAAATGAGCCACTTAGGTCAATGCCAGGCAAAACATAGAGGTGTACACAAGGAAGGCACTAGTATGCACTTTCGCATGTCCCTCCTTGTTTGCCTCTGCAATCCTTTTCATAGATGGCCTTTTTTTTTTTCTTTTTTGAAAGGCAAGCGCGGGGTATAAATGGGTTCCCCGGATAACAGAAAAATAAAAGATGATTACATGTTATTGCCTGATATATTTCCTACCTCTAACATCATCATAAATGGCCTTGCCTTTGCTTTCAACTTGTGTGATCTAGAACTTCATTGCCAAATACTTGATGGAAGAGTTATAAACCTCTTATGAGAAATTGAGAAGTGAATTTTCATGAACATAAGAAAGCTTATGAATCATTTTTGTATGTGTCAGATGGAGAATGGCTGCCATGTAAATTTGCACTTGCAATTCAGCAAACTTTAAGGCTTTTCTCATGAAAATTTTCTTGGTGCAGCCAAACACAGACTCAAGTGTAGGCAAAATTCAACTGTAACTCAGTTGTCCATTACAGATCAAACTAACGACCCTAGATCTTTGTGAAAGGATTGATTAAGGATCGATGCATAAATTGATCGCCCTTCTCTTGCTTGTAAAGAACATTTTTTTTTACTTTATTTTATTTTCTTCCGCTAAATTAATGAAGCCAAAAGGGCAGGGAACGGTGAAATAATGGCATTGGCAATTTAGGGAAAGGAAAGCATTTGAAAAATTCTAAAGAGCCTGGTTCGAAAACACTAATTTGTGGTTGGGAATGTGGTTCACACGTGATCGGATCAACTTTACATCTCTCCAACTTCTCCAAACCCATTGAGAGAAGGGTAGAGTGGTCCGATTACGCGCGGACTACTCTCTCAGGCACAAATAAGTGTTTTTGGACCAGACTCCGCAGAAGTTCTGAAAGCTTTTTAAGCATTGGGGAGGATCCACCAAGTTCATGATAACAATTAAGGACCCTAATAAACTACAAAAGCTAATTTTGAATTTGTTTGAACTGAAAATTTAAGGAAATTATAGATTCATATTAGAAACAACATTTAAAATTTTAGCCTGTTTGATATTTTCCCTCGAGATATGTGTTTAGGTCCACGCCATTAAATATGTTGACTACATTTATCTCTAGGAGAGTATGTCAAGACCAAAAAGTCAAAAACTTTAACACGTTTCTTACGTGAATAAATAATTTTTCTCAAATTTTCATCTCAAGCAGAGCTCAAATGATATAGTTTTCATTTAGTAACGTATATGTAGGGTGTTTAATTATAAATGAAAACTAAATTGAACCTTTTAAAACCAATTTTTATAAAATAAAACAGGTGGGGGAAGACCCGAAACAAAAAACAAGAATGCTGACTAGCAATATATGTTGTGTTCGTGAAAAGACTAAAATAAAACTCCATAAAAGCAAATGGGAGGCCAGACCCAAATCCAAGGAGATTAACAAGTAATCAAAGGAAAGAAACATAAATTTGCCGGATGGATGCTTGTGAGCAAGGCCATTCAACACAAGAATGAAAATATAACCTCTTTGAACATTGATAAATGTCAATTCCCTAAAAGCTCGAATTTGTAGAGAGAGCGAATTCAATCATATATCAAGTGAAAGCGAGAGCAGAGTCGTGAGACTACAACATACATCGGTGGGTACTAATCGTGCAAATAGACTGTAAATTTACACGATACTACCATGGATAAGCACGTTCACAAAGAATTTGACAGCTTTTTAATTAAAGATCAAAAGAAATGTAACCCGAAATTGTTGTAAAATCTGGCTTCTTCAACCTCAACTGTTCCTTAGTGGTAAGTGGTTTCTCTATGGATTCTATAAAATTGGATTCTATTGAATCAAACACACCCTTAATTCAATCACATGGTGATGACTTCAACTCAATTCATTGTGTACCATTAGTACATGAGAAATGGAATTTTCTAGGATAGATATTGCAAATGAGGAGAAATTAAAGAAGATGACTGACTTACAAAAACCTGATAGACTTATAAAAAAAACCTGATACTCACTGTGCTTTGAAGTGATGTTAAGCGTAACATACCGATGTAAGCAGATTACAAGGTTAATCTCAATGGAAAATGGTAAACTGAAATTTTATTTAATTACTTATCTACCATACTGGAATGAATGATAATTGCTGACTCGTGCAACGCACACATCCGAAAGCTAGTATTAATTAATGGAGATTGGTGAACATGTGAATGATAATTGTGTATATGCATTTGTCATCTTTTGGTGGCTATAACGTTGTAGCAAAACAATATAGCCTGAGAAAAGTGTTCTGAGTATGGATTCGTCCAATGCACACATGTACATTACCACAGACAAGAAGCCTCCATGGGAAGCACGCCACACAGAAAGACGTATCAAGGATGCACTTACAGATTTTGAGGAGTACAGAGTTGTACATGTTTATAGAGAAACCAATCAAGCAGCAGATAAGCTTGCTAGTAATATGCCCAGTTCAGAGTTTATGGAGATAACTCCCAGCTCCTTTGCACAAGACCTTAAGGATATTATTTATAATGATGCGAGAGGAAAGAAATATGCCAGATTGTAATTCATAATTTTCTTTTCTGTGGTCTGGGGAGCCCATATATACCCCACGCTTGCCTATTTCTGTTATTTTCTTTTCGTTACTGCTCTGTTTTTTGCTTCCTATTTTCAACCTATAACATTGTGAATTTGTAGAATTAGTATTATGAAAAGAATCTATATTCCATAGTTTTGGTTCATGATTATGTTTACAAAAATACGATGTAACACCCACCAGACTACCAACCAACTGACGCCAGTTTGGTATGTGCTTTCATTCTTACTTTTAAGCACATGACATGTAGCCCCAATCTAGATGTGTGATTTTAAGAGGGCCAACAAGATATACAAGTTAATAAATGCATAGAATGAATCACTTATATCGATCTAGGCAAAACGTAGGTTTCTCTCAGTTTTCTTCATGGGATATGTAGCTATGGTTTCAATGCTTCTCATAAATGGCGTATTGGCATTGCCCGTCTTCCAGCTTGAGTGATCAAGAACTTCATGCCAATCGAATACTTGTTGGAAGAGTAAGATGGAGGATTGAAGAAATGAGATCTACATGAATGCATAAATCATCTGTGTATGTTTGAAGTCTAAAATGTAGATTTGCACTAGCGATTCAGTGAACTTTCATGAAAATTTGCTTGCTTGAGTCAATTGTCGTATTTGATTTAATTGTGAAGAGATGGAATAAAATAAATAAATATCAAAATCCAGTTGATCCAATAAACAAAAAACTTGTCATTTTCTTCATGAATTGTTACAGTTGTTTCAAAGGAAACTTCATGCACAGAAAGAGTTGTTATTGTTATTTCAGGAAAAAAAAAAAAGGAAAAATAGTGGGACTCTAAATGTGTAACACTGTTGCCGATGGGAAGAAACAACTCAGAATGGCATGTTGAGTCCTTACATAAAACTAGTTGAAGAGTACACTTCTTAATCCTCTTTGACAGACACGAACTGTATGCTCAAAACATGCGCTGTTTTCATTGATCATACACTCGAATAATTAGAAAAAGGGTATATGTATATATGTCTAAAAGAATTGAACTCATTGACGATTTCATACATGTAGTTTGGAAGAATGAGAAGAATAGATTTATGTTCTATGTATACATATTTACAACTGAAGTCTGCTGCAAGATTGAACTTTACTCCAAAAGGTATTCTCCAACCTGTCAAATCAGGGTATGTATGAATCAGGGGAGATAGGTTTCACAAAACAAAGTAGCAATTACTGTACTATGTCTCACCTATTTGCACATTTATAATAGATGGTTTCAGGGGAGTTGTAATTCTTTGCATTGGTAAAGATCTTATTGAAATCAGCAACAACAAACATCTCGAAAGTAATACAATATTGCTCTGATTCGAGCCTCTTCAACGTTGTTCTCAAATCTGCAGTACCACAAACATCTATTAAAACATGTGGAAGACATAATGATTGGGGAAAAAGAGTATCATTTGAAATGCAAGAGCATGGCATTACTAGAAGAAGAAAAAAAAAAGTGAACCGCAGTCTCACTTATGGGGTCTTTGATCGTGTCATAATAATCAGGCACCTCCTTTGCGTCGCCTGGTTCCTTAAATGAGCAATTATCAGGGTGTTCAGTCATCATCTGTTGAAATACAAACACATAAGTTCCTGGACCTCACTCATTATTTCGAAATGGGTGGCTTCTCAATTGATACACTGACTAAAACGTTTACTAGCGTTAAACTCTACATTATCTATCCATTTCATTGTTCTAAATTATTTATAGATTTTTGTAAGGAAAAATAAAGAGGAAGATCATGACAGTGAGACAGGAATAGATATACAAAGAAAATGAATTGATAGCACTTACAAAGATGAAAAGGAGAACAAAGTTTGCCAAGCTAGAGGTCGATGTTGAGTTTTGGATACCATTATTTTGACAACTAATTCATGTCTGATTACTCTCTCATTTAGCTAGCACTGTTTGTCAAATCTGGAGAGGTACTAATTCGCTCTGATATATATGAACTAGTACAACAAATATAATGATAAAATCACTTATAAAGGTGAACGGGAGATGCTGAGCTGTGGAATATCAAAGATGATATACCAGTCCTCTCCATTGTCTGTCTCGCATCGTGCATGTAGATCAGGATGGCAATCTCTAATCTCCAAAGTTTGAAGATAGGCGAGGTATTGGAGCCACTCGGGAAGCATTCTCAGATTGGCACATTCAGATATTTCCAAAGATTGAAGCATAGTAATGTGTTGCATCCCCTCTGGCAGAGCTCTCAACGTGGGCAACCGAGCAAGTCTCAAACTTTGAAGGGAAACGAGGTGCTGAAAACCATCGTCCTGACTTGAAAATTCCAACTCTGGACAGTTTTCAAGAGACAATTCCTCTAGAGAGGTTAGATACTGAAGCCCCTCAGACACAGATATTAGCTTGTCACAGCTCCAAATCTCCAGTTCCTTGAGAGAGTTGTTGAACCCGCCTCCAATCCCCATCACTGGAAAATACTTTAAGCTCGAACAACTCCAGATGGTTAATTTTGTAAGAGAGGTGAGTTTGTGTAGAAGTCCCTCTAGCTCGGATAGAGAATCCAACTCTCTGCACCATGAAATCCGCAATGATGTTAGGGCTGTGAGGCTCTGTATTTCCCCACTTAGACTCTTCAGCCTGTCGCAATGGTTGATTTCCAAAAACTGGAGAGCAGAAGAATTTATGAATGTCCCTTCTGGTAAACACTTCATATTCCAGAAGTCGCAAATCTCAAGTGTTACAAGACTGTGAGGACCAAGGTTCGGTATGGATCTCAGTATCATTTCATTGCAATCGGACAGTGTGATATTTTCCACACAAGGTAAGCAAGGGATTGCCTTCAACCAGGGGCAACATGAAATGGATAACTCCTTAAGGCAAGGAAATACATTTGGGTGGTTGTCTTCTTCTTCTTTTACTGATGAGGAGCACAATGATGATGGTAATGACCATTCCTCCAGAGCATTCATCCAATCGATCTCGAGTTTTTGTAATGATGGAAACCAGCTGAAGCAGCCTGGAAGAGCATTAGCAGCACTTCCTCCTCCAACAACAACTCCTTCGCCGTAAAAACTGTCTCCGATGCATGTTAGAGAATCCATATGCTTTATTGTAAGGACCTTAAGGAGGGGAAGTTTCCCAAGTGGAGGCAGACGTTCACAGCCATCGCAATCTTCAATTATGATTCTGACCACATGCTGCAATTGTCCCATCCAGTTAGGTAGGACGGCACCTTTGAACCCACGTATGTCCAATTCCTTCAAATTTGGGTGTGGCTGAAGTCCTTCCTCCAACACTTTTTCTTGCAATTCTGCATCTGCACCTCCTCCTGATGATGAAACTATGCCACTTTCCTTCCACGACAAACTTAATGAGGTTACATTTCGCTTTGTTAACAATTTGGCTTCTTTTGCCTCTTCCACATTTCTCACGTGCTCAAGTGCCTCTATCTTTAGTTCTCCTCTAAGGTGAATTAGCCCTTGCAATTCTGTGATCTTTGTTCCCTTCTTCGTACCCACCACAAACAAGCTCAATGTCTGGAGTTGAGTCAATTGCCCCATTCCTATTGGCATTTCTGTTAACTTCCAACAGTTCCGAATGTCCAGATGCCTAAGGCTACTCATCTTTCCCATATGTTTTGGCAACTTCTTAAGCTTCCAACAGCTTCCAAGTTTCAAGGATTGCAAATTCCTCAAATTGCAAATGCTTTCAGGTAAGGATTTAATCTCGCTACCCGAGAGATTTAGGTACCTCAGATGTTTCATCCTCCCTATTGTAGTTGGAATCGATTTAGTTTTTCGACAACAGCTCAAATCAAGTACTCGTAAGCAATGCAATTTTTTCAAATTGATATGAGTAAACTCACAGTACTCTCGGTAAGGACCAAGTAAAAGTTGCGTACGTAGCACTGTATTAGATTGTCTTGCTGCTGTAAACATTTCTGCTGCTGCTGCAATTGAATCCACCAATAATGATCCATGTCTGATACCTTTATGAAATTTATCAACCTTCCCAACCTCCACAACACAACACTCATTCACCGATACCGAGCATGCAAGATCATGCATGAGATCATGCATCTTACAGGTTTGGATAACACCAAACTCATCTGTGTAAATGGTTTGGAAGAAACACCTCCGCAATAACTCAGTGAAAGCCTGATTTCCAACATCTTCCAACTCCATCCTCCCATGAGATTGCACAAACCCATTAGCCATCCACAAATGAATTAGTTCTTCTTTCTCCATCACATAATCTTTCGGATATATGGAACAAAAAGCAAAGCATTGCTTAATGTTTGATGGCAAATACCTGTAACTCAATCTCAAAGAAGGTAGAATTCCATTTACCTCTGGGAGTTCCCAAATGTTGCTATCTTTTACTTGCAACCAGTCGTTTACTTCTCTAGTAGAGAACAACAACCCTCCAAGAGATTTTGCGGCCAAAGGTACACCACCACATTTCTTTACAATCTGCTTTCCAATCTCTACCAAGTCTGAATTATCTTCGTGCTCCACGCCAAAAGCACGCCCCTTGAACAAGTACCAGCAATCCTCCTCTGATAGAAATGTTAAACGGTGTGGCAACATGGTTCCCACAAGGGACGCTACTGTGTCTAGACGAGTAGTCACGAGGATCGAACTTCCTTTAGCGCCACATGTAAGCAAAGATTTCAATACACGCCACTTCTCTACATCCTCATTCCACACATCATCCAACACTAGTAAAAACCTCTTCCCACTCAATTTTTCTTGAAGTTGACGCTGTAGAGGATCCAAATCTTTCAAATCACATGCTTGTTCCGTTGAAGATTCCAGTATCATTTTGATTAACCTCTTCACCTCAAAATCCTCAGAGACACAAATCCAGATCATAATGTCGAAGTGCTGAACTACTCTCTCGTCTTTGTAGACAAACTGAGCCAGAGTAGTCTTTCCTAGTCCACCGATGCCTATTATGGACAAAATGGAGAGGTTTTGATCTCCATGATTCACATTGTTAAGCAACATATTTATGATATTTTCTTTGTCCACATCTCTCCCATAAACCACATCTTCGGTTAGAATGGAGCCAGTTTCTCGGCTCTCGTAAAACTGAAGTCCAGTTTGCACAACACCTGGATTCAAATGAAGCTTTGATCTTTCTCCTGCAATCTCATCCAATCTAGTTATGATTTTTTTGGCTTTTTTAGCTATGTGGTGGCGAAGGTTGATATGATTCGGGCTTAAACATGACAATGCACAAGTACCATCTGGAGCATATGTGAGCCACTCGTCCAAGACATCATCAGCATCATAGGCCGTATCTTTCAGCTTTGTCAACCAATTTGCAATTGATTTTTCGGCAAATTCTCTCATTTCAGCATCCTGGAGGACCACTTGGATGGTTGAGAGTAAGCTAGCAAGCTTTCTTATGTCTTCCTCAACACCCCAGACTAATCCAAATTCCCTTTGGATAAGGGAGTTGAGGTTCTCAGCCAGCAGCCCAATAATTGCATCCGCCATCTGGGAGATTGACAAAGAAGAGTATACTTATGAGAAATGACTATGCAACAATCATTATGAATAATAGGGAGGTAAGGCATGTGATAATTTCCTAAGTTTATTGCATATTACTATATTTTCAGGTAAATCTCAAGATAGATGTAATGACCATTTTAATTTTACTCCAATAAAAATTGGTGATAACTTCAATTCAATTATTCACAGTACCATTTTCAGTTGAAAAATGAAAAGTACAAAAAGGGATACAGCTAATCAGCAGAGATTGAAGAAGATAGACTTACTGCTTTTTTGAGTGTGTGTTTGGTTCTAGTGAGGATGAGAGTGCCGGGGTCACGACCAAATGCGTCGGAAAAAGAGAGATGGAAGGAAAACAAAGTGGTGTTCCTGCAAGTTCAGCAAATGCAAAAACCAATTAGATACAATCCTGATTTAGGTGTGAAAATCGCATCTGAATTACTGGTTTCTGATTAATCTTTTTTTTTTTTTGGAAAGCGAGTTGGGTTTTTATAGGATTCCATAACCTATCAACAAGGTGCGACCTATAGACACCATAAGAAAGTAACCATACCGCCGACGGGTTTCGAACCTAGGACATGGGGATAAACCCACACAGCCCTGATCTTTAGTATGCAAATGAAACGAAATTACATTAATTACTCACACAAACAATAAGAGAAATCAAACTTTTCCTAAAAACTAAAAAGAAGACAATACTCACTGATAAATCTGATGTTGAGCGAGGTGGAGGTGGGCACTGTTGAAAGCAAGACCACAAATACAAGAGAGATGAGATGATCAAATGGGAAATGACAAGAGAAAGAAAGACTTTTCAGAAATTAGAGAGTTCTTTGTGCATAAAGACTTTGCAAAGTCTTTTTTATTCACATTAACATATATTTTACAAGACTTTGACAATGTGATTTAGGCATCGCCCAACAAACCCATTATTTTACACACATTATTAGTCAGTCAACATATATTTAGAGAGCCAGCAAGATGCACAAGCCACAAGATACAATCCAGCAATGGAAGCAACCACTTAGATGCTAGACACCTATATTGTTGACATTGCGGCAAGGTCGATGTCTCCATAGGTTTTCTGTTCTAAGTGCTTTCTGTGTATGTACGCATTATCAAATGGAGCTAGGCAGACAAAACTTGGAATAAAAATTTTGAATTTTCTAACTCCATCATATTTGATGTTCAAACTGAAGTTTAGAAAAAACAATGCCCAAACAGGGGAGCACATACCCAAGCTCGAGGACACAAACAAACATGCGAAGCGAAAAAGAAGAAAGATTTCTTAGTGTCAACCAAGTGTTCAGCTAACCATCCATGTTGTTTTCTCTGTATGAATGATCACTGGGAATTCTTCAAGGGATCTAGGTAGGTCTGCAATGCTTCTCATACATGGCAATATGGCATTACCTTAGCTTCCGACTTGGGCGATCGAGAACTTCATTGCTGAATACTTGATGGAAGAGTATGAACTTCTTATGGGGGATTGAAGAGAATCAAGAGATTAATTTTTCGTGAACATATGAATCATCTTTATATGTGCCGATGGCTTCAATTTAGATTTGCATGTGTGATTCAGTGAACTTTCACGAGAAATTTCTTGTCCTAACAATCCACACACTTGAGTTTGGCAAAATTCAACTTTAAGTTGTGCATTAAAGATTAAACAGACCACTCTTTATCTTTGTTTAAGGGTTGATCAAGGATCCATTCATATTTTCAAATTGATCTGTCTTCTCTTTCTTGTAAATAGAGTCAATTTTCATCTTTGATTTTATTGAGAAGAAATGGAAAATGGTGTAATCAATAAATAAATAAATAAGAAAAATCAGTTGCTCCAGTAAACAAAAAACTTGTCATCTCTCTATATGAATTGTTTTTTATTTGGGAAATTGAGCAGGGGTTATTAAAGGATCCCCGAACCTAAAGAAAAGAGATTGTTACATGCGTAGATACTATTTTCCTACATTGTCCTCATACACAATTTTTTTTAAGTCTTATGCAAAAGAACTGGGAGTAAATTCAACAAAGTTATGATTTGGAGATAACTTGGCTAGGAAATCAGCTGCCTTGTTTGTCTCTCTATGGTGGTGTCGTATCCTGTATCGTTCCAACTGATTTAGATCTCTTTGGATTCTGGCATGGATGTGTCGAAGGTCCCAAGGTAACCTGTTTGGGTTTGTGAGTTGCAAATACATACAGTGTGAATTTGTGCTAATCTCTAGTTTAGTCACTCTGTGTTTTTTTGCCAGTTTAAGCCCAGCTTCAAGCCCCTGCAATTCATGCTTTTACTACTGACTGAGCTAGATCATCTCCTGCGCATGCTGAAATAGGCTCACCTATCTCATTGCAAATAATAGCTCCAAAGCCTCCTCTCGACCCTTGTTAGCCACTGTTTAAAGGATTAGGGAGACACAATTCACAATCTAGATGGTGGAGAACCGTGAAATGTAACTATGTGTTGTTTTCCCATAATACAATCAACACAGGTTTGCAAGGGCGTACCTTTTATTCCCGACAATAGTTCTTTCTTGGAAAGGATCTTGAGCCCTTTCTCACTCATGTGACCGAACCTTTATGCCATAGCTCGGGAGGGACTTCTTTCCTTGTCGTGTTCACCTCTCTTCGGCATAGCTTGGCTTCTGTGAGATAAAGAGAGGTATCCTTCTTGCCCTTTGCTATCGTCAAATTGCCTTTAGTGAGCTTCCATTTCCCTTCACCAAAGTAATTGTCGTAGCCTTCGTCATCAAGCTTTCCTGTGGAGATCAAGTTGAGACGGATATCCGGGACATGTCTTACATCCTTCAAGAATAACTTGCATCCGAGGTTGGTTTCTAGATAAACATTGCCGATGCCGACAATTTTGGACGCACCATCATTTCCCATCTTCACACGTCCAAATTCGCCCTGAGTGTAAGATGAGAAGAAATCCAGCCTTGATGTGACATGAAAGGAAGCACTTGAGTCAATTACCCAAGTGGCCAATGTTGGGATGCAAGATTTACATAATCATCATCTCAAACAATGACAGTTGCAGTGTGAGTTGTTCGGGTTTCAGCTTCTTGACTTCTGGATTGGTCTGCCTTAAACTTTCAACATTCGTTTCTATAGTGACCCATTTTTCCACAATAGAAACATTTCACTTCATGTCCCGATCTAGACTTTCCCCTAGAAGCTTCTCTATTGGAAGGTTTTCTATTTTTGTTTCTCCCACACCTTTCTTGCTTGCCTTTCTTCTTTGTGACGAGCTCTTCGGACTCAGGAGTATATCCTTCATCTTTTCGTCTAGACTCTTTGTTTAGCATCCTGTTTTTTACCATGTCCATGGTAAGTTTTCCATCGAGAGCGGAGTTGTTGACTGACACAACTAGTATGTCCCAAATCTTCGGTAGAGAACTCAGCATCAATAATGCTTGCAACTCATCATCTACGGTCATCTTCATAGAATTGAATTGATTTACTATGCCTTGGAATTCACTCATGTGTTCTGAGACACTGCTCTCATCTCTGTACTTCAGGTTTACAAGTCATCACATCAGATTTGTCTTATTCTGTGTGGTTATCCTCGCATACATTTTCTCTAGTTTTTGCCAAAGAACGTAAGCACCATGTTTGTTAGCAAAATTTTGGAAAATACTCTTGTTGGTCCATTGTCATATTTAGGCAGCACACTTCATGTTCAACACCGTCCATTCGCCATCTGAAAGGGTTGTCGATGTACTATCGATTGATTTTCCTTTATTGCCAGAGGTGCTCGTCGCCGCAGTTGTTGCTTTCTGCGTCGGCATTACGATGGGCTTCCATAGATCTTTAATGTACAAAAGATCATCCATCTTCAGCCTCCAAATTGCATAATTAAATGCAGTCAACTTTATCATGTTGCCTGTACTTTCCTCCATTTGGATCGCTGATTAGGTTCTGCCAAGCCGGTATTGCGTTACTGATGAACAGTATCGTATATGAATAGTGTCATATGAGCAGTACCGTGTAGATATTGTAAATGGTATCATATGCATATGTATGTATGAACAATGATGTCATATACACGTATATACTTGTTTGGTATTATACATGTATGATCTCCTCTTTCTGGCTCTCGAACCTTTGCTCTGACAAACCCTTGAGGAAACGAAACAAACATCATTGGAGAGATGTAGCTTCACTAAAAACAATAACCACAACAGCATCAACACAAATTACGTAACCGTACTCATCTGCAAGAAGTACAAGTTACATTTCCAAATGTCGTTCAGAATTTCAAGTACACCAGGAATTAGGGGTGGGCATCCCATCCCGCGATCCCGTTCCCGTCCCGATCCCGTCCCGTCCCGTCCCGATTTTTCCGGGTCTTAATGGGATTGAATAATTTCATCCCGATCCCGTCCCGTCCCGATCTAGAATGGGATGGGATGGGATGAAGATTTTCAATCCCGCCAATCCCGTCCCGTCCCGAACTAATTTTTTAATATTAATTATTAATATTTTTATTTACTTATTTATTTATTTTATGAACATTTGCATAAAATGTTCAGGTTTCCAGGCTTCCAGCAGCAGGCTTCCAGCTGCAGCAGGCCCAGCAGGCCTTCCAGGCTTCCAGCAGGCCCAGCAGGCCCAATTGAGGAATATTAAGCATCTCTCAAGTCTAAAATATGGGCCCATAGTCAAGTTTGGAGGTCAGCCCCCGGGTCCGTTAGCCCATCCACATGCGCCAAAGAATTTCAACCGATCCCACCCCACCCCACACACTTGACATTGCATATCATGAAACTAAAATTATCTTGTACATGCTCATCATCGAACTGTTTTTTAATCCAGACCTCTCACACATAATTTTTATTTTTTATGATATCAATCTCCATTGTTTAATTTATTAACTAAGGTTTTACGCAGATACAATAAGAGTTTGCATGCATGGGTGGCTCATCCAAATTTAGAAACTTGGACTCTTAATTCAACCCCCGGCTGGCCATCATTAAATTAAATTAAATTAGTCCAAGTATAATCCATAACTGATCGATCGAGGGAGGCTGCTGCATTCCAGGCCTTCCAGCAGGCCCAGCAGGCCCAGCAGGCAGCAGTCCAGGCTTCCCGCTGATCCCGTCCCGTCTCGTCCCGTCCCGAACCCGTTTGGGATGGGACGAGGTCGGGATGAGGTTTTTCCCATCCCGTCCCGTCCCGATCCCGTATGAACGGGATGGGATAGGGATGGGCATATCTCGTCCCATCCCGTCCCGTGCCCACCCCTACCAGGAATGACCTTCAAAGCTCCACCATTTCAAAGAACATCAAACGAGCCCAAAGATACAATCAACGACTCTAACAAACAAAACCAAAGAACTAACATTCGGCTCTGATACCATTTATTGGGCACACAGCTCTGATACCAATTTGTTGCGCCCAACGTAGCTTTAATACCAATTTGTTGTGCGCAGCATTGAAAACGACTGATTGAAATGGTGAACAGTACAAACAAGGTGAACAATGTTGTATGGATGAATAGTATTGTATCTATGAATAGTGTTAGATACGTATACGATACTATTTACACAGACATACATACAAAACGTAAAAATACATGTTTACAAACAATACATACAGACAAATACAAAATTCACAGTACCATATTCAAGAATAGTGCCCGAATACGTATACGGTACTGTGCAAATATAAACGGACAAATATGAACGTACAAAGGCACCAAATTTACGTGGTCCGACAACCTTGCCTACGTCCACGGCCAAACGAACAATCTTTCATTGTTCCAAAATTTGATACAAACAGATTACAAATTGGTTTCTTGAAAGAAACCCAAAATCCGAAACATTTGGATTACATCATACACATGATCCTCCATTGATACAAATGCAGATAAGAGACCTCTCCTAAGGATCAATGATCCCGAAGGATGGGATACTCCAAATGCTTCAAACCCTCCTCTATTTATAAGAAGAGAGTGTGAAATCCACGGCGCAAATCACGGCCAACGATGAGGAATCAACGGAAAGCTCATTCCACCCCATCCACCAAAGACAAATAAGAGGTCCACAACAAATGTTGCTTGCTTTCCAATAATTCCACTTGGTCTTCAATAATTCCCCATTCCACATGTCACATTTCCAAGTTTCCAACAGTGTCTACCCAAGGTACATTGTGTGAGTCCTTAATTATGAATAGGTTCCCACAAGAGCTCATATATGACTCCTTGTTGCATAGAGAAGCAAAGGTGAGTGGTCTTTAGGGATGGTTAGTGGAGCGTACCTCAGCACACTATTGGAGAGATATCTAGTAATCTAACTGATATAGAACTGGACTGCGGACAAGCTGATGAAGTGGTGTGGAGAGCAAGGTCTAATGGAAGTTACAATATGAAGCACACCTACGACGCAATTAGACCAAAAGCAAGATTAGTAAATTGGGCGAAAGTAATTTGACTTGAGGGCAATACACCCAGACATAGTTTAATAACATGGTTAACAGTTCACTCAGCACTCAAGACTATGAGGGTGGTTTTTTTTTTTTTTTTTAAGTGCTTAGAAGCTAACTTCTAACTGGAGTTAGAAGTTCTAAACAAGCTTATGAATGAATTGTTTGGTTTGCTTTTGAATAAGCTACTGATTAGAAGCTATAAAATAAAAAGGTGTTTGTTTTAAGGTGATGAATGAGAACTGTTTGACAATTTTTCCCCACTGAGCTGAAAAAAATTATGACATAAATATTATACTTAAAATCATACCCAATAATTATTCAAATCTTAAAAAATGTTATTATACATTTCATAACAAAAATATCGAAATATGACCAAAGATGAAGGAGAGTTGAAAATATACATGAGAGGGAGAGTTGAAGAGATGAAGAAAAACTTGAAAATACAGATAAAGAAAACAAAGATGAAGGAGACCCACAATGCTTAGTGAAGATAATGAAAGTGTACCGTCAAAATTTTGCCCTAGTTATTTTTAAGAAGATGGGGACAACAATTGGCATTACAAAATTATGTTAAGGTTATTATTGGAATAATTTTTAACTAAGCACTCAGTGCTAAGTGATTAGCATCTCCCTGTTGCTTACTCATCAGAACTAAAAACAAATACTCTAAACAAGGTGGTTCACTTCTTATTAAGACTTCTGTCCATTCAGAAGCAAAAACAAACACCTCTTTATCCAAGCTTAAGGGATGGGGAACGGCACAATTTCAAATGAAGTTGAAACTGAATGCCATTTTTTCTTTGGCTGTGTTTATTCAAAGTTTGATTGGACCCATATCTTGCATACTTGTGTTATAGCTGGCAGGTGTTTGAATGAGATCAGGAGATAGATTGGTGTGTTCAATCTTCATGAATTGTTAGCAAATGTCTTTATGAATTGTGATAGAGTGTTAAAGTATGGAGACTAGAATAGACATTGGTTTAGGTTAAGCATCCTTCGTCATTATGAATAGTTACCTTTTGAGAGATTTATTTGAGATATCTTTATTTTTCATTAATATAAAAGATGGGGGATCTTAAAACCTTGCTTGCTTTCCCAACAAAAAAAAATAGTCTATTGTCCCAAATGAAATTTAATGCACGGAAAGGGTTCTTATAGTTATTTCAGAAAAACAAAATTATATATATAAGAAACAAAGCTTCTAGTATTTTAAAACGAAAATGAGCAGGCCTGCAAACCACGGTAGGATATCCCAAGTTAAATGTGGATCAGTGTTGCTGACCGGTAGGAACAATTCACTATCACATGTTCACCTCTTACATAAAAGCAATCAAAGAATACACATCTTATGCAATTCAACGTGTTTCAGCAAGTTCGCTTACATCCTCTTGATAAATATGAATTTGATGCTCAAAACATGCCATGTTTCATTCACGCACTCGTATGATTAGACAATTAGAAAAAGGTATGCATATTGTTGTATGCCTAAAAGAATATAAGAAATCCACCATTTCATATTACTACAGTATTCTGCTGCAAGATTGAACTGAACTCCAAAAGATATTCTCCAACCTGTGCAGATTCAAGGAATATATGAACAAGGAGACATAGGGTTCACAAAAACAAATTAGCAATCATGGTACTATGTTCTCACCTATTTGCACATTTAGAATAGATTGTTTCAGAGGAGTTGTGTTTTTTTTTTTTTTTTTTTTTTTTTTTCGCATTGCTAAAGATCTTCTTGACATCAGGAACAAGCATCTCAAGAATAATATAATATTGCTCTGATTCAGCGTCTTCAATATTGTTCTCAAATCTGCACTAACACAAACATCTATTAAAACATGTGAGAGATCCAGTATGCATAACAATGCTAGCTCTACTTGAAACCAAAATAAATAAAAGTTAACTTCTTGAATGCTTTTGCACGTCATAACAAAAAACATGGTGAAAACTGCAGTCTCACCTATGGGGTCTTAGACGAAGAAGTCGTAACAATCAGGCACTTCCTTTGCATCACTAAGAAAATGTATTGATTGTACTTACAAAGATGGAAAGAAGAATTACCTTGAGCTAGCTGATGTAGATGTCTGGAATGTGGGAGATGAGGTGCCAGTAGTCACTCTTCTCCTTCTTGCATCGTTTTTGTAGTTCATAATTGCAATATATAATCATCAGAGATTGAAGAGAGGTGAGGTGTTGGAGCCACTCTGGAAGCATTCTCAGTTCGGAACATGATATTTTTAAAGATTTGAGCATGGCAAGGTATTGCATCCCCTCTGGCAGAGCTCTCAACTTGGGCAAACCAAGAAATGTTAAACTTTGAAGGGAAATGAGGTGCTGAAAGCCATCCTCCTCCTGATCATCCCTTGACGTGAATTCCAACTTTGTACAGTTTGAAATGAATAAATTCCGGAGAGAGGTTAGATACTGAAGCCCCTTAGACACAGATGTCAGATTCTCACAGAACGAAATATTCAAGTCAGTAAGAGAGCTGTTGAAGCCTTGGATCCCCATCACTGGCAAGCACTTTAAGCTTGAACACTCCCTGATGCTTAAATGTGTAAGAGAGGTGAGTTTCCCTAGAAGTCCCTCCAGCTCTGATAGAGAATCCATCTCTCTACATAGTGAAATCTTCAATGATGTTAAGGCTGTGAGATTCTGTATTTCCCCACTTACACTCTTCAGCTTCGTGCAATTAACAATTTGCAAAGATTGGAGAGTAGCAGTAGAAGAAGAAGAATTTATGAATGTCCCTTCTGGTAAATGTGTCATCTCCTTAAAGTTCTGAATCTCAAGGGTAAGAAGACTGCGAGGACCAAGGTTTGGGATGGATCTCAGTATCATTTCATTGCATCTGGACAATCTGATATTTTGCACACAAGATAAGCAAGGAATCGCTTCCAACTTGTCGCAGCCGGTCAGTTCTAGATTTTGCAGATGAGGTATGGAAGGTATTGCTTTCAACTTGGGGCACCACCCGATGCTCAAGTCTACAAGGTAAGGGAATGCTTGTGTTGTATTTCGGTGGTTTTCTTCTGATGATGGCGATGACCATTCCTCCAGAGCGCCCATCCCATTGATCTCGAGTTTTTGTAATGAAGGAAACCAGCTGGAGCAGCAGCCTTGCACAGCAATAGCATTAGCATTAGCAGCACTTCCACCAACAACAACTCTCTCGCCATAAAAATCATCTCCGATGCATTTTACAGAATCCATAGCCAATATAGTTAAGACCCTGAGGAGGGGTAGTTTCCCAAGTGGAGGCAGACGTTCACAACTATTGCATCCTTCAAGTCTGATTTTTACCAGATGCTGCAACAGTCCCATCCAACTAGGTAGGACGGCACCTTTGAACCCACGTATGTTCAGTGCCTTCAAATAAGGGGGTGGCTGGAGTTCCTCCAACACTTTTTCTTGCGATTCTGCATCTCCACCTGCACCTGATGATGAAACTACGCCACTTTCCTTCCATGACAAACTTAATGAGGTTACACTTCGCTTTGTTAACAATTTGACTTCTTTGGCCTCATCAACATTTCTCACCTGCTCAAGTCTCTCTATCTTTAGTTCTCCTCTAAGGTGATTCATCCCATGCAATTCTGTAATATCTCTTCCCCTCTCAATACCCACCACAAAAAACCTCAATGTCCGGAGTTGAGTCAATTGCCCCATGCTTATTGGCATTTCTGCTAGGTCACTGCATCCCTCGATTTCTAGATGCCTAAGGCTACTCATCTTGCTCATATTTTTTGGCAACTTCTTAAGGTAGTAACAATCTCTCAGTTTCAAGGATTGCAAATTCCTCAAATTGCAAATGCTTTCAGGTAAGTATTTAATTTTGGTTTTAGACAAGTTTAAGTACCTCAGATGTATCATCCTCCCTACTGAACTTGGAACCGATTTAACTCCAGTTCCACTCAAATCAAGTGCCCGTAGGCTATAGAATTTATTTAAATTTATATGACCAAATTCCTGTTGATGTCGGGAATGACCAACTAAAAGTAGTGTACGTAGCACTAGATTAGATAGTTCTGCCCCTTCTGCTACTACATATGAATCAATGAACAATGATCCATGCCTGATGCCTTTACGAAATTTATCTACCTTCCCAACCTCCAAAATACAACATTCATTCACCGATACCGAGCATGCAAGATCATGAATGAGATCATGCATCTTACAAGTTCGGATTTCACCAAATTCATCAGTCTCAATGTCCTGGAAGAAAGACCTCCGCAGCAGCTCAATGAAAACTTGATTTCCAACGTCTTCCAACTCCATCCTCCCATCAGATTGCAAAAAACCATGAGCCAGCCACAAATGAATCAACTCTTCTTTCTTCATTTCATAGTCTTTTGGATATATAGAACAAAAAGCAAAGCATTGCTTAATGTTTGAAGGCAAATACTTGAAACTCAACCTCAAAGAAGGTAAAATGCCATTTACCTCTATTTGTGGGAGTTCCCAAATGTTGTTGTCTTTTACTTGCAACCAGTCATTCACTTCTCTTGTGGAGAACAACAAACCTCCAAGAGATTTTGCGGCCAAAGGCACACCACCACATTTTTTTACAATTTGTTTTCCAATTTCCGCCAAGTCTGCATTCTCTTCGTTGCCCACACCAAAAGCATGTCCCCTGAACAAGTACCAGCAATCCTCCTCCGATAGAAGTGTTAAGCAGTGTGGTGATAGAGTTCCCACAATGGATGCTACTGTTTCCAGACGAGTAGTCACAAGGATTGAACTTCCTTTAGCTCCACATGTAAGCAAAGATTTCAGTCTATGCCATTTTTCTGGATCCTCATTCCATACATCATCCAACACTAGTAAGAACCTCTTCCCTGTCAGTTTTCCTTGAAGCTCACGTTCGAGAGGATCCAAATTATTCAAATTACAGGCCTGGAGAGTTAAAGATTCTAACATCATTCTGATAAGATTCTTCATTTGAAAATCAGTAGAGACACAAACCCAGATCTGGGCATCGAAATGCTCAACTATTCTTTGATCTTTGTAGACAAATTGAGCCAGAGTAGTCTTACCTAGCCCACCAATGCCAAGTATGGACAAAACTGATACATCTTCTGCACGACTCACATTGCTAAGCAACATATTTGTTATCTTTTCTTTGTCTGCATCTCTCCCATAAACCACACCTTCAGTTAGAGTAGACACAGTTTCTCGGCTCTCATAAAGCTGGAGTGCAGTTTGCGCAACACCTGGATTCAAATGAAATTTCAATCTTTCTCCTGCAATCTCATCCAATCTAGTCATAATTTTCTTGACTTTTTTGGCTATGCTAAGGCGAAAATTGATATAACTTGGGCTTAAGTAAGACAAGGCAGAAGTACTATCTGGAGCATAAGTAAGCCACTCATCCAAGACATCGTCAGCATCATAGGCCGTATCTTTCAGCTTTGTCAACCAATTTGCAATTGATTTTTCTGCAAATTCTCTCATTTCAGCATCCTGGAGGACTGCTTGGATGGTTGAGAGTAAGCTAGCAAGCCTGTTTATGTCTTCCTGAATGCCCCAGGTTAGTCCAAACTCCCTCTGGATAAGGGAGTTGAGGTTCTCAGCAAGCAGCCCAATAACTGCATCCGCCATCTTGAGATTCATAAAGAAGAGTTTAATTATTAGAAATGACTATTTAGAGAAATTGTGCGATGAATGTTGCTTAGCCCTTGCAAGAGTAGCTTAACAAACATTTCTTTCTTATTGAATCTTGACAAAAAATGATGTCTCATTGGGGATGTGACATAAACTAGTGACTATTGGTGATGCAATTCCTAGTTCGGTATTAGAACTGGGCAAGTATAAAAAAATCGTAACTCCGTTACTATATTTTCTTATACATCTCAAGATAGATATAACTTTAACAAAAATTGGTGATAACTATGTATCATTTGTGCAAGAAAAATGAAAACTGCAAGAATGGATATTGCTAATCAACAGAAACTGAAGAAGATGGACTTACTTCTGTTTTAAGTGTGTCAGTGTTGGTTCCGCTAGTGAGGATGCGTTTGCCAGGGGCACCAACAAATGCGCCAGAGAAACAGAGATGAGAAAGAGAACAAAGAGATTTTCCTACAAGTTCAATAAAAACAAAAATCAATTAGATAAAATCCTGATTTAGGTGTGAATTCTGGATTACTGGTTCCTCATTACAGAATTTTTTGATTCAATCCTTGAGTAAATAGATTGAGAAGAAATCAACACTCACAGTAATCTGTGCTGTTGAGTGAGGTCGCGATGTGCACAGTGGAAACCAAAACTTCAAATACAAGAGAGATGAGATGATCAAATGGGATCTAATAAGAGAAAGAGAGCCTTTGCAAAAATTGAAATTAGAGAGCTTTATGTACACAAAGACTTTGCAAAGTATTTTTTATTCAACATAACATATATTTTATAAGACTTTGACAATGAGCGCACAGCTAGATCCATTGTTTTATACACATTATTAACCAATCGATGTATATTAATTAATGGATATTGGTGAACAAGTGTGACATTACCTGCAGGATACAACTATTACGGCCCTTCATCTGATTTTTTATTTTATTTTTAAAATTTACAATTTCACACAACTTTCAGTCCCAACCTAGATATGTGTTCTTAAGAGAGCCAGCCAGGATATACAAGATTCAAGGCAGCCATGGAAGTAACCACTTAGGTGCCTGGCAAAACGTAGGAGGTTTCATGGGGAAGGCACTACTAACACTTCCCCGCATATTTGCCTCTATATATTTTCTGTTCTAATTGTTTTCTGTGTATGTATACATTTACTGTGGTGACGTTAATCAAACTCAACATGAAATGAGGGCGAGGCAAACAAAACATCCAGTTCTTTTATAGTTTTCTAATTCCATCATATTCAATGTTCAAATTCAAGATTAAAAATAAACAATGTCCAAACAAAGCGCACATGCCAAGCTTCAAGAACAAGAAGAAAAAAGCAAGTGGTCAGCTAACCTCCCATGTTGGTTTTTCTCTGTATAGATGATCACTGGGAATTCAAGGGATCTAGCTGTGTCTGCAATGTTTCTCATGCATGGCTTTGCCTTCGGTTCCAGCTTGGCCGATCAAGAACTTCATTGCTGAATACTTGGAAGAGCATGCATGGACTTCATATGGGGGATTGAAAAAATGAATTTTCATGAACATATGACACATTTGTATGAGTCAATGTCAATGGCTTCAATTTAGATTTGTACATACTATTCAGTGAACTCTATGGAGAATTTTGAAGTTGCAAACTTGCAACCAGCCAACCTTGAGTAATCATCAAAATTCAACTTTAAGTCAATTGGGCACTAAATATTAAACAAACTACCCCTGATTAAAAGGATTGATCAGCATTCATACATGTATTCAAATTCATCTGTCTTTTGCTTGTATTCGAGTCATCTTATTTTCAAATTCTTTTCTCTTATTGCTTATTAGCAGAGTCATGTTTTTCACCTGAAATATTAGAAGATGAATGTGTGATGTTAATATTATCAGAACAGAAGGAAACCTAGTCCCTGAAAAATAAAATTCCTCTCTTCAGGATTGATGGTTTCTGGACTTTGAATTAACAATAGAAGCGATTGAACGAAATTAAGAAATTTGTATTGGCAAAAGGGTGAAACAAGAAAACTATGTTTTGAAACTCAGACTAGTTAAATCATTCATCAGTGTAATTACATAGGCTTAATCTATAGAAAACATTAAGCTCTACACTCTCCAACTTGTTTCTTCAATTAGAAAACATAGATGTCGAGATCTAAATATTAGAATAAAGTACTACTCTTGACAGAATCAGATATTCGAAACAACTTAAAGCCAGGCGATTATCACATTATGTCCATTTCTTCTCATATTTACTTTTATTCAGAAGAAATGGAAAATATTGCAAACATGAAATAAATATGTTAGACTATGAAATCAAATAAATAAGAAAAGTTAGCTGATCCAATGCAAACCAAAAAACTTCTGTCATCTTTCTTCATGAATTGTTGGCAATTGTCAATGGTAATACAGTCTTGTTATTCCAAAGGGAGTTTAATGCAGAGAAAGGGTTATTATTGTTATTTCAGAAAAAAATATACATATAAGAAACAAAACTGGTATTTGAAAAGGAAAATTAGCGGGACTCCAAACCACGGTTGGATATCTGAAGCTAAATGTCTTAACACTTTTGCCAACGGGTAGGAACAATTCACTATTGCATGTTCAGCTCTTACATAAAACCAATCATAGAGTACACATCTTAATCCTCTTTGACAAACATGACTTTGTTGGTAAAAACATGCTCTGTTTCATTCACGCACTCGTATAATTAGACAATTAGAAAAAGGTATGCATATGTTTGCATGCATAAATGAATTTAAGAAATTCACGATTTCATATTACTACCGAATTCTGCTGCAAGATTGAACTTTACTCCAAAAGGTTCGGTCAAATCTGCACCAACACAAACATCTATTAAAACATGTGAGAGATCCAATATGCATGACAATGCTAACTCTACATGTCATAACAAAAAACATAGTGAAAACTGCAGTCTCACCACGAAGTCATAGCAATGAGGTACTTCCTTTGCATCAACAAGTTCCTTGAATGGCGGGATTCAGTCATTATCTCTTGCAATACGAACATATATATACAAAGAAAGTCACATATATAATACAAAGAAAATGACGGCAGGGAAATCACATATATCATACAAAGAAAATGAATTGATTGTACTTACAAAGATGGAAAGATGAAGACTTTCATCGAGTTATAGCTGATGTAGATGTCTGGACTCGCATCGTTTGTGTAGATCAGGATGGCAATGTTCAGTCCTCCAAAGATTGAATAGAGGTGATGTGTTGGAGACACTTTGGAAGCTTTCTCAGATTCTTACACCAAGCTATGTTCAAAGATTGAAGAGAGGTGAGGTGTTGGAATGACTCTGGAAGCATTCTCAGATTATCGCATCCCCGAGTTTCCAAAGATTGAAGAGAGGTGAGATGTTGGAGCCACTCTCTGAGATTCTCGCACCAATGTATTTCAAGAGATTTCAGCATAGTAAGGTGTTGCATCCCCTCTGGCAGAACTCTCAACTTGTACAACTTCTACAACCTTTAAGAGTGACCAAATTCATCAATTGTCCCATCCAACTAGGTAGGACGACACCTTTGAACCCATGTATGTTCAATGCTTTCAAATTTGGGTGTGGCTCCAGTCCTTCCAACACTTTGGCTTGCAATTTTGCATCTGAACCTGCACCACCTCCTGATGATGAAACTACGCCACTTTCCTTCCATACCAAACTTAATGAGGTTACATTTCGCTTTGTTAACAATTTGACTTCTTTGGCCTCTTCCACATTTCTCACACGCTCAAGTCTCTTTATCATTAGTTCTCCTCTAAGGTTATTCATCCCATGCAATTCTGTGATATGTCTTCCCCTTTCAGTACCCACCACAAAGAAGCTCAATCTCTGGAGTTGAGTCAATTGCCCCATGCCCATTGGCATTTTTGCTAGCAACATGAATTCCTCGATATCTAGATGTCGAAGGCTATTCAACTTCCTCATATGTTTTGGCAACTTCTTAAGGTTGAGATAACCTTTCAGTTTCAAGGATTGCAAATGCTTTCAGGTAAGGATTTAATATCCATCTTTGAGAGATTTAGGTACCTCAGATGTATCATCCTCCCTACTGAACTTGGAACCAATTCAATTCCAGATCCACTCAAATCAAGTGCCCGTAGGCCATAGAATTTGTTTAAATATATATATGACCAAATTTTCATCAATATTGGTAATAACCACTAAAAGTAGCGTTCGTACCACATTTCTTTACAATTTTCTTTCCAGTCTCTGTCAAGTCTGCATTCTCTTCATTGCCCACAACGAAAGCACATCCCTTGAACAATCACCAGCAATCCTTCCCGATAGAAATGTTAAACGGTGTGGCAACATGGTTCCCACAATGGATGATACTGTTTCTAGGCGAGTGGTCACGAGGATCGAACTTCCTGTAGCTCCACATGTAAGTAAAGATTTCAGTGTTCGCCACTTCTCTACATCATCCAACACTAGTAAAAACCTCTTTCCACTCAATTCTTCTTTTAGTTGACGTTGTAGAGGATCCATATCTTTCAACTCACATGCTCTGTTAGTTAAAGATTCCAGCATCATTTTGATTAGCCTCTTCACATCAAAATCCTCAGAGACACAAATCCAAATCTTTATGCCAAAATGCTCAACTACTCTCTCGTCTTTGTACACAAACTGAGCCAATGTAGTCTTTCCTAGTCCACCGATGCCAACTATGGACGAAATGGAGATGTTTTCTCCCTGATTCACATTCTTAAGCAACACATCTATGATCTTTTCTTTGTCCACAACTCTCCCATAAACCACATCTTCAATTAGAGTGGAGCCAGTTTCTCGGCTCTCAGAAGACTGAAGTCCAGTTTGCACAACACCTGGATTCAAATGAAGCTTTGATCTTTCTCCTGCAATCTCATCCAATCTAGTTATGATTTTTTTGGCTTTTTTAGCTATGCGATGGCAAAGGTTGATATGATTTGGGCCTAAACAAGACACTGCACAAGTTCTATCTGGAGCATACGTGAGCCACTCATCCAATACATCGTCAGCATCATAGGCCTTATCTTTCAGCTTTGTCAACCAATTTGCAATTGATTTTTCGGCAAATTCTCTCATTTCAGCATCCTGGAGGACTGCTTGGATAGTTGAGAGTAAGCTTACAAGCTTGCTTATGTCTTCCTCAAGGCCCCAGATTAATCCAAATCCATTCCCTCTGGATAAGGGAGTTGAGGTTATCAGCAAGCAGCCCAATAACTGCATCCGCCATCTGGGAGTTTAACAAAGAAGAGAATAATAATGAGAAATGACTATCCACTAACCATTATCATTTTCTAAAGGGCTTGCCAGTTATTTATACAATTTGTGTGATGAATGTTGGTTAATTAGCCCTCCCAAAGCATAGCTTAAAAACTTTTCTTAATGAATCTTGACACTAAATAACAAAGAATGATGACTCATTGGGTAACTGACTCAAATTAGTGACTATTTGTAATGCAATCCCAAGTTTCACTATATGTTCTTGCACATCTAAAGCTAGAACTAATTTTATTCCAACAATAATTTAAATTCAATTATTCACTATACCATTTGTACATGAAAATAAAAATTGCAAGAATGGATACAGCTAATCTACAGAAAGTGAAGAAGATGAACTTACCGTTGTTTTGTGCGTGTATTTGGTTCCGCTAGTTTGCCCAAGGGAGCGACCAAATGTACCAGAGAAAGGGCGATGAAATGGAAAACAAAGTGGTGTTCCTGTTCAGTAAAAATAAAAAAATAAAAAATAAAAAATTCCCAATTTGATACAATTTTTATCTAGGTGTGAAAATCGAATCTGGTTTACTGGTTGCTTATTACAACTTCTAAACCTATTTTAAGTATGCAAATGAACTGAAAATAAACTATATAGTTATGCAAACAATAAGAGAAATCAAACTTTCTCAGAATAACATAATCATTTGATTCAATGCCTGAGTAAATAGACTAAAGTAAAAACAATACTCACTGTTTAATGCTGTTTTGAGTGAGGTTGAAAGCAAGACTTCAGTATATGGAAGATGAGATGATGAAACTATTAGATCTTTATTAATTCGATGAAAAGAAAAATAACCATGAATAAAGCGGAAGCGTACATTGATCTATAATAGCACTTCAAGAAAGCGATGAGACTTTTAAGGAAGTGATGAGTCTTGATCTTTCAGTTTATAACATATGTTTTTTATATACCTCTCTGTAAAAGGGAATTTTAGAAGAAACAAAACATACGACTGGGGACCATAACCCTGTCTTTATAACTGATTGGGTTATCGGTTATTCTTACCAATTTCTAATTTGGTCCCTCATCAAATTAGAAATTGTTTAAGTGTATCTACACATTAAACCCATAACATTTTAATACCCTAGCCCAATTAACCATATTAGATCATAATTCATTAGGTTATACTTTAAGATAGCAATACACATTAAATACATGTGTGTCGACACATGTTGGATTTTTCCAACAGAAACAAAATTTGATAAGAGATGGAAAGACTCTTCAAAAATTGAAATTTGGGAGCTCTTTGGACACACAACATAACATGTATATTATTACAAGACTTTGACACTGATTAAGGCATCACACAGACAAATCCAAGGCGCGGAGCCAGGATTGCAAACAAAGGGGGGCAAAGTGCACAACTATTCAACTACACCAATTTCAACATTGACACAACTCTACTTTATTCAATTATTAGCTTTCCATACCAATTGTTGTCATGAGCAAGGCTTCTGCATCAGACCTATCATCGAGCGATTATGTGTAGAGCGTGGCAATTTGCTCCTAGATTAGGTACAGAATTGGTTCATTCGCATCAATAAATGGGAGTCTTAAATATCCGTTGGACGCAATAGAGACGCAGAGGAGCCAGGAGACGTCAATGCCAAGATAGAATTTATTGAACACGGCCGCAGGAAATTATGATAAACAATATTCAAAATGCATTATTGTACCCATCAAAAATTCAGAAATTCAATGAATGAAAGTTTTTTTTGAATGTGGAAGGGCAACCTAAATGAAGGGGGGCAAGATACAAATTTAAAGAGGAGCAATATGAAAAATACAAATAACTTAATGGGTTTTTTTTTAAAAGATAAGGGGGACAATTGACCCCCTTAACCAAAGGATAGATCCGCCCTCACAAATCACATTATTTTATACACATTATAGGCAATCGATGTATATTTATTAATGGTACCCTCCAACTTAGATATGTGTTCTTAATAGAGCCAGCAGGATGTACAAGATACAAGGCAGCCATGGAAGCAACCACTTAGGTGCCTGGCAAAACGTAGGGGGTTACATGGGGAAGGCACTACTAACACAACATCCAGTAATTTTTAAGTTTTCTAACCCCATCATATTCAATGTTCAAAATCAAGTTTAAACTAAACAATGTCCAAACAAAGCACACATGCCAAGCTTCAAGAATAAGAAGAAGAAAAAGCAAGTGGTAACTGGTAAGCTAAGTTGTGTCTGCAATGTTCAAAATCTAATTGTGTCTGCAATGTTTCTCATACATGGCTTTCGACTTGGCCGATCAAGAACTTCATTGCTGAATACTCGGAAGAGTATGGACTCCTTATGGGGGACTGAAAAAATGAATTTTTCATGAACATTTTTGTACAAGTCAATGGCTTCAATTTTAGATTTGCACTTAACATTCAATGAGCTTTTAAGGAAAAATTTCTAGTTGCAAACTTGCAACCAACCAACCTTAAGTAATTATCAAAAAATTTCCATCAATTGTAGCTCAATTGGCCAGACATTCACTCTCCTTGTGAGAGGTCGCAGGTTCTTAACTCACTAGTTTAGATTTTGTGAGTTTTCGCCCAATTATTAGGACCACATGTGCTCCGCCATTGATAAACCCTCACTAGTTAAGATTTTGTAAATTTTCGCCCGATTATTAGAAGTATATGTGCTCCAATGTTGATGCATCCGCTTAGATAGACTAGACCAAAGCAAAGCGAAAGAGAATCTTCATGCAAGGTGAAGGCGACCGATTAATAAATAAATAAAAATGGTCAACGATCAAAATTCAATTTTACCACAATTGGGCACCAAAAATTATTAAGCAAATTACCCTGATTTGAAGGATCGATCAGCATCCATACATGTTTTCAATTCCATCTCTCTTGCTTGTATTTGAGTTGTCTCATTTTCAAATTCTTTTTTCTCTTGCTTATAAGCAGTCATATTTTTTCACCTTAAATATTAGACGATGAAGGTGTGATCTTAAAATTATCAGATCAGAAGGAAACCTAGTCCCTGAAAAAAATTTCATCTCTTCTGGACTTCGAATTAATAATAGAAGAGATTGAAAGAAATTTGTTTTGGCAAAAGGGAAACAAGAATACTATGTTTTGGATAGTTAAATCCTTCCAGTGTAATTACATATGCTTAATCCTTCCCAGAGTAAGCTCCACAATCTCCAACTTATTTCTTCAATTAGAAAACAAAGTCGTGAAGATCCAAATATTAGAATAAAGTACTACACTTTGACAGAATCAAATATTCGAAACAAGTTAGAGCCAGGTGTGAGATTATCACATCATATCCATTTCTTCTCATATTTACTTTTATTGAGGAGAAATGGAAAATATTCCAAAAATGAAAAAAATAAATAAATAACTACGTTAGACTATGAAATCAACAAATAAGAGAAGTCAGTTGATCCAATATAAACCACAGAACTTATGTCATCTTTCTTCATGGATTGTCAGCAACTGTCAACAGTAATATAGTCTGTTGTTCCAAAGGGAATTTTATGCACAAAAACGGTTATTATTGTTACTTCAGAAAAAAAAAAAAAAAATTATAAGAAACAAAAGTTATGGTATTTGAAAAGAAAAATTAGCGGGACTCCAAACCACCGTCAGATATCTCAAGCTAAATGTCAAACACTTGCCGATGAGGAGCAATTCACTATCACATGTTCAGCTCTTACATAAAACCAATTGAAGAGTACACATCTTAATCCTCGTTGACACACATGAATTGGATGCTCAAAACATGCCCTGTTTCATTCACAAGCCCATATGATTAGAGAGAAAGGGGTATATAATTGTATGCCTAAAAGAATTGAAGACATCCACCATTTCATACCTGTAGTCCTGAAGAATGAAAAGAATCGATTTGTTGTGTGTACACAATTTACTTCCGAAGTCTGCTGCAAGATTGAACTTTACTCCAAAAGGTATTCTCCAACCTGTGCAAATCAGGGTATGTATGAATCAGGAGAGATAGGGTTCACAAAACAAAGTAGCAATTACTGTACTATGTCTCACCTATTTGCACATTTATAATAGATGGTTTCAGGGGAATTGTATTTCTTTGCATTCGTAAAGATCTTCTTGACATCAGCAACAAACATCTCGAAAGTAATATAATATTGCTCTGATTCCAGCCTCTTCAACATTGTTCTCAAATCTACAGTACCACTAACATCTATTAAAACATGTGCTCGAGCCAGTATAACAATGTTAACTATTTTCTTTCTTTTTCTTTGGAAGAGTGAATTGGGTTTTTATGGATCCAGAACCATTAAATGCCGGGTACGAACCCTGGACTTGTGACCTCGGTCACAAGTCTTACCAGCTGAGGTAGCATCATTGACTGCGAGCTGAGCAAGCACCATTGACATAACAATGCTAACTCTACTTCAATCAGAAAATAATGATTATGTCAAAACCAATCTCACCCATGGGGTCTTTGATGATGTCATAATAATCCGGCACCTCCTTTGCATCAACTGGTTCCTTAAATGGCCAAGCATCAGGGTGTTCAGTCATCATCTGTTGAAATACAAACACATAAATTTAGACCTTATTAATGACTAAAGATTGCTGAACTCTAAATTATCTATACACATGGATACAGGCTCAAATACAACTGACACTGATTACCACTAAAGAAAGAATGTGGCATGCATACAATGCCAAATTAAGGAAATCTAACCTTGGCATATAGTACTCTTTTGGGGGATGGTAACATTTGGAGCAATGACTCCCCATTTACAAGAAAAAGTTTGTAGTAAAAAGAAAAATTTTTAAGTTTGTTACACTGTCACCAATTTGAATTATTACATGGAGCCTGGAGGATTGGAACCTTAGCGATTTAGAGATCTTGAATTCTGATTCGGACTTGTTTCCCTTGAAGACCTTATAGGTCTGATGAGGAGATATGTGCCTCAGAAGAAGAAACTAGACTTCAAGCTTGAGGATTCCACAAGGTATTCGTAGACGGGAAATTTACGTGCTGGATGGTGACTTGATCTTTGGGATGAGAGAGTGGGGTTTTTCAGATTGGGATTTTTTATTTTGTGTCAGCACTCTAAACAACTCCATGAGGTACCGAGGATGTTAACCTCTGTGTTTTTGTCTTTGGGATTTGGCTGTATATGGTGTCTTTGGATTGTCATGGAATTTCATCTTTGGAAAAACAAAAATCATCTAGTATAGACTCCATCAGGAGGTAAAGGACATTCTTCTGAGATTAAGAAAAGTAAGACTTATATTTTGTTTCACTATTTGCCTGTGTATGAAGGAACTGCTCTAGCTTTCATGAAGTAGGGGAATGAAAAATGAATAAAAGGAAACATAAAAATACATTCATCAGAAGACGAGGGACCCTGTCTATAAATGGAAATGAAGTCAATCCTCCTTGATGCAATCATTAAACAATTGGAATGGCATCTTCCAACTTTAGCACTGGCAAAATAACAGGTTTTCTGTTTTTTGTGGTTAGTAGTTGTTTGGGATCAGAAGGGACAGGACTACTGCTTCCAAACACAGCAAGCAATACCTATGAAATAACAAAATAAAAGAACAAAAAGAGGAAAAAAGCTTAGCCATGATTATAGAACTTACCTTTAGAAGTGAGCGCATGAAGGTGTTCAATGACTGGCGATTAACGGCATTGTCAGTGCAAGCATTTATTCGAAATAAGGAATGACCCCATTCATCAGAAGTCCACCCAGCCTCTCCTGATGACCAAATTATGCTTCAGTTTTGTTAGACTAATAAGTCCTAAATGAATTTTTCACCCATAGTTTAATTTTATTTTGTTAAATCTATAGGGAAAAGAACCCTTTGACCCACATGTTGGAGTATATCTGATGAAACGGGTAATGCACTTCAGTCTTCAATGAGAAAAGGGACTCAAGTAAGATTTTCAGTCTTTTATTCCAAAGGTGAAAAAAGAAAAACACATCAAAACTTGAACTCATTCGTGATGTGTGAATGCTAAGCGTGGGTTTTCAAATGCATTAAGGCCCGAGGTATTCCAGTTTAAGTAAGAAGGTTAGAAAACATGCACTTGAAAGAGAGAATTTTTTTTTAATAATTAAATTAAAAAAATGCACTTAAGGGGGAGGCCCATGTCTTGTTTACACTTTCTAACCAACTATACCAAATAGGCTGTATAATGTTGGGTATATGAGACCACATGCGAGGATCAGGAAGAGAAAATAGCACTGAGCTTTATATAAAGTAATGCTTTACAAGACTGAAACTGATACTACTTACTTAAGCCAGGGATGCTCTCAGCATTGATGGCTTTCTTGGGAATACCAGCTTCTTTCTGAATGGAAAAAAATACCAATAAAAATTAGTTAATTTGTCATCTTCACCCCAGTAAATGTAACAATTACTAAGAATAATGGTAATAAATTTAGAGGAAAACATTCATAGTGATACTATATGAAGAACTGTGGTCTTTATTGACATTTACAAATGAATCCTATGTACATCACTAGTAAAGCATATGCTTGATTGTAAACATTTGCATAAAATCAAGCAGTAGGACATAAAAGCAGAGAAGACAAACCAATCATGGAACCGCAAACTTTTTTAATCAGGAAAGAACAATATTATAATAGAGAAATACAAACTAGGTTAAGATAGCCTTACAGGGGGAAGGGAGGAATAAACAACAATAACAGGAAATGTGACACCCAATCAAAAGGAATTATAACTAAGAAACCGACACAGGCAAAAAAGAAAATCCTCCAGATGAATAATGTAGTCATCGGAGCATACCCTTCTAAACTCAACAAAAATTCAAGCCCAACTGAGTGGCAAACTTTTAACTTCTGTACAATCATACACCCCTTATGTAATTCTATCAAAAAGCCTTTTGTTACGCTCTACAATAATACCCAGCCAAAAGGGATAAGATATCATAAATTTTTCATTCTGCCGTAAGGGTCCTCTCAACAAGTCTTTCATATTGGCCTTCCCTAGAAGAATTCAAGAACAGTACATGACTTTCTTATTTGCTAACATACTTGTAAAGTTGTAATTCCAGAATATAATTAATTGTAAACTTACGCAAATACCAAATTCAATTAGTAGTCAACTATGTTGGTCTCTAATGCAATTGCACAATCATTCTGTTTTTAACCACTCCACCACATGTTTGATGTGATCCTTTTTTAAGGTTAATATAGGAATTACAATGAAGACTCCACAAGGCTCAGGAGAAGATACGCGCGAACTCTGAAAGACCTAAAAGAGCAATTCAGGGCAACCAAGGCCAAACCCACAAGGAGCTAAACAAGAAGCAACTACTAGCAGCTTCCCTCGTCACCCGAAAAGGCAATATGATACCAAAAAACAAATTCAAAAGATACAAGCCGAGCCTACAGACCTCACCCCAATCCATCCCTTTCCAATCAACATCTTCATGGGCTAAATCCTAAATCCTAAATCCTAAATCCATAGCATCATATCCCACCTCTTTCTCTAAGAAAACTTTGCCAAACAAAATTATATTTTCCACTACTACAACCAAACACACGCATAAAGTATTATTTTAGATCAGAGAAGAACTCAACACCTAGAACAATATCTTCGCCAAGGCCACAATAAAAATATAAGGTTTCCCTCATCTGATCACAGTGTAGAATAATGTTCCATGCATCTTTGTTGACTAGATCAACTAAAAGCAACATAATTCTGACGTGTATCATATCGAATGTCGAAAATCTAAATTTAAGATTACAAAATATCTGTATGATAACGTCTCGTGTATCGTAAGATACAGTGAAAAAAAAATATATATATATATAAATAAGACATTAGTAATACATATTAAAGCAAGAAGATCCCCAAAGCACTTCCATTGAGATATGACTTTTGTAACACATATAAGCAACCTATTGCATATCATCTATCCATTCATTCACGCCACTTAGTACAAAATTGGTATATCCCTACATCTGACACTGTATCATATGAGTCATAGATACAATATGTATCGTGTATCGTATCGTGCATATCGTAAAGTATTGATAACTATGATAATTGTTAAAAAATGTTTTCTAAACACAAACCAAATGTCGGAGTAAAACAGAAATGACAGTGCTACAAAAGACCTGAGCAGAGTCTTCCTTTTAGACAGTTTAGTTAAAATAAAGGTATCATAAAAGAGGCGTTGGATCCAGCATGACGATCATTCAATGAGCACACTGATAAGGTCAATAACATTCAGGGCAACTAACAGAAAGCTAATGATCATAAAGTACCTTCTGAAAATCGATTCCTGGGTACACAATGTGACAGTTTGAAAGTTCTCTTATCCTCCCATCAATTGCCTGGCACACAAAGAATAAATAAAGAAACTGAAGTGAGAAATATCCCCAGATATATATTGAGCTTCAGATGACAATATTGCAAACATACATTTGGAAACCTAAGCTTATTATTGAGTAAAATTCCTCTTTTCACGATATTTTACATAATAATGCCTACGAGTGAAAACGAGAACACCAATAATAATTGATAAATTGCACAAATGAACAACGTGTTAACTCTATGCTAAGTTCGTTAAATGAGAAACTTACTTAAGGATATTACAGCTAGAGTTAAGAACCATAAATGTAGCATCGAAATAACAAAATGACTATCTGAAAGTTCAGATCTGTTTTCAATGTTCATCCTCCGAAAATTGTGACTATATTTTGGCTTCAAAATACAAACAAACAACATGGAAGGTTTCTAACATTTACTCAAAGGTAAAAAGCTTTGGCGTATGGTTTCCCTTTGCTATTCTTTGGGGTGTTTGGTTGGAAAAAAAGTGTTAGGCAATATGAGGAAACCACCCATGAGGTGTGGGCTTTCTTTGGGTTCAGTGATTCACTTTGGGAACAGAGGAATCTAGGGTATTCAGATCCAATCATCAATATCTATCAACAAAGAATATTGATGAAACGCTAGGAAAGTCCACTTAGATGATTATTACGCAAACAAATAAATAATAACAATAATAAATTGATAAAAAGAAGTACTTTAAGTTATAAGAATAAATTATTTAACTCATTAAGTATTAATGATTTCAGTATGTAAAGACAATAAAAATGTCTTAATATTTTACCTGCCTTTGTCGGCGGATCATAGCTGATATATCAGTGTACGGAAGCTTTGGATAGATGTTGCATTTCATAAGGCTACCTCCATCATATTCTTTAATATATCTGAAAATCTATATTGTTATTTAAAAGCTAGAAAACTTGAACCAAATCTTCAATGTTATGTAAATGTTGTTACATAACATGGTCAACATAAAGGTCCATGAGCACATTAAAAAGTAAGTTTCAATAATGACCCATGACTTGAGTTCATTAATCAACATCATAAGTTCATTTTTTCCAAAGGGTCAAATCAACACCATACTATGAAGGGGTGAAAAGCTCTTGAGGGTGTATGCATAAGAATAACCCAATTAATGGCTTAGCTAAATAAGGAAAAACATAAAGCAAAAGAAAGTTTTTAAATAATATCTACATTCCGCCACTTATAGAATTTAAAAAACATACCCCATCCACCTATCTTCTGCCAAGTCAATCTCTGCTGTAAAACCCTATCAATAAAAAATTTGATATCAACTCATTACTCATACTAAAAAATAATGAAGTCAAGTAGCTATAACAATTCTAAGAAGAAATAGACCTTTTTCATTTAAGAGATAAAATTGAAATGATGAGAACATAAAAAAGTGAAGTCAAATAGCATCTCTAACAAAAACTACCTGAAAAAACAATACATTTCCTTCTCTACTGAAATGGCTTCATAAACCTGAATACGCTAGTGGGTAATGTACGATACAATTCTAGAATACTATAGAATGGCAGAAAGACCAGGTCTCATAGAGCCAAGATATTATCTTGAAACATTTCAACAAAACATCAGAATACAAACAAATAGTGCCAAGAGAAAGAGCACCCAAGAGAACCCTAACCTGCTTGGCAAAATATTTTACAGCATTGTTGTCGGCGTAAGTAAGAAAATGAGTCAGACCATCAACATCACGAGCATGTTGTTTTAAGTGATTCATCAATCTTGTGCCATAGCCTTTTATTTGTTCGCCTGGTTTAATTGCACAAAAAGCTATCTCACCAAACTTCTGACTGCAAGTCAATAAAACGTCACTTGAAAAAAAAAAAAAAAAGCAAATAACAGGGATAACACCAATTTTCAAATGGTTGGCTAAATTGCTACATGACTTTGAACTTTAAAGTTGAACTCTTTTAGTATCATGTGAAGACAATAATTTTCTTATAAGGACATCGCACACACCCATCGGTTCCATAGAGATCCTACCATCTATGGCTATCATTTGAATGACTCTTTTGCAAGACGGTTTTCAAGAGGAATTGTGCACTCATTGTCTTTTCCACAATATATCAATTGTCAAATCCAATCACAAAAGGTGTCTAGAATCCCAACGTTATGTCTTCTTAATTATTATTACTAATATAAATGCCAATTCCTGATTGCTTCCTATCAGTTATAGCTATCTATTTTCAAATCATTATAATTAGCAAAAAGGTTTATCTTTCCTTAGGTTACTTGTTCGTTATTAACACTCTAATTTTCACTATATTTGCAATTTAGTGTTTATTTCTCTCTTTCTAATTTTTGCAACTTACCCGTTATTGTACATATTCTAATAATGAAAACGTGCATCCCAAATAATTTAAAATCTTTGGTGCCATTAAAAAGCCTCCTTATGCAAAGAGTGGTATTTCCGATAAACGATATAATTTGAAATCTGAAGTCTAAAATCCTGAAAATTTGCGATTCTCATCCCTATTGTTCTCTTGTATTTTTCAGGCCACATACTCGCGTGTCTCCAATGAAAAACATGAAACCTTGAAACATTCCTTCAGGATTTGGGGCATAACAGGGCAATAAAGGAAAGCCTCAACTAAGGTAACTCTATAACAAAGCAGCAAAAAGAAAAATTAGTGGATATTAACAAACAAGAGTATAATGTGTCCTTTTGATTACTTTTTTTATAATTAACTATTCAAACAGTTTTCATGAAGTTTGAGTTGACATTCCCTTGTCAGACTGAGGGATACATGGGAAAATCTAAAAAATAAAAATACATTGATATTGTGATCACGTCCTCACCTGAAGAATGGACGATAGGTTATCCCACCATAGACCTGATTATGCCTGAGAACCATTACAGACTTGTGCCTTCTGCAATAATAAAGACAAGAACAACGTAACGTATAAATAGCAAAGAAAATGTCGAGCGAGTCCAATGGAGAATCAACCTATAGTCAACATAAGCATGTCAATGGTTCATGGTGAATTTAAAAAATGATATCAAACTTGTGATTTTTCTCCTCTCTTTTTTTCAAACATACAAAAGCATGTACAAAAAGGAGATGGTTATGTTAAACATTGTTATTTGGATTAAAAAAACAATGTTGGAATGAAATAAATGGAAACGCATTTATTTAATTCCTTGGTAAAGTTATACATTAATGAAAATTGAAAAGATGAAATATTAGCAACAGAGGAGGTCACGAAGCCAAAGTATAAAGCAAAGGAAAGAAAAATTAGGTGAGCTGTTGGTCAACCCAATTATACGCAAAAGTAAATCTGACGAAGGGAACCCATAACACTACCTCAGTGCCACAGCTTATCCTTGGTGATCATCATCTCTATGCTTTCCCTAAAAATACAACTGTTTTGCTAGATCCATGTGGTCCAAGCAAGAGCAAAGAAAACTATGTCCCATGCACTCCTGCATAATGCAATGCGAGAAGCGTCTCGCAAGAGGGCATTGGGGAAGGATATGATTGATGAACGTTTTGGTCTGACAGTACACTTGTTAATGAGAATCAGACCCCACTGCCCCAAGTGATATTGTGAGGATACGGTCATGCACAATAGTCTATACATGATTTTATATTATATTTTAAGAAATGTAGGACCTAAGAACTAGATATGATTTTCTGCCAATCTAACTTGATCCCTCTTAAAATGTTACAGGTTGTATGATACTTCTCAAGAGAATAATAAAAACGCCCACGTCAAGCAAACAGTTCAGGACTTAAGACCTTTCCTCTCCCATCACAGACATTAGAGTGAAAGTAGTTCTAGAAATCAAGAACCCAGGTCATTGCAATTTCTAACTCCTTATTAATGTGATATAAGTTTTGCTGTGAGGATATAAAACGAGAGAGATAAAGGTTAAGTTCTTAGTGAAACGTGTTAAGCGAGATAAGCTGTCATATAACACAAGCCAGACAAGAAAAACTAACAACTTTGCAGAAGAACATGAATCACGTCCTCCTAGTAAAGAGGATGCAGAAGAATTGGCTACAAAGAAGTTTTCTACAACTTGGAACCAAGATTTTAGCTATGTCCTCGTAGATCCTCTTGAACTAAGGAAGCGAACAAAACATTCAGAAAGCATGAATCGATTTCCTCGAAAACAAAGAAAAAGGGTAACTTTTAACTTACCCAATGCTAGTGCAATAGTGGTGTTCTTCCCTCTCGGGAAATTGTATTTGAGTCTTCTTCTTTTTCATTAATGTAAAGGATTAAGGGGTCCTTAAAACCTTGCTTGCTTTTCAATAAAAAAAAACCCTAGGAACTTTTCAATAAAAAAAACCCTAAGAACTTTGCATCAATAATGTTTCTTAAATATTGCATGATGCTCACCTGTCCATAACAAGACGAACAATGTATTCTTTGGGCATATTAGGGAGTTGTGAAGAAAAAATGTTCTTCAGTGCTATCAACCTGAGAAGAAGACAATTTGAGCGCTATGAACAAAAAAGAAAAGAAAGTGAATAAAAGCAAAAAATAAAGTTTTCCTGCGTATAAATTAAAAGGTGAATGAGCTATCAATAGACAGTTAAAAACACTAATCCTGAAAGTTTATACAATGAAAATTGCATTTTTATTATATAGATAGTCATGGGTAAATGTGTACCAAATCATATGCTCATCGGTTCCATCATTTGTAACGTATACAAACTTGAGTACTCCAGCTTCCTCCTGCAGAAAACTTCAACTAATCAACTTCACCACACAGGAATATTTGATCATTTTTCCATATTTTGATTAATAGAAATTAATTTCATTAACAACATAATTCAGCAAATTTCAAGAAACAAAAATCAAGTCAAACTTCTCCATTTATTGCAAACGTAAGCCAATTGTCTTTGTCACAGTATCTTTTCTTACTTCTGTATTCGGTGTGGTTTGTGTATCGTCTCTTTGGTGTGATCATACGCATAAAAGATGGACTATGGTCCTTTAGACTTTAAAAGAAAGCATCACAAAAAACTTACAAAAGAAGAGCGAGTCTGCCCGAAAAAAAAAAACTCAACATGGTCTTTCTACAAAATCATTAGGACGAAACATTGAGGTGTCCTTTAAATGGGTTGAACTAGTACATGCAAAATGGTGTAACTACTACAGGCATAAGAACAGCATATGTAAATAAAACTAAAACAACAAAATGACGTGTGATCATTTGAGCATGAAAAGAGAAAAGGGCGAGGGGATGTAAAAAAGGGTTGAGTATACATTTATTTCGTTTGGGCAAAAAAAGCAATGCAAAGCGATTTCCCCAAAATTTAGCAAGGCAAAAGGTGAGAAGAGAAGCAACCCCTTGAATAGGCAACAACATAATTAAAACAAAAATAAATTCATATATATTATCGAGCATCTAATCACATCAATGATTCATTAAAATACATAAACTAACAAGAACGGCGAGTTGCAACTCCAATCATCATTAAATCACATTTTAAAAGGGGCCACAAAACTAAATTTAGGATTGAGAGAAAGTAAGGATTTTTTTTCTTTAAACCTTCTTCAAGGCTTGAGAATTTGACTCTTACCTCTAATTTCCACAAATTCTCAAGAATAAGTAAGACTTGAAGGTGATGTAACATTCAAGACCTTTTTTCCCCTCAGTTAGTAGGTCCTTTGGTTATATGGGGGTGTAACATAATTAAAAACATTGAAACGAATGAAAAACACACAAACACAATAAAAATTTAAAAAAAAAAAAAAAACTGCCTAGTTCAGCTAAATCGCCTAGGCGATAAAGCGATCACCTATAGTCACTTATCAACTATCAGACAACCAAGATGATTTGTTTGCCTTGCCTTGCTTTTTGCTGTCAGTAATCACACAGATTGCTTTTGAGAACATGGAAAAAGAAAGATGTTATATGATTTTGTTGTAGTGGTCCAGGGCAACCATTGATTAGTAGAGAGTCCCTGATCTTGGCTTTGTTTCAATGGGAATCATTTCAATGGTTAAGCAATTTCCCTACAGTAGTAAATTTCTATAGCTACTTTCCTTTGTTATCTAATCTTGCTTATGTCCGGGAAACCAATTCAACCTACTCTACCCTTTTTCATGGCAATATGTTGCTCCTTTACCAACCAAACGAAACGGTTATAGACACAATCAAACTTCCTAAGTTGATCATAATCGAAGCAGGCTTCATTGCAGATTCCAATTAACTAGTGACTGATTACTACGACGTCAACTGTTTCTGCCAGTTTATGTTCTTAACCTACGATCTTGGTTTCTGCTCAAAACCATTATCGCAACTCTCTGCCTTTATCAAAACTACTAGGGAAACAAATATTAACTGTCAAATTAAATATCAAGAGCCCGATTAAGGAGTTTCCGTTCAAGCAATCAGCCACCATTACTCAAACCATTTAGTGTCACCAATTAGTGCTAGTAGAATGTGTTTGATTTTCGATTTTAGTTCCAGTTTATTCCCTAATCTCCCTAAAGTCCATTAACAGTTATACATACAAATTAACAAATACCTGAATTCAAAACCATAATTACCCTGTCACTGTACAATGGCACACCTCAAACAACAAGACCAAATAACTGTTATCAACTTATCATCAAGTATCAAATTCTAAAAATGGGGTTGCCAGCAGCAAAAATGGTATCAAATTCTAAAAATGTTATCAACAAGTATAATCAAAGAATTCGATCTGAAACCTGGATTTCGAATCAATATCAAAACACCCATATCTTGAAACTACACAATCTAACTAAGAAACCATTAAAGAAAGAAAAAAAACACAGCCTTTCTCTTTTCAAACATTACCTCTCTCTTCAAGCTTTCCTCTCTGGCAGTATACGCGCCAGTCTTAGGTATATTCTCCATCAAGAACGCATCCTCCTTCATCAAAACCCCCTCCTTGCCCACAACCTTCTCCGACTTAGTCTTTGCATTCCTCAAACTCACTCTCTTCTCCAGCCTCACATTCCTAAAAGCCCTAATCGAACTATTATCCTCTCCACCTCCTCTACCGCCGTCCACGACACCAACCTCCTCCGAATCCTCCTCGAGATCCGTGTTTGCGCTGATCACGCTGATGTCGTTCGAAGCGAAATTGCTGTCTCTGGTCTCCGAGTACGATAACGGAAAAGGCGAGGCGTTCTCGTCGGAGTCGAGCTTCCGCTTCTGCGAAGAGGAAGAGACGGAGAGAGTCGCTGAGTGAGACTGCGATGGCGATTGCGAACGCACTGGGTTTCTCTCCATTTTGGAGATCGAATTAGGGTTTGTGCAGATTCAAAATGAAATTAGGGTTTGTTTCAGGGTTTTAGTGAGAAGAGTTTTGTGGAGGGTTTTAGGAGCTAAGGTGGTGACAGTGGGGTTGAAGTTCGAGAGTTGGGTCTCATGGAGACGACAATGAATCTTGTGTTTCGATTTGGATGCCCTTTACTTTTAAATCAAGGGTCGGGATAGAGTACAACTGGATGTGTGCAGCTTACAACTGCTTCAAGAAAGGATAGTGGGCCACTTTTCTTGAATTTCTTTAAATTTTGTGAAATTATTTTTTAAATTGGAGGAAATTTTAGTTTATCTACAATTTCGTGGAGTAAGTCTAGTCAGTTTGGTTTGCTTGTTTGGTCGGCTTATTTACATTTTTTGTCTTTTTTTTTTTAAAACACAATCACAAACACTTTAAAGAAGAAGGACAACCTAGTAATTGTATTTGTAGCCTGTCAGGCCGGCTAAAATTTACCATTTTCGTGATTTTCTTCTCTTTTCTGTTTTTGTCTTTCCCGCATATGACTACGCCAAGATGGTTCCCACTGGCGGCAGCATTTGGATTTTACTTTGAGATCATATAACTTTAGAAATAAAATACAAACAGTCAACTAGCTAAACTAAAGCTATAAAACAGATAACATCTTTACATGTTGCTAAAGACAAAGTTATAAGAAAAGATGAAAAACCTTCACAAGAAAATGTTTTCTTCCATGGAAGAGAGATTTATTGTTTAAGGGTTAAAATTAAAAACCCTTTGACATGAAAAGTTGAGGAATCCAGAGTACATCTATTATTTATTACTCTTTCTTAGTGAAAATACAAGTAGTGAGAGAACTTATAGATTTTTAGTCTAGAAATATAGAAAGAATTAGCCTTGAGAAAAACTTAATTTTGTTCCAACTTCTAAAGCATCAACTTATCTATCGGCATTGACTGTCAAAAAGCATGGACTAAGTTTTCAGATCCTCGATCCTGTAATAACTAATAACTACTCCGTTGTTAGTCTTTTCAGTATCAAATTTGTATTTATGGCCATTAATTTTATATTGAAATCGATAACTAATGTAGCTCACTTGACGGTCATTCTTATTTGAATGATACTTTTTACCTTGTCATTGTCCTTTTATCCTTGGGTCAATTGTTGTTCACATTAAATCTACCTCCAAAAAGATCCGGTGTATCTTTACCAACTCAACTGATACACCTTTGATTATAATTATGAAAATCATAAATATTGAATCTCATATACAACATTTGTTTACAACAGTAGCGTCCTGCTTTCGGCAAGCAAAAGTTTCATTATATAGTTTAAAAACAACATTTTACATGCATCATTACGTGTTTAAAGGATACTTCATATAGGTCAAATAAAAGCTACAAAATATAAGAAAATCTCTCAAATAACAAAATCCTAAAGTTTAGCTTGGTGCATGAGTATGTTTGGTATAACCCGATCGGCGGCATGTTTTATCTCTGTAGGTTATGGAATCCTATAAAAACTCAGCTTACCTTTCAAAAAATAAATGTTTGGTAGAATTGTCATTTGAAGTTTGAACACGAATACATCTCTATATTGTTGCCTCGTTATATTGGAATAACATCATCCTAACCTCCATATCCACTTCATCTTCCTTAGTAGGCAGACGAATAATAGAGTTCATTTCCACTTCACTTTCAAAAGAGGCAGTTAGACGTATTTTTGTGTCCATTGCTTCCTCTTCAACTTCTAGCAAACGGGATAAGAGTTTCTCCTTGACTAAAGGAAAGTCTTTTTGTCCGATATATAATCTTAAAAAGGACATAGTTCTTCAAAAAGGGATTCGTTGAATTTTATGGAAGAGATGTAATGTCTTACTCCTCAAATTTTATATTTTAAACTATTGAAAATATAGTAACGTGTAGCAGTTTTGTATTTCCAATCACTTGGTAGAGGATAATTGGTATTGTAGAAGTAAACGGTGGACCTATCAATTAGATCCTCGAATAATTGTTAATGGCTTATCTTTCTGTAAACTTTGAGTAAAATAGTGAAATTTTAACACATTATTTTTTATATGTAAATCTTATGTTGATCCCTTGCATTGATAAGGTAAATGAATGTCGTTCATTTTATTAAATCAAAATCGAGTTTGCTCTTCCACCGTCAATTGACCATCCAATCAACAGTTATCTTATCACGTGTTTCCCATGTGATAATAGTACAATTCCGATAAAGGAATTAATAGTTTATTCATAAGTCCGTATTCGAGTCCTTAAAAATGGAAAATAAATAAATAAATAAATTTGTTGGAAAATGACTTTTATGGTCTATTTTTTCACAAAATAGACAATTTAGATACTATAGTTGATGTAATGGTTAATTTATACATATTTTTATACTTTTATGACCAATAAGGACTGTTTCATTAACTCATAAAGTCATACGACATATTTATCCTTCGTAAAAAAAATAGAAAACTTAATTTTATACTTTTTATGACAAACAATGACTTTTTTTATTAATGATTTTTTTTAAATACTTAATGTCAAATTTATTTTCTTCCTACAATACTTAGGACCATTGATGCTAAAAAAAAAAATCAACAAAGAAGTTGTAAGTGTGGCAATGGAAAAGATTGTGATTTGGCGAAATTACACAAATCACATTTTTTGGTTTTTGAAATTACGAAAAGAAAAAAGACGAAATTACGAAAAGAAAAAAAACGAAATAAAAAATCACATTTTTTAGGGGTATTTTGAAAATTTTCAAGGTTTTTTCATAAATTTCTTTTTTTTAAAAGTACAAAAAAACAGCTACAAAAAATTACATTTTTGAGGATTTTTAGAAACATTTTGTGTTTTTTTTGTTAATTTCAAGTTTTTTTTATAAATTTATTCTAATTATGTATTGATTTTTAAACCACCCTCTAATTTCTTAATTAATATTTCTTCTACTTATATATTGACTTTTGAAACTAACTATGATTTTCTAATTATAGGTATTTTGTTTCATTTAATGTTTTTAATACATTTATTTACTTAAATCTTATTTTTCACATATTTAATATACCCTTATTCATTATATATATTTCATTTATCCTCGAAAATTTTACTTTTTTTCTTTAAACACATAAATATTTCTTAAAATCAGGAGATCGAAATTAACTCAAAAAATGAAATCACAATCCTTGGTTATAATTTTAAATAAATGTACAAATTTATAACAAGTTAATCAAATTGATTTTATTAATTAATTAAAACCAAATTTCTAATCATCATTAACTACATTATGAAAAGTTTACCAAACCTTAGCATAATAATTTGATTAACTTGTCAGTGAAAACTTAAAAAAACTTATAATTTATTTTTATCGTTAGAATAATTAATATCGATACCTACCAGCGACATGGGATGAGAGTTAAGGGTTAAAAAATAAAAAAATAAAATAAAAAAATAGAATCATTAATAAAAAAAAAGTCATTGTTAGTAATAAAAGTATAAAATTATGTTTTTTATTTGTTTAAAATGATAAATATGTCCTATAACTTTATGAGTTAACCTGAATTAATAAAATAACACTTGTCGGTTATAAAAATATAAAAATAGACACAAATTAAGTATTACATTAAATATAATATCTAAATAATTTATTTTGTAAAGAAGTAAGTCTTAAAATCATTTTTCGTTATTTTTTTTAATCCAATTTGATACAATGAATCTTTCTTAAGAGCCAGACCTGGCGAAGAATAGATGAAAAGAAACAGATGAGGAATAATAAAGACTATTGAGCCTTCCATAGCACAGATCTGACACTAAGGGCCAGGCTCTTAGAATTGATGTTGATACAAGAAAAACCGGCCGGGTTGTCGTGCACATCCACATCCACATCCACATCCACATCCAGGCCCCTGGAGTCCAAATCCGATTCAGTTCTCATGGTTGGGAAGGTGACACAATACAATCGAATCCCAACACCATCATCTTTCTCCAACGACTCTGCTTCCTCACTGTCCCCAAATCTGCAAAAAAGAACAACCTTTACCTTCTCTTCTCGCCCAACTCTCTTCGTCCCTCTTTCTTCCCTTCTCAGGTCCGGAAGTACGAACGCAAATCCGTCTCCTTCTCTAACTATCCTTCTCCAGGTACTTTATAATCTCTCTATTACCCTTTCTTCTTCTCATTTGGGCTTCAAGGGTTTCAATTGCGTCCATGAATGATTTGCTTTTGTATCTCTAAAACGCTAACACTAACCCTTAAAGTGGAAACTTAATTTTGAATTGGTATTTCTCAATCGACTAGCATTTAGGGGCCATTTTTACTGCTCGAATTGTTTTGTTAGTTCAATTAGTAGATTAAGTCCTTGGTTGTTGAACTATATTGATATCAAGTGGAGTCAATTTTGATAGAAAAAAAAAATTGTAATATAACAGGATGTTTTCGTTGCGTTGCGGGATTGAAATCAATGCTCTAGCTCTAATCTACTTTTGGTTAAGAAAATCTTCGAATTCCTTTTGTTTTGTTAATGGGAACGAGAAAAATATATATTGGTTGTTCACAAAGGGTCACTGAATATGAAATGTGGTGTACAAGTACAACTAGAAGCTACCATTGCGTGAATGACAACATCGTAGATTAGTGACTTACAAGAGCTACACAAATTTTGTTCATATGGAGGTGACCATAGCTTTTCCCCAATCACAAACGGTTGCAAATATTATGTTACTTCGTAGATCAATTTCAGTATTTAATACCTAACACTGTGTGTCCTAAAGGTGCAGAATAGCTAAGAGCAATTTTTTCTGTATGGGTAGAATGATGAATCGGCAAATTCAGTACTAATCCTAGTGATTAGTTAGGACGCGCATTCATTATTATGCAACTCAGATTGCATCGTGAGAGTTGACCAGATACTACTATAAGGCAAATAAAAAGTAACACTCATAGAATGGTGAAGGTACCTCAGTAGTTATGTTTTTGCTAATATGTATAGGTGACACCGTGACAGTCATTTTGATTTTACCATTCTTCTCTGACTCAGGTTTTGTTATTTGCTCGTGTAGGGTTTCCGCAAAGAGATTTCGGGTGTTCAATAAAATGTCGAGTTTAGGAACATCTAAAGGCATTCTAGAGATCGCAAAGTTCGCCATTTACGTGGGAGTTCCAATTGGTCTCATGTTCACTTTTGCCACAACAACACTAAAAATCTCAACAAATTCATGGGCAATGTGAGATATCTATCTCTTATCTAGTGATTCTATTTCATACTTTCATTGTTTTGGTTTGTGTGCTTATATAAATTGACAGTCAGACATTGATAATCAGTTTGGTGATGAGATCTGTTGTTTATTTGATTCATCACAAGAAAAGGACAAAAACTATCTTAGTTCTTTGGAGAATTGATTGGTTTTGGTCGGGATTTCCAAATCTTAATTTAGTTTTATCACTCAAAAGTATGTTCAGATATGGGTTTTTGTTTGATGGTTAAATTCACTTACAGAATATATTAAAATTTTAAATCACGAACAAAACTGTGGATAGGAGATTTGACGGGTTTTCAAATTGAAGTCGCAGAAGCATTCAATGCCCAATGCAAGATATGATAATGCTTTTCCTCCTTCACTTGTTGGGAGATCTGAGTTTAAAGTCTGCACAAGAATAGTAGGGAGGTAGGGCTAAATGCCTAAATTGGCCTCACTTTTGGGGAGATATTAATTTCATGCTTTTTACCATCCACTAGGATGGTACTGCTTATTTGACCTCCCTACTAATAAAAGTTTTGCTGGTTCAAGGGTCTTGTGGCATGGTGCATTTTCCTTTCATTATAAACCTGTTTTTAGAATGAGTGGTATAGAGAGAGGATGACCCCCTTTATTTGTGATTTTTTAGAGACCCAATGGTGTTTTGGGGAGGTAATGTGGTTCTAGAATAGCTGTTCGAGGCTATGGATAGAATAGGTCAGATCGTTTAGGAAGGTAGAATGGTTAGTTTAGCAGATTTAAAAGGTAATGGTGTTTCTTCAGGTAGTTAGGGGGCTCAAAGCTCTAGAACACTTCAGGCAGTGGTTACCATCAAGTTTAAAAGAGACGAAAGTCACGAAACATGTCGCTAATTCACATGTTGAGAGCTTTTAAGCAACCTTTTGTCCGCGAGAAGTCAACATGTTTTAGGTACTGTTGGGAGTTCTGGCGTGGTTGAGTTGTCTGAGTCGGAGCCTGAATTGGTCCATTCGGAGAATATGATTAATAGTGCGACGGGGAGAGTGGATTTTGTTGGACGCTGACACAGGGCATTCTGCCACAGGGGTTGATGATGGGGGGGGGGGGGGGGGGGGGGGTGTTTGCTATTTCAGGGGCTAGCTTTCTCAAATCCTATTTGAGAAGTTCTGTTTTATTCATCTAATTTTGGCTGTCAATGTAATTCAAATTTTAATTGATGACTAAATTCCGCATGAATCCATGTTACACATTGTCCGCTCCATTCTGTGTTTTATGCTATTACCTCACTTGATTATCTTTCTTTTGGTGTTCAGCGCTCGTATGTGGTGTATCCCACTGACGGCCCCCCACCTCCCTCACTTGAGGAAATTCAAGAGGCAGCTCGAGAGATGGCTAAAGAGATAGCTCGCAAGAAAAATCAACCTTAATGGGCTTTTGTTGTGTAACTGATGTACCTAAACTCATGGAGCTGCTCTTTTTCTTTTTTTCTTTTCTGAACAATTGAAATGCAGAATAAAGTTGGTTCACGATATGTTTATTGTTTTCAGAGATAGTTTGGGATTGGTTACATGTGTGTTGATCAAAACTTATTTATGTACAGAAAAGTATTAATGACACAAAACATAATATTTGAGTAAAGGATGGAGTAGACTGTTCGAAGTGTGTTTTTCTGGAGAAATTTTCTGCATGGAGTTCCTGCTTAAAAGCCTCACAATAAATTAAAACAAAAAATCAAGCTCCTTTGGGTGAGATATGTTTTATCACATCCAGCCGAATGGTTTCAGGACTGTCATAATGATTCTTCTCCTACCAAAAATACTTTGAATACTGGTTTTGAGAGCCAGACAGGGTAGGAGGATATGCTAAGCACCAAGGTTCATATGGAATTACTGACGTATGTGAAACTAGGAATATAGAGCGAGTTGAGGATGTTAAGTGCTTCCCTGTACTATTGGTTTGAGTTAAATCTGACTGTCAGAAATTTTGACTGCTACTGGCGGTTTGCCATTTTCTAGGTTCCAAATGTTTTGCTCAACGTAGTTTCAATGTTTCTTAGTGAAGTTCCACTTGAAACATAGCAAGACAGAAGCAGAACATTTTCAAGAGAATCGGCAAACCACCTTTAAAAACTGAAGAGAGTTTTGCATCATTTGCCTCTTTCAGTCCATGAAGTAGTTCTGGTTCATGTTGTAGTCTGCAGTTCTTTTAGTCGGTTGGACTTCTTGCGAGGTGGTGTTCATTGAACATTTACTCAAGCTCTCTGAAGACAAATACTGATTAACAAATGTTAGCATAGATAAACTGCAATTGTTTCCAACACTTTATGTTATTGTTTCCAACCCTTTACATTAGTGGCCAGCATTTGAATTTCATCCAGAACTCCATTTTTTGCTAAATAATAAATCAAGGACATTTTTGTGTTTGTGTGTGTGTGTGTGATTGTAATATCCATCCCCAGTTCAACTGTAAATGACACAGCCAAATTCTTTAAACTTTAATTCCTCTGTTAAGTGAACACAGCCAAATTCTAAAATCTTTAATTCTTCTGTATAAGTGACTGCCTCATTGGTTACACTAATAGATTATTATAGACTAAATTAAAAAAGTTTTAAAAAGCGACAACATTGAGTATAAGCATCTTGAGATGCCACTTTATGATGTACAATACTGTTTCAAAGGACCACACTGAATCCTAAGAGATTAACCAGATCTGCAATGAAGGATGGGAGTGCAGGCCATCCTGTTGCCGTCAACAACTTCCCATGAGTAACCGATTCTGCACACTCCACCAGCTCCCCACCGGCCACCTTAACAATTGCCTTCATCGCATAACCACTAACACATTTCTTGCCCTACAAAATCAACAACATTGATAAATATTCCGGGTAGTATACAATTGTCAGCTATGGATCAAAGGACTAAAACTTTTTACTTAAACTTTTAACTAAGATATTGCTGATTTGGGACAGGAAATAGTAAACCAAAGAGCATACCTCCAAAAGACCAGCTGCAGCCAAGAGAAGCTTCCCTTGGCCCAGACCAGCAATGACTTTGTCCTTCTCTGCAAACTCTTTCACCAATGAAACCACCTTATCATCCACCACCAAAACTTCCGGTGATCTCCCACCTGGTATCACAAGGCAATCGTAGTCCTCAACACGGACTTCACTCAAATCAACGGTGAGAATGACGTTATGGCCCTGCTTCTCACTGCAGACTTGGGCACCTTCATGGTCATGGATGCATGTTACACACTTTTCTCCCTTGTTCTTGTTTGAGGTTGCAACATCTACTCTGCATCCCAACGCTCCCAATGCTTGGAATGGGACATTTACCTCATAGTCTTCGACGTAGTCCTGAATAAGAAAAATAAATTCAATATACATGCACTTTAGAATCACGAACGCTTGTCTTACAATCTTCCCGTAAACAATATGAGAAAACTCACCCCACATAAGATAAGCACCGATTTCGTTTGATCTGCCACGATCTTCACCCCCATCAACTGGAAAAGATGGTCAAGATACTCTGCATGTGCAGGCCACCCTATTGCACTGATAAGGTTTCCATCAATAGCACAAGAAGTTATAGGTTCTGGATCCAACCAAACACCTCCTGCAAGCTGAATTATAGGCTTCAAGCTCGGAAATGCAGTTAACTTCTTGCCTTTGACAATACCCGCAGAGATCAACATCAGTTGGCTATGACATGTTGTTGCAATTGGTTTCCCTGCCTCGGCAAACTGAGCTACAATGCTTAAGACCTTATTATCCACGCTTAGAAGCTCGGTGAATCGACCTCCAGGGATGATAAGCGCATCATACGACTCGGGTTTAATGACATCAAAGTTTGCATTCAGTGTGAAGAAATGGCCTTGAAGTTCTGTGTAGAGCTGTTGAGATGATCAAAGAATTTGCATGTTAGGATGCAAGTATGCTTCTATTCTCCTATGTGTAAAAACAATAAACAGTTCATTGTTTTTGTGTTTTACAATCGGAAAAGTTGTAGTATGCTCAGTTCTATTGTTAGAATTCAATGAGGGTGTAGTTTTTGAAGGTGAGCAGAGTGTAGATGAAGGTCAGAGCAATCAGATCCTGAATAGAGAGAGGCAATTCCCTCCAGTGGCTGAGCCAGAAATTTCATGGAGGGGGGGAGCAATGTAAGAAAGGGTGAAGTTTGGGGACCCACTTTCACTACATGTACATATGAAATTTCAAACTTTAGGGGGGGCAATTGCCCCTCTTAAGGCTGTATGTGGCTCTGCCCCCGATTCCCTCCACAGTTCTGCTTAGAGCTTGGTGATGAGACAGATGAATCCTATGCTAGTGGACACTAGTGTGGAGGGAGTAGATGATGTTGGGGCAATCCAGGAAGAACATAACAGTAACACAAGAAGCAATGAAGAAATGGCTGCTACAAGATAGGAGGAAGAACAAACAAAGCCTCCAAGAACCCTAAACAACCTCCAAATGGTTTCTACCTATGCATCCATGGATGAACAAGAATCCCTGTTTGATGATATAGATGGAGGTCTACAATCACTCTCTAAGGTTAAAATGTTTTGAACATAATAAAAGAATATGACAATGAGAATGAAGTTAGCAATGCTTTGAAGGAAGTAATCAAAAGATGGGGCAGGGATATGTTGAAGGAAGAACTCACTGAAAAAAAAATTCTACTGGAAAAAAAAGCAACTATGGTGGGTCAAAACACTATCGAAGATGAATATGAGGTTACCACAACTTAGTAGCCTAAGAAAGAGGTTCCTCGAAGATCTTCTCAAAGCAAGAAGGCTAATACTAAATTCATGTAATTGATGATGATAATTCATATAGGATGCATATGTCTATTGGAATCTTGTATGAATGGTCTTTCTATCAAAGTTCATTGCTCTCCGATTCTTTAAGTCGACTTCTCTTACATCTTGAGTTCTCTTACATCTTGAGCTCCGCATTAAGTAAATCCGGTCATAAGGGTAATTAAATGATTGATTGGCGCTTTTGAGAGATTAAATTTACGAACAAATGCACCAAGCAACCACTTTTGTAACATGTCACTTTGCAAGATTACTATTGAGGTTTTGATAATGTAAGAAATAAACGTATAAGCAATTGTAATCTTCATCATCATTTTTATTAATATAAGGTTTGGGATCCTCAAAACCCGTGCTCGCTTCCCCCCAAAAATAAGGAATCCATTGAGCTAATGGAATGATTTATGAACCAAGATTGCGTAACTCAAATCAATTCAAATTCTATTCAAGAAGCTTAATAGATGATCAAAACTAATTTCCCCCTTAACTTCTTAGAAGTTAAACTTGCCTGAATGGAACATAAGAAAAGCAAGAAGGAAGAAGAAAATACCTGATAGCCCATATAATCATGGACGGCAGTGATGCACTTATCACCAGACCTCTTATTAGGAGACACACAATCTACTCTGATACCAAACGCTTGAAGCACTTGAAATGGCACGATTGCTTCATAGTCTTCCATGTAGTCTCCGCATATCATCAACGCTGATTTTGGACTCAAAGACCCCATCTTTCGTTGCTTGGAATTAGATAACACCGTTAAGTTATGCAAGAGAGATCGATAAGAGAGGTTTTTGAGTATTTGGGATTTATAAAGACACGAAAGAGGAGAGGTTTTCGAGTGTGTGTGTTTGGGAGTTGGTTGATCCCACGGGAAGCTCGTTGGAGGGAATTCGTCACTATGATCAAGACAACAAAAACTACTTAGTTTTTTTTTCTATGAATTCACTATAATACCCTTGGACTTTTGCAGAACAGTTGAAGGAAAAACAAGGGTAAATAGGACTAAAGTGTCTTTACAAGTTCTTATTATAGTTTTTGATCCAGACATATTCAAGAAAACATAACAAAAGCCAAAACAAAAAATGATTTTGTCAAATATGTTTCAGTGGCTGTTCAATTCTTGCCTCATATGAGTTCATGCTAGGTGTTATCGGACTAATTAACCATCCTCATTTCCAACAAAAACAAAAAAAAACAAAAATCAACTAAAAGTAGTGCATTTTGAATTTGCGATACAAACTGCTAATCATGTCATATTAGAAAAACACCGAAGTGTATATTTTGCGCTAAATATTCATAGCATCTAGGGATACATCATTTAGCATTTTGTGTGCAAGAATTGCTCACTTTTTAATTAAAAAATTAAAAATGATTAGTGTTCGATCTTTCTAACTTGTATTAGGGTATTTAATATTTATTTATTCTTTTAATTTGGTCTTTTATCTGTATAGTATTGTGTATTTGCCAACAGCTTATCAATCAACCATTCCTTTTAACAACTCCATTCTCATACATAGGTTGTATTTTATATTGAATTGTATGACACCTGAAATCTAAATCTCACAGGTCAGGGGCAGACCTACTAAGGGGCGAGGGGGCAACTCTCTCAATTTTTTAAATAATTTTATTATATATTTAATTTTTTTAAAAATTAATTTTATAATGTATAATATAATATGAAAATTATTCATTCAACTAATTTTACATTTTTCTATTGGTGTATTAATTAGTTGGAAGTTTGTATTTTTTGTAAACAACCCGAGTTCGATACTCTTCGAGTGCATAATTTTTTTTATGGCTATTCACTATACATTTTTATGGTTATTGATAATAACTATTTTTCATCATTGTTACTCGCCTAAGTTTTTTTATTTTCAATAGAATTTTATTAGTAATTGCAAACATTAAAAAAATTATTTAGTTTAATAAAAAATTATTTTCGGCCCTCTCGGAGCGTATGATTTTTTTTTATGTCTATACAATTTTGTCATTGTGAGTTGTGACATTCCCCTATTTTTTTTGTTTAAAACACAATTTTATATGTAATTGCAAACATTAAAAAAATGAATTGCTTGTTCACAAGTGGTGTAAAACCACAAACAAAAAAATATTTGAAATTAATATATAAAATAATAACTATAGAATTCAATGAAAATATATGCCATTAGCCAAACTCGTACAAAATTTGAGCTTCATATAAACCATTTTTTGATGAAATTGTATTAGGATCTTATTATATTCGTAAATTTTCAATTTTTTTTAGCTTCAACTAGATATTTATCCTAATGATTTTGTGATTTTAATTATACATTCTAGTTATTACGCTCAGTTGCCCCTTTGCTAGGTTATTGTAACCTTATTTTGGCTTAAAATTGGATTAATCTTGATTCCCCCCCCCCCCCCCCCCCCCCCCCAACAAACTGTTTTGCAGAAGTTGTAATTTATATTACATTAACGCATAAAGATATTTGGCACTAGCAGCAATATGAGAGTGAATTTTGTATAATCAGGTTTCCGAAACAGTTCAAGTTTAATATTTGATCTGCATGTCCTCATTTGAAGGTTACAACTCAAAGACTGGACTTTTGATTGATAAATAGGTTAAACAATCTATTTGAACTGATTTTGTATTTCATGTTGGATGTGTTAATAACTTACAAGCTGATACAACAGATATAGCAGCTTCCATGAGACTCAATCTGCATGAACTGGTAAACATTTGGATGGCATGTGAAATCATTTGGAAATGCTGTTTATATCTAGCTTCTCTTCACAGTCTGAGCATTGATCTGACGCGGATCATAATCAACGGGTGGGCTCCAAATCGAAAATTGCCCCACACAAGTAGATGAATAATGAATAGAAACACATCCATCAGTAAGCCAATCACCAACTCAGCTTCACATTAGTCTGATCTAGGCCGATTTGGACCGACTTTCTGGTTATTGTACAGAGGTAAGACCCAACCAGTGTTGGTGCCACCACGTTTTCTCCCCCCACAACACCGCCAGTATAGAACAAGGGCCAGGATAATCACACAAATAGGGATTGCCCACCTGCCACATTAGAAACGAAAGAAATATATCAAGCATGCATTTCGATTAAAATTTCACGAGTACTACTCTTTTTGTTCCAAGGACATATGATTTGCTCCCGTTTGCTCGCTTAATCTTTCATCATGTCTTAATCCTTGCTTTGCAATCCTTTGATCTGAGCACTTGTCTTTTGGATTTACTGACTTATATTCATTAATAAAAAAAGGGGTTTCAAGAGCAAACATGTGTTAGTTGGATCACAGCAAAGAATCATACCTGTCCAAGTCGAGGATAGGACTATAAACTAGTGTCTCCCAAGTTCCAACAATGAAATGCCATACGGGATTATAATAAAGAGACTCGGCTGACCAGAACATCCTTGTGTATGTCTCCAAGAAAATAAATAATACCCATGCTGCACCCTCCAACAAAATAAACTTTACGACAAACCGGCCAACCACCACCATGACAAGTGAGAAAGCGACCAACCAATTGAAGAGCCTATGGTTGTATTCCTTAATGAATAAAGAACGAGACTTGCCCATCATCTGCAGATAATGAATACCGTAATTGACAATTTAGTCCAGTTTCAAGAAATCAAGTTGAACGACACAATACCAATAAATTTGAGAATTCCCCACACTCCCATCACTTGTATGAGGTCTAGAAAGAACAACCAAGAAAATGAAATAAGATTGAAGTGAACCTTTGACATCCTTTGTTCAAATCTTATTTTAGATGGTCCAACGCATTCATGCTCAAAGCTTTGGTTGCACTGAAGGAAACCCGCATTAAATTTTGCCATGGATGGCAGTCTGAGTACTTGAAGATGGTCCATCTTATCCTCACAATTTGTGTACAATGCCTCACACAACTTTGAAGATTGATACTCGTTGGCCATAATGAAATTCTTGTATACCTGCATAGAATATTTCCAACAGTATAAGTGACACAGTAAAAGAAGTGATATTTACTATCCTTTTGCTTGTTTGTCTCCTGAATGTGGTGGAACACAGCAGTCATTATACAACTACCCTGTGGTTCTTAGTTTGATAAAGTGCTTGCTGAGTTCCAGGAACTAATGCTAGTTTCAGGTTGAAACCAAGTTTTTTGAGATAGGTTCAAGACAAAACCGCGATATTTCTTCATCAAGTATGTTTTCTGAGAATTGACTTACATAAAAATATGTTTTCTGAGAATTGATTTTCCTTATAATACCTTCAATATTTCTTCATCAAGTTTTTCAAAAGACCGCTGGGCATGATGATGTCCAAAATGCTGTTCATCAAAGGCTTTCATTGCTTCTTGTCGTGATTCATCATGCTCTTGTTGCAGCGATGGTTCTGGGAGGGGTAAGGCTATTTGGCCCATCCTTTCATTGTACAACTTCAAGCATCGCTCAAGTATCCCCTTATTGAAGACATCAACAAGCGAACCAGTGGATGGGATCTCTCCTTTGTTCAACGCCTCAAGAATCTGCAAGACTAGAATATCATTGACGAGAAAATGCAAAATGATTTCGAAACGAATCAATTTTCCTTTTCACTTCTTTCTGTTCTTATGGGCTTGATAGTCACCAGGGTGAACAGTCCAAATCAACGGTATATATACTTAATGTATCATAACAAGAACCGTTGTATATGTGGAAAAAAAAACACCTGTTCCAGAAACGATACAAATTCCTTCCCATTCAGCGTTCTACCCTGCACAATTTTTGGTCGAATAATTGAAGCAACAAGTTCCTTTAGCTGCTCCCTCTTCTGAACGTAAGCAGGATCGAGTTCACCGTCTTTCAAGTCACAAAGCTTTGTTCGGAGGAGATGAGGCTGTTTCACAATAGAAATTACAGGTCTTGAGCTTGTTTAAAAATTTTCCACAAGATAAGTTGAGCCAAGGCATATAGTTAGAGACAAGTGTCAGATGTAATTTCCAATCCAGATATCTATATAAAACATTAATTTCTGGGCAATGTAAGGCAGTGTTGAACTGGAGGGTGAAAACCAAAGAACCATCCCTCAGAAATTGAATAACCATACCTGTGGTAAGCTAAAGGCTGTGCTATTATCACCCATAATTGCCAGGGATTCACGAATTTGATTAACCTGATTCAATCGAGAAATTCAGCTACAATCCCAGAATATAACATTTACAGGGGCCAATTGGTGTACCGTAATACCTGATCAATGTTTGTGTTACCTGCAGTCAAAATCAGCAATCAGCATATATAAACTGTACTCTACCTAATTATCACTTTGTTTGTTGGCAAAACAATCTTCTGAGAAAATGGCTCAGTTTTGCTAGGTTGTACACGCAAATCTAAAGAGGAACATTTGTAAATTATAAACTTAGTGGGATCAATCCAAAAAAGCATACTGATTAGCTCATAGTATCATTACTTCATAGGAAAATGAATCTCTCATGGGGTGAGAAATTAAGGCACGGTCATTGACTACCCCATGAGGAATGAACATGCCTCACATTTTCATCCTATGAGAATAGAAAACTGTTGACCTTTGCTATATTTTTTCCCCCTCTACAGAAATGGGACCTAATTATTTACTAAAATGACAGCAAATAAAACTTATCAAGCAGACAAGTATCTCACTTCAACTAACCATCGCTATTGGGGACAAGTTGTAGAGCTTCCTTTACCATCTGTTGCACAGTTTTTCCTTCTGCAGGATATCAACAAAGCCAATTTAACACAGGATTTGCACAAGATGCATCTTCATGAAGTACAAAATATTGCTTCATCCGATTAGGCAAATAGCAGTCTACCAGCTACGAGCATACAAATAAAATGAAGGTGAAAGAAAAATCAAACTGGAATCTCTCCATTGAGTTTCAACTTTCATCGTAAACAGTAAACATAAAATGATTTCCTTATAAATTATAAAATGTTCGTTGATTTGCATTTAATATTGTGTTTCAAATGTATGGTGATAGTAGCAGAGGACCAGAAGGGGAAAAAAAAAAGATTTGAACAGAGCAAAAAACAAAAAGAAAAAAAAAAAAAAGGCATGATAGTAGGACAAAGGAGGCTACTAAAAGGCTTATATAACACCCACACCCTATATCTAATACTCAGACATGGCCATCTCTCCCATCCAACCATCCAAGTACAAAGTGCTCAAAAGGGACTCCTCCAAAGTGAATTTCCCTCTACAAAAAGATCGAGCTCTTGATTGCAGTTGCGCCTATCCAGTGTCTTTTGCAGTGTCCCTTAACATCTATAGTTTCTTTCCAAGAAAATAAAGCACAAAACTGATGGGAGTCTAATGCGACCAATATTCCTTTGCACGGTTGAAGCCCAAATCCAATAGTCTAAGACTCTAAGTCAATAACCAAAATGGCTCTGGACCAAGATTTACACAATATTTCTCATCAGTAGAACCTTTACACAAATTTGAAGAAGCTTACGTAAAAATTAAAATTCATCAAAGGAATATTGGTCAAAGCTTGTGCCTAGGATTATATTGATATCTATCAAAGCTTTTCAGGTTCTCCTAATATTCATCAAAAATTAAAATTCAATACTTGCTACCAAACTTACGTAAAAAGTCGCGCTGGATAAGCCATAAGAGCTTAGCAGGCTCAAAAGCAACATCTTGACCCTGTAAAATATCCATCCAATGAAACATTAAGTGCTTTCCAAATAAGAACTAAATATATAAACAAAATTTAGAGCCGGTACGTTACCTTGACCCTGTTTTCAATTGTAAGTGACAAACAAAGGAAAACAAGTTAGATGGGTAATAAAATAACAAGTTTTTCAAATTGACCAGCAATAATGAGAGTTGCAAACCTTCCATAGAATTCTTCTGCAAGGTCAACAGCAAATGACAGCCGAGATATGTCGGCTTCACGAATCTAAAAAAGGAAATCACAAGCCAGCTATCATGTATAAGCATTGAGCTTTGATGCCAGAGCAACCAAACAAACTCCAAGAGAAAATTTAGACTGCTTATCTAAACTAGTGGGTACAAACCGTCTCAGGTAGGTTGTAGATGAGCACAGAACTCATGACTGTTGCCAGTGCAAAGATCCTGCATAATCAGAAACTATATGTTACATGCAAAAAAAACAATCAAGATAAAGCACTGTTGATTTTGCCTTGTCATCATATAAATGATACAGATGACCAAAAAAATTACCTGTCATCATATACACTTGACTTGCCAACACTTTCAAAGCCTTCTGTATCAAGGTAAAGCACTGATGTTTTTACCCCATCAATGTCTATTTCTATTGGGGCTCCCCATACCCATATTCCTGTGATAAATACACACACAAAAATGTAAGAATACAGTCAGTCACTGCATGATGGATATTTAATACGAAGCACAACTTTTGGCTAGGAAGCCATGGTCAACTAAGTCCTTAGCTACAAGCCTACAATCTAATATGACGGTAAATAGTGCATTATCAAAAGAGTGACTTTATAATGGGATAGTAATTGTATCTGTCAACCTTTTGTTTTGGTATCACGCATGTGACCGACCCCAAAGCCTGCAAAAACAAAGCTTTGAAAGTTTAGAAAGAGGCTGAAGAATGATAAGCAGATTAAATCACCAAGTAAATCAAGAGTACCATGCAAAGATGGCTAAAGTAATCTTGGCAGGAGATGCACCTTCATAACATGAAAGAGAGAGAAGCTGGTTAAGCAGAAAAGATTTTCCTGAGCGATATGGACCAATGACCTGTCAAGGTATCCACAAAGAGATATCAGTATCAATCTTTTAGTAAGAATAGACAATTTCCACTCATTAAACATTATATTTGACTTTACTTCTCCTTTGTCTACATACCAATTGTTCCACACAAACGTTTGTGGTAACAGTATAGGTATAAGATTTTTAACCTTCAGAAATAACATTTCTCACAGAGAGTTGTATGCAGCAGGAGTGTTGTCCTATATATAAACTCATTTCTATGCAATATTAAAGCCAAAACAGCAAATTGTGAAAATTTGAATCTCTATTTTCTATCATCTTAGTGGGTGAAATGATGATACACGTTATACGTAAATCATTTATTCATCTCTGAGTACACATATTATGTCATGCAAAAATCTAAGAAAAAGATATGAGGCTTACAGCTACAGCTGAGATTGGTGTTTTGATTCTTTCTATTGCTTCTAATCCCTCTCTTGACAAGCGAAGTTTGGTATGACCAGGGTCAGGCTCCACAATAGGAAACCTGCAAGTGCAAGATGAGCATCAAAAGATGTCAGCAAATGACCAAGAAAAGAATACTTGAAACAGTGGACGCAGATCATTTGCCAATAACATTAGAAAATTGAGATCATGTTACTTTTTATAGAAATTTTAAAAAAATTGAAAAAAAAAATGATTTTTTGACATCTGAGAACCCTCTGTATCAAGTCAAGAATTTTGTACTAGAAGGATGGACACCGAAAGCAGATAAAGGAAACATACAACCTGAGCATTGACATTAGTCTTGTAGTGAGTAAATATGAAGAAAAGGAAAAAAAAAAAAAAAAAAAAAAAAAATATATATATATATATATATATACATATATATACACACACACACACACACACACACACATTGCATTCTGAAACATATACATGTCTGCATCAAAATTTCCTTCCAAAACCAAATTCTATTTCTTTTCCAAACCTTGCCTTAATTCTGAAATTTAAGTAGTAGGTACTCCTGTCCCTTCACGATACTCTTTACATGTCACTTTGCATACACACGGATCATTCACCTCACCACTCTCACAACCATATATCTTACACCCACACTAAGAAACATTGAGACTTCCACAAACTATCAGCTTTGACTGTAAATATCCATAGTTATCAACCATAGATTGCTTTTCTTCCTCCCATATCATCTTCATACATATTTCATATGTAAAAGTAATGCTCATCTTACTAGACAGTCAAAACTTATTGTTCCTTACTTGCTAAAGACTACCATGGTGTATTATGTCCAACATATCGTAAATGGCTCATACAGTGAACACATTTCGATGTCCTAATGTGAATTTTTGGGTCTAAAGGTGGAATCAAAAAGTTAACTGGACATATGTTGACCCTATTTACCAAAAACACATTATAACCTAAGATGTGGGGTGAGGCATGGGTCAGCCACTAGAGCCTTGGCGAGGCAAAACCCTGCAGAGATTTTTTAAAGTCTGTAAATTTTAGTGTGGTAGCCTTTACCTTAACTGGTGTATGGCCCTGTGACTGAGGCGATGCTTAAAAGAAAAAATAGAGCCTTGACTGATATGCAATGGAGCCTTTTTTATAGGGTATAGATTTTAGTGTGGTAGCACTTACCTTAACTGGTGTATGGCTCTATGGCACTCTTAAGGCCGAGCCGGTGCTTAAAAGAAAAAATAAAGCCTTGACGGAGTTGCAACAATGTAATGTCTCAAACTATTCCCTATGTATCATATTTCCATGTAAAGATATATATTAAAAAAATTTGTCATGAACAAGACAACCTAGAGATGGAAAAAAATTAGATTGTAATTACAACTTTATTTCAAACCCTTCCCCTCCATATCCATTAAAAAAAAAAAAAACCTATGTACCATCCTACAAATCTCTTCCATGGTCCTCATAATTTGTTTCATCGTTCAATGTTAGTCCTTTCTTTAAATTGAGTTTCTGCTCTTGGGTATAACGAAAGCTTAGCCTAAATCAAACACTCCGTATTATTCTTGCTAATTGAAAATCCCATCTTGGACACAGTGTAAAAGTATTCGTTAAATGCATAAACGAAGATATGTTGAATCAAGTCTAATCGAGTCATCATAAGCTAAAGTTTCCCCAAAGAGAAACAAAATTAATTCTCCCATAATTTATAATTGCAATTAGGATTACATCGATCAAGCTTGTCTTGTAACACTATGCCTGCACTTCCACTTGATATCTGAAAATGAAAAAATTGGCTTTCTCTACAAATTCGAGGTTATAGAGAGAAAGACTCTCCAACTCAAGGTTCATAACATTTCAAACCGCCAATGGTAGCCTGGTTGAATGGTTAAGACTGTGGTGGTTTAACCCCCACGTCTTGGGTTCTATACCCACCGGCGGCACGCTTGCCTTTCAAAAAAAAAAAAACATTTCAAACCCTTTATTTTAGAATTTTGAAGAATTTGTTGATTGAAGACCCTATTTTGAAGACTTTGATGCATTTTTTAAAAGATAAGGACAAAAAATTCATAAAAAAGATGTTTCCTTGTAGTTCAATTTTGGTTATTCCAGTTCATGTTAGAATGGGGGATTTATGCCTTTGTGTTTGTTGTACTCCTTTCTCTATTGCTCCTTTATTCTAAGGGTAAGGGTGTGTTTGGTTGCATGGAATCCATGAGGAGACCCATATATTTTAGGCTAATTTAAGGTATAACTCCAATCCACAATTTGATTTTGTTATCAATTGTGAGAATGGAAGTCCCATGAACATGAGAATTACATGCCTTGGGGGACCAAAGAGTGGGATTTCCATGTTCATGGGGCTTCCATTCCCATTATTGATCACAAAATCAAATGGTGATCAAATGATGAATGTGAAGTATATATCAATTTAGCTTAAAATGTAGGAGTCCCCTCATAGATTCCCACGGCATAGGATTCCATGTAACCAAACACACCCTAAATTGACTTATGTGGGAGTTTGATTTACGTTTTTTAAGTTGTTCGCTTAATGCTTCTATGTTACTAAGTTGTCTGAAAAAACTAAGTTTATGAATACTCAAATATTTTAATTTCAAGAACAACGAACTCATGAGACCCCTTGCTATCCATCAAGGCGTGATATAAATTTGTCACTGCTGATCAATACCAAATTTTAAATTCCAGAGAACATACTTCATTGTTGTATACATGTGCTATGCGGATAGGTTGTAGGACACTAGCAGGCATTGGCATGGCTAATGGATGATAAGTAAGCATTCCCGCATACACCAATATTTCTTGGTGGAGTGTATCATTGATACAGGCATAGGTAGAAAACAGATACAAATTCAAATGACATCCTTGGATCTCCATTGACAAAGAATTTCCCAAACTGTCTAAAGCTTAAAAATGCTAGCTTTCCTATCAGACCTTATAAATTAAACTCGTTATGAACTAAAGGAGCTAACTTTTTCACAATGCAAGGAATTTTTCACAACAACAAATACCCATCTAAAAAAATTCAAACTTTAACACGAATCAGTCACCGAATCTAAACAAAAGTGCAGCAATTGAACACTTACGCTTGTTGGAAGTTCTCAATGATGGCATCCTCAGATCCAAACAAGCAACAACAGATCCAAACAACGAAAACCCAACTCCAAAACCTCATCTTTCGTCGATATCGATAGCTCCAGACTCGAATTACAGCTGGGTTTGCGAGATTGTGGTGTGTGTGAGATCATAAAATGGTAAAGCAGAGGAAGAGAAAAACATTTGGAGGGAAGAGAAACGGATCTGCGATGAGTGAGGTGTGGGGAAAGTTTGCTCTTTTTGGGCGGTTTCTTTGCAGGAAACTAAACTAAAACCAAAACCAAACCTGTTTGTGTGTTTGCTTGTAAGATCTAAAGAATTTAACAAGACCCCAAAGTGGAGATTTGAAGAGAAGAGACGAGGAGAAGTTTGTGCGAGAGAGATAGCTTTGTTGATTGGACCTCGAGATACGTGACAAGGAGCCGTAAAAAGTCTGCTTTGTGTCTGTGACTGACTATTGAGGAGGGACGACGAGATAATGGGCTCCCAAATTGGGCTTTAGATTATGTGGATCGAAACACAGTAAGCCCAACCAAAACTTGTAACTATTCAAACCATTCTCAATTTTTGACACCATTGGGCTTGTACATGTAATTTGACCGGAGGCTTAATGGTTCAATCCCGGAGTGTGAGAAATGGAGAAGAAGGTGATCGACGTAGGGAGGAAGAAGAAAAAAGTAAAACCGACGGAGATAATTTTAGTTGCGGTGATAAAATGACGCACTTGCTTTGCTCACTCGTCTTTGATTATACATTTCGTTACTTAACACATAAAAAACAATAATTGTTTTGTTGAAATTCGCGATGAAATCTTAATCATCTTACCTATACATAATACGGAAATGGATCGAATGATAATCACGTATGAGTTCTTATTGACATAACTATTGGGTAAATTCTAGTAGTTGTGACATCAACTTAAGTCCAATTCAAAATAAGATTTGGGCTCAAGTTTTTTCAACCCATGGGTCATAATGGTTTGCTTCGAGTTGGCCCAAACTGATTGCATCCCTGTCAAAATCCAAAGAGTGAAGCTAGAGAATCAGGTTTTACAATCAAGCTCATGACATTTTAGGAATTTCATCATTTTTTCAAGATCACAATCACGCAAGGTCACCATGATTGCAAAATCTGTTTTTTTTAATATTTTCAAAATCTAAATATTGTAAGAAAAGTCTCGTTCCAATTCTGCAATGCAATTCTTAGCAACTAAGATGATAGGTGTTATGGTCTAGTGGTTAGGGCTGTGTGAGTTTATCCCCCACGTCATAGGTTCGAGACCCACCGGCGGCATGATTAATTTCTTATGGTGTTGATCTGTAGGTCGCACCTTGTTGATAGGTTATGGAATACTTTAAAAACCCAGCTTGCTTTCCAAAAAAAAAAAAAAAAAGATGATAACGATAGCTTTGAAATTTCCCCACAACCAAAAATGATCACATGATTAAGAGTTTTCGTGGACTAAAACTCATAATCACGTGATTAAGAATAAGTCTCATAAGTTAGTGAGTGCATTAATTGGCATCACTCAAATATCAAGATCATTATCTTGTCGATATCATACTTTATCTTGAAATACAATAGTTGGAGACAAAATTAAACTTTGATCGTTAAAAACTAAGAACACAGTGTGATAGGAACAGTACACCAAAACCTACATCAATGCATGCAAAACTAAAACTACGAAAATCTTGTACACAGATATTGTATTTTGCCCATGATACACACCTAATTATAATTAGTGAAGGGGCACCAACCAACTAATATTAATAATCCTTGAATGGTCACCTGACCTAACAATTTTTAACTATATGGACCATGTAATTAAGATAGGCTACCAACATGAATGAACTTACACTTTGTCCCTCCACCATAGAAGCAAGGTGACTCATCAATGTATTCTGAATTCTTTAGATTTTCATCTTCTTAAATAATTCTTTGTAGTTTAGATGTCAAGATAACACGAAGTGAACACTAACTTCTTGTCATGTCTCAATTTCATGATACGGCTTTGATTGAAACATATAAGCACTGGGTCCAATTATTCAATTTGTGTAGCATTGTATACAACTTTTTCCTAAGGGTTTTACACCTTTGGTGGTATATAATTTTCGAGTAAGTCTAATCAGCCTTGTTGGTGACATTTTTTTTTTATGATTTTATACTTTTTACCTATTATCTTTAGAACGCAATCACAAACACTATCTATAAAAGGGGTGAAAGTATAAAAAAAAAATCTAAAAAAGATCAAGAAAATGCTAGTAAACAAGGCTGGCTAAAATTGTTGATAATTTTGTCACTAACGGTGTTTACATAATTAGAGTTTCTACGAGCCTAGTCCGAGAGCACTGATTTGTGTTTGGAATGGTGGTCTGCACGTGATTGGACTACTCTACCCTTCTCTCCATGGATCAAGAAAAATTGGAGTTTGCATTGAATAAACCCTGATTCTCTTTATAACAGCCAATTTCATTTATTGAAATATTTGCTATATGTTAATCTTGGAGGGTGTTTGTTTTTTGTTCTGAAAAGACTCAAAAGTCTTAATAAGAAGTGGAACACTTTAAAAATAGTGTTTGTTTTTTAGTTCTGATCAGAAGTTGAGGTTCTGATTGGAGTAAGCACCATGGGGTGCTAATCACTTAGCACTGAGTGCTTAATGAAAATTAATTCCAATAATAACCTCACAATAAATTCGTAACGATTGCTGCTACCCTTTTCTCTAGCAACCATCTCCTCTTTGTCATGCAAGCAATGCTGTCCACTGTTACCACCACCCTTCCTGGCCTCCTCCAACTTCTCTTCCTCATTTTCCTTCTATTCCTCTTTATATTTTTCTTACTGGACGCTGGGAGTTGTGGTAGTGGACAAAAATGTAAAAATAAAAATTCATTCAACACCTAAAAACAAACACCATTTTATTTTACAGCTTCTCATTTAAAAGCAAAACAAACAGTTCATTAAAAAACTTGTTCATAACTTCTAGCTCCAGTTAAAACTTAGCTTTTAATCACTTAAAAAAACCCACCTTATTCACGACAAACTTTAGAAAATCTAAAACATTAATAAATTAATAAGATTCAAATAAGTCATTTATTCACAAACTCAATTGTTGTAAAATAAACATAGATAACATGATCGACTTTAGTCTTGCATCCTCATGAAACACATGAATGAAGTAGGTTTAGTCTTGCGTCCTCATGAAACACATGAATGAAGTAGGTTGGAAAAGGTTTGAGAGATGTTTGAGAAGAAGATGGAAGGAGAAGAGGTTTCAAAATGTCTTCCACTTTGCAGTTAGTCCTGTAAAAATGATGAATATGTTGCTAAGTTTTATAAGCACCTTCCTAGGTCTCATTTTGCTAGGAAAATGCTTCTGATTGTATGTGAAGAGCGCAAAAATAGGCCTTCAAAATCTATCTTACAATTCAGATAAGTTTTTTGTCCTACGTGGCAAAGTTATGTTTGTGCCATAACTTAAGTGAAAATTTCAAACCCCCGATGCTTTCCTCTAAGTCTCCGCACTTCTCTCTTATCACAAACCTCTTTCACTCTCTGTAATCTCCTATTCGCTTTTTCTCTCCCACCATCGACCACCCCCTCCCACACTAGCAACACCATCTTCCTCCACTGGACGCCTCTCGATTCCCCTTCATATCTCCCACCACCGGCCTCCCCTCCCCCTTTCTTCATCTGAACAGTTCCATTGACAACCCTAAACCGTCATCTTCACTTCATATTTTCTCTGATCTTCATTTTCAAATGGGTCTTTTAGAAGCGGGAGTGAAAGTGATGACTCCATCATCAAAGAGCGCTTATCTGCTCTTCATCATCATCATCATAAAAAAGGAAGAGCTCGGTTGAATCGAGTTGAGATCTTCATCATCATCAGATGAGTTCTTCCTCATCAAACGGGTTCTTCCTCATCATCAGATGGGTTATTCCTCATCGATTTGAGCTCGGTTGAATCGATTTGATATCTTCATCATCAGATGGTCCATTCGATGGGAGAGAACCAAGGCTCCAGTTCTGATTTCAACCGAAAGACTTCGATTAACTCCATCATCATCATTTTTTTTAGGTAAGATCCTTCTTCTTATCTAGATCTCCTCTTCTTATTCTCCTTCTTCAGATCTGTTTAGATTTTTTTTTCTTCTTTCAGCAAAGCAAAACATTAAAACCCACAAAGAATCCACAGTTTTCAACAACCCCATGAGGCCATTCTTGAAGGAATTCTAGGGTTTTCGATTGGCATTCACTGATCAGGGGTTGGTCGGCTCCTGTTCTTTCCTCTTCGCGGGGTTCTGTCCCCAAATCAGTTTTATTTCTTCATTTACGTGTTTATTCAATTGGGTTTTTTTTTATAAGAAATTGGATCTGAATTTTTATTTTCATTGTGTGTTTGAGATCCTTATAGTGCTATTTGTTTGTTCATGGTGGGATTGTTCATGGTGGGATTGTTTGGGATCTAAATTATTTGTGTTATTGTGTGTTTGTTCATGGTGCTATTTTTATTTCTTCATTTGTGTGTTTGTTCATGGGTGTTATTGTTTCGGATCCCTAGCTTCAAAGCCAATTCACTCAGGTCAAGCTTCGTGGCCTCGAAACCAAGGCAAGTGTTTTTATTGAATTGATTTGTGTCTGATATCAGTTGTACGTTGATGGATTAAGGGAAATGAATTGAGAATTTGGATGGACTTCATGCAATTTATTTCACTGAGGAGTCAATTGGGTGGTAAAGTCACACTGGGAGATTTTCCACCTGTTATGATGAAGCTGAAGGCTCTTGGTGAGATGTTTACTGAGGTGGAGATCGCTGGCATCTTGGGTGAGTCCACTCCTGATGCAACTGATGAGGTTGATTTCAAAGCTTTTGTCCGAGTGAGTCTATTCATCCCAGATGTAGCATGAATGTTGTTTTAGCGCATTGGTTGCGTTGATCATTGTTATTAATTTTTTTTTTCGTTAAATGAGTATTAAAAATTGTTTCAAAGTTAATTCATTGTAAGTGTTTTTTAAAAAATTAAATAAAAACCAAATTGCGATTAATCAACAATTCCTTGAAAGTACGATGTACTCTGTAGTAGTGCCAACGGTACGAGTATTACACTAGTAATCTACAAACTAAAACTAAGAAAATTGATTGATAATGGTGGTCGCTATATGCATAAATGCAATAAATGGTAGCGAAGAAAAGTAAGTGTACGCAACAAATCCAGAGTAAAGTGTAAACAAAAACCTTAATAACGAGTTAGTCATGATAACATGGTGTCTAACTTGAAGTTTAAAGTCGTAGGCAATTCCTTTACTCAAAAGCCATGTATAATATTTGGGTTGCTCACGGAAATATCTTTCAACCCATCACTTGGAACACTAACCCTATTTTCAACTTTGAAGTAATCAAAGCCAATGTAACCTAGTTTTAATTACTAATCCAAAAGCGGAATTATCACAAACACTAGAATAAAATCCTATATTCTTCCATCGACTTGTGTTATTCACACCATCAAAAGTGTTTGACGACACATTCGGCACATAACAAATTTTACAGTCTTCACTAAAGCTTTTGCTATTCAAACCCCAAGAAGTACTCCTAGGTAGAACACAAAAATCGAAAAACAAAAACAAATGAATAATAAATAAAGTGCACCAAATTTGTCAATGGGGTACCAGCTCAACAGTAGGCTAGTGACGGATAAAATCACAAATTTAAGTTTCGAACCTTGCCGACGACATCTGGGGTGAAAAGGGGTTAAGGAATAAAAAAAAAATTGAAAACAAACAATGCAACAAATTTGCATAGGTAGAACCAAGGATTGTGATTTTGTTTTTTGACTGAATTATTTCGGCCCCAGATTTTAAGAAATATTTCGTTTGTATAGAAAAAAGGTAAAATTTTTTGTTGTGATTTCGAATTTAATAGTATAAGTTATATATTTCTAACTCTTAAATACTATATAAAAAAATCTCAAACGACTCAATTGTGTTATATATATTACATATTATATAAGAATCACTCACATAACAAAAATTATATCGTATTAAAAATATAGAGATTAAAATATTTATTTCTTTTCTCAAAAAAAATTTGACATATTTCAAATTTCGAAACGATCATTTCAAAAATAGGAAATATTTCAAAATTTTTTGACGATAAGTCACATTCCATGGGTAGAACACATGTCAAAGAGCCAAAACCATGACACACAAAACCCCCCAACTCATAATTGGCAAATTCAATTCAATGCTAGTGCGCGCGTTTTCGAAAAAAACACTATAAAGGTTCGTTGGGGTAGTTGCATTCTCCTCATCTCCTCTTCTCTTCTCTCCACAGCTCTCTTTCTTTATGTTCTCATCTAATCTTTAATATCAAACCAAATTTCTTTCTTTCTTTCACCATTTTAGACCACCTTTAGTTCATTCTTGCATTCTCTTTACTACCCCATATATATTCGTCCATTCAAAACTTCTCTTTTGGAACACCCATTCGTTTCGACGAATTTGGTGGAGTTTTTTGCACTTTGGAGTGCTCCATTTTGTGGCAAAATGTTGAACAAAAAGGAAAAAACCGAAGAAGAAACCATGATCCAAGTCCCAACATCAAGCAGACCAAAGCTTCCTGATTTTCTCCAATCAGTGAAGCTCAAGTATGTCAAGCTTGGGTACCATTACTTGATAACCCATGCAGTGTACCTTCTACTCATCCCAATCCTAGTGATTGCCTCAGCTAATGTCTCAACAATCAAACTCCAAGACTTGGCCAACCTATGGAACCAACTTAGATTCAATCTAGTCACAGTTGTTATATGCACTATTATCCTAGTATTCATGCGCACCCTTTACTTCATGTCTAGGCCTAGGAACATCTACTTGGTTAACTTTGCATGTTACAAGCCTAAAAACGATCGAATATGCAGCCGAGAGATGTTCATGGAATTATCCAGCCTTACCGGGTCATTCACAGAAGAGAATTTGGCGTTCCAGAAGAAGATTTTGGAGCGGTCTGGGTTGGGGCAGTCTACGTACTTGCCTGAGGCTATACTGAGGGTTCCGCCGAACCCTTGTATGGCTGAGGCGAGGAAGGAGGCGGAGATGGTGATGTTTGGAGCGGTGGATGAGTTGTTGGCGAAAACCGGGGTGAAGGCGAAGGATATTGGGATTTTGATTGTGAATTGTAGTCTTTTCAATCCCACACCTTCTCTTTCAGCCATGATTGTGAATCATTATAAGCTTAGAGGGAATGTGCTGAGCTACAATCTTGGTGGGATGGGGTGCAGTGCCGGACTTATTTCCATTGATCTTGCCAAACAGCTTCTCAAGGTTAGTAGTCCAGTATCAGTGGCATTTTGGTAATTTTTAGCTTTGTGAAAATTTATTGTGTTTTATCCAATTAATATTATTTTTTCAATTTTATAAATTATTTAATTTTTCGAAAATATTAGGAAACCAGGTTTTTTGCAATCAGGGTGACGTGTGATCTTGAAAGGTGTTATGGCCTAGTGGTTAGGGCTGTGTGGGTTTGTTCCCCACGTCCTAGCTTCGAATCACACCTGCGGCATAGTTACTTTCTAATGGGTGTTGACCTATAGGTCATTCAATTGATAGATTATGGAATCCTTAAAAACTCAGCTCGCCTTTCCAAAAAAAACTTCTCTAAACGGTTAAAAGGGCATCTATTAAATCATATATGGTAGGAGGTGAACTTTTCCCACGTTAACTAATTCCTTGTAAACATAGAACATTTATGAAAGAAAGAAAATGTAATTTTTTTTTAGTGTACTCAAAAAACTTGTTGAACCATGTACCCTTAATTCATCAAGGACATGGTACCATACAACAACTTTCAAACCCTAAATATATCTACGATGATTAAATCTGCGACAATTCTAGGGGTCGAAGGAGGGAACGAGGGAAAGGGGTGAGGGATGGGTGAATGCGCGATGTCACTCATCTCGCCCCTTTCCCCTCGCTCCCTAGCAAAGCTCTTAAATCTGTTTTTACCTTATCGACATAGATGGGGCATGCTTAATAAGTATAATTGTCTGACAGTTGGAATTTTTTTTTTTTTTTTTTTAAGACAAGCATAGAGAATATTAAAAACATGTATAACTGTAAATCCACCTGTATATTAAAAAAATTTAAATTGAATACTGTGCACCTTGATATTTTTCGATATAAGTTCAAATGTTGTGTGCGAAGGTTAGAGCTAATACTAATTGTATTCTGGTTTTTGTATTTCAAACAGGTGAATCCTAACTCTTATGCCTTGGTTGTGAGCATAGAGAATATCACTCTGAACTGGTACGTTGGTAATGATCGCTCGATGCTTGTATCCAACTGCCTTTTCCGCATGGGTGGGGCAGCTATCCTACTCTCAAACCATTCATCTGATCGTCGAAGATCAAAGTACCAACTCATTCACACAGTTTGCACCCATAAAGGTGCCGACGACCACTCTTACAATTGCGTTTTCCAAGAGGAAGACCAAACAGGCAGAGTGGGAGTTGCCCTTTCAAAGGACCTTATAGCAGTGGCAGGGGAGGCACAAGACTAACATTACTACACTAGGTCCCTTAGTCCTCCCAATGTCAGAACAGCTCCTGTTTTTTGCAACACTGGTAGGACGAAAAGTCCTGAAAATGAAAATCAAACCCTATATACCCGATTTTAAGCTTGCGTTCGAGCATTTTTGCATACACGCAGGAGGAAGAGCTGTTGTAGATGAGGTAGAAAAGAACTTGGAACTTTCAGACTGGCACGTGGAGCCTTCAAGGATGACGCTTTATAGGTTTGGTAACACTTCTAGCAGCTCATTGTGGTACGAATTGGCCTACAGTGAGGCCAAGGGAAGAATCAAGAAAGGCGATAGGACATGGCAAATTGCATTTGGATCAGGATTCAAGTGTAATAGTGCAGTATGGCGTGCACTAAAGACCATTGATCCTGTAAAAGAAAAGAACCCTTGGATGGATGAGATTGATCAATTTCCTGTGCATGTACCTAAGGTGGCGACAATCTCGTGAATACAACAGTCATCAACATGACAATGATTCATAATGTGGTCAGTGTTTATGAAATTGGTTCCATTTCAGGTGTCGAAGCTAGTGTAGTTTGGTACATACCATATATATACATTATTTTACAGTCCAAAATGTCCATAGAAGGGAGTTAAAGCATTAGATTTCCTTCTCTCATGTTTTATTTTTTATAATTTCTTATTACTGCTTACGATGTAATATTATTGATTTGAGGTGATTGATCTTCTACAATAAGTGTTAATGAAATTATTTATGGAATAAAAGTTCAATCAAATTTCAATTCAAGGCCTTCCAAACTCACTGGAGTCAGTTAACTAAAACTTGCCTAATTCATCGGACTGATTAACGCCCCACTTTCATATTCCAGGCCACTCCATCAAACCTTAATAATAGAAGAGCTTGGCAATTTTGCACTATTTTTTAGTCTTTAAGTGCAATTTTCATATTTTGCACTATCTTGCGAAACCTAAGATGTCTCTGAGACTATCATCATCAGAATAGAATAATTCCCAGTCATCATCACATAAACAGCCATATTTTTGCATCCAATCAACGAGACTAGATCGATAGTTTATACGACATCGGACCTGTGGATGCAAATTTCCGTCGGCTCACGTGCTGATCACGCGGAGCAATCTGCATAAGATAGAATCATGTGCTGATCACGCAGGGTAATCTGCACAAGATAGAAATTAAGACATCAGTGTGATGCCTGCCACGGGGACTCCGATGCTAAAGTTAGAACAATGTCTTTAGAAAAATGCAAAATATCTCTATATTTGAAGAGAAAATTGTAAGTCAGGAAAGTGTCAAGAAGAAGTTACCTTCAGATGGCTTTGTGTTTGGCTATTTATAGAGGCAGATCGAGTAAACTGCTAGCAGATGAGTGAGTCACGTGGCAGATGAGTGAGTGACCTGCTTGCAAGCGGTTGTAACTCCAGCAGATGAGTGAGACACGTGGCAGATAAGTGAGTAATCAACTTGCAGGCGGTTGTAACTCCTGCAGATGAGTGAGACATGTGGCAGATAAGTGAATGATTTGCTTGCAAGCGGTTGTAACTCCTCTTAGGTAATTGTAACTTCTCTCAGGTAGTTGTGTAACCTCCCGTTGGCGGTTGTAACTTCCTGTTTGGTGACACCTCTCTTGCAAGCTTGTGTACTCAGCTGAGCATGGAGGTCAGCGCTGAACATTATTCCTCTGTTGAGCTGTATTGGGTCCCTTTCATGGGTAATTTTTGGGCTTTTCGGAAACAACCCAAATCTTTGGGCTTCTCTATCATGTTGGGCTAAGGATTATTTTTGGCTCTCACAAATGCCCTTCATCTCCTTTGCTTTTGAGCTGACCATTTTTCTTTTCCTTCTTACTTAATAGCAGGGGAGATGTATTTTCACTAAGGAGCCCCGCCAAAAATTGAAGTAGATTGCCCCTGATCTTGCTGACTTATCTGATATATTGATACAAGTAAATGATCTGCATGTAGATGCTTCTGCTGTTGTTGAAATGTGTAGTCTGTTGAAGACAAAATGATCTGCATGTAGAGGCTTTTGCTGCAGATGAGATGATCTATCGGTTGACTCATAAATAGTCATTTCATGGGCTCTTGGACTTAATCCAAATAAAGGATTATCCTTAGGTGAATACAAAAAGTCATGCTTTGGCTTCCTGGTGATTTGACGACTCATCCACCTATAAATGTCACATATATTTAGGTTGACCTACCCCTGTTTCAGCATAAGTTGAGGAGTGGCATATCTTTGTGCTGATCTGCCCCTATTTCAGCATGAGTTGATGAGTCTTCATTTGTTGAAGGACGGGACACTGATCTGCTGACTGATTTTGTTTCCCCGGTTGAGGAGGAAACGAATTCTGCTAAGGCTTGAGCCTTTATAGTTGTCATCGACCGGTAGATTAAGTCATATTGGCTCAACTCTATCGCTCATTTCATGAGTTTTTGACAAGCATCCGAGAGGAAGTTGTGCCCCCTAACTCTTCGCTGATGAAAACTGAGCTAACTGCTATATTTGAAACTGCCAAGCTGATGTACAGGTCCTCTCCAGGATTTGTCTGTTGATCTACTAAAGACTCGATCCAAAGCTGCTGTATGTTTGATGGTGACTTCATATCAAATAGTGTTATTCTTTGCTTTTATGATCCCCAAACTTTGTGTATGTTTGTTGGCCTGCTGACTTAGAAATATTTTCTTTAAGAGCGCAAAAGCTTTATTGGCCTAATTCATGAGTTTCCAATGTGCTAAGTCAGAATTTAAGCATAATTTGAGAAAGTTAATCATGGATTCAAATCTATTTATCTTGGAAATTGCATAGAAATATTGTGTGATCTGCTGACAACTTGACAAAACATTAACGGATTTAAGTAGTCTCGAGTAAGATGCTTTTATGCATTGAATTACCCACTCACGGAGAGTGTGATCATCTACTGAGGCATTATATATGTGTGGTCTGCTGACCCTTGACTAAACTTAAACGGATTTAAGTAGTCCTGAGTAAGATGTTTCTATGCATTGAATTACCCACTCACGGAGAGTGTCATCCTCTACTGAGGCATTTTGCTTATGTGGTCTGTTGATCAATTGACTAAACTTAAAAGGATTTAAGTAGTCTTGAGTAAGATGCTTTTATGTATCGAATTACCCACTCACGTAGAGTGTCATCCTCTACTGAGTTGTACATAAATATTTGTATTCCTGAATATCTTCTGCTGTATGACATGTAGAACGAATTCTCGTATTTCCCTATTTTAACGGAGGAAGGTGTGTTCTTTACTGAAAAGCAAAATAATGTATCATCTGCTGTGGTTGGGGGTGGGCAAACGGGCAGAGGATCCGCAGGTTCAAACCGAACCGGACCGTTTTGCTCTAAACGGTCCGGATTTTAATTTTGTGTTTTTAGATACGGTCCGGATCCGTTATAAAATGGTCCGGTCCCGGTTCCTATTATATAAAAAGAAACGGTCCGGATTGGACCCGTTTCAAAACACATTTACAAGTCTAAACCTAAATAGAACTTAGTAGAAGTAGAACTAAATAGAGGAATAGAGGATCGATCTGTAGAGGAGAAACTAGAGTCTAAACCCATCCTCTCCGGTCGGATCTTCCCTTTCTTCTCTGTAGCCGCACGGTTCGTCGGATCTCCCCCTCTCTTCTCTGTAGCTACACGGTTCATCGATCTGTAGAGGAGGAGAAACATAGCTCTTGGGATCTCAATCTGAGACCTCTTCCTCCACCAGGTTCGTCGATCTGGTATTTATACTCAATAATCCTTGGTACTTGGATAAACAACCATTGTTTATTGTTGTTGGTGACATTATTAATCATACTGTTAGAACTTAGAACTGATACAAAAGTTGCACCGAGATTTCTCACCAACAAAAGCAATGGGGACTGACATTTCAAGAAATAGGCCTTTCAGTAGATACAAAACAATATCCCTCAATCTTCTTTCAAAACAAGGTATAGTAGCCAAGTCTCCCACGAAGCATCAGCTTAGTGGTGATCTTCTTCATCAGATTCTAGTAATTCTACACATTCCAACAATTGTATTTTCCTAAACTTGCTAGCCAATAATACGTAGTAACCATTGTACACAAACCCATTGCTGATTTTGTATTGACACTTGTGTTTAAATTTGAATAGGAATGGTTTTCTTAGAAATTGTAATTTTCCACATCAACATGAAGTAAGGCAGTCTTCTAGGCTACCAGCTAAAGCTTTGGTGAAACTAAACTTATTTCACCTAAAAACTCGTGTGAGAATGAAGGTTTCTGCCATTAAATTAGGTTATTAGGTGCATCTCTGTATTACGGGACAACAAAAACCTGCATCCTTATGTGAGGTTAATCACATGCTAATTTTCCACAAACTCTTCTACTGCGTTCTGTCATAAAATATTGGATAGGATGACATCATTCGCTCATGTAAATTTGGATAATCGATTTGTGGCCGATGATCTCAACCATTATATTCATGTCGTCATCATGATTTTTTGAGTTAGAATGCTCTCGATTATGCATGCAACATGTAATAGATATTGGATACAATTTGAATTTGTAGCTTGGATTTGGATACAATTATGTTTGTTTTTATTGAAGAACGATATTTGGATTTGGATTTTTCAGTTTGTTTTTCGATGTAAAAAAATTTGGTTGTTTGCTGCTTGCTTGCTTGGTGGGTGATAGCTTAATTTGCTGTTTGCTTGCTAGCTTAATTTGTTGCTTGCTTGCTGTTTGGATACAACTTGAATTTGTAGCTTAGATACAATTTGCTTGGATAGCTTGGATACAATTTGAATTTGTAGCTTGGATATCAATTCTAACATGTACCTAGAGCATTGAAAACTTAGTGAGATCCAAAAGACTGGAAGGCAGTTCTCAAAGCAAGCCAGTCGAAGAAAATAGGAACCAATGAGAAAGGGAAGGATCCATCGCTGTTTATTCAATTGCAGCACAATGAGTGTATCACTGTTTATTCAATTGCTTGATTTTCCTTGTGCAGCACTGAAGCGTAGTAAAGAAAGAGTGCAGGCCGTAATTCAGACCGAACTACCCTTTCTGTTGTCAAAAGAGTTTTCATCTAACAAAGAGAACAGTCGTAGCCAATCCTCCTCCGATAGATGTCCAAATACTGCAGCTGCTGATATGCACTGAGCTAGATGGACTGAACTTTTCGATCAGATGGAAAAAGCACCAAGTGAAGAGGGGCAACATTTAGTAAGTTTTCATATTACAATTGAAATCATTTGATCAAGGAAATCTTGCATCTCTAGCTTATCTAATGTTCTATAAATTTAACCTCTATATGCTCATAATTTGTTCATTCGTTTTCAGGAAAATTGGCTGAACCAAGTAAAAGAAATGCAATTACACTGTGAGCAAGGTTTACAATGCATTAACTGGCATGATTTACAATTGCACAGTTGTTTGTCATCTAGTATGGTGGGGTACTTGCTCTCTGGACGTGATGGCAGCGAAATCCACCTTCCTTTTGAAGTAACTGATCAAGAAATGGAGATAATTCTTTTCCCTAGAAGTACTTTTATTCTTGGAAGATCTGGAACTGGCAAAACAACCGTGCTAACTATGAAATTGATTCTAAAGGAACAGCAACACCATCATGCTTCTCAAGGACTTTGTGAAGATTTCACTGAAGGACTTTGTGCACACTTAAGCATCTCAGTTGAAACCTGAAACATCTCCTAGAACATTGTCAGTTCATTTTGGCATTTTATTTTGTTATGTCAGTTCAATTTTGTTTTCAAGTAGCTTACTCTTTATCTGAGCTATGTATTTCGTGAAACCAGGAAAGTGTAATATTTCCATTCAGTTTCTTCGAGGTCTTGAGCAGGTCGGCTGTCCAGCATCGTTGCAAGAGATTTGAAGAACATGGTTTTGTTAGATTACAAAAAAATGGGGTTGCTATATTAATATATGGCAACTTCTAGGTTTTTATTATCAGAGATTTGTGATTTTCCAACTGATTGTGATTTACTTGCTGGAACAGATTCACACGTTTGATCTTCAGTTGTACTGATTTTAACTCTCAGCTTAATGTTGTGACATATGAATCAATACAATCAAATAATCAATACAATAAATATATTCAAATTTTCATTTTGGAACCGTTTGGAACCGTAGGAACCGGACCGTTCCAAACGGTTCGAGTTAGGTTCGGTCCCAATGTTCAAAATAAGGGAATTCGGACCGGATCCGTTAAATTTAAACGGTCCGAGTTAGGTTCCTCAAAATTTGGAACCGATCCGGACCGTGCCCACCCCTAGGTGTGGTATATGTAATGTAGAACGAATTCTCGTATTTCCCTATTTCAACTGAGGAAGGTGTGTTTTTTGCTGAAAAGCAAAATAATGTATCATCTGTTTGTGGTATATGTAAATATTTGTTCAGATCTTTTCTTTGTAGGTCTTTTTTCATTGATGGTGGTCTCTTCGACCAAGATTGGTTTTTCTCGTGGAGAATTGGATTGATCGAAACAGAGAACACTGTGTATGTTCTACTGGATGAGTAGTCTCTTGTTGAAGAGATAAAATATAATAAACATATAAAATACAAAAAAGTTTTTTTTTACATGTACATTGCATTTTTTTTCTAAGAAGTTAAAAATGAAAAAGCTAGGACGCCTCAACTTCAATCTACTTTGTGAAATGGTCGGTTGCCCTAATCATCAGATTTTTTTGTGCTAGAGAGTTTGATTGATTGGAACCGAGAACTTTGTGTATGCTCTACTGGTAGAGGAGTCTTTTACTGGAGAGTGTGCTCTACGCTTGTTACCCCTGTTCTTTTTACTCTTATTTTGATCTATATTCTTTGGATAGGTTGGCTATCCTTCTTGAACACACCAGATACATTAGCAATATTTTTTTTCATCATCCCACAATGCATATCATTCTGCCATGGCGAAGACTTCTGCAAGAGTTTTACCTGGTTTCATGGTCAGCTCGCCATACAACGGGTGATTTGCGGGCAGACCCTTCCTGAAAGCTGATGTCGCAATTTGATCATCACACCCAGTGTTCTAAAAATCGGTCTAGGATGCGCCTAGGCGCTAGAAGGTGGAAAACCGCCCAGATTAATGGCTGGGCGGGCAGTCTGGGCGGTTCTGGGCAGTCTGGGCGGGTCTAGGCGGGTTTGGGCGGGATCTAGGCGGACTCTAGGCGGGGTCTAGGCGGTTTGGGCGATTTTTATTTTTTTTATTTTTTAAAATTTTTTTATTTTTTAATAAGGATGATTGTGTTCTTATTTTATTTTTCTTTCATATTTTTAGAAATAAACTATTTAATTATTTTTTATTCAGTATATGTCTAAATGTAGCAAATGATGATTACTTAATGGAATTATCAAAGGATCTGCCGATACCAATTTTACTAATGTAGATTTTATCAAACATAACTGAGGTTATTCATGCAATTTGAAGAAAAATAAAAGAGTACATAAATTCAAATTTATATAAAGTACCCATCATGACCAACTTCAGTCATTTGAGTTTTAATAAATTTTGTTCACGATTGTTAATTTTTCATGTTTTTAAATTTTGTATATGTATATTGGCATTAAATTGGATGTAATTGATAAAGTATTATGCTTAACTTTTGTAAATTATTAAAGTTATAATACAAAACCTAAGACCGCTTAGGCGCCCGCCTAGGCCCCTGGGCGCTAGGCACCTGCTCGCCGCCCGCCCAGCGCCTAGCGATTTTTAGAACACTGATCACACCCAACTATACTTGCTTTTTCTACCTTGAATCTTTTAATGAAGTCTCTGAGCGATTCATTTGACTTCTTTTTCATCTTGAAGAGGTGGTCAACATGTTTTTTGACAGTTCGGTAAGATGAATATTCTTTTGTAAAGATAAGAGATAGATCTCCAAAGTTGTTGATCGACGGGGAGGGGGGGGGGGGGGTCAAAGTGTGAAACCAATCTTGGGCTACTTCCTGTAAAGTCATAGCAAATATTTTGCACATAAGCGGATCATCATTTTTTGTGCAGAGTCATAAAGGGGTTTTTGTGCAAAATATTTTGAACATAAGCGGATCATCATTTTTTACCAAGCTAGTTCGTTTTTTTTTTTTTTTTTTTTTGGATTTAGAGATTATTGTATATTCTTTTACATGTTTCGATTACATTGATGACTCAATAAGCGCGCATACATTCTTTCATATAACTTCTGTTGGCATATTATTTTCTTACTACTTGTTTACTTCGAAATTCATTTAAAATATAGGTTTTGCTATACGTACTTCTGAGACTTGAATGTAGTAGTTTATGAAGATTTTGGATGTGTACTATCCATTTTTAGTTTTTTTTATTTGAAAAATGTTTGAAATTAGCTATAGTTTTTAAATGATACAAAACAAAATTGAGTATCAACTTTATTTGAAATTAATATTACTAGTGTATGTAACTATATAAAATTTAGTATTAGTTTTATCATGTTGCAATTATTCCATTAGTATGAGTTGGTTGATGATACAATTATTTCATTAGTATGGGTTGGTTGATGATACAAATATTAGCATCACCTCATTTGGTATGGGCACAAAAGTGTTACAATTCATTTCAGCAACATATAAAAGCTATAACAAAAACCCCTTTATGATGTAGTGTGAGTTACATAGAAGATATTCGACTAAATAATAGATAGAGGGAGTTTCAGAGTTCAAAAACCATTTTTGTTTTAAAATTCAAACTCATTTTTTCAACATGACCTTAAGGACTATCTTTCAGGTGACCCGTCGACTAATTTTTGCTTCAAACTAATAATCTTCTATGGGCCTTTCGGCAATAGGTCACTACTATATTTGGACTTCTAAAATTAGACTTGTAAGACTAAGTGGTAATTGGTCCTGTAAGTACATTCACACTTCTCAGATCCCCAAACTCAGTCAGCCATGACTTGGCTCATTTAAGCTCTGATCAAAGTATATGATTGTATATAATTCTCTAATAGTTAATATAGGCTACAACATGATGGATATGTGAGAAAATCACAGGCACTGTTACAAGCAATAAGGTAGAGTGATAAACAATCAGTTTAAATGAAGCAATTTGCAGCTCATTATACGCATGGAGATCCACATTAGGAAGAAAGGTAGCTCAAAATATTATAAGAGAGCATCATGAGAACACAAATCATAATAACTGATTAAACTAATACCTTAAATAATCCTTCAAACCAAGGGACAAAGATCTGATAGCTATGCCCAAGTATTCTGATTACATTCCCTAAGCAACACATGTACCCCTTTGTCATTAGGTTTATATGTCAATTTGATGTATCCTGCAAATGTACTAGGATGCATACCCTCATTTCTCATGGGTTAGCAGCAGAGCCTTGTTTTGTGCTTTGCAATGAGGTTTTCATTATCAACGCATCCTCCCTCGGGTATCGGATGAGTTCTCGTAACTTTCAGAAGCCTCTCACTGAAAAACATCAAAAACATGACAAGTGTGAGAGTTCATGCACATGATTCTTTTCACCAGTAAGCCAAGACAAAGGAATAGAAGTGTCACCATTTGCTCAGTTTGAGCCCACAGAACATACTGACATATGCGAAATCATTAGTTGCCCCATCTACTATGAATGAAGATCGTGATGACTTAATGTGGGGAACAGGAAGACACAAAAGCATCAAAGACCTGGCATTCAGTACCAATTTTAGCAAGCCAATCAAAACAGCAATGTCTCTTCAAACATTTACTGAGAAACTTTTTAATAGATGCATACAAGTTTGAATGATGGGATGGATGTTGCGTCTCGCGAAAGCATAACAGATTGCGAAACACAATTGATAGTTGGAATAGAAAGTAATATATCCAAATTATAAACAAGGCAATATAAAGTAAATGGAAATAAATAAAACACGAATCGCACAAAGCAATTTAATGTGGTTCGGTAAGTTTGCCTACGTCCACGAGCAAAGAGAATAGCTTACTAATGAGATCGAAGAGTACACATGGAGGGGGCTACACAACGTCAACGACGTTCAATACACACGTGTCTAAGTGACACCACGGATAACGCGGAGTGCGTATATCCTTCACAAACAAAAGAGAAAATAACTTCTTCTTTTTCTCGTTTCTCTCTCCTCCCTCACAAAACACACACAGGGGTTGAAAACCCTAAGTTTCTCAACTCAGATCTCTCTCAACTCAAGGGAAGATCTCTCAATGGAAGAAGATGTTCTCAAGCAAATGGGTTAGCCACCTTTTATAGCTGCTTTTGGCGGTGGAGAGAGGCGGTAATGGAGGGTTCCATCACCTTCTACCATCTTCTTCTTCTTCTTCTTCCAGCTGTCTTCTAGCAGATTCAACTCAGATCCAGCATGATTCGGCCAATAATCCAGGTTTTTCTTCATCTCTTTTTGTCCTTTTGTATTGCCGACATCAAGTTTTCAACAATTTTCCATCTCGGTGAAGATTTCACAAATCTGAGCCGATTACACAAGCATTATCCGTCTTTGCCCTTCACAACTCCAAAGGGGTTCAACACACACGAAGGATGTTGATTAGTCGCTTATCCAGATCTCCTGCATAATCTGAATCCACATAACCAACACAATGTTGACCACTACTCACATCCTTCTCAAAGAGTGAGCCAAAATCTAATGTACCCAAGATGTACCGTAGAATCCATTTCACAGCTTGTCAGTGTCCTTTGCCTGGATCATGTAAGTATTGACTTACCATACTGACTGCCTGTGAAATGTCGGGCCTCGTACACACCATTGCATACATTAAGCTTCCCACTGCATTTGCATATGGCACTTGAGCCATGTACTCTCGTTCTTTATTAGTGTTAGGAGACATAGAAGCTGAAAGCTTAAAGTGAGGGGCAAGAGGTGTACTAACCGATTTTGTGTTGTCGTTCATCCTAAATCGTTGTAACACCTTCAAATATGCTTGTTGTGATAAGCTCACAGTTCCCTTCACCCTGTCTCTTCGAATTTCCATGCCAAAGATCTTCTTAGCTTCACCAAGATCCTTCATTTCAAACTGAGTTCTCATCTGGCATTTCAATTTATCAATCTCATACTTGCTTTTGGAGGCTATAAGCATATCATCTACAACTAAGATCAAATATATAAAGGAACCATCACGAAGCTTTTGAAAGTAGACACAATGATCATAATGGCTTCGAGTGTACTTCTGCTCTAACATAAACTGATCAAACCGCTTGTACTACTGTCTTGGAGACTGCTTTAACCCGTACAAAAACTTGTTCAGTTTACACACGCAATCTTCTTTCTCTGCAACCTTATACCCACTTGGCCGAGTTATATAGATCTCCTCTATTAATTCACCATGTAAAAACGTAGTTTTTATATCTAATTGAGCTAACTCAAGATTAAATTGTGCAACCAAGGTTAGCAAAATTCGAATGGAAGAGTGTTTCACAACTGGAGAAAAGACTTCATCGTAGTCTATACCTTTCTTCTGAGCATAACTTTTCGCAACTAACCTTGCTTTGAAGCGCACACCATCACTAGGAGATCCTTATTTCGTTGTGTATACCCATTTGCACCCAATAGCTTTCTTACCTTTCGGTAAACTACACAATTCCCATGTTTCATTCTTATGAAGAGATTGCATCTCTTCATCCATAGCCTCATTGTTCACAGTCAGTACTTTGAATTGCTTCTTTATAGGTAGAAGGCACTTCATTTTCAACTACTGGAAGTGCATAGGCGACACAGTCACTAAACCTTTGAGGACGTTTTACATTCCTCTTTGGTCTACTTGTTGCAATTGACTCCTGAATTGGAGTTTTTGGAACGTCATCAACTGTATCTACCGCAACCTCACTATTTGTGTCCTCATATGCACCTACTGTGGAATCAGTAGGTACTACACATGTAGATACATGACTAGCTGAAACACGTAGAGTAGCATCAATCTCCACCTGCTGCGAATTCTCTATGGTCAAACTCTCCACCTGCTGAGAGTTTTTTGGCTTCAATGTAGAAGCCTCATCAAAAGTCACATCCCTGCTAATAACAATCTTCCTGGATTCAGGAATCCACAACTTATAGCCTTTTACACCATCTACGAAACCTAAGAAAATAACTTTCTTGGCTCGGGGATCTAACTTACTTTCTTGAATATGAAAGTAAGCAGGACAACCAAAGATATGCAATCTATCATAATCATTAGCGGCATTTTCAGACAATACCTCAATAAGAGGTTTTCCATCAATCGCAGCGGCAGGCAACCTGTTGATGAGATGGCAGACATATGTCACAGCCTCAGCCCAAAACGCTTTGCCCAATCCAGCATTGGACAACATACAACTAACCTTCTCCAGTAATGTACGGTTCATGCGTTCTGCCACCCCATTCTGTTGCGGAGTATCTCTAACCGTGAAGTGTCTGATAATTCCCTCATCCTGACATACTTACAAGAACGGATCAGCTTTGTATTCACCTCCATTATCTGAACGGAGCCTTCTGATCTTTCTGCTAGTCTGAGTTTCAATAATCTTTTTCGACTTTAGGAACACATTCAAGACCTCATTTTTATGCTTCATGGTGTACACCCACACACGTCTTGAATATTCATCTACAAAAGTGACAAAATAGCGCATACCTCCCAATGATGCTTGTTTGGCAGGTCCCCAAACGTTCGAGTGAACATAATCGAGAGTCCCATGAGTACGGTGGATAGCGGTGTCAAACTTGACTCTTGTTTTCTTGCCCATTACACAATGTTCACAGAATTCTAACTTGCAGGTCTTAGCACCTTTTAGCAAACCTTGTTTCACAAGAGTTTTCATATTTTTCATACCAACATGCCCTAAACGCATGTGCCACAATCTGGTCGTATCACAAGAAATACTTGCAGTCTCAGTAACTGCAACTTTACCCGTAATTGTATTCCTGGCTAAGAAATACAAATTACCTCTTTTGATTGCCTTCATCACTACCATTGCACCAGACACAACCTTGAGAACACCATCTGACACGGTTATTTTGTAACCTTTGGTATCCAAGGAACCCACTGAGATGAGATTATTCTTCAAAGCATGAACATAGCTTACTGCTTTCAAATCTCAAACTATACCATCAAACATCTTCAGCCGGATTGTACCTATCCTTTCTGTTTTGCATGTCTGATCATTGCCCATCAAAACAATTCCACCATCTAGTCTTTTAAAGCTAGAAAACCAATCCTTATGGGGACACATGATAAGTGCAACCCGAATCAACAATCCACTCATCAGTGGAACACATCAATGCTGATATAGACAAGGAATACTCATCAGAATCTTCATCACTACGCTCGGCAACATTCACATTGGTGCGTATCTTCCCTTTCTTTTTGGCTTTGATTTTCAGTCAATCTTTTACCCAATGCCCTTTCTAATGACAGTAAGCACATTCATTTATTGCCGGAGCATTTGACCCACTTCTTGATTTGGATCGAGATTTATCTCTTTTACCACCTGATTTTCTACTTCTCGATCTTCCCCTTGCAGTCAATGTTTTAGACGCGCATCCCTATGGACTTTAAGGTCCATCTTCCTGTACTCATAATTGAGCAGCGCTGTAGCAATCTCATCATAATTTAATGATTCTTTTCCCGTTAATAAAGTTGTCACGAGATGCTCATATTCTTCTGGAAGGGAATTCAAAAGGCACAATGCCTTATAATTCTCTAGAACAATTTCTTCTAAATTCAATAGGTCGGCAATTAGCCTATTGAATTCATCCAGATGCTCAGACAAAGTAATACCTAGTCTCATATTCATTCGGAAAAGTTGTTTCATGAGGAAGAGTTTATTTTGAATATTATTCGTCATGTACTTGTCTTTTAACTTTTTCCACAATACTTTAACGGAGGTTTCCTTCATGATGACGTATTTTTGTTCTTTCGCTAAACACAGTCCAAAATTTTCTTCATCTCTTTTTGTCCTTTTGTATTGCCGACATCAATTTTTCAACAATGGATATCTGAGCTCTCTCCCTGGTGTGGTGTTTGTTGTCAGTTGTGAGAGCATGCCCAGAAGAACCTGCAAAGTCAAATTGCAGAATCAGAAATTCAATACAAAGTCTGTTAGCCACTTGCAAACCCCAACGAATGGCCATGCGTGCCTACTGAGTTCAGGAGCACATTTTGTTGTTCATTCAACTCTTTCAGTAAAAACAAGCTCCATGTCTATCTAAGCTGTCTTTATAGCATACGAGAAGCAAAAGGACAAGTGTAAGCCCAACCCAAACTTGTAACTACTCAAACCATACTCAATTTGACACCATTGGCCTTGTACATGTAACTTGACCGGAGGCTTAATGGTTCAATCCCGGAGTATGAGAAAGGGAGAAGAAGGTGATCGACGTAGGGAGGAAGAAGAAAAAAGTAAAACCGACGGAGATAATTTTAGTTGCGGTGATAAAATGACTCACTTGCTTTGCTCACTCGTCTTTGATTATACATTTCGTTACTTAACACATAAAAAAATAAATAATTGTTTTGTTGAAATTCGCGATGAAATCTTAATCATCTTACATATACATAACTATTGGGCATAATTCTAGTAGTTGGTTTGGGTGTGACATCAACTTATGTCCAATCCAAAATAAGATTTGGGCTCAAGTTTTTTCAACCCATGGGTCATAATGGTTGGCTTCGAGTTGGCCCAAACTGATTGCATCCATATCAAAATTCAGAGTGAGGCTGGGGAGGGAATTAGGTTTTGCAATCGGGTTAATCATATGGAGGTTTTTTAAAACCTTGAGATACACAACACTTTAAGAATTTCATCATTTTTTTAGATCACGCAACGTCACCATGATTGCAAAACCTGATTTTCTAATATTTTTGAAATCTAAAAATTGTAAGAAAAGTCTCGTTCCAATTCTGCAATGCAATTCTTAGCAACTAAGACGATAACATAGCTTGGCGGATGGTACCACTAGGTCATGGGTTCAAACCCAGCTTGTGGCATCTTTATGGGTTCTGAGATCCTATAAAAACCTTGCTCGCGCTTGCGGCTTGTCTTTCAAAAAAAAAAAAAAAAAAAAAAGCCTTGATGATGAAAAACTACAATATAAAAAAATTCAGGGTTTTTGTGGGAAGCAAATTCTTACAAAAACTCAGTGACGTGATTAAGAATAGGCCTCATAAGTTAGTGAATGCATTAATTGGCATCACTCTAATATCAAGATCATTATCTTGTCGATATCATACCTTATCTTGAAATATAATAGTTGGAGACAAAAATCGTTAAAAACTAAGTAGTGTGATAGGAACGGTACACCAAAACCTACATCAATGCATGCAAAACTAATTAAGATATTTTGCATTAACTATGCACTTTGATTATGCCCATGATACACACCTAATTATAATTAGTGAAGGGGCGCCAACCAACTAATGTTAATAATCCTTGAATGGTCACCTAACCTAACATTTCTTAACTATAATTAAGATAGGCCAACCAAATTGACCAACATGATCATTGAACTTACACTTTGTCCCCCTCATCATAGAAGAAGGTGACTCATCAATGTATTCTGAATTCTTTAGATTTTATTCTTCTTAAATAACTCTTTGGAGTTTAGATGTCAAGATAACACAAGAAGTGAACACTAACTTTTTGTCATGTCTCAATTTCATCGTAGGGTGTAGTAAGTCTAGCCGTCTTGTTGGTAACCGTTTTTTTTTTTTTTTTTTTTTTTTTACATTTATTTATTTATTTATTATTATTATTATTATTATTATTATTATTATTATTATTATTATTATTTATATTTTTTACTCATTCTCTTTAAAACACAACCACAAATACTATCTATAGAAATGGTAGAAGTGTAAAAAAATCCAAAAAGACAAAAAAATGCTAGTAAACAAGGCTGGCTAGAATTGTTGATAATTTTGTCAATAACTGTGTTTATATAATCAGAGCTTCTACGAGCATAGTCCGAGAGCAATGATTTGAGTTTGAAAGGGTGGTCTATACGTGATTGGACTACTCTACCCTTTTTTCAATGGGTCTAGAGAAGTTGGAGTTTGCAATGAATAAACCCTGCTTCTCTTTATAACAACCCATTTCATTTATTGAAATATTTGCTATATGTTAATTTTAGATGGTGTTTGTTTTTTGTTCTGAATAGACTTAAAAGTCTTAATAAGAAGTGGGACACTTTAAAAATAGTGTTTGTTTTTAGTTTTGATCAGAAGTTGAAGTTATGATTGGAGTAAGCACCCAAGTCTTAATAAGAAGTGGGACACTTCAAAAATAGTGTTTGTTTTTAGTTCTAATCAGAAGTTGAAGTTCTGATTGGAGTAAGCACCATGAGGTGAGTGCTTAATGAAAAATAATTCTAATAATAACCTCACAATAAATTCGTAACCTATCCTTTTATCTAGCAACCATCTCCTCTTTATCATGCAAGCAATGCTGCCACCGTTACCACCACCCTTCCTGGCCTCCTACTACTTCTCTTCCTCATTTTCCTTCTATTCCTCTTTCTATTTTTCTTACCAGACGGTGGGAGTTGTGGTTAGGGGTGGACAAACGGGTTGAGGAACCGCGGATCCAAACCGAACCGAACTGTTTTACTCAAAATGGTTCGATTTTTATTTTATAAATTATGAAACTGTTCGGTTCCGGAACCGTTCTAAAATTAATTTTTAAATTATAAAACAGTTCGGTTCCGGTTCCTAAATTATTTTTTAAAATGGTTTGGTTCCGATCCGGTTACATAAACCTCTTTACACAAAATGGGTTTCTAACCCTAACAAACACCCCCATTCATCACATTCTCGGTCTCAACTTCACCCAGCCACCCACCACCACGATCTCATTCTCCACAAGCACAACGACGACGCACAAGGAGTGAGCTCTGATCTTCTTCCCACAACCACCCTCATTCTCTCTCACTCTCCACAAGCACGACGACGACACACAACGGCACAAGCAGTGAGCAGATCTAATCTTCTTCCCACATATTTGCTTCCTTAGATCTGATCCTCCCACAACAGATTTGCTTCCTCAGATCCTATTTGATCTTTGTTTGTTGTAGCGGTCGCGATTTGACATGGTTTCAATTGTGGTTGCAGAATAGCTGAGCGTTGACATAGATCTTTATCATATAAAGGTTTCTTATCATATCATCTTATCCAGTTCATGCTGCGACCATTTTCAATCCTTTTATGAAAAAGTTCTTCCTAGTATTCCATTTATCGGAACTCATTATTCTTTGACTTGCCAGGAAATGTCATTTTAATTTGGTGTAAAATTGATTATACTAAAAGATGAGGTAGTTTTGAATGTGATAATATAGGAACCGTAGGAACCGAACCGTTGTAAACGATTCGAGTTAGGTTCGGTTCCAATATTCAAAATGGAGGAACCGATTCGAATCGAAACCGTAAAAATTTAAACAGTTCGAGTTAGGTTCCTCAAAATCTGGAACCGATCCAGACCGTGCCCACCCCTAGTTGTGGTAGTGGACAAAAATGTAAAAAATAAAATAAAAATTCAGTCAACACCTAAAAACAAACACCATTTAATTTTACAGCTTCTCATTTAGAAGCAAAACAAACAGTTTATTCAAAAGCTCATTCATAACTTCTAACTCCAGTTAGAACTTCGCTTCTAATCACTTTAAAAAACACCTTATTCACGACAAACTTTAGAAAGTATAATTCTAGGGAGCCTGGGGGGCGAAATTATCCTTTTGCCCCTCCTTTGTTGTAGTTATATTTAGAGAGTGTTTAAATAGGCAGGGGCAAAAGTGTAAAAATGCCACCCAAGCTGCAAACCCAGGCTCCCTAGAAGCACTCCTTTAGAAAATCTAAAACATTAATAAATTAATAAGATTCAAATAAGTCATTTATTCACAAACTCAATTGTTGTAAAAAAAAACATAGATAACACGATCGACTTTAGTCTTGCATCCTCATGAAACACATTAATGAAGTAGCTTGAAAAAACGGTTTGAGAAGAAGATGGAGGAGAAGAGGTTTCAAAATGTCTTCCACTTTGCAGTTAGTCTTGTAAAAATTATGAATATGTTGCTAAGTTTTATAAGCACCTCCCTAGGTCTCAGGTCTCATTTTGCTAGGAAAGTGCTTCTGATTTTATGTAAAGCTTGCAAAAATAGACCTTCAAAATTATGATTGACAAGCAATTTGCGATCCATAAAATTTTGGGATTTTTCTTCGTAGTGATAATGGTGGTCGCTATATGCATAAATGCAATAAATGGTAGCGAAGAAAAAAAGTGTACGCAACAAATCCAGAGTTCTTATTACCTTATTATCCGCCTTCGCTCTCCATGGCCCTTGAGGACCTTATGTGCGGTCCCTTCCCTTCCGAGTAAAAAATGTCACATGTCTATAAGGTACTCCTACAGATGTAAGTAAGGTTTTAGGTTGAATTTGATCCTACTATCTCCACCCACACCATTTCACATGCATGCTTGATGGTGTGTCCATGGAAGAGTTGCTCTCACTTGCCCTGTTTAAATTCTCCACAATGTTCAACACGGCAAACATTGAATGAAGTATATGGAGAAACTGTTATAGGATACCATCCTTTTATGTTTATTTCAATGAGAGACTTATTAATGGATGACTGAATGAGTGAGTTTGTTCTTCTTCTTCTTAATGTCTTCCTCTTCTAACTTGAAAACAAAGGTCAAATACTGACCAAACTGGCTAAAGCAAACCAAAAAGGCTGGAAAGATTTAAAAAAAAAAGAAAAGGTGATGAGCCCTAAATGGTCAAAGGGATCCAATCAAAGCCTTAAATGGACTCCACACCTGTTACCAGCTATCTTCATAACTGTCTCCTTCCCCTTAACTCTCCCTAGCTATGTCTCTACCTCTTGTTCCATCTTCACAATTGAGATAGTTCTCCAAAATATGCCTAACTGATCCACCAAATCACATAAATGCCATCAATGATGAAGCTTTTCTCTTCTTCTTTTTTTTCAAAAAACAAAACGCTTAATTTTTGTCAAATTATAGTTAAAAAAAATTAGGAAATACCAATGTACATGGCAGAGTTAAGCTTGAAGGGTCTCTTTGGTTGCACCAAAAATAGGTATGGAAATTGAAATTGTTTTTATGAAACCGATTTTGAGGGCTCCCCTTATATTTGAATTATCATGAGTAGTGAAAAAACAGTCTTATGAAAAATCAATTTTCTATCAGTAAATAAACAACCAAACAACGAAAATTTACATAACTAAGGAAATGAATTTTATTTTTAAGGAAAATAACTAACCAAACAGACCTGAAGTAAATTTTGTTACAGAGCAGAGGGTTTGCACCTTATACTATGGTATAGTCTATAACTCTATATCTTAATTCTTTCTTGTTCGATCTTTGAAACTAAATAAAATATTTTTTTTACGAGTATCTTTTATGTTTTTGTGTTTGATTTGTTTACCGAGAATGCTTTTTCATTGCGTAATCAGAAACGGTTTAGGTAGACTAAATTATGGGCTTTTCTAAACGTCGAAGAAACCAGCGAGGGATGGGTCGCTCCCTCTCCCTCGTTGGTTTCCTTGACGTTTAGAAGAGCTGCTAAATTATATAATGCAAGTAAGAGTTTTTAAATTATATAATGGCATGACAACTCAACGGTTAGGGCTTGGCGGATGGTACCATTAGGGCATGAGTTCAAACCCAGCTTGTGGCATCTTTATGGGTTCTGGAATCCTATAAAAACCCATAATTTAGATCTAGACATTCACACAATCATGACTAAATTAGCGTTAAATTAGCACCAATGTAAACTTGGTTTGATGGTTAAGGTTGTGGTGGTTTGAACCTCACGTCTTGAATTTTATACCCACAAGCCGCACAAACGCTTGCCATTCAAAAAAAAATAAATAATAATAATAATAATTTCGCAATGATAGACAAAAGGAGTAGATATCCTTGTGTCTTTTATGACCCTACATTTGCAAAGTAGGTTACTTGCTTCATTTCCTTGTTATATGCAGTTTCCTGTCCTAAAATTAGGATCACATAAATCTACATCAAAATGTACCTTTTAAAAGGAAACTTATCAAACCAGGAAATCATCTTTGATACTTTAGGGTTTGAGTTATTATTGGTGCATGGAATCAATAGTGCAAAAAAGAACTATGTACATAATCAAATATGTTTTACTACGTCATTTGTGTTTTGTCAATGATAGCCTAGTTGGATGATTAAGACACGTCTTGGATTTTATATCCACCGACAACATGCGTGCCTTAAAAAAAAAGTATAATTGCATGTACCCAGTTTGATTAATATATTTAATCAAGTGTTTGGTCAATATACCAAATGATTCACCAAAATGTCATTTTTATTTTTATTTTTATTTTTATGAATTGGCTAGTGTACTAAAAAGCTATTTCCAAGGCTCTGGAAGTTTGAAATTTTTTTGTGTTTATATATTTTGTAATTGTTGAGAATAAATTAATTTGACTTTGATGAGTTGCTAGTCCTAGTTAAGATATGTAGGATTGAAACTTGGGTGGGTTGAACCCATCAAAATAAAGATTAGGGCTAAGGAAAAGCTTATTAAAATTTGGGTTGCGTATGGGCAATATAATAAGCCGAAGAAGTTCTATATAACCAATCCGATCAACTTGATAAATTAAATTAAACAGAATACAATTAAAATAATAATAAATCCAAAAAATTGGACAACCTGAAAACAAAAACCGTAATAACGAGTTAGTCGTGATAACATGGTGTAACTTGAAGTTTAAAGTCGGAGGCAATTCCTTTCCTCACAAGCCTTAGAAATATTTGGGTTGCTCAAGGAAATATCTTTCAACCTACCACTTGGAACACTAGCCTTATTTTCAACTTTCCAGTAATCAAGTCAATGTAACCTAGTTTTAATTACTTATCCAAAAGCGGAATTATCACAAACACTAGAATAAAATCCAATATTCTTTATGGTAGCGAAGAAAAGTAAGTGTACGCAACAAATCCAGAGTAAAGTGTAAACAAAAACCTTAATAGCGAGTTAGTCATGATAACATGGTGTCTAACTTGAAGTTTAAAGTCGTAGGCAATTCCTTTACTCAAAAGCCTTGTATAATATTTGGGTTGCTCACGGAAATATCTTTCAACCCATCACTTGGAACACTGACCCTGTTTTCAACTTTCAAGTAATCAAGCCAATGTAACCTAGTTTTAATTACTTATCCAAAGGCGGAATTATCACAAACACTAGAATAAAATCCAATATCGACTTGTGTTATCCACACCATCAAAAGTGTTTGGCGACACATTTGGCCCATAACAAATTTTATAATCTTCGCTAAAGCTTATGCTATTCAAACCCCAAGAAGTACTCCTAAGTAGCACACAAAAATTGCAAAACAAAAACAAATGAATAATAAATCATGTGCACCAAATTTGCCGATGGGGTACCCAGCTCAAAAGTAGGCTAGTGATGAATAAAATCACAAGTCTACGGCATCTGGAGTGAAAGGGGTTACGGGATTTATCAAAAATTTTTTTTTGAAAACAAACAGTGCACCAAATTTGCGTCATGTCAAGAGCCAAAACCATGAGGTGGTACAATGGAAATTATCTCCCCACATATTGGTCAAACTCGTAACGCACAAAACCCCCCAACTCATACTTGGCAAATTCAATTCAATGCTAGTGTGCCGTTTTCCAAAAAACTATTTAAGGTTCGTTGGGGTAGTTGCATCCTCCTCATCTCCTCTTCTCTTCTCTCCACACCTCTCTTTCTTTATGTTCTCATCTACTCTTAATATCAAACCAAATTTCTTTCTTTCTTTCACCATTTTAGACCAACTTTAGATCATTCTTGCATTCTCTTTGCTACCCCATATATATATTCATCCATTCAAAACTTCTCTTTTGGAACGCCCATTCGTTTCGACGAATTTGGTGGAGATTTTTTGCACTTTGGAGTGCTCCATTTTGTGGCAAAATGTTCAACAAAAAGGAAAAAACCATGATCCAAGTCCCACCATCATCAAGCAGAAAAAAGCTTCCTGATTTTCTCCAATCAGTGAAGCTCAAGTACGTCAAGCTTGGGTACCATTACTTGATCACCCATGCAGTGTACCTTCTACTCATCCCAATCCTAGTGATTGCCTCAGCTAATGTCTCAACAATCAAACTCCAAGACTTGGCCAACCTATGGAACCAACTTAGATTCAATCTAGTCACAGTTGTTATATGCTCTGTTCTCCTAGTATTCATGGGCACCCTTTACTTCATGTCTAGGCCTAGAAAAATCTACTTGGTTAACTTCGCGTGTTACAAGCCCGAAAACGATCGAATATGCAGACGAGAGATCTTCATGGAACGATCCAGCCTTACTGGGTCATTCACAGAAGAGAATTTGGCGTTCCAGAAGAAGATTTTGGAGCGGTCTGGCTTGGGGCAGTCTACGTACTTGCCTGAGGCTGTACTGAGGGTTCCGCCGAACCCTTGTATGGCTGAGGCGAGGAAGGAGGCGGAGATGGTGATGTTTGGAGCGGTGGATGAGTTGTTGGCAAAAACCGGGGTGAAGGCGAAGGATATTGGGATTTTGATTGTGAATTGCAGTCTTTTCAATCCCACACCTTCTCTTTCAGCCATGATTGTGAATCATTATAAGCTTAGAGGGAATGTGCTGAGCTACAATCTTGGTGGGATGGGGTGCAGTGCCGGACTTATTTCCATTGATCTTGCCAAACAGCTTCTCCAGGTTAGTGGTCCAGCATTAGTGGCATTTTGGTAATTTTTAGCTTTGTGAAAATTTATTGTGTTTTATCCAATTAACATTATGTTTTCATTTTTATAAATTATTTAATTTTTCAAAAATACTAGGAAATCAGGTTTTTTGATGTCATGTGATCTTGAAAGAATGATGATCTCCAAAGTGTTTATGTGTATTATCTTAAGGTTGTAAAAAACCTTCTCTAAACGGTTAAAAGTGTATTTGGTAAATCATATACGGTAGGAGATGTCCTTTTCTCACATTAACTAGTTCCTTGTAAAAATAGAACATTTATGAAAAGAAAGAAAATGTAATTTTTTTTAATGTACTCAAAAAAACTCGTTGAACCATGTAACCTTAATTCATCAAGGACATGGTACCATACAGCAACTTTCAAACCCTAAATATATCTACGATGATTAAATCTGTTTTTACCTTATTGACATAGATGGGATATGCTTAATAAATATAATTGTCTGACAGTTGGAATTTTGGAATTTTTTTTTAAAGGCAAGCGTGCCGCCGGTGAGTAATAACATGTATAACTGCAAATCCACCTGTAAATTAAAAAAAATTAAATTGAATACTGTGCACCTATATAACTTCAAATGTTGTGACGAAGGTTAGAGCTAATAATTGTATTCTGGTTTTTGTTTTTCAAACAGGTGAATCCTAACTCTTATGCCTTGGTTGTGAGCATGGAGAATATCACTCTGAACTGGTACTTTGGTAATGATCGCTCGATGCTTGTATCCAACTGCCTTTTCCGCATGGGTGGGGCAGCTATCCTACTCTCAAACCATTCATCTGATCGCCGAAGATCAAAGTACCAACTCATTCACACCATCCGCACCCATAAAGGTGCCGACGACCACTCTTACAATTGCGTCTTCCAAGAGGAAGACCAAACAGGCAGAGTGGGAGTTGCCCTTTCAAAGGACCTTATGGCAGTGGCAGGGGAGGCACTCAAGACTAACATTACTACACTAGGTCCCTTAGTCCTCCCAATGTCAGAACAACTCCTGTTTTTTGCAACACTGGTAGGACGAAAGGTCCTGAAAATGAAAATCAAGCCTTATATACCAGATTTTAAGCTTGCGTTCGAGCATTTTTGCATACACGCAGGAGGAAGAGCTGTTCTAGATGAGCTAGAAAAAAACTTGGAACTTTCAGACTGGCACATGGAGCCTTCAAGGATGACGTTGTATAGGTTTGGTAACACTTCTAGCAGCTCATTGTGGTACGAATTGGCCTACACTGAGGCCAAGGGAAGAATCAAGAAAGGCGATAGGACATGGCAAATTGCATTTGGATCAGGATTCAAGTGTAATAGTGCAGTATGGGGTGCACTAAAGACCATTGATCCTGTAAAAGAAAAGAACCCTTGGATGGATGAGATTGATCAATTTCCTGTGCAAGTACCTAAGGTGGCAACAATCTCGTGAATACAACAATCATCAACATGACAATGATTCATAATGTGGTCAGGGTTTATGAAATTGGTTCCATTTCAGGTGTCAAAGCTGGTGTAGTTTGGTTCATACCACATATATACATTATTTTACAGTCCAAAATGTCCATAGAAGGGAGTTAAAGCATTAGATTTACTTCTCTCATGTTTTATTTTTTATAATTTCTTATTACTGCTCACGATGTAATATTATATTGATTTGAAGTGATCGATCTTCTAGAATAAGTGTTAATGAAATTATTTATTGAATAAAAGTTCAATCAAATTTCAATTCAAGGCCTTCCAAACTCACTGGAGTCAGTTAACTAAAACTTGCCTAAATCCTCGGACTGATATATTAACGCCCCACTTTCATATTCCAGGCCACTCCATCAAACCTTAATAATAGAAGAGCTTGGCACCATCGGAAAGCTCTTGTGAAAGCTTAAAAGTTTTTGTGATTTGTGTATACCAAGCATCATCCTTGCACTGTGATTTATAAGTTTCAGTGATTACGTGCATTTATGTGTCACTGTCTATATGTAGTTTTTAGTCTCTAAGTGCAATTTTCATATTTTGCACTATCTTGCGAAAACCTAAGATGTCTCTGAGACTATCGTCATCAGAATAGAATAATTCCCAGTCATCATCATCACATAAACAGCCATATTTTCGCATGCCAATCAACGAGACTAGATCGATAGTTTATACAACGTCGGACCTACATTATGGATAATGTTCGGAACAAATGGAAGATGAAGCAACCTAATTTTCGCATGCCACATAGCAAGATGTGGTTCACAAGCAGACCTATCCAACCCTTTTCCTAAAACGCCTTGCTACCATATATCATATTCACTGATTCGTCAAATATCCAGCAACCCTACCTAAATTAGCAGAATAGGAAAGACTTGCACTCAATCTTGTTTTTGTACTAGTAAGCTTATATCAACCACCCTAACCAAGATTGACCCTCATTGGCATGCATTGTGTTTGTTTTGTACGTCTTAGGTAGCTTCTTGTTGGAGGAGCTGTTGGAAATTCACTGCAAGTTCTTGTAGCTTAAGTTAGAATGTAAAATGCGTGTTATTACACTACACCAAGTTTTTGTAGCTTTAGTTCATTTGAATCTTTTGACATCTCATTATTTTTTACTTAAGACTTTTTTTTTTTTTTTGAAAGGCAAGCAAGGTTTTTTTACTTTGATTTTTTTTTTAAAGGCAAGCAGGTTTTTATAGGATCCCAAAACTCATAAAGATGCTGCAAGCTGGGTTTGAACCCATGACCTAGTGGTATAATTTGCCAAGCTCTAACTGTTGAGCTGTTATGCCATTGGCTTACTTTGACTTTTATATATTGACGCATAAAATTTTGACATTCATGGTTTTTCAATGATGACTATTTTCATTGCATAAGCAGCTACTTCTACCTACGTTCCATTGTTTTTAAATTTCTTATTTGAGAGAGCCATCGGTTACCTATGGGTTTTCCTACAGCCTAAGTTGTGGAATTGTTTATATAAACCGCTTCTAACTCCAATTCGATCTTCAAGTTAATGTTCAAATGTACAGTTTATAATTCTTAAACTTATTATAATGATAATATTAGTAATAACTATATTAGACTGCATCTCAACTTCTGCCAGAGATTGAACTCATTTGCTCTAGACAGCTCCACACTCCAATCCATTTGGAAACTCAGAAATTAGGTAGTGTTCCAAGGTTCACAATGCTCCCCTCACCACTTCTTAAAGGTCCCTCATAATGTTGTAACTGTATGGAGATGACCCAGCACCACAGGAAGCACTCGACACATTCCTTTACACCAAGTCCATGACCCAACAGAGAACCCACCAGTTCCCACCTACCTTCTCAGACTTCCAATCGGGTTTCTCAAATGCTTGTTTTCTATTATTCAAATTTCTGACCTATCTCTCAACAAGTGAAGATTGGTCTCTGCACATAATGGTAAAGGACTTCCAAGAACAGGCTTTGAGAAGGATCGGTTCCTAGATCCTTACAAGCACAGTGACCACCGAATTTTATGCTGCTGAAGCAGAACTTTTGCTGGCTATTGACATGACCTTGAGGACTATCTTTCAGGTGACCCGTCGACTAATTTTTGCTTCAGTAATATATTGACATGACCTTGAGGACTATCTTTCTATGGGCCTTTCGGCTATAGGTCAGTAATATATTTAGACTTCTAAGATTAGACTTGTAAGACTAAGTGGTAATTGGTCCTGTAAGTACATTCACACTTCTCAGATCCCCAAACTCAGTCAGCCATGACTTGGCTCATTCAAGCTCTGATCAAAGTATATGATTGTATATAATTCTCTAATAGTTAATATAGGCTACAACATGATGGATATGTGAGAAAATCACAGGCACTGTTACAAGCAATAAGGTAGAGTGATAAACAATCAGTTTAGATGAAGCAATTTGCAGTTCATTATACGCCAGGAGATCCACATTAGGAAGAAAGGTAGCTCAAAATATTATAAGAGGGCATCATGAGAACACAAATCATAATAACTGATTAAACTAATACCTTTAATAATCCGTCAAACCAAGGGATAAAGATCTGATAGCTATGCCCAAGTATTCTGATTACATTCCCTAAGCAGCACATGTACCCCTTTGTCATTAGGTTTATATGTCAATTTGATGTATCCTGCAAATGTACTAGGACGCATAACCGAGCCTTGTTTTGTGCTTTGCAATGAGGTTTTCATTATCAACGCATCCTCCCTCAGGTACCGGATGAGTTCTCGTAACTTTCAGAAGCCTCTCACTGAAAAACATAAAAAACATGACAAGTGTGAGAGTTAATGCACATGATTCTTTTCACCAGTAAGCCAAGACAAAGGAATAGAAGTTTCACCATTTGCTCAGTTTGAGCCCACAGAACATACTGACATATGCGAAATCATTAGTTGCCCCATCTGCTATGAATGAAGATCATGATGACTTCATGTGGGGAACAGGAAGACACAAAAGCATCAAAGACCTGGCATTCAGTACCAATTTTAGCAAGCCAATCAAAACAGCAATGCCTCTTCAAACATTTATTGAGAAACTTTTTAATAGATGCGTACAAGTCTGAATGATGGGATGGATATCTGGGCTCTCTCCCTGGTGTGGTGTTTGTTGTGAGAGCATGCCCAGAAGAACCTGCAAGTCAAATTGCAGAATCAGAAATTCAATACAAAGTCTGTTAGCCACTTGCAAACCCCAACGAATGGCCATGGCTACTGAGTTCAGGAGCACATTTTTCTGTTCATCCAACTCTTTCAGTAAAAACAAGCTCCATGTCTATCTAAGTTATCTTTTTGGTATAGGAGAATTTTTTTATTCTCAAAATTTTTAATTATTTAGTTGCTATATCCTGTCATTTCCATTTTATATATGTTTTTACAATGCCCTTTTCAAACATTGAGATCATAAACATGACACTTATGTAAGGCACAGTTACCTCCTTAAAACTAATGTGTTCTGGCACGGCATCAGCATTAAGGTAAACAAAAACTTCTTTGGTTATTATATATATTAGTCATTGTTACAAAAAAGATCCTGTCATTTGTTTTCATCAATTAACAAATATTCACGAAAGCCACCATTTCATTACATATTTGTCGAGAAAATATAGACGGCATTAATAATGTATTATTCCCTTAAAGGGGATTCCCCAGTGATTAGTTACCTCTGTATCAATGAAAGTATAAATTGGTTTAACATTATATTCTTCTCCTAAGGCGAATCCCCAATGATTTTCTAGTTATGTACAGTGACTAAATCTTCAATGGTCATGGAGAAAGCAGCATACCTTAGCCTTAGCTGCTTGAACTGCTCCAAATTTTGGTTAAGATGAGTCCGTGTGGATGCATACCTTGACATCAGTTACAGTGTCAGAATTCATTGAGGCTGAGGTCAATAGTGGACTAGCTCCTTAAATGTTTGACATTGTAGCTAAGGCACGGATTAAGAATGGACACCTTATATTGTAGTTTGTATGTATGCGATGACATTCCTTCAACCAACTTTGGGCAAAATTGGTGAGTTAGGATCCCCTCCTTGTTTTATTCTGGCCTTGACATAACCATGGTGTCAGAACGCACTACGCTGAGTGTGATAGTCCTCCCATGTTACTCTTCACAAATTTCTGCATTTTGTGAGAGTTAACCTGTTCAGTTGGGTTCCCTCCTTTTCATGGATTCTCCTTTTCATAGTTTCCATATAATGACAGCTCTTGGTTCCCATGAGATCCTCTTTCTTCTCAACTTATTGAGTCTGGGAAAACTAGTTATTTCTCTTCATAGCTGTAAACTCGAACTAAGTGATCTTGGGAACTAGTTATTTCCTTCAAATTCCACGGGACTTTTAGTGTGATCTCTTTTTGAAGATTGCATTGCCTTGGCTTCCACCTTGAGTAATGAAGAATTTCATTGCCGAATACTTGATGGAATTGTATGAACCCCTTCAGGCAGTCAAATAACACTTCACCTAAAGAAAAAATGTAAAGTTATAATCAAAACAAACCCCCAGACTCCTATATAGTACAACTTTAGACGTGAGTATTGCTGGGTAAAAACTTCCAGTTTAATTACATATAGATAACAACTTGGTATTCATACATTGTTAGTTGAGAGGAAAGGAATGGAATGAATAAAGTAAAACAAAAGGCAAGACAGGCAGTCGAACTCAATTACCTCTATGAAGAAGGAAGTCAGTCTCAAATGTATAAGTGTTATTGGTGCACTTGTTTAAGAGACTGATGGAGCATCTAGCCAGCTGATGTTGTGCCTGTGATATCTACAGAATGAAGATCGACCAGGCTTTCTATCCCTTCGGCAGCAGCGTCATCTTGACATTTGCAACTTATGGACATCCAACAATATTTGATATCTGGAGTGGTGTTTGATGTTGTAGTCCGTCAGGCACATGATAGAATGGATAAATCCAAAAGAAGCGCTCACTCCATGGAAACCATATTGTATCTTTCAAGATAAGTGAACTGATGCAATCTCTCTGGCAGAGAAACCAACTCCCTGCAATACAAAATTTGAAATCTTCACCAGTCAAGCTCCTTAAGGTGAAAAGAAAAATAAAATAAACATAAGGAAAAGATTGACATAAAAGTCATGGAGCAAGATCAATGAATTCAGACATTCATCCGCCTCTAATATTGGTACTCTTCCAATGGTAAATCATAATCGTGTCATTATTCTTCCAAAAATATTGTTTTTTTTTCAAGCTACAATAAGTAAGTTTGCAGAGTGTCCACAAATTGTAGCTCAGTTGGTGTTTTTGCTGATTATTAGGAACACATGTGCTCCGCCCATTGATAAGCCTTCAGCGAAGTGAAAGAGAGTCTTCATGCAAGGTGGAGGCGATGGACCGGAGCGAAAGCAAGTCTCTGATCCATGGAAATTTGACTGTGGCTTCATCTCCTTTTTCGGAATAAACTTTTAAATGATTCAGCACTACTCTGAAAGCAGGCATGCAGAACATTCTACTCTTCAAGATCTAGGCCTAGGCCTGCAATTACCTCAGTCACAGGATGTTCAACCTGCTACTCCTTATAGACTTATTTATGCAAACACTTGTAGAAGATTTAACCAGCCAGCTCATCCTATAGTTTAAGATGAAATACCTCTGTTCAACAAACATGACAAACAGAATAGCATGAAGCTTAAATCAGATATCAGTCATCTTAGTGGCATCTTAATCCAACACCATACCCATGTCAAATTTCAGTAATCATATTTTTGGATTGGAGTTGAAGATGAAAAGTAAAATGCTGGCTTGTAATGTTAATTTGAGTTACATTAGTGCTGATTGATTGTACTACATAATTTGAGGAGAACCACAGCTGAATAATCATGCATCATTAATAACACTTTACACATTTTGCAGATGTTTAAAGATCACCAAAACATTCAACCAGAGTCTAGAATTTAGCATTTTATTTTCCAGAGAAATAAAGGATTTCAAAGCTTGATCACATGGATCTTCTTATTCTCTAAAATTTGCTTATAGCTGTTCTATTAGGACAAACAGCCTGTGTCTGGGAGCTACTTATTTCCTCTTCAGTAGCACTAGAGACTGTTGGTGATCTATTTTTACAGCTTGCATTGCCTTGGGAGATAAGGAACTTCATTGCCCAACACTTGATGTGAGGGTTGGATGCCAAAGACTTCATCAGTAAAAGATAAGAGTACAATTTCAGAGTAATTATTGCCGGGGTCAAATTATAGATGCATCTGTGTATTTCTCCATCAGTTTTAGACGTTTAATGGTTTTAACATGAATGACTACTAGTTTTTCTTCATAAATTTTATTTGAGAGAATAGTTAAAGTTAGATAAAGTACAAGAGAGAGAGTCAAGCTTGCATACCTAGACAGTCTCCCAAATATCCTAGCCGGTTATTGATGCACATGTCCAATGACTTGTTTAAGAGAGTATCGAGCAATGTTGTGCCACTCCTCTCCCTTATTCTTCTCTGACCCATTGGAGTAGTCCCACACAGTCAGTCCATGGAACTCCATTCATGGGCTTAAGTTGATTCAGGAGCAAAATCTTTTGAAGTCAAGAAACCTGTTCCTTTTAGCAGCCCTGTAAGAAACAGCTGTGATTGTAAATATTTGCTCGAGACATTATTTATTTACATCAACACAAGCCTTAAAAACAAATATGCTAAACTGATCTATTGAGAGATTGTGGTGAAACTACATATTTGATGCTTGGGACTTGTTTATTTAATACTTTTATTTATTTATTATTTTACAAAAAGAACATTTTCTACTCATTTAGCTGGGACTGTTTGTAACAACTGTAATCTATCTAACATTTCAAAGTGGTTTTTTACTGTTTATAAACAGTATTTTGAGTCTATATGTCCTACGTGGCAACAATTATATCCTTGGCAGCAGTTAAGTGAAAGAAAAAAACCCGATTGTTTCCTCACTCTCTCCTTTCCCCTCTCATCCTCTACCCAAACCCCTCCCACCAAGCAGAAAAGAAGGACTAAAGAAGAAGAAGGTAAGATCTCCTCTTCCTCTACATCTCCTCCTCTTCTTCTTCTCAAGATCTGAAGTTCTTTGTTATTTTTTTTTTTTTGGGTTTCAGGAGCCGATTGTTTCCTCACTCTCTCCTTTCCCCTCTCTTCCTCTAACCAAACCCCTCCCACCAAGCAGAAAAGAAGAAGGACGAAAGAAGAAGAAGGTAAGATCTCCTCTTCCTCTACATCTCCTCCTATTCTTCTTCTCAAGATTTGAAGTATTTTTTTTTTTTGTTTCAGGAGCCGATTGTTTCCTCACTCTCTCCTTTCCCCTCTCTTCCTCTAACCAAACCCCTCCCACCAAGCAGAAAAGAAGAAGGACGAAAGAAGAAGAAGGTAAGATCTCCTCTTCCTCTACATCTCCTCCTCTTCTTCTTCTCAATATCTGAACTTCTTTTTTTTTTTTTTTTTTTTGTTTCAGGAGCGCTTTTTCCCTTCACTCAGAAACCCATAAGAGCTTTGATTTCCTACGATCCCTCTCTCCAATTCCATCCTTATCACCTTGATTTACTTCACTCAGGTTTGAATTTCCATCCAATCCCATGATTTATTTGATTAGAAATCATCTTCTAAACGATGGGTTATGCTAGAAATGTTTGTTAGATGACGAGCTATGTCAAAATTTTCCATTGGGTTTGTTGTTTTATGGATTTTGGGTTAATGGGGGTGTCAAAATTTTTGTAGTTTGATCTGGAAATTTTGAATTTTTTTTGTACTTTTTTACTTTTGGGTGTTCGGAGATTTCATCGAATTACGGGTTGTTTAAATAGTTTGTGTTGTTTCTAACAATCAGCAGAAGATGCAAATTAGTTTGATAAAGTCCTTATTCTTCTTCGTAAACTTATATTGTTGTTGTTGTTGTGGGTTTTCTAATTGGGTGCAGCAATTGATGGTGTCTCAGAAGAAGAATTGTTGGTTACAAGTTCTAAATGGGAAATTGCTTGGTTAGAAGAGGAAGACCAGCAAGATGTGCTCATGCTTCTTCTGCTGCCTCTTCTTCAGGTCAGTCACTCTCTGGCGTTCTCCTTTATATTGTTTTCTATCTTTCTTCCAAAATTTGTTCATAACTATTAACAATACTTATGAACAGATTGAAATATTATGGTGGGTGTTTACTTCTAATTAATGAAGGATTAGATTTGATTTATAAATGAACATCTATTTACACTTTTGTTATTGAATTATGCTTCTTTGAGTTATTCTCTAGAGTAATTAAAAATCATGCTCAGTGAAGATGATAAGTGATTGCCTCCCCTGTGGTTGATTTCAGAGGTGTGTTTCTCTTCTTCTTCTTCCTCCATTCTCTTCTTCGCTATTAGGGTTTCAAATTTTCGATCTCCTCTTCAATACCCATTATTCAATTATGTAATTTCTTCACATATTTGGTGTGCAAGTAGGGTTTATTGTGTCTGTTGTCTTAGATTTTTCATTGTAGATCTGCTTGGGGTTCTGTTTTTTTTTTTTTTTTTTTTTTAATTTCATTCGAAGATTGTTAACTCTGTGGTGCAATTTACGTTGAAAAGATGTGATGGGTTGAGTTTCTAGGCGTTTTTCCTTGGTTTAGAAGAGGTGAAATGGGTTAACTCCTTGGTTTTTTGGATGATAGAGTTGAAATGGGTTTGGTTAGTTATGCGCTAAGATCTATCAATGTCGTCACTACCTGCCGAAAGTAGTGGATTTATCTTCCATTAGAAAATTTGGGCTTTGAACCACTCCACCACCCCATGACTTAACTGCTAAATTTGTTTTCAACGTTTCCGGCGCTTTTTTTTAGTGCACCGATTTGCTATTGACCAAGTACTCGAAGCATATAGATATATTTGCTGAGTTCAAGCATATACTAGGCAAAATAAGTTACTGCATAACTATATTGTGTCACACCTCCTCAGTAAGAGTAAAATTCTAAAAATTTTGACAAATGTCGCACCTAATTTTTGAATCCATTCATAGCTGAATTGAGAATGACCCTTTGAAGCTTTAAAACTTAAGTTTTTGACAAGGGCTACAGAGTATAGCTTCAAGTTCTCTAATAAAAGCAAACTATACCTTCTTTTAACCATTTGATAGATCTTGGTTTAAGCTAACTTCATGATCAGAAGCATATGAAGCTAACTTCAAAACCAACACCCATTAATCTATATATTTATTAAAAGCATATGAAGCTCTTGAAGTTGTTAATTCCATATTAAATTAATTTCTTATGAAGATGTTGCCTTGCCTTTGTTGAATTAGAAGTCTACGCGAAGGGAAACTATTGCATTTTCATCTCAAATGTGTGGTTGTGCTGTTTAATCATAATATCTACTTTTTTTGCTTTGATAAGGTGTAGATTCAAGGGTTATGTTCATAAACAACTCATGTTAATAACTTTTTTCTTAGATATCATGCTATGATACATTTAAAATGTTTAAAGCATATTGATTTGCCAAATTTTAAAATAATTTCTTAGATCTCTAATCATATTTTTAAAAGTATGCATCATTGTTAAAACAATGTAAATTCTTTCAATTGTTTTTTAAAATCCCAAGGCTTCTAAAGTCCATTTATTTTGTTATTTTCCCCCTTTTATACCAATTGCATATTTGTTATGGGTTTTTTTACCCACATATGGTTCTTCATTCCACCTTTTAGTGTCCCTTAGAAATTGAATTGATGTTGAATTACATATTGAATCACTGTTCAATGGTATTTTCCTTTTTTCTTTTCACGGGTCACTCAACTTGCATTGTTCCTCACCTTAATTATGGACCATTTAAAAAAACACCATACTCCAAAATGATGATTTTCGGACAGGTACTATAGCATGCTTGCTTGCTTGCAGGCGGGCAACATGCTTGCTTGCTTGCAGGCAGGCAGCTTGCTTAGTGATCCGTTTTTTTTGTCAATAATAATCTGGCAAGTATATCAGTTTCATGTAAATGAATTTAATTGGGGATAACAATATTAATCTGGCATTGTTAATTACCATTGTGAATTGGTTTGTTTGATTAGATTTGTTTGATTTGGTTGTTAATCTTATTTGTTTTAATTGGTTGTTAATTTTCATGTCTGAATGGTTGATACTATTTGTAGTTGAAAATGTCATCTTTCGAAAAATCAAAACTTGAAGTATAGGAGTGTCGTAGGCAGTATGTTCTTGCAATTGTTCTTGATGTGATTTCATTTTAGTTTCTATCTTACATTTCAAATTGGGTTTTTTACTGTTTATGAACAGTGTTTTGAGTCTGTATGTCCTACGTGGCGCATGTTATGTATTTGGCAGATATTAAACTAAGATTTCAACCCCCGATACTTTCCTCTTCTCTCCACACCTCCACGAGGTTCTCTCCCTCTCCACAACTCCTTTCCCCACTACTTAGAGTGGGTTCTTCTGCCTTCCTTATTTCAAAATAAGGATCCAAGTACATCAGATGATCTCCAAATACATATCTGACTGAAGAAGAAAGCAGATTTGAAATCAATTTTCTGACTTCCTTCTTCTTCGCAACTCCTTCTGATCAATTTTCTCTAAGAACAGAGCGGAACTGAAATCGATTGAAGTTATCTGACTGAAGAAGAAAGCATATCGATTGAAAAAGAAATCAAATTTGACTTCCTTCTTCTTCGCACAACCTTCTTCTTCGCCAACCTGAAAAGAAATAAGAAATCAGGTCGACATCAACTTCGATTCTCTATCTGGTGCTTCCCTATTCAACCATTGATTCTTCTTCATCATCAAACATTGATTAGGGTTCAAACCCATTGTTGCAATCAGGTAATTTATTTACTATTTTTTTAATGTTCTTCGATTCTTCGATTGAAGGGAAACATCAACCAACAAATTCAAATTGGGGACGATTAACTGTGGAAGTTGCAGCCGACCCGAACTCCATGGCCCCATTCATGCCTGGTAATCCGGTTTGGGGTGATGGGTTTTCGGATTTGGAATATGGGTTTTGCTCCATTTTAGCTGTGGGAGCTTTTTTGCATGTCAACCATGAGAGAATCCCCATTGCTCTGTGTTTGATTTGCTGTCTGTGCTTATCCCCCGAATTGGTATGTTTAGAACATAACAAACCTCATATTTAGAAAAGGGTTTCAACAAGTGGTATTTGGTATCATCATAGACATCAGTGTTTAGTGTGTGCCTTTCAATGTTTGTTGTAACCTCACATGAGTGGATTGTGGTGTGGATAATGAAGGAATATAGTTTATGAAGGATTCATGGGATATTATGAAGCCAAACATTGGTGAATTGAGTATTCGGTTGTATCGACCGTAAGTTTTCTTTCATTTAAGCAATTAAATTTCAGATTTATACATATTTGAACACTACATTTTGATCCATGTAGACTCCTTATGTTTCTTGATACCTATTGATTCTAAGTTTGCTTTCATACTTTTCAGGTCTGATTGTGCCTAGGAAATGTTACTAAAGATTCCATATAGTTAGTTTGATATAGCCCCAGAGGCGAAGGCGCTTTTCTCTTTTCTAAAGGAGAATGATGAGATCTCTGCAAACAATCCTAGACTCAAAGTACATGCTATGAAAGTTTTTCGAATGGTCAGTGCTTCTTAAGTCATTCATTTTATATTTATTTAGCCTTCTAATGTCAGCAGTATATAGAATATTTCAGTAATTTGTGGATTGCATTGATTGCATTGGTATGTGGAGATATTATGTGGTGTTCATGGCATTGATTGCCATTGTAAATTTTTTATGACAGGTTCAGACATGTTTCAATATTGAAAAATACAGAGGAAACTCTGTCGAAATTTTGATTTTTTATTTGTTCATGACATTGATTGTCATTATAGTCACTTATGTGAAGTATATTTTCTTATGACATGTTCAGATAAATTACTTTATTAAAAAAATGACATTTTTTTTTGATATAATGATATTGTGTGCATGTCTCTTTCGACATAGCCGTGAATGTAGGATGCAATCTGCAATAGTGCCAACGGCACGGGTATTACACTAGTATATATATATATGAACTAGAACAACAACTTTAATGATAAAAATCAATTACAAAGGTGGAGGAGAGATGCTGAGGTGTGGAATGTGGGATATGATGTGCCAGTCGTCGCCCTTGTCCCTCTCGCATCGTTTGTGTAGATCAGGATGGCAGTCACTAATCTTCAGAGATTGAAGAGAGGTGAGGTGTTGGAACCACTCTGGAAGCATACTATGATTCTTGCAGCCCCGTATTGTCAAAGATTTGAGCATAGTAAGGTGTTGCATCCCCTCTGGCAGAGCTCTCAACTTGGGCAACCAATCAAGTCATAAACTTTGAAGCCTTGGCCTTGGATCCCCATCACTGGCAAACACTTTAATCTCGGACAGAACTTGATTGTTAATTGTGTAAGAGAGGTGAGTTTCCCTAGAAGTCCCTCCAGCTCTGATAGAGAATCCAGCTCCCAGCAATTTGCAATCTCCAATGATGTCAGGGATGTGAGGTTCTGTATTTCCCCACTTAGACTCTTCAGCTTGTCGCATTCAATGATAACCAATGATTGGAGAGCAGCAGTAGAAGAAGAAGAAGAAGAATTTATGAATATCCCATCTGGTAAATGTATCATATCCTCGAAGTCGTCAATCTCAAGTGTAAGAAGACTGCGAGGACCAAGGTTGGGGATGGATCTCAGTATCATTTCATTGCAATTTTTCAGTTTGATATTTTGCACACAAGGTAAGCAAGGAAATGCTTTCAACTTGGGTCAGTACTGAATGGTCAACTCTTCAAGGCAAGGGAATACTTGTGTTCTTCTTCCATGGTTTTCTTCTGACGATGATGATGGTGCCGGCAACGCCCATTCATTCAGATTAGGCATATGGTAGATCACAAGTTGGTGTAGTGAAGGAAACCAGCAACACTTCCTCCTCGTCCTCCAACGACAACTCCCTCGTTCTTGCAATTCTGCGCCTCCTCTCGATGAGCCCCACCACAAAGTTAATGAGATGATATGTCGCTTCGTTAACAAATTGGCTTCTTTGGCCTCTTCAACATTTCTCAGTTGCTCAAGTCCTTTTTATTTCTATATCTCCGCTAAGGCGATTCAGCCCCTCAAATAGGGCGGTTTTTCACCAAAATCGTAAAATTTTCAAATCAAAATTGAACCCAGTATTAATAAAATCGATCCGAAATCGAACCGATTCTAATTTATGTAAATCGTAATCGAACTGAATCGACTAAAATCGAACTAAAACCGAAATAAAACCGAACCGACCTACTATTTTAAACCTTTTATATTATTTATTATATATATTCGATCGGTTAAAATCACATAGAAACCGAAAATCGAACCGACCACTTCGGTTTTGAATTTTTTGAAATCGAAACCTATCCGAACCGAATTTAAACCAAATCAATCGGTTCGGTTTAGATTAGGTCAGTCGGTTTAATCGGTTTGATCGGTATTTTGTTCAGCCCTACCCTCAAAGGGTGTGTTTGGTTGCATGGAATTCTAAGGTGGGAATTGAAATCCCATTCCATGGCAACCCATGCCATGGACTTGACCAACTTTGATGTTTGGTTGTCTTTGGGAATTGGATTCTAATTCATATTGTGAGTGTTTGGTTGCCCAAAACTAATCATAGAAATATTTTTTTTTCATTTTTTTTAATTATGAAGATCCCACAATTCTAATTTTATATATAAACTAGAATATGTTTTTGATTTTGCTTCCTGCAAAACATCCTTACAGTATAATTTTAAATCCGACGTCTGCTTAAATCTTTCAATGAGACATAGGGGTGGACACAGTTCGGATCGATTCCAAATTTTGAGGAACCTAACTTGGACTGTTTAAATTTAACGAATTCGGTCCAGTCTGAATTCCCTCATTTTGAACATTGAGACCGAACCTAACTCGAACCGTTTGAAACGGTCTGGTTCCTAATATATTCTTGGTATTGATTGTGTTGATTCATATGTTGTTAAAGGTTTCATGTTTTGTTTAAACAAGTTTCTCACTGTAACAATACCGAAAATAATAAGAATAGATATTGTTCCATACTCAATGTAACAATGCCAACTTGGCTAAGAATGTATTGTTACATACTGCAATTTGCTAATGCAATTGCAACTAAAGCATTACCAAGAATATATTGTTACATATTCACTCTAATTTGCTGATGTCAACTAAAGCATTGCCAAAAAGTGCACTCACTAACAATATTCACAGTACACTCACTGTAACAATACTTATTGCATTACAATTTACAACATTTCCCACCTACTCAACATTTCTCATCTAATTTGCGTATTACATTACAATTTAGAACATTACAACATCTAATATCAAGCAGCAACGGCAACAACAACATATTAATCCAGACTGTAAAGATCTTTTGGTTTTGTGTGCATATATTGAACACGTTCTTAGAAGCACCCCACATTCTTCAGTCATGCATCCTGAATGATGCAAACCATGACCTTTTAAACACTGAAATATAACCTGATTAGAAATAGCGATAATCATAAGGGTGAGGAGGGTGTGAGGAAAGCTCCACAGTACAACTATAGGGGAAGAAGTGATTACATTGAACAATAGCAACAATCTGAAGGCAAACCATTTCAACTTTTCTTTCCTACAGATGGCACAACACTCATCATTATAGGGCTGTATTTCCATCATCAAAGTTCAACAATGTTAATCAATAATGTGTAAGGTCTCAAGTCTAAACTACATTTATTTTCCTCCAAATAATGGAGTAGGCAACAACAAACTTACTTGATTCCCATCTTGGCAAAAACAAGTTCACATTGGAAAGATTTTCCCTGACCTTTGCCTCCCCAAATACCAAGGATCAAAGGAACCTGTGACAGACATGCAATATTGAGAACGCGTCTGACGTATATGAATAGGATAGCCCATTAAAGTTCTACACCATTGTGTCAAATGGTTTATGTACCTTGATGTTAGACAAGCTCATGAAGTTCTTGGTGATGTGAATAACTAGCTTGTCCATGAAAGCTGGTGCAACATAGAAACCATCCATATTTGATGCAGCGACAGTGTGTCCCACGCGCCGCCCAAACCCACTCGCCACCATCACAGCTCACAGCGTGTCCCACGCACCGCCCAAACGCACTCGCCGCTCACAGCGTGTCCCACGCTGTCCATGTATATTTTTTTCCTTGTATTTCTTGTATAAATACCACATCAATGTGGATCTGTAGGCATCAACTTTTCAATCAAAAATCTATATACTTCTCTGTGTGAGAAATCTACTTCTCCGTGTGAGAATTTATCTTTCTTCTCTTCGTGAGATCGCAAGTTAGGGCGTACCTAGCAATCCGCTGCGTCAACTGGTATCAGAGCCTTCCTCTGATCCAGGCAAAGCTATCCCGACCACCTTCAACACACCCACCGACGACCCAAAAATCCGCCACCACCACCACCACCATCCAGTATCCCTGATCCCCAACCCAAAAAAAAAAAAAAAAAAAAAAAAAAAAAACCCGTTACAAACTCACCAGATCCCAAACTCTCCATCAGATCTACCATCAGATCCCAGTTCAGCCTCTACTAGCGGAGTTCAGTGATATCGTTCCCGACGAACTACCTGCTGGACTTCCACCTGATGGAATCAAGGTTGATCAAGAAAATGTGAAAGCTATCCAGAAATGGCCAACACCGAGAATCATTACAGAAGCTCGAAGTTTCCATGGATTAGCAACATTTTACCGGAGGTTCGTGAAGAATTTCAGTACTATCACCGCACCTCTCACGGATTGTTTAAAGCAGAAACAATTCGCTTGGACGGATCAAGCAGAACAAGGCTTTGCAGTTTTAAAGGAAAAATTGACAAATGCACCAGTTCTTGCACTTCCCAACTTTGAGAAAATGTTCAAAGTCGATTGTGATGTTTCAGGAGTAGGCATTGGAGCTGTTCTATCCCAGGAGATGAAACCGATCGCTTTTTTTTGTGAAAAGCTCAGCGACCCAAGAAAGAAATGGTCAACATATGATCAAGAGTTGTATGCAGTCGTTCGCACATTGCAGCAATGTGAGTCATACCTAGTGCAGAAGGAATTCATCCTCAACACGGACCATCAGGATCTTAAGTATCTCAACAACTCTTCCAAAGCAAATCGGATGCATGCACGTTGGATTGGCTACATCCAAAGGTTCACTTTTTTACTCAGGCACAAGTCAGGACAGTTGAACAAAGTCGCTGATGCATTGAGTCGCCGAGTCATGTTGCTGACATCTGTTCGAGGTAAAATCGTCAGATTTGACTATTTGAAAGACTTCTACGCGGAGGATGAAGACTTCAGGGATGAATGGCTAAAGTGCACTAATGGAACCATTGGAAAACACCAAATACATGATGGTTTTCTATTCTTTAAAAATCGTCTATGTATTCCCCGAGGGTCCCTTAGGGAGCACATCATTCAAGAGCTACACAGTGGGGGACTCAGCGGACACATGGGACGAGATAAGACCATTTCACTGGTGGAAGCTCGATACTACTGGCCACATTTCAGGCGTGACGTGAAAAAGTTTGTCAAACGATGCTATACATGCCCGACTGCCAAAGGACAAGCTCAAAATACTGGACTCTATACGCCACTTCCAATTCCTGATGCCCCTTGGGCAGATCTATCAATGGATTTCATCCTGGGATTGCCGCGTACACAAAGAGGTTCAGATTCTATCTTTGTTGTGATTGATCGTGTTTCTAAAATGGCCCATTTTCTTCCATGCAAGAAGACTTCAGTTGCTACCCATATTGCTCAATTATTCTTTCAAGAAGTCGTTCGTCTACATGGGTTACCAAAGACCATAGTTTCTGCTCGTGATAGCAAATTTCTCAGCCATTTTTGGCGTACCTTGTGGAGAAGGCTTGACACATCATTACAGTATAGCAGCACGTGTCATCCACAAACTGATGGGCAGCCAGAAGTTACAAATCATACCTTGGGCAATATGTTGCGATGCTTGATTAAGGAAAATCCAAGGCAATGGGACAATGTGTTACCACAAGCTGAATTCGCCTACAACAACGTGCCAAATCGTTCAAGTGGTAAATCTCCTTTTGAAGTCGTTTACATTAGGCCCCCGTTACATACTCTAGACTTGGTTCCTTTACCGAAGCTTCCAGGAATGAGCATCATTGCTGACCATATGATTGAAAGGGTAACCAACATTCATGGAGAAGTCAAAAAAAAGTTGGAAGAATCTGCCGCGAAATACAAAGTTGCCGCTGACAAACACAGGAGACACAAATCATTTCATGAAGGGGATCTTGTGATGGTCCATTTGCGCAAGGAGCGGTTTCCAGCTGGAGAATACTACAAGCTTAAACAAAAGAAGATAGGTCCATTTCACATCCTTCACAAGATTAATGATAATGCATATGTCATTGATCTTCCGGACGCATATACGATCTCGAAGACCTTCAATGTTCAAGATCTGTACGAGTACCATGGACCACCTCCATTGCCTTATTCCAACTCGAGGACGAGTTGTGCTCTAGAAGGGGAGAACTGATGCAGCGACAGTGTGTCCCACGCGCCGCCCAAACCCACTCGCCACCATCACAGCTCACAGCGTGTCCCACGCACCGCCCAAACGCACTCGCCGCTCACAGCGTGTCCCACGCTGTCCATGTATATTTTTTTCCTTGTATTTCTTGTATAAATACCACATCAATGTGGATCTGTAGGCATCAACTTTTCAATCAAAAATCTATCTAAAAAAAAAAATATACATGGACAGCGTGGGACACGCTGTGAGCGGCGAGTGCGTTTGGGCGGTGCGTGGGACACGCTGTGAGCTGTGATGGTGGCGAGTGGGTTTGGGCGGCGCGTGGGACACACTGTCGCTGCATCAGTTCTCCCCTTCTAGAGCACAACTCGTCCTCGAGTTGGAATAAGGCAATGGAGGTGGTCCATGGTACTCGTACAGATCTTGAACATTGAAGGTCTTCGAGATCGTATATGCGTCCGGAAGATCAATGACATATGCATTATCATTAATCTTGTGAAGGATGTGAAATGGACCTATCTTCTTTTGTTTAAGCTTGTAGTATTCTGCCGCGAAATACAAAGTTGCCGCTGACAAACACAGGAGACACAAATCATTTCATGAAGGGGATCTTGTGATGGTCCATTTGCGCAAGGAGCGATTTCCAGCTGGAGAATACTACAAGCTTAAACAAAAGAAGATAGGTCCATTTCACATCCTTCACAAGATTAATGATAATGCATATGTCATTGATCTTCCGGACGCATATACGATCTCGAAGACCTTCAATGTTCAAGATCTGTACGAGTACCATGGACCACCTCCATTGCCTTATTCCAACTCGAGGACGAGTTGTGCTCTAGAAGGGGAGAACTGATGCAGCGACAGTGTGTCCCACGCGCCGCCCAAACCCACTCGCCACCATCACAGCTCACAGCGTGTCCCACGCACCGCCCAAACGCACTCGCCGCTCACAGCGTGTCCCACGCTGTCCATGTATATTTTTTTCCTTGTATTTCTTGTATAAATACCACATCAATGTGGATCTGTAGGCATCAACTTTTCAATCAAAAATCTATCTACTTCTCTGTGTGAGAAATCTACTTCTCTGTGTGAGAATTTATCTTTCTTCTCTTCGTGAGATCGCAAGTTAGGGCGTACCTAGCAATCCGCTGCGTCAATATTGTTGTCAAAGTTGTACCTACAACATAGGTTCCAATTTGGATCAATATGATTTGATGTACCTAGACTCGAAGCAAGCACTTTTAGTTTGATGTACAATATTAAGTTGTTATGTATGTGTTAATATTACGTATTGTCGAAGCCCTTGGCTAACATAATCGTAAGACCGGAGAACGACAAGTATTTCTCTTAAGATCATATAATTATATTCAATAAATGCTTGATTGAAGAGATAGAAGTGTGATAAAAATATTAAATAGAATTTCTAACAAGTACTAAATCAGTAAATTTTTATTGCACTGAGACAAATTTTGGTAGGGGAAGATCTGAGTGTACCCTCTTCAGTGGTGTGAGACAACTCATTGGATTGAACTGAGCTTTCAATCTGCACAATCTCCTTTTCAATTGTAACAAACCTTTCAAGAACTTCTGGGGTACTAACAAATCTCACAAATTTGCAAACCAAATCACACAAAACCAATCAAATTCCAAAGACCCATTATCAAGTATTGGATCTCGACTCCGGTGAACAAGTCGAATCAAATCGAATTGGCTAATAAACACCTAATTCAAGCTTATGAGTAATCAAACTGAATCAACCCAGACATGAGTTTTGAGTGAAGAAGTGAAATTACCTCTCCAAAGTGCCTTTGGTGAACCAAGATGCATTGTGTTTGGAGGGTGCACGAAGAGTAATGGAGTAACCACCTTTGGGAATCTGATCTTTCGCACTTCGAAGATGAGCAATGAAGGGTTCAAGCAGGCCAGATGCGAGTTTCTCATTCTTGCCTCCGGAGAAGACCACAAGATCACACCTTTAACAATACCTAGAGTTCAAAATCAAAATGGAAGTCATAGATCACAATCACTAATGAATTTGGAGAGAAAATTAAGCAATAAAGAGAGAGTAATAGTACCTTGTTTTGGTTGGAGAGAAAATTAAGCAATCGAAATCTAATTTAGTGGAGATGAATCGATCACTTTTTCGATTTGCTTCCCCAGTTTGATCGATTTTGATCTGTTTTAGCTTAATTAGATCTGAATAACAAGAAGTGATTTGCTTTAGATACGAAGAAAAGTGATTTGCTTTGAAGTCTTGAAAGCTCTATGTAATGAAGATGGTTGGACTGTTGAAGAAAACGAGTGGTTATGAAAGGCATGAATCGGCTGAGAAGAGATACTTGAAGAAGAAGAAGAGAAATGCTTCGAGGAAGAGAGATCATTGTAAGGTAGAGAGAGATATTTGAAGAAGAAGAAGAGAGATGCTTCGAGGAAGAGATCATTGTAAGGCAGAGAGAGTTTTCTACTCTGGAAGAGGCGGAGAAATTTATGTAGCAGAGAGAGCGATCGATGTGTCTCACCAAAAGTTTTCCTTGGTGAACCGAGGCTATGAATCTGTGGCACGTGCTGGCATCCCCCACCCACCAATAAAATCTCAAACAAACACCCAAAATGTTATTCCAATTGTAATATGTCTTCCCTTATTCGTACCCACCACAAAGAAGCTCAATGTATGGAGTTGATTCAATTGCCCCATTCCGATTGGCATTTCCGCTAGCTTAATGCAACCCTTAATTTCTAGATGCCTAAGGCTACTCATTTTCCTCATGTGTTTTGGAAAATTCTTGAGCTCCCAACAACTTCTAAGTATCAACGATTGCAAATTCCTCAAATTGCAAATGCTTTCAGATAAGGACCTAATATAGGCTTCAGACAGGTTTAGGTACCTCAGATGTATCATCCTCCCAACTGAAGTTGGAATCGATGAAGTGTTGCTTCCACTCAGATCTAGTACTCATAGGCAATAAATGTTTTCAAATTTATAGTAAATTTGCAGTAACGGTACTTACCTAGTAAAAGTTGCGTACGTAGCACTAGATTATATTGTTTTCCTACTGTAAACCATTTTGTTGTTGAAAATGAATCGAACAACAATGATCCATGTCTGATGCTTTTAGGAAATTTATCTCCCTCGTTACCATACAGAATACAACATTCATTCACCGATTCCAAGCACGCAAGATGATGCATGAGGTCGTGCATCTTACAAATGCTAGAGCTGAAGCTTTGAGAGAATAGCTTGCTGATTTCATTAATGAAAGGCATATAAATAATTACAAACACTAACCGGTTCTCCTATATAGCAGGGAGACCGAGTCCTAAGGGATTACAAAATGTGAGCTTATCAGCTCAGACTTGAACAACCACACATAACTAGAGTCCAATAATAACAAAGTCCTAGACTAGCCGTTACAACTATACACGGAATTACATTGGCTAACAACAGGTATCAATATCACCAAATTCATTTGTCTCAATATCTTGGAAGAACGACCTTCGCAACAGCTCCGCAAAAACTTGGTTTCCAGCATCCTCCAACTCCATCATCCATCAGATTGCACAAAGCCATTCGCCATCCACAACCGAATTAATTCTTCTATCTTCATTACATAGTCCTTTGGATATATAGAACAAAAAGCAAAACATTGCTTAAAACTTGATGGCAAATACTTGTAACTCAACCTCAAAGAAGGTAGAATGCCATTTACCTCTAATTGACGGAGATTCCAGATTTTGCAATCTCTCACTTGCGACCAAACGTTTACTTCTCTTGTAGAGAACAACATACCTCCAAGACTCTTTGCAGCCAATGGTACGCCTCCACATTTCCTTACAATCTGCTTTCCAATCTCTACCAAGTCTGCATTCACTTCTTCATTCCCCACGCCAAAAGCACATCCCTTGAACAAATACCAGCAATCATCTTCCGATAGAAATGTTGAACGGTGTGGCAACATGGTTCCCATAATGGATGCTACTGTTTCTAAACGAGTAGTCACAAGGATTGAGCTTCCTTTAGCCCCACATGCAAGTAAAGATTTCAGTCTATGCCACTTTTCTAATTCCTCATTCCATACATCATCTAATACTAGTAAAAACCTCTTCCCACTCAATTTTTCTTGAAGTTGACGTTGGATAGGTTCCAAATCAATGAGATCACAGGCCTTGTTAGTTAAAGATTCCAGCATTGTTCTGATAAGCCTCTTCACATCAAAATCATCAGAGACACATACCCAGATCTTGGAATCAAAATGCTTAACTACTCTCACATCGTTGTAGACAAGCTGAGCGAGAGTAGTCTTTCCTAGCCCACCGAGGCCAAGTTTGGACAAAACCGATATATTTTCTCCTTGACTTACATTGCTAAGCAACATATTTACTATCATGTCTGCGTCTGCGTCTCTCCCCAAAACTTTATCTTCAGGTGGAGTAGAGCAAGTTTCTCTGTTCCCATCAAAATGAAGTTCAGTTTGCACAACACCTGGATTCAAATGAAACTTCAATCTTTCTGCTGCAATCTCATCGAATCTAGTTATAATTTTTTTGATTTTTTTTGCTACTCGATGGCGAAAACTGATGTGATTTGGATTCAGCCTAAAAGACGCATTACAAGTCCCATCCAGAGTGTAGCTGAGGCACTCATCCAAGATATCATCAGCATCATAGGTTGTATCTTTAAGCTTTGTCAACCAATTTCCAATTGATTTTTCGGTAAATTCTCTCATTTCAGCGTCCTGAAGGACTGCTTGAATGGTTGAGAGTAGGCTGGAAAGCTTATTTATGTCTTCCTCAACTCCCCATGTTAATCCAAACTCCCTCTGGATGAGGGAGTTGAGGTTATTAAGGAGCAGTCCCACAAGTGCATCTGCCATCTGGGAGATCAATGAAGAAGAAGAATTAATAATGAGAATGCATTTTTACATTAATTGCAACATTAATAAATTAATAAGATTCAAATAAATCATTTATTCACCAACTCAATTGTTGTAAAAAAACATAGATAACACGATCGACTTAAGTCTTGCGTCCTTATGAAACACATGAATGAAACATAGTTCTATTTTAGGCGGTGTTGGGCGGCTGCAAACAAGTATAAATAGATGCATAAAACATAGTTTTATTCAGAGTGTTTTCAGAGAAGCTGCTGCACGAATAAGCAACAGAGAACATAGTATATTCTCTTTGGTGTTTGGTGCGGCTGTGTGCGCATGGACAGTGACTTTGTGTCAGATTCTTTAGACGCGATTTTGTGCGACAAAGTGTGATGCGTAGCTGCAATATCAACTTAGTTTTGTCGATTGATTTGATAGAAGAAATTGAAGGAGCTTTTGAATTAATTTGCTGTGAGGTAACTCGTGTTATTTACTCCTTGTATCACTCAAGTTTTGGGCAAAAAGCTTGAAAAATTATTGTACTTCTTCTTATTTAAGTAGTGTGTTCTCTCAAATTTGTCCCGTAATTTTTCCCTTCACATTGAAAAATTTTTCATGTAAATCTTGCTACTTCATTTATTATTACTTTAAACTATTTTCTTGATATTATTTTATTGATATTTGTCACAACAGTTCATCTTTTTCTTCTTCTTGATCTCTTCCTCTTCTAACTTGAAAACAAAGGTCAAATACTCTACACTGACCAAACTGGCTAAGGCAAACCAAAAAGGCTGGAAAGATTAGAAAAAAATAAAAAAAGTGATGAGCCCTAAATGGTCAAAGGGATCCAATCAAGCCTTAAATGGACTCCACACCTGTTACCAGCTATCTTCACAACTGCCTCCGTCCCCTTGACTCTCCCTAGCTATGTCTCTACCTACTGTTCCATCTTCACAATTGAGATAGTTCTCCAAAATATGCCTAACTGATCCACCAAATCACATAAATGCCATCAATGATGAAGCTTTTCTCTCTTTTTTTCAAAAAACAAAACGCTTAATTTTTGTCAAATTATAGCTAAAAAATTAGGAAACACCAGTGAACATGGCAGAGTTAAGCTTGACTGGTGATTGCACGGAAAATAGATATAAAAATTGAAACCGTTTTCATGAAATTGATTTTAAAGCATCCTATCCTACTTGAATTCTAATAAGTAGTGAAAAAACAGTCTTATGAAAAATCAATTTTCTATTAGTAAATAAACAACCAAAAAATGAAAATCTACATGACTATGGAAATAAATTTTATTTTCAAGAAAAATGACTAACCCAACTGACCCGAAGTAAATTTTGTTACAGAGCAGAGGGTTTGCACCTTACACTATGGTATAGTCTATAACTCTATATCTTAATTCTTTCTTGTTCGATCTTTGAAACTAAAGAAAATAGTTTTTTACGAGTATATTTTATGTTTTTGTGTCTAATTTTTTTTTACTGAGAATGCTTTTTCATTGCGTAATCAGAAACAGTTTACATAGACTAAATTATATAATGCAAGTAAGAGTTTCTAAATTCACAGAGATAGGTAACAATTAATACATAATCAATCATTTAAGTCTCCACCAATCCAATAGACATATAGAACATATTCGACGAGTCCCAGGGAGTCGTGTGATCCAGTTACGAATCACGGTGTCCGATTAAAAAAAATTGATAACTATTAAATGAGAATGCAATGCAAGTTACACTGATGTCTCACCAAGCATGAAGTAAGAGAAAAAAACTAAACTAAAGTAAACTTGAAACTAACGTCCCGTTACACTGATGTCTCACCAAGCATGAAGTAAAAGAAAAAAACTAAACTAAAGTAAACTTGAAACTAACGTCCCTCTTTATGCAAATTAGATCTAGACATTCAAACAATCATGACTAAACTAGAATTAATTTGGCAATGATAGACAAAAGGAGTTGATATCCTTGTGTCTTTTATGACCTTACATTTGCAAATCATTTCCTTGTTACATGCAGTTTCCTGTCCTAAAATTAGGATCACATAAATCTACATCAAAATGTACCTTTTTAAAGGAAACTTATCAAACCAGGAAATCATCTTTGATACTTTAGGGTTTGAGTTATTATTGGTGCATGGAATCAATAGTGCAAAAAAGAACTATGTACATCATCAAATATGTTTTACTACGTCATTTGTGTTTTGCCAATGATAGTCTAGTTGGATGGTTAAGACACGTTTTGGATTTTATATCCACCGACAGCATGCGTGCCTTAAAAAAAAAAGTATAATTACATGTGCCCAGTTTGATTAATATATTTAATCAAGTGTTTGGTCAATATACCAAATGATTCACCAAAATGTCATATTTTTTTTTTTATGAATTGGCTAGTGTACTAAAAAGCTATTTCCAAGGCTCTGGAAGTTTGAAATTTTTTTGTGTTTATATATTTTGTAATTGTTGAGAATAAATTAATTTGACTTTGGTGAGTTGCTAGTCCTAGTTAAGATATGCAGGATTAAAACTTGGGTGGGTTGAACCCATCAAAATCAAGATTAGGGCTAAGGAAAAGCTTATTAAAATTCGGGTTGCGTATGGGCAATATAATAAGCCGAAGAAGTTCTATACAACCAATCCGATCAACTTGATAAATTAAATTAAACAGAATACAATTAAAATAATAATAATCCAAAAAATTGGACAACCTTTTTTTTTTTTTTTTTTTGTCAAACACGAAGATGTTTATTAATGAAAGAAAATGAAACAAAAAACAAATAGAAACATTCCTATATCAAGGAATGCCAAGACACCATGAAAGTGTCAAAACCCAAATCCCTAAACAAATTACATGCCGAACCCATCCTCCACAGCAATTCTCTAATCTCGATAAAGATAGAGTGTTCTAATCTGTTGAGTCCTTCAAATATCCTTTTATTTCTTTCTTTCCACACACACCACATGAGAACGTGAGAGACCCTACGCCATAACCACTCCCCCCGACGGGAAGGATTAGCTTGAGACCACCAACTTAGCCAATCTAAAATGAAGCCTCGAAACATCAAAATCAAACCAAATTCTGCCAAGAAACTGTTCCAAATGGATTTGGAGAAACTGCAGTGAAGCATAAAATGGTCCAGCGTCTCGTCAATTTCATTGCAAAGCACACAAAGACTCCCTGTGAGGATTCATCTTTTCCTTAACCTATCTTTAGTCAAAATCTTCTCATGCAATACTGACCAACTAAAGAAATTAATCCGAGGAAAAATGTTTTTCACCCATACCAGATTTTTGTGAGAGGAGATGAAGGGGTTAGAGTGGGTCTCATAATGAGATGCAGTCAACATATCCGAAAATTCTTTCACCGAGAAGCCCACACCTTTACCCTTCCACACCAAACTATCAAATCCCTCGGAGAACATTTGTCTATCCAACAGATGCATTAGATTAGCGAACTCTTCTAGCTCCCCAGTATTGAGGGGTCTTCGAAAGGAAAGATCCCAAGAATTGTCGTTAGACCAAAAATTGCTCACATTCTCATATTGATTGTTGTTAATGATAAACAACATTGGAAACAGATCCTTCAAATAGTGGTTACTACACCAAACATCATGCCAGAAAGAGATGAGAGCACCATTTCCACATTGGAGAGAGGTGTGAGGGTAGAAGCCACTTGTGCACCGGGATATGGACTTCCACAAAGAGCATCTGTAAGAAGTGTACTTAGTTCTCTTTTCCCAAACCCATCTATTGCGCTCATATTTGTCCATAATGAGAGATCTCCATAAATTATCATTTTCTTCTGCAAATCGCCAAAGCCACTTAGAAAGTAATGCAATATTGAAAGTGAGCACCTGACGAATGCCTAAACCACCTCGAGATTTAGGGCAACAAATTTTCTCCCAGCCCACTAAATGCATCTTTCTAGAGATGTGAGTAGAACCCCAAAGAAAATCGCGTGTTCCATCTTGGCATTGAACAGGGAACCTTGATAAGAAATAGAATGAACACCGGGATAGAAGCTAATGTGGATTGTATAAGAGTTAGTCTGCATGCTTTAGAGAGAAATTTACGTTTTCAAGACGCTAGTTTCGATTCCATCCTTTCAATCGTCTCATCCCACACAGCTTTACTTTTGAAACTAGCCCCCCAAAGGCATGCCCAAGTACTTAACTGGAAGATGACCTGCTGAACAACCAAATAAACCCGCCAACTGGTGCAGATGAGGGACATCTCCAATAGGCAACACCCTTGATTTGTGAAAGTTGATTTTCAGACATGAAATAACTTCAAACCAAAACATAATTCTTTTAAGAGCAAGAACCTGAGAAGCGGAAGCATCACAAAAGAGGATAGTATCATCCGCATACTGGAGAATAGAAACAGGCGGAATACCCTCCGTGACAGAAAATCCTCCCACTAGGCCAGCATCAACCGCTTTAAAAGTCATTTGAGTTAAACCTTCTACTGCTATAGTAAAAAGAAGAGGAGACAGGGGATCGCCTTGGCGCAAGCCTTTCGAGCTATTGAAAGACCCGTGCAGCTGACCATTAATTTTCAGAGAGAAATTAGCTGTAGATTTGCAAGTGTGAAGCCAATGAATCCATGTGGAGTCAAACCCCATGCGAGCCATTACCAAATCCAAGTATCTCCAAGAGACGTTGTCAAAAGCTTTTGAGAAATCTAATTTGATAACGAGCCCTGGAACACCTTGTTTTTTCCTAGAATCAATAATTTCATTGGCAATGAAAGGGCTATCAACCACCTGTCTTCCACTGACTGCTGCACTTTGAAAAGGAGAAATGACTAAATGAAGAACTATTTTCAATCTGTTAGCCAACACCTTGGCAATGATCTTATAGGCCCCATTTAAAATACTGATAGGTCTAAAATCTTTTACTGTCAGCATTCCCTCACATTTAGGAATAAGCGAGATGATAGTGATGTTCAACCGCCAATCAAGAAAATTTCTCGAGTTAAAATCTTCAACAACTTTCAGAAAATCAAATTTGATTACCTCGACATTTTCAAATAGAACACCATTGAGAAACCATCAAGACCTGGAGAAACTTCAAATTTTAGTTCTTCCATACCAAATTTTACAATCTTCGCTAAAGCTTATGCTATTCAAACCCCAAGAAGCACTCCCTAGGTAGCACACAAAAATCTCAAAATAAAAAAAATGAATAATAAATAAAGTTAACCAAATTTGTCAATGGGGCACCAACTCAACAGTAGGCTAGTGACGGATAAAATCACAGGTCCAAGTTTCAAACCTTACCGACGACATCTAGGGTGAAAGGGGTTAAAGAATTAAAATTTTTTTTTTTGAAAACAAACAGTGCACCAAATTTGCATAGGTAGAACCAAGGATTGTGATTTTGTTTTTCGACTTAATTTCGGTCCCCAAATTTAAAATATTTCGTTTTGTGTAGAAAAAACGTAAAAATTTTGGTTGTAATTTCGAATTTAACAATATAAGTTATATATTTTTAACTCTTAAATACTATATAAAAAGTCTCAAACGACTCGTAGTGTCATATAGACTACATATTATACAAAAGTCACTCAGATAACAAACTTATGATACTATAATAAAATTATATAGTATTAAAAATATAGAGATTAAAATATTTAATTCTTTTCTCAGAAAAATTTCGACAAATTTCAAATTTCGAAAAAAAAATTGGTAACTTCAAAATAAAAAATATTTAATGAAATTTCGACATATTTCGAAAAATCACATTCCATGGGTATAACACATGTAAAGAGCCAAAACCATGAGGTGGTACAATGGAAATTATCTCCCCACATATTGTTCAAACTCGTAACACACAAACCCTCCAACTCATACTTGGCAAATTCAAGTCAATGCTTGCTAGTGCGAGCGTTTTCGAAAAAAACACTGTAAAGGTTCGTTGGGGTAGTTGCATTCTCCTCATCTCCTCTTCTCTTCTCTACACAACTCTCTTTCTTTATGTTCTCATCTAATCTTTAATATCAAACCAAATTTCTTTCTTTCTTTCACCATTTCAGACCACCTTTAGTTCATTCTTGCATTCTCTTTACTACCCCATATATATATATTCGTCCATTCAAAACTTCTCTTTTGGAACACCCATTCGTTTCGACGAATTTGGTGGAGTTTTTTGCACTTTGGAGTGCTCCATTTTGTGGCAAAATGTTGAACAAAAAGGAAAAACCCGAAGAAGAAACCATGATCCAAGTCCCAACATCAAGCAGAACAAAGCTTCCTGATTTTCTCCAATCAGTGAAGCTCAAGTATGTCAAGCTTGGGTACCATTACTTGATCACCCATGCAGTGTACCTTTTACTCATCCCAATCCTAGCGATTGCCTCAGCTAATGTCTCAACAATCAAACTCCAAGACTTGGCCAACCTATGGAACCAACTTAGATTCAATCTAATCACAGTTGTTATATGCTCTGCTATCCTAGTATTCATGGGCACCCTTTACTTCATGTCTAGGCCTAGGAACATCTACTTGGTTAACTTTGCATGTTACAAACCTAAAAACAATCGAATATGCAGCAGAGAGATCTTCATGGAACGATCCAGCCTTACCGGGTCATTCACAGAAGAGAATTTGGCATTCCAGAAGAAGATTTTGGAGCGGTCTGGGTTGGGGCAGTCTACCTACTTGCCTGAGGCTGTACTGAGGGTTCCGCCGAACCCTTGTATGGCTGAGGCGAGGAAGGAGGCGGAGATGGTGATGTTTGGAGCGGTGGATGAGTTGTTGGCAAAAACCGGGGTGAAGGCGAAGGATATTGGGATTTTGATTGTGAATTGCAGTCTTTTCAATCCCACACCTTCTCTTTCAGCCATGATTGTGAATCATTATAAGCTTAGAGGGAATGTGCTGAGCTACAATCTTGGTGGGATGGGGTGCAGTGCCGGACTTATTTCCATTGATCTTGCCAAACAGCTTCTCCAGGTTAGTGGTCCAGTATCAGTGGCATTTTGGTAATTTTTAGCTTTGTGAAAATTTATTGTGTTTTATCCAATTAAGATTATGTTTTCATTTTTATAAATTATTTAATTTTTTAAAAATATTAGGAAATCAAGTTTTTTGCAATCAGGGCGATGTCATGTGATCTTGAAAGAATGATGATCTCTAGAGTGTTTATGTGTATCTTGAGGTTGTAAAAATCCTCCTTTGAACAGTTAAAAATGTACCTGTTAAATCATATATGATAGGAGATGTCCTTTTCTCACGTTAACTAGTTCCTTGTAAAAATAGAACATTTATGAAAGAAAGAAAATGTAATTTTTTTTAATGTACTAAAAAAAACTTGTTGAACCATGTAACCTTAATTCATCAAGGACATGGTACCATACAACAACTTTCAAACCCTAAATATATCTACGATGAATAAATCTGTTTTTACCTTATCGACATAGATGGGGCATGCTTAATAAGTATAATTGTCTGATAGTTGAAATTTTTTTTTTAAAGGCAAGCGTGCCGTAATAACATGTATAACTGCAAATCTACCTGTATATTACAAAAATTTAAATTGAATACCGTGCACCTTGATATTTTTCGATATAAGTTCAAATGTTATGACGAAGGTTAGAGCTAATACTAATTGTATTCTGGTTTTTGTATTTCAAACAGGTGAATCCTAACTCTTATGCCTTGGTTGTGAGCATGGAGAATATCACTCTGAACTGGTACTTTGGTAATGATCGCTCGATGCTTGTATCCAACTGCCTTTTCCGCATGGGTGGGGCAGCTATCCTACTCTCAAACCATTCATCTGATCGCCGAAGATCAAAGTACCAACTCATTCACACAGTTCGCACCCATAAAGGTGCCAGCGACCACTCTTACAATTGTGTCTTCCAAGAGGAAGACCAAACAGGCAGAGTGGGAGTCGCCCTTTCAAAGGACCTTATGGCAGTGGCAGGGGAGGCACTCAAGACTAACATTACTACACTAGGTCCCTTAGTCCTCCCAATGTCAGAACAGCTCCTGTTTTTTGCAACACTGGTAGGACGAAAAGTCCTGAAAATGAAAATCAAGCCCTATATACCCGATTTTAAGCTTGCGTTCGAGCATTTTTGCATACACGCAGGAGGAAGAGCTGTTCTAGATGAGCTAGAAAAGAACTTGGAACTTTCAGACTGGCACATGGAGCCTTCAAGAATGACGCTGTATAGGTTTGGTAACACTTCTAGCAGCTCATTGTGGTACGAATTGGCCTACACTGAGGCCAAGGGAAGAATCAAGAAAGGCGATAGGACATGGCAAATTGCATTTGGATCAGGATTCAAGTGTAATAGTGCAGTATGGCGTGCACTAAAGACCATTGATCTTGTAAAAGAAAAGAACACTTGGATGGATGAGATTGATCAATTTCCTGTACAAGTACCTAAGGTGGCAACAATCTCGTGAATACAACAATCATCAACATGACAATGATTCATAATGTCGAAGCTGGTGTAGTTTGGTTCATACCATATACATACATTATTTTACAGTCCAAAATGTCCATAGAAGGGAGTTAAAGCATTAGATTTCCTTCTCTCATGTTTTATTTTTTATAATTTCTTATTACTGCTCACGATGTAATATTATTGATTTGAAATGATTGATCTTCTAGAATAAGTGTTAATGAAATTATTTATTGAATAAAAGTTCAATCAAATTTCAATTCAAGGCCTACCAAACTCACTGGAGTCAGTTAACTAAAACTTGCCTAATTCCTCGGACTGATTAAACCTTAATAATAGAAGAGCTTGGTACCATCGGAAAGCTCTTGTGAAAGCTTAAAAGTTTTTGTGATTGTGTAAACCAAGCATCATCCTTGCACAGTAATTTATAAGTTTCAGTGATTACGTGCATTAATGTGTCAATGTCTATATGTAGTTTTTAGTCTCTAAGTGCAATTTTCATATTTTGCACTATCTTGCGAAAACCTAAGATATCTCTGAGACTATCATCATCAGAATAGAATAATTCCCAGTCATCATCATCACATAAACAGCCATATTTTCGCATGCCAATCACCGAGACTAGATCGATAGTTTCTACGACATCGGACCTACATTATGGATAATGTTCGGAACAAATGGAAGATGAAGCAACGTAATTTTCGCATGCCACATAGCACGATGTGGTTCACAGGCAGACCCAGTGGCGGAGTCACATAGAGCCCAAGGGGGCAGTTCTCCCCTTCAATTTTGAAAATCCTTTACAGTATATGGTCTAAGTGAGTGCCAGTTGTTTGAGATTTGTTAAGATTGCCCCCTTCTATTTATCACACTTTCCAAATTGCCCCCTCAATTATAAAAATCCTACATGGTGTAAGTGGATTCCATTTGTTTAAGATTTGTTAGATTGCCCTCTTTTATTTATCACACTTTTGAAATTGCCCCCTCAATTATGAAAAACCTCGCTACCATATATCATATTCACTGATTCGTCAAATATCCAGCAACCCTACCTAAATTAGCAGAATAGGAAAGACTTGCACTCAATCTTGTTTTTGTACCAGTAAGCTTATATCAACCACCCTAACCAAGATTGACCCTCATTGGCATGCATTGTGTTTGTTTTGTACGTCTTAGGTAGCTTCTTCTTGTAGCTTAAGTTAGAATGTAAAATGTGTGTTTTTTAGTTCATTTGGATCTTTTGACATCCCATTATTTTTTACTTTGACTTTTATATATTGACGTATAAACTTTATTTTATTGACATGACCTTAAGGACTATCTTTCAGGTGACTCATCGACTAATTTTTTCAATGATTTTTCAATTGAACCAGTTGAAATACTCATGGTTTTTCAATGATGACTATTTTCATTGCATAAGCAGCTACTTCTACCTACGTTACTTTATTTTAAATTTCTTATTTGAGAGAGCGATCGATTACCTATGGGTTTTCCTACAGCCTAAGTTGTGGAACTGTTTATATAAACCGCTTCGGACTCCAATTCGATCTTCAAGTTAATGTTCAAATGTACAGTTTGTAATTCTTAAACTTATTATAATGATAATATTAGTAATAACTATATTAGACTGCATCTCAACTTCTGCCAGAGATTGAACTCATTTGCTCTAGACAGCTCCACACTCCAATCCATTTGGAAACTCAGAAATTAGGTAGTGTTCCAAGGTTCACAATGCTCCCCTCACCACTTCTTAAAGGTCCCTCGTAATGTTGTAACTGTATGGAGATGACCCAGCACCACAGGAAGCACTCGACACACTCCTTTACACCAAGTCCATGACCCAACAGAGAACCCACCAGTTCCCACCAACCTTCTCAGACTTCCAATCGGGTTTCTCAAATGCTTGTTTTCTATTATTCAAATTTCTGACCTATCTTTCAACAAGTGAAGATTGGTCTCTGCACATAATGGTAAAGGACTTCCAAGAACAGGCTTTGAGAAGGATCAGCTCCTAGATCCTTACAAGCACAATGGCCACCAAATTTTATGCTGCTGAAGCAGCACTTTTGCTGGCTATTGACATGACCTTAAGGACTATCTTTCAGGTGACTCATCGACTAATTTTTTCTTCAAACTAGTAATCTTCTATGGGCCTTTCAGCTATAGGTCAATTATATATTTGGACTTCTAAGACTAAGTGGTAATTGGTCCTGTAAGTACATTCACACTTCTCAGATCCCCAAACTCAGCCAGCCATGACTTGGCTCATTCAAGCTCTGATCGAAGTATATGTTTGTATATAATTCTCTAATAGTAAATAGACCCTATAGATTTCAGTCAAAGAATGGAGATTCATTTCACGTAAATATATTGAAGACGAGTCTGGTCTGGTTCTCAAACAGGATGAACACTATTCTGCGGCAAGGTTTCTTCATATCACTAATATTACCTGAGAAGTCAGTCACGTCAATACAGGCTACAACATGATGGATATGTGAGAAAATCACAGGCACTGTTACAAGCAATAAGGTAGGGTGATAAACAATCAGTTTAGATGAAGCAATTTGCAGCTCATTATACGCCAGGAGATCCACATTAGGAAGAAAGGTAGCTCAAAATATTATAAGAGGGCATCATGAGAACACAAATCATAATAACTGATTAAACTAATACCTTTAATAATCCTTCAAACCAAGGGATAAAGATCTGATAGCTATGCCCAAGTATTCTGATTACATTCCCTAAGCAGCACATGTACCCCTTTGTCATTAGGTGTATATGTAAATTTGATGTATCCTGCAAATGTACTAGGACGCATACCCTCATTTCTCATGGGTTAGCAGCAGAGCCTTGTTTTGTGCTTTGCAATGAGGTTTTCATTATCAAACCATCCGCCCTCAGGTACCGGATGAGTTCTCGTAACTTTCAGAAGCCTCTCACTGAAAAACATAAAAAACATGACAAGTGTGAGAGTTCACGCACATGATTCTTTTCACCAGTAAGCCAAGACAAAGGAATAGAAGTTTCACCATTTGCTTAGTTTGAGCCCACAGAACATACTGACATATGATTCACGATGCAGCGCAGAAACGAGAAAAAAAGGATGAGAAAAAATTAAATGATAGGCTTGAAGTCGTTGATTGGCTCCCCAATGATCTGGAAACAAGGGTTCTACAATTCGTTGATTGGCGCATCAATAATCTGAAAAGTAGGGAAAAAAAGAAGAACAAATATACCAAGTTTATTAATTATCAAAAGTCTACCTACAATATTGAGGAAGAGCTTTATTTTTAGAGCTCAAATAACTTAAATAACAAGCAGCATATTCCTAAAAGAAAAAGTAGAATCAAAGACTAAAATAACAAGCAATTTATTCCTAAAAGAAAAAAGTAACATCAAAGACTAAAATAACAAGCAGTCCATTTCTAAGAGAAAAAGTAAGCCTAATCCTAAAAAGAAACTAAAAAGACTCCTAATTAAATTGAAAGACTACAAATAAGTTATTTAGTAAATAACTTTGAGAGCAAATTAGGAACCCTAGAAACCCTCTCTACATCATCCTCCCCAGGTGGAAGTGAATTCGCCCTCAAATTTGAATCTTCAGAACAACTAGAATCACTTGTATAAGGAATGAGGTGCTTGACATTGAACACGTCATGGGTCTTGATGTGAATAGGAAGCTTGAGACGATAAGCATTGAGATTGATTTTTTTAATGATCTCCAATGGTCCAATCTTCCTAGAAGAAAGCTTATTATACTCACCCACTGAAAAACGATTCTTGGTCAAAACAACCCACACTAAATCGCTTTTATCAAATTCCACCATACGTCGGTTTTGATTAGCTATGGACTTATAATGAGTCGTAGACTCCAATAACTTTGCTCATGTTTGTTGGTGAATTTGCTACAAATTATTCACTAAATCTTTTGCCTTCGTATGAACACGCTTCATATTCGGAATAGGAGCTAGTTTTACTGGAGCTCGTGGTTGATAACCGTACACAATAATAAATGGACTATTACCCGTACTCCGATTAACAAAATGATTGAAAGTGAATTCAGCTTGGAATAGTTGTCGATCCCACGTCTTCACATTCTCTTCAACCAAACAACACAACAAATTGCCAAGAGAACGATTAACTACCTCTGTTTGACCATCTGTCTGAGGATGATAAGCACTATTGAAATCAAGTTTTGTACGCACAAACCTCCAAAGACATCGCCAGAAATGACCAAGAAATTTAGAATCCCGATCAGACACAATAGATAATGGAAGGCCATGTAAATGATAAACCTCCCAAAAATACAGTTGGGCAACGTTAACAACATCGGTGGTCTTCTTACAAGCAATGAAATGTGCCATCTTCGAAAATCTATCCACCACAACCATAATGGAATCTACTCCTCACTGAGTACGAGGAAACCCGACAACAAAGTCCATACTCACATCAACCCAAGGCTTCTCAGGTATAGGAAGAGGCATATAAAGTCAAGCATTCGTTGAAGTACCCTTTGAAACTTGGCACACCCGACAATTCCGAACAAAACGCTTCACCTCTTGCCTCAAAGTAGGCCAATAGAAAGTTCGAGAAATGAGTTGAAACATCTTGTCCCTCCCCATGTGTCCCTCATTATGCAATTCAGACACAATTTTGACTCATAAGCTAGAGTCAGGAATACACAAAGATGTTCCTTTGAACAAGAAACCTTTATGTAATAGAAAATCTGATCATTGGCATGTAGTAACTTCTTCAAGCACAAGAAAAAAGAAGGGGCCAGTTGAATATAACTCAGAAAAAGTATCGAAACCCAACACTTTTGTTTGCATAGTCGTTATGAGCATAGAACGTCGACTAAGAGCATTGGCTACTTTATTGAGAACTCTCGATTTATGCTTCAGGATAAAGTTAAATTGTTGTAAGTAAGCAGCCCAAGAGGCATGACGATCCGACAACTTTTCTTGAGAGTTAATGTGTTTAAGGGCTGCATTATCAGTATAAAACACAAATTCCTGATGTAGCAAATAAAATTTCCAATGTCTCAAAGCCTGTACTACCACATAAAACTCAACATCATAAGTAGAGTAATGTAACTTACTCCCATTCAATTTCTCACTGAAATATGCCACCGGCTTTCCCTCTTGACTCAAAACAGCTCCAGTGCCCACTTTGGAAGCATCACAATGCAACTCAAAAGGTTTGGTGAAATCAGGTAGTATTATAACAGGAGTCGTAGTTAGCTTCTGTTTGATCTCCTCAAAGGCCTTAGTGGCCTCAGTAGTCCACACAAACTTTCCTCCCTTCATACAATCTGTAATATGATCTATGATGGTACTAAAGTTTTGTATAAACCGCCTGTAGAATGAGGCCAAGTCATGGAAGCTACAAACCTCAAATAAATTCTTCGGTTGCTTCCACTTTCGGATTGCTTCCACCTTCTTAGAATCAACAGAAATCCCATCCTTTGACACGACATAGTCAAGAAATAAAGCACGATCTTGCATGAAAGAACACTTCTTCAAGGCTTCAAATAATTTTTCTCTCCTCAGTACAGTAAACACCTCTTCTAAGTGATGCACATGAACAGCCAGATTATGACTAAAAATCATAATATCATCAAAATAGACAACAACAATCCTCCCGATAAAAGGACACAAAATCTGGTTCATAAAGTGCATAAAGGTACTCGGTGCATTTGACAACCCAAATGGCATAACCATCCATTCATAGAGACCCTCGCGTATTTTAAATGCAGTCTTCTATTCATCCCCCGGTCTAACTCGTATCTGGTGGTACCCACTCTTAAGATCAAGCTTGGTAAAGACCGAAGCACTACGCAACTGATCAAGCAAATCATCCAATCTCAGAATGGGGAACCTATACCTCACAGTAATTTTGTTGATGGCACAACTGTTAACGCACATCCGCCACGAACCATCCTTCTTCGGAGTAAGAAAAGCAGAAACCGCACATGGACTAAGACTTTCCCGAATAAAACCTTTGTCTAACAATTCTTCCACCTGCCTTCGTAATTCTTCATGCTCAGTCAGACTCATCCAATAATGGGGTCTATTGAGAAGTTTTGATCCGAGCACTAAATCAATGCGGTGTTGAATATCTCGTAAAGGTGGTAATCCTTGTGGTAAATCATCTAGGAAGACATCTTGGAATTGATCAAGAAGTGGACGGACCAATTCTGAAATGTCGAGTACAGCGCTACCACTATCCTTTCCAATCAATACAAACACAATCTCATTCCTTTGTAATCCTCCCATAAACGATGGTCTCGTCAATAAATTTAGATTCTCTCTCTGTACCACTTTGCCGGAGTTAGGACAATTTTGACTTGGTTAAATAAGAAGCTATATGTGTTTCTCCTACCATCGTGTATTGCAGCTTTATCAAATTGCCATGGACGCCCCAAGAGAATATGACATGCATCCATGTTCACCACATCACACCACACATTATCCTTATAGATTGAACCAATAGACAATGAAACCAAACAACGCTTAGAGACCATTACTTGATTACCTTTCTTTAGCCAAGATAACTTGTAAGGACTCGGATGGTCTTCCATCTTCATCTTCAGTTTGTGAACCGTTTCTTCAGATACCACATTCTCGCAGTTGTCCGAGTCTATTACCAAACGACACACTTTTCCCGCCATTGTGCAAGTGGTTTGAAAGATATTGTTCCTCAACCAACCATTGTCATTTGTTTCTCGTGGTGTAAAACAAGCTCGCCGGACTACAAGTAATTGACCTTCATCTCCTCCGACAACCTCCTCTTGCACCAAATTTGAATCAAATAGCAGTTCACCCTCATTCAAGTAGACTTAGAATTGCTTGTCCTCTCCCATCTCTTCATTGTCTATGAATAGACATTTTTTGCTCCTATCACCCTTTCGACAATCCGCCATACGATGTCTTGCTTCCCCGCATTTGAAGCAACGGTAAGTTGAACTGTTCGGTTGGGGTCTATTGCCTGGCACCCCGCCTATAGGAGCCCTCGTGGTGTTTGTTTGTGGAGGATTCGTAGCTCGTGTGGGTTGAGGGTTGCTGGTATTAGTCCGACTATTAGACGATCCCCATGAAGGGTTAGTGGATCGCCTCTATAATTGTTTCTCAAACTGTAAGGCTCGTTGATGCGTTTCTGAAAGTGTAAAAACATCATACATGTTAAGAGTATCTTGAAAATTATCACGCATACCTTCAATGTATCTTGCGATCAATTGTTCGTTGGTCTCAGTAAGATCATTTCGAGCCACCAATTTGTAAAACTCTGTCTTGTATTCGTCCACCATTCGCGCTATTTGCTTCAAGTTCTGAAGTTGTTGATACATCAACTTTGAATAATTATGGGGTCGGAATTGAGCGCGCATATGTTTCATCATCTTTTCCCAAGAGGTAATTTTCAGCTTTCCTTGTCGTTGACGAGTGAGTTTTGATTTTTGCCACCAAACCGCTGCTCTCCCACGAAACTTTGTAGCAATAAGAGCCACCCGTCTATCATCCGGAACCTCCTTATACTCGAGTACTTCCTTAACTGCTACCAACCAATCCAAAAATTCTTCAGGTTGATCATTCCCATGAAACTTCGGTATTTCTATTTTCAAATCAGATTCCCATCGCCTAGGCACCAGATTATATGCAAAACCCCGACCACCTCCTCAATGTCTGCGTCCTCCGAAAGGATTCTCAAAGTCCTCATCTGTGTCCTCTTCATATGCATGACGATATTGACGGTTATTGAAGTCCCGTCCTCTAGTGTCATGCCTCCCACCACGACCCCTCAAAGGTCCTTCGAAGTGATCATCAAACTCGACATCTCCCTCCTCGGCGTGTGGTTGCCGATTTGGTTGTCTACCAAGGTGAATTCGTAAGAGCCCCGTGATTTGTTCAGTTAAGGCCGTGAGATTAGCGTTTGTGGTTTCAAGTTGGGCTTGTACCTGTGCTACATGTGCCTCAACTAGAAGAATTCGACCAACTTCGGCACATTGCCTCTCTTCATCCCTCTCATATATGTTTTCAATTGTCTCATATATGTTTTCAATTGTCGCCTCCCTTGATTGACGAGGTGCCATAATTCAAGAACGTACTAGGCTTTGATACCAACTAATGCAGCGTGGAAACGAGAAAAAGAAGGATGAGAAAAAATTAAATGATATGCTTGAATCCGTTGATAGGCTCGAATCCGTTGATAGGCTCACCAATAATCCGGAAACAAGGGTTCTACAATTCGTTGATTGGCGCACCAATAATCCGAAAAGTATGAAGAAAAAAAAGAACACAATAATCTCCTCAGAGAAAATATACAAAGTTTATTAATTATCAAAAGTTTACCTACAATATTGAGGAAGTTCTCTATTTATAGTGCTCAAATAACTTGAATAACAAACAGCCTATTCCTAAAAGAAAAAGTAGAATCAAAGACTAAAATAACAAGCAATCTATTCCTAAAAGGAAATTAAAAAGATTTCTAATTAAATTAAAAGACTACAAATAAGTTATTTAGTAAATAACTTTGAGAGCAAATTAGAAACCCTAGAAACCCTCTCTACATCACTTCATGTGGGGAGCAGGAAGACACAAAAACATCAAAGACCTGGCATTCATTACCAACTTTAGCAAGCCAATCAAAGCAACAATGCCTCTTCAAACATTTACTGAGAAACTTTTTAATAGATGCGTACAAGTTTGAATGATGGGATGGATATCTGGGCTCTCTCCCTGGTGTGGTGTTTGTTGTGAGAGCATGCCCAGAAGAACCTACAAGTAAAATTGCAGAATCAGAAATTCAATACAAAGTCTGTTAGCCACTTGCAAACCCCAACGAATGGCCATGGCTACTGAGTTCAGGAGCACATTTTGTTGTTCATCCAACTCTTTCAGTAAAAACAAGCTCCATGTCTATCTAAGTTATCTTTTTAGTATAGGAGAATTTTTTTATTCTCAAAATTTGTAATTATTTAGTTGCTATATCCTGTCTTTTCCATTTTATATATGTTTTTACAATGCCCTTTTCAAACATTGAGATCATAAACATGACACTTATGTAAGGCACAGTTACCTCCTTAAAACTAATGTGTTTTGACACGGCATTAGCATTAAGGTAAACAAAAACTTCTTTGGTTTTTATATATATTACTCATGGTTACAAATAAGATCATGTCATTTGCTTTCATCAATTAACAAATATTCACAAAAGCCACCATTTCATTGCATATTTGTCGAGAAAATATAGACGGCATTAACAATGTATTACTCCCTTAAAGGGGTTTCCCCAGTGATTAGTTACCTTTGTATCAATGAAAGTATAAATTGGTTTAACATTATATTCTTCTCCTAAGGCGAATCCCCAATGATTTTCTAGTTATGTACAGTGACTAAATCTTCAATGGTCATGGAGAAAGCAGCATACCTTAGCCTTAGCTGCTTCAACTGCTCGAAATTTTGGTTAAGATGAGTCCGTGTGGATCTAGGGGTTTGAAGATTCAAAGATGGAAACGCTTGTAGTGAGATTGTAAGGATCTAGTAAACCTGGGAAGCTTAAAGGAAGACATTTGATGAGGGAGAGATAACTGCTGGATGAGAGACGTTTGGTGGAGACTATTTTTCAAACTGTATCACTCTTAATTCGGCTCATACCAAACCCACATAATTTTGTTGAATGTTTTGGGTTACAATGCCCCGTTTTCTGCTTTGACAACTAATTTATGCCTTATTGCTCTCTTAGGCTTAGCTTTAGCAAAGGCAAATCAATGAAATATATAAGAACCAACATAAATAATAATACAAATAAAAAATATTATGATCAAATCACTTACTAAAATGGAAAGGCGAGGAAGATTTCAACTGTGGAATGTGGGAGATGAGGTGCCAGTAGTCGCCCTTGTCCTTCTTGCATCGTTTTGTGTAGATCAGGATGACAATCTATAGTCATCAGAGATTGAAGAGAGGTGAGGTGTTGGAGCCACTCTGGAAGCATTCTCAGATTGTCAAAAATAGAAGCATAGTAAGGTGTTGCATCCCCACTGGCAGTGCTCTCAACTTGGGCAAACACTCGAGTGTTAAAATTTGACGGGAAATATTATGCTGAAAACCATCTCCTCCTGATCATTCCATGACATCAATTCCAAATTTGGTCACCATTTAAGAGAATTTTCGGAGAGATGTTAGATATTGAAGCCCCTCAGACACAGATGTTAGATTGTCACAGCTCCAAATCACCAATACTTTAAGAGAGTTGTTGAAGCTGCCTTAGATCCCCATCAATGGCAAACACTTCAAATTCTCACAATTCCTAAGAGAGGTGTGTTTCCCTTAAAGACCCTCCAGCTCTGATAGAGAATCCAGCTCTCCGCATAGTGAAATCTAATTGCTTCCAACCTGTTGCAGCAGCTGCAGCTCAGTCTTAGATTTTGCACACGAGGTATGGAAGGAATTGCTTCCAACTTGTACCAGCCGGTTAGTTCTACAGTTTCCACACAAGAGAAGCTGAATAAAGAAAGTCAGATGAACTGCAAGAGAGTGCATCAAGCTTGCTTACCTAGCTAGATGGAAAAGAAAGAGGAGATCATGAGTTCTAAACTCCTAGTGTTGTTGATGCAATCCCTCTAGCAAAGAAACCAGTTCCCTGCAATTGAAAAATTAGAATCTTCACAACTCAAGTTTCTTAAGGTGAAAACAAATAAAAGAAACATCAGGAAAAGAACTGCATAAAATGGAGCGTGATTAATGAATCCGGTAGGCTTTTTCACCTATCTTTGCTGTTTCTATGCTTCCATTTTTTTTCATAATTTTTATATATTTGCACATTACAATCCAAGCCACAATCTAAACATGAACAGTGAAGATCTCCCTTTGTCTATGCCTGAAAGGCTGAAATTATGTCTTAATCGAAGTTAGATGAAGTACAATAGAGTGAGTGAATCTTGCATACCTAGATGAAGTCAGTCTCACAAATATCTTAGCTGTTATCGATGCACATGTCCAACAACTTGTTTAAGAGAGTATCGAGCAATGTTGTGCCACTCCCCTTCCTTATTCTTCTCTGATCCATGGAAATTTGACTGTGGCTTCATCTCCTTTTTCGGAATAAACTTTTAAATGATTCAGCACTACTCTGAAAGCAGGCATGCAGAACATTCTACTCTTCAAGATCTAGGCCTAGGCATGCAATTACCTCAGTCACAGGATGTTCAACCTGCTACTCCTTATAGACTTATTTATGCAAACACTTGTAGAAGATTTAACCAGCCAGTTCATCCTATAGTTTAAGATGAAATACCTCTGTTCAACAAACATGACAAACAGAATAGCGTGAAGCTTAAATCAGACATCAGTCATCTTAGTGGCATCTTAATCCAACACCATACCCATGTCAAATTTCAGTAATCATATTTTTGGATTGTAGTTGAAGATGAAAAGTAAAATGCTGGCTTGTAATGTTAATTTGAGTTACATTGGTGCTGATTGATTGTACTACATAATTTGAGGAGAACCACAGCTGAATAATCATGCATCGTTAATAACACTTTACACATTTTGCAGATGTTTAAAGATCACCAAAACATTCAACCAGAGTCTAGAATTTAGCATTTTATTTTCCAGAGAAATAAAGGATTTCAAAGCTTGATCGCATGGATCTTCTTATTCTCTTAAATTTGCTTATAGCTGTTCTATTAGGACAAACAGCCTGTGTCTGGGAGCTACTTATTTCCTCTCCAGTAGCATTAGAGACTCTTGGTGATCTATTTTTACAGCTTGCATTGCCTTGGGAGATCAAGAACTTCATTGCCCAACACTTGATGTGAAGGTTGGATGCCAAAGACTTCATCAGTAAAAGATATGAGTACAATTTCAGAGTAATTATTGCCGGGGTCAAATTATAGATGCATCTGTGTATTTCTCCATCAGTTTTAGACGTTTAATGGTTTTAACATGAATGACTACTAGTTTTTCTTCATAAATTTTATTTGAGAGAATAGTGAAAGTTAGATAAAGTACAAGAGAGAGTGAAGCTTGCATACCTAGATAGTCTCACAAATATCCTAGCCGGTTATTGATGCACATGTCCAATGACTTGTTTAAGAGAGTATCGACCCTTATTCTTCTCTGACCCATTGGAGTAGTCCCACACAGTCAATCCATGGAACTTCATTCATGGATTTAAGTTGATTCAGGAGCAAAATCTTTTGAAGTCAAGAAACCTGTTCCTTTTGGCAGCCCTGTAAGAAACAGCAGTGATTGTAAATATTTGATCGAGGCATTATTTATTTACATCAACACAAACCTTAAAAACAAATATGCTAAACTGATCTATTGAGAGATTGTGATGAAACTACATATTTGATGCTTGGGACTTGTTTATTTAATACTTGATTTATTTATTATTTTACAAAAAGAACATTTTCTACTCATTTAGCTGGGACTGTTTGTAACAACTGTAATATATACATATATATATATATGAACTAGAACAACAACTTTAATAATAAAAATCACTTACAAAGGTGGAGGAGAGATGCTGAGGTCTGGAATGTGGGATATGATGTGCCAGTCGTCGCCCTGGTCCCTCTCGCATCGTTTGTGTAGATCAGGATGGCAACAAAAAATCTCCAGAGATTGAAGAGAGGTGAAGTGTTGGAGCCACTCTGGAAACTTACTCAGATTCTCGCAGTACCATATTTTTAAAGATTTGAGCATAGTAAGGTGTTGCATCCCCTCTGGCAGAGCTTTCAACTTGGGCAACCAAGCAAGTGTTAAAGTTTGAAGGGAAATGAGGTGATGAAAACCATCCTCCTCCTGATCATCTCTGGACATCAATTCCAACTCATAACAGTCTTCAATATGTAATATCTGGAGAGAGGTTAGGTATTGAAGCCTCTCAGACACAGATGTTAGACTGCTGCAAACAAGAATCCTCAATTCTTTAAGAGAGTTGTTGAAGCCTTGGCCTTGGATCCCCATCACTGGCAAACACTTTAAACTATGACAATACTTGATGGTTAATTGTGTAAGAGAGGTGAGTTTCCCTAGAAGTCCCTCCCGCTCTGATAGAGATTCCAGCTCCCTGCACCATGAAATCTGCAATGACGTTAGGGCTGTGAGGTTCTGTATTTCCCCACTTAGACTCTTCAGCTTGTCGCATTCATTGATAACCAAAGATTGGAGAGCAGCAGTAGAAGAATTTATGAATGTCCCTTCTGGTAAATGTGTCATCTCGTCAAAGCTCCCAATCTCAAGGAAAAGAAGACTGCGAGGAGGGAGTCTGGGGATGGATCTCAGTATCATTTCATTGCAATCCCCCAGTTCGATATTTTGCACACAAGGTAAGCAAGGAATTGCTTTCAACTTGGGGCACCCCCAAATGGTCAACTCTTTAAGGCAAGGGAATACTAGTGTTCTTCTTCCATGGTTTTCTTCTGACGATGATGATGCCGGCAACGCCCATTCCTCCAGATTAAGCATCTGGTGGATCTCAAGTTGGTGTAGTGAAGGAAACAAGCAGGTAGTAGTAGCACTTCCTCCAACGACAACTCCCTCGCCATAAAAATCATCTCCCATGCATTTTACAGAATCCATTTCCTGTATAATTAGGACCTTAAGGAGGGGTAGTTTCCCAAGTGGAGGCAGACATACACAACTCTTGCATTCTTCAAGTTCGACTCTGACCAGATTCTGCAACTCTCCCATCCAACTAGGTAGGACGACACCTTTGAACCCACATATCTCCAATGCCTTCAAATTTGGGTGTGGCTCCAGCCCTTCCTCCAACACTTTTTCTTGCAATTCTGCATCTGCAGCTACACCACCTCCTGATGATGAATCTACGTCACTTGTCTTCCATGACAAAGCTAAGGAGGTGATAGTTCGCTTCGTTAACAAATTGGCTTCTTTGGCCTCTTCAACATTTCTCACGTGCTCAAGTCCTTTTATTTCTATCTCTCCACCAAGGTGACTCAGCCCCTTCAGTTCTGTAATATGTCTCCCCTTCTCAATACCCACCACAAAGAGGCTCAATGTATGGAGTTGATTCAATTGCCCCATTCCGATTGGCATTTCTGTTAACTTGTAACATCCCCAAATGTCTAGATGCCTAAGGCTACTCAACTTCTGCATATGCTTTGGCAACTTCTTGAGATCCCTACAGCCTCCAAGTTTCAAGGATTGCAAATTCCTCAAATTGCAAATGCTTTCAGGTAAGAATTTGATTGGCGTTCTAGAAAGGTTTAGGTACCTCAGATGTTTCATCCTCCCTATTGTAGTTGGAATCAATTTTCTTCCACAACTGCTCAAATCAAGTACTCGTAGGCTTTTCCAATTTATATGAGTAAAGTCACAGTATATCCGGTAAGGACCGAGTAAAAGTTGTGTACGTAGCGCTAGATTAGATAGTTCTTCTCCTGTAAACGATATTGCTGCTTCATATGAATCAATGAATAATGATCCATGTCTGATGCCTTTATGAAATTTATTTACCTCCCCAACACAACATACATTCTCCGATACCAAGCACGCAAGATCGTGTATGAGGTCATGCATCTTACAGGTTTCAATATCACCAAATTCATTTTTCTCAATATCTTGGAAGAAAGACATCCGCAGCAGCTTGATGAAAACTTGATTTCCTACGTCTTCCAATTCCATCCTCCCATCAGATTGCAAAAAACCATTAGCCAGCCACAAATGAATTAACTCTTCTTTCTTCATTACATAGTCCTTTGGATATATGGAACAAAAAGCAAAACATTGCTTAATACTTGATGGCAAATACTTGTAACTCAACCTCAATGAAGGTAGAATGTCATTTACCTCTAATTGAGGGAGTTTCCAGATTTCGCTATCTCTTACTTGCGACCAAACGTTTACTTCTCTTGTAGAGAACAATGTACCTCCAAGACTCTTTGCAGCCAATGGTACGCCTCCACATTTCTTTACAATCTGTTTTCCAATCTCTACCAAGTCAGCATTCTCTTCTTCGTTCCCCACGCCAAAAGCACGTCCCTTGAACAAGTTCCAGCAATCCTCTTCCGATAGAAATGTTAAACGGTGTGGCAACATGGTTCCCACAATGGATGCTACTGTTTCTAGACGCGTAGTCACAAGGATTGAACTTCCTTTAGCCCCACATGCAAGTAAAGATTTCAGTCTATGCCACTTTTCTATTTCCTCATTCCATACATCATCAAGTACTAGTAAAAACCTCTTCCCACTCAATTTTTCTTGAAGTTGACGTTGGATAGGTTCCAAATCTTTGAGATCACAGGCCTTGTTAGTTAAAGATTCCAGCATTGCTCTGATAAGCCTCTTCACATCAAAATCATCAGAGACACATACCCAGATCTTGGAATCAAAATGCTTAACTACTCTCACATCGTTGTAGACAAGCTGAGCGAGAGTAGTCTTTCCTAGCCCACCGAGGCCAAATATGGACAAAACCGATATATTTTCTTCATGACTGACATTGCTAAGCAACATATTTACTATCATGTCTTTGTCTGCGTCTCTCCCCAAAACTTTGTCTTCAGGTGGAGTGGAGCAAGTTTCTCTGTTCCCATCAAAATGAAGTTCAGTTTGCACAACACCTGGATTCAAATGAAACTTCAATCTTTCTGCTGCAATCTCATCGAATCTAGTTATAATTTTTTTGATTTTTTTTGCTACTCGATGGCGAAAACTGATGTGATTTGGATTCAGCCAAAAAGACGCATTACAAGTACCATCCAGAGTGTAGCTGAGGCACTCATCCAAGATATCATCAGCATCATAGGCTGTATCTTTAAGCTTTGTCAACCAATTTCCAATTGATTTTTCGGCAAATTCTCTCATTTCAGCGTCCTGGAGGACTGCTTGAATGGTTGAGAGTAGGCTGGAAAGCTTATTTATGTCTTCCTCAACCCCCCAAGTTAATCCAAACTCCCTCTGGATGAAGGAGTTGAGGTTATTAAGGAGCAGTCCCACAAGTGCATCTGCCATCTGGGAGATCAGTGAAGAAGAAGAATTAATTATGAGAATGCATTTTCAAATCTAGTGAGGAAGCAATTTTCAAGGCGAGGGTCTCTGTTTGTGAATATAAAGTTCCTAATAAATTCATTGACAGTGAGATGTCAAATAAAATTGACTCAAAGTGAAATAAGAAGAGAACAATCACTTAGGTGAGGTTGGCCAAAGACAATTGAAGAAGCTTATAGCTGAAAGAAGAGAAGATCAGAGGCTCGTTGTTATGATTTGTATGAACTGTGAGAAGAAATGAACCTAGTATTTGGTTTTCTTGCAAAATCAGTAAAAAAAACTAATCGGACATTAAGAGATACCTGAAATTCAAAGTACCCAAGACTGATGGTCAACGACAGTCATACTATCTTGACTGTGAAGTGTTTTTTTTTTTGAAAGGCGCTTGGGTTTTTATAGGATCCCAAAACCCATAAAGATGTCGCAAGCTGGGTTTGAACCAATGACCTAGTGGTGCCATCCGCCATTGGCAAAAAAAAAAAAAAAACTAAAACTGTGAAGTGTTGCATATGCTTTGCAACTTGATCTTTTATATTGATCAAAATACTCAATTGTCGTAATGTTTAAGAGAATATAATCAAAGGTTCAAATCACATGAAGGAAACCTCATATGTATTATGTTTCTCGAGGAAAGCACAAGAACTCCAAACTAAAAAACACTGGGATATTGAGCAGAGGAGGCGAAGAAGGTGAATGAGAGAAATAAAGATGTTAACATTAGTAAGGAGATGGGTTTGGATGGTTTCGTTGATGGAAAGCTTGGAAATTGAGGTTTAGATGGTGGGTGGGTTGATGGAAAGCTTGGAAATTTCAAAGGATTACAAGGAGGCAAGTAGGTTTCATGAAGGTTGTGAAGGTGGGTTAGTGCAACATTAGCTTTAATCTGAAGGAATCTGAGAAGATCATAAGAAGGTTTTTGAGCTCAAATCAAAGCTTGAAGAGATGGAAAAGGAGAAACCCATAGAAGAAAACAAGGAGGAGGAGGAGAAACCCATTGAAGGAAAAACAACAATCAAGGAAGAAAAGAAATCCATTGAATGAGAAGGAGATATAAAGGAAGAAAAGAGATGGTTATTTGGTTATGTGCAAAGTCAGTCCATGGACTTTCTCTAAACTATGACCCTATATCTGCAAGTCTCTCTCAAATATATGAAATTTAAGGGTTGAATTATTTGTGTTTCTGGTTTCATGTCCTTTCTATGTGGTTTTAGAATTCAATTGTGTAAACGACGTCCTTTTGAATTGATGTATTGATGTTGTGTAGTATTGTTGTCATTCTTGAGTGATCTGCCACCATGATAAAGAGTTGGTGAATTGTGATCCATGTCCAATATTAACTCATGAAGTACGATACTTTCTTCCTACCAAGCCGGAATATGCACCACTCAATAGAGTAAGATAATAACTTAGGAGATTTGTTTTTTATATGATATGTTGGATTCTTATTTTGAAGATGATGAGTAAAGTTTATCAATTATACTTCATTTGTTCATGTTAGTAGTTTGGAAGTTGATTTTGTAAGTATTCAACTTTTTATTCGTCAGCAGCAGCATATCATGCATTTGAAGCTTATCAAGATATGAAGGTAATTTTAGAGCTTGGCAGATGGTACCACTAGGTCATGAGTTCAAACTCAGCTTACGACATCTTTAGTGAATTCTGAGATCCTATAAAAAAACCATGCTTACCTTTCAAAAAAAAAAAAAAAAAGATATGAAGGTAACTCGTGAATCAAGTTCGTTTGCCTAGTTAATTTTCTTATTAGCTCTTGGGTTTGTTTTGCAGGTTCGTGCTTCTCTTTCCATTAAATTTTTGTCCCCTTAATGTTGTTATGAAAACTAATATAACTGAATGCTTTAACTTTAATACCTAAATAAGTAAACACTTTTAACAAGTCTATACTCTATACTAACATAACACCTAACATGTATGACACAATTTCAAAATTATGTTTTTAACTTTGAGATCATATGTATCCAAAGTTAAAAAAATCAGTGAGAAAGAAACAAAGAGAGAAGAAGAACATGAAAGACTTACTTGTTTAATCTGAAGTGTTGCTTGGTGAGCTTGTAGGGGCGGTTGAAAGTGTAACACAATGAGAGAGAGAGAGATGAGGGTCTGGAGAAATCAAGATGAATTGTGAGAACATTTATCTTCCAATTTCTTTTATAGAGTCAAAAGAGAGAAAGAAAGAAAGAATGTGTTTGTGGCTTTGTTTTTGGTCGATTGAATCATTGCTTGAATTCTAAGCTTGGCACCTTTGTGTGACTTCACTAACCAGCCAGGTAAGGCATATTTTCTTAATTATGCTTCTTCTCACTCTCTCTTTATATTTCTTTTCTTCCCACATTCTCCTGTCCCTTTATTCTCCCTATGTTCTGTTTTGTTAATGAGCAACAATTTTCTAGTAGATTTCCAAGAAAACTTATTATTATTTGTCTATTTTCAATCCTTATAGGCTAAACATCCATGTTATTTGTTTGTAGTCTTTTCAGTTAATTTGCCTGAAATTACAATTCTCGATCCCGTCGAAATTATTAAAATTACATGTACTAACTAACTGATAATGGGCCAAGCAGTTGTGAACAAAGAAACTCTAATTTGGAGGATGTGGTTAGGAGATTGGAAGTGATGTTATTTGGGAAATTGAGGTGAAGAATAACATTAAAAGCTTGGTAGAATTGCGATTTTGGTTTCATAGAGAATGACTTTGTGGCTTTATCTTGCTTCATAGATTGCATTCTACGCTTGGCACCTTTAATCAGACATCATTAAGTCATATATATCTTATCACCATCACCTTAATTTGCATTCGATTCACGGCAGAATCTGGGCTTTTTCCCTGCTTCCTCATTCTTCTTTTTCATCTTTATTCTTCTTCTGTTCTTGGTCTTTTTTTTTTTCTTTTTTTTCTCCTTTTACTGTGTTCTTTTGATCCAATGAGCAACAATGTTTACTGTGTTCTGTAACTTATGTTTGATTCAATTGAGCAACAATTTTTTTTAGTGGATTTTCCAAGCAAAACTACTTTGGCCTCTCTGCCAAAGCCAATATGTATGGGGTTCTTCTTGGTCTTCTTCTTCAAAATCAACATTTCCATGGGGAAATTGCAAATGAATCAATGGTGAAGTTTATTGGTTACTGAAGTTGAATATGGTTGCTGGGTGCACAAAAGCAAATGTGAAATTTGGATCAAAGCCAAATTTCAAGTTCACTTCAAACAAACGCTTGTTACTAATGTAGTGTCTCGTCAAAAACATTGTGTATTTTGAAAAAATGTTGTCAGGTTCCTTTAAAAAACAGTGGTGTTTATTTTAACTATTAAGTATGAAGCAAGTTTGCTCATGTCTTGTTCAACACCCCAGATCAATCCAAATTTCCTCTGGATAAGGGAGTTGAGGTTCTCTCAAACAGCTCAATAACTGCATCGCCATCTGGAAGATCAATAAAGAAGAAGCATAATTTATAATAAAGCATTTCGAGTTTTCTACGTAACCTTCAATAATACATGTTGGCATTTTGCAAATCTTGCGAGATGTTTCTGTAGACTCGTGTACCATTTTAAGGTTCCTAACAGATTCTTTGACAGTACTGAGATGACAAAATTGATAGAAAATGAAGTAAGTGTTGAGATGAAGTTAGCTTGAATAATCCCACATCAAGTAAAGAAGAATCGTATAAATTGATGATCCCTTCCCTAATAGCAATGAGGTTTTTTTAAGATTAAAACCCCACACCCAAAAATGACTCACACCAGTGAAGGTGAGAATCACCAATGTGAGACGAAATGAATGATCATTCTCCAACATTGAAGACCTGGCCACAAACGTGTGTATGTATTTTTCTTTTCTTTCTTATTTTTTATTTTTAATACAAAATTGTCGTTTGTGAAGGTGAGAATCACCAATGTGAAACGAAATGAATGAAGGATCATCCTCCAACATTGAAGACCTCACCAAAAACGTGTGTATGTATTTTTCTTTTCTTTCTTTTTTTTAATACAAAATTGTCGTTTGTAATAAAAGTAGAAGTTATTATTTTGTATGGCCCGATATAAATCAAGCAAGGAGACGAGGCGGTTGTCTTTTTTTTTTTTTTTTTTTCGGTCAAACATGAAAGTGTTTATTAATGAAAGAAAGGGAAACAAGTTACAACAAGAAACATTCCTATATCAAGGAATGCCAAGACACTATGAAAGTGTCAAAACCCAAATCCGTAAATAAATTACATGCCGTACCCATTTTCCACAACAATTCTCTAATCTCGATAAAGATAGAGTGTTCTGATCTGTTAAGCCCTTCAAAAACCCTTTTATTTCTTTCTTTCCACACACACCACATGAGAACGTGAGGGACCCTACGCCATAACCATTCCCCCCGACGGGAAGGATTAGCTTTAGACCACCAACTTAGCCAATTTAGAATGGAACCTTCAAAAAACAAACTCAAACCGAATTCCACCAAGAAATTGCGCCAAATGGAAAATGGGAGAAATAAACAAAGAGAGGGAGCAAAAAAGAAGAAAGAAACACAGCAGGATCGTTGGCATCAGAGAGAACAGTGGGAGAGAGGAAGAGATGGGGCAGAATGGTGTCATTGGCGTTGCAGGGTAGGCAAATCGAAAATAACTTAAAATTTGTTCAAAAGTCATCCGTGCCTGAAATTATATTATCCATTCGGAACCAGATTGCAGTAATATAGGGTGTTTTATACTATCACAGATAAGAAAAATCCAATTAAATATATTGATCAGTCTTTGAAACACAATTTCCGAACTTCTTTCTATTCCTAAACTTTGGACTACATAACTCATAAACTTGGCAAGATGAAATTAGATACAGATGTTAAAAGCAATAAAGTGAAAATATTTAATCCATGCTCGTGATAATTTACAGGAAAAGGGTTTATACTATTTGTTTCGCAGAGCAAGCAGTGGTTGTAAGGGTTGTTTATACGAAGTAATGCTTTATAAGACTGAAACTAACCGGGGGTATTCAATCATGGATTTTAATAGAGTCTGAAAGACTTTAAATCTCATGGATTTTAAAATATTTCAAAGGAGTTTACAGAATCCACTGAACTTTGATGTATTTTAAGTGACTGAATTTTGTGAAATTTACAGAATCCACTGAATTTTAATGGATTTTTATTATTAGATTTTCTGAAACAAAAGGGTTATAAAGATTCAAACTTGATTCGTTCCAACTCAAATTTCAACTGAACACACAAAACCCAGATTGAAATTCCATTAAAAATGTTGAATTTTTATACCTGACTAACATCTTCAGCAATATTAAGACCTTCGATCTCTGTTTGAGGCTTCACGGAGACTGCCTTTGAAACAACATTCAGTGAGAATTTCTTCCTAGAACCAGCAGGGGATGTCCTGAGGTTTAGAATTAGAATTAGAATTAGAATTGGAGAAGAAGAGAAGTGGATCGATCCCTTCGCCTTCACAGTTTCAGCAACCGATCGATTCAACCACACTCGAAGGCTCATCGTTCCATACCAATCCCGTAAAGCCAGTGATGAAATCTCGATTCAAGCGTTTGTTCTTGAAGAACTCGTCATATGAGAGGTCCGCACCATTAGAAGTGCCACCGAGTAACAAGGACGGAAATGGAGAGTTTGAGCTGAGTTCAGTGTGTTTGGCGAAAATGGTTCAGTAGTTCATCGAAGAGAGCAACGAGAAGCATAAGTGCGGACGCATCGCTGCAATTGATTAAATGGCAACCATAGCTTTGATGACGAGCTTGACTTGTTCGGTGGATTCAGCGACTCCATCGTTTCCTCCTCCTGTGCCGGTGGCCCATTCGAATTTCTCAAGGTCTTGCTTCATTTCTATCGACCCACAATTGCATCCTCTAGTGATCGATCCACTGCCACCCCCAACTGATCTATCCACACCGAAATTGAGGAGTGTTGTAGCGAGGGAAGGAGAGAAAATATTTGTTTTTAAAGATCTTGGGTATAGAGATTGTTTGGGAATTTGGGGTGGTAAACCCCCAATTTGGACTTGTGAAGAGAAATCGATGGGTTCATTAGAGATGCCATTATTGGGGTCTTGCAAAGCAGAGACGACCTTCTTCCTCTTTGTTTGGATTTGTTAAGGATTTTATGACACTGTAATCTCTAGTGTGTTGTCGTGATAGAGACAAGGATTCTGTAGAGGTAAAGTGAGTAGAATGTATTTTAAGGGTTGAACTCAAGGACTGGGGGTTTTTATGGGGTTGAGGGTAGAGAGAAAATTAAGGGTTTGGGTTTGGACGAAATGGGGTTGGTGAGTTGGAGAAGTGAAAGGGTTGCAGAGATTGATGAAGTAGTCATTAGAACAGAACGAGAGAGAGAGAGCTCTCTTGAGTGTTTTTTAGAGTTTTTGCAGAGAGAGAGATAGAGCTGTATTTGAAATTCGAGGGTACTAGGCCGGATTTGAAAAGGACTTTGATATTTATATCTTTCACACATAAATCTTTCAAAGTCCTTCAAAGTCTATCAAGTCAACAAATCCATTAAAATCCACTGCTGTTTGAATACCCCTAGATTTCATTGTATTGTTTAAAATCCATGATTGAATACCCCATGATTTTAATGGATTATAAAACAATCATTTAAAATCTATATTTGAATACCCATAGATTTCATTGTATTGTTTTAAATCCTTAATTGAATACCCCTATATTTTAATGGACTTTAAAATCTTTTAGAATCTATTAAAATACATGATTGAATACCCCCCCTGTAATACTGCTTATGCCAGGGAAGCTCTCGGAATTTATGGCTTTCTTAGGAATACCAGCTTCTTTTTTAGTGGAAAAAATAACAATAAAAATTAGCTACTTTGTCATCTTCACCCCAGTAAATGTAACAATTTGTAAAAAGTAATAAATTTAGTGGAAAACATTCATAGTGATATTATATGCGCAATACATCAAATTGACATTTTTGTAACAACCCCCAAAACAATATTATTTTTGAAGTGTAACAATCCACCTAACAATTTTACACATTTTTACAAACAAAATGATGCAATAATAGTATCACCATGAAGAGTATGGTTATAAAAGTGATACTATTTATGGTGATCCAACTTATTGTATCATTTTTTTTTTGTTACTGTTTTTCATTTTTTTGATTAAATTTAATTTGACTTGAAATTGTTTGGTGGATTGTAAAATCTCAAAAGTGATACTGTTTTAAGAATTTGAGGAAGAAGAACTACAAGCCATGATAAGTGAAGTCAACGTGGATGGAAATGGGACTATAGAGTTTGAGGAGTTTTTGAATCTCATGGCAATGAAAATGAAGGTTAGATAAACAAAATAATAATTCTCAAAATTTTTACCCTTACTACCAAAAAAAAAAAAAAAAGTGAAGTGTTATTGATCAATTTTGTGTGTATACATGTTACAGGAAACTGATGCAGAGGAGGAGCTAAAGGAAGCTTTCAAAGTGTTTGATAAGGATCAAAATGGATACATATCAGCCACTGAGGTAACTAGTTACTTTAACTCTACATAATTAATACTCGGCAAATGTGAAGTTTTTAATTGCACTCAATTATTTTTGTAAAAAAAAACACTCACTCGATTACATTTAAAATTGCAAGGCCAGGCTTCATCCAAAGCCCCAATGTTTGGACTTGATTCCGAGCGAATAAATTAGTTCAATTGGCTACAGAACCATTGTGTAATTCAAGTTATTTAATCACATCGAAGTAAACCAATACATTTTCGAACAAAACTGCTCGAAAACAATACTAATAATAAAAAATAATAATAATAATACAAGTTCACAAACCTAGTAATATGTCACCATGGATTTGAGGTAAACGTAATGGGTGGATACCTGTTACAAAGAAGGTAACCAAACAATTCTGCGAGGATTAAGTTGTCAATGCTTCTGTCTTTCAAGTGATACACACCTATGCCTTTTTTATAAAAGCTTATATTCTGTATAATGAGCCGGGTGGTCGTCTGTGAAGTAGATACAATTTCGTATTTTAGCATCCTCCAGTGAAAGAAAAATTGTATCGGATGAAACGCCATATCAAAATTAAAAAGAAAAATCAGAATAAGATGAAAGAAAGTGGTTCATGACACTAATCAAATTAATTTGGAAGATAGAAAAATACAAGTCTTTAAATTTTAAATCAGCCAAGTATTTATTTGCTCATAGGATGAAAATAACATGACTTAAAATAAAAAACTAGAAACATAATTCGAACTTAATTATTAGGAAGTATAGGGTTCTAATATATCTTAGAAATTAATAATATCAGTCAAATATTTCCATTACATTACAGGTATCAAGAAGAAAAGGAAAATGTAAAATGTGAATTTTGACAATATAGTCAGATTGACATGACATGCTTGGCCTTCTTCCAAAGGAACAAGTGTTGGTATGGAAGATTATATTATGAAAACTTTTTTCAAGCATCTCCAGCTATAAGTTAAATGAGATCTATTGAAATTTAATTTGGAAGTTGAACAGAAACCTTAAAGAAATCGTTAACACAATCTAATCAGTGTTTACATTAACTAATGGAGATTGGTGAACAAGTGTGGCATTGTCAGCTTACCAACAAGAAAAGTATGTTTTGAAACTCTGCTACTAAATCCTTCGCTAGTGTAATTACATTACATACACTTGATCCAAGAGAAAACATTAACCTCTGCACTCTCCACCTTGATTCTTCAATTGGAAAAGGAAGACATCAAGATCCAAATATTAGAATTAAGTACTAGACTAAAAAGAATTAGATATTCGAAACTAATTTTAGAGTCAAACAATTATCACATTTCTTCTCATACTTAATTTTTTTTTTTAGAGGAAATGAAAAATATTCCAAACATGAAATAAAGAAAATGTTAGACTATGAAATCAATAAATAAGAAAGGTCAAGTTGATCCAATATAAAGCGAAAAACTTCTTTCATTCTTTTTCATGAATTGCTACCAATTGTCAAATGGTAATATAGTCTGTTGTCCCAAAGGAAATTTAATGCACAGAAAGGGTTCTTACTGTTATTTTCAGATAATATAAAAGGAAAAAGTTTCTGGTATTTTAAAACAAAAATGACCAGGACTGCAAACCACGGCAGGATATCTCAAGCTAAATGTCCAACTCTTGTTGCCGACAGGTAGGAACAATTCACTATTGCATGTTCAACTCTTAACATAAAACCAATCAAGGAGTACACATCTTAATCCTCTTTGACAAACATGAATTTGATGCTCAAAACATGCCCTGTTTCATTCACGCACTTGTATAATTAGACAATTAGGAAAAGGTATGCATATGTTTGTATGCTCACAAGAATAGAAGAAATCCACGATTTCCTATTACTACTGAATCCTGCTGCAAGACTGAAATTTACTCCAAAAGGTATTCTCCAATGTGCAAATCAGGAGATATATGAATCAGGAGAGATAGGGTTCACAAAATCATAGTAGCAATTGATGTACTAGGTTCTCACCTACTTGGACATTTACAAAGAAAGTCATATATAAAATACAAAGAAAATGAAGGCAGAGAAATCACATACATAATACAAAGAAAATGAATTAATTTTACTTAACATGCTCCACATCGCTTGCTACTTTCCCAAACTTAATTATTGTTGCCACTTTACTTCTGTTATGCGCTTGCCAGTCTTGTATCAAGCAGACAGCCTGAGACTTGGAAGTAGTTATTTCCTTACAATACCACAAGGGACTTTCAGAGATATCTTTTCCAATATCACATTGGCTTGGCTTCCACTTCAGAGATCAAGAACTTCATTTCCGAATACTTGATGGAAGGATTGGAACCCCTTCACAGAAATATGATTATATTCACCTAAAGCAAGCAACCACGTAAGATTAAATAATCAAAACAAACCCCAAAGACTTCATCAGGAAAAGATACCAAGTTAAGAGTACAAATTCATGTAAAATTATAGCCAGGAGTCAAATCATAGAGGTGAGTATTTCTCCATCACATTTTGAAGTTTCATGATATAGCACAAATGACTATTAATAATTTTTTTCATAAATTTTTATCTGAGAAAAACAAAATAATGAAAGTCAGATGAACTGCAAGAGAGTGAGTCAAGCTTGCTTACCTAACAAGATGGAAAAGAGAGAGAGAGAAAATCATGAGTCCAAACTCCTAGTGCCGTTGGTGCAATCTCTCATCCAGAGAAACCAGTTCTCTGTTCCCTGAAATTGAAAATTTGCATCTTCAGAACTCAAGTTTCTTGAGGTGAAAACAAATAAAATAAACATTAGGAAAATAATATCATACGCGGTAGTGTTCGTGGTGGTGCTTCAGGATTCCAATGTATCATCCGAAGAAGGCGCAATGCAATTGAATTCCTCACTCAAAATGGAGTGTGATTAATGAACCCGGCCTTTTCACCTGTCTTTGCTATTTCACGCTTCTATTTCTAATTCCTTTGTCTATGCCTGAAATTATGTCCTAACTATTACAGCTTACGCCTTTTCTTCTTAAAACAAGAGTATTTCATCCAAGAACTTCAAGTCAATGACAATTATTCACCTAAATAAAAGTTTCCTCTTGGTAAATGCCTTGACTCTGCATTCAGTGGCTTACACCGTTCCCAAATCTGGAAACTTGACTGTGGTTTCGTCTCCTTTTTTGGAATAAACTTTTAATTGATTCAACAATACACTGAAAGCAGGCATGTAGAACATTATACCTGCAAGAGAAGTATACCTTAGTATTTTACTTGCTACAGCGGTTTCTATAACACTAGAGAAAACATACACAAAGGTGGGTTTAACTTTTGTTTTCCATGGAAAACTATAAACTCATTGAGATAGAGGAAAAGAGGAGAGGAAGAGAGGAGTGAGCATAGAAGTTGTGACCTTCCATCAATATCTTCTCCCAAAATCATGGAAAAAAATTTCTAGGAGAAGCTAAGAATATATTTCCATGGAAAACTCAAGAATCATAGCTATATTCAATGTCATGGGATGGAAAAAGTTCTCACTTACTATTTCATCTCCACTATTTTTATGGTTTCCAATGGAAAAACAATAAATCAATCAAACACACCCTAAGGATATGGATCTTCTACTCTTCAAAATCTAGCCCCGCAGTTACCTCAGTCACAAAATGTTCAAGCTGCTACCCCTTGAGACTTGTATATGCAAACATTTGTAGAAGATTTAACCAGCCAGCTCGTCTTTTAACTTAAGAGGAAATACTTTTGTTGAACAAACACGACAAACAGAATACCATGAAGCTTAAATCAAATATCAGTCATCTTAGTGGCACCGTATTCCAACACCATACCCATGTCAAACTTCAGTAATCATATTTTTGGATTGGAGTTGAAGACGAAAACTAAAAAATGCTGGCTGGTAAAGTTAATTGGGTTACATTGGTGCAGATTGATTGTACTACATAATTAGAGGAGAACTGCTGCCAAATAATCATGCATCAATAATAATGCTTTACGCGTTTTGCATATGTTTAAAGATCACCAAAAAATTCAACCAGAGTCTAGAATTTAGCATTTTATTTTCCAGAGAAATAAAGGATTTCAAAAGCTTGTTCAAGCGGATCTTCTTATTCTCTAAAATTTGTTTATAGCTGTTCTATTAGGATAAACAGCCCGAGTCTGGGAGCTATTTATTTTCTCTTTGTAGCACTAGAGACTCTTGGTGATCTATGTTTACAGATTACATTGCCTTAGGATATCAAGAACTTCATTGCCCAACAATTGATGTGAGGGTTGGATGCCAAATACTTCATCAGTAAAAGATACATGTTAAGAGTACAAATTCACGAATAAGTATTGCCTGGGGTCAAATTATAGATGCATGTGTGCATTTCTCCATCAATTTTAGATGTTTAATGGTTTTAACATGAATGACTACAAGTTTTTCTTCATAAATTTTTATTTGAGAGAACAGTGAAAGTTAGATAAGGTACAAGAAAGAGAGAGAGAGAGAGTCAAACTTGCATACCTAGATGTCAGTCTCACAATGTTGTGCCACTCCTCTCCCTTATTCTTCTCTGACCCACTCGAGTAATCCTTCCATGGAACTCCATTCATGGGCTTAAGTTGATTCAGGGGCAAAATCTTTTGAAGTCAAGACACCAGTTCCTTTTGGCAGCACTGTAACAAACAGCCGTGATTGTAAATATTAGCTCGATGCATTACTTACGAACATCAACATAAGCCGCAAAAATAAATATTACAAAGAGAACATTTTCTACTCATACGTATGTCTGGGATGAGAGCCATTTATTTTGACAACTAAATTAATGTCTTGTTATTCTCTCATTTAGCTAGGACTGATTGTGTTTGTCAGGACTGTAATATATGTATGAACTACTACTAGTGCAATAAATTCGATGATAAAATTCACTTACGAAAATGGAAGAGACAAGCGGAGCTGTGGAATGTGGGAGATGAGGTGCCAATTCTGGCCCTTGTCCCTCTCGCATCGTTTGTATAGATCAGGATGGCATTCCCCAATCACCAAAGATTGAAGAGAGGTGAGGTGTTGGAGCCACTCTGGAAGCGTTCTCAGATTCTCGCAGGTCCATAATTCCAAAGATTTGAGCATAGTAAGGTGTTGCATCCCCTCTGGCAGAGCTCTCAACTGGAGCAATCCCCCAAGTTCTAAACTTTGAAGGGAAATGAGGTGCTGAAACCCATCCTCCTCCTGATCATCCCTTGACGTGAATTCCAAATTTGTACAGTATGAAATGGATAATTTCTGGAGAGAGGTTAGATATTGAAGCCCCTTAGACACAGATGTTAGATTCTCACATGACGAAATATACAAGTCAGTAAGAGAGTTGTTGAAGCCTTGGATCCCCATCACTGGCAAGCACTTTAAACTCGAACAGTTCTCTATGCGTAATTGTGTAAGAGAGGTGAGTTTCCCTAGAAGTCCCTCCAGCTCTGATAGAGAATCCAGCTCGTGACAATATGAAATCTGCAATGACGTTAGGGCTGTGAGGTTCTGTATTTCCCCACTTAGACTCTTCAGCTTGACGCATTCAATGATAACCAATGATTGGAGAGAAGCAGTAGAAGAAGAAGAATTTATGAATGTCCCTTCTGGTAAATGTGTCATCTCGTCAAAGAACAGAATCTCAAGGAAAAGAAGACTGCGAGGAGGGAGGTTGGGGATGGATCTCAGTATCATTTCATTGCATCTGATCAATCTGATATTTTGCACACGAGGTAAGCAAGGAATTGCTTTCAACTTGGGGCACCACCCAATGGTCAACTCTTTAAGGAAAGGGAATACTTGTGTTCTTTTTCCATGGTTTTCGTCTGATGATGATGATGATGATGATGATGCCGGCGACGCCCATTCCTCCAGATTAAGCATATGGTGGATCTTAAGTTGGTGTAGTGAAGGAAACCAACAGGTAGTAGCAGCACTTCCTCCTCGTCCTCCAACGACAACTCCCTCGCCATAAAAATCATCTCCCATGCATTTTACAGAATCCATTTTCTTCATAAATAGGACCTTAAGGAGGGGTAGTTTCCCAAGTGGAGGCAGACATACACAACTATTGCATTCTTTAAGTTCCACTCTCACCAAATTCTGCAATTGTCCCATCCAACTAGGTAGGACGGTAACTTTGAACCCACGTATCTTCAATGCCTTTAAATTTGGGTGTGGCTCCAGTCCTTCCCCCAACACTTTTTCTTCCAATTCTGCATTTGCTCCTCCTACACCACCTCCTGATGATGAATCTACGTCACTTGTCTTCCATGACAAAGCTAAGGAGGTGATAGATCGCTTCGTTAACAAATTGGCTTCTTTGGCCTCTTCAACATTTCTCACGTGCTCAAGTCCTTTTATTTCTATCTCTCCACCAAGGTGATTCATCCCCTTCAGTTCTGTAATATGTCTCCCCTTCTCAATACCCACCACAAAGATGCTCAATGTATGGAGTTGATTCAATTGCCCCATGCCAATTGGCATTTCAGCTAGATCATCGCAACCCTTAATTTCTAGATGCCTAAGGCTACTCATTTTCCTCATGTGTTTTGGCAACTTCTTGAGCCGCCAACAGTCTGTAAGTATCAACGATTGCAAATTCCTCAAATTGCAAATGCCTTTAGGTAAGGACCTAATATAGGTTTCAGACAGGTTTAGGTACCTCAGATGTATCATCCTCCCAACTGAAGTTGGAATCGATGAAGTGTAGCTTTTACTGAGATCTAGTGCTCGTAGGCAATAAATTTTTTTCAAATTTATAGGAGTAGGCACAAGGTTATACCCGTACCGACTTAGGCAAAGTTGCGTACGTAGCACTAGCTTATATTGTTTTCTTGCTGTAAACGATTTTGCTGCTGAAAATGAATCGACCAACAATGATCCATGTCTGATGCCTTTAGGATATTTACTTCCCTTGTTACCATCCAGAACACAACATTCATTCACCGAAACGAAGCACGCAAGATCATGGATGAGGTCATGCATCTTACAGGTATCAATATCACCAAATTCATTTTTCTCAATATCTTGGAAGAACGACCTTCGCAACAGCTCCACAAAAACTTGGTTTCCAGCATCCTCCAACTCCATCATTCCATCAGATTGCACAAAGCCATTCGCCATCCACAACCGAATTAATTCTTCTTTCTTCATTACATAGTCCTTTGGATATATGGAACAAAAAGCAAAGCACCGCTTCATGTTTGATGGCAAATACTTGTAACTCAACCTCAAAGAAGGTAGAATGTGATTTACCTCTGATTGAGGGAGTTTCCAGATTTCGCTATCTCCCACTTGCGACCAAACGTTTACTTCTCTTGTAGAGAACAACATACCTCCAAGACTCTTTGCAGCCAATGGTACGCCACCACATTTCTTTACAATCTGCTTTCCAATCTCCTCCAAGTCTGCATTCTCTTCGTTGCCCACACCAAAAGCATGTCCCTTGAACAAGTACCAGCAATCCTCCTCCGATAGAAATGTTAGACGGTGTAGCAACATGGTTCCCATAATGGATGCTACTGTTTCTAGGCGAGTGGTCACGATGATCGAACTTCCTGTAGCTCCACATGTAAGTGAAGATTTCAGTGTTCGCCACTTCTCCGAATCCACGTTCCATACGTCATCCAACACTAGTAAAAACCTCTTCCCACTCAAATTTTCTTTTAGTTGACGTTGTAGAGGATCCATATCTTTCAAATCACATGCTTTATCTGTTAAAGATTCCAGCATCATTTTGATCAGCCTCTTCACCTCAAAATCCTCAGAGACACAAATCCAGATCTTGGCGCCGAAATGCTCAACTACTCTCTCATCATTGTACACATACTGAGCCAGTGTAGTCTTTCCTAGTCCTCCGATGCCAACTAAGGACAAAATGGAGAGGTTTTCTCCATGATTTACATTGCTAAGCAACACATTTATGATATTTTCTTTGTCCACAACTCTCCCATAAACCACGTCTTCAGTTAAAGTGGAGCTAGTTTCACGGATCTCAGTAGACTGAAGTCCAGTTTGCACAACCCCTGAATTCAAATGAAGCTTTGATCTTTCTCCTGCAATCTCATCCAATCTAGTTATGATTTTTTTGGCTTTTTTTGCTATGCGATGGCGAAGTGTGATGTGATTGGGGCTTAAACAAGCCAAAGCACAAGTGTCATCAGGAGCATAAGTGAGCCACTCATCCAAGACATCGTCCGCATCATAGGCCGTATCTTTTAGCTTTGTCAACCAATCTGCAATTGATTTTTCGGAAGATTCTCTCATTTCAGCATCCTGAAGGACTGCTTGGATAGTTGAGAGCGAGCTAGCAAGCTTTTGTATGTCTTCCTCAATGCCCCAGATTAATCCAAATTCCCTCTGGATAAGGGAGTCGAGGTTCTGAGCAAGCAACCCAATAAATGCATCTGCCATCTGAGAGATTGATAAAGAAGAGTATAATTATGATAAAATGACTATGCAACAATCATCGTTATCTTCTAAGGTATAGCTTTGCTAGCTATGTACACAGTTTGTTTAATGAATGTTGCTTAGCCCTCACAAAGAGTAGAGTAACTTAAAAAAACATTTCTTAATGAAACTTGACAATGGATTGCAGGAATGATGATGCATGGCAGGGGGGATGTGGCCCAAATTAGTGATGCAGTCCCTAATAATATGGTATTAATAATAGGGAGGTAAGTGATAATTTCTCAAGTTTATTGCATATTACTATATTTTCGTGTACATCTCAAGATAGATGTAATGATTATTTTAATTTTACTCTCAACAAAAATTGGTGATAACTTCAATTCAATTATCACTGTACTATTTGCACATGAAAAATGAAAACTACAATAATGGATACAGCTAATCAGCATAAACTGAAGAAGAAGAAGAAGATGGACTTACTGCTGTTCTGAGTGTGTGTTTGGTTCTAGTGAGGATGAGGGTACCGAGGCCACGACCAAATGCGTCGAAAAAAACTGAGATGAGAGAAAACAAAGTGGTGTTCCTGCAAGTTCAGCAAATGCAAAAACCGATTAGATACAATCCTGATTTAGGTGTGTGTGAATCGAATCTGGATTACTGGTTCCTGATTAATCTTTAGTATGCAAATGAAACGTAATAAAATTAATTACTTAGGCAAACAATAAGAGAAATCAAACTTTCCTAAATAACTAAAAAGAAAACAATACTCACTCATAAAATTGATGTTGAGCAAGGTGGACGTGGACACTGTTGAAAGCAAGACTTCAAATACGAGAGATGAGATGAGATGAGATGATCAAATGGGATATGATAAGAGAAAGAAAGACTCTTCAGTACTTGAAATTAGAGAGTTCTAGGTGCACAAAGACTTCGCAAAGACTTTGCACAAGACTGAGACAATGTGATTTAAGACATGGCACGACCAGACGGGCGGATCCATGATTAATTTTAGTGGAGTGGGGCGAAATGAAAAATACATATTAATTAGATAACAGTCATTATCAATTATAAAGCCAAATTATTTTTTTTATTTAAATTAGTAATTAATAAAAAAAATAAAACTATAAAAAATACATTGCATATATTAAATTGAATTCACTGTAATCCAATTGTAGGCCAAAATAAGATCACTATCGATAACCTTAGCAAAGAGCAAATGAGCATAATAACTAGAATATTTAACTAATATCACAAAATAATTAGGATAAGTATTTAGGTGTAACTAATTTTTTTTTAATTTGCAAACCTAATATAATCATAATACAATTTCATAGATAAATTAGTTTATATGAGGCTCAAATTTTTTACGAGTTGACTAATGATATATATTTTCATTGAATTCTATAGTTATTATTTTAGATATTAAATTTAAATATATTTTTTTTGTTGGTGGTTTTATACCACTTGTGAAAAACAATTCATTTCTTTAATGTTAATAAATTTTTATTAAATTAAACATTTTTTAATGTTTGCAATTACTAATAAAATTGCATTGAAAATAAAATAAAAATACATTAAAAGAGTATCGAACTTGAATCTTTTACTAAAAATGATAAACCTCCAACCACTATACAAACAAAGACATGTTCAAATATTTGTATAAACAATTGTCATATTGTATTTTACTATATATAATTAATTTTTATTAAGACTAAGGGTGTGTTTGGTTGCATGGAATCCTATGCCATGGAAATCTATGAGGTGACTCCTACATTTTAAGCTAAATTAATATATCACTTCACATCTACCATTTGACCACCATTTGATTTTGTAATCAATGGTGGGAATGGAAGTCCCATGAACATGAGAATCTCACTCCTTGGTCTCTCCAAGGCATGTGATTCTCATGTTCATTAGACTTTCATTCCCACCATTGATCACAAAATCAAATGGTGGATGTGAAGTGATACATCAATTTAACCTAAAATATAGTGATTCCCTCATGGATTCTCATAGCATAAAATTCCATACAACCAAACACACCTTAAAATATATATAAAAAAATATGTAAAAAATTGAGGGATTCACTCCTACAAAGAGAGAAGAAGAACATGAAAGACTTACTTGTTTAATCTGAAGTGTTGCTTGGTGAGCTTGTAGGGGCGGTTGAAAGTGTAAAACAATTAGAGAGAGAGAGAGATGAGGGTATGGAGAAATCATTGCTTTGTAGAATCAAAAGAGAGAAAGAAAGAGAGTGTGTTTGGGGCTTTGTTTTTGGTTGATTGAATCATTGCTTGAATTCTAAGCTTGGCACCTGTATGTGACTTTACTAACCAGCCAGGTAAGGCATATTATCTTAATTATGCTTCTTCTCACTCTCTCTTTATATTTCTTTTCTTCCCACATTCTCCGGTCCCTTTATTCTCCCTATATTCTGTTTTTATAATGAGCAACAATTTTCTAGTAGATTTCCAAGAAAACTTATTATTATAGAAAGTTGTATATTCTAATTATAGATTATGGAAACATGTATATATTTAGGATATTCTAATTTCATATTTAGGGAATCTAGAATATTTTCTGTAAGATTGTTTCTTGTAAGACAAGAAACCCTATTGTATATACCCCTATTGTGGGATGAATCAAATACACAAAAATTGAAGTATTTCTTTCTACATGGTATCAGAGCCGAACGATTCTAGTTTGTTCGATTTGAAACAAAAAAAATTCAAAAGAAGAAGATTAACATCATTGAAGGTTCGTCGTAGAAGAATAGTAGAAACGAAAAGACTCACCAGTAATTGAAGTCACCACAATCGCTGCCAATCGTAAGCTCAACCAGACAACAACCCCGTTTCACAGTCGCCTCAGTCAATTGCAGGTAGCCATTCTCAGCCAGGCTGATCGTCCCCTTGCCAGGTTGATCTGTTGCAAATCAACAACCCTCACCATCTGATCACAGTCACAACAACCACCGTCTGATCTTTCCCACCCCAAGCAGCTTGTCGCAGGTCGCAGGCCCCAGCCAATCAGCCATCCATACACAGGTCGATCGACCTACTTATCCAACCTGCATTGATTGTACGAACCCCTAGCAAGCCAACAACCTCTCTGAGTCTCGCCGTCTCGACTATCTTGAGCCTCAGATCCTCGTTCGCCTCCTCGTCGTCCCTGCTGCTCAAGAGGTTCACCGACTTCTGTTTCTCCTCCTCTGCCGGTTCGAGCTTCGCTTTCGTCTTCCCTCCTCCTCTCTTTGCCATACTTGCAGAGCAGAGAGAAACTGAAACCCTAATATTTAACCCTAATTTTTTGGGTTGGCGACGAAGGAGAGTGAAGAGAGATCTAATCTTCTCTCCGTCCGTGTGTTAGGTTTTCAAATTGTGGATTAGCGGTTGTGATTGCTGGTTTCTTCTCGAAGCATATCAGCAAAGTAGGTTTCTTCTCGAAGCATATCAGTGGAAGAGAAGTAAAGTAAATCGACAAATAAAAAATAAATAATAAATAATAAATAATAAATAAACAGAGCAGCGGTCGAAGGAGTGTTTTTTCTTTTCTGTGCGTGATACGCATCAAATCTGAGGAAGAGAAAATAGGTTTCTTATGCTATTCACAACCCAGCCATTAGTCGATCACACCATGCAATCTTCTTTTGCTCATGTAGCACAATCAGGTATGAATGATAAAGTTATTTCGAATAGTACATGGATAATTGATTCAGGTGCATCTGATCATATGACAAATGACCCTAACCTTGTGGTAAATCTTAAAGTTTCCTCTGAAAATGTTGTCTCTACTGCAAATGGTACTCCAACTCTGGTTAGCGACGAAGGTTCCATTGTGTTATCTGATACTCTAACTCTTGAATCCATCTTAATTGTTCCATCACTAGCTTATAACCTCTTGTCTGTCTGTCAAATTATTCGAACACTTGCATGTATTGTGAAGATCTATCCATATTTCTGTGTGTTTCAGGACATTCTCACTCGGCAGATATTTTGTTATGGTGTTAGAAGGGGGAAACTGTACTACTTGGATCTGACAGAGACGGGAGAGAAACGCAAGAATCTTTTGGGGCAAGCTAATCAGGTCATTAGGGTCAATAAGGCGAAGGAGATAGTATGGTTATGGCATCGTCGTTTAGGACATTTGTCTTTTCGTTATCTTAAGAAGTTGCAGCCTCATTTGTTTTCGGTTGTTAGTGATTCAGAATTTCATTGTGACATTTGTGAACTGGCAAAGAGCCACCGTATTCCATATTCGCCAAGTATTCATAGATGTCATGTTCCCTTTATGAAAATTCACTCCGACGTTTGGGGTCCTGCAAAAATTCCTTCTTTTTCTGGAGCTCGATATTATGTATCTTTTATTGATGATTGCACTCGGATGACCTAGGTGTCATTACTGAAAAGAAAGAGTGAGGTATTTGGAAGGTTTACTAATTTTTACAAAATGGTGGCGACACAGTACCAACAATCCATCAGAGTGTTTCAATCTGACAATGGTGGAGAGTTTGTCAATGGCCTTATGTCTGAATTTTGCCGGTCAAATGGAATTCGTCATCATACCTCCAAATCTCCAATACTGATACTCCTCAACATAATGGTTTAGCATAACGAAAGAACAGGCAGTTGTTGGAAGTTGTTCGTGCTTCCCTGTTTGGCATGAATGTACCTCGATCCTATTGCGATGAAGCAGTGAAATCTGCAGTATATATTATCAATCATACTCTCTCACGAGTAATTGAGTTCAAAAATCCTCATCAGAAGCTTCATACACTTTTGTCCATCCCATCTATGCCTAATTTGGAGCCCCGAGTGTTTAGGTGCACAGCCTATGTCCACATACCAAAACCACGCCGGAACAAGCTTGATCCTCGTGCGACGAAATGTATTTTTGTGGGTTATGCAGAGCTCCAAAAGGGGTACAGGTGTTATGACCCGCTCACTGACATAATGCATATATCTCTTGATGTCTCATTCCATGAATCTGAGCCATATTACTCAGGGGGGAGCGATAGTGAAGGGAATCCTCGTTCTATTGATGTCTTTGAAGAATTGGAACACTTGGAGGAACAATTTGAAGTTCCTGTAACAGCAGAAAATGTTTCCGCAGCAGCAGCAAATGACTTGTCTCGAGTGATAGACACTTCCAATGGGCAGACAATTGACCACTTAGTTCCTAGCGATCAATTCCCTCATGAGACAGAAGAGAATGATCAAAATGTATCTGAAACTCACACACATGACATTTCCCCTTCTACATCAGCAACTGAAGATCTCGCCCAGAATGATCCACCTCAGGTATCCTTACCCTCTAATGAGTCTTCTGTGTTAGAAAGTGTTGAACCTAGGAAATCACAAAGGGTTACTAAGGGAGTTCCTAAAAAGCAATATGAACCAGACATCAAAGCCCAAGCTAAATACCCTATAGCTAACTTTATGTCTAACCATAGGATTTTTGAGTCACGTGCACTTGTTATTAATCAATTATCTACTGTATCTATTCCTAGTAACGTGCAGGACGCATTGAAGGATCCAAAATGGACAACAGCAATGAATGAAGAATTGGAAGCTCTTCAGAAGAATGTCACTTGGGAGGTAGTAGACAAGCCTGTTGGAAAGAATATTGTAGGATGTCGTTGGGTGTTTAATGTGAAGCTTAATGCAGATGGAACTATAGATAGATACAAAGCAAGATTAATTGCCAAGGGATATACACAGCGCCATGGAATTGATTATGAGGAGACTTTCGCATCAGTGGCGAAGATTAATACTATCCGAATTTTAATTTCACTTGCAGCAAATAAAGATTGGCCCTTGCACCAACTTGATGTGAAGAATGCATTTCTCAATGGAAATTTGGAGGAAGAAGTGTACATGGATATGCCTCCAGGAGTGAAGAATAACCCAAGAGACACTGGTAAGGTGTGTAAATTGAAGAAGTCTTTGTATGGTCTGAAACAGTCTCCAAGAGCTTGGTTCGAAAGATTTTCAAAGTCCATGATAGCTTTTGGGTACAAACAAAACAACTCTGACCATACCTTGTTTATCAAACACAAGAATGGTAAGATTACAGCTCTAATTGTGTATGTTGATGACATGATCGTTACAGGAAATGATCTGAAAGAAATAAATGATTTGCAAAAGTATTTGTCGAAGGAATTTGAAATGAAGGATCTCAGGCAACTGAAGTATTTTCTGGGTATTGAAGTTGCAAGGTCGAAGAAAGGGATTTCACTATCACAAAGGAAGTATGTTCTTGATTTTCTCGCTGAAACAGAGATGTTAGACTGCAAACCAATAGAGACACCCATTGAGATGAATCATGGACTTGCTATTCTTCCTGATCAAGTCCCTACTGATAAAGGGAGGTATCAACGTCTTGTAGGAAGGTTAATTTATATGTCTCAAACTAGACCTGATATTGCTTATGATGTGAGTGTTGTTAGTCAGTTTATGCATTGTCCTAGTAAAGAGCATATGAATGCAATTTCGTATCTTGAAATATCTGAAGATGGCGCCTGGTAAGGGATTATTGTTTGGAAAAAATGAATTGGAAGTTGTTGGATACACAGATGCTGATTGGGCTGGTGATAAAACTAATAGACGCTCTACATCAGGGTACTTCACTTTTGTTGGTGGGAACCTTGTAACTTGGCGTAGTAAAAAACAGAAAGTTGTTGCTAAATCAAGTGCAAAAACTGAATTTCGAGGTATGGCACATGGATTTTGTGAAATGTTGTGGATCCGTAATGTCCTGAAAGAAATGGGTTTCAAGCTACAAAGGCCTATGGAGTTACATTGTGATAATACCGCTGTCATTCAGATTGCACATGATCCAGTTCAGCATGATCGAATAAAGCATGTGGAGGTTGACCGCCATTTTATTAAAGAGAATATTGACAGGAAATTTATTCGATTTCCATTTATTACCTCAGAGGAGCAATTAGCTGATGTTCTATGCACCAACTTGAGGGGGAGTATAGAAAGCTGTATATTCTAATTATAGATTATAGAGACATATATATATATTTAGGATATTCTAATTTCATATTTAGGGAACCTAGAATATTTTCTGTAAGATTGTTTATATATTCTGTAAGATTGTTTCTTATAAGACAAGAAACCCTATTGTATATTAGGGATGGCAACGGGGCGGATTGGGGCGGATTTGAGCAAATCCATCCCCGCCCCGCGAGAGATTTCGGGTCCCCGAAACCGCCCCGCATATCCGTTTATCATTTCTTTTAAAAACCATCCCCGACCCGGACAGATAGGCGGATATCCGCCCCGCCCATTTAACCCGAAAAAAAAAATACAACAAATTTAAAAAAAAAAAAAAAAAATACATTCGATCTAAAGATCATCCTCTGATCTAAAAAAAATACAACAAATTCAAAAAAAAAATTGCAACATATTACAAATAAATCGATCCAAAATATTCTGTCTCTGAGATCAGATCAGATCTTGATTTCGATCAGATGATCAAAAAAAAAATTCAATCTAAAGATCAGATCTGAGTCCTCTGATCTAAAAAAAATTACAACAAATTCAAAAAAAAATTACAACATATTACAAATAAATCGATCTAAAGCATTCGATCTCTGAGATCAGATCTTGATCTCGATCAGATCAGATCTCGATCTCGATCTCGATCAGATCTTGATCTTGATCAGATCAGATCTTGATCAGATCAGATCTTGATCTTGATCTTGATCTTGATCAGATCAGATCTTGATCTTGATCTTGATCTTGATCAGATCAGATCCTGATCTATCAAATCAGATCTTGATCTATCAAATCAGATCTTGATCGAGAGGAGGGAGGCAGATCGCGGCGTGTGGGGAGCAGCGAGCAGCGAGCAGCGAGCACATCTCGCGACGTGAGGGGAGCAGGGAGGCTCTCGGGCTCGGCGACTCGCGGCGTGAGGGGAGCAGGGAGCAGGGAGGATGTCGGCGTCTCGCGGCGTGAGGGAGGGCGAGGTGCTGTGCGGTGTGAGGGAGAGAGTTTGGTCGCTGCTCTGTGAGAGGGAGAGCTTGGTGAGGGTGAGGGAGCGAATGGGCGGTGCTCTGTGAGAGGGAGAGTTTGGTGAGGGTGAGGGAGCGCATGGGCGGTGCTCTGTGAGAGGGAGAGTTTGGTGAGGGTGAGGGTGAGGGAGCGAAGGGAGAGTTTGGTGAGGGTGAGGGAGCGAATGGGCGGTGCTCTGTGAGAGGGTGAGGGAGCGAATGGGCGAATGGGCGATTGTGGTTTGTGAAAAAAGAGTTTATCTTTTATATAAGCGAAGGGCACTTTTGTAAATTTGTTGATTAAACGGATATCCGCGGGGCTTGCGGGGCGGATATGGCTAAATCCGTATCCGCCCCGAATAGTGAACGGATATTTTTTGGATACCCGAAACCACCCAAAAATCCATTCAGTCATATCCAAAACCGCCCCAAACGGATTGGGTGGGGCGGATATCCGTGAAAATCCGCCCTACTGCCATCCCTAATATATATATTAGGGATGGCAGTAGGGCGGATTTTCACGGATATCCGCCCCACCCAATCCGTTTGGGGCGGTTTTGGATATGCCTAAACGGATTTTGGGGCGGATAGGGATATCCAAAAAACATCCGTTCACTATTCGGGGCGGATACGGATTTGGCCGTATCCGCCCCGCGGATATCCGTTTATCCTAACATTACAATAATACCCTTCCCTTTATAAAGGGATTAACCGATTAAATCCTTAACCCTTTCCCTCTGTCAGGACTCAAGGTCAGAGGCCTTCCTAATGGTCTCAAAACTCAATGTTCCCTTTTGAAAAGTGCCCAAATGCTTAGCATCTATATTATAGGGGGAAGGTTTGAGCTCTTGACTGTGAGGACGTGTTGCCTCCATTGCATAGTCGGGCCAGACTGTACCGCTAGCATTTTTTATTGTTTTCTTTGCATTGCTTTTCAACTTCAAACTTGTATTTTCATCGATCGATAGCATCGAACTATTCTTGAGCAACGTCCTTCCGAACGTTCCTCCCCATTGTAATCTATTGAATGTGAATGAGAGCTTTTACTGACTATTGTGCATTGTTATATTGTCTACAGATTGATATTGTGCATTCTCAAGTTAATATTTGTGCCCGTCGAAGTAATTACTCATAGGCTTACTAGTGAATTGGATAGCTAGTGCCGCACGGATTGCTAGTCCGTGACAGTTGGTATCAGAGCTAGAGCTTGTTGAATGCAAACCAGGATGCAGGAACTAAATGAGCGCCTTAGCGCTATGGAGGAACGACAGGCTAGTCGAATGCATAGACTAGAAAGCAGAATGGACCAGTTGAACACTTTGGGAGAACAGATTAGTCGGTTGGATGGACTCTTTTCACTGGCAGACAGAGTGGATTCGCTGGCTGAGCACGTTGATAACTTAGAGGGACGAACAGTTGCGATGGAAGAGTCTCCTCACCCCACAGCTCAGGTGATGAGTGACTTCCAATTACAGTTGGAGGACTTATTTGCAAGGGTTGGCTTGCTCACTAAGGCCACAGGGACGACGGATCACCATAGGATGAAAGTGAAAGTGCCCGAGCCAAAGTCATATGCTGGGGCACGAGATGGAAAGGAGTTAGAGAACTTCTTGTTTGATCTGGAGCAGTATTTTCGCGCGGTGAACCCCGAATCAGAAGAAGCCAAGGTTACCACGGCGACCATGTACTTAGCAGGTGATGCAAAACTATGGTGGAGAACCAAATATGTAGAAATGGAAGAAGGTCGCACCCTTATTGAAACTTGGGCAGACCTCAAGAACGAACTCAGAAATCAATTCTTGCCTGAGAACACTGATTTCCTAGCAAGGAGGAATCTCCACACCATCAAACAGACAGGCAATATTCGAGACTATGTCCGACAATTCTCAACTTGCTTGCTAGATATTCGAGACATGTCTGAGAAGGACAAAGTTTTCTGTTTCATGGAACAAGCTCAGCCGCTTCTACAAGCAGAATTGCAAAGGCAGAAGGTGACAGATATTACAAGTGCTATTGCGGCAGCAGAAAGGTTTAGCGATTATATGCCCATGAGTGGATCCACTTCACTCAATCACTCCACAGCTAGAACTGGCAGTACCAATTCAAGCTCAGGGTCAAATGCTCGCTCACCTCACCAAAACTGGGGAAACTCAAGTCAGAACCGAGGAAACTACAATTCTCGGTCGTCCAACCAGAATTGGAGTTCCAACAAAAATTGGAATGCCAGCTCTAGCAACTCAAATTACAACAACAAAGGAGGGCAAAACTACTCTGGGCAGTGGAGACCATCTGCTCCTGCCCCATGCATTCTTTGCAATAGCAGGGATCACCCAACAGGCAAATGTCCATCCAAACCAGCCCTACACTCATTAATGTCCTTGCTTCAAGCAGAACCTTCTAACTCGACTGCATCGAGCTCGAACCCCACCAACAATGAGACTTCCCAGATGGGAGCTTTACGCAAGCTCAATGCTGTCAAAGGGGAAATGTATGAGCACCCTCACAAGAAGGCCTTGCAATTCATCGACATCACTATCAATGGGTTCCCTTCCCAAGCATTGTTGGATTCCGGAGCAACGGACAATTTTATTGCCCCAGATGAAGCTAGAGTGTGGGTCTGAAATTAGAAGGAGATGTGGGTAAGTTGAAAGCTGTCAACTCTGAGGCAATCTCTATTAATGGTGTGGCTAGAGCTGTGCCATTACAGGTTGGTCCATGGGAAGGAAGATCAAACTTCTTGGCCGTTCCACTTGATGATTTTAAGGTGATTCTTGGCCAAGAATTCTTCCGAGGAGCTGCAGCAGGACCATTACCTTTCATGGACTCCTTGGGGTTTTTCGGACCCAGACTACGCATTGTACCAACCTCAATTCGACCAACAACTCATGATAGAATATTGTCGGCGCTCCAAGTCAAGAGAGGCTTGGCCAAAGGAGAAGATACGTACTTAGCTGTGGCAAAGCTAGAGATGGAAGATGATACTAGCAAAATCCCTGAGGAAATTGCCCAAGTTATTGCTGACTTCAGCGAAGTGATGCCGAATGAATTGCCAAAGAATCTACCTCCCAGAAGGCTCATTGATCACGAAATTGAGTTAGTCCCTGGTGCCAAGCCACCCGCACGTAGTCCATATCGCATGAGCCCTCCAGAGCTGACCGAATTGAGAACACAACTAGATGGCTTGCTGGAGTCGGGATTCATTCGGCCCTCTAAAGCACCTTATGGGGCACCTGTTCTTTTTCAGCGGAAACATGATGGTAGTCTTCGCCTTTGTGTTGATTATAGAGCCTTGAACAAAGTCACTATAAAGAACAAATACCCGCTGCCGCTCATTGCAGACTTATTCGACCAACTTGGATCTGCCAGATACTTCACAAAACTCGACTTGAGATCAGGTTACCATCAGGTCTGCATTGCTGCTGGTGATGAACCCAAAACTGCTTGTTCTACTAGATATGGGTCATATGAGTTCCTAGTAATGCCCTTCGGCTTGACCAATGCTCCAGCTACATTTTGCACCCTTATGAATGGCCTGTTCCGTCACCTTCTGGACAAGTCTGTGGTTGTCTATCTTGACGACATTGTGGTTTATAGTGGGACTATAGAAGAACACCTACATCATTTGCGAGAAGTGTTCCAAATCCTTAGGGATAATCATCTCTTTGTCAAGAAGGAAAAGTGCTCATTCGGCCAAACCCAGATCAATTTCTTGGGTCATGTTATTGGCAATGGCAAGATTCGGATGGACATGGAGAAAGTCCAGGCAATTCATGATTGGAACTCTCCTAAGAACGTGTCTCAACTACGTTCTTTCCTTGGACTCGCAAACTATTATCGTCGCTTCATAAGGGACTACTCTAAGAGAGCGGTTGCACTGACAAATTTGTTGAAACAAGACCGAATATGGGAATGGGATAGGCACTGTGAAGCTTCATTCCAAGACTTGAAATTGGCCGTGATGAAAGATCCAGTATTGGCCTTGCCAGACATCACCAAGCCCTTTGAAGTACAAACAGATGCATCTGACTATGCCTTAGGGGGAGTGTTACTTCAAGATGGACACCCGGTCGCATATGAGAGTCGAAAGTTGAATGATACAGAGTCTCGTTACTCAGCTCAGGAAAAGGAATTGCTAGCCATTGTACATTGTTTACGGGTGTGGAGACACTACCTTTTGGGGTCTCAAGTCCTTGTTAAAACGGATAATGCCGCAGCAAGCCATTTCCTTACTCAGAAGATGCTAACCTCCAAGCAATCTCGATGGCAGGAAAAATTAGCAGAATTTGACTTAGTATTGGAATACAAGCCAGGGCGAACTAACAATGTAGCTGATGCACTCAGTAGAAGGGCAGACCTTGCAGTGCTAACCCATACTGGTCTGAGTCACACCATCTTGGAGAAGATCAAAGTAGGCCTACAGACAGATCCACAAGCGAAGACGATTACAGAGTTGATCAAGCAGGGCAAAACTCGACGGTTCTGGATAAAAGATGGCGCAATACTCACAACTGGTAATCGCCTCTATGTTCCAAGGACTTCGGGTCTAAGGAAAGAACTTTTGAGAGAATGCCATGACACCCATTGGGCGGGACATCCCGGTTGGAGACGAACTCTTGCATTGCTAGAAAGGGGGTACTATTGGCCGCAGATACAGGAGGATGTAATGGCCTATGTTCGAACCTGCCTTATTTGCCAGCAAGATAAGGTTGAAAGAGATCGACCAGTAGGCTTACTAGAACCCCTGCCTGTTCCAACTCGTCCTTGGGAAAGTGTTTCCATGGACTTCATTACGGGGTTACCGAAAGTGGAGGACTTCAGAAGTATCCTTGTAGTTGTTGATCGATTCTCAAAGTATGTGACATTTGTGCCGACCGGACTGACTTGCACGGCCGAAGATACGGCGCAATTGTTCCTCAAGCATGTAGTGAAGTATTGGGGACTGCCCGAAAACATTGTTAGCGACCGTGATGCTCGCTTCACAGGAAAGTTCTGGAAGGAGTTGTTCAAGCTCTTGGGATCCAAACTTAATATGTCGACAAGCCAACATCCCCAATCCGACGGACAGACTGAGCGCTTTAACTCTATGCTTGAAGAATACCTTCGTCATTTTGTAAGTGCAAATCAGAAAAATTGGGTGGGACTGCTTGATGTTGCACAATTCTGTTTCAACTTACAAAAGAGCTCAGCTACTCACTCCAGCCCTTTTCAGTTGGTTACTGGTCAGCAACCATTGACACCACATACAGTACTTACCGGCTACCAAGGACCCAGCCCAAGAGCTCTTGAATTTGTCAAAGCCTGGCAGAAAAACATTGAAGTTGCTCGAGCCTATCTTGAGAAAGCCTCCCGTCACATGAAGAAATGGGCCGACAAGAAACGCCGAATTGATCCTTTTGGAGTCGGGGACTTGGTATTGGTGAAACTAGATATGTTCAACAAGTATAAAAGGACAGCTCGAGCACACAACAACCTGTTTCGCAAGTATGAGGGACCGGTCCAGATTATTGAGAAAGTCGGCAAAGTCTCATATCGGGTCAAGTTACCACATTGGCTCCGTTTCACCCATCCTGTCTTCCATGCAAGTAACTTGAAGTCCTACCATGCAGATGCCGCTGATCCCACAAGAAATGTATCTACCCGCGCTTTACCTAAGCATCCTACTAAGCCAGATCGAGAAGTAGAAGAAATCTTAGCTGACCGCCTCATCAACAACACAGGCCCGGATAGAGAGTATTTGGTCAAGTGGCAGGATGAACCTCCTTCAGAGATCAGTTGGGAGCCAGTCGAACATCTCCTGCCATACCTCTCAAAGCTGGAAGAGTACTTGGAAAAGTTCGCTGCGAGGGCGTCAGCGAATTGAGTGCGGGAGAGTGTCAGGACTCAAGGTCAGAGGCCTTCCTAATGGTCTCAAAACTCAATGTTCCCTTTTGAAAAGTGCCCAAATGCTTAGCATCTATATTATAGGGGGAAGGTTTGAGCTCTTGACTGTGAGGACGTGTTGCCTCCATTGCATAGTCGGGCCAGACTGTACCGCTAGCATTTTTTATTGTTTTCTTTGCATTGCTTTTCAACTTCAAACTTGTATTTTCATCGATCGATAGCATCGAACTATTCTTGAGCAACGTCCTTCCGAACGTTCCTCCCCATTGTAATCTATTGAATGTGAATGAGAGCTTTTACTGACTATTGTGCATTGTTATATTGTCTACAGATTGATATTGTGCATTCTCAAGTTAATATTTGTGCCCGTCGAAGTAATTACTCATAGGCTTACTAGTGGATTGGATAGCTAGTGCCGCACGGATTGCTAGTCCGTGACACCCTCATTCCTTCCCTCACAGTCACACACTCGCCCCCCTCTGCTCTGAGCCTCGCCTCTCCCTCTCTCTACCTCAAACACTCACACACAGGGGAGCGATTCGAGAGCGAAGGCTTCTCTGATCTCTCTCACAGGCTCACAGGGAAGGCCGAAGGCGTCGTCGCCCCTTCTCCTTCTCCTTCTCTGATGATCTGGATCTAAGATCTGATAGATCTGATCTGGATCTAAGCTCGTCCTCCCTGCTCGCTGCTCCCTGCTCCCCTCACGTCGCGAGATCAGATCTGAGACTGAGATCCTCCCTGCTCCCTGCTCGCTGCTCACTGCTCCCCTCACGCCGCGAGATCGGATCTGAGACTGAGATCCTCCCTGCTCCCCTCAAGATCGGATCTGAGACTGAGATCGGATCAAGATCAAGATCTGATCAAGATCAAGATCTGATCAAGATCGAGATCAAAATCTGATCAAGATCTGATCTGATCTCAGAGATCGAGATCTGATCTGATCTGATCTCAGAGATCAAGATCTGATCATGATCTCAGAGATAAAGATCTAATCATGATCTGATCAAGATCTGATCTGATCTTATTAGATTTCAAGATCTGATCTCAGATCGAATTTTTTGAATTTGTTGTAATTTTTTTGTTAATTTTTGTATGGTTTGTAATTTCTGGAATTTTTTGTTTTTGTTAATTTTTGTATGGTTTGTAATTTCTGTATGATCTCAAAAAAATCAAATATGTATAATCTGTTGTAAACTGTGTTTTTTTTTGTAATTTTTGTGGTTCGATGTGAGAATCTGTTTTTTTTTTTCTCCGGGTATTTTGGGCGGGGCGGATATCCGCCCATCCGTCCAGTTCGGGGATGGTTTTTACAAAATATGGTAAACGGATATTCGGGGCGGATTTGGATATCCGTGATCTCTAGCGGGGCGGGGATGGATTTGGCCAAATCCGCCCCAATCCGCCCCGTTGCCATCCCTAGTATATATACCCCTATTGTGGGATTAATCAAATACACAAAAATTGAAGTATTTCTTTCTACAATTATTATTTGTCTATTTTCAATCCTTATAGGCTAAACATCCTTGTTATTTGTTTGTAGTCTTTTCAGTTAATTTGCCTGAAATTACAATTCTCCCGCCGAAATTATTAAAATTGCATGTACTACCTACATGATAATGGGCCAAGCAGTTGTGAACAAAGAAACTCTAATTTGGAGGATGTGGTTAGGAGATTGGAAGTGATGTTATTTGGGAAATTGAGGTGAAGAATTACATTAAAAGCTTGGTAGAATTGCGATTTTGGTTTCTGATGCGGATTTTAATCGACCTGAATTAATAGGTTAATTTAACCCACTTGTAATGACCGCAAGTGCACGGTGCCTAACTGGTAGACAACGGCAAGTACGGGTCGATCCCACGAAGAAGGTGGATGCAATTGAAATTTAGAAATTATCTAAACTAATTTAAATGGAAAATGGGGTTACAGTGTTTTTAAAACTAAACTAAAAATTAAATTAAAAATAAGAAAAATAAAATAAAAGATAGATGAGATGGATTTTGTGGGCTTGGACTCACCAATGAGTTAGCAAAAATATTTTAAATCTAAATTACTGAAAATTTAAACGAGAAGCTTTAGGGATGAGAATCCCTTGCTTACACCGAATATGTGATCGTTAAACTCCAATTCAAATTATATCATGTTTCTTTCAAACATTAACAAATTATTTCAGCAAATACGCTCTTACCAAGTATTAAGTGTCTTTTTAGGGCACACTTAATCAAAGTTTAAGCTTACTATTTTTAGCACATGCTTTGAATATTGATAAAGGGTAATTCTAACTACCAAACATATCAAGTTTAATTTCTCGAACATGAAAGGTGAAAGCAATTTATCAAAAATTCATAAATAAATTGTAATTAACAATTAAGCACACAATTCAGTAAAATAAATCAAAATAACTTATACAACCCATTTAGTTTGTCACAAACTCGATGTGGTGGTACTCAGCAGATCAGCAGGTGGTCCAAACACGAATCCCGAGAAAAAATGTTCCTGAAATGCTCTGTGGTGGTACAGATCAGAACTGGGGGTGTGAATAGCCAAATAACAGAATTTGACCAATTCTCCCGCCTTCGCTATAGTGTCGCCTCGCTCCGCCTTCTTCTCCAGCGAGTAGCGGCGGTCTCGCGGCCTCGTTCTCGCTCCTCGCGAGCGTCTCGTCCTCCAATTGGGTCTGGAACCTGTAAAAGAGAGAGAGATGCAATAAGGAACTCAAAAACAGAGAGAGAGAGAACAAGAAGGAGACTCCCTGTTTCGTTTCCTGTTTCAGCGGTGGCTGTGCACCGCTGAAGAGCCGCTCTGTGATGGTTGTCCGGTGGCGGAGAGATGGTAAGAGGCCTGGACGAAGAGATGACAGAGAGGAGAGGAGGACGGCCCGCCTGGCTCTGTCGCGAGGCGGAACAGAGTCGCGGTGATGGCGGCTCTGTTTCGCGGTGGTTGTGGTGGTGGTTCTCGGTTTGTTGTGGTGGTGCTCGTGCGGATGTGATGGATGATGTTGGTTGATGGATGATGGATAGGGAGAGGGACAGGGACGGTGATGGTGAAGATTTGACGTGAAACAGGGTTGTCACGCCCCTGTTTCACGATGGTGGCGGTTGTGCTGTCCGGAGGTGGTGGTGGTGCTCGGGTGATGGAGGTGGCGAGGTGGAGGATGGAGGTGATTGCTGAGTGAGTGAGAGATGGATGAGTGGTGAGGGATAGGTGGTGATGGTCACCTTGTGAGAAAGAGGTTTTGATTTTTGTCTAATTATCTTCTTTTCCCTTCTCTTCCTCTCCTTTTTCTCACCCTATTCTCTTGTATTTATAGAAAATGATCAAGATGAATAGGGATGAGATGAGGGGATGATTCATCAATGTATAATTTGGAGGATATTCTTTGGGTAGGATTGGGCTTGGCATTGGGTTTGTGTTTAGGTTATGGATTAGGTTTTGGGTTTAGGTTATGAATTATGTTTTGGGTTTAGGTTTGTGAATTAGGTTTTGGGTTTATGTTATGAATTAGGTTTTGGGTTTAGGTTTGTGACCATCTGCTTTATACCACCGTTAGAATCGACTAATTGTCGTTCCTTAACTTGTCGCCTTTTTTAATATGATTTCATCGTTTCCGCTCAAATTCCTACAAAGACATGAAAACGAAATAATTACTATAAAATATAATAATCGAAACACTAACATGTATAAATTAAGGGATATATTATGTAATAATTATGTGATTATCAAATACCCCCAAACCTATATTTTGCTAGTCCTCGAGCAAAACAATAAAAAGAAAATCCTAACTCACTTTCGCAGATATCATCGGTTGCACTTACCTTAAACGTGCAAAAAGGCTTTAAACCCCTAGATTACCTCTAGTGGACGAGTTATAGTCTCGTGAGGGTTTCCAGAAATGTTACTCACAAACATTACTGAGTCAATCAAAACTTGGTCAAACAATGTTCATTTTAAAACTTCAAGAAATGCAAGAAACCAACATTGTCATTTTAGTGTATCAACAAATTTCCAAATAATTTAATATTCTCCACAAGTTAGAGAAAAATTCATAATCATCCTCAACTCAATGTGTGTGTGTGTGGATAGCACTGTCAACATAACTTTTCATTTCAGAGTAAAACAATGACTAAATCTCCTGTAGAAAGTTTGTTTTGACTTCAAACCTCTCATGTCACTCACAATAAAGCACTCAGAGATTTGGTATTTCACTCAGTTTATATGTGAGGAAAAGAGTAAATAATGGAAAACAATCATCTCACATATAGTAATATGAAGAACGGACTTTTCAAGAACGGAATGAACATGATCTCATGGACAGGAATATCAATTACTTTTGGGAATGTTGAATCAAACACCATAGGTCTTGGTTATTAAATCTCCACATCTACGAAACCAACCTTTACCTAAGATCAACTAGTATTTTGTTTGGTTGTAATGGGGCTTGGGTAATAGTTAATAAGGAATGTCAAAGGATTCTAACAAAAATTTCTAGGAATGTATACACCCATTCACGAACAATTAAGGCTGTCAAGAATAAACCAATTTTGCGCACCATCAATTTTTTCTTCATTCTCACATCTTTATCCTCATTGAAGAATCATTTTTTTCTTCTATTTTTCTTTTCTTCAACCTTTTTTTTTTTTTCATAGAGGATTTATGAAATATCTCATATTTTGCTCTTCATGCCCTTTTGACACCAAGTATATCCATCCATACACATTCCCAGAAAAGTTGGGTAAAGGTTAATGGGTTAACAAATAAAAGTTATTCTAAGGCTCAAAAGGCTACAAAAAAGGTTAATGTTATGGGTAAATTAAAAGGCTAGTTAATGGTCTAAAAAAAATGCCTAGATCATTTCCTAAGTTCGGGTTAGTATTATGACATCTCAATTGAATAAGCCAAAAAGTTCTAGTGTAATAATTCAATTTTGATGTCATTCCCAAAGCAATTGATCAAAAGAATGAAAATAATGAGATCATCAACGAGATAATGTGGACTCAAGAAAAATCAGAGTTTATGTATTAACCTCAGAAAAATAGAAAGACTCAAAACTTTCAGGGTTAAGTCTCCACTATTATTCTAAGGTTTTATAGTATATATTTCACTCATCACTTCAAGTTATGCTAACATGGCTCATGGTGCAAGATAATTGAGTTGAAAAATCTCATGAACTAGATCTGACTTAAGGATCTTACTAAACTTTCAGTCTTTATCAATATACCAATATGTCAAGTTGGTTTGCATTTTCTTGAGCATAAAACATTTAAAATTCATTTTCATAATCGCAAAAGACCAAGTTTTCTTGAAAGAAAAGCTTTTTTTTTTTTTAGAATAAGAAAAGAAAACACTACGAAAAAAATGAAAATTTCACTGACTCATGAACCTACCCCCAAACCTAATCCAAACATTGTCCTCAATGTTTAACAAAATAATTCTGACAAATGAATGAAGTAAGTACATGAGAGGAGGTTAGAACAGTATTACCGCGGTGAAGATTTTACCAATTTCCAAAAAGTCGTCCATCAATGAGGCTCACCAACATAAAAATCATGGAGTTTTCATTAGAAATCGATAAACTGTAGATTCGACACAAACAAAGAAAACTAAAAAAACAAGTTGTAAGTCAAAACTGTTACGGAGCTAACGAGTATGAGTGAAACACAACTAAATAGGGTACTCGAAAATCAATCCAGACTAACAGCAGAGACACACAACTAAAGCTAGGCTGCCTCCTAGGAGCGCTTAGTTTACCGTCATCAGCCCGACAAATATTCTTCCTAAAAAATGGTGTATCGAATAGTGGAGAGGAAGAACATGACAAACACTTAGTCCATGGTCGTATATCAACAACCTGAACAGTTGAGGATCAGTCCACCAAAATATAGCAATCACATGGGGCACCAAATACACTAGAACATTCCAAAAGTGACCAGTAGTTATACACAACAGATGATCCTTGCGTACTCCAAAAAGGAAACATCCTATGTCTGGTTCCAAATAAGAAGATTGAATAATTTTCACAACAGGATGGTGAAAACTGAAATCCTCAATACAGCACAAGGGATCGGTGAAAGTAGCCTTAGTAAATGGGAATGTGATGCAAGTAGATGAGACGATGGATATATCAGGTGGTACAGGCTCATCACATGAATCATATAGAGATATTGGTCTAGACAACTCAACAACACCCCCAACCCTAGAGTTGACACTACTTATGAATTGCACTCTCTTACTAGATATATCTCCCGACTTCTTTGGGACAACCTGTTTTGAATTCAATATAGATGAAATAATAACAGGCAAAGTATCATCAGCACCTGAAAACGCATACCTGAGGGTGTTAGGTAATTGTTTAAGGTCAAGCTCAGGTGGCTCAACTGATGGGACTAGTTTTGACTCACTGAGTGGAAGAGACTCCACTTTAGACTTCCATTTATAACTAGGATCCACAATGGGGACTGAGTCAAGCAAATCATTGACTTCCCTAATGGAATCATCAATATCAAAGTCTAAACTAAATTGAGTCAAACAAGCCTCTAAACAGTCAAGGGGAGACTCTAAAGAATGTTCACAGTTTGATTTGATGCATGAGTCACTAGGAAGGCATGAGGCAACATGGGAAGGAGATCTCTGTAGTGTCTCAGAATCTACAGGTTCATCAATAAATGAGGCTTTATCAGCCTTCTTATAATAGGAGGATGCAACCTGTATAGAATTGGGTGAGGATATAATAACACTCATGTCAGGCATTCCTACCTGATTGTCAATCAATTTTCCACTCCTAAGGGTAGTAGTAGATTGGACATCTTCACTGTCCGACTCAGATGTGCCACTTAGTTCAAATTGACCATTTGGGTTGAAAATAGGTTGGCTAGGGAATTTTTCTGACTCTATCTCAGGAAGTGACTCAACTATCTGACTCACGGTCATCTCAAGTTTTCGGATAGTTTGGGAGTTTTGTTGATAAATAGCTGTCAATTCTGTGATATCCTGATAATTTTGCACAAGTATTTATCCTGTTCGCTCTATAAAAATGTTCATGATATCATCTAACTCATTATCAGGAATTAAAGTTGGAGGAGTCTGAGGAGTGTCTAGAGGGCCTTCATGGTACTGACCATGAGCCCATGAGAAGTCAGGATGATAGGCTAAACCTGGGTTGTAATAATCTAAATATGAATCATAATTAGGTCGTCGCATGTCATAAAATGAATTGACTTGCTCGGAAAAATAGGCTGGATAATCCCTTGTGTTCATTTTTTTTTTAAACTTAATTTATTATTATTATTTTTTTAAATCACTAACTCTAAACAAAATATGCACAGACTCACACGCAATCAGCAACCAATAAATGCACAATAAACATGTCTCCCTAAGCAATCAACGTTTTTGAGCTCAAGTATCTTTTTATCTTTGGGGGACAATTATTTCTTCTGTAATCTTTATGACAAAGAAATGGGTGCTACAAGTTGATTCTAAGAGTGTACACTTTACACCGCAAAGTTCAAAATCAGTAGGCTAGAGTTTTATTTCAAAGAAACCGGATTATCGCACAAGAGAAGGAGGTCACAATGGTTCAATTAAATATTTCCTTGTGCTACCGCTCTGTAAGCCAATAGATGTGAGAACGATGTGATGTTAAATGCACACTTGAGGCTTGTGTTCCTAACCAAAAACTGTTGGTTACACCAATTCTTCTTGTGGATCGTAGCTTACTTATGACTCGGTGTACCGGGTAAATTACCCTTGTGGCAGTGGCCTCTCGGAGTTCATTGAATGATTAAACCCATCGTCACTTTTAGCTTGCGTCAACACAAAAATTATTGGATTCACCTTGGTCTTGGTTGTCCTATGAACACCGTACCTAAAAGATGGCTCTATCTAACTTGCTAATTGATTTTAATTATGTTTGTCTATTGGTTGCACACAGCTGGAGTGATGAGGTGGGGATATCAAGTCCCACCAGTTTCTATTTATAAGTTGGGTCTGCTTATTATGAATTACTAAAGTTTAGCATCCACAATTACAGAAATTAAACAACCAATCACACAATTTCAAACAATTACACTAAGCACCCAGTCGCTAATACATTGCGTGTGATAGAAATACTTACAGTGTGCGTATTCCATTCTGCACAAAAAGTTAACGCAATTCAAAAAAAATGTCCGACTTCTTTTTATCCGTTTCAATCAACACACAAGCATATGCAAATAAATTTACTGGTCTTGGTCGTAGAAGTCGGATTTCTAAATCATAAAAAAATTTATTGGGTAACAATTAAAATTGTTTCCCTATAATTTTTTTTTTTTTGACTTAGAAAATTTTGGGTTTTTTTTATTTTTTTTAGTGATTAAACAAAATGAAAAATAGTAGAGTTTAAAAATTATTACACCACACACTCGTAAAACGAGGTGAAAATAAAATTAAAACTCTCCTCACAAAATAAAAAATTAAAATTTGCTTGATGTTTTGCAGGATCATCCAATATCCTCGAGAAGCGTGTATTCTGCAAAATCAAACACAAATGAGTATAAAAAGAACTTAATAAAATAAAATAAAAAATTGAATTTTTTAATTTGTTTTTTTTTTAATTTGTTTTTTATAATTAGTGAAAATAAATCTTAAATTCAATTACACCGCAACCTTCCCCAGCAACGGCGCCAAAAACTTGATGCGGATTTTAATCGACCTAAATTAATAGGTTAATTTAACCCACTTGTAATAACTGCAAGTGCACGGTGCCTAACTGGTAGACAATGGCAAGTACGGATCGATCCCACGAAGACGGTGGATGCAATTGAAATTTAGAAATTATCTAAACTAATTTAAATGGAAAATGGGGTTACAGTCTTTTTAAAACTAAACTAAAAATTAAATTAAAAATAAGAAAAATAAAAGAAAAGAAAAAGATAGATGAGATGGATTTTGTGGGCTTGGACTCACCAATGAGTTAGCAAAAATATTTTAAATCTAAATTACTGAAAATTTAAACGAGAAGCTTTAGGGATGAGAATCCCTTGCTTACACCGAATATGTGATCGTTAAAATCCAATTCAAATTATATCATGTTTCTTTCAAACATTAACAAATTATTTCAGCAAATACGCTCTTACCAAGCATTAAGTGTCTTTTTAGGGCACACTTAATCAAAGTTTAAGCTTAATATTTTTAGCACATGCTTTGAATATTGACAAAGGGTAATTCTAACTACCAAACATATCAAGTTTAATTTCTCGAACATGAAAGGTGAAAGCAATTTATCAAAAATTCAGAAATAAATTGTAATTAACAATTAAGCACACAATTCAGTAAAATAAATCAAAATAACTTATACAACCCATTTAGTTTGTCACAAACTCGATGTGGTGGTACTCAGCAGATCAGCAGGTGGTCCGAACACGAATCCCGAGAAAAAATGTTCCCAAAACGCTCTGTGGTGGTACAGAGCAGAACCGGGGTGTGAATAGCCAAATAACAGAATTTGACCGATTCTCCCGCCCTCGCTACAGTGTCGCCTCGCTCCGCCTTCTTCTCCAGCGAGCAGCGGCGGTCTCGCGGCCTTGTTCTCGCTCCTCGCGAGCGTCTCGTCCTCCAATTGGGTCTGGAACCTGCAAAAGAGAGAGAGATGCAATAAGGAACTCAAAAACACACAGAGAGAGAACAAGAAGGAGACTCCCTGTTTCGTTTCCTGTTTCAGCAGTGGTTGTGCACCGCGGACGAGCCGCTCTGTGATGGTTGTCCGGTGGCGGAGAGATGGTAAGAGGCCTGGACGAAGAGAGGACAGAGAGGAGAGGAGGACAACCCGCCTGGCTCTGTCGCGAGGCGGAACAGAATCGCGGTGATGGCGGCTCTATTTCGCGGTGGTTGTGGTGGTGGTTCTCGGTCTGTTGTGGTGGTGCTCGTGCGGATGTGATGGATGATGTTGGTTGATGGATGATGGACAGGGAGAGGGACAGGGATGGTGATGGTGAAGATTTGACGTGAAACAGGGTTGTCACGCTCCTGTTTCACGATGGTGGCGGTTGTGCTGTCCGGAGGTGGTGGTGGTGCTCGGGTGATGGTGGTGGCTAGGTGGAGGATGGAGGTGATTGCTGAGTGAGTGAGAGATGGATGAGTGGTGAGGGATAGGTGGTGATGGTCACCTTGTGAGAAAGAGGTTTTGATTTTTGATTTTTGTCTAATTCTCTTCTTTTCCCTTCTCTTCCTCCCCTTTTTCTCACCCTATTCTCTTGTATTTATAGAAAATGATCAAGATGAATAGGGATGAGATGAGGGGATGATTCATCAATGTATAATTTGGAGGATATTCTTTGGGTAGGATTGGGCTTGGCATTGGGTTTGTGTTTAGGTTATGGATTAGGTTTTGGGTTTAGGTTTGTGAATTAGGTTTTGGGTTTAGGTTATGAATTAGGTTTTGGGTTTAGGTTTGTGACCATTTGCTTTATACCACCGTTAGAATCGACTAATTGTCGTTCCTTAACTTGTCGCCTTTTTTAATATGATTTCATCGTTTTCGCTCAAACTCCTACAAAGACATGAAAACGAAATAATTACTATAAAATATAATAATCGAAACACTAACATGTATAAATTAAGGGATATATTATGTAATAATTATGTGAATATCAGTTTCATAGAGAATGACTTTGTGGCTTTATCTTGCTTCATAGATTGCATTCTACGCTTGGCACCTTTAATCAGAGATCATTAAGTCATATATATCTTATCACCACCACCTTAATTTGCATTCGATTCACGGCAGAATCTGGGTTTTTTCCCTGCCTCCTCATTCTTCTTTTTCATCTTTATTCTTCTTCTTTTGTTCTTCTTGGTCTTTTTTTTTTTTTTTTTTTTTTTTCCTTTTACCTTGTTCTTTTGATCCAATGAGCAACAATGTTTACTGTGTTCTGTAACTTATGTTTGATTCAATTGAGAAACAATTTTTTTAAGTGGATTTTCCAAGCAAAACTACTTTGGCCTCTCTGCCAAAGCCAATATGTATGGGGTTCTTCTTGGGCTTCTTCTTCAAAATCAACATTTCCATGGGGAAATTGCAAATGAATCAATGGTGAAGTTTATTGGTTACTGAAGTTGAATGTGGTTGCTTGGTGCACAAAAGCAAATGTGAAATTTGGATCAAAGCCAAGTTCAAATTCACTTTTTTTTTTTTTTTTGGAAAGCGAGCTGGGTTTTAAGGACCCCAAAACCTTTATATAAATAAAACAAAAACAGAAACAAACTCTCACAAGAAAGTGAATTCTAGTGAGAGTGAACATGGTTACTAGGCCTATAAAAATCTTCAACTAGCATGGTCATAAGTTCACTTCAAACAAACGCTTGTTACTAATGCAGTGTCTCGTCAAAAACATTGTGTATTTTGAAAAAATGTTGTCTAGTTCATCTAAAAAAAAAAGTGGTGTTTATTTTAACTATTAAGTATGAAGCAAGTATGCTTATGTCTTGTTCAACACCCCAGATCAATCCAAATTTCCTCTGGATAAGGGAGTTGATGTTCTCGTAAGCAGCTCAATAACTGCATCGCCATCTGAAAGTGTTGGGAAATTTGGGAAGAACTAGAACTTAAAAAAGACTAATTTTATTAATCTCTCAAAAGTTTCTTACAATTTCACACCCTTACTATGCTCATAACACTCACCTACACTTGAGCTTGTTTGCTCCTTGATACCTACACCTCACAACCTCTCCCCTATTTATAGTAGCTCTAAGGAGGTGGGAGGATTCTAGAGAAGCAATCTCAACCACACATATTTGCTTCTCTAGAACTCTCTCAAATGTCTAGAGTATTACAAAGGTGTAGAATTCTCTAGACATTGAACCATCTAGAGAATACTCATTCTTATTGGATCTTCTAGATAATGGGTTTGGGCTTTAACTTTTGGGCTTTAGGCTTTAAACATTTGAGTTAGTTAGTGATGATTTTCAACACTCCCCCTCATCACTAACTCCGTTGAAGATCATGCCAAGTTGTCTCTGAAAGTTTTCGAACTTTGTCGTGTCAAGTCCCTTAGTGAATATATCTGCTACTTGGTTATTCGTCTTGGTTGTTTGCATCTCTATCTCTCCTTGAAGTACCTTTTCTCTAATGAAATGGTATTGGACCTCTATGTACTTTGTCTTTGCATGGAACACCGGATTTTCAGCTAAGCGTATTGTAGATTGATTATCACAATGCAATGGTATTGCATAGTCGACTGGCTGGTGAAGGTTCTTCATTAGTTGTACTAGCCAAGTACTTTCCTGTGTTGCCATAGCTGCTGCTCTGTACTTTGCTTCTGTTTTTGAGAGAGTTATTGTTGGTTGTCTCTTGCTACACCAAGTGACTGCTCCTGAACCAAGACTAAACATGTATCCTGTAGTCGATCTCCTTGTGTCATGATCTCCAGCATAATCCGCATCGCAGTAGCCAACCATTTTGCATTTCTCATCTTCTTGTATAGAATTCCAATGTCAGTGGTACCTTTCACATACCTTAAGATTCTACGAACTGCTTCGAGATAAGGCTTCTTCGGCTTCTGCATGAACCGGCTTGCTACTCCAACTGCATAGGCTATGTCTGGCCATGTGAGGGTTAGGTAGTTTAGGCACCCGACAAGCTGGCGATACATTGTTGTATCTTCCAAGTCTTTTCCTTTATCAACACATAACTTAGCATTGGTCTCCATCGGTGTTGAGGTTGGTTTACACTTAAGCATCCCGTACTTCTTCAATAAACCTCGAGCATATTTCTGCTGGCAAAGGAATAAGCCTCTATCACTTCGTTCTATCTCAAGCCTTAGGAAGTGTCTTAATTCTCCTAACTCCTTCATTTGGAAGCGGACCGCCAGGTTTCTTCGTACTCTTTGAATCTCTTATGTGTCATTTCCAGTGACAATCAGATCATCTACGTATACTAGCACTATTGCTAGTTTTCCTTCCTGGGATTTGATAAATAGGCTGGAGTCTGAATGTGCAACTGAGTTGCCGCTTTGAACTAAGAACTCTGCTATCTTCCCGTACCAGGCCCTTGGTGCTTGCTTCAGTTCGTACAACGCCTTTTTTAACTTGCAAACATAGTTTTGTTGGGTTTTACACTCAAACCCCCTCGGTTGTTCCATATATATTACTCGGTCAATTTCACCGTGCAGGAACGCGTTCTTCACATCCATTTGCCATAGTTTTCAAGATTTATTTGCTGTTAGTGCAAGTAGAACCATGACCGTAGTAATCTTGGCTACTGGACTGAATGTTTCATCGTAGTCCAGCCCATATTGCTATTAGAACCCTCGAGCTACCAATTGAGCCTTGTACCTATCTGTCGAGCCATCAGGACGAGTCTTTATCTTGTGGGTTTTACATCCTTGGGTTTTGGTACCAAGTCCCAAGTTTGATTTTGCTTCAGGGCTTCGATTTCTTCTTCCATTGCATTTCTCCACTTCGAACTCTGAGATGCTTCTTCAAATGTTGCGGGCTCCCTAATGTTGTGTTCTTCAGTCACAACATTTGCATACTTTGGATTGGGCTTGCGTTGTCTAGTTGACCTTCTTAACTGTTGGCCCTCATCTTCTTCACTTTCTTGAACTTCTTCTGGTGTTCTTTCATATACACCAGTCTGCCATGGGCTTGAAGATGTACTTGGTGTTTTGGGTGAGCTCGATCGTACTCTTTCTTCATCATTTGCAGGTGATGACTTTCCTGCATTTCCTCTTGTAGACGTTTGGAGTCTGGCAGAAGTAGTTTTTGTGTAGACCATCACGATGAAGCTTCGTCAAACACCACGTTCCTTGATGTATATCACCTCCTGGTTGTAGGATTCCAACATTTCCACCTTTTTCTTTGACTGTCGTATCCCACAAAGATGCAACGAATAGCCTTCTTGTCGAACTTACTTCTTAGGTGATCAGGCACGAACACGTAGCACACACATCCGAATACTCGGAAGTGAATCATTGTAGGCTTGGTATGCCATAACTTCTGGAACAGTGAAAAGAAATCTAGTTTTGCTTGTGGCAGCCTGTTGATAACATGGGCTGCAGTCTTCATACACTCGTCCCAAAAATGACTCGGTACATTCTTCGCATGCAGCATACTTCGACATATCTCTGCCAAATGTCGGTTCTTCCTTTCAGCTATGCCATTTTGTTGAGGGTGCCTGGACATGTTGGTTGCCTCCTGATTTTACACTCTTTCAGGAAGTTGGTAAATTCATCTGATGTGTATTCTCCACCATTATCGGTACGCAGGCATTTGATCTTCTTTCCTACTTTGCATTCGATGTCCTCCTTAAATGCCTTAAATATGTCGAGAACTTCTGATTTTTCCTTCAAAAAGTAAACCCACACGTACCTTGAAAAATCATCAATAAAAGTCACCTTGTGTAATACATCAAGTTTTTATCATTTGTAATGTCCATCCTCGCCCCATTCTCCACATAGATATGTGTTGTTCCAAGGGTTAAGGCATGCTTATGTGGGTTGGGGATAGCTTCAAGGATACTCTTATTTAACTTATCCCAATTCAGGTAATCCCCATGCACTTGTACAAACTCTACAGATAACTCATCTTTATAATCAGTGACCTTCCACAGACCAGGGATTTCTGCAATCTTAATTACTCCACTTTCCTTTGTAATGGATTACTAAGTTCCAAAGTTTCAGTTCTTGTCCCCACTTAACATTGCTGCAAACACACAAACAAAACAAAACCATACCATTTTCACTGATGCAAACAAAATACTGAAAACAGAAGATTGAAAACAGACAAACATAACAAAATCAGACCATTTTCACTGATGCAAACAAAACAGACAAACTAAACTAAATCATACTAAATCATGCAATCAAACGTGAATAGTAAACTGTTAAAAAAAAACAAGTGCAAGTACAACACTAAACCAATGGCAACACTAAACCACACTAAATGAACACTATTACTGACATGAAATCACCAACCAATAGCGACACTAAACCAAACTAAGTCGCTTTCAGAAACAACATTTTCACTGATGCAAATAGCAACCACCAAATAAACAGTGGAGAAACACCAAAATGAACAAAATCATACTATTCACACATTCCATTCAAGCATGCATTACATATAGAAGCACCAAAACGAAAACCTTAAAATAGCAAAGAAGACTTGCAATACACCACTCCAATGAATAGAAGAAGGTTTCAAGTCCTCTTCAGTGTCTGAAGGAGTGAAATCTCGCCTCAGATTTGGCTCCTCGTCGCTTGGTATCTGACTGAAGAAGTCACTAAAATCATTGAACGAGCTGCAATCGTCCCAGTGTATGCTAGAAGCAATGCTCCCATCCTCATCGCTGCTACTGATTCTGATTTTGACACCGAAAACAACCTTCTTCCCCTTCTTCATTTTGGGTTTCTTCTTCTTTGTTTCAATATTCCCCTTCTTCATTTCGGTGAGAAATTAGAGAGAACAGGGGGAGAGATGACAAAATGGAAATAGATAATGAAAATGGAGGGAGTTTTTCCCTCCACTGTGTGTCTCTTCAGTGGTACGAGCTGATAGAGAGTAAACCCTAGCCGTCCACGTGTCTGGTTCAGGTAACAGATGGTTGGGATTGACATGCTATCACATCATGCGTGATAAGCACGTGAAGGGCATTTTCGTCATACAAAATAGGAAGACTCGTGGCACATGAAGTGTTTAACAGTCAAGGCACGGTGATTGTTAGTCTGAGGGGGAAAGTGCAATATGAATGTTGGTTATCCCTCCCAAAGCATAGCTTAAATTTTTTTTTCAGAAGTAACAACAATTGTATCTGGATCCTAGTGGTGGGGAATGAGTCTGGGCTGTAAAGATCTAGAGTTAAAAGGGTGATTCCTGACTGTTTGGATTTGAACATGAATAAGTTGTATCCTGATTGTGGCTAACTCAGTGAAAGGATCAAAAGAGGATAGCGAGTCTGACTCAGAGGGTGTAATGGACGATTCGTTTGACCGGAAATCAGTAATTGTTGTGGTAAGGAAATGGTGAATGAAGTCCATTAGATCAGCATCTTGGTGACTCAGGGAATTGGTGCTAGTGGGAAACCATTGGTGTTTCCAATTTTTCCAAATACGATGAAAATAAGATAAGAACTGTTGAGGGCAAAATTTGGTATTGTTGACAACCTAATCGTTTTGAGTCTGCGAAACAATAAAGAGAAAGACGGTGAATTGGGCAAGCATTTCATCCTCGATATCTTTGTGCATATTAGCAGTATCCCACATGAAATTGAAAAAGATGGGAGTAGTTGGATTAGTAAAGTTGTTATTGTGCCAATCAATCAGGATAGGAGAGATCTGCCACAATTGTTTAATGACTGGCCAAATGAAGAAGAGATGGGTAGTTTCTTATGTGTGGTTATTACAAAAAATACAACAATCTTCAATGAGGGTGTGAAGTCATCGCAGATTGGTCATTGTAGGAAGAAAGTTTTGATTGATCTTCCATGGAAGGAATGTTGCACTAGGAGACGCTTTAATTCGCCACAATTCCCTAAGACTTTTGGGATTTAACATATCAACATTGAAAGAAGAGGTGGAGGAGTCGAATTGTTCATTTATGAGCGTCTTTGTTTGGTAGGTGTTGTCTTTTTTACTGAAAAAAATACATTTTTTTGTCTGGAAGCCAAATAAGCTTGTCTCTATTATCAGAAGGCCTAATCTGGATGTCATGAATGTCTTTAGCAACTGGGGGAAGAAATAGAGAGTTAATGAGAGCGGAATCCCAATGATTCTGATAAGAAGAGGCAGTCCAAGATCTGGGATCCTGACAAGCATGTTTTGGTCCTGGAAGTCAGGAACACAATCAGCCAAAACCAATTCAGGCTTGACCCAACAGTCCTTCCAAGGGTTAATAGATTCACCAGACAACACCTGCCAAACAAAATAACGTTTCATCTTGGCAAGAGCTGAGAGATTGCCTCTCAAAAAGAAAGAGGCAATTGAAGGGGATTTGGATATTTGAGAGATGTTTTTGCTGGATCGAAAGTACAAAGCTTTGGTTGTTGGACACGCACATTAGAAGGGGAGGAGAGCGCTTGCCAAATGCTCTTAGCCATCAGAGCCAATTTTTTTTATTCTAGTGGGGGGAATATTAATATCACCCAGGTTGCGAGGCTTTGAGATTTGATCCCAGGTGCACAAATGTGTAGCTTTACTGTCAGCTTTTCCATTCCACCAAAAATTACGGGTAAGGTTATCAATGTTTGTGGAAATAGAGACAGGGAGAAGGAAAGTTTGCACATTGTAAATTGGGATTGATTTGAAGACCGCTTTGATCATAGTCGTACGGTCAGCCTGAGAGAGCACTTTAGATTTTCAGCTAGAGAGTTTGACATTGATCTTCTCCAAGAGAGATTGGAAGTCATTGGCTTTCTTTTTTTTAGAAAAGCGGAGGGGATCCAAGGTATTTATCCCTAGGGTTATAAAGTTTGGATCCCAAGATCTTGTTGATCATTTTTGCATGTTTAGGGTGAACATTTGAGCTGTAATAAATCGATGATTTATCAAAATTGATGCCTTGCCTTGACGCAAAGCAAAACTGGTGAAGGATATCTTTGATTGAGTGAGCTTCAACCAGTGAGGCTCGACACTAAGTGAGCTTCAGCCAATGACACTACTCATATTGATAAATTTGGAAGATAGAAAAATATAGCTCTTTAAATTTTAAATCAGCCAAGTATTTATTTGCTCATAGTTTGGTCATTCGATGAAAATAACATTGACTTAAAATAAAAACTAGAAACATAATTCAAATTTCGTTATTAGGAAGTATAGAGTTGTGATATATCTTAAAAATCAATAGTATCAATCAAGTATTTCCATTACATTACAGGTATCAAGAAGAAAAGGAAAATGTAAAATGTGAATTTTGACAATATAGTCAGATTGACATGCTTGGCCTTCCAAAGGAACCCGGACTGGCATGGAAGATTATATTATGAAAACTTTTTTCAAGCATCTCCAGCTATAAGTTAAATGAGATCTATTGAAATTTAATTTAGAAGTTGAACAGAAACCTTAAAGAAATCGTTAACACAATCTAATCAGTGTTTACATTAACTAATGGAGATTGGTGAACAAGTGTGGCATTGTCAGCCTACCAACAAGAAAGGGAAACAAAATACAACGAGAAACATTCCTATATCAAGGAATGTTAAGACACTATGAAAGTGTCAAAACCCAAATCCCTAAATAAATTACATGTCGTACCCATCCTCCACAGCAATTCTCTAATCTCGATAAAGATAGAGTGCTCTGATCTGTTTAGTCCTTCAAATACTCTTTTATTTCTTTCTTTCCACACACACCACATGAGAACGTGAGGGACCCTACGCCATAACCACTCCCCCCGACGGGAAGGATTAGCTTGAGACCACCAACTTAGCCAATCTAAAATGGAGCCTTCAAACATCAAACTCAAACCGAATTCCACCAAGAAACTGCTCCAAATGGATTTGGAGAAACTGCAGTGAAGCATCAAATGGTCCAGTGTCTCGTCAAATTCATTGCAAAGCACACAAAGACTCCCAGTGAGGATTCCTATTATTCTTAACCTATCTTTAGTCAAGATCTTCTCATGCAAAACTGACCAACTAAAGAAATTAATCCGAGGAAAAGTATGTTTTCAAACTCTGCTACTAAATCCTTCGCCAGTGTAATTACATACACTTAATCCAAGAGAAAACATTAACCTCTGCACTCTCCACCTTGATTCTTCAATTGGAAAAGGAAGACATCAATATCCAAATATTAGAATTAAGTACTAGACTAAAAAGAATTAGATATTCGAAACTAATTTTAGAGCCAAACAATTATCACATTTCTTCTCATACTTCATTTTTTTTAGAGGAAATGAAAAATATTCCAAACATGAAATAAAGAAAATGTTAAGACTATGAAATCAATTCTTGGGATCTTTCCTTTCGAAGACACCTCAATACTGGGGAACTAGATGAGTTCGCTAATCTAATGCATCTGTTGGATAGACAAATACTCTCAGAGGGATCAGATAGTTTGGTGTGGAATGGTAAAGGTGTGGGCTTCTCGGAGAAAGAATTTTCGAATATGTTGGCTGCATCTCATTATGAGACCCACTCTAACCCCTTCATTTCCTCCCACAAAAATGTGGTATGGGTGAAAAACCTTTTTCCTCGGATTAATTTCTTTAGTTTGTCAGTTTTGCATGAGAAGATTTTGACTAAAGATGGGTTAAGAAACAGAGGAATCCTCACAGGGAGTCTTTGTGTGCTTTGCAATGAATTTGACGAGACACTGAACCATTTGATGCTTCACTGCAGTTTCTCCAAATCCATTTGGAGCAGTTTCTTTGTGGAATTCGGTTTGAGTTTGATGTTTGAAGGCTCCATTTTAGATTGGCTAAGTTGGTGGTCTCAAGCTAATCCTTCCCGTCGGGGGGAGTGGTTATGGCGTAGGGTCCCCCACGTTCTCATGTGGTGTGTGTGAAAAGAAAGAAATAAAAGGGTATTTGAAGGACTCAACAGATCAGAGCACTCTATCTTTATCGAGATTAGAGAATTGCTGTGGAGGATGGGTACGGCATGTAATTTGTTTAGGGATTTGGGTTTTGACACTTTCATAGTGTCTTGGCATTCCTTGATATAGGAATGTTTCTCTTTGTATTTTATTTCCCTTTCTTTCATTAATAAACATCTTCGTGTTTGACCAAAAAAAAAAAACTATGAAATCAATAAATAAGAAAAGTTAAGTTGATCAAATATAAAGCGAAAAACTTTTTTCATTCTTTTTCATGAATTGCTACCAATTGTCAAATGGTAATATAGTCTGTTGTCCCAAAGGAAATTTAATGCACAGAAAGGGTTCTTACTGTTATTTTCAGATAATATAAAAGGAAAAAGTTTCTGGTATTTTAAAACAAAAATGACCAGGACTGCAAACCACGGCAGGATATCTCAAGCTAAATGTCCAACACTTATTGGGGACGGGTAGGAACAATTCACTATTGTATGTTCAATTCTTACATATAAAACCAATCAAGGAGTACACATCTTAATCATCTTTGACAAACATGAATTTGATGCTCAAAACATGCCTTGTTTCATTCACGCACTTATATAATTAGACAATTAGGAAAAGGTATGCATATGTTTGTATGCGTACAAGAATAGAAGAAATCCACGATTTCATATTACTACTGAATTCTGCTGCAAGATTGAAATTTACTCCAAAAGGTATTCTCCAATGTGCAAATCAGGAGATATATGAATCAGGAGAGATAGTGTTCACAAAATCATGGTAGCAATTGATGTACTAGGTTCTCACCTACTTGGACATTTACAAAGAAAGTCATATATAAAATACAAAGAAAATGAAGGCAGAGAAATCACATACATAATACAAAGAAAATGAATTAATTGTACTTAACATGCTCCACATCGCTTGCTACTTTCCCGAACTTAATTATTGTTGCCACTTTACTTCTGTTATGCACTTGCCAGTCTTGTATCAAGCAGACAGCCTGAGCCTTGGAAGTAGTTATTTCCTTACAATACCACAAGGGACTCTCGGTGATATCTTTTCCAATATCGCATTAACTTTTTTTTTTTTTTTTGAAAGACAAGCGTGCCGCCGGTGGGTATAGAACCCAAGACGTGGGTTCAAGAACTTCAGATATCAAGAACTTCATTTCTGAATACTTGATGGAAGGATTGGAACCCTTTCACAGTAATTTGATTATATTCACCTATGGCAAGCAACCATGTAAGAGTAAATAATCAAAACAAACCTCAAAAGACTTCATCAGGAAAAGATTAATTTATTTTGACAACTAAATTAATGTCTTGTTATTCTCTCATTTAGCTAGGACTGATTGTGTTTGTCAGGACTGTAATATATGTATGAACTACTAGTGCAATAAATTCGATGATAAAATCACCAGAAATTCTAAATGGCGAGGAAATCAGGAGGGAGGGGGTGCAACCCTCTATCGCCCTTGGGATGCGTGCCTTCAATCTCCTTCACACATCTCGAGGATGATAGAGAGTTGCATTCCCTCCCCCAGTCGCTGGTTTCCTCGCCATTTAGACGGGTTCTAAAATCACTTACAAAGGTGGAGGAAAGAAGCGGAGCTGTGGAATGTGGGAGATGAGGTGCCAGTTCTCGCCCTTGTCCCTCTCGCATCGTTTGTATAGATCAGGATGGCATTCATCAATCTCCAAAGATTGAAGAGAGGTGAGGTGTTGGAGCCACTCTGGAAGCGTTCTCAGATTCTTGCAGCCCCGTATTGTCAAAGATTTGAGCATAGTAAGGTGTTGCATCGCCTCTGGCAGAGCTCTCAACTGGAGCAATCCCTCAAGTTCTAAACTTTGAAGGGAAATGAGGTGCTGAAACCCATCCTCCTCCTGCTCATCCCTTGACATCAATTCCAAATTTGTACAGCCTGAAATGAATAATTTCTGGAGAGAGGTTAGATATTGAAGCCCCTTAGACACAGATGTTAGATTCTCACATGACGAAATATACAAGTCAGTAAGAGAGTTGTTGAAGCCTTGGATCCCCATCACTGGCAAGCACTTTAAGCTTGAACACTCGCCGATGCTTAAATGTGTAAGAGAGGTGAGTTTCCCTAGAAGTCCCTCCAGCTCTGATAGAGAATCCATCTCCCCGCAATTTTCAATCTTCAATGATGTTAGGGCTGTGAGGTTCTGTATTTCCCCACTTAGACTCTTCAGCTTGTAGCACCAGTCGATTACCAAAGATTGGAGAGCAGCAGTAGAAGAAGAAGAAGAATTTATGAATGTCCCTTCTGGTAAATGTGTCATCTCGGAAAAGCTCCGAATCAAAAGGGTAAGAATACTGCGAGGAGGGAGGTTGGGGATGGATCTCAGTATCATTTCATTGCATCTGGACAATCTGATATTTTGCACACGAGGTAAGCAAGGAAGTGCTTCCAACTTGTCGCAGCCGCTCAGTTGTACATTTTGCACACAAGGTAAGCAATGAATTGCTTTCAACTTGGGGCACGCCCAAATGGTCAACTCTTCAAGGCAAGGGAATACCTGTGTTCTTCTTCCGTGGTTTTCTTCTGATGATGATGCCGGCGACGCCCATTCCTCCAGAGCACCCATCCGATCGATCGCGAGTTCTAGTAACGACGGAAACCAGCAAGTAGTAGCAGCACTTCCTCCTCGTCCTTCAACGACAACTCCCTCGCCATAAAAATCATCTCCGATGCAGTTTACAGAATCCATTTTCTCTATAATTAGGACCTTAAGGAGGGGTAGTTTCCCAAGTGGAGGCAGACATACACAACTCTTGCATTCTTCAAGTTTGACTCTCACCAAATTCTGCAACTCTCCCATCCAACTAGGTAGGACGGTACCTTTGAACCCACGTATCTTCAATGCCTTTAAATTTGGGTGAGGCTCCAGTCCTTCCTCCGACACTTTTTCTTGCAATTCTGCGCCTCCTCCCGATGAGCCCCACCGCAAAGTTAATGAGGTGATATGTCGCTTCGTTAACAAATTGGCTTCTTTGGCCTCTTCAACATTTCTCACCTGCTCAACTCCTTTTATTTTTATCTCTCCACCAAGGTGATTCAACCCCTTCAGTTCTGTAATACGTCTCCCCTTCTCAACACCCACCACAAAGAAGCTCAATGTATGGAGTTGATTCAATTGCCCCATTCCGATTGGCGTTTCAGCTAGCTTACCGCAATCCTTAATTTCTAGATGCCTAAGGCTACTCATTTTCCTCATGTGTTTTGGCAACTTCTTGAGCTTGAAACAGTTTGTAAGTATCAAGGATTGCAAATTCCTCAATTTGCAAATGCTTTCAGGTAAGGACCTAATATAGGTTTCAGACAGGTTTAGGTACCTCAGATGTATCATCCTCCCAACTGAAGTTGGAATCGATGAAGTGTTGCTTCCACTCAGATCTAGTACTCGTAGGCAACACATTATTTTCAAATTTATATGAGTATATTTATAGTAATCTCGGAACTCACCTAGTAAAAGTTGCGTACGTAGCACTAAATTATATTGTTTTCCTACTGTAAACCATTCTGCTGCTGAAAATGAATCGACCAACAATGATCCATGTCTGATGCTTTTAGGAAATTTATCTCCGTCGTTACCATACAGAATACAACATTCCTTCACCGATACCAAGCACGCAAGATCATGCATGAGGTCGTGCATCTTACAGGTATCAATATCACCAAATTCATTTGTCTTGATATCTTGGAAGAATGACCTTCGCAACAGCTCCGCAAAAACTTGGTTTCCAGCATCCTCCAACTCCATCATTCCATCAGATTGCACAAAGCCATTCGCCATCCACAACCGAATTAATTCTTCTTTCTTCATTACATAGTCCTTTGGATATATAGAACAAAAAGCAAAACATTGCTTAAAACTTGATGGCAAATACTTGTAACTCAACCTCAAAGAAGGTAGAATGCCATTTACCTCTAATTGAGGGAGTTTCCAGATTTCGCTATCTCTCACTTGCGACCAAACGTTTACTTCTCTTGTAGAGAACAACATACCTCCAAGACTCTTTGCAGCCAATGGTACGCCTCCACATTTCCTTACAATCTGCTTTCCAATCTCTACCAAGTCTGCATTCACTTCTTCATTCCCCACCCCAAAAGCACATCCCTTGAACAAATACCAGCAATCATCTTCAGATAGAAATGTTAAACGGTGTGGCAACATGGTTCCCATAATGGATGCTACTGTTTCTGAACGAGTAGTCACAAGGATTGAGCTTCCTTTAGCCCCACATGCAAGTAAAGATTTCAGTCTATGCCACTTTTCTAATTCCTCATTCCATACATCATCTAATACTAGTAAAAACCTCTTCCCGCTCAGTTTTTCTCGAAGTTTTTTTTGTAGAGGATCCAAATCTTTCAGATCACATGCTTGTTCCATTAAAGATTCCAGCATCATTTTGATTAGCCTCTTCACCTCGAAATCCTCAGAGACGCAAATCCAAATCGTGATGTCGAAATGCTCAGCTACTCTCTCGTCATTGTAGACAAATTGAGTTAGTGTAGTCTTTCCTAGTCCGCCTATGCCAACTATGGGAAGAATGGAAGGGTTTTCTCCATGATTCACATTCTTAAGCAACACATTTATAATCTTTTCTTTGTCCACATCTCTCCCATAAACAACATCTTCGGTTAGAGTGGAGCAAGTTTCTCTGCTCTCATAAAACTGAAGTCCAGTTCGCACAACACCTGAATTCAAATGAAGTTTTGCTCTTTCTCCTGCAATCTCATCCAGTCTAGTTATGATTTTTTTGGCTTTTTTTGCTATGCGATGGCGAAGTTTGATATGATTTGGGCTTAAACAAGACAATGCACAAATACTTTCTGGAGCATAAGTGAGCCACTCATCCAAGACATCATCAACATCATACGCCGTATCTTTCAGCTTTGCCAACCAATTTGCAATTGATTTTTCAGCAAACTCTCTCATTTCAGCATCCTGGAGGACTGCTTGGATAGTTGAGAGCGAGCTAGCAAGCTTTTGTATGTCTTCCTCAATGCCCCAGATTAATCCAAATTCCCTCTGGATAAGGGAGTTGAGGTTCTGAGCAAGCAACCCAATAACTGCATCTGCCATCTGGGAGATTAACAAAGAAGAGAATAATAATGAGAAATGACTATCCACTAACCATTATCATTTTCTAAAGGGCTTTGCTAGCTATGTAGACAATTTGCGCAATGAATGTTGGTTAACCCTCCCAAAGCATAGCTTAAATATTTTTCCTAATGAATCTTGACACTAAATAACAAAGAATGATGACTCATTGGGCAACTGACTCAAATTAATGACTATTTGTAATGCAGTCCCTAGTTTCACTATACGTTCTTGCACATCTCAAGCTAGATCTAATTTTACTCCAATAAAAATAGGTGATAACCTAAATTCAATTATTCACTGTACCATTTGTACATGAAAAATGAAAATTGCACCAATTGATATTGCTAATCAACAGAAAATGAAGAAGATGAACTTACCGTTGTTTTGTGTGTATTTTGTTCCGCTAGTGAGGATGATTTACCCTGGGGAGCGACCAAATGTACCAGAGAAAGAGGGATGAAAAGGAAAACGAAGTAGTGCTCCTGTTCAGTAAAAACAAAAATCAATTAGATACAATTCCTATTTAGGTGTGAAAATCGTATCTGGATTACTGGTTCCTGATTACAACTTCTAAACCTATTTTAATATGAAAATGAAATGAAATTATATAGTTATGGAAATAATAAGAGAAATCAAGCTTTCTCTAAATAACAGAATCATTTTATTCAATGCCTGAGTAAATAGACTAAAAAGAAAACAGTACTCACTGTGATAATGCTGTTGAGTGAAGTAGTTGAAAGCAAGACTTCAATTATGAGAGTGATTAAAGGATTGATTGGATTAAAGTACTAAAGAATTGATTGGTAATTGTCATGAGAGTGATTAAAGGATTGATTGATAAATCCTGAGGCCCACATTAAGTATAAATCAGGTCATGAGAGTGATTAAATGATTAATTGGTAATTATGAGAAAGAAAAGTTATGGCAGGTCTATCATGCAACCACCTTATCCTTAGTAGCAGAATACTTTGCAAGGTTACTCCACAACCTGGAGACGGTGAATCTATAACTAATTAGGTTCTTTATTGAAGCTTTAAAGCAAGTTTATTGTTTTGTAGATGATGTAACAAGTGAAAGTATGAGCGATTGTAATCTTTATCATCGTCCTTTTTATTAATATAAGGGTTCGGAGATCCTAAAAACCCCAACTCATTTTCCAAAAAATAAAAAAAAAAAGACTTCGGTACATGGATGATGAGAGGATGAAATGGAATTTGTTAAGAGATGGAAATACTTTTCAAAAGTAGAAATTGGAGAGCTCTTTGAATACAAAAACTTTATTACAAGACTTTGACAGTGTGATTAAGGGAGTTGAGGTTCTCTCAATAAGCAGCCCAATAACAAAGCATTTCAAGTTTTCTACATAACCTTCAATAATATATCTTGGCGTGTTGCAAATCTAGTGAGATGTTTTTTGTAGACTCTTGTGTACCATTTTAAAGTTCCTAACAGATTCTTTGACAGTATTGAGAAGACAAAATTGATACAAAATGAAGTAACAAGAACAAGAAGATGACTTACTGCTCTTATAGTATTGTTGCGCTAGTGAAGGTGAGATTGGCCGACGCTTAGAAGTTAGAACTGAAAGATGAGAAAATGGGAGTCTTGTTGTTATGATTTGTGAAGAGACCTGTGAGATAAAATGATCATCTACATGCCATTCTCATGGTACTTGGACCACCACCAGCCTCCCTACTGGAAGGGTAGATATATGATATATCTACTCAATTTAGTGGATTTTTTAGCCAAAAAAAAAAACAAGATTTAGTGGATTTTTTAGCCAAAAAAAAAAGACAAAATTTAGTGGATTTAAGTTGGCCAAACATTAAAAACCCCACCACTAAAGTGTATGTATTTTTTCTTTTTTTTAAGTGCGAATATTTGGCACCACAACTTACTTTCACTCACGTCACCCACCTAATTTTTTCTTTTTCACACCATGCACTTTCTATCTCACACCACAATTATCTTCCACACCACCCATAAAAGGAAAAACCTAACTATTTCTCCCCTCCCCAATTCAAACGATTGAAAGCTCTCTCTCCCATCCCAACCTCCTCTTATCTTCTTCGATTGAAAGCTCCTTCTCTCTCTTTTTTGATCGAAATCTCCCTCTCCCTCTTTTTTGATCGAAATCTCCCTATCCGCCTCCCTCCCAACTAAATTGTCACCCTCTCCTCCAATCTCTCTCATTCCATTTCCATTCGACTCGCCCAAAAGGATTCATCAATTGAGCGTATGATGGCGAGAATTAGAGGAGATTTGAGTTGCGATGATCACCATCACAGCGACCACACCGCCGGCTTTCCCTCTTCTTCTCTTCTTCTCTCTTCCCAAAGCAACTCACTCATTCAAAACATAAAAATAGGGTATTGTCCCTCACTTTCGATCAACTTTGATGCTCGATTGAGACTGATTATCAAGTTCATCAAAACATGAAAAATGTATCACTCTGAGTTATCTAATGAAGACAATTTGAATCATCTAAAAATGTTTTGAAATATGCAAGTTATGGTCATTTACTAAAGTCACTCAAATCTATCAGGTAAAGAAAATAGGGTATTCTCCCTAATTTTCGACCAACTTCGACACTCAATTGAGATCGATTGTCAAGCTCATCAAAACACAAAAAATGTAGTACTCTGAGTTATATAATGAACATGATTTAGATCACCTGAAAATATTTTGAAATTAATAAGTTATGGTCATTTTACTACAGTCACTCAAAACTATCGAGCAATGACCAAGTCTCAAAGGATCATGCGAATGTAAGTCTTTCACTTGCATGATCCGCTGTGAATTTAAGTCTCTCACTTGCATGACCAACTGCAAATGCGACTGGTGACTTAAACTCGCAACGGATCATGCGAGTGAGAAACTTACACTCGCATAGGATCGTGCGAGTGGGAGACTTACATTCGCATGATCCTTTGCGAGTTGGTCGTTGCTGGACAGTTTTGAGTTATTGTAGTAAAATGACCATAACTTGCTCATTTCAAAAAAAAAAAAAATTAGGTGACTCAAATTATGTTCATTAGATAATTCAGAGTACTACATTTTTTGTGTTTTTGCATCAAAGTTTGTCGACAGTTAGGGATAGTGCCATGTTTTCTTTACCAAACAAATTTGAGTGACTTTAGTAAAATTACCATAGCTTGTTCATTTCAAACAATTTTTAGGTGATTCAAATTGTGCTCATTAGATAACTCAGAGTACTACATTTGACATGTTTTTTATGAGCTTGAGAATTGGTTTCAATTAAGTGTCAAAGCTAGTCAAAAGTCAATGACAGAGTTTGAAATGGGCTAATCGCAGCGGCACATGCGTGTGGCAGAACCCTAGTTCCAACTGCTTATGCGAGTATGGGAACTGCATTCGCATGTGCCATTACGACTGAAATTTTCTTACTCGCATGGGTCGCTGTGATTGGCCAATTTTTTGTCATTTGCAGTGTTTTCTTCCTCATTTTTTCAGTGATTGTACGTTTTCATATTGTTGGTAATCATTCATTTCTCCTTTTTTCTATTGATTTTATTTCTAATGTGTTTGTTATTGATTGATTTTCAAATGAGTATTTACAAAATTCCAATTTGTGTTTGTTAATTTATGACAGAAAATGGGAGGGGGGGGAGGAGAGGGGCAACAGCCTGTTGAGAAGAAAAGAGATTGGGAGAATAAGAGAGGGGAACTGAGAGATAGTGGGAGAACTAGGAGAGGGGAAGGAGAATAAGAAGATCGAGAGGGGAGGAAGAAGAAGAAGATGGAGAAGGGGCGACGATAGTTGTGACTCCATCTCCTCTATCTCTCGCCGTCGCCAGTCGTCTCTCGCGGATAAAAAATTAAAAAATAAATAAATAAATGGATGGTGTGGGTGAGAGTAACTTGTGTTGCCAAATAGTTGCTGCCGTTTTTTAAATACTAAATTGTTGTTTGTTACAAAAGGTGACGAAATTATTTGGTATCCTGTAATGCATGTAATATGTTTCCTAATTTGAGATGTTATTCAATAATTAATGTCTCCATTGTTACTAAAAGTCATTGTTTATTGTGTGATAACAAAATCTGGGCACACTCAAAACTAGTAGTGAAGGTGACAGCTTCGAAAAGAAAAAATAAATTAAAAAAAACATAGAACATCGAGGGAGAAACGGAGAAATAAGAATTGTAATACGAATAACTAGTGTAACATGAAACAAACCTATTGAATAGGGGAAAATATGGGAGTTGCTACGTGTACTGAGGGGGAGTGAAGACTCGTTCAAGTTAAAGTGAAATTCTCAAATATGTTGTTGCAATAAATTATTATTTGGGAGCCTTAAAACAATTAACTGGCTTAAATAAATCTCAAAATTTTTCTTTTTTGCCTCCAAATTACACAAACTGGAAAAACAAAGCTCATTTTAACGGTGTAGCTTAATTGGAAGTAAATGTTAAAAAAGAAAGTCTACCTATGTTACAAAATAGGAAAGTCAGCATAGAATATGTTAGGAAAGTTATAATAGAATAAGAAGTCTTAAGTTATAATAGAATAAGAAGTCTTATGTTTCTTATCTCCACGGGGGAGTTTGAGCAGGCGGTGGTGCGAAGGGGGCGACGTTCGTGATCAACACGATTGGCAAGGTTTGATTCCGATGAGATTGATTGGTCCGACCGGTCAGAGATTGATTGTTGGCAGGTCCGACGTTCTTATTCTATTCTAACTTTCCTAACATATTCTATATTGACTTTCCTATTCCATAACATAGGTAGACTTTCTTTCTTTAACAGTAAATTTTAGGGAACCTCATTAGTGAATTAGGATTTTGCAACCATGTTTTACAACAAGGTGTTGTGTCACAATTTGATAATGTTTGCACGTATCTTGAGAAAATGCATCATCATTCCAGATTGCGACATGTCACTCTGTTTGCGAGATTTTTGTTTTCAAGTATTTTCGAATTTTAGATGCAATCCAAGAATCTAAGGATTTGGGTGACTACATATGGTTATGGTATGGTAGTTGTGGTACTGGCAACGATCGTAGTTGTGAAGGTGATGGTGGTTGGGTTGATTATGAAGGAGTTCGGAGCACTCAAAGAGAAGATGAGAGTTTTGCAAAATAATGCAAGAGATTTTGCCCCGCAAATTTTTGTAGAAGTTTATAACTAGGTGATGCGGAGGTCCTGAATTCAAATTTTAATAACCATTTTCTATAAAGTTAATCAAGTACCCAAGTTTATGTGACGCCACAAACTTTGCATTATACATTCTTTTACCGTGTATCAAACAAATTCTTAATTTCATTTAATGTAAAGCAAATCTCATTTTAACTAGACAACCATTTACAAAAGTTAAATTCCGTTACAAGCGCCTCATTTTTTTATTTTTATTTTTTTTACCCTTAACCCTTTCCACCCCATATCGTCGCTCGGGTTTAAACTCGTGACTTGTAATATTATCCCCACACCTCTATCAATTCAGTAGGTACACCTGCAAGCAAGCGCCTCATCATTCCCTTGTTTTCATTGCTTCTAGATTCCAACCGTTACGAACATGAGTCTCTGACATAACATTTCTCAATACTTTCCTAGAAACTTCGCAACACGTACCAACTATGACTTCTAATCCTATGTACACAACGTTCACGTGTCCCTCCACCTCTGGTCTACAATCTCATCAGTCCAACAGTTTGACTAGGGATGGCAACGGGGCGGATTTGGACAAATCCATCCCCGCCCCGCTGGAGATCATCGATATCCAAATCCACCTCGAATATCCGTTTACCATATTTTGTAAAAACCATCCCCGAACCGGACGGATTGGTGGATATTTGCCCCGCCCCAAATACCCGAAAAAATAAATAAATAAATAAATAAATAAATAAATAAATAATTCTCAAATATCAAAAACAGTTCGAACTACAACAAATCACACCACCATTTCATTCTCAAATATCAACCAACAACAACAACCATTTCATTCTCAAAAATAGATCTCAACCAACAACAAATCACACCACCAAATCGGTTGATCGTACAACCAAAACTAGATCAAGCCACCACCATTCACCGAATCGAACCACTAGATCGAGCCATCGCAGATCAAACTACCAATCGAACCACCGCAGATCGAGCCACCGTAGATTGAGCCACCAAATCTGACCTCCGACAATCTGACTGACGAGAAACCCACCAAATCTGACTCGCTTCCTTCAACCAAACACTGTCTTTCGAGTCTCGACCATGGCCATCCTCCAAATTATAATCTTGAATCATTGATCTGTTTATCTTTTAGATCTCATCCGCGCAGCACATTTCAGATAAGAAGAAAAGAAAAGACTTTTCCCTTCTGTCGATCGATTGAAGGCAGCCATTGGTCCAGCTTGAACAACCACACCAAGCTCCACCACTCTCTATCCCATTCGATCACAACCCCAAGGACTCGACAGAGGGAGAAAGCAAGGGAGGAAGTGATATTCACATAATTATTACATAATATATCCCTCAATTTATATATGTTAGTGTTTCGATTATTATATTTTATAGTAATTATTTCGTTTTCATGTCTTTGTAGGAATTTGAGCGTAAACGATGAAATCATATTAAGGCGACAAGTTAAGGAACGACAATTGGTCGATTCTAGCGGTGGTACAAAGTAGATGGTCACACATCTAAACCCAAAACCTAAGCCCATAACCTAAACCCAAAACCTAACCCATAAACCCAAAACCAAGCCCATAACTTAAATCCAAATCCAATATTAAGCCCAATCAAACCCTAGACACATTCCCTCAATTATCCAAGATTCTGATTTATTTTTGCCTTAAATCACTCATTGAACCCTCCCTGAACTTGTCCATATTCATTTTCTCCTAATTCTCTATAAATACAAAAATTCAATGGATGAGAAAGGAAGAGAAAGGAAAAGAAAAATTACAGAAAATTAAATCATCTTCCTCACAAAGTGATTTTCATCACACCAGAACCACCACCATCACCACCTCACCCCGCCACCACCGTGCGAGCACCGTCACCACCACGAAACAGGGGAGTGACAACCCTGTTTCGCATCTGACATCACCTCGCCACTGAGCCTCGCCATCACCACCATCTCCCTTCATCTCGTCCTGCCTCCCTCTCTCACGACCACCGTCGCAAGCGGCGCTTCAGCAGGCGGCACAAATCACCGCGACAGGAGAAACAGGGCTCCGCAAACTCTCTGTTTTGATTTTCTTTTTGCTTCCTTTCCTTAATTCATTGTTTCCTCACTTTCTCTTTCTCTTTTTGCAGGTTCAGAACCAGTCGGAGGAGTGAGGAGCGAACCAACAAACGCGAAGAACAGCTCCGCAAGCGGCGCTGTCGCGTTGGAGACGAAAGGAACTGTAGCAGAGGCGCGGGAATGATTTAAAATTTGTTTTTCGCTATTTGCACCACCGGTTTCTCTCTGTACTACCACAGAGCTTGTGTACTCCATTTTCTCGGGATTCGTGTTCGGACTAACTGCTGAGTACCACCACATCGAGTTTGCGACAAACTAAATGGGTTGTATAAGTTATTGTGATTGATTTTACTGAATTGTGTGCTTAATTGTTAATTACAATTTATTTCTGAAAGTTTTTGATAAATTGCTTTTGCTTGAAATAATTTGTTAATGTTTGATAGAAACATGATATAATTTAATTTGATTTTAACGATCATATATTCGGTGTAAGCAAGGGATTCTCATCCCTAAAGCTTCTCGTTTTTAAATTCAGTAATTTAGATTTAAATAATTTTTGCTAACTCATTGGTGAGTCCAAGCCCACAAAATCCACATTTTTCTTTTATTTTACTTTTCTTATTTTTAAATTTATTTTTAGTTTAGTTTTAAAATGTTGTAACCCCATTTTGCATTTAAATTAGTTTAAATTAAATTATAAATTTCAATTGCATCCACCTTCCTCGTGGGATCGACCCGTACTTGTCGTTGTCTACCAGTTAGGCACCGTGCACTTGCGGTTATTACAAGTGGATTAAATTAGCCTATTAATTTAGGTTAGTTAAACTCGCATCAGGAAGATATCGAAAAAACGAGATAGATGAGACGACGTTGGGGAGGGAGAGAGACACGATTTAAATCTTGATTTGAGTCGGATTGTATGCCATAGGATCTGGATCGCTTCAAAAAATCATAGGTTCATAAATCCCACGATCCGATTTCATGGAGTTGTAGCAGCACAATAAGTCTTGAGCCTTTCGATCCAAAAATGCATGAAAAATTGAGGAGCAAGAGAGACTCTGAGAGAGGAAGAACATGGCATGATGGCGAAGAACAAGGGTCGTGTTCTCTGTTTTGTGGTGGTGTTTTCTGATTTTTTGTGAGATTGTTATTGCGTGAAAATGAGGGAGAGGGAGGTGATTGGTTGTTTATTCGAAATAGAGGAAGAACGATGGGGAGAGGAAGAAAATGCAGAGAGTGATAGAGATAATGAGTAGGGATAGGGTTTTTTTTTTTCTTTTAAAGGGTTGAGGGTATTTCAGTATTTTAGGTCCTTAAACAAATTTACGGATATTCGTGGGACGGATATGGCCAAATCCGTATCCCCTCGAATAATAAACGAATACAGTTTGGATATCCGTATCTGCCCCAACCTCCATACACCCTTAACCAAATCCGCTCCAAACGGAGCGAGTGGGGCGAATATCCATAAAAATCCACCCCACTGTCATCCCTAAGTTTGACGAAGTTTCCTTCTTGTTTCATGGGACCCGGACCACCAACACATCCACCCTATAAAGTGTTGAAAAAGTGAGTGATTTACTGATGTCATCTAACTTGGTTGCTAGTGGAGTAGTGGATAACTTTGTGTCACCATTCAATTTCTCACGAGAGTTTGGTTGTCCCACGAGATTCCATGTTTGGGTGCCCCGCCTACCCTGCATGTGTGCCTTTATAGAATCACAAAGGGTATACGGATATTCCCCTTTCATGGCTCACATACTAGTGTATTTCATTACCGCGATTTTACTAAGTCAAATTTTGCTGGTCATTTTTTAATTAAATTTTAATATTTTTAATACTTTTTATTCATTTTTTTTAAAGCATAATCATAAACACTATCTATAAAAAGAGTAAAAGTATAAAAAAATTAAAACCTAATCTAAAAGAAATTACCAAACTTGGGTGACTAGAATTGTTGATTTCATCATCTTGAATTCTTGACCACATTTTTTTTTTTTTTTTGAGTTTAATTTTTATTTTCATTATCTTGAATTCTTGACGTAGATCGATGAACATCAACCCTTCAATCAAGATGATCGTTAGTTTTATAATATATGATTTTTTTTTTTCCTTTTATGTTATGGGTCATATTGCTTACCATTTTGTATTAAAATCAGTTGTTTGACGATAACATATAACAATTTGGTTTGAGACGTGTACATGTAATATCTATGAGACTATGACTGATTTCATATTTGCCTTTGGTGTTTGATGGGTTGATAAGGAGAACTAGAACCAGAGTGATTCTAACCAGCGAGGGAGGGAGGACCTTTCATTTTTCTCGTGATACGTATCTCCCATCACTTACACGCATTACGAGAGAGATGGAGGGTCCTCCCTCGCTGGTTTCCTCGACAAATAGAATTTCTGCTAGAACTATTGTTGAAGCACATAAAAGGTAATTGAAATGTAGTATCGCGTATGGTGCCCACGCATTAGATGTTTGGTGCATTATGTAGATAACCCAACATTTTTCTTTTAGTTTCTAATCCCAAACACCTTTAAAAACCATCAACAGGAACAACATTGTATCAATAATTAGTATTTCCATTTTGTTTTAATGTGTGTAGACCTCAATGTGCTATAGAATCTTATACTAACCTTCTCATAATTATCGAACAATTTGATTTGTTTTGTGCAATATTAAATTCAAACATTACCAACTCCCAACATTGCAACATATTTCTATTGTATTTGTATCCACTAAACCCAGCATATTAAAGGATTAAAATATTCTTTTCTTTAAATACAAAAAATAGTAATATATTTCTCATATAACCTTAACAACCCAATGGGAAGTATAAAATCATATATTATAAAACTAAGTACACCTCCATAAGACAATCATCTTGATCGAAGGGTTGATGTTCATCGATCTACATCGAATGTATCAAATATGTGCTTGTGACCAACACCTAAACTCTTCAATGAGTAGCAACAAAACAATGGAAATAGAAAATAAATGGGAAAACTTGTCTCAATAAAAGTGCTTTTATGTTTTTTACTGGGCCCAACCATGAGACCTAGATCTCGTCCAATTTGTGAGTCCAGTGAGGCATGCCCTTTTTCACACCATTTACAATTTAGTCCAATAAGTCCAAGTATAAAATATTATTATAGTTTTAAAAAATATAAAAATTTTGAAAATTCTTGAGAGCCAGGTCAGGCAAGTCAGGCTCGCGCCAGGCCTGACCCAATATCATTCATCATCTTAGAAATGTGCATCTCGAGAATGATGAAAGGTATTGAAATAGGCTTAGCCCGAGCCTGACTTGCCCGACCTAGCTCTGTAAAAAAGTTCAAGAAAATTAAGCAAAATCAAAAGGTGTATCATTTATGAGTCCTTCTATAGTGCCTTGCCTGATATTTTGTGTCAGGGCTTATGCTTGGATGTTGTCATTCACACGGAGCTTAATATCTCTTTTGCTAATTCCATTTTAAAATCATTCAAAACAAATTTTAAATCCCATCGTCACATCCCATCATCTCATCGTCGCATTCATCATCTCACCATCTCATTTCATCCCATCCATCATCTCATTATCCCATCACATCATTTCTAATATTGTTTGTGTTTTTAGCCTTTGTAATTTTATTTTTTTCAAACTTTACCACATCATCAATCTACATGTGCCTTGTACCAACAGGTAGCTTAGACCAGGCAGCATAAAATTGTTGATTATTTATATACAACCAAATCCTTGGAAATGAAAAACAATAACAAGACGTGTATGACTATAAGATGCAAAATTTTAATGATTGTTAAAAGTGGTTGCATTTTTAAAGTGAAATGTTGAGAGCAATTTTGGTACATTCGATATGGACAGGTCGGTCGCAAAATATGACTCTACGAAATGATGAAATACTGGGTCTGTATGCATTTAACTCAAAATGTTAGGGTTGAAAATTGAATAGTTAGTTCGGTTTTTCACTTAAATCGTAAACTGAACCGATTTTAGTTGGTTTCAAAATTTTAAATCGAAATCGAAATTGAACTGACCATTAACAAAATTGAATCGATTCTAATTTATGCAAATTGTAATCAAACCGTCTAAAATCAAATAAAATCGAAATAAAACCGAACCGACTGACTATTTTAAACATATTATATTATTTTTATATAAAATATATTATTTATTATATATTCGGACGGTTCGATTTAGTCGGTTAAAATCACATAAAAACCGAAAACCGAACTGTTCACTTCAATTTTGAATTTTTTAAAATCGAAACCAATTCGAACCGAATTTAAACCGAACCAATTGACTCGGTTTGATCAGTTTAATCGATTTGGTCGATTTTTTGTTCAACCCAACAAAATGCGACGATGGATTGTATCACATAACATGACAACGCGATTTAACAAGGTTTATAAATGAGATGACACCCTGGATGTGAGAAAATTATACAATTTTGATTATTTTAAAAATCAAGCTTTCTCTAAATAACAGAATCATTTGATTCAATGCCTGAGTAAATAGACTAAGAAGAAAACAATACTCAATGAGATAATGTTGTTGAGTGAGGTTGAAAGCAAGACTTCAGCAGATTGATGATGAGAGGATGACATGGAATCTGATAAGTGATGGAAAGACTTCAGCGTGATTAAGGGCTCAATGAGCAGCCAATGATAAAGCATTTCAAGTGTTCTTCATAACCTTCAATAATACATCTTGGCATGTTGCAAATCTAGTGAGATGTCTTTGTAGACTCTTGTGTACCATTTTAAAGTTCCTAACAGATTCTTTGACGAACGGGGAATTCTAATTGGCGAAGAAACGAGTGAGGGAGCATTTCGAGGGGGATGGAGGGTTCCACCCCCTCCCTCGCCCGTTTCCTCGCCAATTAGACAAGCCTTTCTTTGACAGTAATGAGATGGCAAAATTGATACAAAATGAAGTAAGAAGAACAAAAAGATGACTTAGTGCGCTTATAGTATCATTGCGCTAGTGAAGGTGAGAATTGCCATGCGTAGAGGCAATATTGCATTCTCCCAAAACATATCAATTCCAATTTTGTTATCCAATCCATATCCAGTTCTTCTCATTCTCAAACATGTTTAAAATCTCATTACGGATTACCTGAAATGAAACTCATCATTTCCATACAAACCTCAAATTTTTCATGAGCATTCATACACAATGCTAACCAGATAAGAATTGTTGTTACCTGCCAACAAAAACATCCCTAGAAATCCACCTTACTTTGACCTATCGAATGTTTCAACCAATCCATATTGTTCAAAAATCAAAGCTTCCTCAAATTATATCAACCATACATAGCACAATCTACTCTGCCAATCACTACAAACTCAAACTTAAATGATACCCACACACTTCCATTAGTGACCCAAGTTATCCAATACACAACTCCCTAGCTTCATGTTCTCAACTAAAAATTCTCAATACAACCATGAATTCTAAACATGGGAAGATGTATGTATTCACCACATGCAAAGTGATAGCTTATCCCAACCCCAATCGCAATGAAATTGCAGTCATAAACTATTGCTCATAGTAATGGATACATTCAGGCAAATACTAGTCACTTAAATACAAACCACCTGAATATAAACTCACCTAAACTATCCTAAGTAAATAGGTCCAAAGAAATATTCCAAAGATAATATCTCCCCCAAATCCATCAATTCTAACACTTTTTGATAAATGAGTTCCTCATGGAGATGAGGACCAAAGTAAGATCACAAGTCACTTTTACAAATTCCAGTGGCTCCCATTTGGACATGCATATGAATTTAGTGATCACCTGAAGGTTTTCCCAAAACAATTTCCCTCTTGCAACTAAAAACCAAGAACATGAAAAGTACTTATCTATACCAAACACCTACAAGATTCAAATTTCCAATCTCCATAATTCATGCATCCAGGATGAAGTTGTCACTCAGAAAATCGACTCCTTTCTAGCTAATTATTCATATACCCTGGAATTTACTCCATTCTCAATCGACAAAACTACTAAAGCACTCCCAAGTCCATATTATTCATAATAATCCATCAACAAACATAAGGCCCATGCAACAGAAAATAAACTCAAGATTTGAACTAAACAACTGATAAATTCATGAAAGAATTCAAACCACCCCAGGTATTAAAATCCACATAACAAAAACTGAACCAATCAAGCAACAATGAAAACAGAAAATGTAAAAAGAAAAACTCACAGTAAAAGAGAAAGAAATGAAGAAACTCACTTGATGAAATCACCAATGATTTGCGCAACAAATCCACGTCCACACGATACCACTTCTTCTTCTCAACCCCACGCACCGAAACGTCGCAAAGGCTAAGTTTTTCGCCTGCTCTGCTCGAGAAAACAAAACCCCCATTTTCATAATTTCAAAAGGAGTTATTTTTACCAATCTATCCACAAATTCCTTCCAAATTCATCAAAAACCCAACAACCCACTGAAAAGCTATTCACATTAGAGAGAAACTAATTTGAAAATGAAAACTTAGTCTTAAAAAAGAGAACCTTTGGAGCTATTTCAGATAAGGCGTGGTCTGGGTCGAAGCCATATTGCTCAAGCATAATCTTCTTCTCTTTGCTTGACAACCCATTGGCTGATCCTGATGTTGACAACAAGAACAACAAGTACATCGGTCGTCCAGCAAGCAGTTCGACCGTCCCCTTCTTCACGGACAGAACAGATCGAGCCATATTGCTCCAGCAGAATCTTCTTCTTCTTCTGCTAGGTCGAAGCCATATTGCTCCATCTTCTTATCTATGCTTGACAACCGTTCAGCAAGCAGATCGGCCGTCCCCTTCTTCTTCACACACAGAGCAGTCGATATGTTCCTCCCAGGTCAGTCACTATTTCTCCTCCTCCTTCCCATTTTCTCTTTGTTCATTGCAAATCAAACAGCCCCGAGCCCTCATTGCACACAAACAGACCATCGACATCGTCCTCACGCATTCGACCTTGTGGCGTAGAATCAACACCACCAATCATCTTTACACTATGAAACAAGTTGTTGATATCGACGGAGAAGTAAACAAGAATCAGGAAAATAGGGAGGAAGATGATGGTGTAGAAGAAGTACCTATACCTCATGTTGTTGAGATTGAAAGTGAATAAATTATGAGAGATTTTGTGTCTCAACTCTCCAATCTCGAAACTGAATCGTGGGATCGGCTTTCGCTCATTTGAATCGATCAAGTTTTCTCGATCGTCGTCTTCGTCGAAGAGGAGGAACACGCAGGGGAGAAAACAAAGAGGAGGCGCGGTTGTGAAGGGAGAAGAAAAGAGATTTTTCTCTTTATAAGGTGGGTGGCTATTCGCCCCCACTAAACTTCTGAGAGCACCCGCCCTTTAACTCACCAAATAAACCCTACAATTTTGAAACCTGAGTTTAATTAAATGTAACCCTATTTTATTTAATTAAAAATAAAATAAATTATCTTTATGAAATTTTGGGGTGTTACACAAGTTATGGTAATTTTATTACAATCACTCAAAACTGTCGAGCAACGACCAAGTCGCAAAAGATCATGTGAATGTAAGTCTCTCACTCGCATGACCAACTGCAAATACGGGTGAGAGACTTAAACTCACAACGGATCATGCGAGCGAGAAACTTACACTTGCATAGGATCGTGGGAGTGGGAGACTTACATTCGCATGATCCTACTTGGTCGTTGTTGGACAGTTTTGAGTTACTGTAGTAAAAAAATACCATAACTTGCTCATTTCAAAACATTTTCAGGTGACTCAAATTTTGTTCAATAGATAATTCAGAGAACTGCATTTTATTTTTTATTTTGGCGTCAAAGTTGGTCAAAAGTCAGGGATAGTACCTTGTTTTCTTTACCGAACAAATTTAAATGACTTTAGTAAAATAACCATATCTTGCTCATTTCAAACCATTTTTAGGTGATTCAAATTGTGTTCATTATATAACTCATAGTACTACATTTATCATTTTTTATGAGCTTGAGAATCTATCTCAATTGAGTGTCAAAGTTGGTTGAAAGTCAATGACATAGTCTGAAATGGGCCAATCGTAGTGGCACATGCGTGTGGCAGAATCCCAGTCGCAGCGACTCATGCGAGTATGGGAGTTGCATTCGCATGTGCCATTACGACTGGGATTCTCTTATTCACATGGGGCCGCTGCGATTGGCCCATTTTGTGTCATTTGCAGCGTTTCCTCCTCATTTTTCAGTGATCGTACGTTTTCAGATTGTTAGTAATATTTCATTGCTCATTTTTTTCTATTGATTTTATTTCTAATGTGTTTGTTGCTGATTGGTTTCAAATGAGTATTTATAAAGTTTCAATTTGTGTTTGTTAATTTATGACAGAAAATGGGAGGGAAGGAGAAGAAGGAGAGGGACGACGGCTTGTGCGAGAAGAAGAGAGAGTATGAGAAGAAGATAGAGGAATTGAGAGAGTGTGGGAGAAGACGAGATAGAGAGAAAATTGGGAAAAGGGAAGAAGAAGAATAAGATGAAGAGGGGAAGAAGAATAAGAAGATGGATAAGGGACAACGGTGGTTGTGGCTCCATCTCCTATCTTTTGTCGTCGTCGATCGTCTCTTACCATCCCTCGCAATCGACCGACCCCTTCCTCGGCATCCCTTCCATACTGTTTCTATTATTTTTGTTCTTGATAAGAGAGAGTGAAATAAGAAGAATGTGAATAGTGGTTTAAATAGGTGGCGAGGGAGAGCAGGTAAAAAAAAAAAGATGATGTGGGTGAGATTAACTTGAGGTGCCAAATAGTCGCTGCCTTTTTTTAAATATTAAATTGTTGTTTATTACAAAAGGTGATGTAATTATTTGGTATCCTGTAATGCATGTGATATGTTTCCTAATTTGAGATGTTATTCAATAATTAATGTCTCAATGTTACTAAAAGTCATTGTTTATTGCGTGGAGAAAGTCTAGGGAGAGAGGGGGATTGGGCGATGGCGGCGCAAGGGAAGGCCCAACACCGCCCATCACTCTCGAGATGCGCGACATCACTCATCTCCAGGGCGATGGGCGGTGTTGGGCCTTCCCTTGCGCCGCCCTTGCCCCCTAGAATCAGGGTTATTGCGTGATACCAAAATCAGGGCACACTCAAAACTAGTAGTGAAAGTGACAGCTTCAAAAAGAAAACAAAAATTAAAGAAAAAAAAACAACGAACATCGAGGGAGAGACAGAGAAATAAAAATTGTAATACGAATAACTGGTGTAAAATGAAACAAACCTATTGAATAAAGAAAAAAAAATGAGAGTTGCTACGTGTACCTAAGGAGAGTGAAGGCTCATTCAAGTTAAAGTGAAATTCTCAAATATGTTGTTGCAAAAAATTATTATTTAGGAGCCTAAAAATAATTAATTGGAAAACTAGAAAAACAAAGCTCGTTTTAACGTTGTAGCTTAATTGGAAGCAAATTTTAGGAAACTTCACTAGTGAATTAGGATTTCGCAACCATGTTTTGCGACGAGATGATGTGTCACAATCTGATAATGGTTGCACATATGTCGAGAAATGCATCATCCTCCCAGATTGCAACACGTCACCTTATTTGCGAAATTTTAGTTTTCAAGTTTTTCGGATTTTAGATGTAATCCAAGAATCTAAGGATTTGGGTGACTACATATGGTTATGGTATGGTAGTCGTGGTACTGGCAACAATGGTAGTTGTGAAGGTGATGGTGGTTAAGTTGTTTATGAAGGAGTTCGAAGTACTCAAAGAGACGATGAGAGTTTTGCAAAATAATGCGGGAGAATTTGTTCCGCAAAGTTTTGCAAAAGTTTATAACTAGGTGATGTGGAAGTCCTGAATTCAAATTTCAATAAACCATTTTTTATAAAATTAACCAAATACCCAAATTTATGTGACTGCCATAAACTTTGCATTATGTATTCTTTTACCGTGTACCAAACGGAGCCTTAGTTTCATTTAACGTAAAACAAAACTCATTTTAACTAGGCAGCCATTTACAAAAGTTAAATTCCATTGCAACCGCCTAATTTTTTTTTTAATTTTACCCTTTCCACCCCATGCTACCGGTCAAGTTTAAACTTGTGATGTGTAATATCATCTTCACACATCTACCAATTCAACTGATACACCTTTGGCAAATAAGAGCCTCACCATTCCCTTGTTTTCATTGCTTCTAGATTCCAATTGTTACGAACATGAGTCTCTAACAACGGGAATTCTAAATGGCAAGGAAACCAGCCAGGGGAGGGGGTCACCCTTCATCCCCTCAAGATATACGCCTTCATGAATCTCAAGACGATGAGTGGTGAAACCCCTCCCCCTCGCTGGTTTCCTCGACGCCTATAAGGGTTCTCTCTAACATAACATTTTCAACACTTTCCTGGAAACTTCGCTGCACCAATTACGACTTCTAATCCTCTGTACACACGTTCATGTGTACCTCCACCTCTGGTCTACAATCTCATCCGTCCAACAGTTTGAAGAAGTTTCCTTCTTGTTATGCGGGACCCAAACCACCAACACATCCACTAAAGTGCTGAACAGTGGCTGATTTACTGATGTCATCTAACTTGGTTGCTAGCGGAGTAGTGGATAACTTTATGTCACCATTCAGTTTCTCACGAGATTTTGGTTTGTCCCACAATATTCCATGTTGGGGTGCCCCACCTACCCCGCATGTGTGCGTTTATAGAATCACAAAGGGTTTATTCCCCTTTCATGGCTCACATACTTTGAGGATGGATTTCATTAGTGCAACTCTAACGAGTGTAAAAACACAATCGTAAATACCACTTTATAACGATTGCATTTTTCATGCTTGACTAGTACCACAGTCTATGCATTGCCTTTTATCTAGAGAAAGACCAACTATCAATCACGAGATTTCTTGTTCTGATGTCTAAAACGTGCCAATTAAAGTACTAGCAAGCGCTTGGATTCTTCTGATGTGCAACATCTACATAGGAAAGTTTATCCCTTAACAGAGTTGTCGTAAGTCGCCTCTTTCTACTAATCTGCCCAAGTAAGATAGTTCAATCACTTTATTTGATAAGCAATAAGCCTTTTGCTACAGCTCCGGAGCTGCCAGCTATAACACATTACACCTACCTATACCTATTAGTTAACGGACGCATCTATAAAAGAGTTACAAATGTAAAAAAGTTAAAAATTTGCCCAAAATAGCTACCAAACCCGACTAACTATAATTTTTTATTTCATTATCTTGAGTTCTTGACCACAGTTTTTCTTTTTTTTTGTTGGAGTTTAATTTTTATTTTCATTATCTCAAGTTCTTGACGTAGATTGATGAACATCAACCCTTCGATCAAGATGATCGTCTTATGGAGGTCTACTTAGTTTTATGATTTTTTTCTTTTTATGTTATTGGTCATATTGCTTACCATTTATTATCAAAATCACTTATCTAACGTAACGATAACATATAACAATTTGGTTTGAGACTTGTACATGTAAGATCTATGACTGATCTCATATTTGCCTTTGGTGTTTGATGTGTTGATAAGGATAACTGGAACTGTTGTTGAATCTCATAAAAGATAATAGAAATGTAGTATGGCGTATGGTGCCCGCCCACGCATTAGATGTTTGGTACATTATGCAGATAACCCAACCTTTTTCTTTAGTTTCTAATCCCAAACACCATTGAAAGCCATCAACGCGAACAACATTATATCAATAATTAGTATTTTCATTTTGTTTTAATGTTTGTAGACCTCAATGTGCTATAGAATCTTATATTAGCCTTCTCATAATCACTGAACAATTTGATTTGTTTTCTCCAATATTAAATTCAAACATTACCAACTTCCAACATTGCAACATATTTCTATCAGGAATTCTAGCCGACCTCCCGAGGGGGGCAAAATTACATTCCAGGAAGGGCAGGAATGTAATTTTGCACGCCTCCCATATGGAAAACCAGGCCGGCTAGAAGGGCTTTATTTCTATTGTATCCACTAAACCCAACTTATTAATGGATTAGAATATATTATTTTTTTTTTGAAGGCGAGCTGAGTTTTAAAAGATCCCATATCATGCCACAGGTGAAATTTGAAGTTAAGATGTGGGAAACAAACCCACACAATCCTAATCACTAGGCCATGACACCATTAACAGAATTTTCTTTCTTTATCTACAAAGAACAACAATATATTTCTCATCTAACCTTTTTAACACCCATGGGAAGTATAAAATCATATATTATAAAACTTGGGATGTGTTTGATTGTATGGAATCTGTGTCATTCGATCGAAGTTGATATTCATCGATCTACATGGAATGTATCAAATATGTGCTTGTGATCAACAACTAAACTCTTCAACGAGTGGCAACAAAACAATGGAAATAGAAAATAAATGGGAAAACTTATCTCAATAGAAATGCTCATTTTCATGCCAACGAGGCATGGCCTTTTTCACACCATTTACAATTTAGTCCAATAATTCCAAGTATAATATATTATTATAGTTTTAAAAAATATAGAAAATTAAGCAAAATCAAAGTATTATTTATTTACAACCAAATCCTTGGAAATGAAAAACAAGCACAAGACGTGTATGACTATAAGCTGCAAATTTTGAATGGATGTTAAAAGTGGTTGCATTTTTAAAGTGAAATGTTGAGAGCAATTTTGGTACATTCGATAAGGACCGGTCGTAAAATATGACTACAAAATGATGAAATCCTTACTCTATATGCATTTAACTTAAAATGGTAGGGTTGAAAATTGAATCGTCGGTTCGGTTTTTCATCTAAATCGTCAACCGAATCAATTTTGGTCGATTTCAAAATTTTCAAATTGAAATCGAATTGACCATTAACAGAATCGAACCGATTCTAATATATACAAACTGTAATCGAACCGTCTAAAATTGAAATAAAACCGAACCGACCGACTATTTTAAACATATTATATTATTTTTATATAAAATATATATTACTTATTATATATATTTGGTCGATTATGTTTAATCGATTAAAATTACATAGAAATCGAAAATCAAATCGACCATTTCGGTTTTGAAATTTTTAAAATCAAAACCGATCCGAACTGAATTTAAAGTTTAAACCGAACTAATCGGTTCGGTCGATTTAATCGGTGTGATCGATTTTTTGTTCAACCCTACAAAATGAGACTATGGATTGTATCACATAACATGATAACGCGATTTAACAAAGTTTATAAATGAGATGACACCTCAAATATGAGAAAAGTAGTGACTTTTTGTGTTAATACAAGAAGAGTAAGTTTAGGCAGTAAAGCAATCAGTCATTTTTTGTCAGGATTTGATTTTTTTACATTTTTACTCATTCTCTTTAAAACACAATCACAAACATCAATTATAGAATAAGTAAGCGTGTAAAATAACTCAACCCTTACCCAAAAATAGTTGATAGCCCCGACTCTCTAGAACCAGGAATACAAGAAATAATGACGTATAACATATCTATACCAATTACAATTAATATTCAAATAAATGGGAAAACTTATCTCAATAGAAATGTTCATTTTCATGCCTACTAGTACTTTTATGTTATTTACTGGGCCCAACCATGAGACCTGTCAAGATCTCGTCTATTTTGTGGGTCCAGTGAGGCATGGCCTTTTTCACACCATTTACAATTTAGTCCAAGTATAATATATTATTATAGTTTTTAAAAAATATAGAAATTTAAGCAAAATCGAAAGGTGTATTATTTATATTCAACCAAATCCTTGGAAATTAAAAACAAGAACAAGACGTGTACGTCTATAAGCTGCAATTTTTTAATGGATGTTAAAAGTGGTTGCATTTTTAAAGTGAAATGTTGAGAGCACAATTTTGGTACATTCGATAAGGACCGGTCGCAAAATATGACTCTACGAAATGATGAAATACTTACTATATACGCATTTAACTCAAAATGGTAGGGTTGAAAACCGAATCGTCGGTTTGGTTTTTCACTTAAATTGTGAATCGAACAAATTTTGGTCAATTTCAAAATTTTCAAATTGAAACTGAACTGACCATTAACAAATTGAACCGATTCTAATTTATGCAAACTATAACCGAACCGTCTAAAATCGAAATAAAATTGAACTGACCGACTATTTTAAACATATTATTTTATTTTATATAAAATATATATTATTTATTTTATATATTCGGTCAATTCGGTTTAGTCGATTAAAGTCACATAGAAATCGAAAATCGAACCGACCATTTCGGTTTTGAATTTTTTAAAGCCGAAACCGATTCGAACTGAATTTAAACCGAATTAATTGATTTGATTGGTTCGGTCGATTTAATCGGTTTGGTCGATTTTTTGTTTAACCCTACATAATGAGGCGATGGATTGTATCACATAACATGACAACGCGATTTAACAAGGTTTATAAATGAGATGACACCCCGAATATGAGAAAAGTAGTGACTTTTTGTGTTAATACAATAAAAGGTAAGTCTAGGCAGCTAGAGCAATCAACCATTTTTTTTGTCAGAATTTGGCTCTTTTACATTTTACCCATTCTCTTTAAAACACAACCACAAACATCAATTATATAAAAGGTAGAAGTGTAAAAACCCCAACCCTTACCAAAAAATAGTTAATAGCCCTGACTTTTTAGAATCGAAAATACAAGAAAGAAGGACATATAACATATCTATACCAATTACAATTAATATTCAAATAAAGAGGCTTTTATAAGACAACGACTACTTTGCACCACCAATTCCTCTCTCTCACACCATTCTACTCTCCCACACTACCTACTTACTTTCTCACACCACCATACTCCCTCACACCATCTATATAAACCAAAATCATTCATTTTTTTCCCCTCACCATTTAAATCGACAATGGTTCCTCCCTCCCCCATTCGAAATATCATTTTTCAAATCTCTCCCCACACTCAAATCTCTTGCAAATCTCCTCATTCTCCCTCGAAAACTCCCAAAATCCCCTTAAAGTTGAAACTCTTAAACCCAAACTCAATAAAGATGCATAACTTAACATAACAGACAAACCCAAACTCAAGACAAAAATATGCTCATTTCAAAACATTTTCAATTTATTTAAGTTGTGTTTATTAGATAACTGAGAGTACTACAACTTTTGTATTTTGACCAACTTCAGAATCGGTCTCGATCGAGCACATAAGTTGGTCGAAAGTCAAGAACACTATCCCATTTTCATTTTTCGGACAGATTTGCACGACTTTAGTAAAATGACCATAACTTGCTCATTTCAAAACATTTTCAAGTGATTTAAGTTGTGTTTATTATATAACTCAAAGTACTACAACTTTTGTGTTTTGATGAGCCTGAGAATCAGTCTCAATTTAGGGTTTAAATTGATTCGAAAGTTACTATGTTTTTCATTTTTTCGTTGAGTTTGGGTTTAAGGGTTTCAACTTTAAGGGGATTTTGAGAGTTTTCGAGGGAGAGAGAGAATATTTGCAAGAGATTTGAGTGTGAGGAGAGACTTTGGAAGAGGAAATTTTGAATAGGGGAGGGAGGAACCATTGCCTTGTCAATTTGAATGGTGAGGGAAAAAATTGATAGTTTTTGTTTATATAGGTGGTGTGAGAAAGTTAAAAAAAAAATAAAAAAAATTCAACGGTGGTGTGAGAGAGATGATACGATGGTGCAAGGTAGTCGTTGCCCTTTTATAATACACTTTGGACAATACTGAGTATTGAGTAAGCATTGAAGTCTCACCTAGACAATACATCCAAGTGTTTTTGTACAAGTAAAACGACATAAGACATGCCCATCATAGAGTTTGGATAGTTTAAATTAAACTCGTGTTTAGGTATATTTAAATTTTATACTCCAAAACCAAAATGTTTTTGAATTAATTTGGTAAATCTTGAAATACAAGGGTGTGTTTGCAATTAAAAGAGTTTTAAAATTTGGAGTTATTTACCTTTTGGCCTCCATTAGTTCTTACAAATTCCTCCTTAGCCCTCATTAGTTTTTGAAATTATGTCAGCCGTCCATTTTAAGTCTTGACGATGAGCCTGTCTAACTGGCGAGGAAACCAGCGAGGGAGGGAGGGGCAACCCTCCATATCCCTCGGGATGTGTGCAAGGGATGTGCTTGACGATTAAGTCAAAGCCTTTGAGCGGCAGAAAACATCTCAACTTTTCTAATGTCAAAATTGTCATCACATGTAACTCACGTGAGCTATCTCCCTTGATGATGCACAACCTTGAGATACTTTCATGTGCCTACTTAAATAAGGCAAAAAAAACAAAAAAATCCTTTTTCCCCAACCATCCATCCTCTCTGCAATTCAAGGGGAAAAGATCGGTACGAGGAGTTTCAGCTCAATTTATCTAGCAACCCCAAGAAGTGGTTTCAGTCAATTGCCTCCATTGATGGCTATGAAATCCTCTTCAAGTTCTCAATGAAACTTACTTCAATAGGAGAAGCAGATACTCACCCAGTTCACATATTGTCCTGAAATTCTTTGATGGTTCGGTGAAAGTCACACTCTTGAAGGGGGGTGGGGCAGTGCAACAGATCGATGTAGATAGGGAGAAGGGATGGAGGGGGACAGGAAACAAAGTGACGCGGGAGAAGAGGGAAAGGGATTAGAGGCGATGAAATAGAGTGATTTAGGGAGGGATATCGGACAGGGAAAGGCAGTGAAACGGAGAGAGAGTTGAGTGGTGGTTGTTGGTGGTGGCAGTGAGGTGAGGTTGCAGGAGGGGTGGATGGAGGGGGTTGGGGTTGGGGTTGATGAAACAAGAAAAGGAAGAGAGCGAGAGCGAGAGTCAGAATCAAAGAGACGTGTGTAGGAGTAGGTCTATGGTAGTAATGATAAGGCTCTGTGAAAAGAGGAGAGATGGTTGGAAAAAATGGTTTTGTTTTTATTTTTTAATTTGCTTTATTTAATATTTTCCCTTAATTTTAACTCGATATACAAAGTCGATACGTGAAATTAACTCGAGGTTGTGCATCTTCAAGGGACAGATAACTCATGTGAGGACAATTTTGATATTAGAAAAGTTTGGATGTTTTCCGCTAGTCAAAGGCATAGACTTAATAATCAAGACTCAAAATGGAGGTGTGACTGAATTACGAGAACTAATGGGGCCAATGAAAAATACGCAAGAACTAACGGAGGCCTAAAGGTGAATAATCCTAAAAAAAATTTATATATGGTAGAAGTTGAGAGAATCATACACACGGCTGCAGGGGATATTTTTCTTTAAAATGTGTCTTATTTTCTATTGAAAAAAAAAAGGTGAGGCCTTGATTGCTCTCTATATAAAACGAGAGCCTCGGAGCAAAGATTTGTTCCAGTTTCACTGCGCTTTCTTCTCTTTTCTTCTCATTCCGATCACCTCTGCTGCTTCGCTTCGACTTGCAAGGTTTTGGAGGTAAAAACCCGTCTGGGTCTCTCTTTTTTCTATCTATGTTGCTCCGTTTTCAGTGTTTTAATGGCGATTTGAAAGGCCACATCTTGTTATCTACCTAGTTTTCCTTGATGGGGTCAGTTTTTTCTTGATGGGTTCCTCTTAAACTTCCAGTGGCACTATTTGTGGAAGTGGGGTGGGGTTCGATGTAGAGACTCATATTTGTGTAAAGACTATGTTTTTCTCTTGTTCAGTATGTCTGAATACCCTGTTTAATGTTTTAGAAGTTAGAACTGTAGATTTTGATTAAAGTTTTGATTTTGTGGAGTTGGAAGAGAGCTATGAGTTCTGAGGTTTCTTCTGTTCTTCAGTTTTATGTATATGGTAAGCTATTTTGGTGTAAATTGAGTTGTTTTGCCCAGTTGATGAACTGGACTCTTAATTAAGTTGTCTTGCCTAATTAAGTTGTTTATGATGAACTGGAGGATTTGTAATTGGGGTTCTCTTATATTCGATTTTGAAGCATTTTATCTCTTTTAGTCCAATTTATTGTGGGTATCTATTTTGAGTAGATTTGGTTTTATTCATGCTTCGGAAATTGAGTTTCAAGTTAGAATTTGTTGTAAACTGGTGTCTTTTAATGGAGATTTCGTTCTAAATACTAATTGCAGAGTTGAAATGTCTTGAGTCTATTTGAATTGTTGAAACTTTGCAGAATGGGGAGTACTGAAGGATCCAAATATCGAGAGTACACTTACGCAGAGCTCGAGAGGGAGCCTTACTGGCCCTCTGAGAAACTGAGAATTTCGATTACTGGTGCTGGTGGATTCATTGCATCCCACATTGCTCGTAGATTGAAAAGTGAGGGGCATTACATCATTGCGTCTGATTGGAAGAAGAATGAGCACATGACCGAGGATATGTTCTGTGATGAATTCCACCTTGTGGATCTCAGGGTCATGGATAATTGCATGAAAGTCACCTCTGGGGTAGACCATGTATTCAACCTTGCTGCTGACATGGGAGGAATGGGATTCATTCAGTCAAACCATTCCGTCATCTTTTATAACAATACAATGATCAGTTTCAACATGCTTGAGGCCGCTAGGATCAATGGCGTCAAGAGGTTTGTTGTGTTCCTTTATTTGTATTTATTTAGTGTTATTAAGATTGGTTGCCCATTTGACAAAAGCAGTAGTTGGAATTATTCTATCTAGTGGTATTTAGTTATTGCTCTAATTCATGTATTTATTGTGTGAATTTGAAAATAACTTGTTATTTGGATATGCAGGTTCTTCTATGCTTCTAGTGCTTGTATTTACCCCGAATTCAAGCAATTGGAAACTAATGTTAGCTTGAAAGAGGCTGATGCTTGGCCTGCAGAGGTTGGTCGATCTTAGCTTATTGACATTGCCATATAAACTGTCCATTACTGATTAGCTGACATAAATATCATTTATAATTTTATATTGTAGCCACAAGATGCTTATGGTCTGGAAAAACTTGCGACGGAGGAGTTGTGTAAACACTACACTAAGGATTTTGAAATTGAGTGTCGTGTAGGACGCTTCCACAACATCTATGGGCCCTTTGGAACATGGAAAGGTAAAGTAGGATTTGTTGTGAATTCTATTCTCCCCGCACCCATTTGTTTTTGTTTTCCTATTTGTGTCCTAATTAATTTGCCTGATGTTTATTGCATATAGGTGGAAGGGAGAAGGCCCCTGCTGCCTTCTGTAGGAAGGTGCTCACATCCACTGATAAATTTGAGATGTGGGGAGATGGATTGCAGACTCGATCCTTTACTTTCATTGATGAATGTGTTGAAGGTGTTCTGAGGTAATAATTTGCTTCAGCTTGTCTATTATCTGTTACTACTTCTTGGTTAGTTAAACTACTTGGAAACTTTAGATTTGGAATAATTATGTAAATTAAGCCTACTTTCTGTACCTGACCAATTAGAAAATGCCATCCTCTGACTTGAATACAGACACAATCTGTTGGTGTTTGTGTCTGTGATGTGAAATAAATGTCGGACGTGGCCTGGTGTATGAATCTGGTATAGATACCCCATAAAATATGACACTGTGTGTTTGCCATGGTGGCACCCCAGCGTTATCCAATAGGACAAAATCCTTAAAAAATTGTGTTTTGTGTACACTTTTACTCCTGAAGAATCAAACGTCAGAGAATACCTTAATAGAGAAATAAAAGTGTTAAAATGCGAACTGGATCAAAGGTCTATCCCATAACAAAACTATGCTCTGAATTCACCACATGACTGCTTTCCTTACATGCATTTTGTAACTTGTTATTTATCCATGTCCAGATTGACAAAGTCAGACTTTCGGGAGCCAGTCAATATTGGAAGTGATGAGATGGTCAGTATGAATGAGATGGCTGAGATTGTGCTGAGTTTTGATAACAAGAAGCTTCCCATCCAGCACATTCCTGGTCCAGAGGGAGTGCGTGGTCGCAATTCGGACAATACTCTCATCAAAGAGAAGCTTGGTTGGGCTCCAACAATGAAACTAAAGGTAAATTACAAGTAGTATATTCCCCTGCTTTTGAAAACTAGAAAATTTACTGATGTTGGTATTACCATGTCTAATATTTTTCAGGATGGATTGAGGTTCACATACTTTTGGATCAAGGAACAAATTGAGAAGGAAAAATCACAAGGTGTTGATCTTTCAGTCTATGGGTCATCCAAGGTTGTCGGAACACAGGCACCTGTTCAGCTGGGGTCTCTCCGTGCAGCTGATGGCAAAGAATGAGCCAGGTGAAGCTAAATAGTTCTTCTAGTTGCATCGAAAGGCTATAAAATCTATGGTGGATGTCACCATACCAAGCGGGATAGGAAAGCTTGGACATCATAAAGTTTGGTTTATTTATGCAAGCTAGTATGTGTATTTCCTGTTATTACATATTATCATATATAGGAGGATGTCTTCATCCCTGTTTTTCTTTGACTTTATGGGGGGTCTCTGTTTTAGGATGTAGTAACAAGAACATGTGTATGCTTCCTTTAAGTATCACAGAATGAAAGCCGAATACTATGCCTTTCCTTGAAATTGTTGCAAACTATTTTTAATGTGTGACCCAATTTTGATTCTACATGGTGCCCTTTTCCTTGTTTGAAAGATTGCGAACTTTAGTGAGAAAGTTGAAATTATTGCAACCTATGCTTGACGCGGGAACCCTATCTGGATTCCAACTTCATTAAGTGGATGCATATAGCAAGGGTCTGCCTATTCTAGCTTGCTTTTGCAAAATAAAGAAAACGTATATCATATACTCATATAGAAATGGATAAAACATCTAATAATAAATATTAAATAATAAGTTTTTGTATAGATACAAATGTTCAATATGGAAATCCAAGAAAATAGGTTAAGGACAGACTAGAGTAGTTCGTGTGCAATTGGTATGTTCAGAAAGGCGGGAATTTGCGAGAAAGTAATTTTAGTAATTTACATGATCCCCCGAGCTCATGTACAAGGTTGGAAAAGGGGGGAAAGAAGGCAGTTTACAAGATCCCTTGAGGGTAGAAGGATGGAGATTTGGTGGATCTATTTATTAGGTTATTCTCAACTAAAGAATTGCTCTTTCTTGACTGGGAAAATTGACAGATATAGAGCTTACTAATATGTATGGTATACAAGGACTATTGTGGATTCACCTAAGCAGTAAATTCGAGGCTCTATCGTACACTTTTCATTGAGTTGTCATGCTATATATGCATGGTAGTTGCAGAAAAAAATAGATAATATGGAAAATTTACCGGCAATACCGTAGTCCTACCTACTAAGCATAGAAGAATTGGTTAAAGGTGCAAAATCTCATGTGGCATCTTCACTACGGTTCAATGTAAAGAAAAGGAATGACAGGAGTAGAACATCTTAGAAACAAAAAGAAAAAGTGATCTTAAATAGGTGATTAAGGTGTCAAGGATCAGCATTATGATGTATACATCAACTGACTTTCCATCTTAAAAACAAAATACTTGAAAATAACACCTTCAAAGATCATTCTAAGTTCACCATACATGAAGAGGGCCCTTGATTCCATCAATATCTTTGTATTTGCCTTTAAGAAATCTACTATTTCTTTCAAGCCTAAAATCCTAGATAAAAGCGAAAGGGGTTATGGAGACCCTTTGTGTGGGCGGACTTGAGGGGGAGGGTGAGGGTTAGAGCCCAATAGGCCCAGGCCTAAGAGGGTTGACAAGCTACAAAGGGGAGAGATAGTCCCACATTGCCTGGGTGTGGAAAGGGGATGTGTTATATATGTGCGAGGTTGGATTCCCATAGTACGAGGCATTTTAAAGCCGTACGGGACGGTTGGACCCAGAGCGGATAATATCGTACTGTGCGGATCGGGTCGTTACAGAATGGTATCAGAGTCTGACCCAGTCGGAAGTGTGCCAACGTGGACGTTGGGCCCTAAGGCGGTGGACTGTGAGACCCTTGTGTGGGCGGATCTGAGGGGGAGGGTGAAGGTTGGAGCCCAATAGGCCCAGGCCCAAGAGGGTTGACAAGCTACAAAGGGAGGAGATAGTCTCACATCGCCTGGGTGTGGAAAGGGGATGTGCTACTTATGTGCGAGGTTGGATCCCCATAGTAACAACGCGTTTTAAACCTGTGCGGGCCGGTTGGGTCCAGAGCGGACAATATTGTTACCGTGTGGATCGGGTCGTTACAGAATGGTATCAGAGCCTGACCTGACCCAGCCGAAAGTGTGCCAACGTGGACTGTGAGATCCTGGAGTGGGCGGACCTGAGGGTGAGGGTGAGGGTTGGAGCCCAATAGGCCCAAGAGGGGTTGGACGAGCTACAAATGGGGACATAGTCCCACATCACCTGGGTGCGGGAGGGGGATAAGCTACTTATGTGCGAAGTCGGATCTCCATAGTAATAACGCGTTTTAAATCCGTGCGGGTCGGTTGGGTCCAGAGCGGACAATATTGTTACTGTGTGGATCAGGTCGTTACAGGGGTCACAGAGCAATATGGATGACAAGTCGGATGATGAGTTGAAATGGATGACAAGTCACTGATAGTAATGGGAATGGATATACTATGTACTTGAGCGGCCCAAAGATGATTTCAGATTGGGTAACCAGCTTGTTATGTGGAACACTGATAAACATAACTTGTAAGAAAAATACGATAATTAGCATGGGGCAGAGATCTCTCCATGTCCCAAAAGGGTATTACATGATCAACTGTGGGACATAATTATGTGGTCCTTTTCAAGTGCTTTTTCACTGCACTTGAACTGCAGATATGAAAGGGTAGGAAAGAGTTGGATGTTTTGGGTGGCGATTGTCAAGGTGTATTTGCTTGAGTAAGAGTTTCCCTGATTTATTCATAAAGCTTCTAACAAATAAACAGTGTGTGCCAGACAAAAAATCTGAGGGATAGCCAATCCTCCTAGACAATATTAGGTGCATTACAGTATGTTGAGTAGAAGTAGGAAAACAAGAGATAGTTTGTGTTTTTAAGGTGGAGATCAATAGGGAAGATCACAATAGTTAACATAGCATCGAAATATTCAAATTCATGTAGAATTGAGTGTCCACAATTCTTGAGTCATGTAGGCACATACTAGTTGATAAAATTTCTAAAGTTCAGGTTTAGTTCAAAATCTTTGATACGTAAAGTAGCTTTAATTCATATACTAGTCAAGGTTTATCATTTCTAGTTGGATACCATATTAGTCAGACATCGATCCTAAACTGGATTAATCATGCATCATATTTGTGGGTGTCCTTGTACACACATTTGTTTGTATGTAGTTATCGTCTGATAAAACCTGAGAACTTCTCGTAAATTCTTTTTCAACTCTGGAAAAAAAAATTTTATAGTCTGTATGATAAAATTCATCATTTTCGGACTTTTCATGGAATAATGTACTTTTATTAGCCTCTGCATTAGCTTTACTTTTTAATTCATTCTATATTTTCTTCCATTTTCTAAGCTGATCATTCTTCTATAAAATTACTGATCAGGCATAAAACCATACTGACAACACATTTAGAAACCCCATTATAACCCTGAAAATAATGTTTACACCTCCCATACTTAGTTTCTCTTGGTCGATGTTAACGGAAATCCTTGTCTGCTGTTTGTAAAATACCTGTTTGGTCGAGTAACCTACCTGCAACAAATGACCCATTCCGTCAGTTTACATACCAAAATATCACCCAGTTCGACCTAAGGGTTAGCGTCACAATTCAAGTTATGTCAAAGTTGTGTAGTAAATTGGCTTCTAAATGTGGTCCATTAGTGATTCTTTCACGGTCTTGGGTCTTGGCTTGTCAGATGAGTCCAAAATTTTCACAGCTAAGTATAATATCTCCATATACCAGAAGCTCACTGAGTGCCTAGATGTCTGTTGTGTATTCAGTTGAAGGAATACATTTGAAGGGATTACTTTTTCGCAATTTATTTTTTGTTAAAACCAAAAGTTTATGAAATGAAACCTAATGTAACAATAGCACTTGATTTTCAAAATATTTCCTCGTCAGACACGTATTAAACATTCCGACACTCAAAACACACGGACGACAGTCCATGTTCAAATCATCAATATTTTTCACATATCTTTGAAAAGTTTCACTTAATTTACAGATGTTATAACAAGTATATTATTGTATATGTAGCCATATTAATCTACAAGTGAAAGAATAAGACTAATAATTATTTTTTGAAAAAATAAATATTATAATGTACAAGTGTATCCTCATATTGTGTTTTTCAAGTCCGTGCCGGACACCGGTAGTGTCGTTGTTACATACATGACTAAAAATATAACAATAATAATAATTTAATAAATAAATTTTCTTGAAAGACAAGAAGGATTGCTGATGGCTGGATTGGGGATGAAGGAGGCATTTGGGAGTTGGTTGAAATATGTAAGCTTTCAGATGAAATCAGTAATCATAATCACGATGGTCAGAATTGAAAACCTTGGGGTTTATATGCTATTACTCTTATATTCGATATTTATCTGAACCTGCAAGATTTTGCTGCTAAGAAATGGACGAGAAAAATAGTTTCATTGAAAACAGAAGGCAGCTTCTCTTGATTACTGTCTAGTCTTGATTATTGTCCATCAGGTGCCCACACATGGTGTTCATTTTGATTACGATCTTTTGTATGGGTTACCTTGGGACGATTCACATAGATTTTTGACATCCTACATTCCACAGGTGTATCTCTATTCAAAGTTGATCCTGTCTTATATGCTCCTTAGAGATCTCATGTAAGTGAAGGTATATAGTCTTTTATATTTTTAATGTATGATAGCCAGAGACTTATTTGTTATAACTATTATCCAAGACAAAGAATTTGAATCTTCTTTTAGAACATATATGGTCATTCTCCTGAAAATTGAGTTGATTGCAACCATGTAATTACCCAGCTATTGGTTTAAATCTCTATCTGAGGACATTATTGTGACTTGCCTGTCTATCTATAGTAGATGTCATATTTATCATGCAACAAAAGCTGAAATGCTTTCTTGACTACCAATAACTATTGTTATAGTTTATTCAGTTCATTAATCACTACTTGTGTTTAGAACCTATTTATTGTTTGCTTGCATATACAAGGAACTGATAGTATCTTGCTTTATCCTCAGTTACGTGCAGCCTTTATCCAAATCCTGCTTTAGGTGGATCCCTTCGGTTAGTAATAGTTGGGGAGAACTGAAGTCTTCTTTATGCAATACGTCCATTCTTGTTCAGCAAATATGATTAGTGACCTAATTTTATAAGAATTTGATTTTGGAGGACTGATAAAAAAAAAATCAAATATTCATCCTCCTGATTTATAGCTTATCGTCCAAATTTAGAAAAGGCTCTATTGTCGACTTTAGGAAGACAGCCACTGTGAACAGGATTCGGAAGGTAGTTCCATTAGTTGAAGGCAGAAACCAATATGGAGTTTTCAGGGAAAGGGAAACTCAAAATGACACAAAGGGAAAGAGTTGGATACAATAGAGTATCCCTAATTGAAAATGTACCTTCAAAAGGGGTCTTTCTAACCTTGCTAGCAGAACTGTGAACTTAAGGAGTTGGATGTCATGATAATATTCTTCTTGGTCACTTGCATTATGTGAGTACAATTGTAAATGATGTTTGTTTTGTTGATGTTCTATGTGGATGATATGCTAGTCTTGGTAGAAGGACCTTTAGTGATAGATGGTTTAGATTACTTGCTAATGCAAGAGTTTGATATGAAGGATTCTTGGTGGGACCAAAAACATTACTATGAATACATATGTAGGGATACAGAGTTAACCAGAGTTCTGCTATCATAGAATAGATGCTAGAGTAGTTTCACTTGTATGTAAAATCAATCACAACAGTTCTGAAGAGGTCATTTCAAGTTGTTTGTGGGAAATACATTTCGACTGTGAATTGGAGATGCACTGGGCCCTATATGCTTGACAGAGACAATGTTAGGTAAATGGTGGAGCCCTATCGCGAAATGAGGGTGGTAGTAAGCTGTATTGAAAACTCAGGGAATGAACAACTGGATGCGATTAAATATGTGTATTGAACTACCTAGAGTCAATAAGTTTAGGTAAAATTTAGATTTCAAAATCTGCAGATAAAGTTATGCTAGAGTTAGGATGTTGTGAGGTACATCACAAGATATGTTTTAAGGATTCCTATGAGCCCAATATGTTTGAGATCAATGCTGCAATTAATAGTAGCATCCTAGCATTGTCCACTGTGAATGTTGAGGAAGAACCCAGGAGGCTTTATGTTTATAGGAGTCGAGTGTCTTATGATCAAGCTTAGGTTGTCGCAATACAAAGCAGCAATTTTGGTGCAGTCGAGCGCTATCTAGTGAAGAATCAGGTTTAGCATTCAGGATCAAACTAATGGTGCAACTAGGCTACTTCTGGGGAAATTCTTTTTGAGAAGTTTCACACAAAAGACAATACGGTGAACGTGGGAAAGGAGTCTGTTCTCATGAAAAAATAAAGCATTTTCGGGGGTTCTTCTACGATTTGAATGTGTACAGTAAATTATAAGGTTTTGTCAGTCGCTGCAATGGATGTCGCTTGAGCCAGAGGAGTTAAGGTATGATGTGATGGAATCGGCAACCCTTCTAGCCGGCCTGGTTTTGGCGCCTGGCCTGGCTTTTTTACATTTTTTGCCCCTCCTTTTTACATCTTTGTGGTTGTGTTTAAAGAGGGGCAAAAGATTTAAAAAGCCCCCTCTCAGGCGGCAAACTCAGGCCGGCTAGAATTTCTGCGGAATCGGATATACATTAGGTTCAAGGTGGTGCCAGTGTTGAATAACACGCCAAATTATAAATTGTTGAACATAGTTAAGAAAGTACTTGATAAGGAACAGCAAAAATCTGCACTAAAAAATTCACTAATTGTACACATTAACTATATGCCACAAAGCAAGCATGAGGAGTGCTCAAAGGATCTGGAAGTTATAAGTGAATTCCCAGTTGTTAGGAGTTCCCCTTGACATAATCAAAATGAAAACTGCAACAAGTTTCGACCCATTCTGAGCAATCAGACTGGCACTTCCAGTTTTACTTAATTGTTTGTATTTAGATAGTCTTGACAGTCCTCAGAAAAACTATCATTGAGATACCTGAATACTGAGAGGTAGGTGAGGTATGATACTGAAAAGGCGTTTGCTTTAGGATTTGTCCCTATGCAGCCAAGTGCGAATGACAATCCCTTAGGGCTGATATAGTTTGTAGCAAAGATCACAGCCAATTTTGTTAGAAATAAGCGTACTAAAGGCTGGAGCACTATGCAGTGTGGATTGTATGTCATCGAGAGAAGAGTTTATATCAGCTGTGATGGTTTACACACCACACAAGTGGAATTGTGCACCTTGCTACAAAGAGTCAAGTTGTTTTCCTCTGTTTAGTGACAATTTTTCCCACATTTTCGAAGTATCTGCATTGTATCTTGGCAGTGAAAACCTTTCCTGACTATTTGTTTTGATATGTTAATTGTAGCAGGTGCCAACCTGAATGTGGTCATGTGGTTTAACAGAAATCTCTATAATTAGGTGCGAGGTGAAGGGTGCAGGTGGAAACCTGGTTTCATGTTGAGAATGTCTTGTAACCTGGAACCTGTTAAGATAATTGGAGAACTTTTCAAGTGCAATTGTGATCAATCAATAATTATGTACGGACTTTGTCTTATAAAATGCATGTTTAGTACTCACGGTACAAAATTGGTATTTTTGTAACAATCTCCAAAATAGTAACACTTTTGAGCTGTAACAATTCACAGAGCAATTTTACACATTTTCACATAGTGATACAATTATTGTATCACCATGAATAGTTTGGCCCTCTAAGTGATATTATTCATGATCTAATTTATTGTATCACTTTTTTTGTTCAACTGTTTTAAATTTTTTTGATTAAATTTAGTTTTGACTTGAAATTATTTGGTGAATTGTAATAGCTAAAAAATGTTAATGTTTTGAGAATTGTTACAAATATGCCAATTGATGTAGTGACTCTACGCCGTGATGTACTCTCATTTGTGTTTCTCATTCCTTCAGAATATATTATATACCTGCAAGCATGTTACTGAATAAAGTTTCAGCTAACCACATGAATCACTTGAACTTCACCTAATCAAAAAGTTTGGGCAATGGATATTCATTGCATGTGTTATACAATGTAAATCTCACTAGCCATGTTAATATCAGCTGATTAGAACTGACAGACTGCTATTTCCTTCTCTTTTCACTATCGATAGGTTCAAGTGAAGATTACGCGTTATGAATTGGAAATGCTTGCCAAAAGCAAAGGTAGACTTGGTTATTTATCAAATTCAATTAGAGCAAAAATCATTCTGCTTGAACACTTGTTCCATTTTTTTTCACTACCTTCTAATATTTTGGTAGAAACTGGACCCATTTTATTGTATTGATCAAATTTCACTTAGCTGCATATTACACTTTCCTTGTTAGAGTGTCAAATGGATGTCCATAACAATTTATGGCACCCCACTTCAAACAAAAGTGTCCAATTTCACTTTACAGGTTTACACATCCAAAAGCCAGCAACATAACTCTTCTCCCTTTTTGTTTTTTGGATTTTTATCGTCTTTTGCATGAACACCTCCATGGAATATTAATGCAGGATTTGGCAAATATGGATTAATGGTTTGTTAATGTGTCACCATTAAAATGCAAAATAAAATAAAGTGGAGGGTGTACTTTAAATGGACCACTGGGTGACACTTCACATTTCATTGATTGGACATGGCCCAGTGTCCTTTTCCTGTAATATCAACCATTTTCCTATTTGAACCTAAACCATACTTTCTGATGGACTTGTTAACTTCCTACTTGATTTCCCTCTGTAAGGAAAGAAACATTTGATGAAGATAAAATCATGAATTCCTCAATTCATCCAAGACAAGGACCCCAATCCTTTATATCAACAAATAGACATTAATTACTTTCGATATCGATATCTTATCGTTATTAATTTTCTATGTGTGAACTAAAAAAAACTTGCAAACAAAATAAATGGTTTTATATACAAGTAATAAGAACTTGTATGATTAAAAATGTGTGGTCAGAGTGAAATTTATGTAGGTGAACAATTATGTAGGTGAAATTTATATAATTAAGATATGAGAGTTGATAAATTGCCAACTCTCTAAAAGCTCGAACTGTGAATCCAATCATATATCAAGCGGAAGCGAGAGCGGGGACGTGGGACTATAACTATATTGATGGGTACCAATCGTACAACTATATCGTAAATTCAACTACCGTGGATAAGAACATGGGCAATTTTAGGCCCATGGATAATTGAAGTGGGTTTAATATTCCAACACTCTCCCTCAGCGCAAGCGCGAGAAAAATACTAAAAATTCTTGCAGCGATTGCGTTGGACGAGACTCGAATCCACGACCTTCGAAGACCAATGCTTTGATACCATGATAAATTGCTAATTTTCTAAAAGCTCAAACTTGTAGAGAATGTGAATCCAATCATATATCAAGCGAGAGCGGGGTCGTGGGACTATAACTATATGGGTGGGTACCAATCATACAACTACACCGTAAATTCACACGGTACTACCGTGGATAAGAATATAGGCAATTTTAGGCCCATGGATAATTGGAATGGATTTAATATTCCAACAACAGCAAAGACAAATATTACATGAGAAAAAAAAAATGAAGAAAAAATTAAGTTGTGCCACGCATAGTAGAGCAAAAGCCATACAATTTAAGGTTGAATTATGAAAGGTTCACAAAGGTTCCTTTCTCGATCAACATGTTTAAATTGTATAAAGTTCATTCATTGTCAAGTAATTAAAGAAGTTTGTGTAATGTAGTGCACCTTGAGAGAAACGTTGTTTATATGCAAATCTCTCCTAATCTACTCTTTCGGAGTTTACAACCTTAGTAAAATCAATCTTGCAAAGATATGCACTTAAAGCACTTAATAGAGAAGTCAAAAAGAACACATTTATCACATAAAGCACTTAAAAAGAACAGTCAATTTTGTTCCCAACCCTTACAGCTTTCACTCACTCCCCACGTATGTCACTAATTTTGCAGCGTAAATAACACGTTCAAGTGAAATATAATCAAGATAACATTCAAAACATTATATTGAGTTCAACTTTCTTTAAAGATCTCGTGATTATTGTTTCAAACCATTCTTATTGTGACTTCACAATATTGCCTTGCCCCCACAATAATTGATCTTAATAATTTTGATAATGACTTCACAGTTGTTTTTATATTACGGTTAAGTAATGGTCTTAATTAGTACAAACAATTCAAATCAGTGTATTCGTGGCGAGTTTTAAACCAAAAATTCTTGGACATATATTTTGGTCGTGAGAAAGGAAAGCGCCACATCAAATTGTTATTGGTTAATAGTCGTTGTCTAAACGAAAATGAGTTCTTGAGGGACACTATATAGTTTATGTAGATGATTGCGATTGTATAATAATACACAGAGAATGAAACACACAAGTTACTGAATTTGAATTTTATGATTTTGATCAGATAATTGCAGAAGAACATTACAGCAAGAGCAGGAGGACATAAAGATTACTGTGAATTGAAACAGTATAAATGTGACTATTGACCCATTACAAAGTTTACAGTGGTCCTCCCATTATTCTGAGATAATAAAAATACTTACTTTCTGGGATTCACAGATGGTGGTTTAGAACTCACGAGCAAACATGCAAAAATGGTCGTTAGCAACTCAGGATCAATTCGTTGTACAATAATTTATTAATTAGCGAAAGCTATTAATTTGTACATCTATTTTTTTTCAATTTACCACTTACGTTCAAGTTTAGAAAGTTTTCATCATGCTAATTTAGTTGTTTGATATATTTATTATTTGTAAGTTACTAGTGAGCTTAATATACATCTCCAATAAAAATTAAATGCAAGAAATATGAAAAGACCAACATCAAGAAAAAATAAATTTGTTCATCACCAATGTTTATTAATGCCCTTTTAAATCCAAAGAATGAACAGCAAATTGCTCATTAGAAAATACTGGATGAAGATCTCATAGCAATTACATTGTCACAAAATCATCATAAGGAGAAAATTGAATAAAATATGGATGATGACCCCCTATATTTAACAAAGATAAATTAGACGCCCTTCACTCACATATTTCTCTTTTATTTTCTTTTCTTTGTATTTCTCTTTTTTTTTTTTTTTTTTTGTTGAAACACATTTCTCTTCTCGATCTTTCAAATCTCACTCATTTGAATTAATTATTAATAAATAGACTACTCTAGATAGATGATTTTCTAAGGAATCTGCTAATTAATTTTTTGATATTTTGTATTAATTATTAGATAAGAGTAATATAAAATTATGCATATGAAATGCGGTCGTTCCCATGAATTTTTATTAAAGGTCATTAATTATTGGGATATCAATTTAGAGAGTATCACAACTCACTAAAACTTGCCAATTGCATGACAACTCAACGGTTGGAGCTTGGCAGATGGTACCACTTGATCATGGGTTCGAATCCAACTTGCGACATCTTTATCAATTTATAGTGTGTTGACTAGTTCTGGTCTTTAATAGGTTCCGAGATCCTATAAAAACCCTCGCTTCAAAAAAAAAAAAAACTCACTAAAACCTTGTTATATCCATATCAAACCTAAAACTATAAAACCAGAGGTATTTCACACCATATACAGCTACATTGCTATAGTCTTGTTTTGCATCCAACCAAACCATATAGCCATGGGTAATTCTTGGCTATAAAAGCTCGAATTTTACAAGCCAAAAGGTAATCCAATTCTGACCAAAAATATCATAGCCCAATGTATTCCACGTGTAGGGTACAACTCCACTGGGCTCCAAACCATATAGGTAATTGTATCAGGTAAGTAGGAATTTCGTACAAATGTAATCATCCCACACTATCAGACCCCCAAATGGTATCAGCATGGCAATACTAGCTTACAAATGTGACCTTCCAGGCCAAGCCTGGCGTACAAATGTAATCATCCACACTGTTGAGCCCTCCAAGTGGCATCACTGTCATGAAATTTCGTGTCACTGTATCGATTTCCCAGGCCATTTAGAATTTCTGATCCAACACAAAACCCCTCTTAAAATATAATCTCACCCGAGCCTGAGGAAAGGGGCGAGGGTTGCCCTCGAGATTCATGAGACTGTGTATCTCGAGAGCACAGACACACATCTCAAGGGGATGAGTGGCACACACACCCCTCGCTCGTTTCCTCGCGATTTAGAATTTTCCGATCTCACCCACACATTTCATCCCATTTTAATACAAACTATGAGGATCGAATCAAGCGTGACATGTTCAATAAACCAAAGAGACCCCACTATATAATTGAGCAAAATAAACTCCAATGAGCTTGACAAGCAGGTAAAATCCAAGTTATCATGAATGGGGAGCTAAGAAAGAGATGATTAAAGAGAGAAGAAGAGTGGATGGGCCATTGCTTTCTAGAAAGTTATTTTGTTTTCAAAAACATTGGCTATTGTGTTTGCTTTTATTATTTTCCCTACACTGTATGTGACCCCACTCCTCTGTTTCAAGGTCCCATCATCTTCTTCTCTTCCCAGTTATGTCATCAGCACCAAGTAACTGGTAATTACAGTGCTATGCTATTAATACCATCATATCAGAGCAACATAATTGATTTGATTTGATTCAAATATCTCTGTGCTGTAAGGACTAAGTTAGTGATTTTGGAATTCAAGGTCATCTAATTAAGAGAGATATTTCACCTTTCTCTTTGCGTAGAATCTAATTATTACGATCACACTGCTCCCCTATCTTAAAAAACTTTTTTAACTCACCTGAAAGATGAGAAACCCAAAAAGTAAAAACCACTTGGTTTCACGAGACTGGTTTCCGCAAAGCACTTTCATTTTGCTTTTATTTCTTTGCTTTGGTTGCAGAGAAGAGATCACAGCAATTTTTATGGATTTGTCTCCTCCACACGCCGTTTAAGACGGCACGAGAGCTACCGTCACAACCATTTTTTATCAACACAGTTTCACAGAGAGAGATAGAGAACAAACCTTTTGTGTTCAGTTTTGTATCCTCTTTTCAGTTTCTGCTGCAAAAAATATGGAAGAACCAAGAAACTAAATCAATAAAAAAAAAAAAAAACTCTAAACCAAGAAGAGATAATAAGAGAAAATTCTGGAATTTTATTACTATAGAAAGAGAGAGACATTTGATTCTTCCAATTACAACCCTTACAAGCAAAAAAAGGGGGGGAATTAACAGGTGGTTCATCTATGTTTATATTTGATATTTCTGGATTCTCAACAAAAAGGGACCAAAATTCTTTTTCAAAATTTAAAGGTTTTTCTTAGAGGATGGAAGCCAGACCAGTGACGATCTTCGAACCTTTCTCCGTACTCTTAGGTTTGATTGCAGGAGGTTGCCATGGTGACACAACAATCCTAATCTTATCTTCTCCATTAGCCGATACATATTTACCGGAATCTGACCCAATGACGGAGGGAGAAGAGGCAGAGGAGGGCTTTTCTTCGAAAATGAGATCGAACTCGCCGGAGAAATTCGTGGTAGAGATTGAGCCAGATTCATTTGTCTTAATTGGTTTGATTGAAGCTGGGCTCGGTGGAGGAGTTTTTGCTATTACACTGGTAGAAGAGGATGCTCTGGTGTAAGGAGACAGCCATTTAGCACACATGTACTCAGCCTTTCTCCAAGGCGGGAAATGCATACCTTTCTTCTTCAGACTCTGCTTCGCTGCTTCGGAAACAATGGAGACTATTTGCTGAAGACGATCGGATTTGCCAACATATATTGATGGGAGTGATTGGAGTATCGCTTTGTAGCTCCCAGTCGATCGCGCGATCTCGAATTCCGATCGAAAGTCTATGTCAATTATCAGTCTCTCACCTTCTACAATCACATCGATGTACTCGTATTCACCTATATTTCAAAAAAAAATAAAAAATCATTATCAAAATTAGGGTAAAAATTTTAAAAAGGAGATTGTAATTGTGTTGTTCTTAATTCTTACCAGCTGGAAACGAAAGAGATTTCTCCCAACGAGACTTGCAAATGGAAGAGTCGTAACCAAGGCCTAATAGACCGTCGTTGACAATTTTCTTGAAATCGTCTTTCGGTTTCGAGACCTTGTTCGACTCAGCGATCTTCGAAGTATCAGCTAAGAGGTTCCTCTCTAAGACACTCGCGCAAGAAACCAAACTCTGCAAATTAAACAACATAAAAGGAAATAAGAAAAAAAATTTAAATTGAGAAATTGAAAGAACGAAAAAAAATATATATTTCTGAAGCAGACCTTGAGAATGTCCAAGGGATCGGCAGAGGAGGAAACGAAGGAGTCGCTGAATCCACCAAAGAAGTCAAGCTCGTCGTCAGAGCTATCGCTGCAGTTGTTGCCATTGAAGCAATTGCAGCGGTTGCGTCCGCACTTCTGCTTCTCATTGCTCTCTTCGATGAAGTTCTGAACCATTTTTGCCAAGCACACTGAACTCGGCTCGAAATCACCATTTCCGTCCTTGTCACTCGCTGGCACTTCTACTGGTCCGGATTTCTCAGATGACGAGTTCCTCAAGAACAGACGCTTGAACCGCGATTTCACCACTGGCTTTACAGGATCGGTACGCAACGATGAGCCTTCCAGTGTGTTTGAATCGATCGGCTGTATCTTCATCGGAAAAGGCATCACTTCCAACACACAAAAATTTACAAAATGTACTTTTCTTCGTTGTCAATTCTAAAGCCTAGAAACCTAACATATCTTTAACTTCAAATTACAATCAACGCTACAAATCAGATCACTTCAAAACCCGATCGAAATTCAACTATTCTAGGCTTCTAGCCACAATTGAGTCTAATTTTGTCTATTAAACTTCTGTAATGTTGATTCGAAACTCTACTAAAACAAGAGGAAATTTTCACACGAATTATTAAAGCGAAGTTCGTGAAAAACGTGGCTTCGTGGAAACGAAATACGTATTTTCCGGAGAGATACCTTGAGATCAACGGCCGGAATCTTCATCTCCGGCTTGATCGAAGCTTTCTGACAAACCGACCGCCGTTTCAGATGAGTTAGTAAGTGAGTTGCAGATAAAACAAAGAAGAGAAAAGAAAGCCAGAGACTTAGTTGTGAAAAAGACGGACAAAATGGGGGGTTTTATAGAGGGGGGAGATGAACTGAAGGAAGAGGAGGTTGGATGAGTTGGACGAGTTGCTACGATGGAATCCGACGTGGACTCGGTAATCGTTAATGGATTATGAACACGTGGCAAAATCGAATGGGGAGTTGGTTTAAAGCGTTTTCCGATTTATCCACACGTGGCCCCATTTGTGTTTCGAACCCACTATGGAATTCGTGATATGGTACGATTCCGGAATTATCCCTGGTCATTTCGTGCATTATTGAAAAGATATTATATATATATATATATATATATTTATTTTTTTATTTTTTTTTTATTTTTTTTTTTTTTAAAGTGTGGGGGTTAAACGCTAGCTGGATTCAATTTTCATGTTATACCCAATCTCTTCTCTAAAGTTAATTTGGGTTTTTTTTTAGTCTTCGTTGTGGATTTGTCATTTCAATTGAGTGGTCTAAGGAATGCCCATTTCGGGTACTTCGATTGCTTTTTTATTACTGATTTTTTAGGTTTTTTTTTTTTTTGGTAATTGATTTTGGGGGGCCTCTCAAAGTGGGTTTCAATGAAACTTGGATTGGTTTAAAGGATTTTGTAGATGAACGCAATGATGGTGACTTACCGAGAGAATGAGAGTGTTGATGTCTGCCTTAAAAAAGGAAAGCAATGAGGGTTTTCTGTTCGATCGAAGACCCAAATTAAATAAACCAATGTAATTTTTAATGTTAGGTAATTTGGCTATTGGTATTTATTGAAATGTAAAAAAAAATACTTGAATTTTAACAAAAACTATAAAAAATATTTTTTTTTATTTAATCCACTATGATCTATTGTATGATTTCTCATTTCTACAATGGTATTCATATGTCATGATCCAAATAAAGTTTAGAAAATGCAAATACATGAACTCGGGCCCATCACCATTTTCTTCCTTCTTCTCTTTCCCGTTTCCTTTCTCCATCATCAACTATAACCACCACCTCCATCTCACTTGAGATGGGGAGACATATGGAGGACGTTAATATGTACCACGAGGCGTTAGATCTGGTGCACGAGCACTCTCTGAAGCAAGGGTGGATCTATGTGTTAGGTAAGAGGTAAATTGCCCATTTATCTTTTTTTTAAATTTCACTAAGTTAATAATATTTTTTACATTCTCCCGTTTAAATTTTATGTTGCTCCCTTTTGTACAAAATCTTGATTTCTAACTCCAATAAAAATTAAAACGATAATTTTTTTTTTCTAAACTCCACCCTCACCAATCCCAATCCCACTCCATTTTTTTATTTTTTTTAATTCCCACCATCTCTTTTTTTTTCTTTCTTTTTTTAATCTCTCCATTTCTCTCTTAATTCCCACAAACTCATTTTAATTCATTCACTCTACATGTAAGGATGGCAGTGGGGCGGATATTCACCCCGCCCTCCTCGTTTGGGGTGGATTCGATTAAGGCTAAATGGAGGTTGGGGCAGATACGGATATCCAAACTATATCCGTTTAATATTCGGGACGGATACGAATTTGGCCATGTTCGTCACACAGATATCCATTTATCTCATTTTATTACTAAAATACCCTTCAATAGAATCAGTACTTAAAAGATTAAAAAACCTATAACTAATTTCTTTCCTCCAGATTAAGAGACGACCCATCGTCTCTTTTTTCTGCTTCTCCTTCACTTTTACTAATCTCATATTTGTCTCTTCTCCATATCTCTACTTTGAAAGAACCACACCCATCCTGACCGCCTCCTTCTCCCCCGCCTTCCCATTAAGCTAGTTGTCATAAAGAAAGGTGTGAAGATTGCAACGAATAACCTTTCGAATTGACCGGTCAGTGCACCATCTAGCCCCGCCGCGTACCTCCAGCAAGTCCAATGCACTTCATCCTCTGCCGCGTGTCGTTCATTCTTTCGCCTCTGCTTATTCGTCAGATATCAACATTCATTCCATGGTGAATAGATATTTGGATCTTAGATATGAAATCTCTGGATTTGAGATCTAAGATCTTTGGATCTGCGACTGAGATGTTTAGATTTGAGATTTTTTTTGATCAAATTTTTATTTATTAGTTTTTTTTTTGTAATTTTTGTATAGTTTTCTTACTTCTGTTATTGATCTGGTATCGATGTCGAGTTTTTGTTGTAATTTTTGTACGGATTCCTACCAGTGTTACTGATCTATTGATGTTGATAAGAATATTTTTTTAAACGGATATTTGGGCGAGCCGGATATTCGCCAATCCGTACGGGGGTGGGAATAGTTTTTAAATAAATTTATAAATGGATTTGCGAGGCGGGTTTTGGAATCCGCTATTCCTAACGGGGCGCAAATGGATTTGCTTAAATTCGCTCAGGTGTCATCCCTACCTACACACACAAAAGATACCATAATAAATGTACCATACATGGTGGGTTTGCTTTGGGATGAATCTGATAATATTCATATTAAATTTTTTAATTGGGTTGGGGACCGGCCGAGGGAAATTATACATCGTCACCATCATTGGTTTTCTTTTGTTTTGTTAAAAAAAATAAAGAATTAAGATTATCTTACCTTAGACTCAGCTAACACATGGTAGGTGGATTAGATTAATTGGGGGGTTGGGATCTGATATGTTTTGTTTTCTCTCTGATATTTCAAAATCAAAAGTAATCATTTAGGTTTGGGGTGGTTGGGAAAACACGATGGTCATAGGTCGATTCTGTTAAGCTGTTGTTTTACTACTTCGCCTGAGCTAGCCCAAAAGAAGGAATATCTCTCTCTATACACATACATGTATTTTCCTTATGAGAAGACATACAAGAATAAGAAAATAAAAGATAATGGGTTGGTTGTGTAAGTGTTATCCTCGGAGGCTCTGACTCAGGAGTGAGTTTCATAAAAAAAAAAGACAGACGAACGGATAAAACAGAAGGAGAATATGAAAGAGGATTCAAAAAATAAATTTGTTGTCCGACAAATTCATTTGAATCCATCCAGTCCGATCCAGCTACTACTGCTACAACTCCTTGGACTTGGACTATATTGTCTTGCTACCTAAAAGCCAGATGTCTGCTCCTCGCCAACTCTCATCTTATACCACCATGCCTGCTTTTGCTTTATCCAAGTAAAAAAATGATGCTCTTAGTTAGCTAGCTACAATTGAATTAATCGTGCTATGTATATTGTTTGTATAGTTGAATTAATCATCATTTTTTCATGATCACACCATGTCACCCTGATTGCAAAATATGGTTGTAAAACCTAGTTTCTTAGTATTTTTCGTAAATTGTTATATACTGTTTGCCCCCCTTTATCTGCAATCCTAGCTCCACCCCTGATCTGAAGTCCAATTTCATGTAAAGATAGCTCATTTGGGGGTCATTCGAGTTGGGATCTATTCCGCCATGAAAGGGCTCGATTTGGGGCTCGTAAGTTCGGCTTGTCGGTTTGTGCTCAATTGAAGAGGCTATTGGGATTCAGATTTCACATTTTCCGCCATAAATTGATTTTTTTTCTCTATCTGTCATATGAAAGTGTGTCTGTAAAGTGTTGAAGAGAAGTAAAGAGCGAACAAAATAAGATAAGAGTGGTGTGTGTGAAGGGCAGTTTGGTGGGAGAGAGGAAGAAAAGTTGTTCAAGATGGAGAGGAATCAGTGGGAAGGAAGGGATGGTGGTTGTGTTACAATCGGAACAGAAAGTGATGGTTTTGGGTGGTGGGCAACGATTTAGAGAGGGCATGAAAGGGGTGGGGCTTATTCGGCAGAGAGAGGACAATGAAGGTGCGTGGCCGGTAGTGGCAATAAAGAAGGGGAGGGGAGATGCGTTCGGTGGCAGGATTGTAATCGACAGTGATCAGAGACAGGGAGGGAGATGACGGAGATATGCTGGGAAATAATTGTTTAATAATGTTTTTTATTTGAATGACACAAATACCCCGAACTATTGTTCACCTATCTAGTGTTTTATTTGTAAATATTATAAAAGTGGATGGCATTTTAAAATATGAAAATCAAATTGAAGGCATTTTTACTATTCCTCCATTGTTCATTTGAGGCTTTGTGCATTATAACCATAGACTAGGGTTTGAACGCGCAGTTCATTACTTTTTTTAAATGTGTGATAGTATTTTTCGTTTATAGGGATTTAGTTATAATTTACAGATAATTGAAGGGCTTTAATAAATTATGTTAGGAACTTATGTGTAATTAATGATACAGAGAGGAGCTGAGTTTGATTATAAATAATATGAATTTTTATAGGCAAAAGTGTAAAAAAATGTATTTGTATTTTTTTAATTAAAAAACACAAATATCCTTGAAACTATTAATTGGTATTTGGTTTTACATGTGTTTATTAAGAATATAAAAGAGCAAAATTAAAAAGTAAAATTATAGTTGAAGACATATATTTTTTACTATTCATTTCGAGAAGAGGAGTTATAATAATAGAGATATGTCCCTCCTTTTAGATAACTGCATGAACCACTTGAAAATCACCTTAACGATTTAAATGGGAACTAAACTATTTCTTTCTCTTATTGGCCACTTGACAATACAACCCCAACTATTCCAATTTATTTGTGGTGTTTTTATAAAAAAATTGTGTATTATTCATATTTTCTTGGCATATTAATGAATAATCTAATGCAATCATGTTAGTTCGAAAAAGCATTTAAGAAGGAAAGTCAAAATAATCTGAGAGATTGCAAATAGATTATATGCTAAGTATAAATTTCTCTATTAGTTATTACTCGTTATTTTTACTTAGAATGCATCTTGAGAAAGAATATTGAGTGAGGTTAGGAAATCAAGTTTTGCAATTTGTCAGAGGAGATTTTTTAAAACCTCGAGATACACATAGACTATTTGAGAATTTCATCAATCTTTCAAAATCATGCCACATCAACTTGGTTACAAAACATAGTTGCGAAAATCTAATTTCCTAGCATTTTTTAAGAATATTTTATTTTCTACCGGAATTGAATGAATACGTGGAACAACAAAATTAAAAGAACCCCAAAAAGAAAATCCACTGGTTTGATTAATCTACTTTCTACAATGATTTTGATCGATTTTGTCAATCCTTCTATGATGTACAAAATCTAGATGACTTTGGATGCAAATCATGAAAATGTTCTTCTATAATTATTTTTTCAGTTTGCCGGTTACTGTGTTCACTGATGAATGTTGATAGCACATACTATATACATTTGTTTTCAAAATTTAAGCATTGTAATTCATTTAAAAATTGAGTAATTCTACGTTATATTGTTTGGGTGTCTTTTTTGTGTTGTTTTGGATTTTTTTATACTTTTTACCTATTATTTTTAAAACACAATCATAAACACGGTCACAGAAAGGATAGAAATGTAAAAAAAAAAAAAAAAAAAACACCCAAATTAGGTAGCGTAGAATTACTCCTAAACCTAAAAATTTAAAGGATGCTCATAACTCTATCAATTTATCATGTAATTATGGTGAAAGTCTTGGGGGATCAGTGAATGCGTGTTGGAGTAGCAGTGCTTTGTTTCTTTATCATTTTTTGAACAAGAGCAAGGGATACGTTTGGAATTTGTGATTTTTCCTTTTCTTTTAAAAAGGTAAACTTCAATTTTGTAATTTAGTCCGACACGCGGCAAGAGGACGAGCCATTTGGCATGGTAAGGTTAGACAGAAAAGTAATGATGTTCTGAGAGCACTGCGATTTTGCCACATTGCAGGTTCCAAAAGAGAGGCCCATAAACCGTACCAATCTGAATTGTTCAATCTCATTTATTTTGTAATTAGGTGACGTTTTAACGGTCATTTTTGCATTATCCACAATAAAAAGATAGTTCGATTTATATTGATAGCATTTTAACGCTTTTGGGTATGTTTGGTTATACATTTTTATGAGAAATGAATTTTATTTTCCTTAACATGTAAATTTGCACAGTTTGGTTGTCTATTTATTGACTTGAAATTGATTTTTCATAAGAGTATTTTGTCACTACTCATGAAAATTCAAATATGAAAGAATTCACGAAAAGATGTCAATTTCTATATATTTCCAATTAACCAAACAAACCCTTAGTGTCAATGTACTAATCTATCATTGTTTAATGCTCGAGTATTAACATGTCTTCGAGATTTAGTCCACAACGACTGGCTTCAAGCAGTATACATTGGCGTTCCTCGATCTCTAGAGTTGTGTGCTAATGTGTTGGAAGCCAGTCTTGAACTTGGGCATATTTAAAAGTGAGCATTATGCTTGCTTGTATTTTGGACAATGGACGCCGCAACGTTTAGGTGTTTTTGGTCCAACATGCTTCTAAATGTCACCTAAATAGGATAAGAATTTGCCATATTTTCCAAAGATCTTATAACCTAATTATGGGATAAGAATTACCATATTTTGGATAATGATCGAAAACTCATTTTGTGCCAAGTAAGGTAAAAGGCTGAGCCAAACGACCGTTATAACACATTATTGCCATTTTAGTGCTTATCTCTTTCTCCTCATAAGTCTATGGAACTTGATTCATCATTGGTGGGCCCGTATTTCATCTCCTTTGGATTGGGCCCACTAATTATGGGACCAAATGCTGGGCTCGGAATATGGTGTTGTTTTTTCGACAGGTGACATCAAGCTTTTCTTGTGTCAGTGAGTAAAAACTCGTACCAAATGCCCCACTTATCTTTTCATTAGACTTTATTGCCCACGAAACCCTGTTCAAGACGAAACTACCCCTAAACACGCCAAGCAGATATCTTGCAAATTATCTCTCGTACGCGTGTCGGGGATAGTACAAGCCTGTTTAGTTTGAACAAAAACCAGGATAAGATTGTTGACGCAGCTTTTCTTATCGTCGAGGAAATGCGCGAGGGAAAGAGAGCGAAGGTAACCTATCCCTCCTCGAGATAAGCAATTTTATGTATTTCGAAGCAGTTTCACTTATCTCAAAGGGGATGGACCGTTCCCTTACCCTCGCTTCTCTTACCCTCGCTCCCTAGAATTTCTGCAAAACTAGTACTAGTTCTTGGATCCTTGTTTATTGTACTATCGAGTTGAGTCGAATGGGACCATTGGAATGGATTAGAAGGCCATTGTAAAGAAAAATTGAAGGAAATAAATAAATAATTAAAACCTGTTTTATGTTACAACTTACAACATAATCGTGCACTATGAGACACGCCCTGGGAAAGCATACGCATGCTAACTTGCAAAACCCTACCATAATCGACTCCATTATCCGTAGATATTAGTGAATTATGATAAATTTGCCTTGTCTAATTACCTAAAATTTATGTGTTTGATGTGTCATATTCATTGTCAGGTTCGGACATTATTGAATGAAAATGTTGATGAATACTAGTTGACTAGTAGTCAAACTTTATCCGTGCAAACTCATCTTTGCTCGTGGACCCAAGAAATCATATAGAAATTTGGTAATCAAACATATTTTTACTTGGTGTTGGAATTAGGGTTGCATTGCTTTCATCCTAAGCTAATGTTTGCTTTGGGAAATTAATTAAAGCTCTTAATCAACTTTCTTTTTCCTTGATGAATGAACTGAAGCCAACACCTAAAGCTTAAAGCTACAAAATTATGAAAGTACTTTATATGATTTCTCTAACATGAACTTTGAAAAACTCATATAATTAAACTACATTTAACAAAAACACAAAAAATGTGCGGCCTGGTATATGGCTCTGCATCGGAATGTAATGTATATATTAACTTTAGATTGCACACATGCATTCAGGTTGTATCAAATTAAGGTTTCGATGCAACCTAAACATAAATAAATACCTTTAAATTGCGTATTTTATTTCAAAACACCAAACAATGTCATATCAAAGTGAACTCAAGAATCTTGATTCAGGATTGTAAGTTTTTTCTGGTTAATTAATAAAGGTCTGACATCTCATAGTTGCCCCTCCCCACTGGAGGTTAATTTAAAAAAAAAAAAAAAAAAAAAAAAAAAAAAAAGAAAAAAGAAAAAGTGAACTCAAGAATCTTGATTCAGGATCACACACTTTATTTCAATTGTACTAAACAGATAAATAATGAACTAAACAATGTATCAGGAGATGCACACAATGCTTGTTTTTAAGCTTATTATGTGAGTGTATAAACTAAACTAATACAAGGTCCCCATTTCCTTTTTTTTTTTTTTTCAATTGAAGTAGGTGACCACTCTAAATGATTTATTTATTAAATTTATATTATACATCCACTTAAAAAAACTTTAATGAGACAAAGCCAGGCTTCAATACTCATCGAGAGCTTATACACAATGATATATATTGGAATTATTGGGACCCTTTTACAACTTTTAGAACATGGGCGTGTTATCAGCTTTTTTCAGTTCCTCGAACTCAGACTCACTTTATGCTTTCATATATGTATCATTCAGCTTTATAATGTCTCCAGAAAAAAAAAATCATAAACTTTAAGAATTTTTCATGGGAGGCCCTACTTCTGAACCAATTTTCTGGAAACTCATATTCTTTCACTTTGTTTTGAATCATCCAAGTTGGGATTTTTGGTATTGATTCATTTGTGATGGATTTACAAGTATGTATATAGTGTATATATAAATCCAACATTCATGTAAATATGTAATTCACTTTTTGGATCAAGAGTCCCAGTGTTAGGTGCTTAAATGCTCAACGACTAAGAAATCAAATCCCTTTAGTGCATTCTAAACCCTACTTCATTCGTAAGATGTAAAAGAAAAACAAACACTCAATTAAAAGTGGCCTTTAAACTTCTAAATTAGAATGATAGTTCTATTCGGATCCAACCACCTCATTTTTCTTTAATATTCCAGGATGAACCTTGTTTATTTAAAAGGTTTAGGATCAACATTTAGCGAACTTTAGGTTTTGGTGGACGATGATAGACGAGTCACTGTTCGCAAGTTCAATTTTGGTTTACCAACTGTAGAAGAAAACCCGATGATTGATTGCATGAGACTAACTAAAAATAATTGATGACAAATACTATTTTTCCCACAATGTAGATTGTAGATGAATCAAATGAGATCATCAGTTGTAACTTTAAAAAACAATTTAAGTAGCTAATCCACTCAATTAGATAGTCTAAACCACTATATACATCACTATGTCGACACTCACTTATCTTAAAGTTGAGTCTAAAGCTCTTTTATTTCTTATCTTCTCATATTTGATTAGATGTTGCACCTATTTTTAATTTTATAATTAAAACATAAATGTTGTAGTTGTTCCACTTATTCTATTCTATCCAAAGACATAAAAACTGTCAAATTGCATTAGGTAGGTGGAGTAACCATTGATGCTTGTGAGTGAAAGCTATCCATGCTCTGAAATGTGTTTTTATATATTTGGAATTGTTATAGAAAAAGATAGGTGCTGTTGTAGTGGGTCTGACCAAGGATTGTGATTTTTTTTTTTTTTCCAAGTTAATATCGGTTTTCTGATTTTAAGAAATATTTTGAAAAAATATTTTGGCGTATAAAGAAAAAATAAATTTTTTTGACGATATATGAAATATATAAGTATATTAAATGAAACTAAAATGCTTATAATTAGAAAATCAAGAGGTAGTTTGAAAAATCAACATATAAGTAGGAGAAGCGATAATTAGGAAATTAGAGGGTGGTTTCAAAAAGCAATAAATAATTAGATGAAAAAAACTCGAAATTTACGAAAAAAATTCCAAAATTTTTCGAAAAAATGTAAATTTTAGCGGCTTACTTTTTTTTTATTTTTACTAAAAAATGAAATGTATGAAGAAAAAAAAAGCCCGAAATTTACGAAAAAATGTAATTGTTTCTTACGCCCTTTTTCTTTTCATAATTAAAAAAAAACTAAAATTTTAGCAAAATTTCGTATAATTTTGCAAAATCCCGATCATTGGGTCTAGCAAAACAATTTTTTTCTATTGATTTTTCCCAAGATGTAAAATTACAATTTGCCAACTTATAACTCCAGCGAGTGCGACTCAGTTGCTCCACGGATCATGGAAGAGCAAATATGATCCATAAGGTAGATCTTCGTCACCTCTTCTATTTAATCCTATTTAACTCTCGCATTGATTATGACTTGGATATACTTAACAAAGTTCTTATTATTAATGATGTGTCAAAAAATTATCCTCCTTGTGAGTTTGGCTTACAGAACCATTGTTAATGACCATTTTTTTTGTGTCCGAAGGCACTCCGATGCTTAAGTCAGTAACTCTGTTGGAAGAAAAAATGAAATTTGAACAAAACTCAGTTAAAGTTGCATCATGTAGATAAAATAGTCGAATCGACCTCACTCGATTAAAGTTGAGATCTAAGTTGAGAGCCAATTCAGTTCCTTCAAGTCCATTTTTTTTTAATCTTATATAATGTGTTAATTGATGACTGCATTCAGTTATGTGCATGACTTAAGCTCGATTGGCGCAATGAATGTGAACGTTTATTGTAACGGTCTCCTCCTTCATTAAGATGAGAGTGATTCCCTCAATCTCCTTTGTAACGATCCATCAATATTAATGACGACTCAAGCCTTCGTAACGACTCACCAGCATTTATGGTGACTTGGGCCACATGTATGGGCGTGATCAAGTGACAATTTCATGTATCATCAGATACTCCTCCCTTAGTTAGTGGCCTTACTTGTGTGACCACGAACTTGTTAATGAGGGTTTTATTTATTTGTTATTTGAAGTCTGTGTGACAAGTCATCAGGGATCGGACTACATGAGTTTGGATCGGATGAAATCATCGGATTTGGACTGCATGAATTCTGGCTAGACGAAGATTTTTTGTGACGAGTTATTGTACTCGAATTTGGTGAGTTATAACCAGATGTCATATCGTAGTCGACCTTGCGAGTCCGTTACTAGGTGAATTTCATGAGTTCGGACTAGATATCGTTCGTGACATCGTGGTCAGTTGCGTTTACTAGGTGAAGTAATATTCGTATTCAATTTCATGAGTTCAAACCAGATGAAGTCAGCGCAATCAATCGCATAAGTCCGAACCAGATGAAATCAGTTTGACTAGTCTTAAGTCGGGCATGAGGATCTGATTCTTGTCGGATTCATCTTCTGTTGGACCTTATTCTACTTGGGCATGTCGGATGTGTTTCCTGTCTATGTCAGATATGTCTCCTATCAGATCAGTCTCTACTCGGGCCTAGCCTATTAGATATGTCTCCTGTCCATGTCGGGCAAGCTTCTAGCCGGGTTCATCATTTTTTTTCATTCGCCCCCATCCTCCGGGTTCGCTTCTATTTGAACTTGTCCTTCGAATTCGTTATTCACTTGGACCCGTCCTCCATAATTTTTTTATTTATTCGAGTTCGTCCTCTACGGGACTTGCTTCTACTCGGGCCTGACCTCCGGATTCATTTTTCACAAAATTAGGTCCATTAAACTCTTATTTGGGTGTTAAGACAAACAATCCCAATTAAAACACAATCCGGCCTTAATATCTGAATTTTTGACAAACATGGTCACATCGACATAGATCATACAAGTGATACTGTGATATATTTGTTCTGCATTGACATTACTACATTATCATAAGACTGATCATATGGTATAAGCACGTATATACTTTAGTTTATCACTTGGTCATAGTTGTCATAATTTATTAAATAAAATAAGTAAAAATAATTCTTCCTAAGTAAAAATAATTCTTCCTAATTAAAATAGATTGATTAATTAAGATTCTTGTATTGTCTTCTTATTGCATCAGAGGGGTTGAAAAAAATTGGGAGAAGATGCCAAACTTTGGGGTGACTTTTTTTCCATCAAAGCCATTACAATTTGCAGCATAGGCTGACTAATAAGAGATGATGTGGGCCCTTCTTTCATTTTTTTTTCTTTTTTCATTTGAGTAGGTAGTCACCCGTCTATTACCATTTTATTTATTATATCTGGAAAAAAAAATTCATCCAGTTGCCATTATTTACGAAAAATCAAGTAAATATGTTTTGTATTCATCATAGTGATACTCTCTTGTATTTATATTGATACAAATTATTTTATCGGTCATGTAATAATATTATGCATGTTTACGGATCTCTACGAGATTCTGTACGTATCTCTTTTATTATTGAGTATAAATTTATTCTATCTTTAAAATACAATAAATGGTCCATTTGTTGGATCACCAACCTTAATCTATCTTAAAATCTGTCTAAATTGTTTTTTTTTGGTGTCTCTCACTAGACAAAAAAGAACTTGTTCAAATGTATCGTTTATTCATTTATTTTAGAAGCTATTATATAAATATTTTATGCGTTTACTATTGATACAGGAAGTATGGGTCTTATTTAAAGTTAAAACTATGTATAATATCTGTTTATACAAGTAATATATATTCTATGTAGCAACTCGTCTTTTTGTTATAAATTACTCTCTGCATAGAATATTTTTCTTAATAAATTAAATTGTTCTTAAGTTTTTCGTCGATATCTCATGTCGTATATACGATAAACAATGCACTCAAATACAACTAAAGCTGTCAATTAATTTTATTAGTTGTGGTCCAAGTTCTCTACAATCAGTCGGCCTGAAAATGTGGCCAATTGACTTGGTGTTCCTTTTAGGATTTTGATTATCATCACACTTTCACTCATATAACTAAATGTATTTTTTATCCATTGGTATCAATTTGGTCTACATACAATGATGAATATACAGGTACACTACACATACTTGAATTGTCGATATAGTTGATAACTATGGGCCCAGACAATGCAAATGGGTGGGCCTGGATAGGAACCAAACCAAATGGACCTGTTATTCTATTCCGGGTGTTGATTAATCTAGCCCCACATGAAATAATTGCTTTATTTCATTAGCTTTGCTTTACCAGACACATCGATGACACATTATAGTATTTCAATCTTTTTCCTTAGAATAGAAAAGCTGGAAGAGTTCTTTGTACCCTTTGATTGTAACAAATTTGATGCATCAACTTTATTGTACAGTGCCATTGTCATTCTCGCTAAGAGAATATTTATCCCAAGGTCGTTCCGAGATGCATACCGTGCGATTTTCCTAACAAAATGATCTCGAAGAACATCCACGCTCAAGACTTAGTCATTTTACTTATAAGGTTGAGACATTAGGGTTAGTGAAATTATTAGATATAGTAATGATGCGATGAGGACATAAAGATGGTGGAAAGGGAAAGCTAATAAGGATAGTTTTGTCCCCACACACACAAGGCATCCTTTTCAGATTATAATTGTTTGATTCTTGCTAGGGTTTATCTTCTTAAACTAATAGGGTTTATCTTCTATAGCATTTTTTATGGTAATAATCGAAATAAAAATATGTGTTTCTTATCGACGCAGGTTAGGTCATAATTTAAATAATAATCACTTATTCTATTTGACTGATATGATGATGATGATGATTTATTATGTTATGGGGTTTTAATATAATGAAGGTCGTGGTGGCCCTGCGTTTGAATGAGAGTCCAATTCGATTAATGAGTCAATTGGTCACAGGTGTATGGTACTGTAAGGTATGGTCTCTGTTAATGATGATAGTTAATTGTATATTTTTGCCCCCCCCTCCCCTTCTTTAAAATTCCAAAAATGTATTTAAAGAGGGAGGGGTGGGCAAAAATGTATTTTCACCCTCAGGCGGGCTGGTTTTCCAGGCCAATTAGAATTTCTCCAAAAGGACACTAATCTATAACTCAATTAAGTTTGTGCCATTTTGAATTTTTTTATTTTATTTTATATTATTATTAATTTTTTAATTCAATTGAACCATGTTCAAGTTATAGAAATGATGTTAGATTTGGAGTAAACGCTATGTTGTTTTGATTGGGCTCAGTCTAATCCAGTCCATATTTAGTAGCAGGCTTCCATAAGCACTGTACTATGATTGTAAATAGAACACCCAATCGATGTCCTAGGGTCAATTCAGGCAAAAGCTAATGGGTTCAACTTGGACTTTAAAAGATGGCCTGTTTTAGATCATCATTTTACTTCAGGCCCATTGTATGGTGGTGTTATTTTGAGCCCATCATCATCATCATCATCAAAGCCCATTCCCGAGATTTTCGGGGTCGGCTACATGAATTTTAGTTCTCCAAGCAATGCGATCTTCCCACATTTCCTCACCTAATCCAAGCTCAATGATATCTTCATTCACCGTCTTCATCCAAGTTTTCAACGGTCGTCCCCTCCGTCTACACCCTCCATTAACTTGCCAATCTAAACATTTTCTAATTGGCGCCGTGCTCGGTCTCCTCCGCACATGACCAAACCAAGTTAAACGTCTTTCTCTAATTTTTTCCTCTATGGGCGCTACACCTAAGTATCTCCTAATTCTTTCATTTCTAATCTTATCCTTACGAGTTTTACCACACATCCACCTTAACATACGCATTTCTGCTACTGCCATCCTATGCGTATGTTGTCCCGTAGTAGCCCAACATTCTGAACCATATAGCATGGCTGGTCGAACAATTGTCTTATGAAAGAATTAACATTCATTATCTCTTATGAAAGAATTAACATTCATGGCTGGTCGAACAATTGTCTTCTGAACAATTGTTATTTTGAGCCCATGGTTTATCTAAATAAACCCATCATTAATATTCATTATGAATTAACACCCTTATAGACCTTCCTCTTTATCTTATACACCCCACGTTTAACTGAATTAACACGATCTCTTTTAGTCATCTTTGTCACATTCCTTTAAGAAAATATAATGAAATTTTGTATATGAAGTTTCTCTATCGTTGAGTCATTTCCCTCGAGCACTACTACAGTGCCTGGTGGTATGCCCGGTGCCACCAGACACCGTCTATCTATTGTGAAATATGTAATAATGCATATCTCGAAGTAGATCGACGGTGCTTGATGGTCACCAAGCACAACACCAGACATACCACCAATCACCCTAGATTTTTTCTTTCCCTCACTGAAATATCTCTATCTCTCAATCTTTTCAACTGGCATGAGAAAGTTAAAGTAAAAAATGATAGACATTAGAGACTACGTGACAAGTAAAAAACAACAAGGAAGATAAAAAAAAGAAAAAGCAAAACAGATAATGTTCCATCAATAGACGATCATTGGACTTTTGAGCTTTTCCACAAATTATACAATGGTTGGGGAGCACCAAGCCTCTCTTGTTTATCAACTATACGGTTCTCTCATTCTATATTGTCCATAAGAGAAAACAGGCTATCGGAGTGATTTATTTGTTTTAAATCAACTTGTGGAACTTGTAAAGTTTGGGACATCTTTAACATTTTCCTTCTTGCTTAAACAATTTTACACTTAGGGTCTGTTTGGTTGGTCATTTTTTTTGAGAAATAGAATCCATTTTCATTGTTAGGTAGATTTTCGCTGTTTGGTTATTTATTTATCGATAAGAAATTGATTTTTCATAAAACTATTTTTTCATAACTTATGGGAATCCAAGTCCAAGGAGAAAGCGTAGGAATCAGATTAACGAAAATAGTTTCAATTTTTATGTCTATTTTTCATTCAATCATCATATACACTACTTCAATTGGGATAAAACATTTTCCACTTGTCGGTACATGTTAACCCTTTAAACTCAAGTTTATCAGGATTGTTACTTCGAGTGACAACAACTAATGCTCAATCTAATAATCTAATAAACTAAACAACTAATGCTCAATCTAATAATCTAATAAACTAAACTCAAGTTTAGGTGGCTAGTTTCCCTAGAAGAAACTATTAGGAGGTTAGATTTTTCATGATGCAATCATTGAAAATATAAATCACACTATAGCTAGTTTTTTGTAGGTTGAATATCTTTGCAAACGAATTGGAAACTAATAAAAGAAAAAAAAATCAAATTGCATTTGACCAGGCAAAGGTCTTGTTAATACATACTTTTCTAAAAACACAAACATTAATTTTGGAGTATAACATAATAATTCGAAAACATTTTTCAATGTAATCACTATTGTGAGAGCAATGACAATTTTTGCTAATCAATACTTTTGAAATGAATTGTGCTCGGACAAATTCTAATCAAGTGTATTTTTGCTGTTACGGTGCTAAAAATGTGAAATCCAGTCTGGTCCATTCCTCGAAAGAAGTTTTATGGGATCACTATCCACCAAAATTTTTTCACTTCTGATTCCGGCACCGCCGACTCCAACTATCGTCGGGGTTGAAGGAAATTTGCCGTTAGTTAGATTGGATTAAACACAATGTACTCCTAAGCATCCACATCTTCTTGTAGGAATTTCTTCAAACAATAGCAAAGCTCCCTCTCTAGACCAAAGAGCAAAAGTGGAAACTCTGAAATCAATGGCACGAGCCTCTGGACCACAATTTCTCCCGTACAAAAATGACCCCACATCGACCCGTCCCAGCGCTCCTCACAGCAGTACCAATACCCAGTAATTAGACTAAAGTTGAAGGTCAAATCAGTAAAAAAGCGAAATTTTGAAACGCGAATTGCTTCCCACCAAAGCAAACCGCCCTTATTTTGGTCCAATCGCGCTTCAATTTTTCATTTTATTTTGACCTCCTCGTGCATTAAAAAGACCACACAAGACCAAACATAAGACACCCATATCACATCTCTCTCTCTCTCTCTCTGAGTTTCGCTTCCTTCTTCGTTTGCTTTGCGATCCTCTCAGGTAACTTTACGTCTCTCTTTCTCTTTCGATCTCCACCGTTGACGTCTCCTCCAGATCTCGTTCTCCGTGGTCTGGACAGTCGATTTGAGGGTTTAATTTTAGGTTTTAGTCGATTTTTGCCTGAATTGGTTATTTTTTACGATTTTTCGGTCCCGATCTAGAGATCTGGCCGAGAAGTCGATGTTTATCGGTGAAATGTGTAATTTATTGAATTTCTTGCTTTGATTTTTGTTAATTTTTATGTTTCCTGGATCTGTAAGGTTGAAATGGTGGGAAAAGGTGGGAAGGGGCTTTTGGCAGGGAAGACCACAGCTGCGAACAAGGACAAGGACAAGAAGAAGCCCGTTTCGCGTTCTTCACGTGCTGGTCTTCAGGTAACAAAGAATAAACGGCGCTCACTTCGTTTCAATTTGTTAGTACTCTTGTATGATTTTTAGTCACTGTACTTGTAAAAATAAGTTGGGGAAAATGATTTCAGGGCTGTAGGTAGACGTACAGCATGTGTTTGATGATATTTTTAGTGGTTTGTAATACTTTTAAACATGTTCCTTTGCTATCCGTGCTTGTTTGTTTGTTTGTTAGCTTTTATCTTGTAATTACTATGAATATTTTAAGTATGTTAAAGGTTTTTAGTTGTTCGCGATTATGAGGGTAGAGAATTATAGAGTTAGGCTAAGGTGGTTTAGCTAATGTGACATTTGATGGAAATATCTGAAGAAGGCTGCTTGAGGGAGAAGTCTATTGTGGGAATTAGGGCCAAAATGCAAAGTGAAGTTTGTCGCAGAGTTGAAACCAAGAAATTTTTCGTGCTTTCTCGATGTTTTCTCACATTTTCTATAAAGCCTTCTCGTAAAAGTATTTTAACAATCCTTTCGGTAATCTTTGTATGTGCGATTCGAACTGTTCCTTTTTTATCCATGTCATCATTTCGTATAGAAGTTATTATGTTAGCAATAGTGTCCCTACCCATGACGAACCATTATTATTGGTGCCTAGATTTTAAGAGAGGTACTCAAAGGTTTGTTTCAGTTTTAGTTGTAGTTTGTTGAGTAGACAAAATGAGAATCTCTGTGAGGGGTATTGGTAAAGATGTTTCTTTGTGATCCAAGATCGTTGGTTGTTTGATGATAAGTGAACTGAGGTATATATGAGTCTGCTAATGCAGGAAGCAGGATGGGTTTTGTTTTTCTTTTGTGAATGTTAAGGCAAAGTATGTAATTGTTTGTGAAAAGGAAGTAAATGAGCTAAACTATAAGATGAAAGGAGTTGGCAAGCAGGGCCACTTTATGCTATTAATGATTTTATTTAGTTGTATAATTTTTAACGAGTGGTTTGTCAAAGGCTGAAATTTGTGGTTTTATTTTGGGAGGAGAAAAGTTATAGGGAGGTCATATTTGTAATTTGTGACAGATTCCATGTGGCAAACATTGTGGAGATTATTAGTCTATTATTGGGATTGACGAGTTGTTAGATAGGTATCTTTATTTTTGCGTCGTTGACAATGAGAATATACATCAAATAGGATATTGCAAAGGTTGTCTGATTAGTGATTTGGGTACTGGGACTGTGTCACAGTTGTATAGGAGTTATGCTATCTCAATTGTGTAGGAGTTATGCAAGGTGATATGGATCAATTTATATATAGCAAGGATACTCTTATGGAATGTGTCTTTCCCTCTTAAATTGATTGAATGTGTCCACAAATAATTATGGTACATTGTGCTCATTTTGACTTAAATGGCAGCTTGGTTGTTATGACAAATCTTACATGGGGATGTGACTAGAAGCTTATGATTTTAAGGATGAGATTTTCCAGTGGTGGTCATATAGAGTGGAATGAAAGCCTCTAGCTGTGTATTTGGCTGAATATGCTTAGAAATATCTCCATAGGTGTAACAATCAGATATTCAAGGGAAGAAAGATTGAAAATCAAATAGAATCTATGCCTTGGATATGAAGGACAAGCCCTTGTCTAAACATAAAGTCAACATGTCTTAATTTGAAAGTGTGATTTGATAAAATAATCATATTAGAGATTGGAGACAACAGTGATCACAAAAACAATCGATTGAAAAATGGTTTTCTTTGCTCTGTGTTGTTTTTTTTTTTTTGCAAATAATTTGAAATTTATAAAACAACCCTTGAAAAGATGGGATTTTTGGTTTTGCTCTTTTTCTTTTTGTATTTTCTTTGAAGAAGAGAGCTATAACACTAATAAACATTTAATAAAATGAAATATTATTCAAAAAAAAAAATTTGCCAAAAATTGCAAGATTTTGGAAAAATCCATTCATTGGTTACCAAGATCTTCATTGTTATGCTAAGTTACCACCTTCTGCTATTATTCCATTACTATTTCATATTTCTGTCAAAACCAATATGAGTGGCTTATGCTTTCCTCCTAGAGTGACCTTCTATGTGTTCCCTGATCCTTTTATAAAATTACTCAATAGAATGTTTGAATAAAGGAAGAAAATTATAGTGAACACTTATCTGTTAAGATTTGTTTATTGCCCTTAACTTCGATGGTAGAGTTTTTGAGGTGACCTTGCATGAGGTTGGTGACTTTATTTTGGATATCAAAAGTTACCTCTTTCTTGTGATGTTTGGTTTTTGTTAGTTGCATTGTTCTATCTATTTTTTTGTTGTAGTCTATATTAGGGTTGGGCATCCCATTCCGCAATTTCGATCTCGTCATGTCTCGATTTTTTTCGGGTCTTATTGAGATTGATCAATTTTATCCCGTTTCGATCTAAAGTGGGATGAAGATTTTCAATCCTGCCCATTCCGACCCGTCTCGAACCGATTCTTTTTAATATTTAATATGTATTATATAGTATGAAACTATTTGTTGGCATGACTATTTTATTCTCACAAGCTTTCATGTGACTCACCTAGATAATGAATCTAATTCAAATCCTTTCCTTTTTTTTTTTTTCCTCTTTCTAAGTCTTAACAACAACAATGTGTGGTACTCGTAGTTTTTAAATGACAAACTCATTGATCATTTTTGTTAGCAATGTACAAAAAATGACTATCTTCAATAGTGGTTCTAAAAAAACAGAGTAAAAGCTAATGAAATGGTGAAATAATAATCAATGACTTAAAGTTATATTGTTGTTTTTAGAGTTGTGTGTTTGGTAAATCCAAAATTTTAAATCTTGCATATTAAATTTTAATCCAAAATTTAGTATATGCTCATTCCGTCCCGTCTGGAACCCGTTTGGGTGGGATGAGGTCTATCCCATCCTGATCTTGAACAAACGGGATGGGATACGGATGAGTTCCATCCTGTCCAGTGCTCACCCCTAATCTATGTTGATTTTTAATTTTTTGATTTTCTTTTAGTTAAAAAAGTTCTTGTGGAGATCTTATTCCACTTTAGAGTTTCTTTTGTTTTATTGTAGTTTCTTCTTTAGTTTGATGATATTTTTTTTCCATCTCTTTCTTGAAAAGGATAGAATAGGAAGCTTTTATTAGTACTCGGAACTCTTTATTTTGGGTGTGTGAATGATAGCTGAGCTCCTTTTGAGAGTGTTATACATTGGTTGAATTTGGATGTTTGATGGAATCTTACATATCTCGACCAAACCATTTGTTTCACTTGGTGACCCTCCCTTTACTGGACACACAGTTATATTTTCTTTTTGCCTTTTGCTTGTGCCTCTGCTATCTTTCCCAAAATATATTTTACAAACAATTACATGTTTGAGGAAGAAGAAAATTGAATCTATGAATTGATATTAATAGCATTATCTATTCTTATGTTTTCTGCCCTTTCTTGAGTATTGTTTAGCAACAGCCTGTCAATGTCTCAATCTTCACTCTTGGAATTGGGTTTAAAAAAAATCTGGAATTTATGAATTTCAACAAAAAAGAACATTGTAGTTCAGTCTGAGGGTGTCACATTGTTATCAGAAGTGAGCAATTAAGATGGGGAGGATGATGATCATTGGATTTAAAATTTGAAACTCAGAGAAATTAGCAGAGTGGGTTGAGGAGCATTACCCTATTTATGTTTCAGTCTTCAAGCTCAGAATCGGATTTAAAAAGATCTGGAACCTTTTAATTTGGACAAGAAAGAACGATGGAGTTCGGTTGTGGGTGGTGTGTAGATATGAGAAGTGTGCGATAAAGTTAGGGAGCATGTTGATCATCTTTGAATTTTGAAACTTTGATAAAGTAACATTGAGTTTAAGGTTGGGTATGGTGTGAGGGTGGAAGTGATGTTGAGTTTTTGAAAATGATGATAAATCTACATTGTATTTACTTGCTATTGGAATTTGATGAGTTTTGTTGTAGTTGTAGGCAGATTTAATAAAATGAACTTGTACATTCTTATGACCTAATCCAATCAACATGCATTGTTTCAACCCCAATGGAATAAAAAAGTTACTAAGCTGCAAACTTAATATAAAAAGTTTGACATTTCCTCTAGAAGCTAAATAGATGGCTATATAAGTTCAACATTTCTAAATTATTGAGCATGTCTGTTATATATGTTGTGATGGCAATAAGAAGGGCTTATGTTCTACCATGATCAAATTTTGTTTGGTGGTATATTCTTATTGGTTGGGGATGATGTGCCCGTGTTTGAAAGGTCTAGATATTTATGTCTATGGGTCCCTCAATTTTTTAGATGTGTATTGTGGGAGTGATTTGTTAATAACATAGCTCTTTTTTGAATCACCTATCGTCCAAAAAAGGGCTTTGGTCAATGTCTAATATTTCTAGGGGTTAGCAATGAAGCTTTGATTAAAATTTAATTCATTTGAAGACTTTCCTTTTATGGCTACTAGGTTTAGTTGATGGGAAAATGATAGGATGTTCAATATAGTCCCTAGAGGCCTGTTTGGCTTTAATCTAGTTAGTTGGATCTTCCTTACCCATCTACCTTGATTTAGGATTCATTACTAGATTATTTTCTTCTGCATTTATTTAATCCTGGGGTATCATCTTTTATTGAATCCTGGGATATCATTTTTATTGGATGTTCAAGATAGTCCCTAGAGGCTGTTCGGGACAACTTATTGTTGAACTTGAGACCTCGGAGGCGGAGTTGAAAGCTTCGTGATCGGTTGGATGTTGTTGAGGAGTTGTGCAGTGAGAAAGTTGGTCGTGATAGGGCAATTCTTTCTGCCGATGAGCAATCTAGAGGTGTAGTTAACCGCTGAGCTTGCTACTGTTAAGTATGAAGCTTTTGTGAGGCTCATCACTGTTGAGGGAGAACTTATGTTGTCCAAGAATGAGCTTTCAGTAGTTACAGATAGACTGAGGTCTGCAGAGATGGCGAACGGGAAGAGGGTCGTTGATGGTCGGATTGACCTCGTTGACTTTATGGAATCGGAGGAGGGTCTTGAAGATGACGATGATGAGGAACATGTTCCGGATTCGGCAAGTGATCTAGTTGATGAAGAACAATCGTCTCCTCTTTTCATTCTTGTCGATGTTGTTGAGACCTTGTTTCCTTTGACTGATCTTGTTGGTTGAAATAAAGCTCTATCGCCATTTGTTGAAGAATAGGGGCTTACTCTTTTTGAAGACAAGACCCTATTTCCTCCCACTGATCATATTGTTGAAGTCGATGTTCAACCTCTTTCGGCTGTTCTTGCAAGTGATGCTTTGATTACTTCAAGTGTTTCCTTTTCAATTGTTGTATCTTCCTTTTCGGATGTAACCGAATAGAAAATGAATGAAAAATCCTTTTTGTTGACACTTGCGCGTTTTTTGTCAATTTGTCTTTTTCCTATTGATCTTTTTTGATTTGCATGTCTTTTTTGATACATTGTGTCCTTGAAAATTGTTGTAGTCTTAGCCTGTCTAACTTCTAGACTAACCATGATATCTAGTCGTAGACAATAAATATGGTATGACTTTGTTACTCTTGCTTTGTATATTTCTTTGTCTAATTGGGTAGTTTAGACTTGATTGAATTTTTGCCTTTGAACTTGCTTTTTGATAGTCTGAAACCTTTGATTCGTCTTGACTTGTTAGATGTATTCCGTGGTTTGATATGGTGATTGGATCAGATTCTATACGAGTAAGTCTAACTTAAGTGTCTTGACTTCTTTAAGTGCATTTTATGGTTTAGCTTGTTAGTCAGGCCAAAAGATTTCTTGATTAAGTCTGATTCATACGTCCAAACTCTTTTAAACAATGTGAAACTTTTTTAAACACACATTGTGGTCTGACATGTTAGTCGCGTCGGAAGATCTACGAGTAAATTTGACTTATACGTCTAAACTTTTTTAAACACACTTCGTGGTTCGTTATGTTTTAGTCGGGCCAAAAGATTTACGAGTGAGTCTAACATATATGTCCAAACATTTTAAAACACTTTGTAGTCTGACATGTTAGTCGGGCTGGAAGATCTACGAGTGAGTTTGACTTATACTTTTCAAACTTTTTTTAATACAATTCGTGGTTCGATATGTATGAGTGAGTTTGACTTATACTTTTAGACTTTTTTAAACTCACTTTGTGGACTGACATGCTAGTCGGGCCAAATGGTCTACGAGTGAGTTTGACTTATATGATCAGTCTTTTTTTAAACACACTTCGTGGAACGACATGTTTCAGTTGAGTTCCTTTGTTTCCACTATGTTTTGTGTAACATAGCCTAGGCCTTTCCTATTTATTCTCTAAAGTTGAATTCCAACTTCTTGAAATTCATATTGAATTCCATCTCACTAACATAACATATCCAATGTAAATAGTTTATTTTCCCTTGAAACCTTGGAAGTTGGAATTGCATACGTTATTTATCTAACTCTTTACTTCCAAATTTCAGCCTACATGATGTATGCTATAATTTGGAGGTGAATTGCCATGTTCTGAAAGATTTTTGGTGGGCATGAAACCTTACACTACCTAGGTCAACCGATTGAATTGGGAGTAAAGGTGATTGAGATGGGTATTAAGAGTAAATAAATAATATTGCAATGAAGGGTGATTGTCGATGTCAAAGAGATGATATGAAATGGTTCTGTGGAGAACTAGATCTTTAAGTAGAAACATAGATCTAGGGACATGAGTTCAATTGTACGAGATCAAAGGACTCGCAATAGAAATCTTAATGGTTATCTTGAATTTGTACCTCGAGATTAGCTTGAAAAGAAGGTTTTCAAGTGAACGTGAGCAATTTATAGGCCGACCCCCCTAAACTCTAGATATGCAAGCACCTTGTGTGACATCAAGTTGATACTCTTTTTTTCTAATTTATTATTTTGTCTAAAACAATAAACTTTTTTCAATGAGAAATCCTAATGACCCTAGAGTATTATACACAATTTTTCAACAATCAAGACGTTTTACAGAGTTTTAAGTATAGTTCATGAAGTAGTTAATGTTCCAATGTGAATCACTAGACCAGTTAGCACAGAAGAAGACAGGGCAGAGGTTTGTTCAGCTTCATCCTAATTGTCTGCTGGTAATCTTGCCCGTATCCTTTTTTCTTTTCCAAGCTCTCTTTTATCCTTGGGTGTTGTGATGGGTTTAATTTTTCTTGTGCTGGTGTCGATTGGATTGAGTTTGGTGATAAAAATAAGGTACACTTGTAACCCCTATCAAAAGTAAGGTGAGGAACTGACATCAAGACATCGATCAGTAAGAACCATATTCTTTTATGTATTCAAATAGCCATTAACAAAGTGATCTTAATCCATATTCTTTTATGTAGTCAAATGGCCATTAACAAAGTGATCTTAATCTTCTGCAAAGTGATCATATTTGAACCTTTTTTTTTTTTTTTTGGAAGTTGAGCCGGGTTTGTATAGGATCCCGTAACCTATCCTCGAGGTGCCACCTATAGGTCAACATCACCCCGAAAGAAACGATGCCGCCGGAGGGTCTCGAAGCAAGGACGTGGGACTAATCCCACACGGCCTTAACCACTCGACCATAACCCCTTTGGCATCATATTTGAACCTTGTGTTATACTTTGAAGGTTTTCATTACTTTTTGGGTCTAGAAATGCCTAATTATTCAAGGCATTAGATGGAGCATTTTGCATGTCTTGCAATATTTCCTTAAAAATGGATAAATTCACAATCTTTGAATTTGCTTAGGAATATTTTGTTAGTCTTCTTTTATGTTAACATGTGAAAGCTAGAAGGACCAATATTTATTATAAGTGGAAGAGACAAATGGAAACGATCAAAGCAAGATGACTGGCCTCAGATCCCTAACCAAGGATATGTAGTAATTTTTCAATGCAAATGAAACAGGAGGCTAAATGTTTTGTTTCGGTACTCGGTTGTTTTCTGATGAATTTTTTGTCTGCATGGCTTCTAGTCCTCGCTTGATGAATTTTTTGGCTGAGCTTTTGACGCAAAACTATTTTTGGATTTCCATGTTCAAAATTCTTGTTCTGGGTGTAATCTGTAGCTGCCCTGAAGGGTAATTTGATTTTATGTAAATTTTGGGTGAGGTGTTTTTGATGTTTTTTTTTTATTATTTTTATTTTTTATTTTTTATTCTGAGAAGGTTCAACCAACAAGCTGAAGTAGCACCCTACTTCATTTAGCATTCCCATGAACCACTGGGCTTTGGGCTCTTAAAAATTAACCTGTCTTAGGTTTGTGTGTTTGTTCTCATTGCTGTGATTTTCTATACTTACGAGCATTGGGTTTTTCGATACATTCTCTCCCTTTATTCATCAGAAAAAAAAAGGAAAGATCCGAAAGGCGATAATTCAGCCATGGAAATTGGCCTCCAAATGTCTCACATGATAAACACACCTACCCAAAATGATGCATGTTAGCACTTTGAAAGGGCCAATACCTTTATTGTTTGCTTACATGTACCACAAACATATCCAAATTCCTTGCTTTGTTTTGGGTCATCTTGCAAATTCTAACTGAATATTTCTGTTTTAATTTTGATGTGTGAGTACAGTTTCCAGTTGGTCGAATTCACCGTCATCTGAAATCAAGGATTGCAGCAAATGGGCGTGTTGGGGCAACTGCTGCTGTTTATTCAGCTGCGATACTTGAGTACCTAACAGCAGAGGTGTTGGAGTTGGCTGGTAATGCAAGCAAAGATCTGAAGGTCAAGCGTATAACTCCTAGGCATTTGCAGCTGGCTATCAGAGGAGATGAGGAGCTTGATACACTGATCAAGGGTACCATTGCAGGAGGTGGTGTTATTCCTCACATCCACAAGTCTCTCATTAACAAGTCATCCAAAGATTGAAACAGCAGTTCCTTGATGATTTTCTCGTTTCTAGTACTGCAGATACCGTTTTACTAATGCACATGTCATTGGTTGTATGCTTAGGTCGTTGGACATGTTTTAGTGTTTATATTAGTACATGTTGAGGTAATTAGGTTAGGACATGGTTTGTTTTCTCTCTGTTCTAAATTCTGAATCCTTATAGTGTTTCAAAATTTAGGCTATTGCTTTGTGACTTTATAGTTGTGCAGAGTTTAGACTTCCAGCACCAAAATGGTATGGCTCGTGAGTTTCACCCTCAACCATCTCCTGATGGTAGGCTCTGTTGGTGTTGAATTATGATACTTTGAGTAGGCAATTTGTTTATAATTGGTGTGAAGCGTTTGGCTTCACTTGGCCTCTTTTCAGTTTTCACAATAATTTTGGTCTGAGTGCTGAGATTGCTCTTTGGGCAGTGATCATGCTGTTTGTTAGGAGTTTTGAGTCCATGGCAGTGCTGTTTGAGTTTTCAGGCGTTGCTGCTGTTGATGTTAGTTCATTTTGCAATGCTGAGAAGGGGTCAGTCATCTCTGAGAAAGGGGTCAGTCATCTCTATAATCAACAATTCTAGCCAGCTTTGTTTGCTGGCTTCTTTTGGGCATTTTTTTTAGTTTTTTTACAAATTCTTTTGGTGTTTGTGATTGTGTTTTAAGGAGGAAGGGTAAAAGTGGAAAAAATAATTTAAAAACAAAAAAAAAAGCGCCAGTAAACAAGGTTGGCTAGACTTACACATTGTATCAGACCTTGAGAGTTTATATAATTATAGAGGAGAATTATGTAAGCTCTTAAGGTTTGATATGTTTCTAACTAGACATAGTAGTGGTTGGTAGTCGGCTGTCATGTACTGTTACTCTGAACGGACTTACTTGATGGAATCTATGCTTTCAAATCATGCTTTATCAGTACGCGTTGGGTTGTTGGTTTGATCGGTAAAATCTGGTTCATGGTTAATGACAATGAAAATGGTTCAGTTTGGATAAGATGTGCTTGTACGATGAAAATGTTTGCAAGCCCCATCTTGTCGGCAATTTTGGTAGTATTAGTTGCAGTTACATATAGAATAAGTCCCACGTTATCCACAATTATATATGTACATATAATTGGAATCTATAGTTCACCGATGTAGTGAAAGCATCTTATCACTTTCCAGAAAAAAAAAAAAAAAACATCTTATCTTGAATTTTTCTACGGGCTTGTCTAATTGGCGAGAAAATGGGCGAGGAAGCGTTTACTCGCCAATTAGAATTCCCCTTTTTCTACAGAGCCAGGCTAGCCCAACAACATCTATCATCATCATCTTGACTATCTCTAGAATGATGGATGGTGTTGGGCCTGAATCTTTAGAAAAGTTGATCTTTTAATGATCAGTGACATGCGAGACCTCGGTATTGAAGTAGAATGAGTAGGATACTCTTGCAACACCAGTATGAATCCTAGTGCCGGCCTAGGTAGAGGGTTACTAAGTATCTAATGCCAACAATTTTAGCAGCCTTGTTCGCTAACCTTACTAAGTATCTAATGCTGTCTATTTAACTAAATTATTAATGTTGATAGAGTGGACCAATTTTTGTTGATGGACCATGAATTCATTTAATATACAACATAAGGTAGAAAAGTCCAAGCTATCGATCCCGACATTATTGTTCTCAGGGTGTGTTTGGTTATATGAAAATTCATGAGGGGATCCCTATATTTTAGGTTAAATTGATATATCACTCCACATCTATCATTTGATTTTGTGTTTATGGTGGGAATGAAAATCTTAATAACATGAAAATTTCACTCTTTGGTCCTATAAGACATGTGATTCTTATGTTGATAGGACTTTCATTCTAACCATTGAACACAAAATCAAATGGTGAATGTGAAGTGATACATCAATTTAGTCTAAAACATAGAGATCTTCTCATGGATTCTCATGACATAGGACTCCATGCAACCAAACACTCCCTCAATGAAATAACATTCCGTGCATGAATCAATTTCCATGATCATTGGCGTGAGAGTATAGGCGCCATTGTACATACAATGTAGTGGTCCAACATCGACATCGAGAATATATTACCATGGACCACGAAATGGCCTTTAAATTCTGTGGTCTTGTTCAACTCCCATGGAAGCACATGATGTATTCTGAAAATAGAAACAACCAATATGCCCCCCCTCCCATCAAAATGAATTACTCCCCTAAACCATACAATCCCTAGTACACATACATACCTACACGGTATCAATTAGGGGTCATTATGTAAACTTGGAAAACAAAAGGGTATGGTGAAAACAACAACAGAAATTGTACTTGGGCCCTTTTTTTTTGGACTTTGGAATGGTGGAGCAATAACAGTACCCATTTTGATGAACCAAAAGATGTGGATCTTTGTACTTGACCAGAGTTGTGGCAAAATGATCTATGTCAGGCAATTGTTATTTTTGAAGGAAGACGCGTTTTTCTTTTGTCATTAAAATGTGTTCTTCATTGGTCATCAAGAGTTGGATTTATGTCATTGTGTGGACTTTTGGGAGAGTTGTTGCCTGTGATTGATTATTGTAGTCTGCACAAGTTTGGTGTGGTTAATACAATATTGTTCGTATTAATGTATGAAGTGAGAGGAGGCATTAAGAAGTTTTTGTAAAGTGCTTTATGTTTATTTTAGTTGAAAATGTTAGGTGAGTTTGGTGTTGGTACTAATGTATGAAGTGAGAGGAGGCTTTAAGAAGTTTTTGTAAAGTGCTTTGTGTTTATTTTGGGTGAAAATGTTAGGTGAGATCCTTGATTTGTGGTTTGTTGTGTAATGGTTTTTCTAATGGGCATCCTAACGATGTTCTAGATTGTAGTTTCACTGGAATCGAAAGAATTTTTTTTTTTCCAAAAGGGATACTTTTGAAGTAAATGGAGAGTCTAAGGTATGTGAACCATGCGGCTACATATCTTGAGGTCCATCAAACAAATGCACCCCTAACCTATCGCAAAATTACAGGCAATGTAGAATGTCAAAGGCACGTATACATTAAACCAAATTGACATTTTTGTAACAACCCCCAAAACAGTATCACTTTTGAAGTGTAACAATCAACCTAACAATTTTACACATTTATATAAAACAAAATGATACAATAATTGTATCACCATGAAGAGTATGGTTATAAAAGTGTTGCTATTCATGGTGATCCAACTTATTGTATCATTTTTTTTGTGTTACTGTTTTTCATTTTTTTGACTAAATGTAGTTTTGACTTGAAATTGTTTGGTGAATTGTAACATCTCAAAAGTGATACTGTTTTGAGAGTTGTTACAAAAGTGCCAATTTGATGTAGAGATAGTAGATCGAATGGAGAGTAAAGTGTAGCATTTGAGTGAGTAATTAAAAATCTTCATAACAAAGATGCCATTAAGAGCACGGCAAAGTTTGCCTAAAATAGTACTAAGTCACACATCACATTTCCAATTAGATTCATTGCATATCATGATCAGCAATAAGTTAAAAGCAAAATCTTTCATGCTAAGGTCACAGATTCTCTACTAAAGCTAGAAGACTTTTGCACCCTATAAATGAAGAGATCTCCATATAGCATTATCATGTGAAGGTGATTGTTATATAATTCTAATAAGGTAATGCAATTTGGAGAACAAAACTATATATATATATATCTCATTGTCCATTCTTCCTTCATCAAAGGAAAATATGTCCCCCTACTAATACATGAAAAGAACAAAGCATGAACATGTGGTGGTATAGTTATTTTTACAGTCAGTGTTTACAAGGGTTTTGCACTTTAAGACAGTGTACCCTATAGATAAAGGGATAGTTCTTGAAAATGGCATGTGGAGCTAAAGTTGTGAGTCGTGCACTTACCATGCAAAGTCTTTAACTAGTGTTTGTGCTCTCTTCCAAGGATGAGATGGCCATGACTTGCCTTGTTTTGGAAGGACACATTGTGTTGAATATGTTTGAAGACTTTCCATTGGGAGGGGAGCAAGGTTTTAATGGAGGGAAGGGAGAACCCTGAAGGGTAAGTGAAAGCTCACATCATAGAAAGAGTGCCAAACTGGTTGAAGGAGTAATGAGGATGAGAGACCCTACTTGAAATTGCTGCCTAAGATAAAGTCCCATCTATTTATTAATATTGAAATGTACATGCTGTCTTCTTGAATCATATATGCCCTACTAGATGGTATTTGTGTCTGATTGTGTTGCAAGGGTTGCCCTCATCCACATAGTTGTAGATGAGATTGAAAATTATTGGTGGAATGATACTAGATATTAGCTAGAATTACAAATCAATATTTCTACTTAAAACTTGAATATCATTAGATAAAAGAAAACAATAGAAATTGGGCCATGTTTTTCACATATAGATTCGCCCCAACTAGAGGCAAATAACGTGATTTTTTTTTAATAAATTGTAATCTACTTTGAATTAAACCAAGAGCAATAAAACTGGAGTTCATTCCATGCTTGAAGGCTACATTGTTAACGAAAATGATCAATGAATTTGTTATTTAAAAACTACGAGGAGCACAAGTTATCAAGAGTTAAGAATAAGAAAAAAAGAAGAATGAGAGATTTTGAGTTAGATTCATTATCTAGGTGAGTTGCATGAAAGCTTGTGATACATAAAATAGCCATATGAATAAATAAAACAACAAATAAAAGTCATGTTAACAAATAGTTTCATAATTTCACACGACATATTTCATATTAAATATTAAAAAAATCGATTTGGGACGGGATGGACGTGATTGAAAATCATCATTCCGATCTTATCTCACACCATATCGGGACATAAACGAATCGAAATAAAATTGATCAATCTCAATATGACCCGAAAAAATTGAGACGTAATAGAACTGTATCAAGATCGAAAAAAAAAACTTCAAACTTCATTTTCATGGCATGTGGGTCCTTAAGACCTGCAACCTAACAATAAAATTCTATTCAACGATCATGTAGAAAAACAAGGTAGCATCTAAAAGACTATCACAAAGCACATAAATTTTGTTACACCATTTCCACTTTCTATCAAGCTCATACTATTGTATCTTGAATGAGATCATGCAAGCAAAAAGCTTCTTGTCCCATGTCACTAATTTCATGATTGCTCCACTGTTCAACACATGATGCTTGTGAAAGCTTCTCACTTATATCATATCATATGTAACTACAAAAGAAAGAAACTATTATTTCCATTTGTGCATTTGGAACTAAAAAAGTGTTTTGAAAAGTTACCATGTGAGCATTCATCCTTTCTGAATAGCTAAAGTGTTCGATGAGTGATCTTTTTATTTTTGGATTCTTGTATTTGTTGTGGTTTTAGATAAATAAGTTAAGTGTTTTGATCACAAAAAATTTCTTATGTTTAATATAAGAGGAAAGGGCACATGAATTGGTAGGGTACAATTGCTAATAAGTCTTCGACATAATTAGTGTTAGTTTTGTCTTTCCTTGGATAATAGGTTTTGAGGTCTAAGGTGCTATCTAGATGTGGCCATGGCAAGTTGAATCCGCGATTAATAAATGATGAAGGGTAAATGAGTGGTGTACTTTTGATTTGTCGATTATGTTAATATAAAGGCTTATAATTTCTCAAAATCCTGCTTGATTTCGGAAAAAAAATAAAAATTATTGCATATATCTATAAGATAGAACAAAGAAAATTTAACAAAGAAGTAGAACAAAGAAAAGGTCCACTGCCCTTTAGGGACGGAGCCACATGGGGGCAAGTGGGGGCACTTGCTCCCACTGACTTCAAATTTTTTTTTTTTTTTAATATGGCCACCTTTGCCAAAAAATCTGTCCTGCCCCACCCCTAGCTCTCTATTTGTTCTCCCTCCCTACTCTGCCCCTCTGTTCTCATTTGCTTCATCTATCTGTTTACTGTGACACCGACAATCACCCCTTTTTGCTTGACTTAATTTATTTTCTCGATGAATTCGTATCTCGAGATCTAGTTTTGTATTTTATTCATAGGATTTTTCTGGAGATACATGAAAATGTTGATCCATTAAATTTTTTCTCAAGATATATGTTTGTACCTCGAGGTTCATCTGTGGGTTATTGTTTGAGAACGTTTTGGTAATCAACGTGAGCATTTTGACAGTTAATGCATGTTGATTGCTAGTCCTGGGGGGGGAGATTGTAATAGTGCTCATTGATAGGGTAACCTCTAATTAACTATTTATGATAGGTGGCAAATCGCAATAACCCAATTTTTTTGTCCACATCTAATTTTACATTTGAAATTAATTTTTACTAATTAATTTTATATACCAATTTGATTTGTCTTTCATATATTTATCTTTTGTGGTCCTAAAAAGTAGCTTGTTGGATTCATTTTTTTCCCCGTAAATTAGATGAAGTTTTGTTTAGCAATTGATGTGTTGTATAGTTATTTATGTATTGTTCAAATTAATTTTTTTTTGTTACAGTAATTAATTACTATATTATCATTAATTAATTAATTATGACTCATTACTCCCCCCCCCTCCCCCCCTTCAACATAAATCCTGGCTCCGTCACTGCCTTAGGCAGTCAAAAGAAAATAAGATAGAACAAAGAAGTAATCAATTTTACAAACCTTAGGGGGGTGTATTGTATCTGGATTTTGTGAGCAATTTAATAAATTTCATGGATTCTGAAAATTCAAGTGTATTCAATTTAGATTTAAAAAAGTCCACAAAAGTCTAGGAGTATTCAATCAGGACTTTAAAAAGTCTTTCTGAAATCCACAAAGTCTAGGGGTATTCAATATGGATTTCAGAAAGTCCACAAAAGTTTTAGGGTATTCAAAATATCATTCATATTTATGGATTTGGAAAATCATGGATTCTCATGGACTTTGTAGTGTTAGGTATAAATAACAAAGTTCAATAGTTTGCCAGCCTCCATATCAAAGATTTCAACGTGAAAAAAGTCACCCAAAGTTCTTCCTTGTGCCAGCCGCGAAGAGGTTGATTCCCATCCTCTTGTTTTCTCGATTCTTTTTATATCTTTGCATAAACACAAGAGAGAGAGAGAGATGACGATGACGATGACTGACCTGCCTTTACGTTTATACAAAATACACAACACTCCACCAAAAGCTCTCTCTTTTATCACATCTTTTTCTTCTTCTCTGTAAATGAACGATTTTCATGGCTTTCTTACAATTTCCATCATCTATCGTTGAACCCATGTTACCCTTTGTGTTCATTTTCTGTTCCCTTTTGTCTATGTGCTTTCTCTTTGTGTTACTGTACAAGAGATTCAGGAGAGTCAAGGGAGACGAAGATGAATCAACCCATAACCCATTTTCAATCTACAGATGTTCCCTTTCATCTACAATAAACAAAATCCATCAAAGCAATAAGGCCCACCAGCTGTTTGTAGAATTTCTTACCTCAAATTCGCCTAAATTGGCCTCTCTGTGTGCCCCCATTTGTTCTGATTGCAATGTCGGGGGTAATAGGGTGGTTTGTAATGAGGGTGTCTCTGATGGGTCGGAGTTGGATAAGGAAGGTGGGGATGATGATTGTAGAAAGAGTGAGGAGCTTGGTGGGAAGAAAAAAAAGAAAAAGGGTAAGAAGAAGAGGCATGTTGATGATGGCGGCTATGACCCCGGCGTTGAGATTAGTAATGCGGCAACTTCACAACATGATAAGCATCAGTGTATTGATTGTTCTTATCCGTTTACGTCTTCATCAAGTATAACACAGCGGAAGATCAAGCAGCAGTATGATCAGCTTATGAAGTCAAATGACTCCAAGTGTATTCAAATTGGATTTGGTAAAATTGTCACCAGTTTTAAAACAATTTGTGGCATAATGGAGAAGAGAGAATCAACGAACAGTGAATGTTGGATTGCTATTCAAGAGACCCCATGATTGAATAATGGTGCTCAGTTTTTTGCGCTTAGTTTTCTTAACACTAAAACAAAGCAAGACACCTTCTTGAAGATGAGTCCAGACCAAAGACTTGACCGGATCACTTGGGCACAAAGGGATGCATAAAGCTAATAAGCTATATGCCATTTGGATTTTAAGTCATGTAGTTTGATACTTTTTTATATGCATAAGGCTAAATACTGTATGTTTATTTCATTTTGCAAGTGATGATTTTTAATTTGGTTGTGTTGAATGATTTGATTTTGTTGAATGTTGGATTGCGATTTCATGTCATTACCTGCCTGGTTATCTTTTTTTTTGGGTCAGATACATGTCTTGTTCTCTAATGTCTAATATATTTGGTTTGTTAAAGGATATGTCATTACCAACTTCTTTTTTATCTTGCAAATAATTAGAAATCTGTAAAAGTCGTTCATACAAAGTCCGTGGATTTTCATAAATCTCTAGAAAGTCTGTAGCAAAAGTCTATGGATTTAAGAAATCAGTGGACAATTTAAAGAGTCCGTGGACTTTTCAAATTATTTATCAATTCCATAAGAATCCATATACAATACACCCCCCTTAGTTACTCTTTGAGGCATACTTCTTCCTTCGACTTGTTCTCATTGCCCCAAAAATTTATTTTCTTGTAAGTGGGTGAGAAATGGGTTTTGCTATTTCGACTGTAAAAATGAGAAAAGGGTAAACATATACATCACATATCTTACCTCCTAGCAAGGATTGTGATTTTGTATCCGGCCTTAGATTAGGTATAGAGCAAAAAAATTCCGTCGATTGTAATTTTGAAGGTATTAATATAATTTAAGTAGTGTAAACTTCTTTATACTATATATAAAGAACCCCACAAGACTCATAATTTATAATAAAAACTATTTATTGCATAAGAATCACTTAGATAACAAAAATTTTAGTACTAAACTAAAGTTATAATGGATCAAAATGTACAAAAATTGAAATTGGCCTAATGAAAGAAATAAATATTTTAAAATTTCAAAATAAATTTTGCTAACTCGAAAAAAAATAAATATTTCTTGAACTTTCAATATTTTTCGAGAAATCACAATTCTTGCCTCCTAGTACTTTCGTAGTGGTGGGGGAGCTGAGTAAGCGACTAGTTCAGAAGCAGGTGGTGGAACGACAACCCGCTGCTGCTGCATAGCTATTGGGCCGACAAAATGAGCTTAACCTGACAGAACAGAATGAAACCTAAGGCCGGGTACATGGCATGAGTTTCGGATAGGTAAATTTATTTTTATGAAAACAAAAAACTCACCCAACAACAAAATTAACAATGCTAGCATCTTAAACAATGGCAGTAACTATGAAAATAGATGTCTTAAGTTTTCAACTTATATCAAGTTATCAAAACAAGTTAAACTTTTGTAGAAATTAAAAAATAAAAAAATGTTATAAGAGCATCTCCACCAATGAGTGAAAAACAAAAGCTAAAGAGGGTGTTTTTACAAGTTTTTTGCTCTCTACCCAACCCTTCGCAGGGGTTAATGGGGAGGGTAAAATTATGCGGCTTCATTCAAAGAGAAGGGCGTGGTGAAAACTCAAAATTATTGCTTTTATCCCCTATACGTGGTGATGTTCTAACTATATATAAAGCATCGGGAAGGTAAGAAATGGGAAGGTTGTTGAGCCACCTTCATAACAAAACATAAAACCACGTTGCCCTCAAATTATATCCAAGTAAACTTTTTATAAAAGATTAGGAAAACATCGAAAAATTTCCCAACCTATAAAATCTTGTCTTATGATCCTATCCCCATACTTTCTAGTACACTTGCTAAACACAACTTAAATGTTCCAATTAGTTGATCCACCCCTATCATCCAAGGACTGAAATACTAAGTAAAATTTATGAAAATCATTCAATGCCCAACTCCAGACTTATAAAATCATCTTTTTTTTTTGTGTCTTTGATCATTTTTATTTATTTATTAATCTATGTTCGAAGATTATATGACTGATTTTATAGGGCTAACAAACTAGAATATTCTCATCGTCTCTATCTCACATAAATACTTGCTTTCGCTTCAGTGATCATGCGAAAATTCACAATGTCCAATCAACTGAGCTTAAATTGATAAACCACTCACATTAATCACATTTCATTGACCAATCGATCAAACATTTATGCTCTCTCTAACCATACCTTTCAGTTTCAGTACACCATCAGCTTCATACTAATTGAATGATGGGGACTGATCACATGCAACACTAAATTCTTCACTCTTTTACTAATAATTAATCTCATAAACCTTAAAAAGGGAAAATAAAAATAAGATACAAAGTTAGATCTTGGTCACAAACCAACCCCCGCCAAAACACTTTCGAATTATTTTCAAAACACCAACTTTCTTCTTGAAACTCTACTATTACTGGCAAATGAAGCAAGATCACGAATGGTCTCGCCGATGAGATCTTTGAATATCATCCGTTCGATGTCTAATACGGCCTCAGATGTCTCCATTTGACACTCACACCATTCATTCACAGCATCTCCAGCCATGTCTTTGCGAAGTACCCCGCAAATGATTTCAAACAAGTCCTCGGCTGGGTCCCTTTCTTTGATTCTCAGAAATTCTGACCAAATTTGTTGTAAACAAGGTTTTCCTGTAATTGTAACTGCAGAGATGGCCTTCCATGGAGGCAATTGTTTCTTCTTTTGAAGAAGTTCAGTGACTGTATCGAAAACTAGTTTGCGGTGGAGCTTAGAATATGGGTCTGATGAGTTTGATGTCTTGTATTGGTGTTTTTCAAGTAATAGAAATATGTCTGTGTCTTCTGATAAGGAATTGGAAGCTCTGAGGATTTCTGAAACGTAGAGGAAATCACAGTCGTCTGATTTGTCGTTGAATTTCAATCTCACGGGTGAGATTGCTGGGCTCCAGTTATCCTCTTCTAGCTCCACTGACCGATCTGATTGAAAGCAATAACACAGAGTCAGTCATGGAAATAAGACTGTCATGCAAATCAAATACTTATAATTAACATAAATTTAGTGTTCAATGCAATTTTTTACCTAATTAATCCTAGGCCGAAAGATGAGAACAAGAAAACTACAGAAAATAATTCCAAAACAATGTTTAAAACTACGGTCCTTAACTCAACTCCGGTGCTACTAAATGATGTTAAACGAGGTACATACAAAATCGAATCTCAGCCACATTATGACAGACTCCGAATTAATGTACCAATGTATATTTTGTAGCTAAGACATCTTCTGAACATATGTACCAAGCAGTTTTTTCTGAAAATGGAAGAGAAAGATTTACATGCATATATATTAGATGTCACTAGGGTAACTAAACATCTGAATTTCCAATAAAATTTGCTATATATCAGAAATTTTATCCTGAAATCAAGTGAAAATATCTATGATATCTGCTACATTCTACAAATTATGCTATAATACTGACTTTTAAGCGTGTAATTAATCTAAATGCCTAACAGTCTGTAATCAAAATATACGGAAGTTGAAAACTTTGGAGGTCATTTTCGAAAGTTAATATGCAACTGAGAAATACATCTACCACTACAGTTCATGAATGCGCCTGACTAGAAGTAGCCTGCCATCCATATCAATCATTAAACGCCATCTCTGGGCTACTGGCTGTCCGACTCTACTCACTACAATGAAAGACTGAAGAACTACTGGAAAGAAAATATACCTTTAAAATCGATACTGCGTTTCATGACAGGTGAAGGAGATGACTCGTCCTTATAATACAAGGAAGATGAATCTAGTACCGATACTGGACTTGGTTGCAACTCGCTCCCTGATACTGCTGTGATCTCAGCTATGCTGTTTAGCAGTTTATCGCATCTCGCCAATAGACTCATCCCTTCCTTGTAATCCTCCACTTTCGTCATTCTCTGAAATAGTACAAAAACATTTCCGAAATCAGAATTAGATCACAAAATTAAATAAAACTACGAAATTAAAATAACAAAAAAAAAAAAATCAATTTCGCTTACTTCAGTTCTACTAATTTCAGAAATGGTACATGATTCATTCTCATTGGTAGATATTCGAGAAGTCTCCACCGGTGATCTTCGGTTTCTTGGTGATTTACTTGATGTAAGCTGATTCTTTGTACCAGTTTTCGGTGAATAACCAGTAGCATTCTTTCTTAGCTCCATGGAATCATTTGTTGTTCTTCTATGATTCAGATTATCAATGTTATTGTTCTGTCTTCGTCTAGGACTGTTACCAAAGCTCTCATTTGGATGATTTCTTCGCTGATTCAGTACCTTTCGATCAATCTCCATTTGTTCGCGCCTTGGTCTAATGGATTGTTGTTCACTAACAATGTTAAAGTTCTTATGAAGTCCCAAAGGTTTTGACCTGAGATTCGAAGGAGAGTCCGGTGCAGCTCGTCTCATTGGAACTGATCTTGAAGGTTTAATCACAACGATAGGAGACTCTTCGAATCTCCTATCGAAAATGATATTGCTTCTACTACGATTTCTGCTATGCTCTGCTTCTCTAGTATTAGAATGCAAAAGCCCTTTGAGCTGCAGAGCTTCCAAGATCTCCTTCAAAGTCTCCAAGTCCTGGCCAGGTTCATCAATTCCTCTCAACTTCAACCTTTTCTCAATCTCTCCATACAAATATCCTGGTTGCTTCGGATCCGGAAACACATCTTGCACATCGAAATAGCTCTTCCTCTGCTGGTGGTGCTGTTGTTGGTGGTGTTGGTGATGCGACTTTAATGATGGAGCAACTAAGCCTCCATTCACATTTTGTGTCTCCGATTTTCGATTCAAATCCAGACTAGTTCGACCTTTTGATCTCTTAACTTGAGCTTCAAAAACCGCATTCTCTCTGACATAACCACTATTTGTTCGATAATTACTACCATCCATAAATTTGAGATCTCTTGAAACTCTCGACTCTGAAGCTGACCTTCTCAGCTCCGCTTTCTGCACAGGCTCCCTCCCACTCTCCGGCAGCGTTTCCAGCCCCATTAGCTTCCCAATAACACTCGGCGACCGTTGTTGCTTCCCATTCTCGACTCTCGCTGCAATTGTTCGGTTCTCCTTGGGATACAATTTTCCTTTTCCATCAACAGACGCTCTGCTATCCAAAGACAGCCTCGGAGCTTCTTTGAACTTCCATGATGATCTCAAACCTTCCTTGAATTCAAACACCGGTAGATGCATAGGTGTCCTCGCCGGAGTCTCCGGTGACTGCAAATTCCCCGGCGCCGGAGAAGAAGGTATTTCCGGTGTAGGCGAACAAGATGTCCGATGATTTTGTTTAGTTTTCTCTTGCTCTTGCTGTTGCTGATGCTGATGCTGATGCTGATGCTGATGATGCAGCAATTCTCTCGAGTACACCGGAGACGATTCTACCGATCTCTCTGACTGCGAACTGCATTCGCTCGTCTGCACGAACAACAAAATGAAATGATTAATCAAATAATTCACTCTTCAAAATAAATAAACAATAATTAACATTGTTCCGAAAAAACAAACAGAGAGAAGATTGAATCGAACCGGATAGTGAGGGAGACGTCGAGTAGTGTAGAAGCTTTTCCCGGTGAGAATCTGGTGGCGATCGAAGAGCTGAAGGAACCCTGTCATGCATCCCATCTGCTTCTCGATCCGTTTCTCGAGATTCTGATCATGAAGCAATCCCGTCGTCATTTTCACTCTCCTCAATTTCTTCTTCTCTCTCAAATCTCCATTTCTTGCTTTCGCTCACTCTCTCTCTACGTGATTTCAATCTTTCCCTCGCACACTCGCATTTGTTGGACTTTAAAAGCGAAGGCGATGGACCGAGCCACTAGAAAGACCTTATTATCCTTGTTGTTAGCTCATAATGACGAAAGAACCCATCAAAATGACGAGAGAGTCCTCTATGGAGTTGTTGCGTGGATATTGTAAACGTGTCAGAGATCCCCACTCCCTAGAGTTACGAACGTTTGACTCTGACTTAGCATTCATTTTACCAAATTACCCCCATATCTCAAACTGTTTGAATAAATTCCTGAGAGAGAGAGAGAGAGGGGGGAAATGAAAACGAATCACGAGAAACAAATGGGAAAGTGACGTAAGGAAGGTATCGTTTTCCAACCTAAAAGCGCGCGAGAACCCATAATTTGGCGTCTGCAACAAGCAGTGGAGCCATCACCAGGGACCCCTCCCACGTTGCTTCTGATGAGCTGAGAGGCACTAATTAAACTGCACCCCCTTCTCTAGGGATAATGTGAATCTCCTTCCTCACCTTACCCATCCTATGTTTGTTGATCAGTGACGAGACATGTCTATTGATGAAGCATTTGCCATGTGGTTTTCTGGTGTAAAACAGTGACCAATGATGAACTCCTACTTGTTCAGCTAGCTACAGAGTTTATCAGGATGACAAAATTTAGGTGGATTAATGTGAATTGACCAGTCACTAGTGGAAAACATTGTAACATAACAAAATTTGAATGACCAGTTAGAGTATGGTTTATAAAATTCAGATCAAATTGAAGAAAGCAACTCTCAATGTATGTTTGTATATGTTATTCAATGGAAGTAATAGAATACACACAAAAAGAACAGCGGGCACAATAACTTTGTAGTAATATTATTTGTTCCGTGAAATCATAAGCAAATTTGATGTGGGGCATATAGGCCGCACAACGCAACAACTACTCAACCAAATTCAGCTAAATTATATAGAATTTCTTGAGTTCGGAGGTTATGATTGATTTCAAAAGTGACGAGATTTATTTGGAATGATCTTAAAATGCTTTTGAGCGCCTTAAACACATGGCTTGGCATACATTTTCGATTTTTAAACAATTGCTCACTCAAATAGAATGCGCCAAGATTTTGGCTCCTAATTTGATTGCAGCTCCCCCATCTTACTTTAGTAATGCATTTCTGAAATTCGCAGATTGAATTTGGGTTGAGGATGCATAGACTCTATTGATCAAATCAAATCCGTGGATATGATAGCTCAAACATTATTAAAAAAAAAAAAAAAAGTTAGCCATATTCTACGAAATGAGAGGGTCCTATAAGTTTGATGAGTTTAGCCAGAGTGGTCCTATAAATTTGATGAGTTGCTGAAAAACTAGAGATTTGATCCCAAACAACCGAGAACCAAGTTTATGCAGCTAGGAAGAGTGGTTCTTGTAAACCATGTGTACCTTATAAACAGGCTGGCTAAAAATAATCTGAAAATTGGATCATGAAATGAACATGGGATTATAATTTGTGATATTTAATATGTTGCAGTAAATGGGATCCAATGGAATCCTTTAAGTGGATCTTCTAACTTACACCATCGTCATTGAATCAGTCCCTTCTCTGTGTCAAAATTTGGTATGTACTACTGTACTAGTATGCTTCCATATCTTCATATTTGACTTTGTTGGATTTAGATCCATTTTGATTCATAAATATCCATATGGAATCACTTATGGTTGCTTACATACTCGACTACTCATGTTACTTTGCATACTTATAATTAATTTTCATTTTGATTCATAAATATTCATATGGGATCAGATGTGGTTGCTTACAAACTCAATTACTTATGTTACTTTTCCATATTTATAAATGTTAGTTTCCCTTTTGATTCATAAATATCTATATGGAATCAGTTGTGATTGCTTACATACTCGACTTGTTGTTACTTTTCTATACTTAAAATGTTAATTTTAGAATAGGGATGCACAGTTTATGTGTCTTAGAATAAGTTAGAACCATAATACATTGTGGCATGGGTTTGATTATCATGGGTCTTGCTGAGGGGTTGGAAGTATATGTGGTCGGTCTTTTGGTTGGATCCATATGCTCAAAGACTTTGAATAAGATTCGTAGTCAATACATAATCGTGTTAATTAAATTAGAAAAGAAATCTCGAATTCGTTAGAATAGATTTAATGGCTATAACTTTCTTCAATATTATGGAAGTTTACAAATCTCTGAAACGAGAAATGCACAACATGTCCAATGAAACTTATATTGGTGAAAGGAAGTCTTTGCCTCTCTTTGGGAAGACCTCTTGCAAGTTAATAGTAAGGAAAAAGTAAGTACGTGAAACTTAGCCACACATACTAAAAATGGTTTTAGAAAAGACTTTCAACTAGAATTATCATTCATCATAAGTCTTACCAACTAAACTGACGTCTAGAAAACAAAATTACAAAGTTAATACTCTAGGGTAGAGCTAAAACCCGATCCATTGACATGGGAATCCTAGTTCCTGGTCCATCCTATGCCATTAGAAAGAGCTTTATCTCTCAAAACATAGTATCGAAGAAGAGGATTTCCAAGTGACATTATCTTTATCCCACCAAGGACATTGACGCGGGCTAGACCACCATCACAAATGGTTCTATCAGCATGTCCACCATGTGCTCCCTGTCAATATAAAACCCAAAGGACCCCTCCCCTCTCTGATCTCTCTAGCTCTATTATTCCACTATGGTGCATATATATCTGAATCTTGTCTTAGCAAGGACTCTAATTATAACATGGAAAAAAGCTTGCAGACTTTTTTTTCTCACTTTTGACCCACATGGATACCGATCTCAACCCAACACCACAAGTGATTAGAAAAAGAGAAAGAAAAAAAAAACTAAAGGGACCCTGTCCTTCAATTTTCCATGCTCAAAAGTTAACTGAATGCAGAGAAGGTTTCACAGATTCCAACCTCAAGTCCCATGTTCTCTCACCCACCATCCCACATTCTTCACTTATTCTAACCCATTCTTGCCAGTATTCACATTCCCTCAAACCATATAAAAAAAAAGTGAAAACAATACAATATACAAGTCCCATTGTAGGTTTAATTATCAAGCAAAGGTACCCCCTATAAATTTTATATATGGTAGACCACATTTTCTTGAAAAAAATAGGAATAATTAAAAAAAAAATCAGCCTGTCCCCATAGTGAGACCCCATTGGATATCGTCAAATGTCCTTGAGATGCATATGAGGGTGTCCATGGAACGGTGTTTAGTGGCGTATTACCATGGGGACAAGCCGCATCAAAGTTCTTTTTTTCAACACTATTACTTATTTTATTGTTTCATTTTGTTCATTGGGTTATAGCATTTGGGAATGCTGAATCAATGATGAAGAAGAGTTTGGAGGGGATTCTGATTCCTTTTTGTGGTTGGACCACCCTGGATATAGTGCCCTCGCACTACTTGCCAACATGAGTTTTTGTATTTTAGGGTTGGGGTTTGTAAACGAACTCTTTGTCTAATCTTTGTTTAGAAAGTGTTCAAAGTACCATGACCTCATGAGGTTAAATAGTAATTTTTTTTAGCTGTCATTAAGTTTGGTTGCGGTGGAATGGTGAAGGGAACTACTTGTTTAATATGACATTGGTCATCAATTTGATTTAGTGAACAATGCGAAAACAACTGCATGTGAAAAGCTGGTGTATTTGTCGATAAACACCTAGATTAATCTTTTAAACCAATCTTTTAGTCTAATTAGCTCCAAGTTCTATGTCATTTGAGGATATGATGAGGCTAGAATTTGAATGCACATGTTAGGCACTAAACCAAGAGTCTCAGACTCCCTATTAGGCATCTAAGACAATAAGCAGAAATTTCTCTAACATGTTCATGACATTCCTTTTGTAAAGTTGCAGCAAGAACTTATAATTTTCTTGTATTTCAGTGCTAGGGAGACTGAACAGATCAGTGCAACAAATTAAGATGTTTATATACTAGATCTTGCTCCTTGTTTGTAGATGCTTACTCATTAATTTAGGAACACATGCACGCATAGACATCAAGCATAAGCTTATCAACATAATGGATTAGCAATAGATCGATTACATGCTAGCAATTAATTAATTTATCCAAGTTTCTGAAAATATTATGTAACTATATAGGGACCAGGGTTGGTATTCGTTGACCGTCTAGTTGTGCTCCTTTCTCCACAAATGTGTTTAGACTAAAGTCTACTCGGATGGTTGCATTATAAATTGAGACTAATAAGCTAGTTGCATATCGATAATAAGTAATTGCACTTGTTAAAGAACGTTCTTAACTCTCAATTATTTGAGCTACGTTGTTTTTATTAAGCAGTCTTAGAGAAAAGAACGTTCTGAATGACTTCTAATTAGATTTTGAAAGCAAACACACTGACTTATTCAAACTAATCTGAGTTCAAAGAGAATAACACCCTTCCACCCTGTGTGTTCATTATTTTTTGTAAGGACGCTTTAGTATTACTATAATATGTACCCCGGTTGCTCTAAGAAAGTTTCATCTTTCGGCGGTACAAGAACCAAGATCTGTAAAATATAACTTTCTTTCAAAGGGTACCAAAATTAAGGTTTGAACGACTTGTTGAGTGTTGATGATATATCGATCTCTATGAAAGGGATCATGATCCCTGAATATGCTTATTATAGCTAGTGTTTTGTATTTCACATTCCATGCATTTCCTATAATATGAACATGTTGGAATTACGAATTAGTAATGTAGAAATTAAGTTTGTTGGGTGGAAGTAGAAAAGGTCCAAAGGGGAATCTTGGTTAATGATATTAAACCTACTTTGTGCATGCATTTGTATGATGAAAAGAGAGCTGAAAGATGGTCAGAATCTCTCAGGGGGGATGTACCTTTCATCACCTGCTCACACCCACTTCCAAATGACAGAGAGAGAGCCAGAAATGAGCTAGATTAATGGGGGTTTCATTCATCAGTTCATTTGTTTGGATCATAGAAGACGAGGGATTTGTTAAAGTGATGCTCAAACGGCTGCAGGGCTTTCAATGTTGTTTTCATGAACATGATGCTTTGAAAGTGCTGCCAACCCTGACTCAAATGTGGGCTTTATCACCCACATCACATGCCCTTCTCTTCCTCCCTCCCAGGCCATCCATGTTCAATCTCTCATAAAGAGACTTGACATGAGTAGATTTTGCCTTTTGGTAAAGCAGGAATATAAAACAAAATGAGGTTGCAGGAAGATTATGTAGACTATAGCTTTAAATTGTAGGAGCAATTTTGTGGATGATTCAAAGAAATTATAAAAGAAGCAATTTTATGGTGTTGTTCTTAATAGTTGGAGTCCAAGGCAAGGTCCAAAAAACAAATTAGAAAGCGAATTGAAGGTCCCTGGATTCAAGTATTTTGAAAATACTCTAAGAGTAGGGGTTAATCTAATATTTTGACAACTCCTCCTTACTTAATTTGAGACTATTCAAGTCTGTCACAACATAAAATGCTTCAATGATAATGCTAAGGGAGAACAAAACCTAGGATCTGTTCAAACCAAAGCTATGATATCAAGTCAATTGTGAAATACCTCATGTACCAAGCAGACGGTATTAATAGCGGAACTGCAATGGGTTGGGTTGGCTTCAATTTTCTTATTGGCCGGTTTATATATGTGAGTAGTACTACCCAAAGGCTAATCAATGGTGGAGCACGTGTGTGTTCTTAATAATCGGGTTGCATCCACTTTATATGAAGACTTGTTTTCACCCCGCTCTAGTCCATCTGAATAGCTATATTAAATACTAGGAGGCTGATCAATGGTGGAGCATATGTGCTCCTAATAATCGAGTGCCTCCACCTTACATGAATACTTGCTTTTGCTCTACTCTGGTTAATCTGAGTAGGTACATTTAATATCCGAAAGCTAATAAATGACACAACACGTGCTCTTAATAATCGAATAAAAATCACAAAATCCTCAATGGTGAGTTTCGAATCCAACTTCTTGAAAAATAATAAATATCGATCAACTGAGCTACAGTTGATAGACATTGAACAAGATTCTGGTCAAGATTATTTTAGATTCATAAAATGTTAATATCATACCTAACCCATTGCCATCTCTAGGGCCCGGTGACAGCGGACTGTGTGATTCGACGCCACCCACGTTCAACGTGATTGTAAATGTGTAAAAAAAGTTTTGATACCTAAATTATCACCATTCACCACCACCAAATAGATCATAAAGGGGATGAAAGAAACCAAATTAGTAGTCGAAGGTTACAAGTTTCTTTGTGGTCTTTGTTTTGAAACTTGTAAAGTACTATGCTTTACTTGCCTGGATCAGAAATGGGAATAAAGACTGCATTTGTACACAATTGACTGTAGACTGCATTGGACTATTGGAATGGAGATTGTATAACGTATAGCTCGATCCACCAGCTGGATTACTGACACCCCTAAGTTTGGTAATCGTCATTAGCTTTGAACAAGAATATCAATGGGCCAGGCCTAATTCTGGTCAGATTGTAAGCTTGTCAAGATAAACCCCAGACCAATGAAGCTAAGCCCAAACTGACATATTTATACCGAAACTTGAAACCCAATGTGTTAGCACACCCATTAAGCCAATACAACCCCAAATGGCACAATCTGAACTTTGCAGGCCCTTACGATCCATTTGGAAAGCTACCTCGATTTGGTGCTCATGATCCTCAACATTTCTTGGATGATTTAGAAGAATCATGAGCACCATCTCTCAAGTTCATAAGGATGCTATAGCAAGAACATAGATGGAGACTTAATATGCATATATGTATGTGTGTATACAATAAACCATTCAGAGTTAAACAAGGATTTTAAATTTGTAAAACAAAATGCAATCATGATGTTACACTATTGCAAAACATTTCATTATGACCCAAATGCGAATTGGATTACGATCTAAAAGCAAACACCGTTGTGGTCGAAGCAATTTATTTGGGTGCCTTTATTGCAAGGATGTGCAAAAATAAAACTAGCCTGTAGGGAATATTTATTTGTATTTGGAATGGGAAAAAGTGTGATGTTACCAACTGCCAAGGGTTACGACATGGTAGAATGGGCTTTTCTCCTTCGTATTCTTAAATAACTTGGTTTCGCTGATAATTGGTTACAATTGATTGAGCAATGCATCTCAACATCCATCCTGAGAGTTTTGCTTAAAGCATCCCTTCCTCCCTTCCCAACATCTCTCCCACTCGAGGACTCGGACAAGGGGATCATCTTTCTCCTTACTTGTTTATCAATATTAGACGGAGATCCCCTTCTATCAGTCACTTGTTGTATACAGATGACCTCGTGATATTTAGAGCCTCCCTCTCTGAAGCGCACAATGTTAAAGACATTATTGCTTCGTATTGCGTGGCCTCCGGACAAACAGTGAATTATGAAAAATCTAGTCTTTTATGACTCTAATATCCACCCTAGACACACTAAGATGATTTACAGGATTCTTGGATCCAAGGATTTCAATCCTAAAGAAAAATATTTGGGTTCCCCTTTGTTGCTCTAAAAAAAGGGAAGCCTCAAACTTTCAATTATTGGTTGACAAAATCAGCACCAAACTCTCTTCTTGGAAAACCAAAGTCTTATCTCAAGCCGGGCGCATGGTTATGATTAAGGTCGTCATCAATTCTATCCCCACCTACACAAATACAAACTTTCCAGCTACCTTGTTCCATCACGTCTAAAGTAGACCAAATAGCAAGGAACTTCTGGTGGATGGTAAAGCTAAACATCTTTGTCCTTGGAAACGGATAACCCTTCCTCACCATTTGGTCGGCTTAAACATTCCTATGGCAAGGGATTTCAAACCCATTCAATCAACGCTTAATCCAATTACAACACATATACTACCATCACAAGAGTATTTTTCAACTTTCAAAAGCTTCGGCTTTAGCATCCTTTGCTTGGCAAGGTAGTCTGAGTGTGCTCGCCAAAATGAAAAACCATATTCGGTGGCAAATCAGATCAGGTGATTCAATTGACTTGTGGAAATATTGTTAGGTGATAGCTGAGCTCATTTATAGTTGATTGCCATTCTTTAGCCTTGGGAAGACAAAACCCGGCTTCCAAGATCTTGGACCTTTGGAACCTTTTAACGGGACCTATTTTGTCCTAGAACATGACCCTTCTTCAATCTTGGTTCCCTCCTCCTATGGTCTCCGATATTTTTGACATCACAATTCGTCCCTCCTTTCATCCCGATAAGCTTATCTGGACTTTCGACAAAAAATGTGTGTTTTCCGTTAAAAGTACTACAAAAGCCTTTTTAGCAGATCTCAGGGATTCGTCCACTTATCAACAAGGGAACAATCACTCCTGCCAAACTCTTTTGATAGATATGGCGCATCAAAACATCGACAAGTGCTATTTTTCTCCCTCGGAAGATAGCCCAAAATCTACTTCCAACAATGACAAATCTTAATAGAGTTCATGTTTCGATTGAGAACTTGCGCGTCTTCTGTCATAGCCACAAAGGAGGATATTACTCATCTTTTTTTCATTTGCCCAGTCATATCTCGTCTATGGCAGCTCTAACCTATTCCTATTAATTGGCATGTTGTCATGATCCCACCTACCACAATCAAACCTGTATCTTTCATGTGGGAAACGACGAAACAACATTTTGTGGTCAAAGATGAAATGTTATCCCATTTCACTGCAATCCTCTTTACTATATGGGGGGTTCGCGACCTGGTCAATTTTTAACATAAAATGTTTACTGTTCATCTCAGTCTTCAAGAAAATGTGGTATGCTTAGGCAAATAAATGGTTTGTGATATCAGGTTCCCAATCCAGTCATAATAGGCATGTGATGATCAACCAATCCTTAGAAACAACTCTCAAAGATAACCGGGCCACTTTGCACAATACCCAAGCCATGACCAATTCGTATCTCGTCCACATGCAGACTAACTTCCAAGAGAATCGGGTTTTATCTATAAGAGCTAACTTCCATGATCAACTTCTAGTTGTCAAAAACCATCACTTCAACAACCAAGCAAGAAAGCCTATACCTTTTTCCAAAAGAGCTTAGTCCAGATATGATTATAGTTACTTATGATGCTTGCATTTTTGCTTCCTCACAACAAAGAGCAGTAGGCGTGGTGGCGGCTGATGCTAGTGGCATGATCATTGCACGAATAACTTCTCCTATCTCTGAGAAAGTTTTTGATAGTACAATGGCTGAATGTTTTGCAGCAGAGGCGACCATTTTGCTAATCCAATCACGTCATTGGGACTCAAGGTTCTTGATGGGAAACTCGAACTCACTGATTTATTTAGTGCATGCTTAGGATCAGACGAACCATTCAAACGAGCATTGGATGTGGCAACCTCTTCTTAGTAGTATTAAATATTTACTTTCAGCCCATTGTAATTGGTTTTGTAACTTTATTCTCGTGACGAACTTGCTACATTAGCCGGACAACTCTACTCTTCTTCGTATATTCGTAATTAAATATGCTGATGCTTTATAAAAAAAAAAAAAAAAAAAAAAAAAAAAAAAACTTGTATTGTTACAAAAGGACATAAAACAGAAAAAGCCTTCCTTTCTCATATGGCGCCCATACTATTCTCATTCCTCCAACCACAAATTGCCACCTCAAGTTACGCACCTTCAAATCCACCAAACAATGGTCAAGATCACTTGGGGATGGGGAGTATGATAGAGATGTTAATCACATTTGATTAATTAGTGGGTCATTATAGTAATGTCAAATGAGATGGGGAGTGAGTGAGAGAGAGCTAATTATGCGTGAGAATCCAAACTTAAAAACCGGTTTAAGTTAGTCTCTTATTTCAAGGAAAATAACAGCACACCATTCTCCTAAAAAGTTGTGGGGGTGGGTTGGGGTGGACATGAACAACAATTGAACACAACAAGCAAGCACGCAAGCGTTGAATCCGTTTCCTGCAACTGTCATCACTCCCCACTCTTTCTTCTCTTCTGGATCAAAACCCCCAGGTCAGTCTCATTTTTTTTTTGAACTTTTAAAGCTATTTTTGGTGTAAATATTGTGTATTTTAATTTCAGATTATTAAAAAAGTTATCTTTAGTTTTAGACCAAATCCATGTTTCCAACAATGGGTTGGTGTTGATTTTGTGGAAGACGAAGTGTTTTTTTTTTTTGTTTTTTTATGATGAATATTTGATGAGTTTTTTTTAGTGATAAATGTTGATTGGGGTGAGTTTGAATTTGGGTTGTTTTTGGTTTCTGCATTTGGTTCATGCATTTTTATTAGCTGTTGTTATATGTTAATTAGTTTATCGTTTTTCAGATTAGACTAATAGATGGGGTTTCTTTTGGTTTGGTGTAGAGTTTTGTTGTAGTTGAAGGTTTGGTAGGCTGATGTTGGGTTTTGACAATTTGTAGGTCTCTTAATTCACTTTTGTTTTTTGTATCTGATTGAATTTGGGGTTTTGGTGGTTCGCTGAGAAAGAACTAGTAGTAACTTGCCAACTTGTCAGAAAAAACCTGCTGCTGAAAGGGGCAACATTTGGGTATTTTGGATGCTCTTTCTTGAAGTGATTGTCGATGTAGTAGATTTGATTTTGTTGCTATTTTTGGTAAATTATTTAGTTATTTCTTTCATTGTATGGAATTTCTAGATAGGTATGGTTTCTTGATATGCCTTCCTTTTTGTTTATTTCTATCAGGTGAGTTTTGTCAAGCTTCCTGTAGAATCATGAAGTTCAAAAGAGGTAGAAAGGTTGAGGTGTTGAGAAGAACAAAGGAGCAATGTGATTCTTGGTTTCCTGGTAAAATAATTTCAGTAGATGGGGATCAATACATTGTTCGGTATGAGAGATTTTTGGACTTTGAAGGAGAGCAAGTAGAGGAAAAAGTGCGTCATGAATACGTAAGACCTCAGCCGTTGCCTGTGATGGAAGAAAAAAGATGGGTGATTGGTGATATAGCTGAGGTGTTCCATCTTCATTGTTGGCGAATGGGGAAGGTTGTGAAAGTGCTGAAGGATGGCAATTTTGTGATTAGACTCTTTGGTTCCGTCCAGCTTAAAGAATTTCACCAATCAAGTCTAAGGGTTCGTCAAGCTTGGAAGGACAACAATTGGGTCTTACTTGGAGAGGTAAGAATCATATATATCATCAAATTTGTGCTTCTTACAAACATTCATTCTTATGCGTTTATTTGTTTGCTTGTATAATTTGCTTTGATCTTCAGTTGGTTGTGATATTAATTTGCCTGCTCAATTCTTAAGCATCTTCCAAATTGGAAACTTGTTTTGGATTCTTAGATTGGTTAATGTTACATGGAAAATTATGAAAGCTATGAAGAATTAGTAACAGGAAGTGCAGTCCCAAAACCAAAGTCAAGTTATCATATAGTTGGATTATGATGTAACTGGGTTATTTAGTAATATCAATATTAGTTATATTATTGTTGTAATTGGGCATTGGTTTCCAATTAGGTTTAGGGCAATGTTTTAAAAAGCGTTTTTAAGACTCGAGGTGATCGAGCTTTTTCCGAGGCGAAGCGAGGCATTTTTTTTGTAAAAAATAGTGAAAAATGTATATAAAAAATTCAAACAAATAAAGAGCAAGTTTTACAATGATATGGAGGCCACCAACAAGGAGGACTCTTCACCTTTGACGTTCAATGCAGATTAAACTACTGAGAATCAGTTCAGATTCCAGCATGAAGACGATAGGTTGGAACAAAGTGGCAAAAATGATTAGTTCAGCTTAAATTTGTCTATCTTAAGCTTTGCGGGGATAGTATCCAAGGGTGGGAGAGAGATATCATCAAGAAGATATGGGTCAGTAACATTGCTCCCAAAGCATGTGTTTTCGTTTGGATTGCCTTAATTGGGAATACCCTCAAAAGGGACAATCTCCTTAGAAGAGGTAGGCATGCGAACAACAAATACGTCTTGCATGTCAAGCAATGAATCAATCAACCATTTGCTTGTCAACTGCAGTGTTTCTAGGTGCATTTGGGGAGCCATTTACCAAATAACGCCAACTGATCAGGAAATAAAAAAGCGTACGCCTAAAAAATGCCTCGCCTCAAAACGCCTTCATTGGCAGCTCAACTCGTACGCGCAGAGGCGATTTCTGTGCCCCCCGCCTCGACTCGCGCCTCAAGGCGTACGCCTCAATCGCCTTTTAAAACATTGCTCATAGGGTTTGTTTCTTGTCATAGAAGTTAGGTCAGTTATAAAAGGAGAGTAGCGTAGGTTGTTCATTGTTAGGGGTTGATTGAATAAAGAATTTATTTTGTTTATTTTATGATCGATTTATTTTCTTTCAATTATCTCATTGTCTTTCAATTCCCGTTTATTTTACAGTTTTAATTCTATCAGATTCCGAAACACCAACCAGGGACTCTGAAACCAATTTGAATTTGCACTCCTTTAACATTGAAACTTGTATATTTGGATTAATGTTAGTAGTCATGTTATACAGTTGCGTTATGAATTGGAAATTCTTTTGGATATGACCTACAGGGAACCTTTCCTCTGTAAGGATCCTTCTTAATGAGTTTAGTTGTGATGGTCTTGTATTCTCGTCTACTAATATAATCTGACAGTTTTTTGGTAGAGAGTTCCATGGCCTTCCTTGAGGGATATGCAGCATCATAATGTGATCAGTAGATATGGATGGAAAACTAAGTCTTTAATATTTTTTTTCTATGCATTATTGTTTGATATGACTTACCCTAATTATGCCTTAGATATGCTCCAGTTGGAACTATGACTATAAATGCATTTAAACCTTTAACTTTAATTTTGTGAATCTGTACAAAGCACAATGGAAGTGACATTTGTGGATTGTCCCCTTTTTTTCTAATTTATGATGCTGCCAAAACTGTTCTGAAGTTTTTTTTTTCTATCATATGTTCCCCACTCCTTTTCTGTCTCCCATAATTATTTTCTTTCAAAACCAAACAGAGCCTGATTAATGATTAGTAATTGAAAAAACAGATGCAAAATTATTATTGTTAGTATTTGGTTTTAGCATACATTTAGTTCATGGCTTTGGCAAAGACAAAGAAAGGGATTTTTCAAAATCAATATTTAAAAATGACCTAAAAGAAGAGAAGCAAAAGCATTGGTAAAAGATTGAATGTTGACGGTATCATGTGATGAGACTGGGATACTGCACATTTAAGACATTGGGGTATAATACGTTGTTGCAAGGTGCTGAGAATCCTTAACAGCTTTCAGTTTTCCTACTTCTACCAGTTACGCTATCCTATTAGAGGTTATCAGGTTACGATTGTCCCCGGGTTTAGTACTTGCAACATGTCATTAAATGACCAAAATGCATTCTTCAAAATCTTTTTTATGGGCTTTCAGTAACTTCTATAATCTGCGCTTTGTTAGGAAAGGATGTTTGAAGGTGGTATTATCCCAAGGACTCGTGTTATCGGCAATTTAAAATATGCCCCCTTCTAAGTTTCTGTTGCCCTCTTAGACGTACTAATCAAAATTTTCTGATAATTGTAGTATTTGGTTATCTACCAATAATGAACTTTCCTCTTTATCTTTTACTTATTTGGTATGTATTTGTATTTGTAACTGTATGTTTATTTTTATACTTCTAACGGAATCCTGCCCTGTATTGGTTATCAAATTGAACTAATTGGTACATTCACATGCAGGTTGGTGGTGTTAGACAAAATGAAAATGGAATTAAGCAAAACAGTTCAGATTACTCTCCAAGCTTGGATAACGGCAATCCACAACCAGGTACTCCCAAAGCAATTTACAAAACGGAGAATGATGGGCAGGGACACCACAATACCCATGAGAGAACCTTGAAAAGAAACCGTGGTTGTCATTCCAAAGTTTTACTTGACGCTGCAGTTATGGAGTCTAGATGTCGTAAAAGAAAAGCAACTACGAAGGTGGAAGGATGTGATAAATTCCCGACCAAAATGTTTCCAATCTCCCAAGAGGTGAATGCTAATTCATCACGAAAATTGGATGTAGGTAAGAGAAGCATATTTGAATATTCTAAATTGAATGTTCATACTGGGAAAACTAATGATCATTGCGTACCCCGATTTTCCGTTCCTATACTGATTAGTGAAGAGAGTAATGAGTGCTCGATTGCTAGTTGTAGTAGTAATGACTTCCAGGAATATAATGCTGAAAATTCCCGGAAATCATCCAGGGATATAGCTGTCTATAATATTGATGATGCTGAGTCATTTTGTCCATCCGTTTCTTGGGGAAGTCAATCGTCCTCTTATGCTGCTGATGAATTAGAAGTCGACGTCCATGAATTAGAGCTAAATGCATATAGAAGGACATTGCAAGCATTCTATGCTTCTGGTCCTTTAAGTTGGGAGCAGGAATCCCTCTTAACAAATCTCCGTCTCTCCCTTCGTATTTCAAATGAGGAACATTTGCTTCATTTGAAACAACTTTTATCTGCCGAAGTCCTTTGATGTTCTAATAATGCTTACCTTTGTAGGCTAGAATAGAACCATTTAGAAAGGTTCCAACTGCCGTTGATCATTGATTTGTGTTGCTCTTCATATCACATACAAAAATGTTAGATTCATCTCTTTGAGATATTTTCAGACAATTCTCGTATTGATGTAAATGTGTAGAGTCATTTCTTAAGAGTTAATGTTTTTAGTCATTCAGACCATTTCGTACCGATTTCTTGTATAGATAACATTACAGCTTACTTGTTTAGTTATTTAAGATACACGGTTTGTAGGCGTTTCTTGCATTTCTATTTATCCATTGTTTGCTAAAACTTTAATTGTTTATTTGTGATTTCAAATGTATTAAGTGCCAACCATTCACTTAAGATCATTGCAATTAATATGACTGTACTAATGGTCATTTGAATGTTCTTACAATGTTTTACCCCCTTCTCTGTTCAATACTGATTATTTTGCCATTTCATAGATATGAAATTTTACATTTACTCTGTTTCCAAAGAAAAAATCATTAGCAATTGGTGGGATGGCTAATAATAGCATCTCCAATTGGATCCCCTAAAATAGTCAAAAAAAACTATTTTAGGGGTCTCATTGGAGAACATCCATGCTCCAATCAATTCCTAAACCATTTTCTAAAATAATTTCAAATAATTCTACAGAGCCCGCTCACTGTCCGGACCCTCCCAGGCACGTGCGAGAGGGAGGGTGTTTGCCACGTGAAGGACCCTCAAGGAAGGACCCTCAAACCTCGCATGAGCTTCCTCCTCTCCTCCTCCACGCCGATCTGCTCAGAGCCTCCTCTCCTCTACGAAGGCGATTCCTCAGAGCCTCCTCCTCTCCTGCGCCTCCTCTGGCAACAAACACCCTTCCTGCTCCTCCGCTCGCTCCTCCTCACGCCAGATCTGCTACCCTCCCTGCTCCTCCGCTCGCTCTGCTCCGCTCCTCGCAGAGCATCATCATTACATGATTTCGCGAGTGTTCCAGCTTCAAGTCCAAATCCATCCTTATCAAATGAACATCGAAACAATTCAGCTCCAGAACTAACGATGTTGGGTGATCAAACTCCACCCCAAGAAGAACAGCAGCAACAACAACAACAACAACAACAACCTTCAGTATCAAACTCTGATGATGCTAAAGATGGTTGGGAGCTTGTACTAGCAGAGACTGCAAACAGTCTATCGTCTACACCAGAGACCAGTAATGCATTGGTTGTGTTGGAGACTTCTTTCCAAGACCAGTTCAAGCTGAATGAACCCATGCCTACTGACGATTCCAACTACAAGAATCCATTTCTTATGGACGATACATTTGAGCTACCTACATTGCCTGCACCTCTCACCCCCACCTTGGCCATTACTACTGCTCCTGCTGCTGCTGATTTTTCAGCCTTCTCAACATTTCAGGCAACCCCAACCTTCTCTGCACAAAATACCAACGATACAACACCAACATCGGCAGAAGCAGACCCTTTTGCAGATTTTCTCCCATCGCAAGGGTCTACAAATCAAAACCATTTGCTACTTCAACAACAGTTGTGGTTAGAGAATCAAAGCAAGATTATAGCAAAACATACTGTTTGATTTGTACAAAATAAAACGAACACTCAACCCTTGTAGATTTACATGTAATTATGTTAGTGCACAAAAGAAAATGTTCTGCTCTGTTCATGCATTGAACTTCTTAGAAGTTGTCATGAAGAGTCCTCTTGGCATGGTTAGCACATTTTGAAATGAAAGGGTTTAAACCAATTAATGAAAGCTGCACATTGTGAACCATTATGGAGTTAAATAATTCCATTTCATACTCAAATGAGCTTACACATTGATCCCTCTAAACATATTTTGTATGTAGAACTAGATTTTTAGCTCATTGGCCGTTCATCTCTGGGAACACTGTCACTCTGATTTGTTGAAACTTAGATTGGAGCAGAGCGAGCGGAGGAGCAGGGAGGGTGCTTGTTGTCAGAGGAGGCGCATGAGAGGAGGATAGGAGGAGGCTCTGAGGAGTCGCCTTCGTAGAGGAGAGGAGGCTCTGAGCAGATCTGGCGTGGAGGAGGAGAGGAGGAAACTCATGCGAGGTTTGAGAGTCCTTCACATGGCAAACACTCTCCCTCTGGCACATGCCTGGGAGGGTCCGGACAGTGAGCGGGCTACATGAGCGGGCTCTGTAGAATTATTCAATAATTTCACATTCAACTTTCTCCTAAATTTACAGGCAACCAAATCATTTTCAATAAAATATTTCAAATATTCCTTCTCTCTCCTCCAATAAAAAAAATTTAAATAGAAAATTTCAAAACTAGAAAAAATATATTTAAATAATGATGAAAACGTTAAATTAGGGTATGTGGTTGGAGTGATAAAAAATAGGAAAACTCTTAAATAGCTAAATAGGGAAACTCCTAAATACAGTGTAATTAAGATTAACTTTAGTTGTAGGGCAAATTCATAATAACTGGGTGTAGGTAGGGCATTTTTAAAACTTCGTATAATCTTAATAGGAAGATGAATTCTCAGGCTTCCTGCGCACCAAAATTTAATGATTTGATGAGTATAATGGTTGAAAATGGTTATAGTGTGTGTGGAAACATCTTGAATTGTGAATAGCGATTTTGATAACTGAAGGAGTTTGGGTTAAAGTGCTAAGCTAAAAACGTCTTCCGTCAAATGGAGAAAGGGCAATGCAGGACACATCTAACAAATTCTAAATGGCGAGGAAATGGGCGAGGGGCTGGGTGTGACCGTGCCTATGCCCTCGAGATGTGCAGCTTCACGAATCTCGAAGGAATGAGTGGTAATACCCACTCCCTCTGCCATTTCCTCGCCCCTTTCCTCGACGCCTAGAAGGGTGTGGACACATCTAGTGCAGAGTAGCAGAGCATAGTAATAGAGCTCAAATTTATGATTTAAGTTATAACTACCAAATGAGCCTTTACCAAACATAGAGTCAAATCTCTCTCTATTAGGCATTTCTTTGGGTTGCTTTAAGAGGAAGGCATTCACTGGTGCAAATCCGAGATATAGCCACTGAGTGTTCTTTGGGCTCTCTCTTTGTAAGATACTAAGAGTGCGGAATGGGTTTTAGGAGAATAAAATAATTTAAAAGGTAAACATATTTATTTTTATTTATAATTTTATGTTTATAATTATAAAATATTTTTTCTTCTTATTCTACTACTTTTATTTGATTCATGTGAGCTTAGAGAAATAATAATAATAATAAAAAAAACATTGCTATAGCAACTTTCTTAGTTTCTTTAGTATGCCTATTTGGGGTGAAAAATTTGGTAGAGTTCTATCAAAGTGCTATATAGGAAACCAACAATTCTAAAACACACTGGAAATTTACCTGGGATTTCGCCTGGATTGTGCTAGGCACGTGCCCATCCAGGCGTGCCAGGCACGTGTGATTAAAGCGGACAAAAAAAAAAAAAAAAGCGAAGGAGTTTGACCCCTCTCTCTCTCTTTCCCCACTTTTTTGGTTTTCTCCAAAAAATCCAACAAAGGGTTCCTCTTGCTTGTCTCCCCTTCCATTCATTTGTGCATTTATCACTCATCTTCAAATTCCCTGTTTCTTTATCTTCCCCTTTGTCTCCCCTTCCATTCATTTGTGCATTTATCACTCATCTTCAAATTCACTGTTTCTTTATCTTCCCCTTCATTTTTACTGGTTCATGCTTTGCTATTTGAGAGATCTCTTCTGCTTCTTCTTTCCAACGAAATTGAGAGTTAAGGAAGATATTTGGAAGAAGAAGAGGTGGAAGAAATTTGAGGTTTTTAAGTTGATGGGTGTGTTGGATCTTGCAATTAGAGAAATGGTGCTGATCAGAGTTCCTGCAAGTTGCTATGGTGTTGAAAAAACAACATCATTGTTCACAAGAAAATTTTTCTAACTGAAATTTCTGATAAATTAGCATGAACACTGGAATTTCTGATGAATTTATCTGACTGAAATTTCTGATAAAATTTTCTGATGAAAAAACAAAGAAGGTTGCTCAAAAGTTTTTAAAACAAAGAAGGTTGCTCAAAAGTTTTTCTTCTCTGTCGGATAAAGTTTTTCAGAGATCTCTTCTGCTTCTTCTTTCCAACGAAATTGAGAGTTAAGGAAGATATTTGGAAGAAGAAGAGGTGGAAGAAATTTGAGGTTTTTAAGTTGATGGGTGTGTTGGATCTTGCAATTAGAGAAATGGGTATTTGATTCTGGGTTTTGTTGGATTTTTTGGTGTATGGATTGCTTCTTTGATTGGCTGCCCTAGATCCCTTATGGTGCTGATCAGAGTTCCTGCAAGTTCTCTGTCGATTTGGGTTTCTTGTTTTTTTTTTTTTTTTTTTTTTTTTTTCTCACCTTTAATCGCACGTGCTTGGCATGCGTGGATGGTGCACGTGCCTAGTACAATAATTTTAGGCAGTTACATAACATAACTATTTTTTGGCCACGTTTTAGATTTTTTACACTTCAACCCCTTTTATAAATGATATTTTGTGATTGTGTTTTAAAGAGAATGGATAAAAGTGTGAAAAAGTCCAAACCTGACTAAAAAATGGTTGTGTTTCCTGACTGCCTAGACTTACTCGGCCTAGTATATTGTAGTGAGTGTAGTACTGTTATTCACTTATGCTCGACAATTTGAATAATAACTATTTTCACATTCCTAATCACAAAACACAACTCTTATTTTATTTGTTGAATCTTAAAATATTACCAGGCAAGGAAATTCATTCAAGTTTTAATACGGAAAAATAATATTCATATTCAAGTTCCTCCTACGGACAAAAAGTGACAATAGAGAGTGTGAGACAAAAGTTTTACTAAGGCTAAACAAAAAACCGATCAAACCGACTGGTTCGGTTTAAATTCGGTTTAGATCGGTTTCGGTTTTAAAAAATTCAAAATCGAAGTGGTTGGTTTGGTTTTCGGTTTCTATGTGATTTTAACCGACCAACCCGACCGAATATATATAATAAATAATATAATATGTTTAAAATAGTCGGTCGGTTCGGTTTAATTTCCATTTTGGTTCGATTTTAGTCCGTTCGATTCAGTTACGGTTTGAATAAATTAGAATCGGTTCGGTTTCGAATCGGTTTTGTTAATGGTCGGTTCGATTTCGATTTGAAAATTTTAAAACCGACCTAGATCGGTTCAGTTTTCAGCCCTAAGTTTTACAAATCATTTTACATTTGATCAATTAAGTAGCTAGTTAGACAACAATCAAACGACTATAGAAGGTGATGGTTCGTGTAAGGCATATAGCAATGCTGGAAGAAATGACAATAGTAGAGGCAATCAAAGCAAGAAGTGATTAATTCGTCAAAGAAGTTACAAAGTACTTCTCGATCACATGCATACCACCCAAAAATATGTGACATTTGTTCTTTATTTATTAAATAGAACTTGGCTCGAAGGGACAAATTTACTGGTCTTTAATGGGCTATGGGAATGAGATTCTATAAAATCCCAGCTCACCTTAAAAATAAAAAATAAAAAATATATATATATATATATATATATATATATATATATGGGCATCTTACTAATATGTGGCATAATCAAATCATCAGCCAGGCAAAAGCAAACTTGGTCGTGGAGTGTGACAAAAAAATCCACTCCCTCCCAACACTACAAATCAATTTATTCCTCTTTTATTATTTATCTTCTCCAACTAGATCTCTCTCTGTAAAATAAAAATTCAATCTTTATTTGCTTAGGGTTCCTTTCTTGAACTGTATTTCATTCGATCTCCAACAAAACCTCCTTTCGATCTCTCTTTCTTCTCAAATCCATCATTAACGCATCACTAATTAGAAGAAACCCTTCAGATCTCTTTCTTGCTCGCTCAGGTTTGATTCTGAACCAGCTCTCTGATCGATATTGGTTTAAAAATTGAATTTTGATGCAAACCCAATTTGGATTTTGTTTTTTTTTGTTATTGGATTGGTATTTTGTGGAAAAAAAACATTGGGTTTTTGGAGTCAAATTAAATTCTTTGATTGGGTGTTGTGGATGTTTTGCCCTAGATTGAAGACTAAATTGGGTTCTGGTAAGAAAGATGGGAGCTTTTATATCGAGATTTTGGTTCACGTTGTTTCCGGCAAAGGAGTATAAGATTGTGGTGGTTGGATTGGATAACGCTGGAAAGACCACAACTCTTTACAAATTGCATCTTGGAGAGGTTGTCACCACGCATCCTACTGTCGGCAGCAACGTTGAGGAGCTCGTTTATAAGAACATTCGGTTTGAGGTGAGATTTCCTTGATCATTATTATTGAATTGTCAAAATTTGATCTGTTTTTGCTACCCAATTGTCAAGTTTTGGTTGCTTGAAGTAAATGTAGTTTTTGTTTTAATTGAAAAAAGTTGAAGACTCTCTAAGACAGTTAGGCACTTGTCCAAGTCTCAATTCTTGTGGTAAAGCATATGTCTTTCTTTGATGCTTTTAGTTAATCTGAGGCGAATAAGTTAGTGATTGTTTTCGGCTGAAAGCTAGAATGAAATGATTTAAGACTGATTATGTTTATAGGCGATATGGGTCAAAATTCATATAAACTTAATGATCAATGCGAAGATAAGTTGCCCTGCTATCTTGTAACAATCATTCTCTATAACATTTAGTGACTGATGTATACTCTGATAAGTCATCTGTTGGGTGACTTAAAATAGAAGATGTGCTTGTACGGGCTGGGGAATGTTTGATAGGCGTTACCTTGTTGGCATAAGTTCTTAGAGCATCCACAATAATTTTGTAAACAGGTATGGACAAACAAGCCCTACCCTTGTGTAAGCTTACCAGCGTATGAATTTGATCCACAAAATGTTGGTTTATGCATTGAGCCCGTTTTGCGCTTCAAGTAGATCTTATTTCTTGCAGATATGAATGCGTCCATTTTGATTTTATTTTATCCTGTATGATCCTAGAACTCCCCAAGGAAACAATCCATATAGGGAGTGTACTAATATCCATGAAATCCATGTACGGTAAGTTTGCGCCATTGATGGTAAAGTTAACTTCCTTAGGACGTGGTGGTGAGTGTGAAGCTGATTTTATTTTCTTCTTTCTTTTATTCACTCTGTGTTTTTTAGCAAAATTTAAAAAAGAAAAAGAAAAAGAAAAAGAAAGAGGGTGCATTTGTAGTTGTTCCAGGCTTCCAGCATAAGACAAAACTTTCCATTATGGAAGGTCCTTTAACTATATTTTACATGATAGAAATGCATACATACCGCCTTTTTGAAATGGAATATTTTGATATTTCGCAAATAAGGTTTTCAAGCAACTACCTTTTTTTTTTCCAAAAAATGACATTAGAATAATAGTTTTGAAAAGCAAAGGGAAGAGTATCTTTTGAAGGAAATCTGACTGTTTGAAGGAAATCTGACTCTGCATTTGTGCATATTCTATTGCATTCTCCTTGTATGCTACGTAGTTTGGCATATGAGAGACACTTCCAAATGCTATTATAAAATGCTATTTTTCAAAATTATATTGGAAAATCATCAAATCATGAATAATTATGACCTTTCTGACTTTCCTAGGGGATGACTTTGTTTTCTAATTTGGTTCCTAGACCTAGTACTTGGTTTGTATAACCTAAATCTTAATTGGAGAAATTCTCTCGCATTCAGATCGCATATTGAATTTTGGATATTTGCTGAATTAGTACTAGGAAAGATGATATTGATAAGTGCTAGTGAAAGGTATTGACAGAAGAAAAAACCTCGTTTCTCGCATTTAATCTTTTCTCTACATATTGGCATGGTCCTGTTAGGAAAAAAACTCTAAATTGGTGAATTTGTAAAAAATGGCACAGTAGATTAGATTCCTTTGAGGAGGCAGCTAGAGATGGAGGAACTCCTTAGAGTTCAACCTTCTTGACTGACCTTTCAAGGAGCACAAAATGCATTTAGAAGATTTAAAATTTTGGGAATCTGGTTTTTAGGTCCAGCTTTTAGTTATATGGAGTGCTCCACTCAGTCTTTTAGATTTTTTTTTGGGATTGCATCAACTTTGTCCAAAAATATCCCTCCCCAAATCCACCCACTATGCAAAGCAGCTACCTCAGTCTGTTGCATGGTCTTTATTAGTAGGTAGAGGTCCTTTTGCTTCAGCCTTTATTGGTATGAGAAACACAGCAATAGACAGATCAACAAGATATTAACAGTGCCACAACAATCACCAGAAAGTTGCTTGTTCAACTAAACCAATCACCAGTTTACTTCCAGCAACAATTAATACAATGTTTTTTAATCAAACCCCACAAACTACACGTATTTTCATCACTTGCCAATATTGCACTTGAGAAATTCTAAGGCTGATTCCTTCGATACTGATTCTCTACGAGTCTTGTATCTTGACACGTGACAGTGCATGGTTCTGATTAGTGCATCCAAGAAAAAAGTCTCTTACATTCATATTGCTGCAAATTTTGTTGTCCAGGTCTGGGATCTGGGAGGACAAGAACGGTTGAGGACATCTTGGGCAACATATTATCGTGGGACGCATGCGATCATTGCAGTAATAGATAGCACCGATAGAGCTAGGATCTCCACAATGAAGGATGAACTCTTCAGGCTCTTGTCTCATGAGGACCTTGAACATTCAGTAGTGCTCGTCTTTGCTAATAAACAGGATCTGAAGGATGCCATGCCCCCAGCTGAGATAACAGATGCCCTTTCGCTCCATAGCATTAAGAACCATGACTGGCACATTCAAGCTTGTTGTGCCATCACAGGAGAAGGGTTGTACGATGGGTTGGGATGGATAGCTCAGCGAGTCAGTGGGAAAGCTACAAGTTAATGGCAGAGGTAATCATTGCTATTGACAGTTTTCTTTTTTATGTGCATGTGCTATTGTTCTGTTTTATGAGTTTGTTGAAAGGCGAGGAAATAGGAATCTTCTTCTGTATAACATCTCAACGCTACACAGATGGTAAATTGTACTCTCTTTTTAATTGACCAAAGAAATTCTTAGTTACTATTCTTCTCTATAGAATCCTTGTTGTACATGTTTGCAATATGGAGCTGATAAAGAAACATGTCAGAAAATGTTAAATTGTCTGTGTTTACTATTGAAACTGATGAATGTAATTAGTAATTAATTTGGTGAAAACGAACCCAAGTTATAGTTACATAAGAAATATTTAGAAATGAAGAAGGGCGTTAGATAAACAGTCTGAATTGCTAACAATACAATTTGATGTCATTCAGTTGCACTGACATACCCTAGTTTGAGGATCAAGGTCTATATATATATATAATTGCTAAAGGTGTGATGGCTCAGTGGTTGAACAGTGACAGATGGTATCACTAGGTCACAGGGTCGAACCCAGCCGGCGGCATTCGGGGGGTGGGAGGGGTCAAGGTTTAGAAAGAAAAATATAAAAATAAAAATAATATATATATATATATATATATATAATTTTATTTTATTTATTTATTTATTTTCATTTTTGGTCTTAATCCAACTCTATACATTATTTGTAAACATTTTCCCATAGGAATCCACAGACATCAAATTTGACTTTGATGGACCCTACCAAACACATTTGTTTTCGTGATTAGTGTAGGCATACACATTTCAATTGCTCGTAGCTTATTCCTCAAAATAAGGTGTGGAGTCCTATGCCTAAGACATTGGAGGCTATTATAAAAGGGATTGGGGTTGTCTGTAGGCAAGCATCTGAAAGCATATGCAAGGTGAAAAGCACATGGTTCAAATGGAATTCTAACAACATTAGCATATTAAGGCATCTGGCCTGTTGAAGGCCTGACAGCTGAGTAGAATGGATAAACACATGAAGAAAAGGTAGAAACATTGTGGGTTTGCTGGTTGCTATAAAGCACACAACTCAGGTGGGTTTGTTTTTGGTTTTAGTTAGAACAAGAAGTCTAACTAGAAAAGTGGGATACCCTGTTTAGATTATTGATGCTTTTAATTAGAACAAAATCTTCAAACTATAGTGGGATACCCTGTTTAGATTGGTTCTAGTTAGACTTGGTCGTTTTCTTCTAAGGAGGGAAAAAGGAAACACAAACGGTCTGGAACTGGTGGCCTATTTCACCTTAGACTTGTTCTCCCAAGTACAAGTGAAAAACCACACCATTTAGAATTTTAGAGTTCCAACCACTAAAAAAAACATAGTAGTGGTTTGTAGGCACTACATTTGGAGGGACCCGGTGTTGGATGCCATGTGTTGTTGAGTGGGCGATGTACTACTTCGAAGAGTTTTTTTTTCTGAATCTATACACATAGGATAGAGATCATGAGTAGGTTTGATGTGTTGGACACTAGTGAAGATGAAAGTTAGTTAGATGTGATACTTGCGTAGGAAATATCTTAGGCACAAACATTTGAAAGCTTGGAAATGTGCATGGAGTGAACCAAAATTGAGCCATGTGGACTGGACTATCCAAGGCAGATAATCAAACGACACCCAAGACATTTGGAGATGGTGATGTTTCATATGTTGTGTTATTACAGTGATGCTGAAGGCAAATACGTGGAATCTGTCAGTAGTGATCACAAATAAAAGTATAAGAAGCAGATATGCTTAGGTGATTTGGCAAACTTTTAAAGTGTAGAATGAAAAGAAACCTGACCAAATGTGCTTCTGTCATTTTTCATCAGGTTTCATGTTACAGAGGGAAGAGGTATTGAGCTTGATAGAGCCTATTCGAGAGCTTAATAATTGTAATTTCAGTAATTAATTGATAGAATTTGGGAATAGCCTTTTTTCTTTCAGATTTTCAGCTACTAAAAGAGGAGTTTGTGAACATAACTGAATAAAATAGGTTAAACGTGCCTTCCTACTCGAATAAGCAAGGATGCACGGACACAGACACGGACACGCGTGTTGTGTCGGACATGGACACGACACGGCGACTTGGCAATTTCCAAAAAATTAGGACTCAGAGACACGATCAAACTTTACTTTTTATTAACTTTTATTTTTTTATAACCCATATGAACGTAAACAACAACCTAAAGCTACTTTTGAAGCTGGAAGAGGAGAGCTTAACAAGAGAGAAAAAATTTACAGAGATGCTTAGATAGTCAAAATATACTGGGTAGTGTATCTAATTTATAAATTGTTTCAAAATAGTGTATAATTGTGTATCTAAGAGCAAAATAGTTATCAGAAACTAAGAAATCAAATTACAGAGAAATTACATAGCAAAATACCTTTTTTTTGTGTATTGTATCTAATTTAGAGCGAGCGAAGAAATGACATTGATGATGCCTGATGAACCACTAAATGAAAATGTCAGTCAAGAACTCTCAGATCGAGTATGGTGTGAAGATGTGCTCTAATTGAAGTAACTCCTCTCCCCGACTGAAGGAATCAAAGAATTGACAATTGCAATTGAGTGCAACAAAACTGGTGTTTCTTCTAAAACTACTTCCGAAAATCAGCAGAGAAAAACATGAAAAAAAGGAAAAAAAAACATTGGCCGAGTTGGGATAGTGTCGGGGCATGTCGGTCTTAGTCAACATGTCTTGACCGTTGACTGCGTGTCGGATGCGTATCCGACTATCGAAATGGGGGTTTTCCGAAGAGTCCATGCATCCTTGCGAATAAGCATTATTTCCTAACCTCTCTTATTCTCTCAAAACATTTGACATTATAAACATCTAGAGGAAATCAATATGGTTGTTGATTTCCTCAAGTATTGTTATGATATATATTTACGATTATGAAAATTGCAAGCATTATTGCTGGTCTAATTCATTACAATGACCTAAGTATTATTACATATATACTTGTCTTCGTGAAACATTAAATGCCCAAACAAACTGCCAGCTGATTACACTAGATCATGTAAAACTCCAAAAGTTCATGGGAGGAAAGTTACACCAGAGCCAGTTAACTTAAAACTCCTCCCAAGGCCAAGGCCTCCCTTTGGGTTCATGCACAATTTCACTTGCTTTTAGATCATTTGAACTTCACCTGCTCCCTTTTGCCCTTGTTGGAAGTCCTCAACATCGTAAACAGAATTGTGCCTTGAGTTCTCTAGCTTCTCCCCATCACCCCACAGTGCATATACCTCCTCCCTATGTATGGCATCGTCTCCTATTTGCATGTCCTCATCACTCAGTCGAAGTGGAACAATAAGCCTTATAAGTAAACATATCAAGCTAGTGGTAGTAACGTTTAATACAATCACAAACAAGATGCCTCCAATTTGAATCCCCATTTGACGAAACACAGCACTCATTCGATCAGAACTAAACCCATAGGCAAGACCGATGTTCTGTTCCCAGTCAGTGAAGAATAGGCGACTGAGTCTTGGCTCGGCAGAGAAGCCTGTTAGAATGCCTCCCAAACTACCAGCTACTGCATGGGTGTGAAACACAGCCATGGTGTCGTCGACTTGCTTCAGTAGCCATATCTTCTTGTGCAGGACCATCACGGTGTACCAAGGAATACTTCCTGACATCATTCCCATTATGATTGCAGCCCAGCCTTGCACAAGTCCTGCTCGATTCAAGGATATTTTCAGAATTGAGTAGGCATACATTTGAATGAGTAGGCATATATGTGAACTAGTGCCTATGCCTTGATTATTGGAATGGAGAGTTAAACTAATTTGAGAAATAAGGCAGCGTATCGTCGTTTCAGTTACCTGCAGCAGGGGTGATACATACAAGACCAGTGATCATTTCTTGGACAGCCCCAATAACAGAGGGCTTACTGAAGAAAATGATGTCCAGACAAAGCCAGACAAGTAAGCTGGTAGCAGCGCACACATGGGTGTTAAGAACAGCCAGAGATGCGCTATATTAGCGAAGTAAGGGTCTCCACCATTGAATCCAGTCCACCCCATCCATAGCAATCCAGCCCCTGCAAGCATCATAATGATATTGTTTGGGGGGAACCTCTCTCTGTCCTTGGTCATCCTAGGTCCAACCTATTCAAACAATATCATCGGATGGAAAAAATATGTAAAAGAAAAGAGGGAGAAGTGATGAGTGGTGGTCACATATAGATATCTCAAAAGCAGAAACCAGGAAGTAGTCAGATGACAGGTGAATGACATAGCCACCATAGTAGTCCATGACCCCGGCCTTGGCCAACCATCCGGTAGGACACCAAATACTATATGCAGCAAGGGTGTATGAGAACATTAGCCATAACGGTACAAACAACATCCATGCGTGAAAATTCATCCTTCCCAACAATGCCTCAGCAATCAAAATCAATGTGATTGCTGCAAAAACAAATTGGAAAAATATCATAGTAGCCCTAGGAAACATCCCTGAGAATGCCTGATGAAGGAGGTAGTTTTGGTTCATAGCTAACGCTGATCTTCCCCAAAAAAAGACAAGTTCATCGCCGAAAGACATTCAGTAGCCCCACAAAACCCAGCAGACTAGGACGGCAGCAAAGGCATAGAGTGCCATGAATGCTGAATTCACTGCCCATTTTTTCTTGACAATGCTACCATACAGAATAACAAGGCCAGGCACACTTTGTAGTCCTACTAGTGTTGCTGCAGTCATTTGCCCTACATTGTAGCCCTACTAGTGTTGCTGCAGTCATTTGCCATGCATTGTCTCCCTTGTTCATACATTCTGGACTCGTCTCATTTGGGGCGAGATTGGATGGAAGTTGCATTTTTCAAGTTAACTAGAAAGCTCAAATGCACTTACAAGAGGTGACAATGACAGTGATCCATTTTCAGATGAAGAGAGTGTGAGTTCATATATAGAATAGAAGCGGGGGTAGGCTGATTTCCTGTTAAGTCACCTGCAAAATGGGACAAAGTGTTCCATTGTGACAGTATTGGAGGAGCCGGAAACTCTGTTTTGGCTTGACAACAAACTTACCAAAATGACCTCGAATTTGTCACACTTTCATAAGTCAATCTTTGTTATATACTAATGAGATTCCATTCACTAATATAATACTTAACATTGACGTTAACAAGGAACTCTTCATATATTACCGAACTAGCTTGTCATATGTTATGCAGAAAAATGATTCATCTGGTAATATCATTGGGTGCAAGGTGTCTCTCTGTTTGAAGCTAAATTTCAGAAGAAAAAAAAATTTGTCCTGGTTGCGACTTGCAACAAAAATCTCACATACCTTTAGCATTGATGTCATCTATACCCGTATTATATAAGAATATAAACTGATGTTCAGAAAAAATGGGGGATGGTCCCTCTCCCATTGTCATTGAGGGAAACGATCTATTGCTCAAGGACCATTTGGACAATGTACCTTCTCAGTCCCTAAGTTATCAACATGTATATTGAACTGTTGATTTTGATTGTTAAATACTCGAATGTTGGGTTTATAACTTGATAATAGGTACTAAATCCGATAGGTCGATAGACTTGGTAAAGAGCGCGGTTCTCCTTCCTGCCTCTCTTAGAAAATGAAGTATTTAACCTATATATGTTTACAGAATCAATCAGGTCAGCAAATATATTTTAAGCAGGAAGGAGTCTAATGAGAATGAATTTTGCCCGTGGAGAATTAGAAGCTAGTGTCAAGCATGATATTTGGGATATTATCATGGAGATTGTCCTATTGTCATGAACCTCCTACCATGAAAGGAATGAAATGCAATCTTTAAAAGTGCCTCCTCATCATCAAAGTCCATTTTCGAGATTTTTGGGGTTAGCTACATGGATTTTGGTTCTTCAAGCAATGCGATATTTTCATATATCCTCGCTTAATCTAAGCTCAATGATATCTTCATTCACCGCCTTCATCTAAGTTTTCAACTGTCGTCCCCTCCGTGTACACCCTTCATTAACTTTTCAATCTAGACATTTTCTAATTGGCGCCGTGCTTGGTCTCCTCTGCACTTGACCAAACCAAGTTAAATGTCTTTCTTTAATTTTGTCCTCTATGAGCGCTACACCTAAGTATCTCATAATTCTTTCATTTCTAATTTTATTCTTGCGAGTTTTACCACACATCCACCTTAACATACACATTTCTGCTACTGCCATCCTATGCGTATGTTGTCCCGTAGTAGCCTAATATTCTGAACCGTATAGCATGGCTGGTTGAACAATTGTCTTATAACATTTTCCTTTTAGCCTTGCAAGCATTCTTCTATCGCATAATACTCCTGACGCCATTCTCCATTTCAACCAACCAGCGTTAATCCTATGGTCTACATCTTCTCCAATAGCCCCATTATTTTGAATTATAGATCCTAGATATCGAAAAGCCTCACACTCTGAGACCTCTACACCTTCGATCTCAATTGCATTACTTCTCTCTCTTGGTTCACAACCAAAGTTGCACACTAGATACTCCGTCTTCGAACGACTAATTCTAAAACCTTTACTCTCTAAAGCTTCTCGCCACTTAACTAATTTCTTACTTAAACTTGCACTTGTCTCATCTATTAAGACAATATCATCTGCAAATAACATGCACCAAGGTACATTTTCTTGTAGATTTCTCGTCAACTCATCCATGACCAAAGCAAAGAGATATGGACTTAACTCCGACCCTTGATGTAGTCCTACTGACACTGAAAATTCACTGGACATCCCACCTACTGAGCGAAAACTTGTTACAGCCCCTTTATACATATCCTTAATGATATCGACATAACATTGAGACACTTTCTTCCTTTCAAGCACCCACCAAATTAACTCCCTGGGGACCCTATTATATGCTTTCTCCAGATCAATAAAAAATCATATGCAAACTCTTACGTGCCTCTCGATATTTTTCTATAGTTTGCCAAAGCAGGAAGATGGCCTCCGTAGTAGACCTACCCGGCATAAATTCAAATTGATTCTCCGAAACCGTGGTTAAACCCCTAAGTCTTCGTTCTATAACCCTCTCCCAAAGTTTCATCGTATGACTCATAAGCTTTATCCCTCTATAGTTCGAGCAATTCTGGATATCCCCTTTGTTCTTATAAATTAGTACCACAATGCTATGCCTCTATGAATCTGGCATTTTTTCAGTTTCCAAAATCCTATTAAGGAGCTTAGTTAGCCATTGAATCCCAACTTCTCTCTGACATTTTCATGCTTCAATTGGTATATCATCCGGTCCAACGGCCTTCCTTGTCTTCATTTTTTTTTAAAGTTTCTCTCACTTCTTGTGAAGCATACCCCTCCAAGTTTAACTCCTCTACATGTGTTCCATTGTGTGAGTAGGTTCCAAAAGTAATCATTTCATCTATCTAAAATAGCTTTATCTTGCATTAAAACTCTTTCATCCTCATGCTTAACACACTTAACATGACTAAAGTCTCTAGTTTTTCGTTCTCTAGCTTTAGCTATCTTGAAAATATATTTCTCCCATTCCTTCGTACCTAGCCTATTATAAAGAGCATCATACGCTCTCTTCTTATCTTCCCCTACTACTCTATTACTCAACTTCTTAGCCTGCTTATAAAGCTCATAAGACTCTAGACACCTATCTTTTTGCCACACTTTAAAACATCTTTCCTTTTTCGCAATGGTTTGTTGCACATCAGCGTTTCACCACCATGTCTCCTTACCATATAAATCTCCTCTTTTGGCATTTCCTAACTTTTCCTTCGTACATCTTCTTATTCAATTTGCCAAATGTTCAAAAAGATTCGCGCTACTAGTCATATCCTTTGGTTCTAGATTCTCTCATCCTTCTGAAACTGACTGGCCACCAAAAACCTTATTTCTAAATTTTTGGCACACATCCTCCCTGTAAGGTCCACCACTTAATTTTCGGTCTAACCTGTTCTATAGCAATATGACCCCTATTCTTAAGACAAAAATCGAGAACTAACAGCCTATGTTGGTTTGTCAGACACTCTCCTGGTATAACCTTACAAATTTTACACATACCTAAATCGTGTCTCTTCACAAGAAAATAATCAATTTGACTTCTATTACGCCCACTCGCAAAGGTCACCAAGTGATCTTCCATCTTCTTATAAAAAGTATTTACGATCCCAAAATCCTGAGCTAAAGCAAAATCTAGAATAAAAATCCCCGCAGTGTTTCGATCCCCAAAGCCTTGACCTCCATGTACCCTCTCATACCCAACTCTATCATTACCGACATGGCCATTCAAATCCCCGCCTAGAAAAACCCTATCGGAAGAGGGAATTTCAGGAACTAACTTCTCTAAAGAGTCCCAAAAATTCTTCTAGTCTCCTCGTCCAAACCCACTTGGGGTGCATACACACTAATAACATGCATTATCTCTAGTTCTAAAGCTAATTTAATACTTATGATTCTATCCCCAAACCTCCTAACGTCGACTACTGCATCCTTAACAACTTTATCTACCATTATTCCCACCCCGTTTCTAGTTCCATCTTTATCAGAATAGAAGAGTTTGAACCCTCCTCCTAAATATTTAGCCATCTAAATCTTTAGCCTTGTTCCCCTTCCATTTTGTCTCTTGAAGACAAATTATGTTTACTTTCCTCCTACGCAGGGTATCCACTAATTCTATTGTCTTTCCCGTCAAGGTTCCTATGTTCCAAGAGGTTAATCTAATTATTCTATCTCTAGCTCTAACCTGAACTAGCTTCTTTACTCGCTCCCGTCCAGAATGGTGCGAGAACCCTTGCCTATTTAACACTACAGCCGGGCGCCGCTGCAGCGCGCCGTGCTCATTTGTCACTACATCCGAACATAAGTGCAGCGCGTCGCTTATAGCGGGGGACGCCCTATCCTTCTGCATTAATCTTTTTGAACCAAAATCCATGAAAAAAAAAATTAATTTTGCTGGTAACATGTTTCAGGAATAAAAGTATCCTTATGTATGTATTTTCATTTTTTAAACAAAAATTTATGTAGCTTTAGGCTAAGGTGGTGATTGTTTTCATTCGCGGCGGCTAACTCTGGCTGCTTTCATTTGTGTGTTTGATTGTGCTACATCCAATAGTCCCACAATGTCATTGTAGAGAATTCACGTCCTATTTTCCACATCGTTATTTCCTACATGAATAGGGAGGCAAAGTCCCATTGAGTTCTTACGCGTTATTTATGTGTTTAATTGTAGTTTTTGAAAGAAGAAAAAATATATTTTGCCTCAATGCACATGTTAAGGGTGTTTGATTGACCAACTTTTTCATGGAAAATATTATGTAACACCCAACTTGTGTAAAAATTCGCAACAACTTTTTATTTTATTTTTTCATGAGATCTTTTCCTAGCCACCCCTTAGAAATTGAACCAAAGAAAACTTGGAAAAACATAAATTGACTTGGCCCGATAACCATGGTAAGTGTTCTCTCGTTCTTTCTCTCTTTCTTTCTCTCTTCGTTGTCCCCAGCCGTCTTCTTCCTCTGCTACAGTCTCCACCTTACTCTGTCCCTCTTCTTCCATGCCCTCTTCGTATATACTCGCTGCATAGTCTATCTTTTCAAACATGTGCAAATCATTTATTTCCTCATTAATAGCAAATTTGAAAAGCAAAGTGGTGATGCATTTGTTTAAGAATCTTTAGAGGATATTGGGGTTTACAATTTGTTGCAATGAATCAATGTTATGGGTTTGTAATGTGTGGTTAACAGATTTGTAACGGTAATTGACTGCAGATTTGTAATGGGTATGGGTTGGAGAAGTTTGCGATGGGTAATCGACATCAGATTTGTAATAAACTTTGTTATGGGTTGGAGAAAATTTGGTTTAGAGTTGTGATTCAACAAACCCCTTATGGATAATTGTAGCAGATTGGTAATGCTTATCTTGCAATTTCAAGTTTGATTCAAGTTAAAACTTGATTCCTATTTGATTCTACACAGTGAGGAAACGGGCGAAGGGAAAGGAGGTGGTGGAGTGGGACCGTCCACCCCGCTCGGGATGCATGCTGTCATTTTTGGTGCGCACATCCCGAGCGAGATGGATGGTCTCACTCCGCCACCTCCCTTCCCTCGGCCATTTCCTCGTCATTTAGAATTACTAATTATAATATCATGAATACTTGAAACTGAAAAATTTCTTGATGGCAAAACATTGACAATCAAACACTACAACTCTTCAAAGTAAAGGAAAAGGAAAAAATTCCGTAGAAGATTTTTTTTTTCCTTGCAATCAAACACCCTTAGCGAGTAGAGTCGAGTTAAAGGGTACAAAATGTCTGTGTCCTGGCACCTGGGTGCAATCTCCTGTAATCTTCAAACTTCAACGGAACATCAAAACCTCAAAATTGCTTTATTTGGAAAATAATTTTTTTTTGCAAGATATTTGGAAATAAATTTACTACCAACAAACTTACTAATAATTGTTAACATCGATGGTCATCTGAGAAAGCAAACTAGTGATATTCATCAAGGGATCTTACGAGTTTCTCAGAATTGAATTGGAGGATCCATTATCTTTCATGGAGATGATAATCATGTGTCACATTCACAAAGCCATGTCTCAGTCCTGCCGTACCTTATGACTGAATGTTCTAAACAATGAAACAATGACGATGCAACCAAGAGTTCCACCTCTTGTATTGCAGCACAGCCACGACATGAACATGAATCTAGCTAAGTTCCCTCAAATTAACCTCTCCAATTTTCATCAACAACTAGTTAATGTCACTAGCTAATATAGTTTTCCTGTTTTTTTTCACTCCAATCTTTCGTATGCTGTATACTTTAACAAAGGACCATATGACATTAACTTGAGACGCCTGTTTTCTCTTGTAGCAAAGGTGAACATCCATTCGAACAAAGGTTGTCATACCACAGTGACTATAGAACACATTTGCTCCAAATATAAATCAATAGCATATCACGAACAAAGCCTGCAACAATAAACTCTAAAAACATTTTAACAATCAATTCCACCAGTTTGGAAATAATTTAAGTATCACTTTCATTCTTGTGGTTATATACCTATTCCAATTTTACAGTTATTTCATCCATCTGGTACCATAACAAAAGTATGCATCAGTAGTACAACGGAAACCATAAGCACGCAGAGAAATCAGATCTGCCTTCCTTACAAATTACTCTCTAACATTCAATGATTTGTTTGAGATTTGGGTCTTGCATATCCAAGATCTATTAGCTTCTGTAGGAGTAGTCTCTCTGCATCGGCCTGAAAAATCAACACTAGCATATCAAATATGAAATACTGAAACAATTATGAGTGTGCGGGTTATAGAGAGAGAGAGAAACCTCAAGCATAGGGCTGTTCTTGGGAATATCGCAAGCTAGAACTATATTTAGACCAGTCTTTGAAGCTGATAAAAGAAAAGGCTACATCAGTATACTGAATTCAAGAAGGAAATATACTAATCAATGCGAGGTAGAAAAAGGTACCTAAGTGGCGAGCAATGCTTGATCCTGTGTTATCTGATGTACCTCCAAGTACTGAAGTAACGCTCACGGTGTGGTTCTATGGATTCCACAACAAAAAACGCAAAAAGATTTAAGGACCCCAATTTGATGAACAAGAATATGATTAAATATCATTTTGAGACTTTTCCCAAAAAATAAACTCACAAATGTAGGAGCAGATGCATATAAATTCCCAAATTTTGCAGAGTTGCATCCGATCCATGCAAATATCTACAAAGATTTGACAAGTAACATGCAGAGTGAGGAGCAGAGTAAGACTGACTTATAAATTCCATTGACATTGATAACACAAAATAATGACAATATTGCTATTTTTTATTTTCCTTTCTCTAAGGGCATGTTTGGTTCATGGGGAAATTTCTCAAGAAAAATTGTCAAAAGTGAGAAGGAAGAACATTTGCCAAAAATACAGTCATCTTCAACCTCAAGGTGGAAAACTTTATCCACTCTCTCCCATCTCTTGTCATTTTTTGTAGTTTTCATCATCATCATCATCATCATCAAAGGCCATTCCCGATATTTTCGGGGTCGGCTATATGAATTTTGGTTCTCCAAGCAATGCGGTCTTCCCACATATCCCCGCCTAATCCAAGCTCAATGATCTCTTCATTCACCGCATTCATCCAAATTTTCAACGGTCGTCCCCTCCATCTATACCCTCCCTTAATTTGTCAATTTAGACATTTTCTAATTGGCGCTGTGCTTGGTCTCCTCCGCACGTGACCAAACCAAGTTATTTGTCTTTCTCTAATTTTGTTATCTATGAGCGCTACACTTAAGTGTCTCATAATTTTTTCATTCATAATTTTATTTTACCACACATCCACATTTCTGCTACTGCCATCTTATGCGTATGTTGTCTCGTACTAGCCCAACATTCTAAATCGTATAGCATGGCTGGTCAAACAATTGTCTTATAGCATTTTCCTTTTAGCCTTGCATGCATCATTCTATCACATAATACTCCTGACGTCATCCTCCATTTCAGCCAATCAGCTTTAATCTTATGGTCTACATCTTCTCCAATAGCCAAATTCTTTTGAATTATAGATCCTAGATATCGAAAAGTCTCACATTCTGGGACCTCCACACATTCGATCTCAATTGCATTACTCCTCCCTCGTGATTCACAACTAAAACTGCACACTAGATACTTCGTCTTCGAACGACTAATTCTAAAATCCTTACTCTCTAAAGCCTCCCGCCACCTATCTAATTTCTGACCTAAACCTTCACTAGTCTCATCAATTAAGACAATATCATTTGCAAATAACATGCACCAAGGTACATCTTCTTGCAGATGTCTCGTCAACTCATTAATGACCAAAACAAAGAGATATGAACTTAAGGCCGACCCTTAATGTAATCCTACTGACACTGAAAATTCACTGGACATCCCACCCACTGAGCGAACACTTGTTACAGCCCCTTCATATATATATCCTTAATGATATCGACATAACATGAAAACACTTTCTTCCTTTCAAGCACCCACCAAATTAATTTCATGGGGACCCTATCGTAAGCTTTCTCTAGATCAATAAAAATCATATGCAAACTCTTACGTTCCTCTCGATATTTTTCTATAATTTGCCTAAGCAGGAAGATGACCTTTGTAGTAAACCTAACGGGCATAAGTCCAAATTGATTCTCCGAAACCGTGGTTAAACTCCTAAGCCTTCGTTCTATAACCCTTTCCCAAAGTTTCATCGTATGACTCAAAAGCTTTATTCCTCTATAGTTCGATCAATTCTGAATATCCCCTTTGTTTTTATAAATTGGTACCACAATGTTATGCCTCCACGAATCTGAATTTTTCCAGTTTCCAAAATCCTATTAAAGGGCTTAGTTAGCCATTGAATCCCAACTTCTCTCAGACATTTTCACGCTTCAATTGGTATATCATCCAATCCAACTGCCTTCCCCGTCTTCATTCTTTTTAAAGCTTTTCTCACTTCTGTGACACTAACTCTCCTGTGAAGCACACTCCTCCAAGTTTAACTCCCCTAAATGTGTTCCATTGAGTAATCATTCCATCTATCTAAAATAACTTTATCCTGCATTAAAATCTTCCATCCTCATGCTTAACACACTTAACATGACTCAAGTCCTTCATTTGTACCTAGCCTATTATACAGATCACCATATGCTCTCTTTTTAGTTTCCCCTACTGCTTTACTAATCAATTTCTTAGCTTGTTTATAAAGCTCATAAGATTCTAGGCATCTATCTTTTTGCCACTCCTTAAAACATCTTTTATTTTTCACAATGGTTTGTTCACATCAACGTTCCACCACCATGTCTCCTTATCATATACGCATCCTCTTTTGGCCTCTTCTAACTCTTCATTCGCACATCTTCTTATTCAATTTGCTAAATGTTCAAAAAGATCCGCGCTACTAATCCTATCCTTTGGTTCTAGATTCTCCCAACCCTCCGAAACATGGCCACCCAAAATCTTCTTTCTAAAATTTTGGCACACATTTCCTTTTAAGGTCCATCACTTAATTCTCGGTCTAACACGTTCTTTAGCAATACGATCCCTACTTTTTTAAGAAAAAAATCGAGGACTAACCGCCTATGTTGGTTTGTCAGACACTCCACTAGTATAACCTTACAATTTTTATACCTTCCTAAATCGTGTCTCCTAATAAGAAAATAATAAATTTGACTTCTATTACCGCCACCCGCAAAGAAGCAAAGAATAAGGAGGTTGAAGACGACTCTATATTTGGCAAAAAATTTCTTAGTTCCCTCCTAAGAAAATAATTTCCCCAATTTTATAACAAATAAAAAGGATTGGGACATCACAAAATTCATGTGAATTTTTTCTTCCTCTCCCTTTTCGCTTTTAGCAATTTTCCTAGAGAATTTTTTCCATGATATCAAACATACCCTTTGGTAAAATTGGAAACAAAGGTAATGCCGACTCTAGATAACAACAATTATGTGATACATTAAACTAGGCAACTGCTAAAAGTTGAAGGTGAAAGGGATAAGGAATAAGGAATGAACATTCTTTCCTTGATCCACTGAAACATTATTTTATTCTTTTCCCTGTTTTGCCAACCACAAGAGAATGTATGATAAAACCTAAGTAAGAAATCCAAAGAAACGCGACATACTTTAAAAGTTGAAATAAACATAAATTGATAGTGTAACAAGGAAAAAAAAGGTTGATGATAATAGTTTTCTTCATGTTCTGATAGAGATGGCCAATGCACTATAAACTAGATTTAGCACTAATCTACTAGGCCCTAATTGAACGAAAGCTAATGTGCCCAATGGATCAAAGTGGGACAGATGATTCATAGTGGTTTCCGGTCTCATCCACAATTAGGTGGCTCATATCTATTTAATTGTTGAAAAGTCACCTACTATCCAACCAGATATTCCAATATAGGATTTCACCTTTTACAGTTGTTTAACCCATTACCATGCTATGAGGCATAAATCTAACTAGTTATGGGACAAGTGTTATGTGTGTTCCAGACAGTTTTCTGCCTGAAACCAGAGTGCAGGTGTCTATATTTTGCATCTAAACCATAAACTAGAGTTTTCAGTATAAAATGTCAAAATTCAAGAAGTGCCTTCTCCAAAAACTGTGTTTGGTTTGAATACAAGAAAAAATGTGACGAAATTGTCGGCTCAACCTTGAAGACTCTAGGGGAGTGGCCACTCTAGTTCAAATGGCGCCATGGGAACAAAAAGTTTGCAGACTGAGGATGAGGAGTGGCTAGGACAGACTTTCATATGTAATCGTTTGTGTACTTCTGATAGATTCTAAGCTAAATCTAAAGTTACACTAAAACTAAGATAAACCCTAAAGAGATAAATAAAAGATAGTATATTTGATTCAATTCAATTCAACTCAACTCATCTCAACTCAACTCAACTCAACTCAACTCACTGCAATCTATTTCTCAAGCCTTACTTATAAGCCTAATGGCTTCTTTGGCATGTAACTAATCCTGACCCTAACTAATATGGTATGGGGTTTAAGTTTTGTTTAATCTAGAGGTCTACACAAGAAGAGCCAATTAGGAGATGTGTGACTATGTGAGAATCAGATTTGTTGGCTATGAAAGGAAGGGTCTAAATAATACGAGGTCACTAATTATGAAATTTTTGTATAAAGAAAAAAAATATCGAGTATGCTCATCCAGATGCTTGTGGTATGAAAAGGAATGGGGTCCTCCAATCATGTCCATAAATAAAGTTTATCTCTTAGTTTTCCAATTGTTAATTGTTAGGATTTCTTCTAAGGCTGAAATTTCATAAGTAACCATCTCTACCTTGAATAAGTACATCTAGTACTAGAATCTCATTATCTGAATGCGTACAATTTAGGGAAGGCATGTTTGGGGTTATAAAAACTTTCTTTAGTTGAGATACGTGTGAATCCGTTGGAATGCTCACAGAGGTTTGTGGTATAGAAAGGAGGACCTCATTCCTTTTCATAGCACAACCACTACATCTGGATGAGCATACTTGAGTATATTGTTTATCATCTCATATTATCTTGATCTTACTGAGGAATTTATAATGAGCAACCTCAAATCCACCCCTAACCTCACTCCTACCCAACGATTCACGTAGAGACAAACTATTAACGAAAGTGTTGTAAAAATACCATAATTGGATCATACACTCGCATCGAGAATCACTAACAATTACCAAAATACCTATAATTGGACCATACATCGTCGAGAACCACTAAAAATTATCTCACATAGTTCCGCTAAATATGGATGAGCTCTCAGGGAGGGGTTCACTTGTCATTGAACATTTTTGCCCCACAATGGCTTTAGCTCAAGCAAGATGAACCGCCTTTCCAAATCATTGACCCCAAAGATTTTTGATACAATGTCTCACGATACATTTTCTTGAAAGTAGTTCTTTACATGAAACCCATGCATCCTTTGATTATGCATTTCTTAGTCTTGAGCATAAATCATAATTAACTCATGTAGACCCAATGTTTGTAAGGTTCCCTATATGAAACAACACCCCCCCACCCCCCCCCCCCCCCTTTTTTTTCTTTTTGTTCGTCACTGGGTTTAAAATATAAAATAGAACAAAATATAAAGAACCAGCATTTGCTTCCTCTGGTTCAACTATTTGTTAACAAAACTAAGTATTTACTATCATCCTTGGACAACCCCTCTACATTGCGTTCATTTGTTTATAGTGTGACCCCGATGATCTCATGCTTTCTCTTTCTGTGATTCATTAACACTGAAGAGTTACTTCCAATTGAAACCCTTTCCACACGAAAGCCTACTTCCATTTCCATGTCCTCAACATCAACCAATAATACAAGAACTAAAATACTTGAGATGGACTTCACCCTTTCCTACATAATCTTAGATTACTAGCTCTTTCGAAGGAGAATTTGCACTCATGGGATTGCCATCTACTAGCCAACCAAGGTAGATAACATCGTTGGGGATAGAGTGTTGGTGCGGTATATTTGGACAGCGCATAAGAGATGGAGGGATAAGGTCTCAAGGGGTACGACAAGTGCGCTAGTTGGGTCTACATTGGCCAAGGAAAGTGCCAAGCCAATCTGTACAGGAGGGTAAACGATGGAGAGGCCGGACTATGTCATATTTGCACAAAGTGAACAGCAAGAGTGAGAGAACTGGAATAGGACCAAAGAAAACTGACCTCCAAACATTCTTTTTTCTTACAGAATAGGGGGCTCTCTCTTCTCGCCATGTGTATTTGTGGTCTTGAACTCTCAATAACATCTGCTACAACCTGCTGAAGACAGTTGTCTAGATTTTCAGGCATTGTCATGGCCAACTTTGTGATGTTAAATTGATGACCTAACGCCGTGGAGACAACATTTTTGTTTGTGTACCGAATATTTCTGGTCTAGTCTTGCCTCAGGAATCTATGTTGCATCAGAGATGGGGGCGGACACCACCTTGTTACTATCATGTGCAAAATATTCTTGCAATCCCAAGCTCATCAAGAGACATACTACCAGTTTGTCTTGGGTTCGCAAACACTAAACACAACTTACTTTTTTGTAGGGAAATGCCAATCCTTATTGAAAGATTATTAGCAATGGGTGGAAGTAAGATCCTATATTTGGTGTTTCAACGTTTCCTAGAATCATTAAAACTCCTCCCCTTCACCCCATAAGTTCATAACTTATTCAGCACCAGCCCCTTCCTTACCAACTACCATATCAATAAAGATACAAAATACTAGTCTCATTGTCCTGTATTTCCCCTATGTACACAATCTTAATCCTTGAAACTATTTAAGACTAGAATCCGTAATATCAATATCACCACCATTGTTTTGCAAAGAATCGCCTACTCTAAGAATTTCCCACAAGGAGAAGAACTGCATAGAGTTTCAAAAGCCGGAAACGTGAACTATTGTCATAATATTAGGTAAAATGTGCGGAAGTTAAGCCTATACAACCTTAAAATGAAGAAGTTTGTATTCTCATGTTTCATTTGACCTCTAACTTAGGCCTACAAAACATACCCCAAATTCTTCTAACCCTCCTGAAACCCTAGATGTATGTATTCTCCTTTACATACACATTCTCTCTAAGAATTTAAAAGAAAAAAAGGTCCAATAAACACACCGACACTGTAATCCAGTGTTTCCCTTTGTTTAAGCAAACCATTTTGCCTGAACCTCTCAATTTTGTCAAGGAACCTCAACTAAACAACTACCACAAGTAACAATCTTGAGTTCCATGAGCTCCAGAGCTTCCAAGCTACGAACTTTCGAACCCCCTTGGTAAATAGCATATTTTACGAAATTCCCATCATTTAACTTCTTTCAAGGAACAAAGTTTAATTCAAACCAGCATAATCAACCCAATTAATTATAAGCTACACAACCAAATTCTTCATAGAAAAAAAAGACCCAGAGAAAAGCTGACCTGTTTGGGAAAGCGAATGATCTGAAAATGCAAACTGACATCATTCACGATTTCTGAAAAACACGATATTTGCGCCATGTCTTCATCATCACTAGTTGTTGCTATCTCCATAGTGTTGTTTAACTAGTTTCCAAGCAAACTTTTTTCCTGAAAAGAAAAAATCTGGGTTTGAAGAAGAACTGAAACGGAATGGGTATTGAAATTTGAAATAAAACAGTGGGATGGAGTCAGAGATTCAGAATTGAAAAGCTTACCTTCGTCTTCAATGGAGATTAAAGATCAAAGCCTCTGCAAGTCAGGGTTTTGAGAGAGTCGAATTGAGAAGGAAAATCTCATTAAAGTTGGGCTCAGTTAAGCCTGGCCCATTTAAAATTGAGGCCCATTGGTCTATTTTGGGACCTGATTTTCATTGGGTCGAATTATATTTTGGGCCTCCTCTTTATACTTTTTTCTCTCTATCTTTTTTCTTCACAAAACCCCTAGTTTCTTTCTTTTCTTGATCTTAAAATTAAACTAATTCTTATGAGTTCATTATTTGGGAGGCATATTAATTAAACTCGTAATTTTATACTTTAAAGAACCTTTCTACGCAGCCGCATGGGGAGAGAGCACTGATTAGTGTCTGGAGAGTGTCCAACACGTGAGTTCCAGCTCTACCCCTTCCTCCATCTTCTCCAAACCCATGGAGAGGGCAAATTTAGCACTCACGTGTTGGATACCCTCCCCAGGCACTAACCATGTGCAAGGACGCAAGCTGAATAATTTTTTTTTCTACTTTAAAAGGATTACTCAAATTTATATTTCACCAGAAACCAGTAACCATTCCAAATACACAGGGTAGTGCAAAAGAATGTGTTTGACAATTTGCAACTGTGTAACAACAACTTGAGGGCTATAGATGCGAGGATCAAGACCCTCTAGAGTAACTGTCATTCAATCTGCGGCATATGTATTGCATCAAATATATCACTTATCTTCTTAATCTAATGCATAAGGATGGATGTTATTAGTTTCATAAGATGATTTATTGTTTTCAAATATATTTTGGTGTAATAACTTTTTTTGCATAGAAGTCCATAGGTTGGCACTTGACCAAACCAAGCTTGAAGCTTCATTGGTAGTATCTGATTCTCAATTGTGTATAAACAAAATATCTTTGTTTTGCTTCACCCAGTTCGACAAATTTACTTCCAAAATTTTGGTAGGATTAACAACCATTTCGCTGTAGTCATTGGATGAACCGTCCGTGTATAGGAACTGACACATCAACTATAGAACAACCACTTAATCAAGTTACTAACATGACCTTAATCACTTTTTTTTATGCTTAATGACAAAAAGTGCTTATACATCTTTAGTAAGTTCAGAAGTTCCAAAACAAAGCTTCGGATAATCCAATAGTCACAATGTCCAGTCAAGTAACAGGAAGTCAACTCTTTCCATTGTCATCTCCTATATATGATGAACTCATTTTACAGAAGACAATATATTTGTGCAACTTTGCTAGTTTAATCTACACACTCTCAATCAAAGTTTAGTTTTTTAGTTAATTTGGGAAGATGCAACTCCCTTCGAATCTCGCCCCGAATGAGGGGAGTCCAGATTGGATGAACAAGGCGGATAATGCATGGCAAATGACCGCGGCAACCCTGGTGGGTCTACAGAGTGTGCCTGGGCTTGTTATCCTGTATGGTAGCATTGTGAAGAAGAAATGGGCAGTGAATTCAGCATTCATGGCACTGTATGCTTTTGCAGCAGTGTTAATCTGTTGGGTTTTGTGGGGCTATCGTATGTCATTCGGGGATGAGATGGTGTTTTTCTGGGGAAGACCCGCTTTGGCACTGGACCAAAAGTTTCTCCTCAAACAGGCATTTGCGGGCATGTTCCCTAATGCTACTATGATGTTTTTCCAGTTTGTTTTTGCGGGGATCACATTGATTTTGATCGCGGGAGCATTGTTGGGAAGAATGAACTTTCATGCATGGATGTTGTTTGTGCCATTATGGCTAACATTCTCATACACCATTGGTGCATATAGTATTTGGTGCCCTACTGGATGGTTGGCCAAGGCTGGGGTCATGGACTACTCTGGTGGTTATGTCATTCATCTCTCATCAGGTGTTGCTGGATTCACTGCAGCATACTGGGTATGTGTGAAAAGATCATCTTCACAAAAAATCAACTGATTTAAAAATTTATTTTGGAACACAATCTATTGATGATTGTTTTATTCACCCTTTATTTTTGTTTGTAAAAAGGTTGGGCCGAGAATTGCCAAGGACAGAGAGAGGTTCCCCCCAAACAATATCATTCTGATGCTTGCAGGGGCTGGATTGCTATGGATGGGCTGGACTGGTTTCAATGGCGGAGATCCTTACATCGCTAACATTGATGCATCTCTGGCCGTTCTTAACACCCATGTCTGCGCTGCTACCAGTTTACTTACATGGCTAGCTCTTGATGTCCTTTTCTTTGGAAAGCCATCTGTTATTGGGGCTGTCCAAGGCATGATCACTGGCCTTGTTTGCATCACCCCCGCTGCTGGTAATAAAAATAATCAAATGAAGTTTTGCTTTATTTTGTTTTCATAGTAAAATACCGTGATAAAAAAGGTAAAAATTAATCAAATTTCCTAGGAATGTAACAGGGCAGGTGTAGTTTAGAATTAGACCCAATGAGATAAGTTTACCAATGGATAAGTTTTTAAATAAACCAGACCAGATACACCTATGCGATATAATGCAAATGATAGACAACCCTCCCCATTGGCATCCCTATAATGTAAATGCACCAAGTGTTATTCGAATTTTTTTTTTGTATAAATAAGAAATAAATGACACAATCAAATATACTCTTGAACAGGCTTGGTGCAAGGTTGGGCTGCCATCATCATGGGACTAATGTCAGGAAGCATCCCATGGTACACCATGATGGTTCTCCACAAGAAAATCTGGCTACTAAAGCAAGTTGACGACACCATGGCTGTGTTCCACACCCATGCAGTCGCGGGTAGTTTGGGAGGCATTCTCACAGGATTCTTCGCTGAGCCAAGGCTGAACCGCCTTTTCTTCACTGACTGGGAACAGAACATTGGGTTAGCCTATGGGCTAGACACTGGTCGAACCACTGCTGCCTTCCGCCAAATGGGGGTCCAAATAGGAGGCATTGTGTTTGTTGTTGTGTTGAACATTGTTACTACAAGCTTGATATGTTTGCTCATAAGGCTCATTGTTCCGTTGAGGTTGAGTGAAGAGGATTTGCAAATAGGTGATGATGCCATTCATGGAGAGGAAGCTTATGCTCTATGGGGTGATGGAGAGAAGCTTGAGAACTCGAGGCATAACTCTGTCTACGATGTTGAGGACTTCGGTGAAAAGGGATCTGAAGTTCAAATGACCTAATCACTAAACCAACCCCAAAAGAAAAAAATTAGATGAAAACTAGTTTGCATTCCTTTTTGTTTTATGAGCTTTTGTTACATGATGTGAATGTATTTGATGCGTGGAACTCTGTTTAAGGTTCTGATGTTTTTATGAAGTTAACTGGGATCAATAATACAACAGCAATTCAGGTTTCCACATATTGATCATTTTTAGTGCCTTTTTGTGTGTGTGTGAAAGCATGTTTCCGAACAAATTCACTATGTGGTCATGTAGGGCGCATCTCGAAGTCCATGTAGTAAAATGTATAGTATTTACTTTTTAGTTTTTGAATTGTCTTACCTTAAATACATGATTTAGCAATAATTAACATGCATGTCGTGTTACTAACTCAACTGTCAAGATGTATGCAGAGATGAGATTCACCCCAACATACATTTTTTTCATCACCTCTTTGCACTGAGCATCTCCAACTTTTCCCATTCTTCTCTCCTATATTTTCAAATTTCTATGCCATGACGTACTAAAAATTGCAGTGTGAAAGTTAGGCTATGTCACAGCTGAACAATTGAAGCAAAATCAGATGTATTAAAGAAGAGGGAAGAGTTAGAAAGAGCGCCAAAATGAATATTCAGAGGGACATTTTTGTAATTTGATAAAAGTAGTTAGTTGACTTTATCCTAGCCATACAGGTGGCAACCATCTAGAGGATTTGTTTGTAAGTTTGTTACTGGTTCAGTAGTTAAACAGAGAGAAGAGCTTATCTAGAGAGTCAGACCCTACCACCAGATCCTAGGAATGGCAGTGGGGCGGATTTTCACGGATATCCGCCCCACCCAAATTGTTTGGGGTGAATTTGGATTTAGCTTAACGGAATTTAGAGCGGTTTCGAGGATCCAAACAATATCCATTACATATTCGAGATGGATACGAATTTGGTTATATCCACCCCGCAGATATCCGTTTATACATATAATTTACTAAAATACTCTTAGCTATACAAGAAGATAAACCTAACCCTAATATAAACCACCTTCCATCCACCATACTCTGGTCTATCACTTCTGCCTCCCCACAAAAAACTTCTCTTCATCCTCCATTTTTTTATTCATTGACGAAGAAAGATCTATCACTCTTCCTCCATTCTTCCACAAACTCATCTAATCACTATTCTCTTCTCTTCCATTCGTCTTTGGTTCCCCCTCAGGTTTCATCTTCTCTCTTTTCTTTCCCCCAAAACACACACAACACAGATCTCAAATCCTTCAACAGCAATAGATCCTTCATAGGGTTCAAGAGGAGGAGGTCACAACGATTAGAGAGGTGTTCGTAGCGTTCAACAGCAGATCCTTCAGCAGCAGTTCGTTCAACAACATATTCTTCAACAACGATTAGGCAGATCCTTCAGCAACAAATCGTTTCGGTGGTGGTCGTAGAACAAGTAGGGTTCAAGGGGAGGAGGCCGAAGCTTTAAGGCCTCGTTTGGTTATTCGATGGAATGAGAATGGGAATGGGAATGGAAATGGGAATGTAATGGAAATGTAATGGGAATGGTAATGGTAATAGGAATGTGTATGTTTGGTATACCTATGAATGACAATGGTAATAGTATATGACATTGTTTGGTATGTGAATTTATGGTAGGAATGGAATGGGAATGACTTGTGCATTTCCCAAAATACCCTCAATTATTATAACTATGTATTATTAAATATATAATATAAAATATTATACTGTTGCAAACCATTAGTATACTGTTGATGTATTATTAAATATATAATATAAAATAATACTGTTGATGTATTATTAAATATACTGTTGATGCATTATTGCAAAAATCAATGGTTTTGTTATAATATAAAAATGGGGATGGTATTATTAAATATATGATATTGTTGATGTGCCCTCGTTTTATTGGTTGGGTATTACTATAATGGGGATGGTGCTCCTCCTCTGCTTGAAGACAACTCTGCTTGAAGATGCTGCTCGTTGAGAGCAGACTTGCTCTTGTTGATGGCGAGGATCACGAGAGAAGATGAGAAGACAAAGCTTCTTGAAGGAGGATCACGAGCCAAGGTTCTCCTCCTCTCCCTATCTTCTTTTATGTGTGTGGGTTTGAGAGATTGTTTTGTGTATCTATCACTGTGAGTGGAGGAGAAAACCATTGAAGAGGAGGTAGGTGGGTGGTGGTGAGTCGACGGTGGCGATGACTTTTATCAGCCTATCAGAGAGGGAGGGGGAGGAGCTTGTGGAGGTTTCTCCATCTGTCGCTGCTGATGGTGGAGAAAATGAGGAGAGGAGATGAGGGGTTATTACAGGGAGGGTGAGGAGGGCAAACAAGTCATTATGCTGATCTTGACCATTACAATGGGAATTGTAATCGCCATTCATAGGGGGGAGGTATGAATGGCCATTACAACGAAATTGATAATGGGAATGTAATGGGAATGACCATTACGATAGGTTTTTGTGATACCAAACAAAGGAATGTGTTTGACCTATTACATTACACCAGTCAAGCATTACATTACAATGGTCAATGGCAATACCAAACACGCCCTAAGTAATTAGAGAAGTGTGGCTTGAAGTAGATATCCCATGGCTGAAACTTGTTGTATGAACTTTGTGTTGGAGCACATTACATGGATCAACACAAAATATGTCACAATAAGACATTCCTCATATACTGACTATGTTTGCTAGTTTATTGTATATGATGTTCTACTCAAGCAAATTCCTATATGCAAATATAAAGCATAAATTCCATGGAATTATTGAGCATACGAACAATAGCACATGCATATAAACATTCTAAAGTAGGCAAACATTCTTTGAAACACAAATTCAATCTATGAAATAAATTCATACCTGATTATGTAACTTTCATATAAGATTCTACTGCTGTAACAATTCAAATAAACAGTTAGATAAAACTGTACCATTTTGTTCTTGGGTTGAGTCGCGGACTAGGTCGCTCTCTTTAAGACGTTTCGCGGCTCTGCCCAAGATTGTGCTAGCAGTTTCATAGCCTCGCCGTCCCCAGGATAAAACAGCCCAGAATCTTCTGTCTCGTTCAAATGTGCACAACAAATGAACGGTATACTATTCACCCTCATTCTCATTATTTGCTCGGAATCAAAAATTGGCAAAAACAGAAACACTGTTTTCAAAACATGTTCTGGATGCACTACTGTTTTGCAAAAACACTCTGTTTCACGTTGTTGTTCAAAACTCTGTTTTTCATTGCAAAATCAAAGCACTGTTTCTGATTTCGAAGTTGCAACTGCTTTTGAAAAATTCGAATAAGCTCAAGAACTGTTTCGAAGAACTGTTCTTCATTTCTAAAGCAGCTCACTCTGTATTTCGTTGAAGCAAAAAACTCCATTCCGAATTCTATTTGCAAAACTGTTTCAGAAGAAGAACTGATTTGCAAACTCTGTTTTCTGATTTTGAAGACTGAGATAAAACTCAAAGAACAGGAAGAACTCGAAGAACACTGTTGTTCCAGAAGATGCATGAACTGGAAAGAGCAAGACTGCTGTTTCCTCTGTTGTTGTTCATTCTCTTCTTTTCCAAAAAACTGTTCAGAAGAAGAAGCAAGAACATGATCTCCCAGCAAGAACAGAACTGTTTTAGAGGTAGCAAAAATGGAAGCTCTGTTTTTCGTTTTCGAGAACTGAATGGAAGAGACTCATCTGCTGCTCTTCTTAAAGAACTGAAATGTACAAACTGATTGCAAACAAGAACTTGAAGACTCTGTTTTGCAAGACTATGTCTGCAATCTACAATCACTCTGGCAAGAGAAGCAATTCTCTCTGCTCTGTTTTCTTCAAACAAGAACTGTGAGAAGCTCTGTTAGAAGAAGCTCTTTTCTTGTCTTTCTAAACTCGAAAACTCGTATTTCATACTCATGAATAGCTAATACCAGATGGTATATAAAAAGATGGAGCAAGAATCGACAACAGGATATAAAAAGAACGCATATAAACGACAACGAATCATGGAGCAGAATTTGCGGCATAAAACAGGGAGCCGCCCACTACAGAATAAAGAAATGTTTTTTAAAAAACCAAATGTTCCAACACTTTGTGTTTGCAGTGAACTTGTTGTATGATGATCTCATATTCTCTTTGTATTTCTTATTCTTGACCATGTCTTGAACTGTTCAGTGTATTTGGTGTTACTGATCATGTAATTTGTATTGATGTTGAGAAGAAGACATGGTTTTTTTTTAAAGAATATTCTGAGTGGGGCGGATATTCGTCAATCCGACCGGATCGGGGCGGTTTTTATAATTTTGTATAAACAGATATTCGGAGTGGATTCGAGGATCCGTGATCACATGCGGGGCAGGAATGGATTTTGTCCAAATTCGCTCCATTACCATCCCTACCAGATCCGCGCTCACATTTTTAGGAAAGAGAGAGGAGATATTGAGGTGATCTTGAGAAGATTTTGAGATCTCTCACCTAAAAATATGCAGGGGAGCCTCCCTTAGCGCAGATCTGACGCGCTAGGGGTCTGGCTCTTAAGAATTTTTGTAGAGAAAATGAAGAACAAGACAAACATGTTTGAAATTGTAAAATCAAATAGGCTCTTGTTCAAAGGAACTCAAGAGATTGTAGCCCTTGAATAATTTTTGAATACCATTTGTGTTTTCCTTGATTTACCTTACCTAATAGCCATAAACGTGACATTTGGTATCAGAATCAAATTGATCCCATCCAAATTCAATACAGACATCAACCAAATCGAGACTCGATCCAAAGAAATCGAACAATTCATGCGAGAAACCCGAAAGAACCAAACTGAAACAACACTACAGATCGAATCCCTGAAATGAGAAATGAAGAAGATGACTCGGTCACAAGAACTACAAGAGAAGAAAATGGAAGTCATATTTGAGTAGATGATCCAACTTCTTCAACGTAATCAAGGGAACCTTAAAATCTCTAATAATGATCAATCACCTGGTACTCAATCTGCTGGAGTCTCCAACCACTCTAGTAGGTCTGTTCCCCAAAATCATTGGGAGAATTTAGGTAATTTCTCTCGTTTCCCTAAATTAGAATTTCCACAATTTGATGGGATGAACCCTAGATCTTGGGTTAAGAAGAGTGAAATGTACTTCTCCTTTTACCAAGTGAGGGAAGAGAACAAGGTAAATATGGCATCGATCCATATGATTGGGAGGGCAAACACTTGGTTTTTGGACTACCTGGTAGGCAAGGAAATGATTGCATGGGTTGTGTTTTGCCAAGATGTATGTGACCGATTTGAAGAAACAATACTGAACAATTATGTAGATTCCTTTAATAAGCTGCATCAGGACACCTCAGTAAACAATTACTATGATCGATTTGAAGAACTCAAGTCGATTATGCTAGCCTACAATCCTCATTTAGACAATACCTAATCCTATTTCGTGTTGAGCTCCCTCAGTGGGCTTAAATATGAGATCAAGGACATTATGCAATTGTTTAAACCCTCAACACTCAAACAAGCCTTCTCTCTTGCAAGAATGCAAGAAGCCACCAGAAAAAATAATAATAAAATAAAATAAAAAAGCCACAACAGAAAGACTATACAACCACCATTTGGGGCAACAAAGCTTGCAATCATAACTTCCCTTTTATTTCCAACTCTAGAACCAATCCATATAGCCAAACCACTTTACAACCTCAGCAGCATTACCACCATTAGACTGCCATCTCATCTACTTCACAATCCCAACAGTATGTCATCTCAACTAATAACTTCAACAAACCAAGCTCTTTAAACACTTTAGTAAACAGATTCCCATCCCATTTACCACCTAATAAACGACTCAACCAAGCTCAAATGAGGAGTAGAAGAGAAAGGGGCTTGTGTTATAATTGTGATGAGCCATATAGGGCTGGACACCTTTGCAAACAACAACGCTTGTATTTATTGGTTCAAGAAGGAGAGGTTTCTGAAGAAAAAGAGGTGAGCACAACTAAAACTGAGAATCTCATGGGAGGTGTTAACAGAGATGGAAATTTCATTGAATGCCATTCATGGCAGCTTATCATCCAATACCCTACTCATCAAGGGAATACTAAAATAGAAGGTTATCTCCATTTTGATTGACACGGGAAGTACTCACTCATTCATTGACCCAAGGGTTAAGGAGTCTAATTGGCCTACTATTCTCACCCTCCAAATGTTAGTTAGGGTGGCCAATGGACAACAATTAGTAAACAATGCAATTTTTCCAAAACTTCAGTGGACTATGCATGGTATGTGGTTTGAAGGAAATGTTAGGTTACTCCCATTTGGTGGATATGAGATGGTCCTTGGTGGGGATTGGCTAAAATTATTTGGGGATATTACTCTTAACCTTCAAAAGATGCAAATGACCATAGAAATGCATGGGGAGAAAATCACCCTACAGGGTAGCACTGACAATGGCTCTATCTGCTTGCTGGAATCCAGGGATATTGATAAGTCCAGAACCCCACCTTTATTGGCCAGTTGTTCTCATTAAACCCTTCCCTCTCTATACCACCTTCTCATCCTCAATCACAACAGCTTCTGACAGACTTCACTGATGTTTTTCAGTCCCCAAGTGAGTTGCCCCCTGACAGACCATTGAACCACCAAATTTCACTCAAGAATGGTAGTTCACCTCCTTTTCAAAATCCATATAAGGTGCCTTACATGCAAAAGGTTGTTATTGAACATTTGATTCAAGAGATGATGGACTTTGGACTTATACAACACTCTCACAGTCCATTTGCAGCTCCTATTTTGCTAGTCAAAAATAAAAATGGCACTTGGAGGTTTTGTGTAGACTATAGGAGACTAAATGAGTTGATCATCAAATATAAGTTTTCAATGCCCCTTATTGATGAGCTATTTGATGAACTTCATGGTGCTACCATATTTTCTAAATTAGATTTAAGATCAGGATACCATCAAATTTTAGTTCACCCACCTGACATCCATAAAACAACCTTCAAAATCCAGCATGGACACTTTGAATTCAAAGACATGCCCTTTGGACTTACAAATGCACCAGCAACTTTCGAAGCTTTAATGAACCAAAATTTTCACTTCCTACCTCAGAAAGTTTGTTTTAGTCTTGTTTGATGATATCCTAGTCTATAGCTCATCTATTGACCTTTACCTTTATCACTTACATATTATCCTAGCCATCTTGAGAGACCATAAGCTCTATGCTAAACAATCTAAGTGTTCCTTTATGCAAACTAGACTAGAGTACTTGGGTCATATCATCAGTCAAAAAGGAGTGGAGGCCGACTCTACAAAAATTGAGGCCATGACATCTTGGCCTACTCCTTCCAATATAAAACAACTAAGGGGGTTTCTTGGTTTGACTGGCTACTACAGAAAATTCATAAAACACTATGGACTTATAGCTCATTTGATTGACCTACTAAAAAATTACTCTTTTCAATGGTCCCCACTTGCTTCCAAAGCTTTTCAACAACTAAAGGATGCCATGTGCAAGGCTCCTGTCCTAACACTACCAAACTTCACCAAACACTTTACCCTAGAAACTGATGTATATTCCAATGGAATAGGGGTTGTCCTATCACAAGAGAGGAGACCCATTGCTTATTTTAGCAAGGTTGTAGGCCCTAAGAACCTCACACTTTCTACCTATGAAAAAGAACTCTTAGTGATTGTCACGTGTATTCACAAATGGAGAGCATACCTCCTGGGGTTCAAATTCCACATTCGCACTTATCATCAAAGCATCAAACATTTCTTTTCCCAAAAAGTCACCACCATGACTCAACAAAAGTGGTTAGATAAACTTTTGGGATATGATTATGAGATTTTTTTGTAAAAGAGGAGTTTAAAACCTTGCTGCAGATGCTTTATCAAGATGTACAGTTCCTGACAGAAATATAGCTCCTACAAACCATGGTGAAGCTACTACAAATGCTACCACGAGTCACTACTACAAATATAGGCTTGCATAGCGCTTAAAAATAGGCTTAGATAGCGCTCAAAAAAGCGCTATGCAAGGCGCGTACTTGAATAGCGCTTCGCTTAGATAGCGCTTTAAAAAGCGCTATCTAAGCGTTGATTTTTTTTTAATTAACTTCAATAGCGCCTTCTAAAGCGCTATGTAAGCGCTAATTTTTTTTTTAAATTAGCTTGAATAGCGCTTTTTTATGCGCTATTTAATTTAAATGAATTTTTTAAATTAGATTTGTTTATCTGCTAAGATAGCGCGTAAATAAGCGCTATGGAAGTAATTAGATTGTTCTTAGATAGCGCTAAAAGAAGCGCTATTGTAGTATATATGTTAAACTTAGATAGCGCGCATTTGAGCGCTATCTAAGTTATTTGATTTGTTTTTTCTATTTTTCCGATACCGATTTTCTGGGCTAAATATAATATTTAATATAATAATGACAACGTTCAATCAATCAATAAAGATACAATATAACTAACTGTTTCTCATTCATTCAAAATATAATTTAAGCATTCATACAAAATTCAATAAAGATACAAAATTGTTCTCAATCACGATATCCCAAGCTTTGCCACTCAAACTGTAACGGATCAAGAACTTGAGGACATCAAGAGGAAAGTAGAAGATGATGCTGTATAACCAAATCACTCCTGCCCATCCCCACCCTATGCCTTGGATCCTTGCAAAGTCCCAGTTTGCATAAACAGCTATCAATGTAGCCACCTTAACACAATGGATGGATAAATTGTCAGTTTTAATGGAGGATACAGATATATTCAATGGCATGAAACATCATTTATACTCACCAATTGAGCGGCAAGGAAGACACTAACAAGCAACACGCCTGGTCGTTCAACAAAGGACCAACTCTGAGATCGGGTCACAAAGATGAGAGCCTGGCTCACTATGCTCACTTGGAGATAGAGAGCTGCAGTGAGTTCTTCGTTGTTGTGCCTGATTGATCTCACGCCAAATGTTTTCTGCACATTATATCATTTGGTAGACAATGAGTAGGATCAGTATGATTAATATATACTAATTGATATATAAGATGTTGCACGTGTTCTTTGGACAGGAGACTACTTACTGAGAAGAAATCTGTCTCACAGGAAGCCCAAAAGAAAATCACAGTCATGATAGCAAGATATGTGCCAAGTACAACTCCAGTTGCGAAAATTTCCTTGAGTTTCCATGAACCTGGCAAAGGAAATGTGAAATACCTTGGTCTTGGGAGCAAGACCTGCCATCAAAGCAGCTGCTGCATTTACGGCATTATTTTCTTCGATGAAGCTGATGGTAGAGTTGATTATCAGGAGAACTACGATACCGACGAAGTCTTGCCAATCCGGTGGTTTGCCCTTTTTATAAGAAAATGTATATATATACAACAAAGAAATTAGATATTGAAAAGAAAGCCAAAAAACACAAAGGGATCAATGATAGAGGTCATGAATATTTACTTACCCCTCCATTAGCCAAGGCAATGGCCATAATGGCAGCCATTTCCATGACCCATGACAGAGGATTCCACATAAAACCCAAAAAATTCAGTAACTTGCTCTCCTGTGATTCACATTTGATTGTTCTTTGTAAGTAAGTCTACTCAGATTTTTCTTTAAACTAGGTATGAAAACTAAGAGAGACAAAGAGGAATGAAAGCTAAAAAGTATACCCTTTTCTCTTCTAACTTGTTTGGGCCAAAGATCTGAAGTCTTTGTTCTCCTTCCTCCATTGTCAACCCTCCTTCGGTACATTTTAGCTGCTCAAACACTTGAGCGATTGGTACCCTCTCCTACATTCCCATGCAATCACAAGTTATTAGATTTAGTAAAACATCCGACAATGAGAAGCGCACATATACATTCTCTCTTTAGAGATCGCGCATGTAATACAACGAGTTAAATTAGTTAATCAGAGAGACTAGTTTGAATTTTATTCATACAAATAAACTACTTTGATCTGGAAATGCTTTGACTTCGTAAAAGTTTTATTTGATCAAAAGAAAATACTATTATTTTCTTTTCTTTTTTTCCAAAACAAAATGAAAGTTTGACAAACCAAACAGCTAGAGAACAAAATACAATAAGTAATTTGATAAGCCAAGAATATGACATGACCATCATTTAGGCTTTTGTTATTTCAATACTACATTGCAAGATTTTGAAATAATAACAAAATATCGTATCAAACAAATCATAACGAAACAAAGAACTTACAAGATCGACAGTCTCATTCCTGACATCCTCCAAAGTAATGGGCTTATTACTGTCCCCCATGTTTCGCGAGGAAGAACCTGTGATGTCACAGGCAGGTTCAGAAGAGAGCTCAATCAGATTCAGATCGGCCCTCTCTTAAACCAACAGTGAGTTTATGTTGATGATCTGCAACACTTTTCAAACAGAAAACTAAGATACCATAATTTATTTTGTTTATTTTCTAATTTTGAGATGTATGATTTCTTTAGTCCATCGACAGTCTTTAGCTGAACTAACAATAAAACTAGCTACAGATCACCTAAAACGTCGGAACATGAAACAATACCAAAGATAAGAATCGACACATATTGAGTTGTCCATTGGCACAGAACATAGAAACTTTAGAAGATCATGATACCTGACATAAATAGCGCAGCCTTCAAGATGGTCATAGACCTCCTTGGGGTCCTACCCCTCTGCGCACTCTAAACAAACAAAGTTTCCTCTCCATGACAAATTAATTATCAATACAGCTGAATGAAGTCACCAATGCAACATCTTTTTTACAATGGTAATATCTATTAGGTAAAAGAACACTATCAAGGAATAAAAACTTCAAGATATTAATAAATTAGGAGATTGAGCAAGATGGAAGCCTTACTTCTTGTTGACCAGATCAGTGTCTGGCAATGGGAAAAGAGGCTCAATATCCCAGTCACGAGTGAATAATGTACCATCAGCAGATGCCTTAGTGATCATCTGCAATAAAGAACATTAATTTTACCTATTGTACAACAAAATAAATTTTAACTATTGTACAACAAAATTCCTTAATACAAATTAAGATCGAATGCATTTAAAAAAAAATTAAGATAAACATGGAAGAAGAAAAAGAAACACAATGGACCCAAAGAAATCCAAAGACGGAATCCCAAAAACATTGATGGATTTAAAAAGATTACTCCAAGCTGTATCCAGCATCCACAGAAATATCTTGCAGATGATGGCAGGAGGGTCCTAGCCTCTCACTATAGTGGTGCTCATAGTGATGGAGGTTCAGAAGAATGATTTCTTTAGAACCTTGTTGATTCCAAGAATGGTTTACAAAACTAGATTACAGAAAAAGCATTTCCAAGACGCTAAAGTCAGAAGCATTGCCTGCCATGCGGGCATGATATCAAAACATGCAAGCGGCAATAACAACACAACAATAACAAGAATATAAACAAAACAGTAAAATTTATGGAAATAAGTTCTCCAATACATATCCCGAGAGTACAGTTTGTGAATGAAAAGTACTTTGATAAAAACTAATATAAGTAGTTTCTCTCATTAATCAAGATCCAGTACCTCTTTCATTATATTCTGACAAGCTGCTTTTTGTGAATCATTGTTGCAACGAGCCAAAGCCCTTTCTACATAAGCACGGAGAGATGGAGGGAATGCTCCAGGCTGCAAAAAAAAACCAAATACAACAGTGAGGCACGAAAACGCATATTTCTTGATATGAAGACTTGCATATATCAGGCAATTAAACAAAGGAGCATTTTTCCTATACAATGTAGCCATCCATGTTTTGTTCACACAGGACCTTTTGTGTCTTCTGCTTGGTGCGTTCATTGAGGAGGCTAGTTGATGGGGTAGCTCAACACTGAAAGCATCCGCATTGACAATCATACATGGAACTGGATTGCCAATACACACACACACATACTCACAAATAAACAGCTTCAAGAAACTAGATTGCATCTGATCTCCTCAAATATATTTTCTAAATTTTCCAACTGACGGAAGGGACAAAAAAAATATCTTGTTGTTTCTTAAGCAATTATGATTTCTATGGACCTCCCAATAGGAACCCAAAATGAAACCTATTTGGAGTTTTGCCCATTTAGTAGAGGAAAAAAAAATCATCTTGCAGAAGTCACCAATTTACCCAAAAAGGGAACTACTGAGTACTGACTACAGACTAACAATAAAAGAGCTAACTTCAACCCATCATTCAACCTAAGTCATGCAAAACTTCAACAACTGATACCATACAAAACAAGGAGGCAAATCATCAATTGAAGGTTGGAACTTGAGGAGGCCAACTAGGTTCACTAGACTCAACCAAACCTGAAGGAGGGTTGAGTCTGCTTTTCCTAAAAAAAAAGTTTGTGCTAAGCTACTATTTCTAAATCCTGTGCAGTACAGAAAGGATTTAGGCTGAGATCAGTGGCTATAGAAAACACTCAAATAATAACTATGAAGATCTTTAAGGCATTTCAAATTATGTGTTTTATTTTTTGGATCATGACTTAGCTCAAGGGCACTAGAGGAGGGATGGAGCCACTCTCTTAATGATTTTTTGCTGCAAAAAAGAAACCAAACCTGCATTTGTGGCAGTACAGACGAACTGGGCTCTTCTTAATCAAATCTCCACAACCAGCCGGAGTTAGATCAATATTTTCATGAACACCAGACAATATACAATTGTCCAAAACCACCAAATTCCCATCATCAGACGCATCAATCCCAACCCCCACTGTCATCTTCTTCACCAAAATCAAAACCCCACACTCACAAATGGATCAAAAGGGGGTTAAACCCCACAATCTACTAATCAAAACTAAATCTTGAAAAAACCCAAATGTTCAATCAGACCCCCAAAACACAAAACACAAAACACCAAACACCAACAGTGACTGAGTGAGAGTCGAGCGAGAGAGAAGAACCTGGTCCTGAGCTTCCGACTCCTCGGTTCCTCGCCTCCTCTGGTTCCTCGCCTCCTCCCTCCTCCCTCTCTGTGTGTTTGAGAAATAAGGCAATAGCAAAACCCAAAAAAATGAGATTTTAGGTTTTATATTAGGGCCTGTGATCTTAACCGTCCGATCGTATCAAGATCTGAAAAAATGAGATTTAATTGCTAGACTAAGATAGCGCTTTAGTAGTGATATATAGGATAGCGTTTCCAAAGCGCTATCCTAAATGTAAGTAGCATAGCGCTTTAAAAGCGTTATGGTAGCTTTGGTAACGTTTTTTCTCATAGCGCTATCCTTGTGCATGTGTTCGTGTGAATTCTGTCATTTTTTTTGTATGTAGATTTCATTGCATACCACTGTCTTGTTTAACATCACCATTGTACATCCCAATCTATTGTTTTGTCATACTAATCTATTGGTTAATATTTTAGTTATGTTGTTATCGGATGGTGAGTGTGTGGCTCATGTTGTTGCCAACACTGAATGTATGCATATGAAATTATTACATGCATGTTCCCAAAAATAATGGATGGATTGATTTACTTATGAATGGCAAAATGTCACTTGATCGCCATGTTGTTATAGAGCATGATTAATGAATATGCTATGCTTCCCCAAACGAATAGGTGGATTTACTTATGTATGACAAAATGTCATTGTGAAGAAAATTCGAAATATCAAAAATAAATGATATTGTTAAACTTTGATTGCTAAAAATTTAAATCACCTGAAATTGTATCACTTAGAACTACCACACCTCTTTTTGTTTATTATTTCTCATCTCTTACTAGATAAACTAAATAGCATGCGGGTTGTCTTGCGGAGGTGGGGCGCCTATTTCTTACTAAAGAAACTAAAATAACCTTTAGGTTAGTATTGCGGAAATGAGGTGAATTTGTATGCCTAAAATAGGTTTTGATATTTATTCGTAAAAAATGTGACATGAGTTTATGCGCATTGATAGCCCAAGAGTGATTTTTGGTACTCATATAGTTAGGAGTATCCGCGATGCATGCATGTATGTGATGTCCTCACATGGGCATGGATGACGGATAAGTCCTCATTTATATGAGAGAGGCATACGAGCATGTATGTTCGACACGGAGGTGGTGCGAATGTGATATAGTCTAAGTGATCGATCCGTGTGAATTTATTGATTGAGGAACTACCTATTGGTGTGGTTGTTTATTGTTTGTGCTTAGCTTGATGCTATCACGTGAATTTATTGATTTTTGGATGAAGATTACTCACATCAACTATATTGCTGACCCAAGTGAGCTTTTGCTTCTTGGGTACATTCCTTTGGGAATGTAGCCAATGAGCCTTTCAGGTTTAAAGACTTTTGAGCAACGTTACTGAGTTTCGCTAGTGGGGTTAGCAATGTCAAAATTTATTGGTTAGAGTTTTTCTTTGTTCAGTAATTAAATCATGTTTAAGTTGTTGTTGTTGCTAAATGTTTCTGTTGTTATTGAATTTCACGTCCCGAGTTTTGGGGAAACGGATAATCCTACGTGAATTTTGGGATTTTCGTTTTCCTCGAAAATTGGGGCGTGACAACGAGATACATTGCAGCAAATACAAGTACTGCCAGCCAGTTTACAGATGGGAAAGCCCAAAATTCTGCTGACATTGATACTAAACAGACATACACCACACTGAATCAGACTTTCCAGGACAAAGACTCGGAGGATGGAAAAGTTTTCAGCACACAAGTACCACCTACTGCTGGACAGATATCTACCCAAGCTACTTCACAAGATTATGACATTGCTTCCAACTATGGTAGTCCTATTGATGATCAGTTCTAGTCACCATCTGCCAACTGTTGGGCCATCACTACTGTTTCACCTCATTGGATAAAAGATGTGTTTACCAGCTATGCGCAGGATCCGTTGGCCAACTCCATTATTTCTCAGTTGAGTATCACCCCAACCACAATACATCCATACTCACTGAAGAATGGTCTGATCAGACACCATAATCAGCTATATATTGGGTCTAATGGACAACTTAGGAAGCAAATTTTGGAGAGCTTGCATGATTCACCTATGGGAGGGAGGGCATTCAGGAATGAATGCAACGTATCAAAGAATATTTTTAGTGGCCGGGGTTACAAGTATCTGTCCTCAACCAAATCACCAACTGTGATACTTGTCAAAGAAATAAAAGTGACCACATTAGTTACGAAAATTCTAAATGGCAAGGAAATAGGCAAGGAAACAGGCGAGGGGGTGAGTGTGACTGCTCATCCCCCTTGAGATGCGTGCATGTACCCATGTGCCCTTGAGATGCACAGATTCGCGAATCTCGAGGGGGTGAGTGGTAATACCCACCCCCTCGCCCATTTCCTCGACAGTTAGAAGGGTAGCATTAGTTATGGAGGGTTGCTATAGCCATTGCCTATTCTTGACCATGCTTGGCAGCATATTTCCATGGATTTCCTTGAAGGTCTTCCTTCTTCTAATCACAAAACAATCATCTTGGTTGTTGTGGATAGACTCACCAAATATAGCCACTTCTTGGCGCTTTCCCACCGCTATACTTCCTCCATAGTAGTTGACCTCTTTCTACAAAACATTTACAAATTACATGGCTTGCCTACATCCATTGTCTATGACAGAGATAAGATCTTCATCAGTGCCTTTTGGCAGGTCTATTTGCTGCACTTGGCACCCAACTGTCAATAAACTCTGCTTATCATCCACAAATAGACGGTCAAACGGAGTGTACTAACTCATGCTTAGAAACATATCTGAGGTACATGACCGAGAATGTTCCATCCAAGTGGTCCAAGAGGTTGTATTTGGCCGAATTTTGGTTCAACACTTCATTCCATTCAAGCCTTCAATCAACACTTTTCAAAACACTTTACGGCTACACACCTCCACTATTGGCCTTACCAGCTACTTTTACCTTGGCCATAACTGATGTTCAAGCCTACCTTCAAGAGAAAGATCACATGCTACACTTGATCAAGGAGAAACTTCACAAAGTGCAGGAGCGCATGAAACTTTTTGCAGACAAGCATCGATCTGACAGTTCGTTCAATGTAAGAAATTGTGTCTACTTGAAGCTGCAACCATATAGACAGACCTCGGTTGCATTGCGCAGCAATTTGAAGTTTACCTCTAAGTATTACAAGCCTTTTCAGTTTATAGAGAGAATTGGATCAGTTGCTAACCTATTATAATTGCCTCAGAGATCAAATATACACCCTATTTTCATGTATCTCAGTTGAAGAAGAAACTTGGATCCTCCATAATCCCAGCTCCTATTAGTCGACAACCAGGACCAATTTCGAGCTGAACCAACTGCTATATTAGCTCGCCGAATGGTTCCTCGCCATAACCGAGCTGCTACCCAAGTTCTTGTGCAATGGACAAACTCAACACCCAAGGAGACGACATGGGAAGACTGGAATCATCTTCACGCAATGTTTTCTTCTTTTAATCCTTGAGGGCAAGGATTTGGACAAGTGGAAGGCATTGTCACAGCTGAACAATTGAAGCAAAAACAGAAGAATAAAAGAAGAGATAACAGTTAGAAAGAGCGCCAAAATGAATATTCAAATGAGGGACATTTTTGTAATTCGATAAAAGTAGTTAGTTGAGTTTATCCTAGCCATACAGGTGGCAACCATCTAGAGTATCTGTTTGTAAGTTTGTTACAGGTTTTGTAGTTAAACTAGTGTAATACCTGTGCCGTTGGCACTATTGCAGACTATGGTTGAAAGAGACATGCACACGATATCATTATATCCAAAAAAATGTCAATTTTTGAATAAGAAAATATACTTCACATAAGTGACTATAATGACAATCAATGTCATGAACAATTAAAAAATCAAAATTTCGACAGAGTTCCCTCTGTATTTTTCAATATTGAAACCTGTCTGAACCTGTCAAAAAAAATTACAATGGCAATCAATGCCATGAACACCACAAAATATCTCCAATTGCAATTGGGTTTTTACGACTATTGGAGATTGAGAGACGCTGCATGAATCTTACGACTATTGAATCTCTTTGAACCCATTTTAAAAAAAACACCAAATTAATCTCTATGATACCCAGTACACTATAGATATTAAAGCTGCATTGCATGATATCAATAAGCAAAACAACTCAAATATGAAAATTGTCGTGTCATACCTATTGGTGCACCAAAAAGCAGCAGGTGGCAATGGATCAAACTCCATCCCAAGTATCGACCCATCTTCTCTAACACGCTCCCCTAAAGTAATTTATCTGAACATGTTATAAGAAAATATACTTCACGTAAGTGACTATAATGACAATCAATGTCATGAACAATTAAAAAATCAAAATTTCGACAGAGTTTCCTCTGTATTTTTCAATATTAAAACTTGTCTGAACCTGTCATAAAAAATTACAATGGCAATCAATGCCATGAACTAATAATCTTGAAAAAAAAAATAGCAACTACAAATAGTATCAACCTAAAATTTGACTCAACTAATAATCTTGAAAGCATACATTCTCAACTACAAATGGTATAAACCTAAAATGAAGCACTAAGCAAGCAAGCTGCCTGCCTACGACACTCCTATTCTTTAAGTTATGATTTTTCAAAAGCAGGCATTTTCAACTACAAATCTATCTTACAATAATCTTGAAAAAAAATAGCAACTACAAATAGTATCAACCTAAATTTTGACTCAACTAATAATCTTGAAAGCAAGCATTCTCAAGTACAAAAAATAGTATTGACACCTAAAATGGAGCACTAAGCAAGCAAGGATGATGCCTGCAATCAAGCAAGCAAGCTACCTGCAAGCAATCAAGCTGTCTGCTTACCTGCAAGCAAGCAAGCATGATGCCTACGACACTCCTATTCTTCAAGTTATGATTTTTCGAAAGCAGGCATTCTCAACTACAAATAGTATCAACAATTAATACATAAACACAATTTGATTTTTCAAGTTATGATTTTTCAAATAAGGCAAGTTAAGATTTTTCAAGGACTGATTTTTCAAAGAAGGCAAATTTGACTAAACTAATAATCTTGAAAAAAAAAAATTAGCAAGACATTTATATTCAGAAAAGCATGCTGCCTGCAAGCAAGCAAGCATGCTTAACCAATTTCTCAACCAATGCACAACCAAGCAAGCTACCTTGGAACAAACTGCAAACTAAGATAAAACCCCAACACATCAAAACTCAAAGAACTAAATGCATGTCAGATCATAAGCACAATTTCACAACCAAAACCAAAAATTCAATCAAATCATCTCATGATCAATACACTTATTGCATTAGCTATGTTACTTCAAAGGCAAATTTCGAAAGACTTACATGGAGCACTAAGCAAGCAATCATACTGCCTGCAAGCAAGAAAGCAAGCTGCCTGCCTGCAAGCATCCTGCCTACGACACTCCTATTCTTCAAGTTATGATTTTTCGAAAGCAGGCATTCTCAATTACAAATAGTATCAACCATTCATACATGTGATTGTGAAGGCAAATTTGACTCAACTAATATTGTTGAAAAAAAAATAGCAACTAAAAATAGTATCAACCTAAAATTTGACTCAACTAATAATCTTGAAAGCAAGCATTCTCAACTACAAATAGTATAAACCTAAAATGGAGCACTAAGCAAGCAAGCATGCTCCCTGCAATCAAGCAAGCAAGATGTCTGTCTGTCTGCAAGCAAGCAAGCCTGCATGCCTGCCTGCCTGCAAGCAAGCAAGGAAGCAAAAATCCAGAGCATACAAAAATCCTAGTTTAATTGACATCATAAATTCAAAGCCAATAAATATTGTCAGAACCTTATAAAATAAGGCCCTAGATTTAGAAGGTCAAAGAGATTCAGAGCTCTAAAAAGGGGACATGCCTGCAAACAAGGAAGCAAAAATCCAGAGCATACAAAAATCCTAGTTTAATTGACATCATAAATTCCAAGCCAATAAATATTGTCAGAACCTTATAAAATAAGGCCCTAGATTTAGAAGGTCAAAGAGATTCAGAGCTCTAAAAAGGGAACCTTTCCTTCTTAACATCTCTTTGTGACTCTTCACTTAGAAAACTTAATATGTGAGAAGCCATATTTTCAACTAATTTTAAAGCAAACTGTGAGTTAGATACATAAAAGGCAGACAATGAGATGCTAATGCTATTATAATTATAGCACAATGGTACAACACACTTAAAGTAAGAATTCTGTTATAAGCTCTTTGAGTTATTGGATTACAACTGAAGTGTAATGAGATGCTAATGTTATTATAATTATAGCACAATGTTACAACACACTTAAAGTGGAAGACAATATTTATAGCACAATGTTACAACACACTTAAAATAGCAGAAAAAAATGCATTCTCCCTATTTCTTAGCTTTCATGTAACCATTCAAACTATCTTTGCTAATTCAGAGTTCAATCTGGAAATATTGTGCTTTGGCAGTTTGACACAGAGAAACTGAACATCAATACACAGATATGGAGGTTTTTGCTTAGGAAATCATGGGAAATGATATTTTGGTTTATCTATCAATCTTTCTGGTATGCATCATATAACATTTTGGGTGACTCAGCTGACAACTCCTATAAGTCACTGTAGAGGAACTCTTACACCTAGAAGATGGTCTTTGATATGATACAACCCAGTGACAACTTCTCCTATATTCTTCTCCTATCTATCTCAAATGGAAAAAACAAAAAATGTTCAAACCCAACATGATGAATGAATAGTTACAACTCAAACTCGAGAACAATCTCAAAATCAATCTAAATAACCAAATCTAACAAACCCTATAACTTAAAAAAACTCAAATAAAAGGAAAACATAAAGAAGGGATACTCATGGCGATTGGATTGAAGGCTGATAGAAGTGGTTCCTTTCCAAATACGCTCGGGTGTGGATTGCGCTCTTCGGCATTATCAACATTTTCCACCAAGAGTATCCATAGTAGATGACCATCTTTAGCCAAGAGAAAACCTTCAAAAAAAAATTTTTGATTAAATTATGGAAAAATAAGAGAATAGAACACCCACATATAGCCACCAATCATCCATTGGCACTACACATACATTGTTTTTTCTTTTAGTTAAATTCATGTAATGAACCCATCCGACATGGCTACCGTGTCATGCTGTAGCATCTACTAAACTTTCAAAATGGTAGTATAGCTAGCTAGGATGAACCATATAAGAGTTGAGATAACATTCCAAAAATAAAACATAAAAAATAAAAAAGGATACCACAGAACATATATACACTAACAACCTGACCGTCAACATTCCTGTACATTTTTTTTCTTTTAGTTAAATTTATGTAATGAACCCATCCGACATGGATACCGTGTCATGCCGTAGCATCTACTAAACTTTCAAAATGGTAGTATAGCTAGCTAGGATGAACCATATAAGAGTTGAGATAACATTCCAAAAATAAAACATAAAAAATAAAAAAGGATACCACAGAACATATATACACTAACAACCTGACCGTCAACATTCATGTACATTTTTTTTCTTTTAGTTAAATTTATGTAATGAACCCATCCGACATGGATACCGTGTCATGCCGTAGCATCTACTAAAATTTCAAAATGGTAGTATAGCTAGCTAGGATGAACCATATAAGAGTTGAGATAACATTCCAAAAATAAAACATAAAAATAAAAAAGGATACCACAGAACATATATACACTAACGACATGACTGTCAACATTCCTAGTTATGATTACTAAGATTTACTTTGGAGTTTGTATATCTGAATAATATATTGTGTCGAGCAGGAAACAAACCTTTCTTATACCCTTGCCACCACCACCCCAAGATGCCTTTATCATTGCAGGGTAACCCACCACCTGACAGCTTGCTACTGCCTCCTCAGTTGTGTAAGCACAGGCTAGAAGCTTTAATTTTTGTGCTTATCCGATACTGGGACAGTTGGTACTCCTGCTGATTGAGCAATCAAAGACGAACCAATTTGATCTCCTAGTGCTCCCCCCCCCCCCCCCCCCCCCCCAATTGTATCTCCTAATGCTGCCATAGATGAAGCTGGGGGGCCAAGAAATACAATGCCCTTTGCATCTAGTGCATCTGGAAGCTCCGGGTTCTCAGATGCATGGTGGTCCAAAACATCTAGTGCATCTAGGCCAAACTGCAATTAGAGCTCAGAGAATAATAGCACACAATCAAATAAAAGAAAATATAAATGAATGGGAACAACGTTAAATCAAATAAACAACAACCGAGATCTCAACATCAATGAAAATACAATACTTGTAGGTGGTCCAAAACAGATTAATCAACATTATTCACTTTAAAATTAAACTGAAGGATGAATACCCAAAGTTGAAAACAAATAAAAACTGATATGGAGAGATTCCCTAAACCCGAATAATTATGAATTGGTTTGAAGGGTTTAAGGTCTCTCTCACAATTGAAATTGAAGTGTTCTTCATGTCATATTAGGAGATTGGATCCACATTAAAACATATTTAAAGATGATACCTTGGGGAAGGAGAAACTGGATCAGGACTATCATTCACATTCCAAGTAATGGGGCTCCATGATCTGAAGGGTCGTTCAAGCCCTCAATGAAGATGGTCATGAAGGAAACTGAAAGCAGGAATTGGTGTCAACAATTTTAAATACTATTGAACAGGATGAGGTATGCATGACCTGTCATTGCAATTGTAGGGAAAAGATGTGGGATGGATAATATCAGATTTCTTTCTTTCTTTCTTTCTTTCTTTCTGATCTCTTCAGAAAGCTAATGTTTCCTGGGAAATGTTGGTTGGACAAACCTACCAACCACACTAATCTAATGGGTGGAGAACGATTAGAATATAGCTGGAAAAAAAAGAGATCCACATATCCAAAAAACACAGAAAATCCAAAATGAAATGCAGAAAATAGAAGGTAACCTGGATCTCTGTTGAGAATGTCGCAGATCTCAATGTTCATGGCCCAATCTGGACCGATGAGCCACTAAAGAATTCACCATTGCTCAATGTTCATGGCTCAATCAGTATAGTTTATGATTTGCATATGTTCGGTATAGTTTACAAATGCAAATCATAAACTATTTGAAGTAAATCATAAACCATTGCTCAATAATTCCTCCAAATGCAACTGATTATTTCAACCAAATCATAAACTATACTGAAATGAAAAAATTTGAAGTAAAACATATGCAAATTCTAAAGGAAATTGGTAAGTTATGTATAGGAGAGTTGAGAGCCATGAATATCTTCTGAGTTAATCTAGAAGTCTGAGATACCCATCTCATAAAACTTAACCAAATCAACACCAAACAATAGAAATCAACAAACCCATCACAAAAAACCCCAAAATTTCTTCATAATCATCTCCGAGAACACCATAAATCGATATGCTCACTCAACAAAAACATACCCAAACCTAAAAGCCAAAATTTCTACAGACCCATCTCTTAAAACCACATAAATCAAAAGAAGAAGAAGGATCTTACCTGGAAGGTCTTTCTTCTTCTTCTTCTTCTTCTTCTTCTTCTTCTTTCGGCCTCTCCTTCTTTTGTCCTTCTTCATGGTGGGATAGGGGTAGTTGTAGAGGAGAAGTCACCACCCGAAGTCACCATGGATGGTGGTGACAGTAAGTGACGAAAGAGAGTTGGGGGGAGATGGATGAGAGTTTAGAGTTGGGGAGAGATGGATGAGATGAATCAGGGGAAAAGGTCTCAAAAAAGAGGAAGAGAGGGAGTTGGGGGTGTAGATGAGGATGAGAGGGAGAGGGAGAGTTAGAGGAAGTATCGAGGTTTCCAAATTTTCGCTTAAGTTCTGCCAGTGAGACAACTTGTGCCACGTAGGACAAACAGTCTGTGATTACTGTTCATGAACAGTAAAAAAGCCCTTTGAATTGTAAGATAAGAAGATAGGGAGATGACGAACATGAAAAGCATGTTTGGAGTTGTAAAATCAAATAGGCTCTTGTTCATCAACGTGACACGCTAGCTCATTAATGTTTTTAGTACATCAAAACCTAAAATTTTGTGAGTGCCATACAAGCCATACAAACATCAATTACGAGATAAAAAAAGGCTTCACACTTTTTTGAGCTAACGGGGTGAGAATCGTGAGATGAATCCTCGGATTCAAATTTAGACACTTATTTCATTCACTTGAAAATTTAGAATGAGTTGATTTTTTTAAGGGATGGTCTTGTAAACATGTAAAACACCTTCTTTTTTAACCCAAGTAAATATTTTTGCCTCTATGTCAACGATGGTATTGAACGCTTCACAATTTCTAATATGCATGTCATACTTAACTTATAAGTATTAACCTACAGATTAAATTGAATAATGATCCTATAATTATTAACCTAAGATAGAAACCTAACAAAATGTTATGAGTACCCTCTTCCACTGGGCCAGAAATCATAAAATGCATACCTATGTCCCGAGTCTTTGAAATATCCAATGCACCCAAAACAAGAGAAATTGCATGCATTACACGTAGGTAACATGGTGTCAAAATGAGCTGACACGTTTGCTACCAAGTACCAATCTTAGCTTGATCAAAAGAACAAAGAACACCAACCTTACCAAACTATGTCATCAATCTCTGCAATTTCAATCTCCATCTCCATGAACTTGTTCAAGAAATATATCCCAGTCTCTTCTTCACTCATCATCTCCACCAAAACTCCATCTTTCATCCAACCATCTCTCCTTGGCCCATCACTCCATTTCAATACATCTCTCACCAACAAATACACCATGAACATGAACATGAACAACCCCAATCTAAAAACCCCATACAACATCTACGAATCACCACCGGAGATCCCATTCAGGAGCCCGCAAGAGATACTACCTCCTTCCTTCTCACCAGAGATGCCGGAACTCGATCCACAAACACTGGAGCCATCTGCAATACCAGAAATGCCAGATACGGTACCACAAACACCTGAGCCGAACCTGTTGGAAATATGGTTTTTTAAAATAAAAGAAAATGGGTGTGTATGTGGTTTCAATCTCTGGATCTCTCTAATTTTAGTCTCACATCTTCTATACAACTCTTTGTGGTAGATTTTATAAGGAGATTATTTGGACTTGGGTTTGGATCCCTTGGGGTACCACACTTTTGTGAGGAGGGGAGAGATAGACCCTCACGCCCATTTATTTAAACAAAAATAAATTTTGAATTGCTGATAAGGGAGACTGAGTCAAATGCATCTGGACGGATTTTTGGCTAACTCTGTCCTCCACGTTCTCCATGCGTTGCACCAACAGTAGTTTGATTTTCTCCCCACTTTCATGCAAACGTTGTGTCCATGCATCTAGACAGGACTTTGTTCATGTATCTAGACGTTTTCTTGATTTCACACGTTTTTCATGTTTCTTTTAATTGCATTCTCTAAGCAATGTATCTAGTTGTGATTTCGTATTTGAACGAATCTGTATTCTCCGTATAAATACAATACAAACTTAGAGTTTAGATATAAGAAGAGAAAAACAAAGCATTTTGCAAAAACAAGAGTTTTTTGTTTGCAATCAGAGAGAATAAAACATTTTCGTTTTACAATTAGTTTTTCGTTTAGCATTTCAATCAAAGGAGAGTTTTTCTTGTTGTTGATTTATATACTTTGTATTGGTGATTCCGAGCAAACAAGAGATTAAGGGTGAATAGTATTCTGTTCATCAACAGTGCAATTGTTTGAACGAGACAGAGAAGATTCTGGGTTGTTTTATCCTGAGGACGGCGAGACTACTAGACTGCTTGCACACTTTTGGGCAGAGCCGCGAAACGTCTTAAAGAGAGCGACCTAGTCCGCGACTCAACCCAAGAACAATTGGTACCTTTGTTCCTATCTTTTAATTTGAACTTTTACAGCATTTACAAACAACAGAACCCACCAGGAAGCCCAGAGTTTCCATGCCCACCAAGTCCTGACATTCCACTGACACCAGATAGAATGCCCGGTGAACCACCTGAAATCGTTACACCAAGGCCGCCGGAGATTTTGCCACCGCCAGAAGAATGGCCACCACCACAGGGGAGGCAGCCAGATAAAATGCCACCGAATATTTCACCTCCAGTAGGTCCTGGTTTTATCTAGGAGGTGAAGTTGGTCTTGTAATTTGAATCAATGTAGGTGTAATGTTTTTTTTTTCTCTTGTACTTGAGCCAGGGATGTGAACTCTGTTTAGACATTGTTTATTTTGATCTTGATTTTGAACATTGAATATGGAGTTAGAAAACTTAAAAACTATTGGATGTTTTTTTTTTTTGCCTCGCCCATTTCATGTTGAGTTTGATTAACGTCACCACTGTAAAGTTATACATACACATAAAGCCATTAGAACAGAAAATTTATAGAGGCAAATATGCGGGGAAGTGTTACGTTTTGCTAGGCACCTAAGTGGTTGTTTCCATGGCTGCCTTGCATCTTGTACATCCTGCTGGTTCTCTTAAGTGGTTTGGACCGAAAGTTGTGTAAATTTTAAATTTTAAAAAGAAATAAAAATTCAGACGAAGAGCTGTAATAGCGGCAGCCTGATAATGTCGCACTTGTTCACCAATATCCATTAATTAATATACATCGATCCGTTAATAATGTGTATAAAATAATGTGATTTGTCGGTGCCATGCCTTAATCACACTGTCAAAGTCTTGTAATATGTATGTTATGTTGGACAAAATAGACTTTGCAAAATCTGTATCCAAAGAGCTCTCCAATTTCTCAAGTCTTTCCATTTCTTATCAGATTCCATTTCATGGTCTCATCTTCCATGCACTGAACCCAAGACCCTTGCTTTCAACCTCACTCGACAACATTATCATATCACAGACGGTAATGTTTTTTTTTACTCTATTTACTCGGGCATTGAATCAAATGATTCTGTCATTTAGAGAAAGTTTGATTTCTCTTATTGTTTGCATAACTATATAATTTAATTTCATATCATTTGCATACTTAAAATAGGTTTTGAAGTTGTAATGAGGAAACAATAATTCAGATTTCACACCCAAATCAAAATTTTATCTAACTGGTTTTTGTTTTTATTGAACTTATAGGAAAACCTTTTTGTTCTCCTTCTCGTCTCTATTTCTCTGTCACATTTGTTCACGCCTCTGGCAAACTCACCGACAGAACCAACACTAACACACTCAAAACAAAGGTAAATTCATCTTCTTCAGTTTCTGCTGATTAGCAGTATCCATTCTTGCGGTTTTCATTTTTCATGCACAAATGATACGGAATTGTATTGAAGTTATGACTAATTTTTGTTAGAGCAAATTATATCTATCTTGAAATGCAAAAGAAAATATACACGAATTTTGTACTTGCCCAGTTCTAATACCGGACTAGGAACTGCATAACCAATAGTTACTAGTTTATGTCACATCCCCAATGAGACTTCATTTTTTGTCAAGATTCAATAAGAAAGAAATGTTTGTTAAGCTACTCTTGCAAGAGCTAAGCTGCATTCATCGCACAAATCTCTAAATAATCATTTCTAATAATTAGACTCTTCTTTATGAATCTCAAGGTGGCAGGTGCAGTTAATTATTGGTGGCATCCACCTGGCCGCAGTGTCAACACCTAAGTGGTTGCTTCCATGGCTGGATTGTAACTTGTAACATCTTGTTGTCTCTCTTAAAATATGTTTACTGGCTAATACTGTGATTGGTTGGCAGGGGCGGACCTAGGGGCGAATCCCTCAATTTTTAAAATATTTTTTTATATATATTTTAGTCTTAATAAAAATTAATTATATACAGTAGAATATAATATGACAATTATTTATACAAATGTTTGAACATGTATTTTGTGTAGTAGTTAGAAGTTTATCATTTTTAGTAAAAGATTCGAGTTTGTTATTCTTTGAGTGCATTTTTATTTTATTTTTAATACAATTTTATTAGTAATTACAAACATTAAAAATGTTTAATTTAATAAAATTTTATTAATATTAAATAAATGAATTATTTTTCACAAGTGGTATAAAACCTCCAACAAAAAAATATATTTAAATTTAATATCTAAAATAATAACTATAGAATTCAATGAAAATATATACCATTAGCCAACTCGTACAAAATTTGAGCCTCATATAAACCAATTTTTCTCTATGAAATTATATTATGACTATATTAGGTTCGCAAATTTAAAAAAAAATTAGCTACACCTAAATACTTATCCTAATTATTTTATGATATTAGTTAAATATTCTAGTTATTATGCTCGTTCGCTCCTTGCTAAAGTTATCGATAGTGACCATATTTTGGCTTACAATTAGACTATACTGGATCCAATTTAATATATACAATGTATTTTTTATAATTATATTTTTTTATTAATTAATAAATATTTTTAATTTCACCCCACTCCACTTAAATTAATCCTGGTCCGCCCCTGTCGGTTGGTGCCATGTCTTAATCACATCGTCTCAGTCTTGAAAATAAATGTTATGGCGAATAAAAAAAGACTTTGCAAAGTCTTTGTGCACCTAGAACTCTCTGATTTCAAGTACTGAAGAGTCTTTCTTTCTCTTATCATATCCCATTTGATCATCTCATCTCTCTTGTATTTGAAGTCTAGCTTTCAACAGTGCCCACCTCCACCTTGCTCAACATCAATTTTATCAGTGAGTATTGTTTTCATTTTAGTTATTTAGGAAAGTTTGATTTCTCTTATTGTTTGCGTAAGTAATTAATTTTATTACATTTCATTTGCATACTAAAGATAATCAGGAACCAGTAATCCAGATTCGATTCACACCTAAATCAGGATTGTATCTAATCGGTTTTTGCATTTGCTGAATTTGCAGGAACACCACTTTGTTTTCTCCCATCTCAGTTTTTTTCGACGCATTTGGTCGTGGCCTCGGTACCCTCATCCTCACTAGAACCAAACACACACTCAGAACAGCAGTAAGTCCATCTTCTTCTTCTTCTTCAGTTTATGCTGATTAGCTGTATCCATTATTGTAGTTTTCATTTTTCATGTGCAAATAGTACAGTGATAATTGAATTGAAGTTATCACCAATTTTTGTTGAGAGTAAAATTAAAATAATCATTACATCTATCTTGAGATGTACACGAACACGAAAATATAGTAATATGCAATAACTTGAGAAATTATCACTTACCTCCCTATTATTAATACCATATTATTAGGGACTGCATCACTAATTTGGGCCACATCCCCACTGCATCATCATTCCTGCAATCCATTGTCAAGTTTCATTGAGAAATGTTTTTTTAAGTTACTCTACTCTTTGTGAGGGCTAAGCAACATTCATTAAACAAACTGTGTACATAGTTAGCAAAGCTATCCCTTAGAAGATAACGATGATTGTTGCATAGTCATTTTATCATAATTATACTCTTCTTTATCAATCTCTCAGATGGCGGATGCAGTTATTGGGCTGCTCATTGAGAACCTTAACTCCCTTATCCAAAGGAACTTTGGATTGATATGGGGTGTTGAACAAGACATAAGCAAACTTGCTAGCTCACTCTCAGCCATCCAATCAGTCCTCCAGGATGCTGAAATGAGAGAATCTTCCGAAAAATCAATTGCAGATTGGTTGACAAAGCTAAAAGATACGGCCTATGATGCTGACGATGTCTTAGATGAGTGGCTCACTTATGCTCCAGATGACACTTGTGCTTTGGCTTGTTTAAGCCCCAATCACATCACACTTCGCCATCGCATAGCAAAAAAAGCCAAAAAAATCATAACTAGGGTGGATGAGATTGCAGGAGAAAGATCAAAGCTTCATTTGAATTCAGGGGTTGTGCAAACTGGACTTCAGTCTACTGAGATCCGTGAAACTAGCTCCACTTTAACTGAAGACGTGGTTTATGGGAGAGTTGTGGACAAAGAAAATATCATAAATGTGTTGCTTAGCAATGTAAATCATGGAGAAAACCTCTCCATTTTGTCCTTAGTTGGCATCGGCGGACTAGGAAAGACTACACTGGCTCAGTATGTGTACAATGATGAGAGAGTAGTTGAGCATTTCGGCGCCAAGATCTGGATTTGTGTCTCTGAGGATTTTGAGGTGAAGAGGCTGATCAAAATGATGCTGGAATCTTTAACAGACAAAGCATGTGATTTGAAAGATATGGATCCTCTACAACGTCAACTAAAAGAAAATTTGAGTGGGAAGAGGTTTTTACTAGTGTTGGATGACGTATGGAACGAGGATTCGGAGAAGTGGCGAACACTGAAATCTTCACTTACATGTGGAGCTACAGGAAGTTCGATCATCGTGACCACTCGCCTAGAAGCAGTAGCATCCATTATGGGAACCATGTTGCTACACCGTCTAACATTTCTGTCGGAGGAGGATTGCTGGTACTTGTTCAAGGGACATGCTTTTGGTGTGGGCCACGAAGAGAATGCAGATTTGGAGGAGATCGGAAAGCAGATTGTAAAGAAATGTGGTGGCGTACCATTGGCTGCAAAGAGTCTTGGAGGTATGTTGTTCTCTACAAGAGAAGTAAACGTTTGGTCGCAAGTGAGAGATAGCGAAATCTGGAAACTCCCTCAATTAGAGGTAAATGGCATTCTACCTTCTTTGAGGTTGAGTTACAAGTATTTGCCATCAAACATGAAGCGATGCTTTGCTTTTTGTTCCATATATCCAAAGGACTATGTAATGAAGAAAGAAGAATTAATTCGGTTGTGGATGGCGAATGGCTTTGTGCAATCTGATGGAATGATGGAGTTGGAGGATGCTGGAAACCAAGTTTTTGCGGAGCTGTTGCGAAGGTCGTTCTTCCAAGATATTGAGAAAAATGAATTTGGTGATATTGATACCTGTAAGATGCACGATCTCATCCATGATCTTGCGTGCTTCGTATCGGTGAATGAATGTTGTGTTCTGGATGGTAACAAGGGAAGTAAATTTACTAAAGGCATCAGACATGGATCATTGTTGGTCCATTCATTTTCAGCAGCAGAATCGTTTACAGCAAGAAAACAATATAATCTAGTGCTACGTACGCAACTTTGCCTAAGTCGGTACCCATATAACCTTGAGTCTACTCCTATAAATCTGAAAAAAAATTATTGCCTACGAGCACTAGATCTCAGTAAAAGCCAAATTTATTCGATTCCAACTTCAGTTGGGAGGATGATACATCTGAGGTACCTAAACCTGTCTAAAACCGTTATTATGTCCTTACCTGAAACCATTTGCAATTTGAGGAATTTGCAATCGTTGATACTTACATACTGTCGGTGGCTCAAGAAGTTGCCAAAACACATGAGGAAAATGAGTAGCCTTAGGCATCTAGAAATTAAGGGTTGCGATGAGCTAGCGGAAATGCCAACCGGAATGGGGCAATTGAATCAACTCCATACATTGAGCATCTTTGTGGTGGGTATTGAGAAGGGGAGACATATTACAGAACTGATGGGGCTGAATCACCTTGGTGGAGAGATAGAAATAAAAGGACTTGAGCACGTGAGAAATGTTGAAGAGGCCAAAGAAGCCAATTTGTTAACGAAGCGAACTATCACCTCCTTAGCTTTGTCATGGAAGACATCATCAGGAGGTGGTCTAGGAGGAGCAAATGCAGAATTGGAAGAAAAAGTGTTGGGGGAAGGACTGGAGCCACACCCAAATTTGAAGGCATTGAAGATACGTGGGTTCAAAGGTACCGTCCTACCTAGTTGGATGGGAGAGTTGCAGAATTTGGTGAGAGTGAAACTTAAAGAGTGCAATAGTTGTGTATGTCTGCCTCCACTTGGTAAACTACCCCTCCTTAAGGTCCTATTTATGAAGAAAATGGATTCTGTAAAATGCATCGGAGATGATTTTTATGGCGAGGGAGTTGTCGTTGGAGGACGAGGAGGAAGTGCTGCTACTACCTGCTGGTTTCCTTCACTACACCAACTTCAGATCCACGATATGCTTAATCTGGAGGAATGGGCGTCGCCGGCATCATCATCATCATCAGAAGAAGAAAACCATGGAAAAAGAACACAAGTATTCCCTTTCCTTAAAGAGTTGACCATTCTGTATTGCCCCAAGTTGAAAGCAATTCCTTGCTTACCTCGTGTGCAACATATCAGATTGATGAGATGCAATGAAATGATACTGAGATCCATCCCCAACCTCCCTCCTCGCAGCCTTCTTTTCCTTGAGATTCTGTCCTTTGACGAGATGACACATTTACCAGAAGGGACATTCATAAATTCTTCTACTGCTGCTCTCCAATCTTTGGTTATCAATGAATGCGACAAGCTGAAGAGTCTAAGTGGGGAAATACAGAACCTCACAGCCCTAACGTCATTGCAGATTTTATGCTGCAGGAAGCTGGATACTCTATCAGAGCTGGAGGGACTTCTAGGGAAACTCACCTCTCTTAAACAATTACGCATCGCGAGAATTTAAAGTGCTTGCCAGTGATGGGGATCCAAGGCTTCAACAACTCTCTTACTGACTTGTATATTTCGTCATGTGAGAATCTAACATCTGTGTCTAAGGGGCTTCAATATCTAACCTCTCTCCAGAAATTATCCATTTCATACTGTACAAATTTGGAATTCACGTCAAGGGATGATCAGGAGGAGGATGGGTTTCAGCACCTCATTTCCCTTCAAAGTTTAGAACTTGGGGGATTACTCCAGTTGAGAGCTCTGCCAGAGGGGATGCAACACCTTACTATGCTCAAATCTTTGAAGATATATTCGTGCAGGAATCTCGCAATGCTTCCGGAGTGGCTCCAACACCTCACCTCTCTTCAATCTCTGGAGATTTCTTGTTTCCATCCTGATCTACACAAACGATGCGAGAGGGACAAGGGCGAGAACTGGCACCTCATCTACCACATTCCACAGCTCTTAATCATCTCTTCAGATTCACATTTGTAAGTGATTTTATCATCGAATTTATTGGACTAGTAGTAGTTCATACATATATTACAGTCCTGACAAACACAATCAGTCCTAGCTAAATGAGAGAATAACAAGACATTAATTTAGTTGTCAAAATAAATGGCTCTCATCCTAGACATACGTATGAGTAGAAAATGTTCTGTCATATTTATTTTTGTGGCTTATGTTGATGTTCGTGAGTAATGCCTCGAGCTAATATTTACAATCACGGCTGTTTGTTACAGTGCTGCCAAAAGGAACTGGTGTCTTGACTTCAAAAGATTTTGCTCCTGAATCAACTTAAGCCCATGAATGGCGTTCCATGGAAGGATTACTCCAGTGGGTCAGAGAAGAATAAGGGAGAGGAGTGGCACAACATTATGAGACTGACATCTAGGTATGCAAGTTTGACTGTCTCTCTCTCTCTCTCTTTCTTGTACCTTATCTAACTTTCACTGTTCTCTCAAATAAAAATTTATGAAGAAAAACTTGTAGTCATTCATGTTAAAACCATTAAACATCTAAAATTGATGGAGAAATGCACACATGCATCTATAATTTGACCCCAGGCAATACTTATTCATGAATTTGTACTCTTAACATGTATCTATTACTGATGAAGTATTTGGCATCCAACCCTCACATCAATTGTTGGGCAATGAAGTTCTTGATATCCTAAGGCAATGTAATCTGTAAACATAGATCACCAAGAGTCTCTAGTGCTACACAGAGAAAATAAATAGCTCCCAGACTCGGGCTGTTTATCCTAATAGAACAGCTATAAACAAATTTTAGAGAATAAGAAGATCCGCTTGAACAAGCTTTTGAAATCCTTTATTTCTCTGGAAAATAAAACGCTAAATTCTAGACTCTGGTTGAATTTTTTGGTGATCTTTAAACATATGCAAAACGCGTAAAGCATTATTATTGATGCATGATTATTTGGCAGCAGTTCTCCTCTAATTATGTAGTACAATCAATCTGCACCCAAGTAACCCAATTAACTTTACCAGCCAGCATTTTTAAGTTTTCGTCTTCAACTCCAATCCAAAAATACGATTACTGAAGTTTGACATGGGTATGGTGTTGGAATACGGTGCCACTAAGATGACTGATATTTGATTTAAGCTTCATGGTATTCTGTTTGTCGTGTTTGTTCAACAAAAGTATTTCCTCTTAAGTTAAAAGACGAGCTGGCTGGTTAAATCTTCTACAAATGTTTGCATATACAAGTCTCAAGGGTAGCAGCTTGAACATTTTGTGACTGAGGTAATTGCGGGGCTAGATTTTGAAGAGTAGAAGATCCATATCCTTAGGGTGTGTTTGATTGATTTATTGTTTTTCCATTGGAAACCATAAAAATAGTGGAGATGAAATAGTAAGTGAGAAAATTTTCCATCCCATGACATTGAAATTTTACATGCCTGCTTTCAGTGTATTGTTGAATCAATTAAAAGTTTATTCCAAAAAAGGAGATGAAACCACAGTCAAGTTTCCAGATTTGGGAACGGTGTAAGCCACTGAATGCAGAGTCAAGGCATTTACCAAGAGGAAACTTTTATTTAGGCGAATAATTGTCATTGACTTGAAGTTCTTGGATGAAATACTCTTGTTTTAAGAAGAAAAGGCTTAAGCTGTAATAGTTAGGACATAATTTCAGGCATAGACAAAGGAATTAGAAATAGAAGCGTGAAATAGCAAAGACAGGTGAAAAGGCCGGGTTCATTAATCACACTCCATTTTGAGTGAGGAATTCAATTGCATTGTGCCTTCTTTGGATGATACAATGGAATCCTGAAGCACCACCACGAACACTACCGCGTATGATATTATTTTCCTAATGTTTATTTTATATGTTTTCACCTCAAGAAACTTGAGTTCTGAAGATGCAAATTTTCAATTTCAGGGAACAGAGAACTGGTTTCTCTGGATGAGAGATTGCACCAACGACACTAGGAGTTTGGACTCGTGATTTCCTCTCTCTCTCTTTTCCATCTTGTTAGGTAAGCAAGCTTGACTCACTCTCTTGCAGTTCATCTGACTTTCATTATTTTGTTTTTCTCAGATAAAAATTTATGAAAAAAATTATTAATAGTCATTTGTGCTATATCATGAAACTTCAAAATGTGATGGAGAAATACTCACCTCTATGATTTGACTCCTGGCTATAATTTTACATGAATTTGTACTCTTTAACTTGTATCTTTTCCTGATGAAGTCATTGGGGTTTGTTTTGATTATTTAATCTTACGTGGTTGCTTGCTTTAGGTGAATATAATCATATTTCTGTGAAGGGGTTCCAATCCTTCCATCAAGTATTCGGAAATGAAGTTCTTGATCTCTGAAGTGGAAGCCAAGCCAATGCGATATTGGAAAAGATATCTCTGAAAGTCCCTTGTGGTATTGTAAGGAAATAACTACTTCCAAGTCTCAGGCTGTCTGCTTGATACAAGACTGGCAAGCGCATAACAGATGTAAAGTGGCAACAAAAATGAAGTTTGGGAAAGTAGCAAGTGATGTGGAGCATGTTAAGTATAATCAATTTATTTTCTTTGTATTATGTATGTGATTTCTCTGCCTTCATTTTCTTTGTATTTTACATATGACTTTCTTTGTAAATGTCCAAGTAGGTGAGAACATAGTAAAACGATTGCTACTATGTTTTTGTGAACCCTATCTCTCCCGATTCATATATCTCCTGATTTGCACATTGGAGAATACCTTTTGTAGTAAATTTCAATCTTGCAGCAGAATTTGGTAGTAATCTGAAATTGTGGATTTCTTCTATTCTTTTACGCATGCAAAAATATGCATACCTTTTCCTACTTGTCTAAGTATATAAGTGCGTGAATGAAACAGGGCATGTTTTGAGCATCAAATTCATGTTTGTCAAAGAAGATTAAGATGTGTACTTGATTGGTTTTATGTAAGAGTTGAACATGCAATAGTGAATTGTTCCTACCTGTCGTCAACAAGTGTTGGACATTTAGCTTGAGACATCCTGCCGTGGTTTGCAGTCCTGCTCATTTTTGTTTTAAAACACCAAACTTTTTTCCTTTTATATTATCTGAAATAACAATAATAACCCTTTCTGTGCATTAAATTTCCTTCGGGACAAGAGACTCTATTACCATTGACAATTGCTAGCAATTCATGAAGAAAGATGAAAGAAGATTTTCGCTTTATATTGAATCAACGTACTTTTCTTATTTATTGATTTCATAGTCTAACATTTTCTTTATTTTATGTTTGGAATATTTTTCATTTCCTCTCAAAAAAATTAAGTATGAGAAGAAATGTGATAATTGTTTCGCTCTAAAATTCGTTTCGAATATTTTATTCTTTTTAGTCTAGTACTTAATTATAATATTTGGATCTTGATGTCTTCCTTTTCCAATTGAAGAATCAAGGTGGAGAGTGCAGAGGTTTATGTTCTCTCTGGATCAAGTGTATGTAATTACACTCGGGAAGGATCTAGTAGCCTGAGTTTGGAAACATACTTTTCTTGTTAGTAGGCTGACAATGCCACACTTGTTCATCAATCTCCATTAGTTAATACCAATGTTCTAAAAATCGTTAGATGGTAAATGAGTGGCAAGCAGGGGATCAGCGCCAAAAGACTAGGCGGTTATTTAGTTATTTATTATAATTTATAGTTTATAAAAGTTAAGCATAATAGTAAATAAATTACTTTCGATTCATAACAAGATACATATTAAAAAAAAATAAGTCTTACTTTTTAGAACATAACAAGATACATAATAAAAGCAGCCGCCTAGACCGATTTTTAGAACACTAATTAATACTAGCCTGAAAATAATGTAAAACACTGATTAGATATTTTCATTGAAAAAAACAAAGATAATAATAATCCAAGGTATAACTCCCCCAGACCTTGTGTAATGACCCGATCCACACAGTAAGAAATTGTCCGCTTTGGGCCCAATCGACCCACACGGCTTTAAAACATAAGTAGGCGATGTGAGACTATGTCCCCCTTTGTAGCTCGTCCAACCCATCTCGGGCCTATTGAGCTCAAATCCTTACCCTCACCCTCAGGTTCGCTCACTCCAGGGTCTCACAGTCCACCCCCCTTAGGGCCCAACGTCCACATCGGCACACTTTCGACTGGGTCAGGCTCCCGATCCGCACAGTAAGAAATTGTCCGCTTTGGACCCAACCGGCCCGCACGGCTTTAAAACACGTCTTACTATGGGGATCCGACCTCGCACATAAGTAGCACATCCCCTTTCACACCCAGGCAATGTGGGACTATGTCTCCATTTGTAGCTCGTCCAACCCATCTCAGGCCTATTAGACTTGTTGGGCTTATTGAGCTCCAACCCTCACCCTCAGTCTGCCCACTCTAGGGTCTCACACCTTAACACTATGGAAATTGTGTTAACGATTTCTTTAAGGTTTCTATTCAACATCTAAATTAATCTTCCATACCAACACTTGTTCCTTTGGATGGCCAAGCATGTCAATCTGACAGTATTGTCAAAATTCACATTTTACATTTTCCTTGTAATGGAAATACTTGACTGATACTAATAATTTCTAAGATATATTAGAACCCTATACTTACTAATAATGAAGTTCGAATTATGTTTCTAATTTTTATTTTAAGTCATGTCATTTTCATCGAAATTTATTTGGCTGATTTAAAATTTAAAGAGGTATATTTTTTCTATCTTCCAAATTCATGAATATGATTAGTGTAACCACTTTCTTTCATCTTATTCTGCTGTTTCTTTTTAATTTTGATATGGCGTTTTATCCGTTTTAAACTTGTATTTTTATAAATTGTCTTTTTACACGCCTTTTTCAGTTTTTTTTTTTCCATTCTTGTTCTTTTTTTTTTTTTCCCAATATGAAATTTTTAATAATTGACATTTTAAATTTGTTTTCGTACTCGGTGATTATGCATATATCTATACAAAACTCTTGACTTTTAATACAAAATTGTATTCCTCACAAAGTTGAGCACTAGATCGCTACCCATCTTGCACAATTTGTATTTTTAGCTTTTGCGTCGCTAAACTGGTAAATATACAAACTAGAACTTCATTTATTAATTGGTCAAATGATATTTGTTTTCATGGTGTCTAACATGAATAAACCCATTCGATGTCTGGTCTCAATTAGTTTGTCAACTGCCATTAGTATCCTTGATTCCAGGCCTTGTGTCTGTCTGATGATGGATCGCGATTTGGGACTTTCACTAGAGGGAGGATGCGAAGATGCCAAATTGTATCTACTTCACAGACGACCACCCGGCTCGATCATTATACAGAATATAATGCTCTCATTGAGCGTTTATACAAAGGCATAGGTGTGTATCACTTAAAAGACAGAAGCATTCACAACTTAATCCTCGCAGAATTGTTTGGTTACCTTCTTTGTAACGGGTATCCACCCATTACGTTTTACCTCAAATCCATGGTGACACATTACTAGGTTTGTGAACTTGTATTCTTTTTTTTATTAGTATTGTTTTCGAGCAGTTTTGTTCAAAAAATTATGAGAAAATGTATTGGTTTACTTCGATGTGATTAAATAACTTGAATCACACAATGGTTCGGTAGCCAATTGAACTAATTTATTCGCTCAGAATTAAGTCCAAACATTGGGGCTTTGAATGAAGCCTGGCCTTGCAATTTTAAATGTAATAGAGTGGTTTTTTTTTTACAAATATAATTGAGTGCAATTAAAAACTTCACATTTGCCGAGTATTAATTTTTCATCGCTATCAAAATACAGAAAAGATCATCAGATGTATAAGAATTTCTCGAATACTACATTTTCAAAAAAAAAATTTGCTTGAATCTGAAAAGTGAAAATAAATAAATAACATTAATTTTACAACCTTTTAGTACATTGTGCTTTTTAAGCACTTAGGGGCTAAGCAAAGCCTAATTAGAATTCATATACAACAACTAAGATTACAACCAAATGTTAAATTTAAATGTGAACATTGCTTAGAATAAAATAACATTATCATTATCTCTAATGTTCAATGTTCAATGTTCAAGAAACCGAGTTCATAGCTGTCATATATTATAAATTGAAAAAAATAAGATGAGTCCGTGTGTGCCAGTGCATGGACAACTTCTTGAGCACGTGAATCTGCTCCTATATTTCTTATTACATTATTTTTAGTGATTAATTAACTAAGTTAATTAATTATGTAGAGTTAAAGTAATTAGTTACCTCAGTGGCTAATATGTATCCATTTTGATCCTGATCAAACACTTTGAAAGCTTCCTTTTAGGGCTGAACAAAAAATCGATCAAACCGATTAAACCGATCGAACCGATCTAAATCGAATCGATTGGTTCAGTTTAAATTCGGTTCGGATCGGTTTCGGTTTTAAAAAATTTAAAACCGAAATAGTCGGTTCGATTTTTGGTTTCTATGTGATTTTAATCGACCAAACCGAACCGACCGAATATATATAATAAATAATATATATTTATATATAAATAATACAATATATTTAAAATAGTCGGTCGGTTCGGTTTTATTTCGGTTTTGATTCGATTTTAATCGGTTTGGTTCGGTTACGGTTTACATAAATTAAAATCGGTTCGGTTTCGGATCGGTTTTGTTAATGGTCGGTTCGATTTCAGTTTGAAAATTTTAAAACCGACCTAAGTCGGTTCGGTTTTCAGCCCTACTTCCTTTAGCTCCTCATCTGCATCAGTTTCCTGTAACATATATACACACAAAATTGATCAACAACACTTCACTTTTTTTTTTGGTAGTAAGGGTAAAAATTTTGAGAATTATTATTTTGTTTATCTAACCTTCATTTTCTTTGCCATGAGATTCAAAAACTCCTCAAACTCTATAGTCCCATTTCCATCCATGTCGACTTCACTTATCATGGCTTGTAGTTCTTTTTTCTCAAACTCTCAAAACAGTATCACTTTTAAGATTTTACAATCCACCAAACAATTTCAAGTTAAAACTAAATTTAGTAAAAAAAAAATGAAAAACAGTAACACAAAAAAAATGATACAATAAGTTAGATCACCATAAATAGTATCACTTTTAAAACCATACTCTTCATGATGATACTATTATTGCATCATTTTGTTTGTGAAAATATGTAAAATTGTTAGGTGTATTGTTACACTTCAAAAGTAATATTATTTTGGGAGTTATTACAAAAATGTCTATTTAGTGTACTGCACATATAATGTCACTATGAATGTTTTCCACTAAATTTATTACTTTTTAGAAATTGTTACATTTACTGGGGTGAAGATGACAAAGTAACTAATTATTAAATTAAGTACAAGAAATTGTTACTTTTTAGAAATTTATTCCTCATGAAAGTAGCCCATAAAGATTCTGAAGTAAGTAACCTCCATAAAGCTTTGATTCTAAAAGCCTTCATCACAACCGTCAAGTCTCTAACTCCCAAACCGTCCTCTGTCAATGGAAAACACAATTTTTCCCATGACACCCATTTTTTCTTAAGTCTGCCTTCGCAATCCCCCCAAAAGAAATCCGCCAACAGTCTATTAATCCGAGCTATGACTGTCCTTGGTATACACATGGTGCTAAGAATATAAATCGGAATGGAGCTAAGAACATGCTTTATCAAGGTAAGACGACCTCCTGGGGATAGTAATTTTGCCTTCCAACCTTGAATACGGCCCTGAATCTTAGAAATCAAGTCTTCAAAATAAGCAATTTTAACTCTCCCTTGAAAAACTGGCCCACCCAAATACTTCAATGGAGCAGTGTGAAATTGGAAATCTGTGCCACTTCTTAAAGCAACGATACGATCCGCTGTACTCTGATCAGCCAGGGTAAAAGAGCTTTTTCCTTCATTTATTTTCTGTCCCGAGGCCTTGCAATAACGTCGCAGGAATTCCATACATCCCAAAACTGAGGACTTTCGACCATTTAAAAAGATAAGAGTATCATCTGCATATAGAAGATGGGAAATAGGGTTGCAATTCCTGGGAGTATAATAGTACCCAATTTTACCAGTCTCAAAAGCTGACTTCAGACCTCTGCTCAAAACTTCGGAAGCAATAATGAAAAGAAAATGAGATAAGGGATCTCCTTGCCGGATTCCCCTAGTGGAATGAAAATAACCTTTGTATACTCCTTGCAGCAGAACCGAAAATCCACAAAAAGTAATACAGTTAGAAATGATGTGACAGATTCGACCCGTGAAACCAAATTTTCGAAGCACTTTAAGCACAAAGCTCCATTCCAGCCTCCACTTATTATTTATATGCTTAACATGGTGTACTAATTGATTTCCATGTATGATCTTGCAGCCTCAACATAGTAGCTTGGGTATTCATGGTATTCCTTAGCTTCTTAACTGCATCATGGTATGATTTAAGTCAGGCAACTTCTTTTGCTGGTCTTCTGATTGAGGATGGTAGGACTTGTGCATGGTGGATGGTGGACATTGGCCAAGAGCACCTGGTATGCATCTGAACGCCAAAATCTCTCTTTCATTTGAAATTTGTTTCTCTAAAGCATTCATATCTTTGTGCTTTTGAAGACCAAAAACAAAAAAAATATGTACACGAAAATGACCTCATACTCCAACACTTGCACTCTTGTACTTATACAGATAGTAATATGTGGAAGAGTATGCCATCAGTCTCACCAGCAGATTTGTGAATTTACTTGAGATGAGATTAGGATTTTTACTCTGCTGGCTTCGTCCCTGGTGCAATTGTGTATTTTTCATATGAGCTGCCAAAAGGTAAATTTTGTTCTCTTTAACGTTGTTATTCACAATCGCTGTCAAGATGGAGCTGCCCATTAACTTTAAGAGTGGATCATGGCTTTCGATAATTGGTTTGCCCTTAAAAAAATGAAAAAGAAAGAGACAGAGAAAATTCTGATATTGTTTAATATTTTTCAATGCGAGTAGAATTTGATGTTCTTGTTGATTAGTTTGTATACTTGTAGGAATTTGGGGTAATCCATTGTTGATTACTTTGTATACTTGTAGCTTCTGATAAATAGACATGCGGGGAATTGATCCTTAGATGTATTGCACTGTCTGTCTGAAAATTTCTTTAATCATTGTTGGCAGGAGATGAGGCTACAGATCAGAATTCCATTCCCTTCCTTCAAGATGAAATCAAGTCTTTGAATGGCCTACATCTTATCTCGGAACCCATCAAGTTTGAGGAATCTGCACCCGAGCCTGCTGTTCCAGTTCCAGCCCCTTCCCCTGTTGTCAAAGAGTCTAAACCTGCAGAAAAGAAAGCTATGCCAAAATGGTTTAAAAGGTGATATATGACCTGCAGTGTAGGCAAAGTTCTTTTCCTGCACAATACTTAAAACAAGAAATGGATCTTTTGAATGGATTCAATTGGATGGAAAGTACAATCAAAGCCAAGGATTGAATCTCTAGTTGTAAATTTCTCTTTAACATGTTTAGTTACTTTGTCTTTGGCAATTGGGACAGTTTTACGCATTTGATTGAGAAAAGTATATGGATTTACAACTAGAGAATTCATTTTTCTATGGCTTAAGATGCATTTAACTACATGAAGTTGTGAAATTGCTTCCAAATGGGACAGTAGAAAATGAGGTGTGAATGGGTTGGTTTTCATATACCTTAAAATTTTACAATGTTACACAAATAATACTGCGTGCAACATCGTTTTCGCATGTTCAGTGCTTTATTATCTGTTTCAGCCAGTCACTTTATAGATGCAAATGCTGTTATTATAGTGATAAAAATGGAAATTGTCTTCATTATCCCCTGAATACGTTTTCACCAATATGAAGAAGTAATTTTCCGTGAAAAGATTTGCACATTTATCCTACAGAAAATATGTGATATTTTATCAGCTCTCAGTTCTCATAATTGCACTGGGGTTTTGGCCTCGCACTTTAGAATTATTTTGCATTTTGATCACTCTGTCACATTGACATGGAGGTTTCAAATGCATTGGTGTTTTGGGAGAGGTGATCTCTTTCCCATTAAAATCACATCTATCAAATATCTGCCGTGTTAAACCCCATAATGTGGTATTTGAATTAATGATGAAGGACCGTTAATATAAATTGGTATTTTTCCACTTTGCATTTTATGAAATGACACTTGATTTCTTGGGATGTGATTTCTGTATTTCAAAACCTCTATAGGTGTACTGATGACTGTGAGTCTGTCAAAACATGAATGAAATATCATATGGATACAAAAGTGTTTCAAAAGTCTTTAAGAAATAGGTGCCATAATGGGTCGGGGCCACAGGGTATAGTCACCAGGAACCTTGTTAATTATCTGTATGTTTATTATGTATAGAGAGACCTTCTAAACTATTATTATGTATGTTTTCACAGCCTAAACCTGCTCCAAACAATGTCCACACCAGGAACATTGTTAAAAATGCAAGTCAGTTAGAGTCGCTTTCTCAGAAGGAATAAGTAACACCATGAAGGATGATTCTGGCACACTTATGTGATGAACATAAGGGATTGAAAACTGGAATGTGCTTGGTATGTTGTAGTTATCTAATGCAAATCTAATGTGCTTGGTATGCTTTCTAAACTGGGAATATCTCTGTTTTTTGGACTGCAGGGAACTGCAAAACAGGATTGCAATTAGGGGGACGAGCAGCAGCACGGTGGGTGCGCACTGGACTGGGCAGTCTGTCGCAAAACAGAGTGTTCTCTGTTTGGATGGGTGCTGCGTTTACTGCGGTCCGAAGCTGCGATGACATGGACTGCTAGCTGCTGTGATGCTGTGTTCTGGCTGTGTTCACATGGACTGCTGCTGCGATGCTGTGTTCTGGCTGCGATGACTGCTGCTGCGATGTTGTGTTCTGGCTGCGATGACATGGACTGCTGCTGCTGAGTGCTGCGGCCTGACTTGCTGCGTGGTTGCGGTTTTTGATATTCTGCAGCTGCGTGGATGCGGTTTTTGATATTCTGCGGCTGCGTGGATGCGGTTATTCTGGTCTCAATTCAGGATGACGCACTTATTTGGAATTTGTAGGTTCCATACATTACTGCTACTTTAGCGGATACCAAGATCGGTGCGAAGGGCGGAAGGATCTTTTCGATTGGTTGTCGAAGCAACTTTCTGGACTAACGGACTCATCTGATACCTTACAGTTATTGAAGCCGACTACGTCTGCATTGGTGGTATGTGAGCATATGACATAACTTTTTAAGTTTCCTAATCTACTTCGAAGTTGACCTTGTCTTTCTAACATTCAATCTTTATTTAGGATAAATCGTCAGATGTTCGGAAAGCAGCAGAGACGTGCATAAGCGAAATATTGAGAGTTTCTGGACCTGAAGCAGTATGTCATCTTGGCTATTCTTTTCATATTCAGTCCGTTTAAAATCAACTATTGTGCTTGCTGATAACTTGCTGAGCCTGCTTGATTTATGAAATCTTCTTTTTGTATTATTCAATAATAGGTATCCTGATGAAGAAGCGGGGCAAATTCCCATGGCATACATAGTGAGAAAACCTGGAAGCACTCTCAGTGAAGCTCAAGTTATGGATTTTGTTGCAAAGCAGGTATATGTACTTCCCAAAACCAAGAGAATCAATTTGCATTTATAATTTTCTCGAAGGAATAACTATCATATATAAAAGCCAAAGCCTCTAAATGATGTTTTCTTGCAGAAGTTACGACTTTTCTTCCTCCCATTTTTGTTTTATACTTCAAGCATTATTATACATACTAATCCAAAGTTTGAACCTTCCCGTCTTCCGTCCTCACCAAGAATAGGGGGAAAAAAAGAAAAAGCCAGATAACTCACGAGGATAGGCACGCCTGTGTTATCTATCTATCTATCTATCTATCTATCTATCTATCTATCGTTCGTTCGTTCGTTCGTTCGTTAATTTGTGGCAAGTTGGCAACATATCTTTCATCTTTATTTATTTATTAATTGGCGTACTAGAATCAGCCTAGTAATTGTTAACTGTGTACTTGAGCCTGTTTATTGTTTGCATTTCATTTTATTCTTCTTGCTACTTTGCAGGTCTCCCCATAAAAGAAGGTACGTCGAGTTGCATTTATCAGCGCCATTCCAAAGTCTGCTGCAGGAAAGATTTTAAGAAGAGAACTCATTGATAGTGCCCTCTCTGCAACTTCTACAAAATTATGATCCCATGCATTTGTTCCTTGACAGTTTGCGAGTTTTGTATTGGTGTGCCTGCTACTGTGCAGCAGGTATTTTATACACACCCTTACATAAACTAGATCTGCCAATAACAACCAAAGCATTCTTTATACATGATGGCCAGATGTTTATTAGTATGTAAATCTGTGGTTCTTTTAATAAAGTAATCAAGCAATTTCACAGCTTTATTGAATTATGTTTAAAAAATGTCGTGTGTTTCCAACAACTTTTAGAATTGGATTTTTAAATTTTTATCCACTGAAATGTTCACCAAACTCTCTTATGCTTCTTTAACTTGTTAGTTTCAGGACTAATTGTGTTAACTTACCAATGAAACCAACATCACTGTATTCTGCTTTTAGTATTGGTATCCATATCTCTAATCAACATCACAATTAAAGGCTTTGCTTGTCTACATTCACTTGAATTTAATCTCATGGGTAGACCTCCTGTGCAGAATGATATGATGAGATACCTTAGAGAGGATGTTCATAGGAGGCTTTTAAGCACAGATTTCAAGAATCAAGTTGACGGGCTTGAGAATTTTATCTAACTGGTTTTTGTTTTTATTGAACTTGTAAAAAAACCTCTTTGTTCTCCTTCTCGTCTCTATTTCTCTGTCACATTTGTTCACGCCTCTGGCAAACTCACCGGCAGAACCAACACTGACACTCTCAAAACAAAGGTAAATTCATCTTCTTCAGTTTCTGCTGATTAGCAGTATCCATTCTTGCGGTTTTCATTTTTCATGCACAAATGATACGGAATTGTATTGAAGTTATGACTAATTTTTGTTAGAGCAAATTATATCTATCTTGAAATGCAAAAGAAAATATACACGAATTTTGTACTTGCCCAGTTCTAATACCGGACTAGGAACTGCATAACCAATAGTTACTAGTTTATGTCACATCCCCAATGAGACTTCATTTTTTGTCAAGATTCAATAAGAAAGAAATGTTTGTTAAGCTACTCTTGCAAGAGCTAAGTTGCATTCATCGCACAAATCTCTAAATAATCATTTCTAATAATTAGACTCTTCTTTATGAATCTCAAGGTGGCAGGTGCAGTTAATTATTGGTGGCATCCACCTGGCCGCAGTGTCAACACCTACCTAAGTGGTTGCTTCCATGGCTGGATTGTAACTTGTAACATCTTGTTGTCTCTCTTAAAATATGTTGACTGGCTAATACTGGGATTGGTTGGCAGGGGCGGACCTAGGGCCGAATCCCTCAATTTTTTAAATATTTTCTTATATATATTTTAGTCTTAACAAAAATTAATTATATACTGTAGAATATAATATGACAATTGTTTATACATATGTTTGAACATGTATTTTGTTTAGTGATTGGAGGTTTATCATTTTTAGTAAAAGATTCGAGTTTGATATTCTTTGAGTGCATTTTTATTTTATTAGTAATTACAAACATTAAAAAATGTTTAATTTAATAAAATTTTATTAATATTAAATAAATGAATTATTTTTCACAAATGGTATAAAACCTTCAACAAAAAATATATATTTAAATTTAATATCTAAAATAATAACTATAGAATTCAATGAAAATATATACCATTAGTCAACTCGTACAAAATTTGAGCCTCATATAAACCAATTTTTCTCTATAAAATTTTATTATGACTATATTAGGTTAGCAAATTTTAAAAAAAAAATTAGCTACACCTAAATACTTATTCTAATTATTTTTATGATATTAGTTAAATATTCTAGTTATTATGCTCGTTCGCTCCTTGCTAAAGTTATCGATAGTGACCTTATTTTGGCTTACAATTAGACTATACTGGATCCAATTTAATATATACAATGTATTTTTTATAATTATATTTTTTTATTAATTAATAAATATTTTTAATTTCACCCCACTCCACTTAAATTAATCCTGGTCCGCCCCTGTCGGTTGGTGCCATGTCTTAATCACATCGTCTCAGTCTTGAAAATAAATGTTATGGCGAATAAAAAAAGACTTTGCAAAGTCTTTGTGCACCTAGAACTCTCTGATTTCAAGTACTGAAGAGTCTTTCTTTCTCTTATCATATCCCATTTGATCATCTCATCTCTCTTGTATTTGAAGTCTAGCTTTCAACAGTGCCCACCTCCACCTTGCTCAACATCAATTTTATCAGTGAGTATTGTTTTCATTTTAGTTATTTAGGAAAGTTTGATTTCTCTTATTGTTTGCGTAAGTAATTAATTTTATTACATTTCATTTGCATACTAAAGATAATCAGGAACCAGTAATCCAGATTCGATTCACACCTAAATCAGGATTGTATCTAATCGGTTTTTGCATTTGCTGAATTTGCAGGAACACCACTTTGTTTTCTCCCATCTCAGTTTTTTTCGACGCATTTGGTCGTGGCCTCGGTACCCTCATCCTCACTAGAACCAAACACACACTCAGAACAGCAGTAAGTCCATCTTCTTCTTCTTCTTCTTCAGTTTATGCTGATTAGCTGTATCCAATTATCCATTATTGTAGTTTTCATTTTTCATGTGCAAATAGTACAGTGATAATTGAATTGAAGTTATCACCAATTTTTGTTGAGATGTACACGAAAATATAGTAATATGCAATAAACTTGAGAAATTATCACTTACCTCCCTATTATTAATACCATATTATTAGGGACTGCATCACTAATTTGGGCCACATCCCCCCTGCATCATCATTCCTGCAATCCATTGTCAAGTTTCATTAAGAAATGTTTTTTTAAGTTACTCTACTCTTTGTGAGGGCTAAGCAACATTCATTAAACAAACTGTGTACATAGCTAGCAAAGCTATACCTTAGAAGATAACGATGATTGTTGCATGTTAAGATCTGAAGTAGAAATGATTCAGAACAATTCTCTATTTCATTATATTGTAAAGGTGTGCATGAAGAGGCACTTATATATATAGCCTTCTGATTAACAAGCTAACAAACTAACAAACTATTAACAAACTAGCTAACAGTATTGACTAGCTTATCATACTAACAGTTTGTGTTAGCTGTCTGTGATGCTGTTTGTATTAGCTGTCTGTGATTGTTTACATTAACATCCCCCCTCAAACTGAGTGTGGATCGATCAACAACACCCAGTTTGGCACGCAGGAGTAGAAATCTAGAAATTCCAAGCGCTTTGGTTAAAATATCAGCAATCTGATCTGAAGCAGAAATATGAAGAACATGAAGTAATTTACGAGCAACTTTCTCACGTACAAAGAATATATCCAACTCAATGTGTTTTGTTCTGGCATGAAGAACAGGATTGGCACTCAATGGCACTCAATGAGATTCCAGAGGAGCTTGCATGAACTGACACACTCGATTTACAGAATAAGCAAGTTCTGGTCTTGTGATAGTTACATATTGCAATGCGCCTACAATACTTCTATACAAGTGTACATCTTGAACAGGATCACTGCCCTTTGCAAACAACTTCTCACCACCACTCATGGGTGTAGGCAAACCTTTTGCAAACTGCATCTTAGCACGGCAGAGAAGATCATGAATATACTTTGTCTGAGATAGAAACATTCCATTATCAAAGTGGTGAACATGAATGCCAAGAAAGTAATTAACAAGGCCGAGATCCTTCAATGAAAACTGAGCATTAAGCTGTTGAATTAACTGAGTTACATCAGACGAGTTTGCACCAGTAACTAGGATATCATCCACATAGACTAGAAGAAAGATGGGAGAAGGAGCATGTCTAATGAATAGAGAAGAATCTGACTTAGCAGAAATAAAGCCAAACTGAAATAGAGTATGTTGAAGTTTATCAAACCATGCTCGAGGCGCTTGTTTCAAACCATATAACGCCTTGACAAGTTTGCACACAGCTCTGGGTCATGATGGATCAACAAATCCAGGAGGTTGCATCATGTAGACCTCCTCTAACAATTCACCATTTAAGAAAGCATTGTTAACATCTAACTGAACAACTTTCCACCCAAATGTGAGAGCTGCTGAGAGAACCACTCTAATGGTAGGTGGTTTAACCACCGGATTGAAAGTTTCATCAAAATCAAAACCTTCTACCTGTTGAAAGCCTCGAGCCACTAAACGAGCTTTATATTTATGGACGGTGCCATCAGAATTCTCCTTCACTTTGAATATCCATTTACAGCCAATAACTGATCTATGTGATGGAAGGTCTACTAGTGACCATGTGTTATTTATGATCAGTGCTAGATATTCAGCTTGCATAGCCTCACACCAATGAGGTGTGTTCAAAGCTTCATTCAAACTCAATGGTTCAGCAGATGCCATATACACTTTAGGTTTATAGATACCATCTTTAGACCTTGTTACCATTGGATGACTAGGAGTAGGAGTAGGAGTAGAGAAAGTAGGAGTAGAGACATCATGTAGACCTTGTTACTGACGAAGATGCTGAACATTGTTCTGACCATTATGTAAACCACTGTTCTGAGCATTAGTAAGACCTCTGTACTGACCACTAGTAATAACAGTAGTATCCTCAGTATGACCAGGTAAATGTCCATTAGGAACACCATTGTGCTGAATAATATGCTGAGCATGACTTTGCTGACTTTGCTGACCAGTATGCTGAACATTGTGCTGAGCAGTATGCTGAGCATCAAACATGTCTCTGTGCTGTCCATCAGTAAATCCAGGAGACAATGCATTGTCACCAGGAATATTTAGGGAACCAGTAGTTTGACCAGGAAGAGGATCATGACTAATAGTATGCATAGGACTACAAGTAGACACTCTAGATATACTTGCAGGAGTAGAAACAGGGGAAGAGAAAATAGGCAATGAGGACTGAGACTGCTGTTTAGAATATGGGAAAAAGGACTCATTGAAGATGACATCTCTGGAAATAAAGACCCTACCATTTGGAGACAAACACTTATATCCTTTGTGTTGTAGGCTATACCCAAGAAAAGTGCACTCCACTGACCTGAATTGAAGCTTGTGTGCATTGTAAGGTCTTGTGTTTGGAAAACAAGAACAACCAAAAACTTTTAGAGAAGTATAATCAGGAAGCTTTTTATATAACTTCTCAAATGGAGATAATCCATTCAACACAGTAGAAGGAACTCGATTGAGTAGATAAACTGATGTCCGAACTGCCTTATCCCAAAATTTCATAGGAAGAGAGGCATGAGCAATAAGGGTTAACGCGGACTCAATGATGTGTCTGTGTTCTCTCTCAGCAATACCATTTTGTTGATGAGTGGTAGGACATGCCAACCTATGACTGATGCCATGCTGAGATAGAAAAGTTGAGAAAGACCTATACTCACCTCCCCAATCAGACTGAATGCATTTGATTGGGAGACCAAATTCTAATTCAACTTGAGACTTAAATTTGACAAAAGTAGAATAAGCATCAGACTTGTTTCTTAACAAGTATACCCAAGTAAACCGACTAAAAGCATCGATGAAATGAATGTAATATCGATAACCATTGGAAGATATAGTAGAAGCAGGACCCCAAAGATCAGTATGTATAAGTTCTAATGGCTTATTGAATACAGTAGAAGAAGATGAAAATGGAAACTTGTGTATCTTTCCTAAACAGCATGAAGTACACAGTTCTTTATTATTGTGAGAAACAGAAATGTTACACTTAGCAAGTAACTTTTGTACAAGTGAAAAAGAAGGATGCCCAAGGCGAGCATGCCAGAGATGTAACAAGGAAGTATCACCAGTAGAATCAGATGTGATTGTTTGAACTGAATGTGAAGAAGTAACATCAGTAGAACTGGAACTTGAAGGAGACATTGTATTACAAGAACTGGAAGAAGACACTGGATTGCGTGGATTGCATGTATCAAATGTCATAGATGGGAAAACATAAAGACCTTTGTTAAGCCTCCCTTCCAAGAGGACTTGTCTGGTGTCCTGGTCCTTAACAAAACAGAAGTCAGGATGGAATTCAAAGAAGACTCTATTATCTCTAGAAAATCTTGAAACACTAAGTAGGTTTTTAGTTAATTTTGGTACTTGAAATATGTTTTTAAGAAGCAGTGGTCTAGATGAATTTGAAGAGTGTAAAAGAGACTGACCAACATTCTGTATTTGCAAAGCTGATCCATCTCCAACATGTATTTGTTCATTACCTTGATATGGCATTGATGTTGACAAATTCTGAGCAAATGGTGTGCAATGATCAGTTGCTCCAGAATCCGGATACCATCTATGATCTACTGATGAAGATACACCATGTGATTGCAGTGGCAACTGAGATGCAGAACTCCAAGAATGAGGAGTATGCTGACCATAAGCAGATTGACTGGAAACAGAATAAGCTTGATGAGGAGCCTGGTGAGGAGCTAAACTTGTCTGAGAAGATGTACTAGATGATGAGTTCCAGTAGTTTGACACATTTGTATCAAACCTGTGATAACATTTTATAGCTAGATGGCCTAGCTTGCCACATATTTGACATTGTGGTTTATTTCCAGACTGATAACTAGCCTGATAACCAGATTGCTTAAAACCTCTGCCAGAACCAAACCTTCCTCCTCCTCTTGATTGAAACCTTGCTCCTCTAAATGAATTTGAGATAAATGATCTAGATGATGGCCTGTACGAAGTCTGAGCAACATTTATAGAGCTAGAAATGTCAAGATCCTTCAAATATCTTTCAATCCTTGTCTCTTGAGCTAGTAACAAGGATTCAACCTCTGCAACACTATAGACATCAGATCTGGAATTGACTGAGATTATAAAGGTGTCATAAGCTTGTGGTAATCCATCAAATATTGCATTGACATGATCTCTTGACGAAAGTGGATATCCTACAGAAGCTAGTTGATCGATGATGGATTTTAATTGTAGTAGATAATCGTTGATTGAAAGATCTCTTTTCTTGAAATTCTGCAACTGATTTCTGAACTGAGACACTTGGCTATGGTTTGAGAATTGAAATATGTTTCAACAGTTTGCCAAACCTGTTCAAATGTTACAGCCAACTAACCTTGTGAGTAAAGGTTGAGACATAGAAGAAAGAAGCCACGAAAACAACAATTGATCTTGTTGTTCCCAGTTGATGAACTCAGTGTTAACAGATCCATTTTCCTGTTCTTCAATCGATAGAAACTTGGTGGAAACGAATCATTTTCAATGAATCTCTGAAGTTTATGACCTTTGATGGTGGCCAACACTTGCTACATCCACAACAAATAGTTGTGTTCATCAAGTTTTACAGATAGAACGTGCGTAAACACGGACTCTGTCATTCTCGAATTTGCAAGGAAAGCAGCACTAGAAGATGAAGCTGAAAGTTGAACTCATCAATGATGAAAATGATTGAAAAAGAAAGAACATGTTTAACTTCTAAAAAAAAAAAAATGACTCTTTTACTGCTCTGATACCATGTTAAGATCTGAAGTAGAAATGATTCAGAACAATTCTCTATTTCATTATATTGTAAAGGTGTACATGAAGAGGCACTTATATATATAGCCTTCTGATTAACAAGCTAACAAACTAACAAACTATTAACAAATTAGCTAACAGTATTGACTAGCTTATCATACTAACAGTTTGTGTTAACTGTCTGTGATGCTGTTTGTATTAGCTGTCTGTGATTGTTTACATTAACATTGCATAGTCATTTTATCATAATTATACTCTTCTTTATCAATCTCTCAGATGGCAGATGCAGTTATTGGGTTGCTTGCTCAGAACCTCAACTCCCTTATCCAGAGGGAATTTGGATTAATCTGGGGCGTTGAGGAAGACATACAAAAGCTTGCTAGCTCGCTCTCAACTATCCAAGCAGTCCTCCAGGATGCTGAAATGAGAGAATCTTCCGAAAAATCAATTGCAGATTGGTTGACAAAGCTAAAAGATACGGCCTATGATGCGGACGATGTCTTGGATGAGTGGCTCACTTATGCTCCAGATGACACTTGTGCTTTGGCTTGTTTAAGCCCCAATCACATCACACTTCGCCATCGCATAGCAAAAAAAGCCAAAAAAATCATAACTAGATTGGATGAGATTGCAGGAGAAAGATCAAAGCTTCATTTGAATTCAGGGGTTGTGCAAACTGGACTTCATTTTGATGGGAACAGAGAAACTTGCTCTGCTCCACCTGAAGACAAAGTTTTGGGGAGAGACGCAGACAAAGACATGATAGTAAATATGTTGCTTAGCAATGTCAGTCATGGAGAAAATATATCGGTTTTGTCCATAATTGGCCTCGGTGGGCTAGGAAAGACAACTCTCGCTCAGCTTGTCTACAACGATGTGAGAGTAGTTAAGCATTTTAATTCCAAGATCTGGGTATGTGTCTCTGATGATTTTGATGTGAAGAGGCTTATCAGAGCAATGGTGGAATCTTTAACTAACAAGGCCTGTGATCTCAAAGATTTGGAACCTATCCAACGTCAACTTCAAGAAAAATTGAGTGGGAAGAGGTTTTTACTAGTACTTGATGATGTATGGAATGAGGAAATAGAAAAGTGGCATAGACTGAAATCTTTACTTGCATGTGGGGCTAAAGGAAGCTCAATCCTCGTGACTACTCGTTTAGAAACAGTAGCATCCATTATGGGAACCATGTTGCCATTAACATTTTTATCGGAAGATGATTGCTGGAACTTGTTCAAGGGATGTGCTTTTCGCGTGGGGAATGAAGAAGTGAATGCAGACTTGGTAGAGATTGGAAAGCAGATTGTAAGGAAATGTGGAGGCGTACCATTGGCTGCAAAGAGTCTTGGAGGTATGTTGTTTTCTACAAGAGAAGTAAACGATTGGTCGCAAGTGAGAGATAGCGAAATCTGGAAACTCCCTCAATCAGAGGTAAATCGCATTCTACCTTCGTTGAGGTTGAGTTACAAGTATTTGCCATCAAACATGAAGCGGTGCTTTGCTTTTTGTTCCATATATCCAAAGGACTATGTAATGAAGAAAGAAGAATTAATTCGGTTGTGGATGGCGAATGGCTTTGTGCAATCTGATGGAATGATGGAGTTGGAGGATGCTGGAAACCAAGTTTTTGCGGAGCTGTTGCGAAGGGCGTTCTTCCAAGATATTCAGAAAAATGAATTTGGTGATATTGATACATGTAAGATGCATGATCTCATACATGATCTTGCGTGCTTCGTATCGGTGAATGAATGTTGTGTTCTGGATGGTAACAAGGGAAGTAAATTTCCTAAAGGCATCAGACATGGATCATTGTTGGTCCATACATTTTCAGCAGCAAAATCGTTTACAGCAAGAAAACAATATAATCTAGTGCTACGTACGCAACTTTGCCTAAGTCGGCACCCATATCACCTTGAGTCTACTCCTATAAATTTGAAAAAAAATTATTGCCTACGAGCACTAGATCTCAGTAAAAGCTACACTTTCTCGATTCCAACTTCAGTTGGGAGGATGATACATCTGAGGTACCTAAACCTGTCTGAAACCTATATTAGGTCCTTACCTGAAAGCATTTGCAATTTGAGGAATTTGCAATCGTTGATACTTACAGGCTGTTGGCGGCTCAAGAAGTTGCCAAAACACATGAGGAAAATGAGTAGCCTTAGGCATCTAGAAATTAAGGGTTGCGATGATCTAGCTGAAATGCCAATTGGCATGGGGCAATTGAATCAACTCCATACATTGAGCTTCTTTGTGGTGGGTATTGAGAAGGGGAGACATATTACAGAACTGAAGGGGCTGAATCACCTTGGTGGAGAGATAGAAATAAAAGGAGTTGAGCAGGTGAGAAACGTTGAAGAGGCCAAAGAAGCCAATCTGTTAACGAAGCAAAATATCACCTCCTTAGCTTTGTCATGGAAGACAAGTGACGTAGATTCATCATCAGGAGGTGGTGTAGCTGCAGATGCAGAATTGCAAGAAAAAGTGTTGGAGGAAGGGCTGGAGCCACACCCAAATTTGAAGGCATTGGAGATATGTGGGTTCAAAGGTGTCGTCCTACCTAGTTGGATGGGAGAGTTGCAGAATTTGGTGAGAGTGGAACTTGAAGAGTGCAATAGTTGTGTATGTCTGCCTCCACTTGGGAAACTACCCCTCCTTAAGGTCCTATTTATGAAGAAAATGGATTCTGTAAAATGCATGGGAGATGATTTTTATGGCGAGGGAGTTGTCGTTGGAGGACGAGGAGGAAGTGCTGCTACTACCTGCTGGTTTCCGTCACTACACCAACTGGAGATCCGCCGTATGCTTAATCTGGAGGAATGGGCGTCGTCGGCATCATCATCATCATCAGTTGAAGAAAACCATGGAAAAAGAACACAAGTATTCTCTTGCCTTAAAGAGTTGACCATTTGGGGGTGCCCCAAGTTGAAAGCAATTCCTTGCTTACCTTGTGTGCAATATATCAGATTGAACGGATGCAATGAAATGATACTGAGATCCATCCCCAAACTCCCTCCTCGCAGTCTTCTTATCCTTGTGATTGAGAGCTTTCAGGAGATGACACATTTACCAGAAGGGACATTCATAAATTCTTCTACTGCTGCTCTCCAATCTTTGGTTATCGATGAATGCGACAAGCTGAAGAGTCTAAGTGGGGAAATACAGAACCTCACAGCCCTAACGTCATTGAAGATTGCAGATTGCGAGGAGCTGGATTCTCTATCAGAGCTGGAGGGACTTCTAGGGAAACTCACCTCTCTTACACAATTACGCATCGTGAGCTGTTCGAGTTTAAAGTGCTTGCCAGTGATGGGGATCCAAGGCTTCAACAACTCTCTTACTGACTTGTATATTTCGTCATGTGAGAATCTAACATCTGTGTCTAAGGGGCTTCAATATCTAACCTCTCTCCAGGAATTATCCATTTCATACTGTACAAATTTGGAATTCACGTCAAGGGATGATCAGGAGGAGGATGGGTTTCAGCACCACATTTCCCTTCAAAGTTTAGAACTTGGGGGATTGCTCCAGTTGAGAGCTCTGCCAGAGGGGATGCAACACCTTACTATGCTCAAATCTTTGAAGATATATTCGTGCAGGAATCTCGCAATGCTTCCGGAGTGGCTCCAACACCTCACCTCTCTTCAATCTTTGCGGATTGATGATTGCCATCCTGATCTATACAAACGATGCGAGAGGGACAACGGCGACAACTGGCACCTCATCTCCCACATTCCACAGCTCCGCATCTCTTAAGTCTTTGCGGATTGATGTCTTCCTTTTCCAATTGAAGAATCAAGGTGGAGAGTGCAGAGGTTAATGTTTTCTCTTGGATCAAGTGTATGTAATTACACTGGCGAAGGATTTAGTAGCAGAGTTTCAAAACATACTTTTCTTGTTGGTAGGCTGACAATGCCACACTTGTTCACCAATCTCCATTAGTTAATGTAAACACTGATTAGATTGTGTTAACGATTTCTTTTAAGGTTTCTGTTCAACTTCCAAATTAAATTTCAATAGATCTCATTTAACTTATAGGTGGAGATGCTTGAAAGAAGTTTTCATAATATAATCTTCCATACCAACACTCGTTCCTTTGGAAGGCCAAGCATGTCAATCTGACTATATTGTCAAAATTCACATTTTACATTTTCCTTTTCTTCTTGATACCTGTAATGTAATTAATTTCTAAGATATATTAGAACCCTATACTTCCTAATAATTAATTTCGAATTATGTTTCTAGTTTTTATTTTAAGTCAATGTTATTTTCATCGAATGACCAAACTATGAGCAAATAAATACTTGGCTGAGTTAAAATTTAAAGACTTGTATTTTTCTATCTTCCAAATTAATTTGATTAGTGTCACCACTTTCTTTCATCTTATTCTGATTTTTCTTTTTAATTTTGATATGGCCCATATCTTAGTTCCTTTTCTTTTGGTTTAGTTTTATCCGATACAATTTTTCTTTCACTAGAGAATGCTAAAATACGAAATTGTATCTACTTCACAGACGACCACCCGGCTCATTATACAGAATGTAATGCTCTGATTGAGAGTTTTTAAAAAAAGGCATAGGTGTGTATCACTTGAAAGAAAGACAGAAGCATTGACAAGTTAATCCTCGCAGAATGAACTTTGCTAGGGGTCGAGGGAGGGAGCGAGGGAAAGGGGGAGGGATGGATAGTAACCACCCATCCACTTCGAGATGAAAAATCAATTTCAAGATGCACGATGTTATTCATCTCTAGACAGATGAGTGGCTTCCACCCATCCCTCACCCCTAGAATTTTCGTCACAGAATTGGTTGGTTACCTTCTTTGTAACAGGTATCCACCCATTACGTTTTACCTCAAATCCATGGTGACACATTACTAGGTTTGTGAACTTGTATTTTTTTATTATTATTATTAGTATTGTTTTTTAGCAGTTTTGTTCGAAAAATTATGAGAAAATGTATTGGTTTACTTCGATGTGATTAAATAACTTGAATTACACAATGGTTCTGTAGCCAATTGTACTAATTTATTCGCTCAGAATCAAATCCAAACATTGGGGCTTTGGATGAAGCCTGGCCTTGCAATTTTAAATGTAATCGAGTGAGTGTTTTTTTTTTTACAAAAAATAATTGAGTGCAATTAAAAACTTCACATTTGCCGAGTATTAATTTTTCATCGCTATCAAAATACAGAAAAGATCATCAGATGTATAAGAATTTCTCGAATACTACATTTTCAAAAAAAAAAATCGAATGAATCTGAAAAGTGAAAATAAATAAATAACATTAATTTTACAACCTTTTAGTACATTGTGCTTTTTAATTCACATACAACAACTAAGATTACAACCAAATGTTAAATTTAATTCTACAACTTTTGATGGTGCAATTGCTAAACAAATTGAATTGAACATAGGCATGGTTAACTAATAAACAAAACCTTTAGTGGTGCATTAAGATGAGTAAACACCACTTCGATATGTGGCATTACACATCAAGATGTACCACTAACGGTATGCATTCAGACGGGCTATAATTAAGTAATGTAGCATCGCGGTCTCTAAGCTTTTCTTAATTGAATTAATAAACGATTGTCATCAGTTTAGTATTAGACTGCCATCATCATCTTGACGAACTCATCATAGTTAACTTGACCATCACCATCTAAATCAGCCTCCCTGATCATTTGATCCACTTCTTCATCGGTGAGTTTCTCTCCAAGGTTGATCATCACATGCCTCAACTACACAAAACACAAAAACAAAAACAAAAACATCCCAAGTTAGATGCATGAGTTCAACTTTGAAACTTCACAACAATTTACTTGACTTGTGATTGATTATGACCATCTTGACTTGACTCATAACATTATACTTCAAACTTCAAATACCAATTTCTTTTTCGATCTCTTTCCTTTATTTATGCTCTATAGGAGAAATGAAAACCATACATGACAATGTTCATGTCATAAGAATAAAATAACATTATCATTTTCTCTAATGTTCAATGTTCAAGAAACCGAGTTCATAGCTGTCATATATTATAAATTGAAAAAATAAGATGAGTCCGTGTGAGCCAGTGCATGGACAACTTCTTATTACATTATTTTTAGTGATTAATTAACTATGTAGAGTTAAAGTAATTAGTTACCTCAGTGGCTGATATGTATCCATTTTGATCCTTATCAAACACTTTGAAAGCTTCCTTTAGCTCCTCCTCTGCATCAGTTTCCTGTAACAATATATAAACATAAAATTGATCAATAACACTTCACATTTTTATTTTTTTTGGTAGTAAGGGTAAAAATTTTGAGAATTATTATTTTGTTTATCTAATTACCTTCATTTTCTTTGCCATGAGATTCAAAAACTCCTCAAACTCTATAGTCCCATTTCCATCCACGTCCACTTCACTTATCATAGCTTGTAGTTCTTCTTCCGTGGGATTTTGATCCAATGATCGAATCACCGTTGCCAACTCTTCCATGGTAATGCAACCTGTAAATCAAAAACATCAATAAAAATCAAAATTCAAATTGTTTATATTATAATATATAGTCCCAAAGAACTTTGTTTTATAAAGCACCAGAGTTCAGAGACACCAAATGAGCTACCAACAATTTGAAAAACAAAACCCAAGGCATAGTCGTTATGAATCTTAACAAAAAAAATTCTAAACATGCAAAAGAACCAATTCAGAATGGTGAATGGTGGAATTTCTAGCTTAGAAGAAATCTTAATGATTGGGTGATGATGCAAATGACAGATTTACTCACTGTTATGGATGTTATTCAGCTTGATGAGGATCAGGATAAATGGTTTTGGGAAGAAAAATAAAAATAAAAATTAGAGTCCTCTGCCAAAGCATGGCATTCAAGTTTAGCCCCTAACCTTATTCCATCTGCTTTGGATACCAGAATCAGTAATCTCCAAGATTGGTTATGGGTGAATGAAATTCCTCCTTGAGCAACATTTATCATCTGGACAGTTCTCTAGGACACTTACAGTGGATAATTTAGCTAAGAGGGCCTCGTTATAATTAATCATTGCACTCTGTGCAATTCTGATGCTGAGACAAGTGATCATTGCCTTATTGGTTGCCCTCTATGTTTTAAACTTTAATATGCCTTTTTTCCTCATCTTTTCATGATTGGCTTGAAGGGTGGAATGAATGCAAAGCCCATCTTTAAAATCTTTCTAAGATTGTCCGAGTATGGAAGAGGTTTATATATGTGGTTGTATTGGTTCAATGGGGGTTGTGATTAGCTGTGAATTTGTTGTTTGATTTTATGCTCATTTCGATTGAACCCTTGTGCATGTGTTCGTGTGAATTCTGTCATTTTTTTTTGTATGTAGATTTCATTGCATACCACTGTCTTGTTTAACATCACCATTGTACTTTCCAATCTATTGTTTTGTCATACTAATCTATTGGTTAATATTTTAGTTATGCTGTTATCGGATGGTGAGTGTGTGGCTCATGTTGTTGCCAACACTGAATGTATGCATCTGAAATTATTACATGTCCCCAAAAATAATGGGTGGATTGATTTACTTATGAATGACAAAATGTCACTTGATCGCCATGTTGTTATAGAGCATGATTAATGAATATGCTATGTTTCCCCAAACGAATGGGTGGATTTACTTATGTATGACAAAATGTCATTGTGAAGAAAATTCGAAATATCAAAAATAAATGATATTGTTAAACTTTGCCCCCCAGGCAGTGGTTTTCCAAGTCCGCTAGAATTTCTATTCTTTGAGAGATTTGAGAGATTTAACCTCTATCTCTAACTCTAAAAGTAGAGTTTGAATTTGATATGTACATGATTTGAAGGATGAAGTCCTGGTTGAAGTGAAAAGTGAGAATAGAGGAGCAAATTAAAAACTAATTGAGAGACAAATAAATTATTAAAAAAAAAATCTCAAAAGTCAGTGGGGGAAAGTGCCCCCACTTGCCCCCACCTGAATCTGTGCCTGGAGATAGGCATACGAGCATGTATGTTCGGCATGGAGGTGGTGCGAATGTTCGGCATGTATAGTCTAAGTGATCGATCAGTGTGAATTTATTGATTGAGGAACTACCTATTGGTGTGGTTGTTTATTGTTTGTGTTTAGCTTGATGCTATCACGTGTGAATTTATTGATTTAATAATCATTTTCACTCATCATCTCCACCAAAACTCCATCTTTCATCCAACCATCTCTCCCCGGCCCATCACTCCATTTCAATACATCTCTCACCAACAAATACACCATGAACATGAACAACCCCAATCTAAAAACCCCATACAACATATACGAACCACCACCGGAGATCCCATTCAGGCGCCCGCAAGAGATACCACCTCCTTCCTTCCCACCAGAGATGCCGGAACTCGATCCACAAACACTGGAGCCATCTGTAATACCAGAAATGCCAGATACGCTACCACGAACACCTGGTCCGAACCCACCAGGAAGCCCAGAGTTTCCATGCCCACCAAGTCCTGATATTCCACTGACACCAGATAGAATGCCCGGTGAACCACCTGAAATCGAGACACCAAGGCGGCCGGAGATTTTGCCCCCGCCCATTGCACCGCCAGAAGAATGGCCACCACCACAGGGGAGGCAGCCAGATAAAATGCCACCGGATATTTCACCTCCAGTAGGTTCGGGTTTTATCTAGGAGGTGAAGTAGGTCTTGTAATTTGAATCAATGTAGGTGTACTGTTTTTTTTTTTTTTCTCTTGTACTTGAGCTAGGAATGTGAGCTCTGTTTAGACATTGTTTATTTTAATCTTGATTTTGAGCATTGAATATGGAGTTAGAAAACTTAAAAACTATTGGATTTTTTTTTTTTTTTTTTTTTGCCTCGCCCATTTCATGTTGAGTTTGATTAACGTCACCACTGTAAAGTTATACATACACAGAAAGCCATTAGAACAGAAAATTTATAGAGGCAAATATGGGGAGAAGTGTTACGTTTTGCTGGCTCTCTTAAGTGGTTTGGACCGAAAGTTGTGTAAATTTTAAAAAGAAATAAAAATTTAGACGAAGAGCCGTAATAGCGGCAGCCTAATAATGTCGCACTTGTTCACCAATATTCATTAATTAATATACATCGATCGGTTAATAATGTGTATAAAATAATGTGATTTGTCGGTGACATGCCTTAATCACACTGTCAAAGTCTTGTAATATGTATGTTATGTTGGACAAAATAGACTTTATTTACTCGGGCATTGAATCAAATGATTCTGTCATTTGGAGAAAGTTTGATTTCTCTTATTGATTGCATAACTATATAATTTAATTTCATATCATTTGCATACTTAAAATAGGTTTTGAAGTTGTAATGAGGAAACAATAATTCAGATTTCACACCCAAATCAGAATTTTATCTAACTGGTTTTTGTTTTTATTGAACTTGTAGGAAAACCTCTTTGTTCTCCTTCTCGTCTCTATTTCTCTGTCACATTTGTTCACGCCTCTGGCAAACTCACCGGTAGAACCAACACTGACACACTCAAAACAAAAGTAAATTCATCTTCTTCAGTTTCTGCTGATTAGCAGTATCCATTCTTGCGGTTTTCATTTTTCATGCACAAATGGTACGGAATTGTATTGAAGTTATGACTAATTTTTGTTGGAGCAAATTATATCTATCTTGAAATGCATAAGAAAATATACACGAATTTTGTACTTGCCCAGTTATAATACCGGACTACGAACTGCATCACCAATAGTTACTAGTTTATGTCATATCCCCAATGAGACATCATTTTTTGTCAAGATTCAATAAGAAAGAAATGTTTGTTAAGCTACTCTTGCAAGAGCTAAGCTCCATTCATCGCACAAATCTCTAAATAATCATTTCTAATAATTAGACTCTTCTTTATGAATCTCAAGGTGGCAGGTGCAAGTTAATTATTGGTGGCATCCACCTGGCCGCAGTGTCAAGACCTAAGTGGTTGCTTCCATGGCTTAAAATATGTTTGTCTAGCACCTAAGTGGTTGCTTCCATGGCTGGATTGTAACTTGTAACGTCTTATTGTCTCTCTTAAAATATGTTGACTGGCTAATAATGTGTGTAGAAGATACTGGGATTTGTTGGCAGGGGCGGACCTAGGGGCGAATCCCTCAATTTTTAAAATATTTTTTTATATATATTTTAGTCTTAACAAAAATTAATTATATACTGTATGATACAATATAACAATTGTTTATACAAATGTTTGAATATGTATTAAATAAATGAATTATTTTTCACAAGTGGTATAAAATCTCCAACAAAAAAAATATATTTAAATTTAATATCTAAAATAATAATTATAGAATTCAATGAAAATATATACCATTAGCCAACTCGTACAAAATATGAGCCTCATATAAACCAATTTTTCTCTGAAATTGTATTATGACTATATTAGGTTCGCAAATTTAAAAAAAAAATTTAGCTACACCTAGATACTTATCCTAATTATTTTGTGATATTATTTAAATATTCTAGTTATTATTCTCGTTTGCTCTTTGCTAAGGTTATCGATAGTAACCTTATTTTGGCTTACAATTACACTACACTGGATCCAATTTAATATATGCAATATATTTTTTATAATTATATTTTTTTATTAATTAATAAATATTTTTAATTTCACCCCACTCCACTTAAATTATATTCTATCGGTTGGTGCCATGTCTTAATCACATTGTCTCAGTCTTGAAAATATATGTTATGGTGAATAAAAAAAGACTTTGCAAAGTCTTTATGCACCTAGAACCATCTAATTTCAAGTACTGAAGAGTCTTTCTTTCTCTTATCTTATCCCATTTGATCATCTCGTCTCATCTCTCTTGTATTTGAAGTCTTGCTTTCAACAGTGCCCACCTCCACCTTGCTCAACATCAATTTTATCAGTGAGTATTGTTTTCTTTTTAGTTATTTAGGAAAGTTTGATTTCTCTTATTGTTTGCGTAAGTAATTAATTTAATTACGTTTCATTTGCATACTAAAGATTAATCAGGAACCAGTAATCCAGATTCGATTCACACCTAAATCAGGATTGTATCTAATCGGTTTTTGCATTTGCTGAACTTGCAGGAACACCACTTTGTTTTCTCTCATCTCTCTTTTTTCGACGCATTTGGTCGTGGCCTCGGTACCCTCATCCTCACTAGAACCAAACACACTCAGAACAGCAGTAAGTCCATCTTCTTCTTCTTCTTCTTCTTCAGTTTCTGCTGATTAGCTGTAACCATTATTGTAGTTTTCATTTTTCTTGTGCAAATAGTACAGTGATAATTGAATTGAAGTTATCACCAATTTTTGTTGGAGTAAAATTAAAATAATCATTAGCCATCTATCTTGAGATGTACACGAAAATATAGTAATATGCAATAAACTTGAGAAATTATCACTTACCTCCCTATTATTAATACCATATTATTAGGGACTGCATCACTAATTGGGCCACATCCCCCCTGCATTATCATTCCTGCAATCCATTGTCAAGTTTCATTAAGAAATGTTTTTTTAAGTTACTCTACTCTTTGTGAGGGCTAAGCAACATTCATTAAACAAACTGTGTACATAGCTAGCAAAGCTATCCCTTAGAAGATAACGATGATTATTGCATAGTCATTTTATCATAATTATACTCTTCTTTATCAATCTCTCAGATGGCGGATGCAGTTATTGGGTTGCTCATTGAGAACCTCAACTCCCTTATCCAAAGGAACTTTGGATTGATATGGGGTGTTGAACAAGGCATAAGCAAACTTGCTAGCTTACTCTCAGCCATCCAATCAGTCCTCCAGGATGCTGAAATGAGAGAATCTTCCGAAAAATCAATTGCAGATTGGTTGACAAAGCTAAAAGATACGGCCTATGATGCGGACGATGTCTTGGATGAGTGGCTCACTTATGCTCCAGATGACACTTGTGCTTTGGCTTGTTTAAGCCCCAATCACATCACACGGTGCCATCGCATAGCAAAAAAAGCCAAAAAAATCATAACTAGATTGGATGAGATTGCAGGAGAAAGATCAAAGCTTCATTTGAATTCAGGGGTTGTGCAAGCTGATGGGGACAGAGAAACTTGCTCTGCTCCACCTGAAGACAAAGTTTTGGGGAGAGACGCAGACAAAGACATGATAGTAAATATGTTGCTTAGCAATGTCAATCATGGAGAAAATATATCGGTTTTGTCCATATTTGGCCTCGGTGGGCTAGGAAAGACTACTCTCGCTCAGCTTGTCTACAACGATGTGAGAGTAGTTAAGCATTTTGATTCCAAGATCTGGGTATGTGTTTCTGATGATTTTGATGTGAAGAGGCTTATCAGAGCAATGCTGGAATCTTTAACTAACAAGGCCTGTGATCTAAAAGATTTGGAACCTATCCAACGTCAACTTCAAGAAAAATTGAGTGGGAAGAGGTTTTTACTAGTACTTGATGATGTATGGAATGAGGAAATAGAAAAGTGGCATAGACTGAAATCTTTACTTGCATGTGGGGCTAAAGGAAGCTCAATCCTCGTGACTACTCGTTTAGAAACAGTAGCATCCATTATGGGAACCATGTTGCCATTAACATTTTTATCGGAAGATGATTGCTGGAACTTGTTCAAGGGACGTGCTTTTCGCGTGGGGAATGAAGAAGTGAATGCAAACTTGGTAGAGATTGGAAAGCAGATTGTAAGGAAATGTGGAGGCGTACCATTGGCTGCAAAGAGTCTTGGAGGTATGTTGTTTTATAAAAGAGAAGTAAACGTTTGGTCGCAAGTGAGAGATAGCGAAATCTGGAAACTCCCTCAATTAGAGGTAAATGGCATTCTACCTTCTTTGAGGTTGAGTTACAAGTATTTGCCATCAAACATGAAGCGATGCTTTGCTTTTTGTTCCATATATCCAAAGGACTATGTAATGAAGAAAGAAGAATTAATTCGGTTGTGGATGGCGAATGGCTTTGTGCAATCTGATGGAATGATGGAGTTGGAGGATGCTGGAAACCAAGTTTTTGCGGAGCTGTTGGGAAGGGCGTTCTTCCAAGATATTAAGAAAAATGAATTTGGTGATATTGATACCTGTAAGATGCACGATCTCATGCATGATCTTGCATGCTTCGTATCGGTGAATGAATGTTTTGTTCTGGATGGTAACAAGGGAAGTAAATTTCCTAAAGGCATCAGACATGGATCATTGTTGGTCCATTCATTTTCAGCAGCAAAATTGTTTAAAGCAAGAAAACAATATAATCTAGTGTTACGTACGCAACTTTTACTAGGTCAGTACCGATATTGCTATAAGTTTACTCATAAATTTTATTGCCTACGAGCACTAGATCTGAGTGGAAGTAACACTCCATCGATTCCAACTTCAGTTGGGAGGATGATACATCTGAGGTACCTAAACCTGTCTAAAACCGATATTAGGTCCTTACCTGAAACCATTTGCAATTTGAGGAATTTGCAATCGTTGATACTTACAGACTGTTGGTGGCTCAAGAAGTTGCCAAAACACATGAGGAAAATGAGTAGCCTTAGGCATCTAGAAATTAAGGGTTGCCATGAGCTAGCTGAAATGCCAATCGGAATGGGGCAATTGAATCAACTCCATACATTGAGCTTCTTTGTGGTGGGTACGAAGAAGGGAAGACATATTACAGAACTCAAGGGGCTGAATCACCTTGGTGGAGAGATAGAAATAAAAGGACTTGAGCACGTGAGAAATGTTGAAGAGGCCAAAGAAGCCAATTTGTTAACGAATCGAACTATCACCTCCTTAGCTTTGTCATCATCAGGAGGTGGTGTAGGAGGAGCAAGTGCAGAATTGGAAGAAAAAGTGTTGGGGGAAGGACTGGAACCACACCCAAATTTAAAGGCATTGAAGATACGTGGGTTCAAAGTTACCGTCCTACCTAGTTGGATGGTACAGTTGCAGAATTTGGTGAGAGTGGAACTTGAAGAATGCAATAGTTGTGTATGTCTGCCTTCACTTGGGAAACTACCCCTCCTTAAGGTCCTAATTATATGGAAAATGGATTCTGTAAAATGCATCGGAGATGATTTTTATGGCGAGGGAGTTGTCGTTGGAGGACGAGGAGGAAGTGCTGCTACTACCTGCTGGTTTCCTTCACTACACCAACTTGAGATCCGCGATATGCTTAATCTGGAGGAATGGGCGTCGCCGGCATCATCATCATCAGAAGAAGAAGAAAACCATGGAAAAAGAACACAAGTATTCCCTTTCCTTAAAGAGTTGACCATTTGGAGGTGCCCCAAGTTGAAAGCAATTCCTTGCTTACCTCGTGTGCAAAAGATCAAACTGGAGGATTGCAATGAAATGATACTGAGATCCATCCCCAACCTCCCTCCTCGCAGTCTTCTTTTCCTTGAGATTCGGTGCTTTCACGAGATGACACATTTACCAGAAGGGGCATTCATAAATTCTTCTTCTTCTTCTACTGCTGCTCTCCAATCTTTGGTTATCAGTGGATGCGACAAGCTGAAGAGTCTAAGTGGGGAAATACAGAACCTCACAGCCCTAACGTCATTGCAGATTTCATTTTGCAGGGAGCTGGATTCTCTATCAGAGCTGGAGGGACTTCTAGGGAAACTCACCTCTCTTACACATTTAAGAATCGATGAGTGTTCAAGCTTAAAGTGGTTGCCAGTGATAGGGATCCAAGGCTTCAACAACTCTCTTACTGACTTAATTATTGCGTTTTGTGAGAATCTAACATCTGTGTCTAAGGGGCTTCAATATCTAACCTCTCTCCAGAAATTATTCATTTCAGACTGTAAAAAGTTGGAATTCACGTCAAGGGATGATCAGAAGGAGGATGGTTTTCAGCACCTCATTTCCCTTAAAAGTTTAACACTTCGGGATTTGCCCAAGTTGAGAGCTCTGCCAGAGGGGATGCAACACCTCACCTCTCTTCAATCTTTGGGGATTTGGAAATGCCATCCTGATCTACACAAACGATGCGAGAGGGACAAGGGCGAGAACTGGCACCTCATCTCCCACATTCCACAGCTCCGCTTCTTTCCTCCACCTTTGTAAGTGATTTTATCATCGAATTTATGGCACTAGTAGTTCATACATATATTACAGTCCTGACAAACACAATCAGTCCTAGCTAAATGAGAGAATAACAAGACATTAATTTAGTTGTCAAAATAAATGGCTCTCATCCTAGACATACGTATGAGTAGAAAATGTTCTCTGCCAAAAGGTACAGGTTTCGTTGCTTCAAAATATTTTGCTTCTTAATCTACTTAAAAGCCCATGAATGGAGTTCCATGGAAGGATTACTCCAGTGGGTCAGAGAAGAATAAGGGAGAGGAGTGGCACAACATTGTGAGACTGACATCTACGTATGCAAGCTTGACTCTCTCTCTCTTTCTTGTACCTTATACTATTCTCTCAAATAAAAATTTATGAAGAAAAACTAGTAGTCATTGCTCTTTTCTTATTTTTTTCTTTTAAATTTTTTTTTTTTTTTTTTAGTAGTAGCCATTACTCATTCATGTTAAAACCATTAAACGACTAAAATTGATGGAGAAATGCACACATGCATCTATAATTTGACCCCAGGCAATACTTACCATGTATCTTAAGGGATAGCAGCTTGATCATTTTGTAACTGAGGTAACTGCGGGGATAAATTTTGAAAAGTAGAAGATCCATATCCTTAGGGTGTGTTTGATTGATTTATTGTTTTTCTATTGGAAACCATAAAAATAGTGGAGATGAAATAGTAAGTGAGAAAATTTTCCATCCCAAGACATTGAATATAGCTATGATTCTTGAGTTTATCATGGAAATATATTCTTAGCTTCTCCTAGAAAAAAATTTCCATGATTTTGGGAGAAGTTATGTGATGGAGGGTCACAACTTCTGTGCTCACTCCTCTTTTCCTCTGACTCAATGTGTTTATGGTTTTCCATGGAAAACAAAAGTTAAACCCACCTTTGTGTATGTTTTCTCTGTGTTATAGAAACCGCTGTAGCAAGTAAAATACTAAGGTATACTTCTCTTGCAGGTATGAAGTTCTACATGCCCGCTTTCAGAGTAGTGTTGAATCAATTAAAAGTTTATTCCAAAAAAGGAGATGAAACCAGTCAAGTTTCCAGATTTGGGAACGGTGTAAGCCACTGAATGCAGAGGTAAGGCATTTGTCAAGAGGAAACTTTTATTTAGATTAATACTGGTCATTGACTTGAAGTTCTTGGATGAAATTCTCTTGTTTTTTTAATAAGTTGAGAAGAAAAAGCTTAAGCTGTAATATTTAAGACATAATTTCAGGTATAGACAAAGGAACTAGAAATAGAAGCATGAAATAGCAAAGACAGGTGAAATGGCTGGGTTCATTAATCACACCATAACTCGTATGTTATTCTTTTCCTAATGTTTATTTTATTTGTTTTCACCTCAAGAAACTTGAATTCTGAAGATTCAAATTTTCAATTTCAGGGAACAGGGAACAGGGAACAGGGAACTGGTTTCTCTGGATGAGAGATTTTACCAACGGCACTAGGAGTTTGGACTCATGATTTCCTCTCTCTTTTCCATCTTGTTAGGTAAACAAGCTTTTGACTCACTCTCTTACAGTTCATCTGACTTTCATCATCTTGTTTTTCTCAAATAAAAATTTATGAAAAAAATTATTAGTCATTTGTGCAATATCATGAAACTTCAAAATGTATGATGGAGAAATACTCAACCTCTATGATTTGACTCCTGGCTATAATTATACATGAATTGTAATCTAACTTGTATCTTTTCCTGATGAAGTCTTTGGGGTTTGTTTTGATTATTTAATCTTACGTGGCTGCTTGCTTTAGGTGAATATAATCAAATTGCTGTGAAGGGGTTCCATTCCTGCCATCAAGTATTCGGAAATGAAGTTCTTGATCTCTGAAGTGGTAGCCAAGCCAATGCGATATTGGAAAAGATATCACCGAGAGTCCCTTGTGGTATTGTAAGGAAATAACTACTTCCAAGGCTCAGGCTGTCTGCTTGATACAAGACTGGCAAGCGCATAACAGAAGTAAAGTGGCTGCAAAAATTAAGTCCGGGAAAGTAGCAAGCAATGTGGAGCTTGTAAAGTATAATCAATTCATTTTCTTTGTATTATGTATGTGATTTCTCTGCCTTCATTTTCTTTGTATTATATATATGACTTTCTTTGTAAATGTCCAAGTAGGTGAGAGCATACTCATAGTATATTGATTGCTACTATGTTTTTGGATCCTATCTCTCCTGATTCATATATCTCCTGATTGGCACATTGGAGAATACCTTTTGGAGTAAATTTCAATCTTGCAGCAGAATTCGGAAGTAATATGAAACAGGGCATGTTTTGAGCATCAAATTCATGTTTGTCAAAGAGGATTAAGATGTGTACTCCTTGATTGGTTTTATGTTAAGTGTTGAACATGCAATAGTGAATTGTTCCTACCTGTCGGCAATAAGTGTTGGACATTTAGCTTGAGATATCCTGCCGTGGTTTGCAGTCCTGCTCATTTTTGTTTTAAAATACCAGAAGCTTTTTCCTTTTATATTATCTGAAAATAACAGTAAGAACCCTTTCTGTGCATTAAATTTCCTTTGGGACAACAGACTATATTACCATTTGACAATTGGTAGCAATTCATGAAAAAGAATGAAAGAAGTTTTTCGCTTTATATTGGATCAACTTAACTTTTCTTATTTATTGATTTCATAGTCTAACATTTTCTTTATTTCATGTTTGGAATATTTTTCATTTCCTCTAAAAAAAATTGAAGTATGAGAAGAAATGTGATAATTGTTTGGCTCCAAAATTCGTTTCGAATATCTAATTCTTTTTAGTCTAGTACTTAATTCTAATATTTGGATCTTGATGTCTTCCTTTTCCAATTGAAGAATCAAGGTGGAGAGTGCAGAGATTAATGTTTTCTCTTGGATCAAGTGCATGTAATTACACTGGCGAAGGATTTAGTAGCAGAGTTTGAAAACATACTTTTCTTGTTGGTAGGCTGACAATGGCACAATGCCACACTTTTCTCCATTAGTTAATGTAAACACTGATTAGATTGTGTTAACGATTTCTTTAAGGTTTCTGTTCAACTTCCAAATTAAATTTCAATAGATCTCATTAGGGCTGAAAACCGAACCGACTTAGGTCGGTTTTAAAATTTTCAAACCGAAACCGAACCGACCATTAACAAAACCGATCCGAAACCGAACCGATTCTAATTTATGCAAACCGTAACCGAACCGACTAAAATCGAACCAAAACCGAAATAAAACCAAACCGAACCGAATATTTAAACATATTATATTATTTATATATAAAAATATATATATATTTTATATATAAATAATATAATATGTTTAAATATTCGGTTCGGTTCGGTTTGGTCGGTTAAAATCACATAGAAACCGAAAACCGAATCGACCACTTCGGTTTTGCATTTTTTAAAACCGAAACCGATCCGAACCGAATTTAAACCGAACCAATCGGTTCGATTTTGATCGGTTCGGTCGGTTTGATCGGTTTGATCGGTTTTTTGTTCAGCCCTAGATCTCATTTAACTTATAGCTGGAGATGCTTGAAAAAAGTTTTCATAATATAATCTTCCATACCAACACTTGTTCCTTTGGAAGGCCAAGCATGTCAATCTGACTATATTGTCAAAATTCACATTTTACATTTTACATTTTACATTTTCCTTTTCTTCTTGATACCTGTAATGTAATGGAAATATTTGACTGATACTATTAATTTCTAAGATATATTAGAACCCTATACTTCCTAATAATTAAGTTCGAATTATGTTTCTAGTTTTTATTTTAAGTCATGTTATTTTCATCGAATGACCAAACTATGAGAAAATAAATACTTGGCTGATTTAAAATTTAAAGAGTTGTATTTTTCTATCTTCCAAATTAAAAAAACAACTACAGTTCTTAGTATATATAGGAACAATAGTTTCCTGTTTCACAGCAGTTTCATATTTCCTAGAATTTGTTTCCTGTTCAAAAAACAGTTTCCAAAAGTCCAAACAGTTTCCTGTTTCAAACAGGAGTCAAAAAACAGTTTTCAAAAGTCCAAACAGTTTCTTGTTTCAAACAGGAGTCCAAACAGTTTCCTGTTTCACAATTATTGTTGGAGCGTCGCGCACGTGCACTTGCGCGCACCCCTTGGTCCACTATACATAGCAACGATATTGTCCCCAACTTAAACACCACCTATCGGGTCGGGCCTTTCATCTGGGCCTAGGTGGTGTGGGGTTTTCCCTTAAAAACCTCGTTCCTATTAGGGAGTGGACCATTCCCTTATAAACCTTAGTGACAACTCCACCTTACTTGATGTGGGACTATTCAAGCCAACTTCATCCCAACAATCTCCACCTTGGCGCGAATCATCACACATCCTACAATCCATCCACCGGTCTGCAACATCTCGAAGTACACCTTCTCCTCGAGTCTCAAGTGCAACCGTGCAACCACGATCCTGTGGGTAGCACTCGGTGTACGGGCTCGACTATTTTTGGTGTTTTTGGCTTTACCTAGTCGCAACCTCCGCACTTAACTCCAACTTGTCCAGGCTCGACTATTTTCGGCGTTGTTGGCTCCACCTAGTCGCAACCTCCGCACTAATTCCACCTTGTTCAGACTTGTAGGATACTCTCGGACACCATCTCGGCAAGGATCTGGATCATTCATCTGGCGGACCGCGCACCTGCGCCTATGCCTATCTCCTGAATAATGTGCCGCTTGCACCTTCACCTCGCCGACCAGGTCCCAGCTGAACCATCGGCTCTGATACCAATTGTTGGAGCGTCGCGCACGTGCACTTGCGCGCACCCGTTGCTATGTATAGTGGACCAAGGGGTGCGCGCAAGTGCACGTACGCGACGCTCCAACAATTGCTCTGATACCAATTGTTGCGCCTTATTGCGGAAGCGAGTAGACACCAACAATTGCACACAAGTACCACAAGGATCCAATCAATTAAATAAAGCAACTAACAAAGAAAGTAATTAGAGAAAACCAAGAACATACCACAAGAGATACAAGGTTTACGTGGTTCAGCAAATTGCGCCTACGTCCTCGGTGAGGTGATTCCACTGTATTCAAGAACAAGGTACAAGAAGATGATAATTCTCACACAATCTCTCAACAAGAGATGAAACAATTTCAGCAATTATCTTTCTCTATTCCATGTGTTTCACAGTTTTTCTACATGCAAATAAAAAAACAACTACAGTTCCTAGTATATATAGGAACAATAATTTCCTGTTTCACATCAGTTTCCTGTTTCCTAGAATTTGTTTCCTGTTCAAAAAATAGTTTCCAAAAGTCCAAACAGTTTCCTGTTTCAAACAGGAGTCCAAACAGTTTCCTGTTTCACAATTCTCCACCTCAGCGAATTTTTTTAAGGAAAAAATGAGCCGAAATAAGGCAAAAGAATAAACTGATCAACACTCCATCATAGCTTTGTCACCTCACGAAATCGCCCTGAAGGGCAACGCCCCAAAGGGCCCTCAATCAACATGAGTCAATGTAGAGTAAGTCCAAACAATGTTGGAACTTAACTCCAGGAACAACCTTTGTCAACATATCAGCAGGGTTGTCTTTTGTGTGTACTTTCACCAAAGACACATCACCATCCTCAATTACATCTCGAACAAAGTGATATCGGATGTCAATATGCTTAGTCCTTGCGTGATGAACCTGATTTTTAGCCAAGTGGATGATACTCTGACTATCACAGAGAACCTCAACACTATCTTGTTCCACACCCAAGTCATTTACAAGACCTTGAAGTCACAATGCTTCTTTCACAGCTTCTGTCAATGCCATATACTCTGCCTCTGTAGTAGAGAGAGTCACTGTATCCTGAAGCATAGATCTCCAACTAACCGGAGCACCGTATATCTGAAATACGTAACCAGTAGTAGATCTTCGTCTATCTAGATCACCAGCATAGTCAGAATCAACAAACCCACGAACCTGACATGAATCTCCACCGAAGTCCAAACCCACATCTAATGTACCTTTTAAGTACCTAAGCATCCATTTCACTGCCTCCCAATATTTCTTTCCAGGGTTTTCCATATACCTACTCACAACACTAACAGCCTGTGAAATGTCAGGGTGTGTACACACCATAGCATACATTAAACTGCCAATTGCACTAGCATAAGGAACATGCGACATGTATTCCTTTTCTTCCACTGTGACTGGAGATAACTTTCGAGAAAGTCTAAAATGTGAAGCCAAAGGAGTAATAACCGGCTTTGTTTTTTCATGCCAAACCGTGATATGACATTCTCAAGGTACCCCTTCTGTGAAAGAAATAATTTTTTATTCTCCCTTTCTCTTCTTATCTCCATACCAAGTATTTTCCTTGCAGCACCCATATCCTTCATCTCAAACTCAGATGCAAGTTGAGACTTCAATTTATTTATCTCCACCATACTCTTACAGGCAATGAACATATCGTCAACATAGAGCAAAAGATAAATAATATCGCCACTACGAAGTTTTTTCAAGTAAACACAACAATCATACTTACTTCGTGTGAACCCATGTTTCAATATAAAAGTGTCAAACCGTTTGTACCACTGCTTAGGTGACTGCTTTAACCCATAAAGTGATCTCCTCAAACGACAAACATGGTCTTCTTTTCCAACAACCTTAAAACCTTCCGGCTGATGCATATAAATTTTCTCCTCTAAATCTCCATGCAAGAAAGCTGTTCTCACATCAAGTTGTTCAAGCTCAACAACACACGTATAGAAGTGTGTTTTACCACAGGCGAAAATATTTCATTGTAGTCAACGCCTTCCCTCTGAGCAAAACCCTTAGCTACTAATCTTGCCTTGAACTGAGTACCAGACTCTAGAGTAGCCTGTTTCTTCTTAAACACCCATTTGCAGCCAATTGCTTTCCTTCCATTAGGCAACGACACTAGATCCCAAGTATGGTTCTTCTGGAGAGACTCCATCTCACCCTGCATAGCTACTAACCAACTCTGACTATCTGAATGACGAGCAGCCTGCTTGTAAGTAGTTGACTCATCATCTTCCACAGAGAGTGCATATGCAACCAAATCAACTGTATTCAACTGACCATAGTGCTTCAACGGTTCTTCAAAGCCAAATTTTTGAACTTGCTTAACCGATCGTTTTGACCTAGTTAAGGCCAAAGGTTGCTGCTGGGATTGATTATCTTCAACTGATTGTTGTTCCTCATGGTCTTTAGCCTCATAATTCAGATCATGTGTGCCTGCTTCAACCACTTGTTCATTTGCTGCATCCACAGACGCTTCAACTTCCACTTTCTGAGTGTTACTAGATTCACCGCCACTATCAACCAACTCCTTAGCTTTAGTACAAGCTAACAAGGAATTCTCATCAAATGTAACATCTCGATTGATCACAAATTTATTATCCTCTAAACACCATAGACGATAACCCTTCACGCCTTTTGCATACCCCAAGAAAATGGCCTTCTTAGCCCTAGCATCAAGCTTATTTTTTTTCACATGATAGTAGGCAATACAACCAAAAACTTTCAGTATACTGTAATCAACATGTTCACCTGACCACACCTCATAAGGTGTTTTGCAGTCTAATGTAGAATGTGGCGATCTATTAATCAAGAAACACGCGGTGGCTATTGATTCAGCCCACCGTTCTCTGCCAAGACAAGCATTGGAGCGCATACACCTAGCTCTTTCAAGCATAGTACGGTTCAATCTCTCAGCAACTCCATTTTGTTGTGGCGTGTCTCTAACAGTCCAATATTGTCGATCACAAAACTATTTGAAAGTACCCTCAGTATACTCGGTACCATTATCAGACCTCAAAGTCTTCACCTTTCTTCCAGTTCTATTCTCAACCATTGCTCTCCACCTTTTAAATGTCTCAAATACTTCATTCTTGGACTTCAAAAAATATATCCATGTGTAACGGGAATAATCATCAATGAAGGAGACAAAGTACCTGGAACCTCCCTTAGAGGCGACCTTCGCTGGCCCCCACACATCTGTATGCACATAGTCTAGAATACCTCTGCTCCTGTGCTTGCTTGTACTGAATTTTACCCTGCATTGTTTTCCATATACACAATGCTCGCAAAACTCCATAGTTGGTTTTTTACATACCCTTCAGTAACCATTGCTTGCTCAGTAGATACAATCATTTTTCTGTCATATGCCCAAGTCGCATGTGCCATAACCTAGTGCCTTCTGATGAAGAAGTTCCCACTGCCACATTTCATGTTACCGTGTTATCTATCAAGGTGTATAAGTTACCTTGTTTGATCCATTTCATGACAACCAAAGACCCACAGACAACCTTTAAAATTCCACCTACCGCTGTAAACTTACAACCATTGGAGTCTAAAACACCAAGCGAGATAAGGTTCTTTTTCAAGGCTGAGACATGCTTCACATCAGTTAAGGTTCTCACAACACCATCATACATCTTAATCCTCATTGTTTCAATTCCAACTGTCTTGCAAGCGTAATCATTACCCATCAGAATAGTACCACCATCAATGTGCTCATATGTAGTGAACCACTCCCTGTTTGGGCACATATGGTAAGAACACCCAGAGTCAAGGATCCATCTCCCAGAGATTTATGTGTTTTCACCCGCAACTGAATAACATTCTTCATCCTTTTCCGTATTAGATGCATAACTTGCTTCACTAGTATCACCATTATCTTGTTTTTTCTTGCCCTTCCAACTATTATCATGATTACTCTTACCTTGATTTGGACAATTTTTTCTAATATGCCCTCACTCTCTACATTTGTGACATTGTGGACCTCTAGACTTTGATCTAGATTTTTCACTCTTTGAAGATGATTTCACTTGAGACCTTCCTCTAGCAACCAACCCTTCAGCTTGATCTTTCCCACTACCACTTGATGAAGTTTTCTTCCGAATCTCATTGGACAAGAGTGCACCGGTAGTTTCATCAAATGTAAGTTCATCTTTCCCAAACAAAATTGTTTGTACAAGATTTTCATATGACTACGGCAAGGAGTAAAGCAATATAATTGCTTGGTCTTCATCCTCAATCTTCACATCCACATCTCTCAAATTTGAAACAATCCGTGTAAACTTGGCGATATTATCACCAATTGGAGTGCCCTCATCCATTGCTAGTCTGTACAATTGGGTTTTCAAGTATAACCTGTTTGATAATGTCTTAGTCATAAACTGTGACTCAAGCTTCAACCAAACATCAGCTGTCGTAGTCTCTTCATTAACTAAAAAAAACTATGTCTCTATCCAGACACAAGCAAATAGCAGCACGCGCCTCCAAATCCAATTCTTCCCATTCATCATCTGACATGGTTTCAACATTTTTATCCTTCCCTAGTAATGCCTTGTGTAATTTCTGAGAAATAAGCAAATTCCTCATTTGTATTCTCCAATATCCGAAATCGTTCTTACCATTAAATTTCTCAATTTCATACTTCCCCACATGTGCCTTGCTCACCTTGGATGTCATTGCAAACAAAACCTGTGACTTTCTAGACAAGAAGCTTCACTACGGTTTTTCTTCAAACAACTTGTGCACAAACAAATCCTAGCACTTTTAAATTTTCACAATCTTGAGTAGAACAATTCAAGATCAATTTTCCTTAATGCTCTGATACCAATTGTTGCGCCTTATTGCGGAAGCGGGTAGACACCAACAATTGCACACAAGTACCACACGGATCCAATCAATTAAATAAAGCAACTAACAAAGAAAGTAATTAGAGAAAACCAAGAACATACCACAAGAGACACAAGGTTTACGTGGTTCAGCGAATTGCGCCTACGTCCACGGTGAGGTGATTCCACTATATTCAAGAACAAGAAGATGACAATTCTCACACAATCTTTCAACAAGAGATGAAACAATTTCAGCAATTATCTTTCGCTATTCCCTGTGCTTCACAGTTTTTCTACATGCAAATAAAAAAACAACTACAGTTCCTAGTATATATAGGAACAATAGTTTCCTGTTTCACAGACGACCACTCGGCTCATTATACAGAATATAATGCTCTGATTGAGCGTTTATAAAAAAAGGGCATAGGTGTGTATCACTTTTTTTTTTTTTTTTTTTTTTTTTTAATAAGAATACTAGGCTTTTTATTACTTGAAAAAATCTTTTACATCAGTCGGGAATACATGATTACCCGATAAAAAGAACCAGAGGACTTACATCATAGCAAACCCAAAATAAATAGTGACCAAACCCCTAGATCAATGTCTATACTTGTTGTTACTTTTCTTCATTCTAGATGATCGACGAGGATATACCTTGATGTCTCTGAAGTCCGTCGCATGAAATCTTTTCGATATTCGAATTTGGTCTGTCTTTAAACCTGACACTACTCTTGACCTAATGGTGTATTCATCCAAATCTTCTTCTTCTGAACTGATTGTATCCGAAATGTCGGTATCGGTCTCCATTTCGGTTTCGCTGTTAGCGTTACGAACCAAATAGTTAATATGTTTTATATTCGGTGCTTCAAGTACTATTGCATCCACTAAAGCTTCGTCATCTTGTACAATACTCGCATCTGCTGGAAACCCTACCTTCCGGTCATGCACCTTGTCACCACTCTGAACGCGATTCTGAGCACCAACGTGAGCTCCACTGCCAGAGCCATATACAAACCCACTGTCAACATGATCATCCTCAGCTATTGCGTCCTCCTTTGTTGGTCCGGAGTTACTGCCTGAAATCATTGCATTTATATGTAGAGAAGCATTCCCACTACTCGTCTTTTTCCCTGGGCTAGAGATCCCGACATCCCCGCCTACAGCCTTGGTCGAAACCCCCTGCGCCCTCCCTGATTCCAACTGGTGAACATACTCGTACGCTCTCTGCTGCGACCTTGAGCTGCTACCTGAAGCATTATCACATTCTTGCATGAAAGCTTGGTCATCATTCGCATTTTTCTTAGGGATCAACTTCTTTGGATCATCATCTATAGCATTTGATGTTCTGTTCACCAAACCAACGATTGGTGATGCGACTTGCTCTGACGAAGCAAACTCTGTTATTGGCAGAACACGCTCTGGCTGAGACGAAGCAAGCCCTGAAATTGTCTCTCCTTGATTTTGAATCGCTTTTGCAATCTCTCCTTGATACCAATTGGCTGAGACGATTGGTATCACTTGAAAGACGGAAGCATTGACAACTTAATCCTCGCAGAATTGTTTGGTTACCTTCTTTGTAACAGGTATCCACCCATTACGTTTTACCTCAAATCCATGGTCACACATTACTTGGTTTGTGAACTTGTATTTTTTTTTTTTTTTTTATTAGTATTGTTTTCGAGTAGTTTTGTTCGAAAAATTATGAGAAAATGTATTGGTTTACTTCGATGTGATTAAATAACTTGAATTACACAATGGTTCTGTAGCCAATTGAACTAATTTATTCGCTCAGAATCAAGTCCAAACATTGGGGCTTTGAATGAAGCATGGCGTTGCAATTTTAAATGTAATCGAGTGAGTGTTTTTTTTTACAAAAATAATTGAGTGCAATTAAAAACTTCACATTTGCCGAGTATTAATTTTTCATCGCTATCAAAATACAGAAAAGATCATCAGATGTATAAGAATTTCTCGAATACTACATTTTCAAAAAAAAAATCGCTTGAATCTGAAAAGTGAAAATAAATAAATAACATTAATTTTACAACCTTTTAGTACAATGTGCTTTTTAATTCACATACAACAACTAAGATTACAACCAAATGTTAAATTTAATTCTACAACTTTTGATGGTGCAATTGCTAAACAAATTGAATTGAATATAGGCATGGTTAACTAATAAACAAAACCTTTAGTGGTGCATTAAGATGAGTAAACACCACTTCGATCGATATGTGGCATTACACATCAAGATGCACCACTAACGGTATGCATTCAGACGGGCTATAATTAAGTAATGTGGCATCGCGGTCTCTAAGCTTTTTCTTAATTGAATTAATAAACGATTGTCATCAGTTTAGTATTAGACTGCCATCATCATCTTGACGAACTCGTCATAGTTAACTTGACCATCACCATCTAAATCAGCCTCCCTGATCATTTGATCCACTTCTTCATCGGTGAGTTTCTCTCCAAGGTTGATCATCACATGCCTCAACTACACAAACACAAAAACAAAAACATCCCAAGTTAGATGCATGAGTTCAACTTTGAAACTTCTCAAGAGTTTACTTGACTTGTGATTGATTATGACCATCTTGACTTGACTCATAACATTATACTTCAAATTTCAAATACCAATTTCTTTTTCGATCTCTTTCCTTTATTTATGCTCTATAGGAGAAATGAAAAGAAAACCATACGTGACAATGTTCATGTCATAAGAATAAAATAACATTATCATTTTCTCTAATGTTCAATGTTCAAGAAACCGAGTTCATAGCTGTCATATATTATAAATTGAAAAAATAAGATGAGTCCGTGTGAGCCAATGCATGGACAACTTCTTGAGCACGTGAATCTGCTCCTATATTTCTTATTACATTACTTTTAGTGATTAATTAACTTAGTTAATTAATTATGTAGAGTTAAAGTAATTAGTTACCTCAGTGGCTGATATGTATCCATTTTGATCCTTATCAAACACTTTGAAAGCTTCCTTGAGCTCCTCCTCTGCATCAGTTTCCTGTAACAATATATACACACAAAATTGATCAATAACACTTCACATTTTTACTTTTTTTGGTAGTAAGGGTAAAAATTTGGAGAATTATTATTTTGTTTATCTAACCTTCATTTTCTTTGCCATGAGATTCAAAAACTCCTCAAACTCTATAGTCCCATTTCCATCCACGTCGACTTCACTTATCATAGCTTGTAGTTCTTCTTCCGTGGGATTTTGATCCAATGATCGAATCACCGTTGCCAACTCTTCCATGGTAATGCAACCTGTAAATCAAAAACATCAATAAAAATCAAAATTCAAATTGTTTATATTATAATATATAGTCCCAAAGAACTTTGTTTTATAAGCATCAGAGTTTAGAGACACCAAATGAGCTACCAACAATTTGAAAAAACAAAACCCAAGGCATAGTTATGAATCTTAACAAAAAAAATTCTAAACATGCAAAAGAACCAATACCATAAATAAACAAGAGAAATAGATAGAATCAACAAAAGGGTAGACAAAAAACTCACCATCGCCATCTTTGTCAAACAAACAAAAAGCCTCTTGGAACTCAACAATCTGTTCTTGAGTTAAGACATCTCCCATGCTTTGTTTGATGAAGGTGATGATGAAAAGCTCTAAAGAGGGAAGCAACAGAGAAAGAGAGAAGAAAGAAATGTGTATGGAAAGCTAAAGGGTTTGTGGAAGCAACAGAGAAAGAGAGAGAAGAAAGAAATGTGTATGGTATGTATGACTTAAAACCTTCACGTTGGGGTGGCTTAAGTAGGGAATTCCTAGTGGGTGCTCATAATAATTTCACATTTTATCATTAAGGACAAATCAACAGTCAAATAAGCTTTTTAAGAAAGTTTGATTCTTTGTGAATTTTTTCTTAAAAGTGGGGTCATACTCAGATAATAAAAGGATTTGGAGGTGTATTTGAATTCCCTTTTAGTTTCTGGGAAACTTTGCTGTTGATCAACAACAACACTTAATACAATTAGATGGAGCCACGTAGAGCACTTGTTTAAGTCAACTGGTTCATATATTTTGACAGCTAATAATTTAGAAAATCAACTAGTTTGGGTAGTACCCTATTATAAGTAAGGGAGTGAGAATTATTTTGTTATTTGGTTTTTGCTTGAATGGCAATTCATTTCACAGTTTAATGCATGACGAAACCTTATTTTATGTCAACATTTTCATTCTTTGTCATAATAGATCGATGACATACATGTATAGTTCACATATAAAATCAATTAAGGTCTGAGTGACATGACACTATAATTTGGTGTAACTAAGATCAGAAATTCTAAGATAGAGAGGTCATCAACAACGAAGACTTGTCTCTAGAGCTAAAATTTCAATAATAAACTTTTGTGGTGTTTGTTTTTCAGCAGAGACAGCTGTAGAATTGGATGTTATGGAGACAAGAGCATTCAAAGAGAAGACGGAGAAGATATTGGAAAATGTGTACTTATGATTTTCAATTTCAACCATCCTTTGAGCTTGAACTTAGGGTTAGCTAAGATTAGATACTCAGTTGCTTGCACGAGAGGTAGGACCATCAATATTTTAATTATACCCAGGCCATGGGACTTTGAATGTTGAATTATCTTGGTAAATTTGATTTTCTGGGTGTTTTATGAAGAAAAAAAAAATTCTCTAAAAATTGAGTTTTATCTTGTTTGATCTTTTTTTAGGACAAAGAAAACTTTTTCGATGGTAAAATTTTTCCAGTTTAAAGTTAGAAAACTTTGTTTAAGCTTTTTCTTTTCCTTGTTTGATCTTTTTGCTCACCTACGATTATCTCATTGACTCAAACCCCTCAAGAGACTCAATATTTGAACATTCAAAGTCTCGTTGAACAACTCATCTCTTTTCTTTAAAAATTTGTCCACAAAATAGAAATGTTCTCTCCGATGAAATCTTATTTTCCTTGATGAAAATCAAACAATGGACAAGAATTTTTTTTCCAAAGAAAACAAATTTTCTTTGAAAAATTACTCTAGATATATGAAATATTACTTGAATGCCACTTTGAATATTTTAGTTTTCAGAAAATTCTGCTAACGTAGTTTGATTATTACCAAGTGCGGAGAGGTGGTGTACTGAAAATACACCTAACTTAAGATGCCCCAAGATTGTGTATGTAGTCTTACAACAACTCTTATAACGCTGAGGCCTTTGACATAAACATTAAATTTCTTATAAATATTTAAAGTTTCAGACCAAACAATTAATTGATATATTTTGTTGATTATTTAGAGCATTGGTTATTGGAATGAAGAACCATATTAACAGGATATCATATCTGGTGTAAGATTTTGAGTCAGAAAATGAGCTTGTATTTGCCGGCAAATGTGGGCACCTCTTCGATAATATAATTCCGAAATTAATTCTGGATCTTAGAACTTTAAATTGGATGTCTTCTTCTCATACTTAATAGAGCCCTTCTACCTGTCGAGGTAATGGGCGAGGAAAACAGCGAGGGGAGGGAGGTGGAGGAGGGGGACTATTCACTCCCTCGGAATATGTGTACAAAATATGACAGCACGCATCCCAAAGGGAGTGAAACGGTCCCCCCTCCTCCACCTCCCTCCCCTCGCTGTTTTCCTCGCCCACTTCCTCGACATTTAAAATTTCTGTACTAAATATCACCACAATTGAATTCAATACCTAGCTTATTATAAAAGCTCGACATTTGTTCAATTCTTAGTGGTGCTAAATTGCCAGATTGCACCTGGTCTATTTTTAGGAGATGTAGATGGATGTGTCATTTGCAAAAATCACAAACAAATTTGACAAAATAAGTAATTATCTAATAAGAAAATGACACTAAAGTAACCACTCTACAATAAACATAAAAATTTGGTTTGTCGATTTTCAATTGTACTACGTGGTACCATTCATCACTGTTCAATCACACCTTTAATGGAGGAGGTGCCTTTGCCTTATGTCATTAGGGTCATAACGAGGACCAGTTCCACAAAACTCAACTATGAACTAGTTGATGACGACACATGAAAATTACAAACTCTAGAGAGGGGAATAAATACGTTGAAGTGACGAGAAGTCCATATTGAAAACATAAATATTTTGCGTGTTAAAGATGTTTGATCTTTTTGGTCTCATAAAACAAGTATTCTTTGTCATCTAATCCTACTATCAGAATCTTTAGCTTTTACTTGCCCGTGAAGACTTCATGGTTTCTTCTTGAATTTTCTGAAAACTTTCTTCAAGTCTTTGGTACATTAAGCATTACGTAATAAGTCTAATAACACTTTGAATAACTTGAAAATATTTTGAAATAAGTAAGTTATGGACATTTTACTAAAGTTATGCAAATTTATTCGAAAAAATTTATGTTCGCAGAGTACACTGCGAGGTATCTGAGAACAGAAAATTTTTCAAAAATATTTACACGACTTTACTAAAATGACAATAACTTGCTCATTTCAAAATATTTTCAAGTGATTCAAATTGTGTTATTAGATAACTCGGAGTATTACAACTTTTATATTTTGATTAACTTGACAATTAGTCTTGATCGAGCATAAAAGTTGGCCGAAAGTCAGAAACACTATCCCGTTTTTATTTTTCGAAAAGATTTGTGCAATTTTAGTAAAATGATCATAATTTGTTCATTTCAAAACATTTTCAAGTGATTCAAGTTGTGTTTATTATATAACTCAGAGTACTACAATTTTTATGTTTTGATCAACTTGAGAATTGGTTTTGATTGAGCACATAAGTTGGCTGAAAATCAGGAACGCTATCCCATTTTTATTTTTGGGACAGATTTGCGCGACTTTAGTTAAATGACCATAACTTGCTTATTTTAAAACATTTTCAAGTGATTCAAGTTGTGTTTATTAGATAATTATAGTACTACAACTTTTGTGTTTTGATAAGGTTGAGAATCGGTCTCAATTGAGGGTTTAAATTGGTCGAAAGTTACCTTATTTTGCATTTTTTCGTTTTGAGTTTGGGTTTCTCGGTTATGTTAAGTTGTGCATATTTATTGAGTTTAGGTTTAAGGGTTTCGACTTTGAGGGGATTTTGAAAGTTTTCGAGGGAGAGTGAGGAAATTTGAAAAAAATTTACAAGAGATTTCGAATGGAGGAGAGAATAACCATTGTCGATTTGAATGGTGAGAGGAAAAAAATGATGGTTTTTGTTTATATAGGTGGTGTGAGAAAGTATGGTGGTGTGAAAAAGAAAGTAGGTGGTACAAGAGAATAAAATGGTGTGAGAGAGAGAAACTGATAGTGTGATATAGTCTCTGCCTTGTTTAAAATATGGCAGTGGAACCCATGCTTGCAGTACACGGCTAGACGTACCGAGTAATGCACAACGCGGTTGTCGCATAAACTAAACCTTTCTGCGCACATATCATACAATTTTCCTATCACCATCACGCGCTATTTTGACATAAACATGCAGTGTGAAGTGGTGCGGAGAGCCATTGAATGCCAATGCAATGCTGTGGAGGGCAAGAATATTATGACTCATAAGGCCTCCAAGCACGAGAGGGAGACTATTATATTACTGAAACTAATCTTTTCTTGGTCTCTTGGTCCACGCGTTTAATTTCATCAAACAGTCAAGTTTTTTAACATGAAGAAGAACTTAACATAGCTTGCGTGGTTGACAAACAAAATATAAGTTTAGCATCTCATATAAATTGACAAGATCATTTTCAGAAATCCTTTTTCACGTTTCAATGAAGTTGTTAAGCAATGGGACTAAGCCTCGAAAATCAATATCACGTGGATTTTTCAGCTTGAAACACCAATTGGGACGTGTTCTTTCGAAACATCAGTATCACATGGATTTTGCCTGCAAAAATAATAGTATTGCGTAAATGTTGCTACAAATGAATGGGTCCTTTTTACTTTACAATGTCTTGGGGCAAAGTCACGGTGACTTGAGAACATCAGATTTATGCAGATGTGAAGAAGACACAATGTCAACTTTGCAAAAGCGAACAAACAATTTGATAAAACTCGTTTTTTTATGCAGGTGAATGTAACCCAAATCGCAAATAAGGCACAGAGCCCTTTTAGGGAGCGAGGGATGGGTGGTTAAATAGGATTACACCCATCCCTCATTCCCTTTCCCTCGCCCCCTAGAATTCTTGGTAAACTAAACATGTCAGTAAAAATAATCTTCTTCGTAGGCACCTTATATTTTTAGGGTGTTAAATAGGATTGCAATCACTTGTCTTTTATTATATTATTAAAAATAAAAGATAATTTCAATTTTCGAAATAACTAATAAGAAAGTTACTGATAAAGGGAGGGATGACGGGCAAGGTTAATTACTAAACTCTAAACCCATAGTGATCAATGGTCACGGCATCTAATCAGCCATATTGGAAGGTTTAAGTGTCAGAAAATCAACATAAACATTCCAAATTCGGTTCAATTTCAGAGATTCAGTAGGTACACAAACTGAAATGCATCCAAAAAGCAGCAACGTACATGCTCAGACTCGGCTGGCTTATTAGTCCATTCCAGTGGAAACATTTACAGACAACTGCAAATCAGAACTTTGCTGTACGAGAACCAGAGTCCGTCAACAACATCTTAGAACTTAAGACACCATACACAACCAAGTGCAAAGAACACAGGTGAAAAGGAAAGAGTTCCATGGTTCTTCGAAAAAAAAAAAACAATTGAAGTCGAATGAAAATTCATGAATTTTGAATGAATGAATGGAAATAATGGTTAAGACATTATGGAGAAATTTTATCTGACTAGTTGGTATCTATTATTTATTAGCGAAAAATGGCAAAAATTAAATAAATTAATTTAAAAAATGTACAAAACCAGATTTTGAGTTAATAAACCTGACTAGATAGCTGGATATAGTTAATCAGATTCAATTTGTATTCTCTACTTTGTGTCAATTAAAAAGTAAACTTTATATGATCATCAAATCAGGAAATCTAACTAAATGTCTATCATGAAGGATAACTGACAAGGTATGCTTGTTTACTGAGATAGGAGAAATAAATCTAACTCGCTTGTCTGAAGGTGGTCTCAATGACACTGAGTACATCGACAACATGAAAAAAAAAAAAAAAAAAAAAAAAGGCATGCTAAATATTTCCTTACAGCTTTAATGTGAGTATATGAAACAAAGTCACTGTTTCTTACCCAACTCTCTATTTTCCTCAAATTGGCATCCCCTTGGGCACAATTTGATCCTTGATCCACATGTAAATGGGAACCAGCACATAGTATGTTGCTGCCAGAGCACCCAAAAGGAACCGTATAAAGAACACAAACGGGTTTACCGGCTTCCTCACATCTTCAACCTTTGGACCAAGCTGCATCATCCACAAAATGTCAAAGTCGAAGATTACATGAGAACAAAGAAATCGAGGAAGTTTCAAAATGGTTTTGGGTAAATCAAGGAAACAGTGTTCATATTACAAACACTAAAAAAACTGTAAATTCTGTAAATGCATATTTCTTTCTTTGCTCAAGTAATAACTAAAAAGCTAAATAGTGTTCATACTAATAGCAATCTGCATCTCTGGTGACTCAGACTAACAGAAGCTTACCAGAACCCTGACAATATCGAGCTTCATGCAATGAATGAGTGCTGCTTTTAAGGGGTCCATCCCCTGCTCCCAGGTTTAAAAGAAAAAATTACTTCTAGGTAGTAGTCAAAATGGATAAGAATGTCAAAGAGGTTGTCCTGGACTACCCATGGAAACCTCAATTGTGTCTGGAGTGCTGTTCCTTTGGCCATCTAAAAGGTAAATGCATGGAAGATGTAACAGAGAAGGTGCTGAGTTCCAACACTGAACCCTTTGCAAGACAGTTTTTACCCCCGTGAATTTGCTGCAATGGATAACCATCATGTCGTAAAAATGACCGACATGCAAACAATGAATGGGTGGTTTTGTCCATGCTATACCCAATGCACATGCATGAATTGAACGATCACACAACAAAGGGAGTGAATCTCCTCACAAGGCACATACATGCATGAATAGTAGGTAGCATTCCGAGGTTGAATTTTTCAGTCACTCTTACAACATTCAATGGAAACTATCTTCGTGCATTGAGAGTACATATCAGCATACTCCAGAGGCAAAAGAACTCGTACCAACTTTAGTAATAATGAAAAGTAAATTAATGAAAATGAAGGATAAAGCGAGTGGTGGAGACCTGGAAATTTTTCACTGATCCAAATGGATGAGAATGTCACCCATAAATATTGTAACAAGAAAAGGTAAGGACATTCAATCTTTGTGTTCGAAGTTTATAAAAATCAAATCAACTAAAATAAAAAAAATAACTATCTTGTGATAGGAGAGTCTTCAATCAATAATCAAAGACAAAAAAGAGATTAGAGGATGTATGATTCCTATGCAGTTGAAGATGTGGAGATGGTTGCAGGAATGTGTCCAATCCATCAAGCTATAGTGTGATTTAGGAGCTACAGCATGACCCAGTGGTGTTCTATGCGACTATCAACAAGTCTCCCTAATACAAGAGTGAAGCTTGCAGTCATTCCACTTCATCTTATCCTTGTCATCCAACTTACGTTACCGCCATAAGTCAGATACCGAAGCACCTTACTCTGAACAAGGGATGAACATCTTTCCCTAGTAAGAATGACATCAAACCAATCTAACCCATTGTTGATACTATGTGTCAGACAAACACTACCCCGCTCAAGTTTGTACACCTTACTAAATAATGTACGCGAGTAGTATGTCCATACAACTGCCTCAGGGACCTACTTGGACATTTTGAGAAAACTAATTGCTTTGTGAACTTATGCCATTGACTGTAAGTCTGTAATCGTCGCATTCTGATAGGCCCCAAATCAAATACACTTATGCAAGAATGAAGAAGAATCAGGGGACTACTAGCATTCACTAGAAGGGAATAGAAGGATCAGGGGACTACTAGCATTCACTAGAAGAGAATAGAAGGATGAGGTGTCCAAGCTGTTAGCTAAGTTGTTGGGTTGTTATTGTAGGAGTAGTAACTATCAATAGGGAAGGAATGGGAGTAAGGAAGGCAAAGAGGAAAAATATTGTAATAGAGTGGAGAGACCAGGCTCTCCAAATCCTGGATTATCTCCTATTATCAATACAATTTGTTTCTTTCTAATTCCCTTATTAGCATCCTGTTCTACTTAGAAACTTAGTGTGATTTATAATTACCATTTTCATCTCAGGTTCTTATCAATTTGGTATCAGAGCAAGATCTCTTGGACCTTAATCATGGCTCAAAAAAAAATAGAAGCACTAGAGGAAAGACTAGAGATGGTACAAGGAGAATTGCAACAGGAATTGACTACGGTACAAGCAGGGCTCCAGAAATTACCTTGTATGGAGAGTTGCCTCGAGGTAATTGAGAAATCCTTGGGATATTTGACAAGCATGATTGAACAATTGCTGAAACAGGACGGTGCTGGTCCTTCCTCATTCAGCGCTGGACCTTCATCAACAGTAAAGGACAAACTCAAGCAAATGGAAGGAGAGGTGAACACGTCCTCAGGCTTAGAATCTCTTCTTCATAGCCAAGAGACCCTAAAGGAGATGGATAGCCCAGAACCAAGAGGGCTACGAAGGTTGGAATTCCCAATTTTTACGGGAGAAGACCCGGACGGCTGGATCTTTAGGGCTGAGCGATACTTCGCAATGAACAATATGAGGGAGAAGGAGAAGCTAGAAGCAGCAGCGGTAGGTATGGAGGGCCGAGCACTTGCTTGGTTCACCTGGATGTAGAGTCGACGACCCTTGGGAGATTGGAAGGAGTTTACGAGGCTTCTACTGACTCGATTCTGACCTCTTCGCGAGGGTACCTTGACGGAGAAGTTCCTTGCAATCAAGCAGACCGACATTGTGGATGAGTTCGTCGAGAGCTTCGAAACCCTAGCTTCGCCGCTGCGTGAGCTCTCTGATGAAGTGCTCGAAAGCACCTTCATCAATGGGTTGAGAGCAGAAATACGGGCCGAAGTAAGGTTGCTAAAGCCCAGGTCCCTATTTGAGTTAATAGAAGCGGCCCAGATGATAGAGGCCCGAAACCAAGTTGTGGGCTCGAGTGGGCCGGGTAACCAGTGGGCCAAGTCGGCCCAAAACCGAACTTTCTCTCACGGCCCAACCACCAACCCTAACAATCGGTTCACTCCGCCATTCTCCTACACTCCCTCCCCGCAGCGCTCCTCCATTCCATGGGAGAACAGAGTGGTTTCACGGCGGCCACCAGTCGCAGATAGGACCGACTCGACGAGCCACCGCCGAGATGGAGGGTTCAAGCGCCTCACTGAAGCCGAAATTCAGAGCAAGCGAGCCCGAGGCCTCTGCTTGAAATGCGATGAGAAGTTCGCTCCTGGCCATCTTTGTCGAAATCGACAACTGCAAATCCTCTTGGTGGATGATACAGAGGTTACCGACACCGACCACAAGGCTGAACTCGACACTGAGGAGCCCGACCCCGACCCACCATCCGAGGAAAGCTTCGAACAAATAGAAGGGCAGTAGAACTCTCCCTGAACTCAGTGGTTGGTTTCAGTTCCTCGCATACGATGAAACTGAAGGGCAAGATATCTTCCCTTACCATCACTGCAAGCTATGGGGGTCTAATGGAGACGGGTGATTCAGTATGCACGGAAGGTATTTGTAAGGAGGTGGTGCTCTCCCTTCCAGAAATTGAAATGGTTGAGGATTTTCTTCCTCTGGCGCTAGGAGGGGCTAACGTAATTCTCGGGATGCAATGACTGGAAAAATTAGGGGTTACACATATCAACTGGAAGGCCTTAGTGATGAAGTTCACCGTGGGAAGGACTCCGGTCACTCTTCGAGGAGACCCGAGCCTGTGTCGCACACAAGTGTCCCTCAAAGCATTGGTTTGCGCCATCCGCCATGAAGGGCATGGGGTCCTACTAGAGTTTGGGTCTATGTCCAGGGAGGACCAAGGGCACGGTCAGAACAAGGAACCCCTCTTCCCGAGCATCGCTACAGTGCTGGCACAGTTCTCCGACATCATGAGTTTGCCTCAAGGGTTGCCTCCCCAACGACACTATGATCATGCCATTTCTCTCAAGGAAGGTACCAACCCTATCAACATTCGACCTTATCGCTACCCTCAAGTTCAAAAAGATGAAATTGAAAAGTTGGTTGGGGAAATGCTAGCAGCAGGAATTATACAACCCAGTCGCAGTCCTTTTTCAAGCCCCATTTTGCTTGTCAAGAAAAAAGATGGCAGTTGGCGTTTCTGTGTAGATTATCGGGCTCTCAACCGTGCTACAATACCCAACAAATTTTCGATTCCAGTAATCGAGGAATTGCTAGATGAGTTGCAGGGGGCCGTAATTTTTTCAAAATTGGATTTGAAGTCAGGCTACCACCAGATCCGCGTGCGGCCACAAGATGTTCCCAAAACGGCATTTTGGACTCACGAAGGACATTATGAGTTCCTTGTCATGCCGTTTGGCTTAACCAATGCACCAGCCACCTTCCAGGCCTTAATGAACGATGTCTTCAAGAAATTTTTGCGTAAGTTCGTTTTGGTATTTTTTTATGATATCTTAGTTTATAGCAAAAATGAAGATGAACATCCACGACACCTACACATTGTGTTAGCTACTCTGCGTCAACACTCACTATTTGTAAATCGACGTAAGTGTTTATTTGGTCAACTTGAGTTGGAGTATCTGGGGCATATAGTGTCCGCTTCCGGTGTGGCCGCGGACCCGTCAAAAATAGCAGCTATGCAATCCTAGCCAGTTCCTACTAGCCAGTGTTTTAAAAAGCGTTTTTAAAGCGCTCCTTGAGGCGCGAGTCGAGGCGACCAAAAATCGCCCCTGAGCGTACGAGTCGGTGTGGCATCTGGAAGCGTTCGCTTTGTTGTGGCGAGGCGTACGCCTCGAGGCATACGCTTCAAGGCGTGGTGAGGCGTACGCTTAGTTAATTATGGGATCATCTGATCTGTTCGGATCTTTAGACAGATCCAACGACTGTCATTAAAATTACATTTGCCAAAACCTAATTTCATCTGTTTTTTCATTTGCATACAGAAGAGGGGAGGACGATCTGAAGAAGAAGAGAAGAAGAACACAGAGAAGAGGGGAAGGAAGAAAAGAAGAAGAACACAGAGAAGAGGGGAAGGAAGAAGAGAAGAAGAAGATCGAACCAGAGACGAGACAGAGAGCAGAGAGCAGGATCTGCGAAGATCGATTGAACCAGAAAGATCGATTGAACCAGAAAGAAGATCGATTGATGTCGATCGAACCAGGATCTGCCTCTGTTCTCTGCTTCGATCGAATCAGGATCTGTCGAAATCGATCGAACCAGGATCTGCCTCTGTTCTCTGCTTCGATCGAACCAGGATCTGTCGAAATCGATCGAACCCTCGAGGCTCGAGTCGACTCCCTCTGCCTCTGTTCTTTGTTCTCTGTTCTCTGCCTTCTGCTCTCTGCTCTTTGATTAGGGCTTGTGGGAGGAAGGAATAGTGAAGTTTTTTCTGAGTTTTTTTTTTTTTTTTTTTCGTGTAGACCATAAGTATATAACACGCATGCCTTTAAAAAACTTCGTTTCTACTTATTATCCCTTATATATTTTTATTGAGTTTTTTGGAAAATAAGAAAGAAGTATTTAATCATTTTTTAAGATCCATTGGTATTGTGAAACAATGCATCAAAATTAAGAAGTCCATTTAAGATGCTTAATGGCAAAGCCCTCTAACTAGGTACATGTTTTTGGGGTACTTCATTTCTCTTTAAGGGATCCATTGATATATATTTTCACTATTTTTTACAAAAAAACGCCTCGCTCCGCCTCGCTACGCCTCGAGGCTACGCTTCGCCTCGGAAAAAGCTTGACCGCCTCGAGTCTTAAAAACGCTTTTTAAAACATTGCTACTAGCCTCAAGAAACTACGGGGCTTCTTGGGTCTTACAGGCTACTACAGGAAGTTTGTGAAGGGGTATGGTCAGATTGCAGCTCCCCTCACAGAGTTACTAAAAAAAGACAGTATGGGATGGAACGACAGGGCACACGAAGCCTTCTCTAGGCTAAAAGAAGCCATGGTAAACTTACCGATCCTGGCCTTACCCAATTTTTCAAAACTATTTGTCATCGAGGCCGACGCCTCCGGGTCAGGGTTAGGGGCGGTTGATATACATGTAATTATTACAAATTATAACCCTTAATTTATATATGTTAGTGCTTCAATTAATATATTTTATTCTAATTATTTCATTTTTATGTTTTTGTAGGAATCGGCGCGCGTGAACGATAAAATCGCATTTAAGGCGACAATTTGATAGAATTGTCGATTTATTGATTCTAGTGGTGGTACAAAAGAGTGGTTCACACATCTAAGCCCAAGCCCAGAAAACTAGAAACCTAAGCCCAGCCTAACAAGGAAATAGGGAAACCCTATTTAGGTTTCTCTCTTGCCTTCTCTTGGGGGAATCCTCTCTATTCCACGTTTTATCTTCTACTCTCCCTTTTCCAATCTTTTTTCTTCCCTGCCGCCATCACTACCTCCATCCAGGCAGAGACAGAGCTCTCTCGCCACTAACCAACCACCACCTTGCCACCATCTAACCACCGTCCTCGCACAACACCGCCGCGAAACAGGGCACCTCCCTGTTTCGCTCCCTGTTTCTCTTCCTCGCCATCGTTCAACCTCTCTCTGTCTCTGTCTTCCCTCCATCTCGCCACCATCCAGCATCCCTCATCACGAACCGCGCGCAGAGACCAGACTGAGCACCATCGCCACCACCGCACGCACGGTGCTGCCGCGAAACAGGGAGCACCTCCCTGTTTCTCTCTCCCTCGCTGCCGCCACTGTTCCTTCTCTTCATCTCGAGCTCCTTCCTGCATCACTCTCTCACGACCACCGCCGCAAGCGGCGCGTCAGCCGGCACACAACATCCGCGACAGAGTCGCCACCACCCCGCAACAGGGAGTCCCTGTTCCTCGTCCTCCTTTGCGTTTGAGTTGATTTCACTGCTTCCTCAACCTCTCTCTGTCTTCTTGCAGGTACAGGAACCCAACCAGAGGTGAGGAAGCTCGCGAGGAGCGGAGAACAGCGGCGGAGCTGGTCGCGTCTCGCTGGAGAAGACGAAGGAAGCAGCAGCGCGAAATCGCGCGGGAGAAACTGTTTTTCATTTCTGAAAAACAGTTGAGGCTATTGACACCCCGAGAATCTGTAAGAGCCACCACATTGTAAATTTAGCTCTTTTTCTCGGGATTCGTGCGCGTACAGGAAGTGATGGATTCCTCCTCGATTGATGCTGTGACCACCACCACCATGAGTCACTAAACCCCACGCAAGGTGAAGAGGTGAACTCCTAGATGTAACGCACTAAATTAGTAATTGATTCGCTTTAAGTGTTCACGATGAATAATGATGTTTGATGATTCTCACTTTTATTTAATATAGAAATGTATGTTATTTTAGTGACAGAGATTCCATAGATTTCTTCGTAGATTTTTAGTACTCCGGTGATTATTTTTACTTCTCCATATAAGCTTAGTCACGCTTTTCTTATGTGTGGAATGTTTAAGAATTAATTGATTCCGGTAGGTTGGTTATATGTGATCGTCATTTATTACGGTATCGTCTCCGGATATATCGTAAGTTTAAGATATCACATATGACAAACCTTTGTGTTTTCTTAGAAAAAGTGAAATCTGAACTTCATTTACATTAGGGTTTTCTAATGATTAAAAGATTATTTTTCCGATTACGTCGTTTGGGATGTGAAACACGTAGTTGAGTCATCATAGCGAATCAATATTAATTGGCGTGTGAAGTCTAGGAGGGATCCTTGGAACCTTGTGCTTTTCTCAAACTTAGTTTTCATTAAATTAAATTCAATTCCGTATTTTAAATTTGTTAGAATTTATTTTAGTTTCGCATAGTTTGTCTTCCTTAACCTTATTTTGTAGATCGTTTTTCCTCGTGGGATCGACACCCCATTCTTTACTGCAATTGACCGCGTGTATTGTTTGGGCGTAATCAAATTTTGGCGCCGTTGCCGGGGAACAAGCGTCATCCTACAAAGAAGGTTTCGGGTATTATCTTTCTTGCTCATTTTTCATTTTATTTTATTTTTAGGTTTTAGATCCATCTTAATTTTTAATTTTATTTTATTTCTAAAAAAAAAAAAAATTAAAAACTTTCAAAAAAAAATTAAAAAATTAAAAAATTAAAAAATTAAAAAATTAAAAAATTAAAAAAAAAATTTATAAAAAAAAAAAAAAACATTGGGGGTGTGAGTTGGAATAGAGACCACTTAGGTTCGTGGGAGGAGATGACCCAAACATTTTTTAATAAATACTTTCCTCACCACAAAACTAACGGTCTAAAGAGACAGATTTGTACCTTCACCCAAAAGAATAGCGAGACATTATATCAAGCATGGGAAAGGTTCAAGGATCTCTTGAATATATGCCCACACCATGGGTATGAGAGTTGGCGCTTAGTCATTTATTTTTATGAGGGGCTCACCAGTAGAGAACGTCAGTTCGTTGAGATGATGTGTAATGAAGAGTTTTTGCAAAAAGACCCTGATGAGGCCATTGAATACCTGAATGACTTAGCTGAAAAGGCCCACACTTGGACTGGTCCAAGTGCTACTGAGAGCACAGATAGAACACTCCCAGCTGGAGTTTACCAACTTAGGGAAGAGCATAGCCTTAGAGCCCAACTTAATAGAGTAACTAGGGAGTTAGAGGCACTTAAGACCAAGGATGGTAGGCCCGCACATACTGTTGTCAGAGTTGAGCTACAGGACGCCTGTTTTATATGCGGGGGAGTTAAACACTTAGCACAGGATTGCCCGACCTTGACTGAGATGAGAGGGGTTTATGAGGAACAATGTAACGCCTTAGGGATGTACAAGAAGCCTTACTCACCATTCTCTAACACTTACAATTCTGGCTGGAGAGATCACCCTAACTTTAGCTGGAGGTCTGAGGCCGACCAACCTACACACCCACAGGCACAACCACCTAAGTCATACCCTGCACCTCCATACAATGCACAATCTAACAGAAGTTCTTTATCAGACACATTGCATGCATTTATAGAGGCACAAGGTAAAACTAATCAAAAATTTGAGGTTGCATTGACACAGTTGGCAGAGGAGAACAAGGAGATCAAAAGTCAGATAACTAAGCTGACAAGTTCATTAACAGTACAAGCTCGAGGCCAATTTCCATCACAGCCTCAAGCAAATCCGAAGGGACAACTTGTGGCACAAACCTCTACTTCAGACTCTCAGAATGTCATAGAGATTAATGCCATCACTACTCAGAGTGATAAGATTTTAGATGGATCAAGCTCGTTCACAACTATAAGCACCTCCCCAAGTGCAAAGGAGAGCATCCCTGAGGATGAGCCCAATAAGAACATTCCAGTTTCAGTTCTTTTTCCTCAAGCACTACGACCTCCTGGAAAGAAATCAGAAATGCATGGTGAGATTCTAGAACACTTGAAACAGGTTAAAATTAACTTACCTTTGCTGCATGTGATTAAACAGGTACCAACTTATGCGAGGGTCATCAAGGATCTATGCACTATCAAGAGGAAACATCAGGTGGTTGCTATTTTTGAGTGGACTGATCCTCAACTTTTCAGGTTGTTGGTATACGATTCCTTAACCTTTTTGACTCATTTATATCATAGACTAGGTTTGAAAGTGAATGTTTCCTATGTTCTTCCTCATCACTTCATGGTATACCTTTCATGAGGGAGAATTTATGTCGGGCTGAAGACGTTAAACCAAGCGCTCCTAGGAGGCAGCCTAGCCTTAGTTGTGTGTCTTTGCTGTTAATTTGGATTGATTTTCGAGTACCCTATTTAGCTGTGTTTCACTCATACTCGTTAGCTCCATAACAGTTTTGACTTACAACTTGCCTTTTTTTTTTTGTTTTCTTTGTTAATGTCGAGTATGCATTTTATCGATTTCTAATGAAAACTCCATGATTCTTATGTTTCTGCGCGTTCATTGGTGGAAGATTTCATCGAAATTGGTAAAAAGCTTCACCATGGTAATATCACTCTAACCCTCCTATTTTCTTTTGCCTTGATTTGTCATGATTATTATTTTATACATTGAGGACAATGTTTGGTTTAGGTTTGGGGGTGTGGTTTATTGGCTTTTTTGTGCAATTTTCAAAAATCTTTGAGTTTAAAACGTATTTTACAATTAAACCGAGTCATTTTTGTGTTCTACTCAATCTCCATTGAATACTTAGATGACTATGGTAATTGTGTAAAATCTTCTTGAAAATGCATTTGAAATCCGAACTCTTGGTGAATAAAAAAAAAAAAGAGGTTTTGAGTTCTCTTCAATTTTAGAGAATGATTTTGTTGCCTTTAATTTTGAGAAAACACATACTAGCATGTGTCACATAGTTATATTAGTGGAAAACATGATATTTGATATTATCCTTATGTTAGATGTATTTCGTGAGACTTTTCAACTCGACTATTTATGCACTATAAGCCAAGTCACATGATTTGAAGTTGATTAGTGAGATATTGAACTAGAAAACCTTAGAATAATAGTGGAGACTTAACCCTTGTGAGTTTTGAGCCATTCTTTATTTCTTGAGGGTTATTAATTACATTCTGATTTTTCTTGAGTCCGCATTATTTCGTTGATGATCTCATTATTCTTGATTTTGTTATTGATTGCTTTAAGAATGACATAAAAATTGAATCTTTCCACTAGAACTTCTTGCTTTATTTAGTTGAGATGTCCTAGTACTAACTAAAACTTATGAAGTGATACAGACATTTCTTTCTTTAAACCATTTTTAGCCTTTTAGCCTACCCAATAATAAATATCCATTTGCAGCCCTTTGAGCCTTTAGATAGCCTTTTCTTTGTTATCCCCATTCCCAATACCTACTCCAACCAAGGAGTAATACCTTTATTATTTTATCCTTACCCAATTTTTTAAGAATGGATACGGTGAGATATATTTATGGAATGGGCAAATTAAAAAAAAAAAAAAAAAAAAAAAAGATATTTCATGCACCTGCTAAGTAAAAGTGTTGGATTGTATCAATGGGGAAAAGCATGTTAAAAAAAAAAAAAAAAAAAAAAAATTGCGATTGAAGAAGAAAATAATGAAGAAAAAGTTAATGGTGTACAACATTGATTTGTTCTTCAATGCCCTATGTGTTTTGTTCAAGGGTGTATCCATTCTCAGAAAATCTTTGTATCCTTTTGTCCCTTATTGTTTGCCATAATCCAAGCCCCAATACAACCTAGTAAAGACCTGATTGATCTTAAGTGAAAGTTAGCTTAATAGATGTGGAGATTGAATAGGCAAAAACTATGGTGTTTGGTTCAACATTCTCAAAAGTAATCAATATTCCGGTCCATGAGATCATATTCATTTCACTCTTTGAAAATTCCGTTTTTCATGATAATTATATGTGAGACGTTTGCATTTTCCATAATATATTCTTTTCCTCACATATAAATTGAGTGCCTAATCTCTGAGCGTTTCATTTCTGAGCGACATGAGAGAATTGTAGTCGAAACGTCTTTTCTAAAGGTTTTCTTGTCACATCTTTACTATGAGATGAAGAGTTATGTTGATAAGGCTCCTCACACACACACTTCGAGTTGAGAATGATTATGAAATTCACTTAACCTTTAGATACTATTAAATTATTGTACTCTATTGATATACCTTTGTGACAGTTTTAGTTTGTTGTTTTTCTCGAATGCTAAGCAATTAGAAAATTACTCTAAAGAAAATAAAGAAGAATGCTCACACTTTTGCATTATGTTTTTAGAAAATAGATTTTGTTTTATTGAGTCAGTAATGTTTGGGGGTAGCATTTCTGGAAACCCTCACGAGACTATAACTCGTCCTCTAGAGGTAATCTAGAGGTTTAAAGCCTTGTTGCACGTTAAGGTAAGTGCAACCGTGATTCCTACGAAAGTGAGTTAGGATTTTATTCTTTATTTTGTTTTGCTCGAGGACTAGCAAAATATAGGTTTGGGGGTATTTGATATACATGTAATTATTACAAATTATAACCCTTAATTTATATATGTTAGTGCTTCAATTAATATATTTTATTCTAATTATTTCATTTTTATGTTTTTGTAGGAATCGGCGCGCGTGAACGATAAAATCGCATTTAAGGCGACAATTTGATAGAATTGTCGATTTATTGATTCTAGTGGTGGTACAAAAGAGTGGTTCACACATCTAAGCCCAAGCCCAGAAAACTAGAAACCTAAGCCCAGCCTAACAAGGAAATAGGGAAACCCTATTTAGGTTTCTCTCTTGCCTTCTCTTGGGGGAATCCTCTCTATTCCACATTTTATCTTCTACTATCCCTTTTCCAATCTTTTTTCTTCCCTGCCGCCATCACTACCTCCATCCAGGCAGAGACAGAGCTCTCTCGCCACTAACCAACCACCACCTTGCCACCATCTAACCACCGTCCTCGCACAACACCGCCGCGAAACAGGGCACCTCCCTGTTTCGCTCCCTGTTTCTCTTCCTCGCCATCGTTCAACCTCTCTCTGTCTCTGTCTTCCCTCCATCTCGCCACCATCCAGCATCCCTCATCACGAACCGCGCGCAGAGACCAGACTGAGCACCATCGCCACCACCGCACGCACGGTGCTGCCGCGAAACAGGGAGCACCTCCCTGTTTCTCTCTCCCTCGCTGCCGCCACTGTTCCTTCTCTTCATCTCGAGCTCCTTCCTGCATCACTCTCTCACGACCACCGCCGCAAGCGGCGCGTCAGCCGGCACACAACATCCGCGACAGAGTCGCCACCACCCCGCAACAGGGAGTCCCTGTTCCTCGTCCTCCTTTGCGTTTGAGTTGATTTCACTGCTTCCTCAACCTCTCTCTGTCTTCTTGCAGGTACAGGAACCCAACCAGAGGTGAGGAAGCTCGCGAGGAGCGGAGAACAGCGGCGGAGCTGGTCGCGTCTCGCTGGAGAAGACGAAGGAAGCAGCAGCGCGAAATCGCGCGGGAGAAACTGTTTTTCATTTCTGAAAAACAGTTGAGGCTATTGACACCCCGAGAATCTGTAAGAGCCACCACATTGTAAATTTAGCTCTTTTTCTCGGGATTCGTGCGCGTACAGGAAGTGATGGATTCCTCCTCGATTGATGCTGTGACCACCACCACCATGAGTCACTAAACCCCACGCAAGGTGAAGAGGTGAACTCCTAGATGTAACGCACTAAATTAGTAATTGATTCGCTTTAAGTGTTCACGATGAATAATGATGTTTGATGATTCTCACTTTTATTTAATATAGAAATGTATGTTATTTTAGTGACAGAGATTCCATAGATTTCTTCGTAGATTTTTAGTACTCCGGTGATTATTTTTACTTCTCCATATAAGCTTAGTCACGCTTTTCTTATGTGTGGAATGTTTAAGAATTAATTGATTCCGGTAGGTTGGTTATATGTGATCGTCATTTATTACGGTATCGTCTCCGGATATATCGTAAGTTTAAGATATCACATATGACAAACCTTTGTGTTTTCTTAGAAAAAGTGAAATCTGAACTTCATTTACATTAGGGTTTTCTAATGATTAAAAGATTATTTTTCCGATTACGTCGTTTGGGATGTGAAACACGTAGTTGAGTCATCATAGCGAATCAATATTAATTGGCGTGTGAAGTCTAGGAGGGATCCTTGGAACCTTGTGCTTTTCTCAAACTTAGTTTTCATTAAATTAAATTCAATTCCGTATTTTAAATTTGTTAGAATTTATTTTAGTTTCGCATAGTTTGTCTTCCTTAACCTTATTTTGTAGATCGTTTTTCCTCGTGGGATCGACACCCCATTCTTTACTGCAATTGACCGCGTGTATTGTTTGGGCGTAATCAGCGGTATTGATGCAAGACCACCACCCTGTGGCCTACTTTAGTCAAGTCTTGGGAGCTCGGGCTAGGTTGAAATCGGTTTATGAGCGGGAGCTGATGGCCATAGTACTGGCAATTCAGAAATGGAGGCCTTACCTCTTGGGTCGGCGATTTCTAGTTCGCACCGATCAAAAAAACCTGAAATATTTGTTGGAACAACGCTTAGTGGCGGAAGAACACCAGCGTTGGCTTTCTAAATTGTTGGGCTACCAATTTGACATTGAATTTCGGCAGGGCATCGAGAATAAAGCAGCTGATGCGTTGTCCCGCCAGCCCACAATTATAAGTGCCGCCACTTTATCCACCTCCTGGGTCACCAATTTAGGGGAGCTCCTAAGTGAAATACAACAGGACACCATATTAGGCCCTATTTATGCCAAATTATTGGCAAGACAGGAGGGACCAGCAGGGTACCAGCTGGTGCATGGGCGCTTGGTATATCAGGGCCGACTGATCATTCCATCTTCCTCGCCCTTGGTTGCAAAATTATTAGAAGCTTACCATGATAACCCAGTAGGCGGCCACTCAGGGGTGCTAAAGACTTATCTCCGCCTTTCACAAAATGTATGCTGGGTGGGCAAGAAAAAACGAGTTCAGTCATATGTGGCCAATTGTGGCGTTTGCCAACGCAATAAAACGATGGCCTTATCTCCGGCAGGCTTACTTCAGCCCCTCCCAATTCCGGATCAGGTTTGGGATGATTTATCCATGGACTTCATTGAGGGCCTGCCCACATCAGAGGGTTATTCTTGCATTTTGGTGGTCGTAGACAGACTGAGCAAATATGGGCATTTCTTACCCCTCAAGCATCCTTTCACTGCTCCAGGAATGGCGGCCCTATTTATCAGGGAGGTGGTCCGCTTACATGGTTTCCCCAAATCCATTGTGTCCGACCGCGATAAGGTCTTCATGAGCCATTTCTGGGCAGAATTGTTCAAACTACACGACACAACTCTCAAACATAGTACCACATACCATCCTCAAACGGATGGACAAACCGAGGTCGTTAATAGGAGCATTGAAACATACTTAAGGTGCTTCACCAGGGACAAACCACGGAAATGGAGTCAGTATCTACCTTGGGCTGAATTTTGGTACAACACATCCTTCCACACAGCCACCAACACCACTCCTTTCCAAGTGGTATACAATCGGCCTCCTCCCCCCTTGCTCCGTCTGGAGGGGCACTCCACCACTAACTCAACAGTAGAGTTGCAATTACGGAACTGCGATGCTTTACTGGAGGAATTAAAACAACACTTGCTGCGTGCTCAGAACCTGATGCGTAAGTCAGCCGATCGCCATCGCCGGGATGTTGTCTTTGCTGTGGGTGATTCGGTTTATGTGAAGCTCAAACCCTATAGGCAACGCTCGTTGGCCCGTCGACCCAATGAGAAGCTGGCCCCAAGGTATTTTGGTCCTTACAAGGTAATAGCACGCATTGGCGAGGTCGCATACAAGTTGGACTTACCTGCCACCTCCACGATCCACCCTGTCTTCCATGTCTCCATGTTACGGCAGGCCCTAGGTCAAGATTGTATGCCTCAGCAGCTCCCTTCTCTGTTGTCTGATGAGCTGGAGTGGCGTGTTGAACCAGCGGAGGTATTGAACTTGCGTTACAATTCCCAAGGTCTATTGGAGGTGCTTATCAAATGGAAAGACCTTCCTAATTTTGAATCCACTTGGGAGGAATTCGATCTAATTCACACACAATTTTCGACCTTCCACCTTGAGGACAAGGTGAAAGCTCATGGGGGGAGTATTGATAGGCCCCAAATCAAATACACTTATGCAAGAAGGAAGAAGAATCAGGGGACTACTAGCATTCACTAGAAGGGAATAGAAGGATCAGGGGACTACTAGCATTCACTAGAAGGGAATAGAAGGATGAGGTGTCCAGGCTGTTAGCTAAGTTGTTGGGTTGTTATTGTAGGAGTAGTAACTATAAATAGGGAAGGAATGGGAGTAAGGAAGGCAGAGAGGAAAAATATTGTAATAGAGTGGAGAGACCAAACTCTCCAAATCCTGGATTATCTCCTATTATCAATACAATTTGCTTCTTTCTAATTCCCTTATTAGCATCCTGTTCTACTTAGAAGCTTAGTGTGATTTCTAATTACCATTTTCATCTCAAGTTCTTATCACATTTTTTGCTTGCCACACTATGCAAATGAACTCAAACCACTTCGGGTTATGTTAGGGATCCTCCAAAATAGTCTAACTTTCCACAACCACAAACATTAATGGCACCCCCAAAAAATAATAATAATAATAATAAATTAATTAATTAATTAAAAATTAAAAATTAAAAATCAAGTTTCACTATTGTAATGTGCAAGGATGGATGGCGACCACCTTGATTCCCTCAATGGGAGTCAGACAGGGCCCTTGCATACCTCAGTAGTTTGCCTCGTGCTACTATTGAAGGGTGAAAAAAAAACAAAAACAAAAAAACACTGTCATGACAGTCACACTGGTAGGCACAAGTTCTCAACAGCATCTTGCATCTACAATGATTTAAGCATGTTGAGAACCAATCAAATTACCCCAAAAAATCATATTAAAGATAATTACCTCTCTAGTGAAAAATCAATTTCGTAAACAGTTGCAATATCAACACCTAATCCACATCTTGGGGTTATTTGGATGCTATATTTGACAACTCAGTTGTAAATTTTAACCACTTCAAAAAATGTACCAGCGTACGCACATATAGAACCCTTTTGAAAAGGCACAGCTAGGGTTGTCATTGGTTTCCTAAAACCGGTCGAACCGAATAAAAACCAAACCGAATGCATTCGATTCTGTTCCAGTTCTTTTTTTAAACCCCCAAAATAACCAAACCAATATACCATACCACCTTACCTCTCTTTACTCTCTAGCGCACATGACTTAGCCTTCCCTTATTCTACTCTACTCCCTACACCTTTACTACAAACCAAACCTCTCTCTTTCTCTCTCTCCCCCTCTCTCTCCTCTGTTAAAAGCTTAACTACAGAAATTCTAAATTCTAAATTCTAAATTCTACAGCCTATTCCACTCTACCCTACTTTCTACTCCACTCTACTCCCTACACCTTTTACACAAACCAAACCTCACTTGCTCTCCCATGTTAAAAGCTGACACAAGCTATTCCACCCTACTCTACTCCCTACACCATTACACAAACTAAACCCCCTTTCTCTATCCTTAAAAGCTTTCAGACTCTATCGAAAGAGACCAAAAGCAAACCCTTTTCTCCCTTTCTTCTCTCATCGAAGCCATGGCGATGCCAAGTCTCCCAAGGCAAAAGGCTTCACTCCTCACTCGAACCCTCTCTGCAAACGTTGTCACTCACTCTCCTCCTTATCCAGATCTTTATCTTATACTCGATCCAACAACAACGACGTCATCGTCATCGTGGAGGTCCTGGTGGATACATCGCCACCGCCCACCATTAAAGCTGCTCAACTGGTGGCTTCTTCCAACCTGTCTGGTTCCATTTATTTTGTCTTTACTTATTGTTGTTTGCTTGAGGATCTGTAATCAATTGGAATACCACCAAGAGAGAAAAGTGAAAGAGAGGAAAAATAACCGAGAAAACCGAATCCCTAATTCAGTTCGGTTATATTTCAATTTTAAACCGACCAAACCGATTAACACCCCTAAACCTAAATGACATTTTTACCAAAACATTTTGAGACTTAGATGGAAAGAGTGCATGAATTAATGATTGGAACTTCCCACACCTTTTGAAAAGGAGAGCTCCCTTTCGAAGGGTGTAAAAAAGTTGTTTACTTGGTAAATCCCATATTTTTATCAACTTTGTTGTTAAAGTGGCAAAATTGGATGCTTGCAATGCAATTACTTTTTTCTGGTTCATTCTAATTAGGGGTGGGTATCACATCCCACAATCCCGATCTCGTCTCATCCCGTCCAGTCCTGATTTTTTTGGGTCATTTTGGAATTGATCAAACTCACCCCACGTCCTGTCCCAGAGTGGGATGGAGATTTTCAATCCCGCCCATCCCGAACTTGTTTATTTAATATTTATTATTATTAATTTTAATCAAACTACTCTTCTAAAAAAAAGTTTAGGGTGTGTTTAAATTAAATCAAAACATCTACTATTTGAAAACTTGTTTGATTTGATACTCTTTGTTTAAATAAAAACTTAAATTTGGATATTTTAGGTCAAATAGAACCCATAAAAATTTATACTTTTTCACATTTTAGATTGGTTAAGGAACAATTATTTTTGAAGACATTAATGCCAAATGATGGTTTGTTTCAGTTTTGCACTATGAGTTATGTGTAAAATTATTGATTAGTATATCACACAAAAGATGCTTAACATAAAAAATGATAATAATAAAAATATAAAAAATAAATATAAATTGTAAGTTCATTGGACCATAAATTTTACATGTAGATAAATTTGGCATTATTGATGTCTGAGTAATGTGCAATGAACTTATTTTGTATTCTTCATTAGAAGACTATTTAATACTCGCTCATCCATCCCATCCCGAACCTGTTTAGGATGGGATGAGGTATATTCCGTCCCGTCCCAATCCCGAACGAACGGGATGGGATAGAGATGAGATATGTCCCGTCCCGTGCCCACCTCTAATTCTAATTGAGTTTATGTTCCTCTGGTCAACTGAGGCGGGAAAAGGGAAATTCTTGTGATAGTCGAAAAGTAAGGATTGAAAGAAATGGCCTGCTGCTAATATAGTACCAATTAGCAATTATTTTGTGCTACGCTTTTGTTTTTCACCACCAAACTGACGTTCTAAATTTCAGTACATGTTGATCTCTTGTTTGAAGAGGCTGAAGGTTTTTTTCTACCAATAAAAATATATTTACATTATAAAGAAAAAAATAAGTCTAGAAGGAAAGCTAATACCAATCAAGAGGCAAAACACTAATCATATTCACAGAAGACAATATAATGCATCGTGTTGTCCTGAAACCCATTTGTAATGCCTACTAAAAAAAAAACCAGATATAGAATAAACTCTCAACTTCGAGATACACCCTGGCAAATCATTTGTAATACATTCTAAGATCTATTGTTCCGCTCCAACCAACCATCACTCCAAATTGATTGCTATTCAAAATGAAAAAGAGTCGCATCTTTAGGATTTTGCAGATTTTATTTCCCATTGATTGTCATCACTCATGAAGAAAAGTATAATATAAAGCAAACTAGTTGGATAAACAAAACAATTATGATACACTGAGATGACAAAACAATTATGATACACTGAGATGAGGCTGGAATACATAACCAACCCCCAGTCTAATTGGAGAATACAAACTAACTAACTAAAATGTGACAACAACCAAACACTAAGCTCTAATAACACCTAAACCATATAGACCAATAGTTAATCCGGTAGACCAATACGTTGTTGTGTGGGCCCACTGCTGAGCCCTTCTAAGGAGCGAGGAAAGGGAGCGTAATCACCCATCCCCTCGAGATAAGCGAGTGTGTATCTCGAGGGGGGATGGGTGGTTACACCCATCCCTCGCTCCCTAGAATTTTTGAATGAGAAAATAAAATAAAAAGAGCCTTGCAACAAATACTCAATTTTGACAGCGAACAATGTGTGTAAACACATAATACAATTTGACCATAAGCCTACCACTAGTCCAATATCATGGATGTAACAGACTCTACGGATGATGTAACATGCTAGGCTCATTTATCAAGTAGATATAGTCATGCTAACTGTCTAACGAGCTACTAATAATGGTCCTACAGATTAAAGTGACCCTCTAACAAAAAATATATGGAGCTCAAAAGTTGCAGGAAGGTGAAGTTGGGAATAGTGTAAAAAACAATTCAACATATTTGTTGCTTTTATTTTTAATTTTAGTTTCATTTTTTCTTGCAAAGCAATCAGGTGGTCGAGACCTTGAGGTACCCCACCATATCATCAGGAATGAAATACAAAAAAAAGGAGGATACACTATTACCCTACACAAATCCATAACAAGAACAAGCCTGAAGAAGGTGGCTAAAGCATTACTAGGCATCCATTCATTTCCAGCTAAAGAGGGCACCAATCATGTGCTAACTCAAAAGTCAAAGCTACTTGCATCCTGATGTAAACAGCATTTCTGGCATCAAAGAGAGACTTCTCTCCATAGTACTACAAAAGAACCTAGGATGCTAGAAAATCCTAAAGGGCCACTAAGGCTAACAAGGTGATCATCACCTTGTTTGATTCTCTGAAAATGTGCTCTGTGGAAGACAACCCCATTGACTCAGCATCTACCATAATTCTCATCACGTGGCTGAAATTTGCAAGACAGACAAGTTCATCTTGCAATGATAATTTTCATGCTATCAGTAGCAATGTCAATCTTCCTCAAAAACTCTAATTTTGAGCTAGCTCCAACTGAGTAAGAAGGGCTCGCATTTCAGGCTAAAGAAGTTTTGGAAAAGGTAATCTGGTTAGGTTACCACACCAGAGTCAGCGTTACGCCTCACATCCATGTGATCCCTGAGAACACCTCCAATACCACCCACTCAGTCTCTTCGAGACCGATGAAGGATCAGGAGTCTTGTGAATCGACTGGCCACGTGTGAAAGAGGGTTGAATTGAACCACTAAACCAAGGATTTATGCAATCTGTTTATTCATTGGAAAGTCCTTCACACTGTCATACGTGATCCTTACACTTGCTAGAATAAGAGTTTGAAGAGCTAATTCAAGAATCATTGTTTGGTGCCTTTTACTCAATTGTAGGAGAATGGATTTACTATCAAGCATCTTCCTCATTCTGAGGCCGAAAATCAGTATGGTAAGATCTAAGGTATAATTTCCACCATGTCAGCTTCCACCTGCCAACACTTAGGGTAATTTCATTAAATATAGGCATTCTTGCTTTGTAATTCTATATTCATCTGTCATCATTCAACCTTCTCCCCCTTCCAAATATTTCCTAGGTAACCCAAATTCTATCTATCTGAATGTAAATTTATCAACTAATTCACGATCTGTACTGATTAACCTCCATGCAACCTAAAAAATTAACCACCTTCCACACACCTTGTGATGTTTGATCTAGGATAACTCAGATAGGCAGTTCCATGCAATGTGAACTCAGTTCCATCGTGAACAGAGAGTAAAGAACTAGATGTTAGACTCAAATATCGTGTGTGTCGTTTGATGATGCTAAGACGGCATAACTTATTTCAAAACATATTTTCTCAAGTGAGTTTTCCCTTAATATACAAAAGGGATCCTATCAGTATGCTGCATGCATCAAAATTCAGATGAAAGAATAACATTTTGACAATTTACGGAGACAATGCGCATATATCCTGCACATACCAAAGTGACAATGAACAGTCTATAATAACCCTATGGCTTCTCAATCCAAATTCCTTGAAATATTCCCATAAAAGGCAGGCGTTGTTGGGATGACCAGCCCACATGAGACATGCCCATGTTATATTTTCATTTTGATCCTTGGTCAATCTCTCTAATTGATCAAATAAAGTATCCTAACCAAATGCATGAAAAATAACTCGAAAATAATGAAACCAGGCCACGTGTGAAGTTTCCTTTCCACATAAGGTTTATGGTCACTACTTACCACTAAAAAAAAAATATCTTTCTATATGATCAAGTAGAAGTAACACAGGATGAGGAGATACATTACCTGCAGTGGAGAGTCCCCTGAGTTAGGCTTCACACCTGTCACAGAACATCCCATGATCAATCCATGCCGACGGACTCCACGGTACCACTTTGGACCAATTCTTTTCAGCTGAACATCTTTGAAGCCAGCCTTGGTGAACCACTCAATATATTCCTCCTCGGTGGGGAAGAGCATCCACACGTCCGCAAAGAAGCGAGACAACCAAAAGGTCGGATGTACAGGACCAATCAAGCAAGCTTTACCCCCTAATTTCAAGACCCGGTATGCTTCCTTGATTCCACGCTGTGGATCTGGCCAGTACTCAATACTGAGGAAAGCAACCATAGCATCTCGATTAGAACAAATTTACAATTACATCTTAGTATTCCTTTTCCCATGTTTTCACTTATTACAAATAACAAGAATTATAATCTCCTTCTACCTCTTTATAAATCCCTTGACAAGAAAGAGGCTTACCTTCCAGCAGAGATGTATCTATCAGCATAATCGGTCGGAAATGGAAGGTCCTCAGCATCACCTTCAATTATTTTGCAATCCTTCAACTCTTTCTTCGCCTTTGCCTTGGCAAGCTGATGCGGTGACTGGTCTAGAATTGTAACATTTTTGGCATCAACATGCTTAACTATACCTAAAGTAGTGAACCCAGTGCCACCACCAACATCCACCACAACCATATTGCGGTCGTAAAGATCTGCAGGCTCAAGCGCATCATCCCTCATGTCCTCAGTCCAATGCCCAGGGTTTATCACATGGTCATACACAATTGAGAGAAATCTATAGAACCAAAATGCCTCCTGCTTGTGCTGAATGAACCTAGGCTGAGAAGCAGGTCTTGATGAAGAAATGCTACACCTGGGTACCACTAGGTTCCTTGCTTTGGAATTTCTAGCATAAGAAACCACCCCCATTTTGGGAAAACCCCTCCCATTGACATCTGAACCCAAAAACCCCAACCCCTTCGGAGAAAGCCCTCTTATGAGTCTCAAATTATCTGCTCCATTTAGCATTGAAGAAGCCATGAACTCCAAAAAAGCAAGTAAACCCACCAACAAAATCTACTTTGGGTTCACTAATTGAATCCTGGAAACAAAACCCACATGCAAAATTCAATCTTTATGCTCTCTACCACTAAATTCAACCAAAAAAAAATATCCAATTTTTCTCAAGTGAAGAAGTTCATAGACAAGTTTTCCATTTATGTCCATGGAAGTGAAAAACTGTGCAGAAATTTGAAGAAAAAAGAGATGAAATCGCTTACCAGTTCAGTGTCTTTACATCGGAGATAGTGAGAGATATAAAGAACCCCAGGTCCTGTGATTCTTGTTGCTTTGGCGCTCCGAGCAATCTGTTTTGGGACAAAATTATAGGCACACAGCTGGGGACCGCTGTGGTACTCTCACTAAACGACCATTTGAAATACAGACCCTGAGTTATTCCTCGAGATGCGAGTTATCCTTGAAAGAGCAAATCATAATAATTGCTAAAGTACAGATTTAATTTGAGTAGTTAGATTGAGCATTTTGGTATATGATGAAAAAAATTTCATGAATAAATTAAATTGTTTGTAGTACTTAAAAGAGTAATGGGAAATTTTCCTGAAAGCCTCAATGTAATCATTCTTTTGGTAATTACAGTGAAATTGTGTCAATGCTTCATAAAAGTCATCATTTGATGAAAGAAATTAAATGAATGAGAAGAGGCTTTTCTTCGTTTTAAAATCAGAATATGTCAAAATTTCGTATATGATATTTTTAGTGAATAGAATTTTTTTTAAAGCGCAGATTTAAAGGATTAAATGTGTTAAAAAGACAAATTATGTGATCAACAAAGAAAGTGTTTAACTAAATAATGTGCCTTAATTGAACTGTTAGCAAATAAAGATCACTGGTTACACCACTAAAAATCAATCATTGATCCTACGTTTATTTCAGAAAACATATTTCAGCTACTCATTTCATGTTCTTCCTTCCACCAGTTTGATATTTATTTCCTTCATCGCAAAGCCAATGTTGGAAGCTCAAATCTAGTACTAGCACCACTCTACTAAGATATGCATCTCTGAGAACTACAAGAGAATGTGGCAGAGCTTCACAACTGAGAGCATATCGATAAGTCCAAGCTTCTTCACTAGGCATTGTCAAAAGATATCTAACCAACTCGATTAAAGAATGGACTTGCATTCATGGTGTTTCTGATGGTGCACGAACTTCACGGAGCTGTTTTGAATTCTCCAAGCAGTGTTCGAAACCAAAGTGAGGGTGCCTCTCATACCATGTATCCTGCTGGACGTGAGTGTCCCAGTGTTCTCCAGAGCTGCTTTTTCCATACTTGTGTACCCAACCAGAGCCGTTATGTTGCTCTCCCCACGTACGATTCCACTGCTCCCCATATTTGCCTTGCCACCACGACTCCCCTTGCTTGACACCATGGCCATATTCATTGAAATTCTCATCCCACTTGTCACCCCATTTCGTCCACCCATCACCCGAGAAGTTCTCAGCCCACTTGTCAGTGTATTTTACACTACCACCCTTGCCGTCATACTTTTCACCCCACCTGCAAAACAACATAGCATAAAAAATAAGCAATTGATAGAAGGCTCAGGCATAGAATTATTCATCCCGAGGTAACCAGAACTATCAAATGCATTTAATTTTTAACGAAGTTTTAAATTCAACTATTCATGGTATATCCATTATGAGAGTTTGGAGGAAATTAGAGATTCTCCCTCAATTCTCTTTCCGATTTTGAGTTCAACACCTAGTAAGATAACGGTTATCTCCCTAATCAGATACCCGTGGAAACTACGCCAGAAGCAGTCCATTGTTGGAACATGGTATGCATGCAGTAACTCCCCCTCCCTCTTCCCCCTTTTCTGACATATACTATTTAAGAAGCTCAGTCATTTTAGCATAAGGAAACACGCTTTTACGAGGCTCAAGATCATGATTCGTGCAAGTAGCAATGATACGGGTGCAAATAACAGTAGGACCAGGAGCCACCGTGATTGGAGACTGCATACCACATATTCTTCTGCCATTGGTCATAGAACATGAGATCTTTCTCGTATAAGTAATAAACAGGCAGTATGTTTTATGGAAGAACCCTACTTCATGCTAGAAGCTCTTAGAGATATCATCTATTAAGGATCAACTAAACTAATGGTTTGACCAGTTCAGGCAACATGAAGCTGTGGTACCTCTCATTCCACACATGAGCATGCCCAGCTTCAACAGGTGTATCGGGGTTAATGCTGCTTGTCTTATGCGCCCACTTCTCAGCTTGACCAGAGGCATCGTAATGTTCCCACCATTTCTCTTGCCACTGCCCACCAACTCCATTCTTGCCCCATTTATCAGCAGTTTTCTCAATGTGTGTGAGCCCACTTGCTTGATCCTATACAAATTCAAACCGACAACTTCTTATTAATCAGTATTATCCACAAGTAGATAGGAATGTGATGGGAATGAAAATCTGAATCAATAGGCACATCTCCAAAAACAGAACATTGGCCAACGTTAAAAACTAAAGACAAATTTTCCAATTGTTTAAGGATGCAGTAATGCCCATTTCGTTACCACTGGTTTTTTAAACTCATTAGATTTTGAGGATTTTTTTTTTTTTTTAACAAGAGGTCTTTCATTTCATTCTTAACAAAACCACCATACTCATAAACTTTGTAGAAATTGACCACATGACTCCTAACCCTTAAATCAGTTGACTGAAGAAATCAACTCAAATTGTATGACTTCAGCAAATGGTGCGAGTGAATATCTGCAAGACTACAGAAAGCAATGCAATAACTTACTGCACTATTCTAAGTTCTGTATGAATGCTTTGTATATGAAGATATCTGCTCTGAAGTTGTATGATTTCAGCATATGGTATGGATATTAGATAAAGTTATACGGTAAAACGATGCTAACCTGCCACATAGACTCCTTCCAGTATTCACGCCAAACATTTCCAAATGCGTCACGTCCAGACTTCTGTGAACCAAGCTCCTTATAATCAAACTGACCTGCAGCCTCCCAAAATTTATTTTCCCACTCAACACTTCCATCAGCGCTAACCCCCCTAGTCAATGTCCAATGGCAAACAACACCATCGGCTCGTTGCTCGACACCTGTCTCATTCCAATACTTTGAGCCATCTGGATTCACTCCTTCAGAAGGCACTTCCTCAACCTGATGGAGAGCTTCAGCTGCTTCTGCGGCATTTTCCAAATACATCAAGTCAAGTTCTGGTTGGGGGCTCGGGGTTTGTTGCTCTGTAAAGGGATCCACTTTTTCAACCTCCATGAATGACTGAAGAGGTGGAAGTGGAGGGGTTTCATTGTCGGATTTGATGCTTTGAAAGGGAATCGACAAAACATCTATGTTACGTTCTTTCTCCATCACTGAGTTGATTAAGTCAGGAGAGGATGCAGGCTTTTCTGATGTCTGCAAATTAGGAGATGTCTGCAGATTAGCATCCTTTGGAGTAGTATCAATTTGCAGAGGAGGAGTCCAAGACCAAAAATCTGGACCCGGTGTCTCACGCTCCAATGTTCCTGACTCAGATACAAATACACCTCGATCCACAGCCCCATCCTCACCCACAGTTCCTGATCAAATAATTTGTAAGACAATATATAAAAGTATATAATGAAAGAACATCAAACTAAATGTATGCCTTTACTTTAACTTTTAATTTTTGTAAGGGCGAGTAGGGTTTTTATTGTGATAACATCCGCCACAAGTCGTACCATCTTGGTTAGCACCCATTGGCACATGCATGAGTTATAGAGTCTTGACTTCTAACTAGTTTTTCAGGCTCTTATTGTTCTTGGAAAATGAGGTCATTAAATCTTCTTTCTTATTTTTTTACTCTTGAAACATTAATTTGAATCTAAGTAAAAACCATCACAATTTAATGGTGTTTGCACAATGTATTTGTGAGAGTTAGATATCATATTGGATTAAATTTATTTTTCAAAAGTTGGAGCTAAAAAAAATTGAGCTCGCCAAACAATTAAAAGAATCACTACCTTCTTCACAAGAGTTCCTTAATTTTGCCTAACCCTAAATTCGAAAAATGAGAAATTACCAATTTGTTGATGTAGAGAATAAAACTATTTCATGCACACAAATGAATTATTCAACTAAGCTCATACTGACATCCTTAGTGTTCTTGAGTACTTGTAAACATAGGAAATCAACCAAAGTTCGGATAGCCATAAGTTTGTTGCAATATTATAGCAAATTGTTGATAATAAGTGTTGGAGGAGTATAAACACAAGTAATGTTATCATGAAAATATAATGTTCCAAATGCGGTTAGCTTTGTGGCTGTTTTATATTATCAATTCGCTTTAATTATGTACATCATTTAAATGTGCGAATTTCTACAATTAAATTTAAACAAGAATAACTGCTTTACAAAGAAATCTATTGGATACTCAATTCAGAACTTGTCAAATTTTACGTCGTGATCATAATAGCCTTAGATCACATTTGTTCGATCAAGTAACACTAATCATGGGAATGTATATTGCACACATTTTCACACATTATTTTGAATGTTAAAACACTATTCATTTCATATCAAACACCAAATTTAACACATAAACAACAAATTAGTGAATTACTAATCTCATTTTACTGAATTAACAAAAAAAGAGAGGTTAGATTGGTAATACCTTCTTTTTGAACACCTCCATTATTCCCAATTTCCTCAGAACCATCCACATTCGAAAGCTCGAGATTGACCACCGGCTTCACACGGGGACTCTCCTTGATGAGAGATCTTGCAGCTTCAATTGCAGCAGAAGCTCGATCGATCAGCTGCTTTCGATGAACTCGATCCCTCACTTCTTTCGGTACATCCAGTAGCTGATGAAATTTTTCATTCTTCTTCTCAAACTCTTCCAATTTGGCATTGTCTTCCTTAGCATCAGTCTCTCCTCCTCCTTCACCACCCTCTTCATTCACAGAATTCTCCGCAATTCGCTGAAATCGAATCTCCTTTCGCTCCTGATCCACCGCGTTCTTCCATAACTCCAGGTACGAGTCCCCGGCGTTCGATGAAGTTCTGATTTGCAAGCTCCTCCTCTTGATGGTGGTGGTGGTGGTGGTGAAGAATGTAGTGGAGGTTTTGGAGGGAAACAGAGGAGGTGTTGGGAGTAGGTTTGCACAGGGGAGTGCGCATTGGCTAAAATGCGCCATGGGTGTATGATCAAATAAAGAGAGAGTCTCTGTGTCTGAGTGTGTGTGTGTGAGAGAGAGAGAGAGAGGGCAGAGAGAAGTGAAGATCGGTTTTGAAGAGAGAGGAGTGGCAGTTTCCGTAAATAAATGCACTTTATTCGACTTTTCAGTCTTTAAGAAAAGATTTTCGTGGAAGTGAAGGAAGGCTTCGATTCTCTAGACGAAAAAGAGAGATTTGATTTCAGCGTATTTGGTGCAGAAGCGAAGGAGCGTCGTGGCGAAGAAGAGTCGCGAGTGGAGAAGAGTTCCAAACGTGTCTGTGGCTTGACACGTGGCTAGTGAGTGAGTGAAGTAAGTTTAAAACCGGGGTCATACTATATGGTGGCGACTACACCACACCACCGTTTCCACTCTATTACATCATTCTACTCTCTCACACCATTTACTTTCTTTCTCACACCACCATACTTTCTCACACCACCTATATACAAAAATCATTCATTTTTTTCCCCTCACTATTCAAATCGACAATGGTTCCTCCCTCTCCCATTCAAAATCTTTTGCAAATCTCTTCCAAATCTCTCCCAACACTCAAATCTCTTGCAAATCTCCTCCCTCTCCCTCGAAAACTCTCAAAGTCAAAACTCTTAAACTCAGACTCAATAAATATGCATAACTTAACATAACACATAAAATCAAAACGAAAAAAAAATGCAAAATAGGGTAACTTTCAACCAATTTAAACCTCAATTGAGACTGATTCTCAAGTTCATCAAAACATGAAAGTTGTAATACTATGAGTTATCTAATAAACATAACTTGAATCACTTAAAAATGTTTTAAAATGAACAAGTTATGATCATTTTACTAAAGTCGCACAAATCTATCTCGCAATAAAAATGGGATAGTGTTCCTGACTTTTGGTCAACTTATATACTCAATCGAGATCGATTCTCAAGTAGATCAAAACACAAAAGCTGTAGTACTTTGAATTATCTAATAAACACAACTTGAATCACTTAAAAATATTTTGAAATGAGCAAGTTATAATCATTTTACTAAAGTCGCGTAATCTGTTCGAAAAAAAATTTTGTTCGTAGAGTGCACTGCGGGGCACAATGCGGGGTATTCCAGATATTCCGCAGTGCACTCTACGAACAAATTTTTTTTCTAATAGATTGTGCAAATTTAGTAATCATAATTTGCTCATTTCAATACATTTTCAAGTGATTCAAGTTGTGTTTATTAGATAATTCATAGTACTACAACTTTTGTGTTTTGATCAACTTGAGAATCGGTCTTGATCGAGCACATAAGTTGGCCGAAAATTAGGAACACTATACGATTTTCATTTTTTGGACAGATTTGCGCAACTTTAGTGAAATGACGATAATTTGCTAGCTTCAAAACATTTTCAAGTGATTCAAATTGTGTTTATTAGATAACTCAGAGCACTACAACTTTTATGTTTTAATCAACTTGAGAATTGGTATTGATCAAGCACAGAAGTTGGATGAAAGTCAATAACACTGTCCCGTTTTCATTGTAACACAGATTTGTGCAACTTTAGTAAATTGATCATAACTTGCTCATTTCAAAATATTTTCAAGTGATTCAAGTTGTGTTTACTAAATAAATCATAGTACTGCAAATTTTGTGTTTTGATGAACTTGAGAATAAGTCTTAATTGAGGGTTTAAATTGGTCAAAATTACCATGTTTTACATATTTTGAATTTGGATTTCTCTGTTATGCATATTTATTGGTGGTGTGAGAAAGTATAAATAAAAAATTAAAATAAATAAATTTAATTTAATTTTAAAAAAAAAAAAAAAAAAAAACTCAATGGTGGTGTGAGAAAGAGGAAATTGTGGTGTGTTGTAGTCATTTCCATACTATATTGTGCATTACCATCGACTTAGTATAGTTTATAATAAGTAAAAATTATTAATGAAATTAAAAAAACAAATACATAATTATATATATATATAATTTTAATGGCTTATGTATAATTTAACTAAAATTAAGGGCTTTGAATAAAATATATTAGGGGATTAAGTATAATTAATAATATTTGAGAGATGTGGATTTTGATCGTAAATAATATGAATTTTGGAATGTAAAATGTTACATATGTGTAATAGGTTTTCATTTAAAATTGCAAAATTACCCATGGTCACTATTCACCTGCCTATTGGTTTTTTGTAAATATAATAGAATTGGGAGGATATTTTGGACAATCCAAAAATCAGGTTGAAGACGCACACTTTTCATTTTTCATTTTTCATAAAGTGAACTTGCATTATTTACAATTGGAGTGTCGATGCGCTCTACGTGCGCGGATATTTAGTAATTTTATTTTATTTTATTGCAACAATTTAATAATAAGAAAAAAATTTATAATGGAATTTCTATCAAAAAAATTAATTATATACAAATAAGATACTTCAAATAAATTACGTTATGGACTTAGATGTAATTAATAAATGTCTGAGAGATATGGTTTTGATTGTAAAAGTATAAAATTTTGAGGGTAAAATGGAATTCAAAAGTTAAATGTAAGGGTTGTTTTATAATTTCTATATAATTAGATGGTTTTAAATAAATTACATATAAAGTCTAGGTATAATTAATGAATGTTTACATGGGGGCTGATTTTGATAGTAAATAGTTTAAATTTGGGATTGTGAGATGGTAAAAGGATGTAATAGTATTTTTCATTTGAATGACATACACACCATTGTGACTTTTTAACCGTCTTTTACTTTTTCTTGTAAATACCATTGAGTTGGAAGGGCAAAACTGAAATGGAAGATCATATTGAATAGACATTTTTCACTATTCATAAGGAAAGTGTGGTTATATAGTCCAAATTGATTATATGCGTGATCTTATTTGATCAGATGATCATAGAGTTCATCGATTGATTGATTCCTCTTATTTGATGTTTTCACTTGCTAATGTGAGTTTTTCAAGTATCTGTTAATGTTTTTTCTAAATGGATCTTGAGAATTTTAGTTATTTAGCATTTGTAATCTAATCATATTATGTGCAGCGGAGACAAAATGCATTACATATAAGAATAGTAGGTCAAGGCCTATATGATCATTCCAATGTTCAATTATACAAGCGAATTCATTTGATTTTTAACTTTATGGGTTTTGATGGAGGGAGATAATGGTGTACGGGTATAAATGATTGAAAGTGGTGGTCTATGATGTCATTTAGACATCATGTAGAATTTGATTTGTGTAATAAGTTAGTAATTTATTAAACTACGGGAGATTGTAGGGGATGATGACGAGGAAGGTAGTTAGTGATTTGAAATCGTGCATTTGATTACTTTCTCAACATGGAGTCTGCATTTTTTTTTACCGTTTTACATCATTATTACTCTTTATCTATAGCGGAAATATCCCACACAAAAATAAATGCTTCTAGAATTTTCGCGAGATAGGATAATATCATTTGATTCCGTTTTTTTGTTTGCACTTATTCCAATTTCTCGACCTCCGTATTCTCTTATACATTGGGTGCATGTAAATCCAAAATAATTATAAAAAGGTACCTATTTTTTATAAAGGCGTTGAGTGTCTTTTTGTCAAACACTTCTCACTCTTTTTATTTCATACTACCGATTTCTCACACTTCAAGCTGGTAAAGATATTTTTGATAAAGGTAATATTCTACTCGCACCTTCCAAGACACAAAGTTTGACCCATCAAACTTTTCTATTTTGGTTGTATCATTCTTCGAAGTCATTGCTCCCACTCGAACCAACAACAAACCCTCATAGAAATTTCTTCAAATAATTGTGCCTTGGGTTCGCAAACTCGATGCTCTGATACTAGTTGTCACGGATTATTATTACTACTAATCCAAAAATCTTGGGATTCAATACAACAGATAACAAACCAAATAATCAAATGAAGGCAAGCAACCAACCAATGCAATAAACAAAAGGAAACAAAAACAAATAACACATGAATTTAATGTGATTTAGCCAAACATGCGTACATCCACGGAACGCACCGCAGTTGTAATACCCGCCCAATTCACTTATCAATATACTTGCATTATTTTAGAAGTTAATAATATTTATTGGTAGTAATTATTAATTGATGATAATTAATTGATAATAATTACAAGTAATAATAGTTTATGATTTTTAATTTCAAACCTAGGTTTAGGCTGGTGGTGGGTAAGAGATAAGGGATGAGTGTGTTTAGCTAATGAAACCCTAAATTTTTATTTAAAAAGAAACCCTAGTTTTTTTTCCTCTTTGCACACACACCACAGGAAAAAAAAAAACCCTGCGTTGAAAGGGTGGGAGGCACTTGGAAAGAACAACCTTGGATTCTTGCAAAAATCAGTGAGTACAACTCTATCCTTGTTAAGTTTTTTTGTACTATGATTGATTAGGCTTAAAGGATTGTCAGAACTATGGTTCTACGCACCCAGAGGGTTCACAACGAGGAACCAACTTTGTGTAACATGAGGATCACCTCCAATATGAACTTCGTATTGATTTTGGTATACTGCCTCCTAGTAAAAGGTCAACTATGTTTTGGTTTTTGGCATGTAAATTATTGCTTTTAAACTTTATCAACTTTGGGTGGAAAACGAAATGAAGATTTTGAGAAAATCACGTGGGTTTCAGTTTTGTGTCTGACAGTGTTGGGGAGTTACAGTTTTGTGAATAATCAATGAAGTTTTGAGAAAATCAATGAAGTGTTGGGTTGTTACGGTTTTGAGAAAATCAATGAAGTTTTGTTGTTACAGTTTTGTGAATAATCAATGAAATTTTGAGAAAATCAATGAAGTGTTGGGTTGTTACAGTTTTGAGAAAATCAATGAAGTTTTGTTGTTACAGTTTTGTGAATAATCACACGGGTTTCATTTTTTTTTGTTACAGTGTTGGTTTCTTTTGTTTTTTTTTATTTGTTACAATTTTTGTGTCAAACAGTTTCAGTGTTGGTTTCATTTTTTTTTTTTGTTACATTGTCTGACAATGTTGGTTTCATATTGATTGTCACTTTTATTGATTGTCACTGTCTAATCAATATATGTGGTATGGGTTATTGATTGACTTCTACAAATTTAGTTTTAACAGTTTCAGTTTTTGTGGGTATGGGTTATTGATTGTCAAGTGGAGGTGACAAGTGATGACATGTTGAAACATGGGGTTGTATGGCTATTAATTGTTGAAACATGGGGTTGTATGGTTAAACAAAACATGGGGTTATTGATTGTATGTGGAGGAGGCACATGATGTCATGTTGTGAATATCACCTTGGTAATGTTTTATGTATATGGTTCTTGTAAGGGGAATGTGATGCGATGTAATTGATTTGGAAAAGTAATGGCTCAAATAAAATACTTGGTAAATGTTCTTTTTCCACAACTCCAGGAAAAAAAATGTGAAAAGAAAAGAAACTTTGTATACAGACTTGCTTGTATACGTGTGATATTATTATGGGTATGCAGACTTGCTTGCATATCGGTGCACCGTTCCATGTGAGTTCGGTTGTACGTGTAGATTTAGGAAGAATACTTGCCACTGATCGAACTTCGGGTGAGATGACATGACACTCGAGGTGGCACCCCACTTGAGTCATGTACGCTCCGAGTGGCTTCGATGGCAAGGGAGGCACACTTGGGTGAGGTGTGTTCGACACAGGAGGATAGTGCAATTGTGGAAAAGAAGCCAATAATTAGAAAACAAAAAAATAAATAATTAAATAAAACCACTGAATTGAGCATGCCATGAAATTGTGTATAGATTATTTTAGCTTGTACTAGGCTAGCCTTGAGGGAAGAAACTAACAGCTCATTCGAACCTCGAATGAGAACTACCTGTATTCCTTAAGGTGAAATTTGCATTTTGTCCTTTTATATTTAATTGTCTTGATTTGTAAGTTTGCTCACACCTGTATGATTATACTGACCCAGATTTTGTATTGTTTTACAAATTTGGGTACATTCTTAATGAGCGTAGCCCCAGAGAACCATCAGGGTTAATTGGAGCGTAAGCAATGATAGTAGCTGTGTGGCGATAGCTGAGGAGTCAACACGTTTTATTTTTTTTTAGATCTTTATTATTATTCCTAGGTAATCAGATATAGGATTTGGATATAAATGCTCAGTTTTGTCAGATATTTATTTGGGGAATTTATTATTGAAAATTTTCATTTATTCGTTGTGGACCTCATTTTTAGAGGAAGAATATTGAGGAAGCTTATTAGTTGTTTTTTGCCTTATGACTGTACCATTTAATGTGTTCCTGTCATGCCTTGGTTTTTGGACAATCTATTTATTCATGTTGTTCAAAAATCAGGGCGTGACATTTTTGGTATCAGAGCATTTGGTTAGCCTAGATCTAGGGTAGGTCTAGGTGATCCTCGGAAGTGTGGAAATGGGATCATGAACGTTTGGATTATTAAGTATTAACGGTTATTTATTTTCGCTTGAAGGTAATGGCGAACACTCGATCAAATGGGGCCAATGGACAGAATGGTGATAATGGGCGGAATAACACTAATGGCCCAAATGGTTCGAATGATCAAGGAGGGGGTCCTAACTTGGTCCAGGTAGACGTGGGAGCCATGATGACGCAACTTTTGCAGGTTGTACAGAACAACCATCAGGATAGTCATGGTGACCCGTTTGCCAGGAGAAATAAGAAGTTTGGGAACCTAGGCGGTCAGAGGTTTAATGGAGAGACTGACCCTATTGCAGCTGAGAAGTGGATTCGCAAGTGTGAAACCATATTCAATCAGATGCAGATGATTGAGGTACAGAAACAAGATTTAGCTGTTCATAACTTGGATGGTAATGCCAGGTATTGGTGGGATTCTGTGGAGGAGAGCATGGATACGACTGTTATGACTTGGGAGACTTTCAAGTCAAAATTTGACTGTCAGTTTGTACATGAAGCTGTGAAATCTCAGCTAGCTGTAGAGTTCTTTAGTTTGACACAAGGTACAAAATCAGTGACCCAATATGTGACAAAATTCAACGAGTTGACTCGGTATGCTCTGTACTTGGTCGATACCCCTGCCAAGAAGAATTAGAAGTTTATCAGGGGTTTGGGTCATTATCTGTCAAAATCGCTTTTACCCTTTGATAAAGAACCATTTGACAGAGTTTTAGACTTAGCTATCAAGTTTGAAGAGCAAGACGCCGCTTTTTCGAGAGGCTAGAGAGAAAAGCAGGGGAGGTGAGTCGTCTAGAAACTCGCGTTCATCTGAGAATCGAGATCAGAACAGGTATAAGCCTTACGATCATAATCAGCGAGGACCTGGATTTCAGTATCAGCCGAGGTCCCAATCTGGAGGTCAGTTTCAGCAGAGGCCCAAGGTAGGAATTGAGTCCCAGGGAGGTTTTAGGCCGCAGGGTGGCTTCAGGCCCCAAGGGCAGTAGTGGTAGAGATCGACATTTCAGAATCAGGGCCCACAAGGCCCATATCAGCAACCTCGACCTCAGGTACCTGCAGCACCACGAGGGCAGACTCCCACTGATAGGTTATGCTACAAATGTAACCGACCAGGGCATCTCATTCATGATTGTCCCAGTTGGCGAAGCGTTCCACAGGGTATGCATGCCCCACCAGCTCCAGCACGTGCATTTGCGGTTCTACCAGGGCAAGAGAATGTTGAAGGTACCATCACCACTCAGTTTCCATTGCGAGTATTATTTGATTCTGGTGCTTCTCATTCTTTTATTTCTCGGCAAATGGTAGAAAAAGAAAATCTTAAAACTATGCCACTTATCAAACCTTTATGTGTTGAGACACCCATAGGAGACACTGTCACATTATCTGAGCAATGTAGAAATTTTGAGATCTCTTTAATGGGTCGAAAACTTGTTGCGGATTTGATAGTTATGAATTTTGAGAATTTTCATGTTATCCTTGGGATGGATTGGTTGGGTAAAAACTATGTTACTATAGATTGTGCTGCGAGAACCATTTTGATAGATACACCAGGGTTGTCGCGAGTTAGTCATGTTTGTGAACCTTGTGGGGACTCCACAATGACGAGCACTATATACTCTATGGATATACCAGAGAAAGATATTAGCGTGGTTGAGGTGGTGAAGGATTATGTAGATGTATTCCAAGAGATTCCTGGTTTACCACCTAAGAGAGAAGTCGAATTTCGAATTGACTTGTTGCCAGGGGCAACACCGATTTCGAAAGCTGCATACCGATTGGCTCCTAAGCAGTTGGATGAGATGAAAGTCCAACTAGAGGAATTACTCCAGAAGAGGTAAGAAATTTTCTCGTATGTTTTTATAATAGCTATATATACGTGCATATTTGTGAGTAACTATATGGTTAATCCTTTAAGGTGTGTATATTTAGGTTTATACGACCAAGTAATTCTCCATGGGGTGCGTCTGCTATTTTTGTTTCTAAGAAAGATGGTACTTTGAGGATGTGTGTCGACTATAGAGAACTAAATAAGGTGACAATAAAAAATAAGTACCCTCTTCCGCGGATAGATGATTTGTTAGATCAGTTGAAAGGGGCGGTTGTATTTTCACAGTTGGATTTGAGGACTGGGTACCATCAGATGGGTGTTGAAGAGCAGAGCATACCTCTGACGGTGTTTCTGACTCGGTATGGGTTATATGAATTTCCGGTCATGCCATTTGGATTGACCAATGCTCCTGCTTTCTTTATGGATTTGATGAACCGTATTTTTCGTTCGCACCTTGATAAATTTGTTGTCATTTTCATTGATGATATTATGGTATATTCTTGAAACATGGAGGACCATCGAGAGCATTTGAAAGTAGTGTTGCAGACTTTAAGAGATCACAAATTGTATGCTAAATTTAATAAGTGCCACTTTTGGGAGAAATAGGTGAAATTTCTTGGGCATGTGATTTCTAGCGAAGGGATAGCCGTCGATCCTGACAAAGTTGTAGCAGTTAAGGAATGGAAACAACCCACTAATGCAAGTGAAATTCGGAGTTTCTTAGGGTTGGCTGGATATTACAGGAGGTTTATTGAGAAATTTTCGTTGATTGCAGCACCTTTGACGAGTCTGACTCGAAAGGATGTCAAGTTTGTATGGACTAAGGACTGTGAGACCGCATTTCAAGAGTTGAAGCAAAGGTTGACTACAGCTCCAATTTTAATCATTCCCACGCGTGGCGGGAAGTTAGTGGTGTTTACAGATGCTAACGGAACATTGGGATGTGTTTTGATGCAAGATCAGAAAGTAGTTTCATACGCTTCTAGGCAGTTAAAACCACATGAGAGGCGATATGCCACGTATGATTTGGAATTAGCAGCAGTGGTTTTTGCTTTAAAAATATTGAGGCATTATTTGTATGGAGAAAAAATTGAGTTGTATACTGACCACAAAAGATTAAAGTACCTATTTTCACAACGAGATTTAAACATGAGGCAACAGAGGTGGATGAAGTTCATTAGTAGTTATGATTTTGAAATCCTTTACCATCCAGGCAAAGGGAATGTGGTGGCGGATGCCCTTAGCAGGCAACATAGTGTGTTGACCGCTCTTATGGTACAAGAGTGGAAGGTTCTCGAGGTTATTGCAGCTCATGATGTTTTGACTATTCCGCATACTAGAGGAGCTTATGTTTGTAGTTTGACAGTGAAACCTACCCTGATTACCGGGTCATTTCCGTGCAGCACACTGACCCGTTTCTCATGAACAAAATAAATGATTTGATAATTGATACGTTGGATGACTGCCCTACTGATTGGTCTGTTGACATAGATGGAGGATTGCGATTTCATGGTAGACTTTGCGTACCAGATATTTCGGCATTAAAGAAGGAGATTATGGACGAGGCTCATCGTTCTAAATTTACTATTCATCCAGGGGGTACGAAGATGTATCATGATTTGAGAAGAAGTTTTTGGTGGGAAGGCATGAAACGAGATGTTGGGGAATATGTCTCTCACTGTTTCACTTGTCAACAAGTGAAAGCGGAACACCAGAGGTCGTCTGGTTTATTGCAGCCTCTAGAAATACCCATGTGGAAGTGGGAACACATTTCGATAGATTTTGTTGATGGTTTACCAAGATCTCAGAGGGGTAATGAGTCAATTTGGGTTATTGTTGACCGTTTGACTAAGTGTGCACATTTTATCCCCATTGATGCATCTCGAAATACTGACAAGTTAGCTGCTATGTATATCCGAGAAGTGGTAAGGTTGCATGGGGTTCCTATTACCATTGTTTCAGATAGAGATCCATTGTTTACATCAACATTTTGGGAAAGTTTTCAACGTGCTATGGGTACTACCTTGGCTATGAGCACGGCGTATCATCCACAGACTGACGGGCAGACTGAGTGGGTAAATCAGATTTTGGAGGATATGTTGTGAGCTTGCATCATGGATTTTGGTGGTAGTTGGGAGGATCACTTACCGTTGGTGGAGTTCTCGTACAATAATAGTTACCAATCGAGCATTGGTATGGCACCCTTTGAGGCTTTGTATGGTAGGCCTTGTAGATCTCCTAGTTGTTGGGCAGAGGTAGGTGATACATTATTGTTGGGACCAGAGATTGTTAGGGAGACTGCAGGGAAGATTGAGATTATTCGGGGAAGGATAAAAACTGCTCAGAGTAGACAGAAAAGCTATGCAGATCAAAAGCGCAAGAGTGTAGTGTTTGCGGTTGGTGATTTAGTTTTCCTTAAGGTGTCTCCCATGTGAGGTGTGATGAGATTTGGCAAGAAAGGAAAGTTGAGCCCGCGGTATATTGGGCCATTCTAGATTGTCGGATGTGTTGGTCACTTGCTTACAAGCTTGCGTTGCCGCCCAGTTTGTCGATGATCCATGATGTCTTTCATGTCTCAATGCTGAGAAAATGTGTGAAAGACCCAACTCATATTGTTCAACTTACAACTATTGAACTGAATGAGGATTTGACCTATACAGTTGGGCCGGTGAGGATACTTGATCGTGACGTGAAGCAATTACGACGTAAGAAAGTCAACTTGGTCAAAGTTCAGTGGAGTGAAAAGGAGAACGATGTCACCTGGGAGTTGGAGGACAAAGTAAAGCGTATGCACCCAGAATTATTCGCCTAATCCTTATCCTACTGAATCTCGGGACGAGATTCTTTTAAGGTGTGTATATTGTAATACCCGCCCAATTCACTTACCAATATACTTGCATTATTTTAGAAGTTAATAATATTTATTGGCAGCAATTATTAATTGATAATAATTACAAGTAATAATAGTTTATGATTTTTAATTTCAAACCTAGGTTTAGGCTAGTGGTGGGTAAGAGATAAGGGATGGGTGTGTTTAGTTAATGAAACCCTAAATTTTTATTTAAAAAGAAACCCTAGTTTTTTTTTTACTCTTTGCACACACACCACAGAAAAGAAAAAAAAAAAAAAAAAAAAAAAAAAAAACCCTGCGTTGAAAGGGTGGGAGGCGCTTGGAAAGAGCAACCTTGGATTCTTGCAAAAATCAGTGAGTACAACTCTATCATTGTTAAGTTTTTTTGTACTATGATTGATTAGGCTTAAAGGATTGTCAGAAATATGGTTCTACGCACCCAGAGGGTTCACAACGAGGAACCAACTTTGTGTAACATGAGGATCACCTCCAATATGAACTTCGTATTGATTTTGGTATACTGCCTCCTGGTAAAAGGTCAACTATGTTTCGGTTTTTGGCATGTAAATCATTGCTTTTAAACTTTATCAACTTTGGGTGGAAAACGAAATGAAGATTTTGAGAAAATCACGTGGGTTTCAGTTTTGTGTCTGACAGTGTTGGGGGGTTACAGTTTTGTGAATAATCAATGAAGTTTTGAGAAAATCAATGAAGTGTTGGGTTGTTACAGTTTTGAGAAAATCAATGAAGTTTTGTTGTTACAGTTTTGTGAATAATCAATGAAGTTTTGAGAAAATCAATGAAGTGTTGGGTTGTTACAATTTTGAGAAAATCAATGAAGTTTTGTTGTTACAGTTTTGTGAATAATCACATGGGTTTCATTTTTTTTTTGTTACAGTGTTGGTTGTTTTTTTTTTTTTTTTTTTTTGTTACAGTTTTTGTGTCTGACAGTTTCAGTGTTGGTTTCATTTTTTTTTTTTTTTTGTTACAGTGTCTGACAGTGTTGGTTTCATATTGATTGTCACTGTGTAACCAATATATGTGGTATGGGTTATTGATTGACTTCTACAAATTTAGTTTTAACAGTTTCAGTTTTTGTGGGTATGGGTTATTGATTGTCAAGTGAAGGGGACAAGTGATGACACGTTGAAACATGGGGTTGTATGGCTATTAATTGTTGATACATGGGGTTGTATGGTTAAACAAAACATGGGGTTATTGATTGTATGTGGAGGCATATGATGTCATGTTGTGAATATCACCTTGGTAATGTTTTATGTATATGGTTCTTGTAAGGGGAATGTGATGCGATGTAATTGATTTGGAAAAGTAATGGCTCAAATAAAATACTTGGTAAATGTTCTTTTTCCACAACTCTAGGAAAAAAAATGTGAAAAGAAAAGAAACTTTGTATACAGACTTGCTTGTATACGTGTGATATTATTATGGGTATGCAGACTTGCTTGCATATCGGTGCACCGTTCCATGTGAGTTCGGTTGTACGTGTAGATTTAGGAAGAATACTTGCCACTGATCGAACTTCGGGTGAGATGACATGACACTCGAGGTGGCACCCCACTTGAGTCATGTACGCTCCGAGTGGCTTCGATGGCAAGGGAGGCACACTTGGGTGAGGTGTGTTCGGCACAGGATGAGAGTGTGATTGTGGAAAAAAAGCCAATAATTAGAAAACAAAAAAATAAATAATTAAATAAAACCATTGAATTGAGTATGTCATGAAATTGTGTATAGATTATTTTAGCTTGTACTAGGTTAGCCTTGAGGGAAGAAACTAACAGCTCATTCGAACCTCGAATGATAACTACCTGTATTCCTTAAGGTGAAATTTGCATTTTGTCCTTTTATATTTAATTGTCTTGATTCGTAAGGTTGCTCACACCAATATGATTAAACTAACCCAGATTTTGTATTGTTTTACAAATTTGGGTACGTTCTTAATGAGCATAGCCCCAGAGAACCATCAGGGTTAATTGGAGCGTAAGGAAGGATAGTAGCTGCGTGGCGATAGCTGAGGAGTCGACACGTTTTATTTTTTTTTAGATCTTTATTATTATTCCTAGGTAATCAGATGTAAAATTTGGATAAAAATGCTCTGTTTTGTCAGATATTTATTTGGGGAATTTATTATTGAAAATTTTCATTTATTCGTTGTGGGCCTCATTTTTAGAGGAAGCTTATTAGTTGTTTTCTGCCTTATGACTGTACCATTTATTGTGTTCCTGTCATGCCTTGGTTTTTAGACAATCTATTTATTCATGTTGTTTAAAAATCGGGGCGTGACAGCAGTCAACTATGAATATGAGAATTAAGGTTTACAATCACCAATGAAGCCTCATTAAATCCTTGTGTACTCCCAAACCTTTCACATGAACCCTATACATATATGTGTGTGTGTGTGTGTGTGAAAACCATATTCTCTCGTACGATAAAACTTTTTATTCTCTCATAAAAGGAAATTTTTTATTCTCTCATACTCGGTGTCTGTAATTTGAAACTAAAAAATATTCAAACTCTACAAATCTCAACAGAGGCATACAAGCAATACGTTTCCTGACCAAAAAAATGTGTTAATAGAATCAATACATATTTCTTATCATAATTCAAGTTGTCTATATTTGAACAATTTCCTTTTTTTAATAAATTGCATATTGTCTTCCTTATCTTTCAAATAAGGTAAAGTTATACAACTCATTATAATACTAATCGTATCATTGGTCATTTGCACTTTGCCCCTATAATAAATAGTTAATAAGAGGTTACCCTAGAATAAATTGCTATTGCACTTTGCCCCCAAAACTAGAAGTTAACGTGCTTTGACTGTCTGTTTTCAAAATAGATTACCAAAACACACATTGACAAATCAAGGGCTAAGATTGAATGTTTTGTATCTCGAACACATCATATAGAAAAAAAATCAAATGGACCAATTGAAATGATAAACGTATCTCGAGAAAAATCTAATAGTTAAAAAATTTTATTCTTCTTCCTCACCTTCCTCTTCCTAATTCGCATCCCCTCCCCACCCTTGCAATGAATTCACACAGATCCATGACGGGAGGGACACATGGGCTCCATCTACCGTAGCGATGGAGAGCATTGTTTGTCTCCCTTATTCTATAAATACAAAAAAAGATAGAGAGACTCTCGTTGACAAATCTGATTGCTGGAACACAAAGCACATTCGATAAAAGATGTGGGCACTTATTTTGTTGATTGTTGTTCCAATTTTTATTTTGTTGATTGTTGTTACGATTTGTGAATTTTAGAAGTAGAACAATTTTTTTGGTTGATTTTTTTTTCTTTGAATTTGGTTCCTCATAGCTCCCTCCCTCATCACCTCTTCCAAAAGTGGTTATCGAGGGATAATGAAAAGATCAATGAAAGCTTTGCTTAGGATCCATAACCAAAATCTTATGAAAATTCCTCATCCAAATAACTGTATTCCGTGGGTTCCCCCCACAATTGGATGAAAATTAAACACATACGTGTAACACCCCTACTTTTCCAAGGACAATAAATATTTATGTTCATAAAATTCAATTGAAATTTTTATTTTTTAAATCTTCTTTTGTTTGACAAGTCGTATTTCTCAAAATCCAGTCAATTTTCTTACCTTTCGAATCTTGGGACGAGATTCCATTTAATGAATGAAATAAAATAGGGTTACATTTAATAAAATTCAGGTTTCAAAATTTTAGGGTTTATTTGGTGAGTTAAAGGGTGGGTGCTCTCATAATTTTTGTGGGGGCAAATAGCCACCCATAATATAAAACAAAAACCTTCCTTTTTCCTTTTACTCTTGTGCAACAGGAAGAGCTTTGCTCTTCCTTTTATCCTCTTCGGAGGCGACGAAGGCTAGGGAGGCGTGAGGATGATGGGTTGCTGGCGAGGTGGTAGTGGTCTGGCGAGATGATTGTTGCGATGAGGGAGAGATCTCGTGTGCGGGGGGCGGTGTGCTACTAACTGGTGAGTTTCTTCATTTTTTCACTTTTACTGTGAGTTTTCTTCTTTTCCTCTTCTGATTTTTGTATGAAGTTGAGAATACTGTGTTGAATGGTTTGATATGAGGTTTGTGAGTTTTAGTTGTTTTGTTTGCTAATCATTGTCGATTACTTGTTTGGATTCATCATTGCTTCTGGAAGTTTTGTCGATTCAATGTTATTGAAGTTAACGATCATAGTAGTGAATTCGAGTTGAATTTGAGGGATTTATTTGCATTAGGAGAATATATGTGTTGTTTGTGTGTAAAATCATGAGTTCGTCTTGAAAGTTAGAATCATATTAGCTTGTGAAGATCGAAATTAGCAGTTGTCACATTATGTGGGTTTGAGTGGAAATTTGATGATTTGTTTGTGCATTTTAATTGAGATAGAAATTGGTGAGTAGAATTGTGTCAATTCTGTTGAACTTGTTCGATGAATGCACTAGAGAGAGAGAAAGATTGTTGAGGATCAGTTCAAGGTGAGTTTTAGGATGTTGTTTATAAATGTTAGCTGATCAGTTGTTTAGATATAGCAAGTTTGTTGATTGATTGTCGAAGAAGAAGTGAAATTTCATTGATGTTTAGAGTTAGACGATGATCAAAATTTTATATTCTGAAACATAAGTCATCTGGTAGAATCTAACTTCTTCATCAATTTGTTTGTATTCAATTTGGTTATCTGGTAGAATATCCTTCATTTAAAACTCCATCAATTCACTCTTAAGGGTGAGCCTATGAGCTTAAGGGTGTTAACCATTGTTACAGTCCTTGGTGAGTCTAAAGTTTTTGGTTGATTTAAACAAGTTATGTTTGAAATCAGTCGCTTTCAAAGTACTTGTTTGAATGCGGTCTCTCTTCGATAATGATGATGTCCAACCTAAAAATATAGCTTTCAACCGCATCTAAACCCAAGTGATGAGTGTAGAATCCTACTTGAGGAATTTCACAGAAAACAATTTATACGAATGTTGCCTAAAAAGATACCCTAACCACATGATTAGGTAGGTAGAGTAAATATTGCGAACCCTATCGATACTCTAGACGCATGGTTGAGCATGTGGATGAATGTGTAATTCGTCGTAACTGTTACTTAGTGAATTAATGGTAGAGTATTTATGTAGTTGGTGTTAATTGCGAATTTGCGTATTTGGTCATGCATGATTTTGAGATACTTTTGCATTTACTTTATAGAAATTGGATCTACCTCATTCTAAGAAATCGTTTGCGAAGGAAACTCTAATTGAATTATGTTTGAGGAATTAATTTGTGAACATTTATATTTTGATGAGATAAATTTGGATGATTGTATTATATGCCAATGGACTTGTTAGCGAATCTAAATTCTTTATATTGAATGGGTTTTGATTCCCCGTTTTGTTACATAAATGTTATATATGGAAAATGTAGATTGCCCCAAAACCATGGGAGGGTATCCTGACGAGATTGTTTATGATTTGGCAATGTGTCAAATGCTATGCTTCCCCAAAATAATGGTTGGACTGATTTACTTATGAATGACAAAATGTCATTGTGGAGGAATTCGAAATATAAAAAATAAATGATATTTATAAACCTTGATTGCTGAAAAATTCAAAACACCTGGAATTGTATCACTTAGAACCACCACACCTCTTTTGTTTATTATTTCCCCTCTCTTACTAGAGAAACTAAATGACCAGTGGGTCGTCTTGCGGAGATGGGGCGCCTATTTCCTACTAGAGACACTAAAATAACCTTTGGGTTAGTCTTGCGGAAATGAGGTGAATTTGTATGCCTAAAATAGGTTTTGATATTTATCCGTAAAAAATGTGACGTGAGTTTATGCGCATTGATAGCCCAATAGTGGCTTTTGGTACTCATATAGTTAGGAGTATCCGCGATGCATGCCTGTATGTGATGTCCCCACTTGGGCATGGATGACGGAGTAGTCCTCCTTTATATGAGAGAGGCATACGAGCATGTATGTTCAACACAGAGATGGTACGAGTGATTAATCCGTTAAAAGATGAAACAAATTCAAATAAAAATGAATAGATTACGTTTATATTGTTTCTAACCCCTTTTCATGCAGGATGGCAAGTTCACTAATATTTTTGCAGGTCATACTTGCCATAGTCAACTTTTACAGCGTAAGTACAAGTACATGCATATTTATTTATTAGGATGATGATATGATTGCCTCGTTGAGGAACTAAATTCTTGGGACTGTGTTTTCTTGCATCACACTTTTGCCTCGTTGAGGAACTACCTGTTGGTGTGTTTGTGCATTGTTTGTGTTTAGCTTGATGTTTATCAGGTGCGATTTTATTGATTTTGGGATGAAAATTTCTCACACCAGCTTTATTGCTGACCCAAGTGAGCTTTTGCTTCATGGGTACATTCCTTTGGGAATGTAGCCGATTAACCTTTCAGGTTTAGAGACTTTTGAGCAGCGTTACTGGAGTTTCGCTAGTGGGGCTAGCGACGTCGAAATTTTCTGGTTAGAGTTTTATTATAAATTTTAGTTGTTATATTTTCTAAACTATGTTTTAGTCGTTGCTGCTAAATGTTTCTATTGTTATTGAATTTCACTTCCCGAGTTTTGGGGAAACGGATAATCCTACGTGGATTTTGGAATTTTCGTTTTCTTCAAAAAATCGGGGCATGACAATACGCTTCAGTGATCCCTAATTTTTCCATATGGGTAGGTTTATGTTTGAGGTTTAGTGTCTTTGATTTGAGTAACTCACGCTTTTGGCATGGGTCTGCAGTATATAGTAAGGTAATGGTCTCAATAATTGTTGAAATGAAAGCAATGTGGTAGGGAGTGACTCATTTCTAGAGAGGGATTAGTGAACGTTGTGATTTTTTCATATTGTAAGGGAGTTGTTATTATAGTCAATGATCCATCGTATTGGAAAAACTGGAAGAGTTTTAAATGTATTTAGAAAATCAACTTCAATAAACAATTGGCCCAGTGTATAGCCAGGATAATATTTTTAACAAATTCTAAATTAGAATTTCATCCGCAATGAGGAAACATAGTTGCGAATGCACTAGCTAAGAAAGGAAGGAAAAGTACAACAAACTTACACGAAATGATGCATACGTGTTCAACTCGTGTTTTTGAAGCAGTAACCAATGATTGTATGACAAACAAGATTATGAGTTTTCTCAAAAAGTATACATTCTTTAATTTTTAATGCGATAAAATCTTATATGGTTAACATAAGTTATAAATGTAATGCAGGGAGGCTGCAGAGTGGCCTCTAACATATGATATTAGGTTGGAAGTTGAAAGATTTTTTACTGATAACATTTTCTCACACACACCATTTAAGAGTCAACATTATTCTAAAACAGCATGTCATGTGTCATTCACTCAAGAATAGGCTAATTCAAAAAGCTCATTTTTCAATATATATATATATATATATATATATTTATTTAATCATGCTAGGCAACCAGGTTTTGTAGTTTTGTTTTGCAACCAGACTGAGGTGTACATCCACATCACCAACAAAGTCAGTGGCATTGATTCTCACATCAGGTGTCTTTAACCTTTTTTGAATGAATTGAGAAAACTCAAAAATTTTGTTCAACCTCCGTTCTCTAACTCAAACACTTTTCTGCATTTGAAATATCCTTCTACAACTCTGCTTGTATAAGTTTATGTTGTAATAGAATTGCATATACATTGACAGAGATACCTCTTCTTCCCTTTTATTTTCATGGACATTCAACTCTAGAAAAATCTCATATCATGGACGCTTTTGAGATCGAAAACTCTACCAATCTTAAGCTTCCATTTTCTTCCTCTCTGAAAACCCCATTTTGTTTTGAACTTCGACCCAAAATGCTCATTTTGTCAATGATTAATCTCCAATCCAAATATCAAAATCTACATTCAAACAAACCCAAAGCTCAAAATCACTAAACAATCAATGTCAAAACTTAGAATCTATTTTCAATCAAACCCAAAGCTCATAATCTTCAAACGGTCAAGGTCTGAACTTAGAATCTTCATTCAATATAACCCAAAGCTCGTAATCTCCAATAAATCATACCCAAACCTCAGAATCTCCAATCAATCAAACCCTCAAGATCTCTAATCAATCAAACCCATAACTCAAAATTTCCAAACAATCAAACACTTAACTCAAAATCTCAAAACAATCAAACTCCAAACTCAGAATCGCCAAATTAACAATCAGTCCCACGACTCAGAATCTAAAAACAATCAAACCCTAACTTATAATCTCCTTAAAGAGAGGTTTGCATTAATGGAGATAGAGGATAGCATAAAGAGATGGATGGGTTTACAGAAAGAGGATCGCACAAAGAAGTATGTGAGTTGTTTAACACAAAAAATTGTTGTAATTAAATTATTGTAATAAGGGGATTTAAATAAATTATATTAAGGGTTTAAGTATAATTAATTAATGTTTGAGAGATGATGATTTTGATTGTAAAAGTAGATATGTGGAGGGCAAAATTGGAAATCCAAAAGTTATAATTAAGGGCATTTTTATAATTTTTAGATATTTGAGGTCTTCAAATAAATTACAGATAGAACATAGGTATAATTAATAAATGTCTACAGGGGTTGGTTTTAATTGTAAATAGCTTAAATTTGAGAGGGTGAAATGGTGAAAATATGTAATATTGTTTTCCTTCGAATGACATAAACACCCTTGTTACATTTTTTTTTCCACCATTTTTACATTTTATTGTAAATACCATAGAGTTGGTAAGGCAGAATTAGAATGGAAAATCAGGTTGAAGACATACATTTTCATTTTTCACAAGAGGAACAATCATTATATAGTCCAGTTATATATCATGATCTTATTTGGTTAGATAATTACAGAGTCCATCGATCGATGATTCTTATAATTTGATATTTCCACTCGTTAATGTGAGTTTCTCTACCTGTTAATGGTTTTTCTAATACGATCTCGAGGATTTTGATTATTTAGCGTTTGTATTCTAATCATATTTTGTGCAAGGAAAACAAAATGCATCACGGATAAGAATAATATGTATATATGATCATTCCAGTCTTAAATTATATAAGCGAATTTATGTGATTTTGGCTTTATGGGATGTGAGGGAGGGAGAGAATGGTGTATGTGCATAAATGATTGAATGTGGTGGTCTATGATGTCGATTGGAAGTCAAGTTTGATATGCGTAATAAGTTAGTAATTTATTAAACTGTGTTGGTGATTTGAAATCGAACAATTGATCACTGTTAAGAGTAATTAGTAATGAGCTATGTAATAAGTAGAAGAGGTGATTAGTTAGTGTCAGCAGTTGGTGTTAGCAAATATGTTAGTCTGTTTGACAATTAGCATTGCCTTGCATTGCTACCTATATATATACCATGTAAGATGTACATTCGATTGGATTGAAAATAATACCATTGAGTTTTCTCTTAGCTTGTTGTAGAAGTTAACATGGTATCAGAGCACCTTCGTTTCCCTTCTCTCCTTTTTCTTCTCTTCAACTCATCTCAGTAAGAATTAATGGCAGATTCAACATCTTCCAATGTTATACAACCTACTTCCTCTGTTTCAACAGAGTCCAGACCAGTGATGTTCACACATTCACTGTTTGTGAAGTTGAATGAACATAATTACTTACTATGGAAGCAGCAAGTCTTGGCAACAATTAGAGGACACAAGCTTCAACAGTTCATTGAGAAATCTTTACCACCATCACGATTTTTCTCTACTGAAGATCAAGTCAACAATCATGTAAATCCAGAATTTCTCACCTGGGAACAACAAGATCAATTGTTGTTTTCATGGCTTCTCTCCTCCATGACCGAATCACTCCTTGCCAGGTTAGTTGGATGTGAAACATCAGAACACATTTGGCATGTTCTTGAGACCTTCTTCAACTCACACACTGTCGCCAAGATCTCTCAGTTCAGAAATCAATTACAGAATTTCAAGAAAGGAAATCTTTCTATCAATGCTTATCTTCTAAAACTTAAGTCCATTATCGATCAATTGGCATCTGTAGGACATCAGCTCTCTCCGAAAGATCATGTTAATGCCATCTTTGATGGCTTACCTCAGAATTATGATACATTTGTAGTGTCTGTGAGTTCAAGATCTGGTGAATATAGTGTTACAGAAATTGAGTTTCTGTTGCTTGCTCAAGAAGCAAGAATTGAAAGGCACATGAAAGATCTTGATATCTCTGGTTCTGTGAATGTGGCTCAAACATCTTACAAACCTTCACCTAGGTCTTTTGTGTCCAGTTCACAAGGATGGCGACCTCAGCCCAGAGCTCCTCACAATTTCAGAGGCTCAAGATCTGGATCTGGGAGAGGATTTAGATTATCTGGATCTGGTTATCAATCATCTGGATATGGATCTCAATCAAATCGTCCTCAGTGTCAAATATGTGGCAAAGTTGGACATCTAGCTTTTAAATGCTATAACAGGTTTGATAACACTGTCTCAAATCCATGGAATTCCAACTCAAATTCACAGAGCTCTTCTTCTGGGTTTGGTTCTTCATCTGGTTCTGGTTCTGGCATTCCAAGACATGCTTTCTCTGCATCAACTAGTCAACATATGCATCATACTTGGAGATCTGATTCACAGACTCAGATACAATCTGGTGTTGCTGCTACATCTCCTGATAGTACGTGGTATCTAGATTCAGGAGCCACAGACCATTGTACTCCATACCCTCAGAACTTGATGAACTCTATTCCTTATCATGGTAATGAGCAACTTTTTCTTGGCGACGGATCTGCATTGCAGATTGAAAATATTGGTCAGTCCACTCTTCTTTCTTCTACCTCTTCAAGAGTCTTGCATCTTAGAAATATTCTTCAAGTTCCTAAATTGACTAAGAACATCTTAAGTGTATCTAGATTTGCTAGGGACAATAATGTTTTCTTTGAATTTCATCCTGATCTCTGTTTTGTCAAAGATCAGGTCACTCATCAAACTCTCTTGGAAGGGAAACTTAAGCGAGGTCTTTATGTCTTTCCATCCATGAATCTTCCTACTTTAAAGTCCACAAATTCAATTGCTAATGCAAAATCAACTTCTCAAAGCTTTCCTGACAGTATTCCTTCCAGCAACTTTAGCACAAATTTCAGTTCTGCTAATGGGTCAGCAAGTATTTCAGCATGTAGTTCTGCTGATAGATCAACAAGTATTTCAGCATGTAACTCTCCAAGCACTTCAGTTTGTAATAATGTTTGCTTAAACACAACTATGTCTAAGTCATATTCTTATTTATCTCTTTGGCATGCTAGATTTGGTCATTCATCTTTTTCTATTGTTCAAAAGATTCTTTCTAGGTGTAACATTGTTGTTCCTAATAATGCCAATGTGGATGTTTGTTCTTCTTGTTGTGTGGGTAAAATTCATAAACTTCCTTTTTCAAGCTCTTCCACTGTGTATAATAAGCCATTAGAATTTATTCACACTGACCTATGGGGTCCGGCTTCTACTGTCTCTTCTTGTGGGTACAAGTATTACATCCATTTTATTGATGCCTATAGTCGTTTCACTTGGATTTTTCTTTTACAAAACAAATCTGATGCCTATCTCACTTTTCTTAAGTTTAAGACTCAGGTTGAGTTAGAATTTGGACTTCCAATCAAATGTGTTCAGTCAGATTGGGGAGGAGAATACAGGCCTTTTTCGAAGTTTCTTAGTCAGCATGGTATAGGCCATCGCCTTTCTTGTCCAACTACACACCAACAGAATGGTGTTGCTGAAAAAAAACACCGTCATATTATTGAATCAGCTCTCACACTTCTTGCTCATGCTTCTCTTCCCTTGAGGTTCTGGGATGAAGTTGTTCGGACATCTGTTTTCCTTCTAAATCGTGTTCCAACTGCTGTTCTTAAGGGACAATCACCATATGAAACTTTATACAACAAGGTTCCTGATTATAACAGTCTAAAGGTTTTTGGTTGCTCCCGTTTTCCTAACACTAGACCCTACAATTCAACTAAACTTCAGTATCGGTCAGTTGGGTGTGTCTTTCTTGGGTATAGTCTTCAACATAAAGGGTATAGGTGTCTGTCCTCTACTGGACGTATTTACATATCCCGTGATGTGTTGTTCAATGAGACTCATTTTCCTTATTCAAAATGGTGTCACAGTTCCTCTCCTGACCTTATTACATCTACCTCTGATACACCTGCCACTATCTCTTTTTCTGCTCCATCTACTGCCAATAGGCCATCTATTTCAAATCATACTTCTTCTCATAGTCCATTGGTTTCATCCTATGATTCAGTTTTGCATCCCAATCCTCCTACTAGTCCATTGATTCATCATCAAAATTCTAGCAGTCCTGCTGATCAACCTAATTCTAGTAGTCCTGCTGCTCAACCTACTTCTAGTCCTGTTCGTAATGTAGGTCCTAGTGTTGGTCCTAGCCATCCTATGCTCACTAGGTCTAAGGCTGGTATCTATAAACCCAAAGTGTTTTTGACTTCAGCTGAGCCTGCTAGTCTAGTTGAAGCTTTAGAAACACCTCATTGGTTCATTGCTATGCAAGAGGAATACCTTGCCTTACTCAGAAATGAGACGTGGTCCTTGGTTGCTCTTCCTCAGAACAGATCAGTAGTTGATTGTAAATGGTTGTTTAAGGTCAAAGAAAATGCTGATGGGTCAGTACATAGATAGAAAGCTCGCTTAGTGGCTCGCGGATTTCAACAAATTGTTGGCTTTGATTATGCAGAGACCTTTAGTCCAGTTGTTAAGCCTACTACAATCAGGGTTGTTCTTTCAGTTGCTATTACCTATGGTTGGTCTGTATTTCAACTTGACGTTAACAATGCATTCTTGAATGGGGATCTGCAAGAGGATGTTTACATGATGCAGCCACCTGGTTTCGTTGATTCCTCTCAACCCACTGCTGTTTGCAAACTCAACAAGGCCTTGTATGGCCTGAAACAGGCTCCTCGGGCGTGGTTTGATAAACTGAGAAGTACTCTTTCCTTGTTTGGCTTTACTCCTACTAAGTCGGACTCTTCACTTTTCATCCGCCATTCTCCGTCTCCCATATTCCTTTTGGTTTATGTAGATGACATCCTTGTTACTGGTGCGAATTCAACTGATGTATCACAACTGATCCAACAACTAAATGCTCAATTCTCCTTAAAAAATCTTGGCCTTGTTCACTACTTCCTTGGTATTCAGGTCCAACACACTACTAATGGCTTGTTTTTATCTCAATCTAAGTACATCAATGACCTCCTATGTCGTGCTAAGATGCAGTTTGCTAATGGGTTGCCTACCCCTATGAGTGGTGGTGAAAAATTGTATGCTACGGGCAGTGATACAGTCAGAGATGTTCAGTTATATAGGAGTATGGTTGGTGCCTTACAGTATGTTACTATCACTAGGCCTGAGATTGCATACTCTGTCAATAGAGTTTGCCAATTCATGCAGAATCCACTTGAGTCCCACTGGCGGGTAGTGAAAAGAATATTACGCTATCTCAAAGCTACACCCAATTTTGGTCTTCATCTAGTTCCAACTCCATCTTTTCAGTGGACAGGTTACTGTGATGCAGATTGGGCATCTGATCCAACTGACAGAAGGTCTACTTCTAGCTATTGTGTTTATCTGGGAGGGAACCTCATCTCTTGGTCTTCAAAGAAGCAGACCACTGTCTCAAGAAGTAGTACTGAAGCCGAGTATCGAAGCCTTGCTGCTGTCACAGCCGAACTTACATGGTTACAATCTTTGTTTTCTGAACTGAAAATTAGGTGTAACACTCCTACTATTTGGTGTGACAATAAAAGTGTTGTTATGCTCAATTCTAATCCCGTTCTTCATGCTAGGACAAAGCATATTGAGCTGGATGTCTATTTTGTACGTGAGAAAGTTACTCGTCATCTTCTTCATGTTCACCATATTCCAGCTACTGATCAAATTGCTGACATTCTTACAAAGGTTCTTGGTAAATCCAGGTTTTTGCTATTACGTGACAAACTCAGTGTAGTTGCTTCATCTACGCTGAGTTTGAGAGGGAATGTTAAGAGTAATTAGTAATGAGCCATGTAATAAGTAGAAGAGGTGATTAGTTAGTGTCAGCAGTTGGTGTTAGCAAATATGTTAGTCTGTTTGACAACTAGCATTGCCTTGCATTGCTGCCTATATATATACCATGTAAGATGTACATTCGATTGGATTGAAAATAATACAATTGAGTTTTCTCTTAGCTTGTTGTAGAAGTTAACAATCACTCACTCAACATGAAGTCTACACTTTCTACCATTTTACGATTGACGCGTTGACACCATTATTGCACTTTATCTATAGTGGAAATATCCCAAACAGAATAATTTTTTCTAGAACTTTCGTGGATGGGATAATATCATATGATTCAAATATTTTTTTTGCACATATTCCAAGTTCTATTTCAAATCATAGATATTGCACATCCTCCGTAATCTCTTATACATTTGGTGCGTATAAATCAAAGTAACTATAAAATATACATATTTCTTTGGAAGGTGTTAGAGTGTCTTTCTGTCAAGCCCTTCCCATTTTTCTTGTTTGGTGCTATCAGTTTCTCACGCTTCAATGGTTTAGTAAAGATCTTTCTGATCAAGGTAATCCTCTATTTGCACCTTCCAAAACCCAGAGTTTGACCCATCAAACTTCTCTATAGTTGTTGTATCATTCACCGAGGCCACTGCTCCCACTCGAATTAGCAAGAAATCCTCACTAAATTTATTCTAACACTTGTGCCCTGGGTTCTCAAACTTGCTGCTTTGATACTAGTTGTTACAGATTAGTGCTACTACTAATTACATGATCTCGAGATTCAATGCAATAGACCAACCAGACAATCTCAACGAAGGCAAACAACCAAACAATGCAATAAGTGAAAAAAACAGAAACAAAAAACACAAAATTTTACGTAGTTTATCCAAACCTGCCTATATCCATGGAGCACACCACAATTCACTGTGATAAACAAAGTTTACAATCACCAATGAAGGCTTACTCAATCCCAAGGTACTCTCATATCCATATATATTCATACATGGAAATGATATTCTCTTATATAGGGAAATTTACTAATATCTAAACTTTATAGTCTCTCGTACCGGATGTCACCGAGTGTCAATAATCTGAAACAAAAAAATATTCAAGCTCCTCAAATCTCAACAGAGGCATAGAAGCAATGCGTTTCTTGACAAAAAATTGTGTTAATAGAATCAATACAAATTTCTAATCATAATTCAAGTTGGTTTATAATTGGACAAATTCCTTTGTTTTTTGTTTTGTTTTTTATTTTATAAATTGCACACTATCTTCCTGATCTTTCAAATAAGGTAAAGTTATACTATTCATTATAATACTAATTTTTATTTTTTTATTTCATGTAAAGCCCAGAAACTATAGAAAAAAACAGTGTTAACTGTTAAGGCTGTATGATTTATATGTGAAGCTCCCAAATTAATTGGGCATTATGGATTTGGGCTGAGTGATTGACTTTTAGGTTGGGCTTGAGCTATGACAAGTTTCTCCAAATGAAATAGCTTCCGCATTTCCCGCCAGAATTATTCATTAGAAACAATCAAACCATGGGGCCACCTTCATTGCACTTTCTCATAAAAGAGGTCATCAAGTTGGATTTTTTCAAGTCTAAATCCAATTAGAGGGACCCTAAAACATAAACTATCCACCTTTTGTTTATTCACCCATTGAAAATTGACCCAAGCAACCCATGACACTGAAAGATAGCTTTACTACTAAAGCATGGTTTAGTTTGTAATTAAAGACTAAATCAGATGTTATTGTAATTGATGATGAACTCGTCACAAAAATGTCACAAGAAGCCAACAAATGAGATCTTTGTTCCCACTAAATCTCACATGTACATGAAATGGCGTAACCTATGTTGTAAATACAAAGTTATTTATTTGCTTATTTTAATTTAAAAACAATATAGCTAGGTTCTATGTAGCATTGTAAACATAATGGTGAATTCCTGTAAAAAGTTACCACCAATTTCCGGGAATTGTAAGCCATTATGATTTATGACACATCCAAGTAGTAAGAATGTGATTTTAATAAAAAATATATTTTGAGATACACATTTCGAGCTAATTATAATGCATAGTAGCACGCGTATAATTTAAAATTCACTTGTTTAAATCACTGGATTTATATATCAAATAAATTGTCTACTAATTTTTTTTTTTACTTGTATTTCAACTATGTATAACAATTATTTTATCAACTTTTAGTGTGTTAGGCTCAAATCCAACATTTCATCTTAAACTCCTCCTCCCTTGGACCCAAAGAAACGCAAACTAGATGATGTTTCATAGATAATCATTATTCAGTCACATTTGACTTTTCATATGGCAATACACCTAATTATCATTTCATCTTTGCGTGTTTCTCAAATTTCCATTGATAAATTAAGCTCCAACCAAAACTATTCTATTGATGAATTTGTTTTCACTAGGTGATTGTGAAGGAAGATGAACATTAAACATAAGCTCCATATATAACGGGAAGTTGGGGTTGATATTAAAATTGGTGCGGTATCAAAATCACCAATCACCACCATCACCACCACCCAAATTATATTTTTTTAGATCAAGACTAAACACCTAAAAAGCGAAAAGCATAACCTACTTCAGTGTTGTTATCTGTTTGGCAGACCCAAATTCATTAAGTTGGTGGAAGGAAAAGTTAAATCAAACATATAGATATATTTGACTTAGGGAAGACATCCTAGATGTCATGCAAAAAAGCGACACATGTTAGTGCAATTCAATTTGTGATAAGGGATTTTTTGAAACATAGCTATCAAAACTGATGAACTTTACTAAAATATACTTAATTTGTATCAAGATCTAAAATAAAATAGGTTTAATTTGTAATTTGTAATTTGTACATGTGCATTTCATATACGATTATTGTGCATTTAAGAAATTTTATTTGTTGGTTTGCTCCAATTTCTCAAAAAAAATTCTTCTTATAAATTTTATCAATAAATGTCATTATATACAAGTAATAAAGTTTTTGCTAACTTTCACAATTTCAAAATTCTTAAAAGTTCTTATAGTTGCAAATCATTGTAAATAAATGAAATGTTTTGTCACAGTAAGTAAATGATTTAAGTGTGTAAGCTAGTGCCCAATAACAACTAAATAATTAAAAGTTTTTGCATGAAAATCATATTGCATTGTCATAACCTATCCATTCGTGTAGCATATTAAGTTAATCTCACATTATTTTTAATTGTATGAATTTTGGTATACTAATGATACATTCAACAAATTCTTCTTATACAAGTGTCAAATTAAAAAAAAAAATCAATACAGAAACAAATTAAATTGATTACGTTTTTGATGAAACCATGTGTATTCCACATTTTGATCACAATGAAAGATTACTAGTAGTTAATGTTGTCAATAGACCTTTTTTTTAATATTTTTAAAATTTTTATATATCTTTGCTCGTCGTAAAACTTCTAATTGATTTACAAAATTACGTTCTCATCAATCAAAACTATTCCACTCGTGGGTCTTTTCAATGTTCATCTTGTTTTCACTAATGTGAATTTGTCCATTTGTATTAGGTGAAGATGTTGATGCTATAAAATATTAGTTCAATCAATTACAAACCGCGTGCAAGAAGAGGGAATTATAGTTTAAATTTCAAATTCTTTATCAATAATACCCAGTAATTGGCCATTGAAAATCAATTTGCATCATTGTATTGTCCTGCAATTTAATTGGTCTAATGGCCATCTACCATTTTGCCCCACTTATAAAATTAAAAGATGTTGAAACAACCTTGGATTCAAATTTAATTGAATTTGTTAAGGTAGGTGTCAATATATTTAATTCAATTGTACCTTCAACTCACTGATTTAGATCAATTATGAGTTTGATGGAACTATATAACGTAGTTTGTGTGGGCAGCATAAATTTGACAGTAGCATATGTGTCTTTTTTTTTTTTTTTTTTTTATTTTTTTATTTTTTATCGATGATATCATAATCACAATCATTTGTAAAAAATGATATACTAAATATCTATACCTAGTTGAAGCTGTGGAGTACATTTTAGTAAACATCAATACTTTTTTTTTTTTGAAAGATAAACAAGGTTTTTATAGGATCGTAGAACCCATAAAGATGTCGCAAACTGAGTTTGAGCCCATAATCTAGTGGTACCATTCACCAAGCTCTAACCATTGAGCTATCATACAATTATCTTAAAGTATAGTGATAGGAGACGTCATTGATCAAGCACACAGAAAATGACAGTTTATATTGATCTCAAGTGAAAATAAAATTGTCGGAAAAAAATTTCATTGGAACACCAAAATCACAATTTCAACTTAGTTTCGTGAACAAATTATGTGAAGAATAAAAAAGCCAAATTTCTTAGAGTACATGCATACAGACATGTCATTTTAATGCCTCGCTATTGTATCAACAAATTATGTGAAGAATAAAAAGGCCAAATTTCTTAGAGTACATGCATACAAAAATGTCATTTTAATGCATCGCTATTGTATCATTTGATCACCTTTCATGTTATTTACTTGCTTATCGCTTTGTCAACTCTGCCCATCATTGTCACCGTCAAGTTCTAAAATATTCACTCCATTTTTTTCTTTTTCATATTTCATATAACTAAACAAACTGATCACACGATTGATTATCTTAAATTTCATATTCCTCTACCTGTTATACAATAATTCAGATGAGATGTGAATTATGTCCTCTAAGATCTAATTGTTTCCCCAAGTTTCTTTTTATATACACATTATTTTGTTGAAATCTCTAAACCATTATTTTTATAAGAAGTGGATTCATCATGGTGGACTTGTCTTCCTTTTTTGTTTATTTTTTTCCTCACCATTGCTGCATGAACTCTGAGCTACGATTGCCATTGGTTCAAATCATGATCCAGAGTATGGTGTGCAAAACCTACAATAATGTGGATGCCCACCCAACTTTGACAATGTCGTAAGTGTCATCAAAGGTTAAATTAGTAAAACTATACCCAATCTTCTTAGATGAAGATATCTGTCAAGAGAGAGACCAAGTAAAGAAAAGAAAAACGAAAAAAGAAAAAAAAAAGATAAAGTTGCTACTTGCTCACACGTCTTTGACCTTCCACGTGGCAGACTTAAAGCTGACGTGGAATTTTAGAGAGAGAAGAGAGCGCGAAACAAAGGCCCCAAGAGCTAGAGACCGTCCGAAAACAAGCAGACAAACCAAACACACAAAAGAAGTCTCTCTCTCTCTCTCTAAAACTCTATTTGTTTCTCTCTCTAAAACAATCTTTGTTTCTCTCTCTATCATCATCTCTTCTCTTCTTCTACTTCTCGCTGTCGCTCGCTCTCACTTGTTTCTTCGCCTTTCTTTCTCAACAGAAGTCGCGTTTTATCAGCAAATCCCATTTTTAGGGCAAAAAAAAAAAAAAAAACACACGCACACAGCGAAGAACAACAACAACCAGACGCACATCTCTCTCAATCGTTGGCGAGAGATCGATCAGATCTTGTTGTTGTTGTTCTCGATCGATCGATCTGCTAATCTAGATTAATTAGAAAAAAAAGTTTAGGGATTTTTGAGCTGGAGAGATCGGGTTTTGGGAGATTAGTAGAGGGAGATTTCCGATCTAGGGTTTAGATGGACGGATGAGAATCGGCACATGTTTCAGTCATCTCGGAAAACGATGAAATGGACTACATTGCTTAAGGACATCAAAGAGAAGGTAGGGTTAACTCATTCTCAACCCACACCTTCATCTGCGCCTCCTTCCTCTGGTAGAGAATCCGTCCCGGTCGATACAAGACATGAGTTACCCGCTTCGCCATCAAGGTCAGATTTTTTATCAATTTTACAGCTACTTTCCTTGTTTGATCTGTTTCATACTGTAGTTTGATCTGTTTTCGTGTTTTGTTTCCCTCTCAAATTAAGTAAAAATGTGTGCTTTTTAGGTTTTAGATGGATTTATTCGTGTTTAGCGCAATTGATTGGATAGTTAAGTTAGAAATTTGGAGGTTTAGATGGGTTCTCATTGATTACTATTAGTTATAGAATACTGGTAGCAGGATTAGCTAAGATGGATGATTTTAGGATGCTTGGCTTTTACACATCATCCCACAGACTTGTAACTAGTGCAGCTGCTGCTATTTGGTGCATCAGTTCAACATTTGATATACTTCTTCACTTAATTCCAGAGCTTGGACAGTGTAAAAAACCATACGCAAGACTAATCATAAATCTAGCGTCCACATAAAATTAATCAAATATTTTCTATAGACCTACTTTGTAATATATGTATTAAAATAGTAAAACAAGATTAATGCATATCGAAGTATGCAGCCATCAAATACCAATAGATCAACGTATAAACTGAAAGACACATTAAAATATTAGGCATATTGTAACAAAATAAAAACAGAATCTCACAAATATTTATTGTAAAGAAAAACAGGTAATAAACATATATCTTATTTTATCTCCAGTTCTTCATGAGATCGAGTTCGCATGTGGAAAAGTCCCAAAATAATTTAAAACCCTATTTAGAAAATTAAGTGTCGATCTGAGTTGCTGATTAGTAACTCTAATTCTACATTCTAAAAGCGTCATTCTCGTAAGGATTTTAATCATTGAAAATGATTAAATTATCTATTTTTTTTCAACATGAAAAAATGAAAGAATTTGCGGTATATAGCACCCTTTTTTCGGTAGAATTCCCATTTTTGGTGGCTCGTATGACGAAAAATAACATATATTTATCCAAAATTTTTTCATCATTTCATGGTATAACTTAGCAAACAAGGAAGCAAGATCAAACCGTAGAAGACTAGAGAAGTAGATGATCAAGCGGTTCCCTGTGTGAAAGACACAAAGGGCAAACATTGACAATGATTATGTTTCTCTTTCTAAGATTGTCTTGAAGAACTGAAGTCCACACAAAGAAAGCCAACTTGCAGGGAGCATGAGCTGACCAATATTTATGAGTCAAATTGGAATTCGAAAAGGATGGTGGGTATAGATTACATATTTTGAGATGATTATGGCTCATAACTGATAACTATTTCAATTTGGAATTGAAGGGAGAGGTGATATTGATGCTGGCTTCAATTTGGACAATAACGATCTGCTTGGTGGAGAGGGGAAGTGGGATGAAATATAATATTCTGTTGTTTTGAAATTGTAATCATCGCATTCAGTATAAATCAAGTTTATTTAAAATAAATACAAAAAATTACTATTTCATATTTTTCTTGCTGTACTGATTAAAAAAGTAGTTATTTATATTCTAAATCAATTTTACAATGATACGATCTACACTGTAGAAAGAAGGCTATCTTAGAGGGTTGTATGATATTTGTAAAATGATTTTAATTTTTGAATGGGTTTGGGGCGTGAAAATGGTAAAAGATAGTGGTTCTTGCTCTGTCAGAGGTATGAGAGGTTTATAGTGGAAAAGAAATGGTTTCAGCAAGTATAAACAAAAAAATTCACATTGTTCAGCCATAGGACCTAGGCCATTCTCCAGTTCTCTTTTGGGAAACTTAAGGCAAGTGCCCAGGTGACTATTCAGCCACCCTGAAGAGTGATGGTTAAGTTGAGGCAGCTAATTCAAATTTGGGCTGCTTAGCCATGCTTAGGATGTCAAATAGAAAATAGACTACACGACCTATGTTTGCGACTAAGCGGTAGGTAACTTAGCTTTGTTGTCATACATTCTGGTACTCACAGCACTCATGGTACTTGTACTTGGTGAAAAATGCCAGGACAAAGCAAATTGGTGTCCATAGTGGCAAGATATTGATTGCCTAAGGTGAGATTCTCCGTCATGCAAATGTCAATGTGGTATACTTATCTTATTTTATAGTGTTTGATGTCCATAGTCAAAGTTTTAGCTGCGTTTTCTGGTTGTGTGTATGTGGTGAATCAAGTCTTAATTTCATTGTTTTTCCTATGCTATTTTTACTGCGTGACTATTGCAATAACCTTGAACTTTCTGACTCAATATTCCATTGTAAACGCCTGATATCAATCACTCAATTGATGTTTGTTAAAGCAGAGACAAACATGAACTGGAGTTGGATTTTAAGAGATTTTGGGAAGAGTTCAGATCGTCCGGCTCCGAAAAGGTCGCCTTTTCACTTTTCAGACATTTTGTCATTCATTTACAGTCATCTTGAGTTTTCTTAAGGGAATGCAATAATAACTGTCTGAAATTTCTTTTATGCAGGAAAAAGAAGCGGCCCTGAATATGGCAGTGGACGTTTTTTGTAGATTAGTGAAGCAGAAAGCTAATATAGATCAATTAGTTACAATGTATGGACATGCATTTTCCTTCCCAACAAATGGACTTAACCTCAATCATATTTGTGATCATTTAGTCCTTTTAATTTAGTCATTTTTATGATGCTATAAAGTTTCACTGAGTGAGCAATTCAGCTGAGGTATTTGTCACAGATTGGCATATCTCCGAAGACAAACTGCATTAATAACTTCAATTTTGAGAAAGATTTTTTTAAGTAGCAGTAGTACTGAAAAATCCTATGTCATTGGTCCTTTCCTTTCTAGTTACCTGGAATTGTGGAAACACGCTATGTCATTGGTCCTTTTCTTTCTACACCTGAGAACCATTTTGGGCAAGTTGGGTATCATGAAGGTTTTGGCAGATGTCTAATAAATTTAGTGCACAGAATAGTGTAATATAGTTTTGATAGTCGCAACCAAGAAAGGAAACTGCTAAATTATTTTGTCTCTGTTTTATTCGGATATAAACTTGAGATTTGCTGTTAATGAATTTGACCAACTTTTTACGCATTCAATGTTCACAGGTTAGTTGAAACCCATATATTCTCCTTTGTTGTTGGAAGAGCATTTGTAACGGATATGGAGAAGTTGAAAATCACTAGCAGGACAAGAACATTGGATGTTGAAAAAGTTCTTAGTTTTTTTTCAGAGGTTACAAAGGTCAGTCCACAAAATTAATTTTTTTGTCTTCACGTCTCTTGTCCTCATAATGTGATTTCTTTAGTAATATTTGTGGATGCTATGGTGCAGGATGGCTTTAGTCCTGGTTCAAATTTGTTATTTGCCATAGAAGTCCTTGTATCTGGGGTAAGCTTTACTATAAGCTTTCTTAGTGCTATATGTGCATAATTTATTGCCTTTCTTAAATCTGTAGGTGTTTGTAATAAATCTTAGGTCATTATGATCGTCCTACCATCACTTGAAGAGTTTCATACCTGTTCTCTTTTTGTAATGAGGATGCTCTTTTGTAATAAATCTTAGGTCATTATCAAAGTGACAATGCGAGAAAGCAAAATGTTTCTTCCAATCATAGTTGTTAGTACTGCACAATCCACGAGATGTAATTATAGGTTGTATTGTTTTTACCTGTTTCATATGGATGGATACCATGGAAAAAAATTCTGCCAAGTTCAGGGTTTCAGTGTATTGTGTTGGGTGTTAAAGTACCAAGAACGATATTAGCGAAATTGGCTCCAGTATATCAAGGTTCAAAAAGGGTATTTGTCGGTGATATCTTGGTAGTTTTGCAAAATAATGTCAATATGATATAAAAAATGACAGATGGTCACCAAGTGGCAGACTTTTGCGAATTTCAATGACACACAGTATTTACAAATCATAAGTAAAAATGAAGAGATTTGAGAAACAAATATCACAATAAGTACAGTGTGGTAAATCAACAAAGTCTTATGTGTTAAGAAGCAAACTTGAAAGTATCCATGGTGGTGATGGAGAAAACAATGTAAAAAAGAAAAAAAGTGAGGGGTTGAGAAATTGTAGATGAAGAACCATAATGAAAAGGATAGGGTATGATCATTATTGCATTTAATAGTTTATGATAGCTTGATCATGAATTGGAATATAATTTAAGTGTTACTGATCACACATATGTCAATTTGTGAATGGAATTAATTATTGTCTTTGTGACACCTAAATGGAGAAATGTGATTTATGCCTATATAAACTAATGCTTATATATTATTGGAAACCTAGAGGGTTGCTTGCTCACATCATGGGTTGACAACCTTTCGGTCAACTTGTTGGTGCGGCAAGACCCATCCAGTGCTTTTGTGATGAAAATAAGACTGGAGTTGTACCCTGGATAGTTGGAGATGAACAACATCATATATATTTTTTTCTCACTCGAATATTTCAACTAATGGCTTCGTTACGTATTTGATATCGACCAGGTTCTCGAGTCCCATGGATTACTCTTGTCTAACTAAGATTCATGCTAAGATCTGATGAAAATATTGAAAATTGATCACACATACGATCTATGTGATAAGAGGTCCACTTAAAGTTGTTGGTTGAGCATTAGCCATGAACCTCAAAGCCTGCCACATGGCTTATGCTCTTTGTTTGTGGTATTGAAGTGAAAATTTAGATTGCGGTGTAGATTGTGATCAAAATATATGTTTGTTTTGGTAACTGTTATAAATAAACGGTTTTTGTTTGATAAAAAAAAAGATTAGAAGATGGTGAATATTTTGTTTCTCTGGTCCATATAAGTTGTTCCTAAATTGGTTATGGAGGATTGGATATTTCAAAATTATATCCTAGTTATTTTTTGTTCCTTTTTCTAGTATAACTTTTTACAAGTGAACAAAAATTTATGACTAATAATAAAGAGAATAACTGCTCATCTAGTTCTAGTTATTGAAATTAATAAGAATAGTATGATGGTGTTCAGCTAGTGATTGGAAATTCTTCAGTAGACAGTGCATCACAGTACGTGTTGCAGTTGGAATTGAAAGGGACACATACTATTTGACCTCTACTATTTGCAATGCACAGTGTTTATTTATTCTATTGTTCAATCTGTGATTATATTATACATATGTATATTTTTATTCACAGCCAATTGATAAGCAATCACTATTGGATTCGGGGATCCTTTGTTGTCTCATTCATGTCCTCAACGCCCTTCTAAACCTTGATGGGACCCATAAAAAACAACTGGCAGCGGCAAGTGGCTCGGAAGAATCACTGTTAACAGGAAAAATTCACGGTGTGGATGCGGCGCAAATTCGCCGTCTTGAGGTAGCTCTCAGCCTCCATTTTTACAATTTGGTATCTCTTATCCTCTTTGAATATTGTAATGTTGTAAATTGGATCTTTAAGAAATATATGGTCTCAAGCCAAAAAGAAATAATTCATATTTCTTTATGCAACTCAATGTATGGTAAGAAGTCATCGAGCATCCAAGAACCATCAAGTAGATGATATCTAAAGTAACCTAAACAACTTTTAAAGTAGGTATTCACAACGGGCAAAATTTGGTTTTACATTAATCATATGCATATTTATACCCTAGACACCTTTTAAAGGAAGTAATTATATTTGAAAAGGCTATATAGATTTTTTTGAAGCAATAATATTTTACCTTTAAAAAAGGATAAATTTGATATTGGTGCCTTCTAACATGCATTTGATTACATTTGCAAATTATGTAGTTAAAACGAAAAATGGACCCTTCGCGGTCCAGGATCGATTTATGATTAATCAGGATTATTAGGATTTAATTGGTCTATTTTTTCAAAGCATATATATATATATATATATTTATGTAGCGATAAATTGACGAGTTGGATGGGCGGATTTATCAGTGACTCACTGATTAATCGGTGACCGTTAAACCAAACTACTAAATACCCAATTCGTATAAGACACTCCTGATAAACGATTTTTTGCCAATTTAGCAGTGCATCAATAACACAATTTACAAATCGTATTTGAGTTTTTCCCTTGACGACCATTAACCTTCAAGTCAAGCGTTATGTTGGCGCGAGTCCAGTGCGTGCAAATTTGTTGAACCCAAATGCCCGTCCCCTTCTCCATTCTCTCTCCACTTTTCCCTGGAAATCAAACCAAATGGTTTGAACAGTTTCATCTTATTTTCTCTAGATTGTTGGAACAACAATTAATGTAGGACATCATATTTGAGTTGAAGGATCCCATCTCTCTGGTTATCTTTGCATCATCATAGTTAACCACCATCAAAACTCAAGAGCAATCCTCTACCCAAAACAAATAACCCAATTCAATTCACTTCAATTTCAATCACCACTTCATCCAAACCAATTAGAGTTAAAGACATGAATTAAAGGAGTTTGATTCTCGCGAGTTTAATTAAAATTTTGAATCTACGCTTTCATCTGGATTGATCAATTTCCATGATCGGGTTTGAGCAACTCAGAGAGATGTAAGGGGATAGGTTTGTAGAGAGAACAAAAGGTTGTGATGGTCGGTGGAGATCAAACCTCCCTATTCTCCTTTGTAGATCAAACTGCCATTCCCATGTATTTATCCATTCTTCTTGTAACCGACCACCATCTCCAATCTCTCCACCACCACCTTTGTGTGTCACCACCATGCTCTCTCACACACGATCAATCCTATCTCTCTCCTTCATTACCACCACAACGACAACGACATCAACATCATACCACCATTCTTCAAATCATAGCAAACAACAACCCCATCTCATGACCAACAACCACCACCTCCCTCAATCGCACGCAAGCTAAAACAACCACTTTTTCTTCTTCTTTAAATCACAACAAACGCCCACTCGCAGGCTGTATTGGCTTGGCGACATTATTTTTCGCCATGGTTTTGCACAAACCCGCTCATAGATTTTGTGATGAACTGGTAATCATCAAACGGATTTCAAAATTTAATCCAAACCTCTGTTTGAATTCAATTTAATTGGTAATGATTGTTTTGGATTTGGAATTAATTGGGTTACTAAGATTTAAGTGGGTGGTTTGTTGTTGTTGGTTTGATGGTGTAGGTGGTTTAACGAAAAATAGAGAGAAAAAATATGGGTGGGGAAGGAGCTTTAGTGAATGTGGTGGTGAGATGGGGCGGGGATGGTGGCTGTTGGCGATGGCCATCGTAGGGAAGAAGCGAGAATGGAGAAACATTTGGGTCCAACATGTTTGCACGTGCAAGACTCGTGCCAACATAACACTTGACTTTATGGTCAATGACAATCAATGACTGTCAAAGGACTAAACTCAAATACGATTTGTAAACGGGATAAAATGCATTTATGCGATTAGTAAAAAGGACCAACTTCAAATTTACCCTTAAAAAATCCTAGTCACCTCAAGATTTCACCTAAATTAACGAGAAAAATACAAGTCCATGTTTATGTATTTTAATCATAGATATCATACTTAGGGTTGATAACCACCTTTATATTAAAGTTACAATTCATTTGTTGTCGGGAGGGGCGAAAAAGTTTACTACCCTGGGATGATTCTAAAAAAACAAGAATTAGAATCGTGAGAGATTATGTAGGAGTTGGAATTCGAACCCGAACCAAAATAATATTTTCCTTAAAAACTAACACTAAACAAATTAAATACTATGTACAACTAAGCACAAATGTTGTTTCATAAGTTATTATTAATACATAATATAATTTTTTTTTAAATAAAAAAAATCTACCTTGGGCTATAGCTCGGGGGGGCCAACACATAGATCCACCCTTGCATGTCGGTGAGGGTTAATGGGGCTCCAATTTGTTTCTCTTGGGTAGGTTAGAATTTGTTGTCCAAGGATGGTAGGTTCACTTTGGTTAGAAGTGCATTGGCAAAATTTCCTATCCGTAAAATTTCTCTTTTCCATTAGACGTGTCAATTGCTACTTTGATGGAACAAATTGTTTCAAACTTCATATGGAGTAGATCCGAGGGCAATAAAGTTTTTTCATCCTTTAAAAACGGGAGTTAGTTGTGTCCACAAAGGACGGTTGGGGATTAAATCCCTTAAAAGAGGGAATGTGACACTTATGGAAAATTAGCTTTGTATGTACAACAGTGAACCAAAAAGCTTATGGATGAAGGTTAAACCTAAGTATAATGTTGGGGGTGGGAATGGTTGGCTCCCCTCAATTCTATTTGGCCTCATGTCCTTAGCATTTGGAACGAATGGGGAAAAAGTCAAATTTTGGCATGACCTCATACAAATGACGTGGTATGGTGGCTTTCAAGCATAGATTCCCTAGATTCTTTTCGGGTTTTTTTTGAATGATCATGGCATCGTTTAAGATTTTTGGGAACCTTCATCTTAGAGGAGCCCCCAGGAACTGGGATTTGGAAGAGGTCGGTAACTTGATTGAGACCTCCTGTCTCGAGGATGATGTGTGGAAGTGGTAACCCTTGAGGATTTGGATTTGGACGAGGCTGGTAATTTGATCGAGACTCCTTCCTTCCAATGAGGATGAGTGGAGCAGTGATGGCTCATTTTCAGTTTCTCCCTTTTATGAGAGGCTTTCATATTTTTTTATGTCCTTTATTTCGAAAGCTATGTGGGGATCACCTTGCCACAAGGGATACCCTGGTTATGGGGAGCAATGGATGTGGAATTCAGATATGTCATGTGTGAAAAGACTTGACACCTTAAAGGCATATGTTGCTTCATTGTGAGGTTGTTCGATGCTTTTGACTTCATTTCCTTCAAGTTGGTGGGCTGCATTGGTGGTTTGGGGACCATTAATAGGGGAAGTCTAGTGTTATGATATCTTATTGTCCATTTTATTACTTTGAACAAATGAATCTTTGATAGTTCTTCCTCTGTGTGGTACCACCAATTATTGGTGTATTGGCTTGCCCTTGGTATACATGTAGCTTGAGTGGAGCTTGTTTTCAAGGGTTTTTGTAATCAGGAGATTTTATTAGGGGTCAACAACCTCTAACAAAGATATAAACAGAGATTTAATGTTGGTGTTAATCTCTGTACTAGTAAACATGTCCTTGCTTTACACCAATCCTAGGTTTTAAGATTTATCATCACTGTGTTCGGATGGCATCTCGTATTATACCTGTTTCCTAGTTGTTGATGATTGCCATGTGCACTGCTGTCCTGTATATACACATTTGTAATGAGAATCATATAAAGATGCTCATTACGTTTGACACACATTGAAGACAATCCATACTGACATGCATCCTTGGCGAGATAAAAATGATTTATTTTACAAGAATGAAAGGGTAAAAGTTGTAAATGCAAGGGTGTTGTGTGTCATACACCTTACTGTCAGATCTCAAAACTTCAAATTGTTGTTTGAAGATGAGTGGGGTTTGTTGCATTTGTGATATTGACTGCAATAACTTAGTATGTCTAGTATGGTTGAGAGACCCAACACGTTTAGAAAAGGTGCATTGACCTGAAACAACATCCCCTTTTTTTTTGTAAGAGCAAAAGCTAAAGTACTCAACAACAGAGGTCAGAGGTGTATCATTCCTCAAATTCAAATAGTGACAATAGCTTTTGGTAGAGGATGTGGTGGTCTAGAGAATGAACATGGTTTGAAGGACGTGATGAGTAAGGGTGGCAATAGTGCAGTTAAGGCTTTGAGGCATAGGCGAAGTGAGGCACCTCAGTGACGTGATGTACACTTAGCTTAAAGAAACAAGTACAAGAAATCGAACAATTACTTAGAATCCAATCTTAAGATAAAAAAGTTGTATAACAGAGAAAAAAAATGCACTACGTGTCATCAAGGAACTTGCAAATATCCACCAAATCATACAAAAAAGAGAAATCAACAATACAAACATCAAAACATAAGGTAAACTAGTTCCCGAACTTGTTGTTTCTCACTATTTCACTCATCATCTTGATTATATGCCAATTCTTGATCATCATTTTTCTACACTTTTATCATAGCTTCATCCAAGATCTACTTCTAAAATTTCCTCATTTTCAAAATCAACCAGGTCTTCATTAAATCCAACCCTTTACGGCAACAAGGTTTTGTGAATTGTCAAGCAACTAAAATTCTAATTGCACAGACTGAGCTTGGGGCTTTTATATTTTTAATTTGGTTATGTCAAATTAACTTGTGAATATGTGCAAATGACTTGTAAATATGCAAAACGTAGGTCTTGGAGTCTTGGTTTTCAAGAATCGGAGCAGGCACCAACAAAGAATAGGTTGAATGAAATAAATATGAGATAGTAACCATGTAAAAAGTCATGCATGCACATCATGCCTGAGGTGCTAGGCGCACCGAGGCCACAAAGGTGGACGTATTGAGGCTCAGGTGTGCTTAAGCGGTCGTCTTCTTGACTACATTGCTTGGCAATGTGTCATGTTGTGTAATATCAACACAAGCCAACTTGAGCACGACTCTATGACTAATCATGTCAAATTTGTACAACCAATGGAAGGGTTATAACTGGGTCAACCTGACGCAAGGCGCTATGACATGGTTAGCTAATGGGTCAGTTTCCTGACACGATTATGAACAAGCACATTTACATTATTGACACGATTATGAACAGATTAATAACGTGCTGGCAGTTTAGATTATTGACGTGCTACCAATTTGAACTTTGACTCAGTTTATCTGGAAAGATGAACTATTAAAAGACCTATTGAAATACACAAGTCATAAAGATTTTGGTATAACTCAAGTCCTTTATAATATAGCTCATATAATCTGTAATTATTTGTTAATTAAGTTAACAGCTAATTAAGTCAACAGCCCGATATTGGCAGATGATATTCGTTTCAGAAAACACGATTCACATGGTTACGAATAGAGCTGTGTTAACCCCCTCAACCCCAACAAGGGATGGTTAAGTGTGGATCGTGTAGTGTTGATGTGGTTAAGTCTCGTTTCATAGTTTGGCCAACCCAAACCCTCTAATTACGTGTCATTTTGTGTTGTCATCTTGTTTGAGTTGGAATTACCGCCCCTAGTGATAGGATTCCTAGCAGAACACTAAAGTAACACCTCCCCAAGCTTTGGGTGGTGTAACATTCCTCAAAACTCAACAGTGACAATAGCTCTTACTGGAGACTGCTATTCTAGAAAGTGACCAGGGTTTGGAAGGGTGTACCAGGAATTCCACAGGGTTAAAGGAATGCATCATCCCTAGGGAATCATTAATTGGCTGGCGTTCTCTAATAATCGTTCCAATATCTAATTTGAAATATGCCTGGCCCTTCACTACAAAAGTGCCTTCATTGGATGCCTTAACTAGCTTTATTCTGGTTTTGTTTTTAATTAAATCTGCTGTTTTATCGATAAAAAAGTGCCTTCATTGTAATCTTTAAAAAAAGATATTTACATTCTTGACTGATTTGCTGCAATAAATACTAGAAAGTTCTCTAGAATATCCAGATTAACTTTAGATTATATCTGTAAAAAAAAGTTTATTAGTAAGTAATGTGCTTCCTTCATTTTCCTCTCTCTCTCTCTCCCTCCTCTATTGCATGTGTTACACTATTGCATGTGTTACACTAAGGTAAAATAAACTGTGGATACTAATTTTAGGCTTGTGCAGGTAGAAGGCAGTATTGTGCATATCATGAAAGCATTGGCAAGTCATCCTGCAGCTGCACAGAGTTTGATTGAGGATGACTCACTTCAGTCACTGTTTCACATTGTTGCAAATGGATCTTTGACCGTTTTTGCTCGATTTAGGGAGGGCCTTCTTCCATTGCACACCATTCAACTTCATCGACATGCCATGCAGGTAGTGCTATAATGAAAACTCCACTTCAGCACAGGTTCCCAGTATTATATTTTATGATTAACCAATCAGTTGACTTTGTTTTGATCGTCATTCCAATTGTTAATACAGATACTCAGTCTCCTTCTAGTTAATGACAATGGAAGTACGGCAAGATATATACACAAACATCATTTGGTATGCTTTTCACCTTTCTTCGTTAAGTTGGAATTTGCTATGCAGGCATATTGTTGTTGGGTTACACCTCTATCTTCTATTGAAGCATAAATGAGAATAGAATACTAAACTTTGGGATGCTCTTATCTGGTTTTAAGTTTCCAAAGTTCTGTTTGGTTTTGTTTTAATATACTTTTTGAACTCTTTGTATGAGCTTGATGGTATTAGTAGCAATTCATGGGCATTGCCCTGTTACTTGTTGTAAAGGTGTAATTATTGATATGTTGTGCATAATGAAACATATTGAAGTTGGCCACTATTCAATTTGAGGTGGGTGACAGCTAGAAAGTATCTCTTCTTCATGTTCCTGTATTCAAGAGGTTTGGAGGCATTTCTTCATGCTGTTTGGTTATTGGGTTTTCCCTCATTCTTGAATTGACGTTTCAAGTCTTGGAACTTTGAGGCTTATTGTATGTAAGGCAGGCCATAGGTATTTGGAGCCATGTCTTAATTTGATGCTTATTGTGGATTATGCAATTTGTTGGACGATGTGGAATATATAGGAATAAGGGCAACGAAGTAAGGAGTGATCCTATTTGATGTTTATTATGAGTTATGCCTTTGTTGGATGATTTGAACAATATATGCAAGGGCAAAGCGGTAAGAATTGGTCCTAATTTGATGCTTACTGTGGGCTATGCCATTTGTTTGGTGATTTGGAACACCAAGGAGTAACAAGATATTCAAGGGAAATGAAATAAGATGTGGTTAAGAACACTTGTTGTGGATGTTATTGCTTGTATGTGGAATTGGCACCATTCCATTTGAGAAAACGTTACATGTCTCATTCATAGACATTTTGATTTAGGGAACAAGGAAATGGTGGTCCAGAATGATTGTTCACCAGATATTGATTTCTGGTAGAATTCTTCTACTTCAATGTTTGTATTTCGTAGTGTATCCAAAATTGGACAATTAAGTCGAAAACCATCCTTTGTTGCACTTTCTTGTAGGGTGTTTTTGGTTGCATGGAATCTAATTCCATGGAATTCATGGAGGAGGAGGATCACTTGTGTTTAAGCAAAATTTGGTCAAAATGTTGGTGGACCACTTACTGTGAATTGCACATTTTGATCAAAAGTAGGAATTGAACTCCCATGAAACATGAAAATCCCAACTCCTTACCGCCTAAAGAGTTGTATTCTCATAATTTCATAAAAATTCAACTCCCCACCTTCGATCACAGTCTATAATTCATACTAAGCGGTCCCTTACATTTTAATCAAATTTGCCTTAAACACAAGTGATCACCACATTTTCAATCAAATTTGCCTTAAACACAAGTGGTTTCCTATGGATTCCATGAAATTGAATTCCATGCAACCAAACACACCCTTAGTCTTGCTCATTTCATCAAGATTCCTCCCTCCCTTGTCAATGACTCAATGTTATCAAAATGTAAGAGGCTTACGTCACGAGGCTCGCCTCAAGGCGATGCCTGGTCGCAACACATCAAACATTACATCAAAGCTTAATTATAACAAATGCTTTTGTCTCATGATTGGTGGCTTATGATGCCTTCACGCCTTTTGTACGCTTCAAAGCCGACGTATGCAACTCTCTTGTTTATATTATAATGTTTTAAATGTTTTAGCTAATGAGATAATGTTTTAGTTTGGTTTTTATATTAAATATAAAAATGATTTACATTATTGACTTAATTAAAAAAGTTGATAGACCCTTAAGATTACGGGTGGACATGCGGCGGGATGGACCTCTTTCCTTTGCTTTATCTTGGGGACGGGATCGAGTTGAGATACACATACACCTCATCCCGACCTCATCCCATCCTAAACGGGTTTAGGACGAGACTATATGATACTAAAAAAATTCATTGTAGCATCAAATTTATTCAAGTAAAAAATTTACATCAAACATGATTTAACCACACTACATGATTCAAGTCTACACATCAACTACATCAATAAAGTTTGGAATAATTAATACTAGTGTACTAAAAGTACATGATCATCAACTACATCAATAATCAAGTCTAAAATAGTTAATACTACAAGCATATTCAATATTCACTTGAAATCAACGTAAAAGTGTGCATACAGATTAAAAGAGCATCACTAGGTTAGTAGACTTAGTAGTCAAAACTAGTTTGTTTTGGCTATGTCTGTTATACAAAAATTCAATTCAAAATAGAAAACTCACAACATTCACAAATCAAATATTAAAGCCACTGAAAATCAAACCCCCAACTCATGTTAAAAACCACAAATCAAATGTCGCATAAAAAAATAAAACCTAATATAAGAACTGAAGGGCAGTGGAGAGTTGGAACTTACCGTTGATCTCTTCATCCTAATCGATCTGGGCTATAGGGTTTTGAAATTCCCAATTTTATATTGGGGTTCAATTTGGGATTCGATTTTGACTGCGTGCAAATTGCGAAGGATTGGTGTAAGTAGGAATCATGAATTGATTCGAAATTTCTAGGGAGAGCTGAGAGAGAATTAGGCGATGGGAAGGAGGTGCAAAAGGGAAGAGGAGATGTGTAGATGTTTGCGTCATTGGAGGTGTTGCAAAAGGAAGGGGACAAGTCGATATAATTGATGCCACATACTCTTCTAATTTAACTGACTAAGCAGTTAAAACGGAAAATGGACCTTTCGTGGTCCAGAACCATAGTGCTGAATATCCCTCTATAGTTCGAGTAGTTCTGAATATCCTCTTGTTCTTACAAACTGTGCAGTTAAAACAACGTTATAACGCCGATATAACGCCCAACGGAGGTGAGTCGTTACGTTATGTCATTATCACGTTATAGTATCACAGCTCCGATATAACGACGTTATATGGCCGTTATTGAGATAACATTTTTTTAAATAACGTTGTTTTAATGTTTTGTTCTAATACATAAAAAAATCATCCATTTTATTCTCGATCAAACCACAACCCTAGACTCATTAGAAAGGAGTAGACACCTTGCCGTTTGACAGAGAATGTGAAAAGGGAAGAAGACGAAGAGTCGATCGCACTCACTGTTGCGATCTCACTCTCATGTGAAGGGAAGATTTTTTTATTAATATTTTTTTGTTTTTGAATTTAATGTTTTAAACATGATTTACTTTATAATATACATTAATACTTTGTGGGGTATAAAAAATATATTTAAAAATTATTAACCTGTAACGCTCTTGGATCGTTATGGGTTTAACCGCATAGCTTATAAATTGATATTTTCTAGTTTCCAAAATCCTATTAAAAAGCCTAGTTAGCCATTGAAATTGAATCCCAACTTCTTCAAGACATATCCACGCTTCAATTGGTATATTATTCAGTCCAATTGCCTTCCCTGTTTTCATTCTTTTCAAATATTCTCGTACTTTTTTAGCACTAACTCTGCGATAGAACACGCGATGCCTCCGTTCTTGCGAAGTATACCTCTCCAAGTTTAACTCTCTTACATGTGTCCCATTGAGTAGGTTCCAAAAGTGATTCATTCATTTATCGAAAATAGCTTTATCTTGCATTAAAACTAGGGGTGGGCAAGAATCCCGACCCGTCCGACCTGTTTCGGTATGGTCCTGAACCGGTTAAGACCAGTACAAATCGGTCTACAATGTTTTTATCCTGGTCTCTGTCCCGAACCAGTCTGAACCGATTTTAACAAAAATAATCCCGGACCGTTCCGATTTGTCCTGATTACTGTAGCACTTCATTTTTAAATCCAAGCCCAGTTATTAGCAAACCAAAGCCCAATCCAATGTTTTACCAAAATCCAACCCAATGCCAAAACAAACACATGAGATCATCTATATCATTCTTCATAAGTACGTTTTAAACCTTGATGACAGGAAAATTATCTAAATCATCTTGACAATAACAATCATCCAGGAAAAAAAGTCATAGAATCAACAACTTGAAGTTTCCTACCAAAACATAAATAAAACTGCAACATTGTCTACTCATCTTCCTGGCTGCACAACCTAGCCAATTTGTTGGTAACAACAACATCCAACTGTGCAGCACGCTCCACAATCGCCTTCCTCTTCTGGGACGAGATATTGTGTGCAATCTCAGCACAGTAAGTTCTGTTATGCATCATCAATAGCTCCAGCTCCGCAACGTTATGCACCAAAAACTTCTTGAAGCCATTTGGGAGATAATGACGGGTCTTCTTGTCTGAGCCATAACCAATGTTAGGCATCAAAGTCACTCCTTTGAACTTTCTCCTCACTCGAGAATCGATACCCTTGGGTCTCCAACAACTTTCCTTGGCAGAGATCTTCCTGTCACTTTGAGGCCTTTTGAACTTCTTGACGCGCTTCTTAATTATCTTCTTGGTGAGAAGAGGAACTGCCATGGGAAAGACTGCTCTAACCCTAACAAATGTAGAGATGAGAACACATGAGATGATTAATGAGAACAATAGTTAAGACAAAAAAAATGATGAAATGAATCATTCTAGGTTGGCTGACTGAATTGGAAAATGAACAAACCGGGTAGGCATGGTCCCGACCCGAACTGTTCCGGTTCCAAACAGTCCGGGTCCAACCGGGCCATCCCAAAAAAATGGCTTTCCCGACCCGGACTGTTTCCGATTGACTGAACCGGGACTGGGATCGAGATATGCCTCAACCCATACAGACCCGGACCGTGCCTCCCCTAATTAAAACTCTTCCATCCTCATGCTTAACACACTTAACATGACTCAATTCCCTATTTTTTCATTTTCACTTTAGCTATCTTGAAGATATTCTTCTCCCTGTGAAGTCCACCGCTAATTCTCGATTTTACCTGACCTTTAGCAATACGACTCCTACTTTTAAGACAAAAATCGAGGACTAAGCAACCTATTGTTGGTTCGCCAGACACTCCCCTGGTATAACCTTACAATTTTTACACCTACCTAGATCGTGTCTTCTAACAAGAAATCAATCAATGACTTCTATTACGCCCACTCACAAAGGTCATCAAGTGATCTTCCCTCTTATAAAAAGTATTTACGATCCCAAAATCCTTAGTTAAAGAAAAATCTAGAATATAAATCTCCATAGTATTTCGATCCCCAAAGCCTTGACCTCTATGAACCCTCTCATACCAACTCTATCCTTACTGACATGACCATTCATATCTTTGTCTAGAAAAACCCTATCGGAAGAGGGGATTCCATGAACTAACGAGTCCCAAAACCCTTATTAGTTTCCTCCTCTGAATCCACTTGAGGCGCATAGGCGCTAATAGCATGCACTATCTCTGGTTCTAAAGCTAATTTAATACTTATGACTCTATCCCCAAACCTCCTAACATCGACTACCGCATCCTTAAAATTTTTATCTACCACTATTTGCACCCCCTTCCTAGTTCCATCTGTTCCAGAATAGAAAAGTTTGAATCCTCTTAAATCTTTAGCGTCGTTCCCCCTCCACTTTGTCTCTCGGAGACAAGCTATTATTTTTTCAAAGTATATATTTTAAGATTTAATTATAGTTGTAGATTACTTAAATAAATAGCTAATCAAAAGATTCAATCACCTAGATGAGAAAATCCATCACAAGATTCAATCAGAGATGCCCAGAAAACCAACTTGACCAAATTTTTGGAAAAAACACAACTAAAAATTCACCCAAAAAAATTATCACGAAATCAATGAGGGCTGTAGAAGAGAAGCGGAACACGAAGGAGAAGCAAACAATCAAAGAGTTTTGAGTGATTTGTGAAAAATCAACAAGTGAACGTGTGATGAAAGATCGACGAAGACTCACGTGCTGGATTTCGAGCGATTTGAAGTCTGATGATGGTAGACCGATCGATTGTGTAGCTCGATCGATCTGTGAGCTTCTATCTTCTTTTTCGGCACTTCCTCTCAGTCTCCCTTCTTCTTTCAGTTCTCTCCTTTTCTTCTATCAGTTTCTCTTCTTAAGAAGTTCTCTTTTGTTCTTTGCTCAGTTTCTCTTCTTCTACTTTAGTTCTCCTTTCCTCTTTTCTCTTCTTCTCTAAGTTTGGCTGTTGCGATCAAACAAATTCTATTTCTATATTTTAATAATATAGCAAGAAATCGGTGAGTTGGATGGGCCGATTTTGCGTTGTCTCGCCGATTAAAGGCCAAATCAGATCAGGCACCCCCATGAACCAATTTTTTGCTGATTTTATAACACAGTAAGTGACTATGTCAAACTTAATTAAAATTAATAATAAATATTAAATAAATCAGTTCGGACGAGATGGGTGAGATTGAAAAAATCTCCATCCTAATCCCATTTCACTCTAGATCGAGATGAGACGGGATTGGGATGAGTTTGATCAATCCCAAAAGGACTCGAAAAAATTGGGATGGGATTGGGATCGGGATTGCGGGATGGGATGCTCAGCCCTAGTCAATATAGGATTGGCCTTTCAATCAAAAGGTTTAGTAGCTTTGCAACTAGGTTTTAATTGATAATGTCTCTACTTAAACACCTCAATACGTTGATTTGAGTTTCTAAATTAGCAATTCAAGGTGAATATGTGATTGTCATTGCAATTGAATTTGGAGTTTTGGATGTGAAATTAATAATTATGAGTTAAAGAAGATATCTATTACTTTTCATAATTCTAACTATTTGAATATGATAGCTGTCTTTAGTTAGAAAGTTTACATGCAAAAGTCTTTAGTTAGAGGAACAAAATATGATTTCTACGGATGGTGGTACCAGCACGAAGTGACCATGAATTCAGAATAAATCAGGAAATTTCTAGGGAGGGTGGTACCAGCATGAAAGAGTTTTAGCATTTATGCACTTAAAGCATTTGGTCTTCAGATACACTGAGATTTTTTTATCCCATTTTTTCGGTAATAGGGTCTTTGTTGCTTCCTACTTTTTCTCTATAATGTTGCGTTTCAGTAATCAAGGTAAGAAAGGCCACACTGAAATACTGAATGTTTCCTCTAGTCTGTTTTTTCAAAATATTTAGTTGGTCTATTGTTACGCTTATGTTGCTGACTCGGTTATCCATGGGCGAAAGTTTGAATCTTTTCACCTTAGGTTTCCCCCTGGAAGACTTGGATGAATTTTTTTATATATAATTGCTTTATCTTACGGCAGCTGCAAAACTCTTGAAAGTTGTATCTTACTAATAAGGAAATTACATGTGTAAAGCGTTAGCCATTCATTCAGAATGTGCATTGTGTAAAACTTGGTTTATATGAACTGTATGATCTGAATGTTAACGAGTTAGTTATCAACTTTTTATTCAAAATGTCAGTGTTAGATTCAGTTATTTCTCTGAAGAGGAAAAATCGGTTTCTGTTTCTTCATGTTAGCTTGGAGTTTTCTCTCATTTCCTATGCATCTGGCAATACATCTTATATTAATGTTTTGTCCAGGTAAAAGTTCTTTTAATGGCTGTTAAGGATTTCGATCCTGAAAGTGGTGATGCTGCATACACAATGGGTATTGTAGATTTGCTACTTGAATGTGTAGAATTGTCATATAGACCTGGTGAGTATTGAATCGTCTCCATAAACCCTTCTCTGTATGCTTTTTCCTCAACATCCCTTTTTCTTCTGTTAATATTGTATGATACATAATACCATATGATATGGTGAAAATGCGAACATTAAAAGAAAGAATGTAAATTTAGTAATTCATTTATTACATCTTTACAAACATTGACCTAATGGACATTATATAATATTTCTAAGTCAATTTAATCTAAACTAATTTTAACTAGAGGGATGAGATATATGAGAGTGACATTATTTTAGCAATTTCACATAGTTTCATTGTCATTCTTTTTGGTGTTATGTGTCTCAATACCAAATTTCCATTAGTTTTCTACGACTTAAGCGGAGATCAAAACTTATGAAAGGTTTGAGATCCATAGATTCTAAATGAAACAACTTTATGCACAAAAATGGGTATTGTATCAAACACAACAATATGCAAATCTAAAAATTCTGGGTACCAGGAGGATATGTTATTATGATATTATTTTGATTGATATTGAGAAGATATACATCAAGGCTTTAATTAATAGCCTGGTTCACATCATATTTGGAAAAAAAAACTCCCACTTATAATTATGAAGCCATTTGTGCAATACACATTCTAATCTTTCCAACAGGATTACAGGAATGACATTACAACAACCATGCATCATCCTCGACATGTGTAATCATCAAATGAATTGAAACATAATTGTCAAATGACAGCAAAATTTATATCTGTGTTTCCATTACACAACTCTTCCACTACACATGTCAAAATTTCATCATGTCATCATTATGCAACTTATCTAATAACAGTATGTCTATTTTTTTTTCATCAATTACATTTATCAATTCATAGGCGCCTGGGATTATATCATTTGTGCAAATCTAACAGTATTGTACACTGCAGATTACGTGGGAGGAACCATAGTCTCTTTATTTTCTTCATCATACTAATTGATAATATGATATAGAAATGGTTTTGGAGAGTCTTCATATTTGAAAATTTCATCTCGTTAAAATAGTAAAACATAAAGAACTTCAAAAGAAAATAAAGTGAAAATTTAATAAGTCCAAGGAGTGCAAATGATAAATGCCAAAGGCATGGTCACACCATAAGATGTTTGGAGCTGTGTTCGACATATATCCAAGGAGTATTCATGGATTACTTTCTCGTACATGGGATCTGATGTAGACTCGGCCACCCCATATGTCTCCTACACAGACTTAGATTTGTATGCCGTTGTGCATTCATACATACTAGTAAATATCTGAACTATATCTTACGATGCATGTCAAGTCTTGATACATTATAGAGAAAATTGGGTCATGACAAAACTTCTTTTGGTTATTTTTTGCCTGCTTGAGGTTCTTATTGAAGATTCATTATTTCAGTGTTGCAATCTTCTGGTCTTTTATACTATTCCATTAAGGACTTTTTGCAGTTGTATGGTCTTGAAATACCACTAATTTGGCATTCGTTCGATTTGATATGTAGATTCGGGTGGTATCAGGCTCAGGGAGGACATACATAATGCCCATGGCTATCAGTTTCTTGTTCAGTTTGCATTGTTACTGTCAAGATTTCAGAAAAACAGGGTTGTTCAGTCTGTCAATGCCAATACATCTTCAGACGAAACGTCTGCTCTGCCAGGCCCCCTTACATCTAGCAGTGTAGGAAAACAGGACTTTACAGGCAAAGGAGGGGACACCTCAGGGTCACAAATATCTCCTTCATTGTCCAGGTTACTTGACGTTCTTGTTAATCTTGCACAAATGGGTCCAACTGTGTCTACTGTATCAAGTGGAGGCAAAGGCTCCAAATCCAATCATGGAAAAAAGCGCACCATGTCTTCTGATAAGCTTTATGATGAAACTTGGGAGAAGGACAATGCTAGAGTTAAAGATCTTGAAGCAATCCAGATGTTGCAGGATATATGTCTCAAGGCGGATAATGTGGAGCTGCAGGCAGAAGTTCTGAACAGAATGTTTAAAATATTCTCAAGTCATCTTGAGAACTACAAATTGTGCCAGCAGCTGCGGACTGTGCCTCTCTTCATCTTAAATATGGCACGCTTTCCTCAAGCATTGCAAGATATAATCTTGAAAATTCTAGAATATGTTGTGACTGTTGTGAATTGTGTTCCTGATCAAGAGTTGCTTTCTCTTTGCTGTTTGTTACAGCAACCAATTACTGCTGAGCTAAAGCACATGGTTCTTTCATTTTTTGTAAAACTTTTATCTTTCGATCAGCAGTATAAAAAAGTTCTAGGAGAAGTGGGTTTTCTGGGAGTTCTACTGGATGATCTAAAGCAGCACAAGTTTCTGTCAAGCTCAGAACAACAGAGTAAAAACCCTGATGAACTTGAGAGGGATTCCAGCTCAAGCAGCTTCAAGAAACAAATGGATAGTAAAGACACTATCATTTCATCACCCAAGCTGCTAGAATCAGGGTCTGAAAAGTTTCCCCTTTTTGAAATTGTAGACACTATATCGGTAGCATGGGACTGTATGGTCTCCTTGTTGAAGAAAGCAGAGTCCAATCAAACACTGTTCCGGTCTTCTAACGGAGTAACTATTGTTCTTCCATTTTTGGCATCTGATGCTCATCGTCCAGGGGTTCTTAGGACATTATTATGTTTGATTGTGGAGGACGTTGCTCAGGTTGGTGAGAGCTATTACTCTTTTTTTGTTATATATATATATATATATATATATCTTTGTGAACACCAGAATGAATGCATTAACAGATGATTTTGACAAAGTTATACTTTTCATCTTTTCACCCATTCTGTTTTGAAAGGCCTGACCTTGTTTAAAACTTTGCTTAGTACATGCTGCCACATGTCAATGGTTAAATTATATATACATGGATTCGCTTGTGTTAGTTCTCATAGAATTATATCAATATTCTGTTAGATAATCAGATTTTACACTGAACCAGGTTCACTCAGAAGAGTTGGGCGCATTGGTTGAAGTTCTGAAAAGCGGGATGGTTTCAAGCATCTCAGGGTCTCACTACAAGCTGCAGAGTGATGCCAAATGTGATACTTTCGGAGCCTTGTGGCGTATACTGGGAGTTAACAATGCTGCCCAGAGAGTGTTTGGCGAAGCTACTGGATTTTCGCTTCTATTAACTACACTACACAGTTTCCAGAGTGATGAAGAGCAAGTACAAACTCATATGAAGGTTTTTACATTTATGTTGCGGGTTGTGACCTCTGGAGTATGTGGTAACTCTGCTAACCGTATGAGGCTACACACAGTAATTGCATCCCAAACCTTTTACGATCTCTTGTGTGAATCTGGGTTGCTTTGTGTTGATTGTGAAAAGCAAGTCATCCAGTTGCTGCTGGAACTTGCATTGGAAATAGCGTTTCCACCATCATGGGTGTTGACCTCAGATGGCACCCTATCATCTGATAATAATATGGAATCTGGATCTGCTAATTTTCTCCTAAGCACTGCATCCGGCTCCTTTAATCCTGGCAAGGAACGAGTATATAATGCTGGTGTTGTTGTGGTGTTGATCCGCTCTTTGTTACTTTTCACTCCAAAGGTTCAGTTAGATGTACTTGACTTCATTGAAAAGCTTGCTCATGCCGGGTCTTTTAATCAGGAAAACCTTACATCTGTAGGTGCGAAATAGTGTGTTTCTTTTTCTTCTTATTTATCTATTCAGTACCCCTTCTTACTATAGTTGCTTGTATTTTAGGCTGTGTTGGACTTCTACTTGAGATGATTCGCCCCTTTCTACTGGGATCATCATCATTACTTACCCGTGCATTGCAGATTGTTGAAGTGCTTGGGGCATTCAGGTAGTATTTGTTAGGACTATTGACACTGATTTTTAATTTTTTTTTTTTATTATAATTTTTAAAATTTTAAATTTTTTATTATTATTAATTTTTATCGGTATGCAACTGGGGACTGAAGAACATGCTTATGTTAACAGGCTCTCTTCTTCGGAGCTTCGAGTGATGGTCAGATATATTCTACAAATGAGGCTTATAAAATCAGGTCATGTTCTTGTCGATATGATGGAGAGGTTAATTCACATGGAAGATATGGCTTCTGAGAATGTTTCTCTGGCACCATTTTTGGAGATGGACATGAGCAAGTTTGGGCATGCTTCTGTTCAAGTATCTTTAGGGGAAAGATCATGGCCTCCTGCTGCTGGTTATTCATTTGTCTGTTGGTTTCAGTATCGGAATTTCTTGAAGGCACAAGGAAAGGAACTGGAACCACCTTCCAAGGCGAGTACTTCTAAAAGGCGAAGTACCTCTGGTAAGCAACAGCTTCGGGGGAATGTATTACGTTTCTTTTCTGTCGGTGCATCTGATGATGGAAGTTCACTCTCTGTGGAACTCTATCTTCAAGATGATGGTGTTATAACTCTTGCAACCAGTAGCTCAAGCTCCTTGTCTTTCTCTGGGTTAGATTTGGAAGAGGGGAAGTGGCATCACCTTGCTATAGTTCATAGTAAACCTAATGCTTTGGCTGGGCTTTTCCAAGCTAGTGTAGCATACTTATATCTAAACGGAAAGCTGAGACACACGGGAAAGCTCGGGTATTCTCCATCTCCAGTTGGTAAATCTTTGCAAGTGACTATTGGAACACAGGCTTCCTGTGCAAAAGTTAGCGAATTGACTTGGAGACTTCGCTGCTGCTATCTTTTTGAAGATGTTCTTACATCAGGTAGTATTTGCTTTATGTACATCCTTGGTAGAGGATACAGAGGGCTTTTCCAAGACACAGATCTTCTGCAATTTGTTCCTAACCAGGCTTGTGGTGGGGGTAGCATGTCCATTTTAGATTCATTGGATACTGAGGTGCCCCTGGCAGCAAGTGCACAGAGACTTGATAGTGCTAGTAAGCAAGGCCCAGCAAAGGCAGATGGCAGTGGGATTGTTTGGGATATGGACAGACTTGGAAATCTCGCTTTGCAGCTCTCTGGCAAGAAGCTGATATTTGCATTCGATGGCACATCATCAGAAGCTTATCGGGCTTCAGGGACTTTATCCATGTTTAATCTAGTTGATCCAAAGTCCTCGGCTGCTTCCCCTATTGGGGGTGTGTATTATATTCTTAATCTCTGAAATGTGGCTTTGGTCTTCAGCTTTCAAATTTTATTTTATTTTGTTCCAAATTGTTCAACTTTTCATCACAGCTCCTATCCTTGGCTTTGCAGGCATACCACGATTTGGTCGTCTTCATGGGGATATCTATATCTGCAGGCAATGTGTTATTGCGGATAGCATACGCACCGTTGGTGGTATGGCTGTTATTTTGTCCCTTGTTGAAGCTGCTGAAACTAAGGATATGTTACATATGGCCCTGGCGTTGCTTGCTTGTGCACTTCATCAGAATCCTCAGAATGTACGAGATATGCAAGTTTATAGAGGATACCATCTTCTTTCGCTTTTCCTGCATAGAAGAATGTATTTGTTTGACATGCAATCTCTTGAGATATTTTTCCAGATTGCTGCATGCAAAGCTTCAGTTTCTGAACCGCAAAAAACTCAAGAAATTCAGATCACTTCTTCTATTGGTGTCAACCATGAAAGCAGCTATGAGTATCTTACTTTACCAAGGTTCCCTGATGAACTTTCCTCAGTTGGATCTCATGGAGACATGGATGATTTTTCTGTGCAAAAGGATTCACTTAGCCATATTTCTGAGCTTGAAACTAATGATATTCAGAGCGAAACCTCAAACTGTGTTGTTCTTTCAAATGCGGACATGGTTGAGCATGTCCTGCTGGATTGGACTTTGTGGGTGACAGCTCCAATATCAATCCAAATTGCATTACTTGGATTTCTTGAGCGTCTGGTTTCTATGCATTGGTACAGGAATCATAATTTGACGATCCTACGCCGTATAAACCTTGTTCAACATTTATTAGTCACTCTGCAAAGGGGTGATGTGGAAGTTCCTGTGTTGGAAAAATTAGTTGTATTGCTTGGGGTCATCTTAGAGGATGGATTTTTAAGTTCTGAACTGGAGCAGGTCGTCAGGTTCGTGATTATGTCATTTGATCCACCTAAACTGGCATCAAGACAACAAATCACTCGAGAAACAATGGGAAAGCATGTCATCGTACGTAATATGTTACTGGAAATGCTGATCGATTTACAGATGACCATAAATTCAGAAGAGTTGCTTGAGCAGTGGCATAAGCTTGTTTCGTCCAAATTAATAACATATTTTCTTGATGAAGCTGTTCATCCAACCAGTATGAGATGGATCATGACTCTTCTTGGTGCATGCCTTGCTTCTTCCCCAACATTTTCGCTCAAGTTTCGCAGCGGCGGGGGTTATCAAGGTCTGGCACGTGTGCTTCCAAGTTTCTATGACTCCCCAGAAATATACTACATCCTCTTCTGTCTAATATTTGGTACACCGGTTTATCCAAGATTGCCAGAAGTACGCATGCTAGACTTCCACGCCCTTATGCCCAGCAACGGAAACTCTGGAGAGTTGAAGTTTGTTGAACTGTTGGACTCTGTGATTGCTATGGCCAAGTCAACATTTGATAGGCTGAGCATGCAATCCATGCTGGCTCACCAAACTGGTAATATTTCACAGGTCAGTGCTTGCCTTGTGGCTGAGCTCGTAGAAGAAGCAACAGATATGACAGGAGAACTTCAGGGTGAAGCCCTCATGCATAAGACGTATGCAGCTCGTCTTATGGGCGGAGAGGCAGCAGCTCCTGCTGCAGCAACATCAATCTTGAGATTTATGGTTGATTTGGCAAAAATGTGTCCCTCCTTTTCTGCGATATGTAGAAAAGCAGAGTTTCTTGAAAGCTGCACCGATGTGTACTTTTCTTGTGTACGGTAAGTCCACATTTACTTTTTCTGGATTCCTTGTTTTTCATTGAGTTGGGTTTGGCAATGAACATGGGGCTTAGTTTTCATATGAAGGTGAGCTGTTATCTCGTTTTATCCTGTACCCAGTTTTGTGTCACTGAGCTGATATTTTCTGCTTTGCAGGGCTGCTTGTGCAGTAAAGATGGCAAAAAATATCTCAGTCAAAGCTGAAGAGAAGAACTTAAATGATTCTGATGATGCACGCAGTTCTCAGCATAATTTTTCGAGTTTGCCTCATGATCAGGAACAGTCAACCAAAACTTCAGTCAGCGTTGGTAGCTTTCCCCAAGGGCAGGTAAATTCTAGTTCTGAAGACATCCAGAATTGTCTGGTTCATAATAAAACTTCAGATAACTCATCTTCGCCCAAGAAGGAAGTAAGTGAATCATTCAAAGGAGTGGATGGTCTAGCTGCAAAGAGTTCTGAAAGTGAAAGCTTTGATCAGATGTCTAAGGTCACTTCCAGCGGTAGTGAAATCAGCTTTCCTGAAGTTAACGAGATGTTCGTTCAAAGTCATCCTAAAGAATCATATAGTTCTTTGTCTTTGACCCTGCCTGATTCTCCCTTCCTGTCTGAGAAATCTACTTCTAGATTTCCATTAACACCCTCTGCATCTCCCATGATTGCTTTGACATCTTGGCTTGGCAGTGCCACTAACAGTGAAGTAAAGGGTCAATCAACTGCCACTGCATCCACGGGATCATCTTTGTCTATTAGTGAAGCTGATGCGTCCCATGATTTGAGGTCCAACTCTCAAGTATTGTCTGCTGCAAGCACGTTTTTTGCTGTTAATCCTAATCTTTTACTTGAAATGGATGATTCTAGTTATGGTGGTGGTCCTTATTCAGCAGGAGCTACTGCAGTTTTAGATTTCATGGCAGAAGTTCTTGCTGGTATGATGACTGAGCAATTAAAAGCTGCGCAGTTTGTGGAAAGCATTTTGGAAACTATTCCTTTGTATGTGGATGTGGACTGCGCCTTGATCTTTCAAGGTTTGTGCCTTGGTAGGCTGATAAACTTCCTTGAAAGGCGTCTCTTGCGTGATGACGAGGAAGATGAAAAGAAGCTGGATAAGAGTATTTGGTCTCGGAACTTAGATGAGTTGTGCTGGAGGCTTGTGGATCGCATATATATGGGTGCTTTTCCTAGGCCAGGTGCTGTACTTGGAACTCTGGAGTTCTTGCTATCCATGTTACAGCTCGCCAATAAAGATGGTCGGATTGAAGAAACGGCTCCTTCTGGAAAAGGACTTCTATCTATGACAAGAGGAAACAGGCAACTTGAGCCTTATATGCACGCTCTTCTGAAAAATACAAATCGCATGATAATGTATTGTTTTCTCCCATCTTTCTTGAGCAGCATCGGGGAGGATAATCTTCTTTTATGCTTAGGTTTGCATGTGGAACCTAAGAAGGTTTTATTTATGAATTCTTCACTTGAAAAGTCAGAGATTGATGTTTGCACTGTCCTACAGTTGTTGATTGCTCATAGACGAATTATATTTTGTCCCGTCAATCTTGATACAGATCTTAATTGCTGTCTTGTTATAAATCTAATCACTCTTCTGCGTGACCAAAGACAATCCTCTAAGAGCATGGCAGGGGATGTGTTTAAGTTTCTGCTTGTGCACCGTAGACCTGCATTGGAGGAACTGCTTGTCTTAAAGCCAACTCAAGGGAAACCTTTGGATGTTCTGCACGGTGGTTTTGACAAACTATTGACAGGGAACTTATCTGTGTTTTTGGAATGGTTTCACAGTTCTGAACAAACAATCAATAAAGTACTGGAGCAGTGCGCTGCTATTATGTGGGTGCAATATATTGCTGGATCAGCGAAGTTTCCTGGTGTGAGGATTAAAGGAATGGAGGATCGCCGCAGGAAGGAAATGGGGCGAAGATCACATGATACTTCAAAACTTGACCTAAGACATTGGGAGCAAATAAATGAACGCAGATATGCACTTGAGTTGGTTCGTGATACAATGTCAACTGAACTGAGAGCCATCCGTCAAGATAAGTATGGATGGGTTCTCCATGCTGAGAGTGAGTGGCAGACCCTCCTCCAACAACTTGTGCATGAGCGAGGGATATTTCCTAGTCGAAGAAGTGATGACACTGAAGAACCTGAATGGCAGCTCTGTCCTATTGAAGGACCGTATAGAATGCGCAAAAAATTGGAGCGTTGCAAATTGAAAATTGATACAATCGAGAATGTTCTGGGTGAACACTTTGAATTAAGTGGAACTGAACTGTCGAGAGCAAAAAATGAGAGTGGTGTGGATACTTCTGAAACTGATTCGGATTCAATTTTTCAACTTTTTTCAGATGGTGTCAAAGGGAAATGCTTTGATGGTGGTGAGTTTGAGGAGCCCTCATTCGTTGATGCTGAGGTTGTCAGAGAAGGAGACACGATCTCTGGTAGGATCGGCTTGAACGATGACAGGGCTAGCAGTATAAATGAAGCAAGTCTTCATTCAGCTACCGAATTTGGTATTAAGTCCAGTAATGAAACCATCCCAATAGTTGATAACATGCAAGCAAGATCTGATTTAGGTTCTCCAATGCAATCTTCTTCTGTCAGAAATGATGAAATAAGAGCGGGTGAGGATAAAATGGAAAGAGTACTGTATGATAATGGGGAATATCTAATCAGACCTTATTTGGAACCTCTTGAAAAGATTAGGTTCAGATACAATTGTGAGCGCGTGCTAGGCCTTGACAAACATGATGGCATATTTCTCATTGGGGATCTCTCTTTGTATGTTATTGAAAATTTCTTCATTGATGACTCGGGGTGCATATGTGAGAAGCTATTCGGAGATGAACTCTCTGTTATTGATCAGGCTTTAGGTGTGAAGAAAGATGTTACTGTGGGTTTGGATTTCCAACCGAAATCACCTTCTGCATGGGGTGTAACAGCTAAGGCGTGGGCTGGGGGAAGGGCATGGGCATACAATGGTGGAGCATGGGGAAAGGAGAAATTGTCTGCAAATGGTAATCTGCCACATCCATGGCGCATGTGGAAGCTGGATAGTGTTCATGAGATTTTGAAGCGTGATTACCAGCTTCGTCCTGTTGCTGTGGAGATATTTAGCATGGATGGATGTAATGATCTTCTGGTTTTCCATAAAAAGGAGAGAGAGGAAGTGTTCAAGAATTTGGTTGCCATGAATCTCCCAAGAAACAGCATGTATGCATCTCAACTCTCTATTTTCTGTTCCTAATATTGAATTTCATGATTTCTTAGGATGTCTAGGAGTTTAAAACTGATGCTTAGTTAGGCCGAGTCCCTTTTCATGGGACCGGAAATAATCAGTGGACGGTAACACAAGTTATCCCCTCCCTTCTACCTTTAAGTATGTTGAATGACCTTCCAAAATGGGATTTCAGCCTTGGGAGCTAAAACATTGTGGATCCACTTCCATGCTAATTTCAAATTATGTGCTGATAAAAAAATTCTGACACTTTTAGATTAAAAATAAATATCTCCTTGATACACAATACTGTTGGCATGAAAATTGCTTTTCTAAGGTTATCAGAGAAAATTAATTTTATAATATTTATGAAAGATCATTAGTACATTTATTCTTATAAATTGTATATTAAGAGCTTTCAAATACTTACTGAGTTACCATTTTGCAAGGTGATCTATAAATTGGAAGTTTTCAGTTTAGAAATTTGGATAAAACATTAACTATTTCTATTTAGAGAGTCCAGGCATATAGTTGAACATTGCTGGTTATTTACTTAACTAACTATATACTTTACCAAAAAAGAAAAGTAGAGATGTTACTTGTTGGGACGGGAAAAATAGTTATTGACTTAGTATGTTAAATTCGGCAGTTTGCTTTAGCATATTTTATTTTATTTTATTGGATGGCTCCTTGGAAAAAAAAGTTTGAAAAGCAACACACAAACAGTTAGTTGTGATTGGTGAACTATTTTTCTAAATCTTTTCTTTCCATTTGTACAAGCACCAATAGCTCTTTGGGCTTTGCATCTTGTCCCATCATGTTTTTGCTTCTTATAACCTCCCATGTTTGATCATGAGTATTTTGTTTCTTCTGAATTGAAAAGATTGATTTTTGGAATACCAATTGATGTTTAATCTTAAATTGTAATATTGTTTGATATGTGATTCTGCTACAGGTTAGACACAACTATTTCAGGGTCATCAAAACAGGAAAGCAATGAGGGGAGCCGCCTGTTCAAGATTATGGCGAAGTCCTTCTCAAAAAGATGGCAAAATGGAGAAATTAGCAACTTTCAGTATCTGATGCACCTTAATACTCTTGCAGGACGTGGATACAGTGATCTCACTCAATACCCAGTATTTCCTTGGGTCCTTGCAGATTACGAGAGTGAGACTCTGGATTTATCAAATCCCAGATCCTTTCGTATGCTTGATAAACCAATGGGATGTCAAACAGCAGAGGGAGAAGAGGAATTCAAGAAAAGGTTTGGGTTTTAATCTTAACTTCCCCAAATGCTTTTCTAAATTATGTCTCTCATGTAAAAAATTGTGGGTAAAGTGTTTGATTCTTTCTTTATATCATATTCAGTTGCATCCAGAATAAGAAGATTTTATCACATAATAAGTTAGTCCAACATTTAACATGGTTATGTATCATATAGGTTAAGGCTGACCTCCACAAGCTTAACTTTTTGGGTACTCCATGTAACAGTTAATAGAATTTCACTTGACTACTGCAAAAAAATAGTTTAATCGGTTTTTGTTTTGAAGTGGTAAAGCCTTATTTTGCACAACATTAGGTATGGCACACTTTAGGGCATTCCTTGTAATTCTGGCTGGACAACTGTCACTAAGCAGTTTTACTTATGAATCCATCCTTTTATGAGATTGCCTCTTCAGCTGGTTCTTGTACTAGCCAGTTACATGATTGATTAGTTCTCACTTTCATCTATTTCTGTCTCAGATATGATAGTTGGGATGATCCGGATGTTCCTAAATTCCATTATGGGTCACATTATTCTAGCGCAGGAATTGTACTGTTCTATCTGTTACGACTTCCGCCATTCAGTGCAGAGAACCAGAAGCTACAAGGTGGCCAATTTGACCACGCTGACCGTCTCTTCAATAGTGTGAGAGACACATGGTCAAGTGCTGCTGGGAAAGGTAACACATCAGATGTAAAAGAACTGATTCCAGAATTTTTCTATATGCCCGAATTCCTTGAGAACCGGTTCAATCTTGACTTGGGGGAGAAACAATCAGGAGAGAAGGTTTGTGTTAACCACTTCCAATTTTTGTTGGGGTTTTCAACCTTTCATCATCATCATCATCATCTTTTTTTGGAAATTCTGTGTTAATTTTTTTGACCGTAATAAAATGATTTGAGTGAAAATAGGTGGAAAGAGAAGCTATTAGTCTCCTTATAAAAATGACTTTTAACCTCTATAATTAGTTAGTTATTAGGATTAAATCTAAACCGTTTGATGATATGCCATCCAACGATATATATTGCGTATCAATTTTTTTGTACAAATGTTTGTCCCAGGATTCCACCCGTATTATTATTATTATTATTATTATTATTATTATTATTATTATTATTATTATTATTATTATTATTATTATTATTATTATTATTAATGGCTACAAATGTTCTATTTGTTCACTAAGACTAATAAATTTCTTTATTTATTTATTTTTTCAGGTTGGTGATGTTGTGCTGCCACCTTGGGCCAAAGGTAGCCCTAGAGAGTTTATCAGGAAGCATCGTGAAGCACTAGAGTCGGACTATGTCTCAGAAAATCTGCATCACTGGATAGACCTCATCTTTGGATATAAACAAAGGGGAAAGGTGGGTAAAAGTGTGGTATTACATCCTAAATTTGCTTGCTTTAGTATTTGCCTAACTGAATATTTCACCCGTTAAGGCTAATCTCAAATGTCCAAAAATGAACTTGATTGTGTCAAAATATTTGTTTCGTTTGTTTCCAAAGGCATTTTAGTTTCATTTTTCTATTTGTGGAGACTATGGGTGGTATCTGTAAATTGATTTCTCCTCGCCTTGCATATGTTCTAAACGTTCTAGATTGCGATAAAACTGTTCTATAACATGATGATTGTGTTAGATTTTTTATTTTGGTTACAATTTTTCTACGTAACGACACAAATCTGGGTATGAGGTGTCACACGTGTAAAAAAACGTAATATTGTGACACGCTTGTACATTATAGTGTTAAGCAACAAGTTTTATATTGTTAGTCATATTCATTTACTTGTAGGTCAAAATACACCCTTATATTTATTTACACTCTTAATATTCATTTACATTTACTACTATATTTTTAACATTTGTAAAAAAAATGAATCTTTTGAAAGATCTGAGAAAAAGTTGATGCAAGTATTATGGAGTGTCCAATTTTAGTATCTGGGTGTCCGACATCTCTAACCTGGGTTTTTTTTTTTTTTTTTTTTGTAAATGAAGTGTCATTCATAGCAATTTTGTCTTTGGTTTGGACTATTTCATGCAGTGTTTAATCAAGCTTTCTGTTCGTTTGCAATCTGGCTTGTTATTGAGATATTTTCTCATGGCTCTTCCTACTTTTTTTTAAAACTTATTCTAATCAATACTCAGGCCGCTGAAGAAGCAGTAAATGTCTTCTACCATTACACATATGAAGGGAGTGTCGACATAGACTCTGTGACAGATCCTGCTATGAAGGCCTCCATTCTAGCGCAAATTAATCATTTTGGGCAGACCCCCAAGCAGCTATTCCCCAAGCCTCATGTGAAGAGGCGGTCTGACAGGAAGCCCCCTCTTCATCCACTTCGGCACAGTAACCATCTTGTTCCACATGAGATTCGTAAGAATTCATCTTCCATTACTCAGATCGTCACTGTCCATGAGAAGATCCTTGTCGCTAGTGGAAATAACTTGCTAAAACCCAGAACGTACACCAAGTTTGTTGCATGGGGCTTTCCAGACCGTAGCTTGAGATTTATGAGCTACGATCAAGACAAACTCCTTTCAACTCATGAGAACCTCCATGGGGGCAACCAGATTCAATGCACTGGAGTTAGCCATGATGGTCAGACCTTGGTTACTGGGGCTGATGACGGCGTGGTGTCTGTTTGGCAAATCAGTAGGGAGGGACCACGCAGCTTGCGCCATCTGCATTTACGGAGGTCTCTCTGCGCCCACACTGCCAAGGTTACATGCCTCCATGTTAGTCAGCCTTACATGTTGATAGTGAGTGGGTCGGACGATTGTACGGTCATTTTATGGGATCTGAGCAGCTTGATATTTGTAAAGCAGCTTCCCGAATTCCCAGCACCAGTTTCAGCTCTCTACGTGAATGATCTTACCGGAGAGATTGTGACAGCTGCTGGTATTCTGCTTGCTGTCTGGAGCATCAATGGTGACTGCCTTGCTGTTGTCAACACTTCTCAACTGCCATCGGATTTTATTCTGTCAGTGACAAGTGCAACGTTTTCAGATTGGATGGACATGAATTGGTATGTGACGGGTCATCAGAGTGGGGCAATTAAGGTCTGGCAGATGATACATTGCTCTGATGAGACGATTGGTCACAACAAGTCACCTACCAATGGAACAGGATTTAGGATTAGTGGCAGAGTACCAGAATACAGATTGGTCCTTCACAAGGTACTCAAGTCTCATAAGCACCCTGTCTCAGCCCTTCATCTGGCAAGCAATCTCAAGCAATTGTTAAGTGGGGATTCAGCTGGGCATCTTCTGTCTTGGACTTTACCAGATGAGAGTTTAAGGGCTTCATTTAATCATGGCTAGTGATGGGCAACAACGATCAATGCTTTATCGCTTTAAGCTGTTGTCCATATGGAGGCAGATTTCAATTATTTATCCAAGCCTTGCTTGTGGTGATCTAGCGCATGGCTAGAAATATTGGATTGTATTTATAAATGGAAATGTAAAGCAAGACACCTGAGCTGGCGAGGAAAAACCGAGGTCCAAAAGAGCAGAATGATGAGACAATGCACTCACATTAGCTCTGCTGATACACATTTGATTCATACTAGCATGGGACGCTGCTGGTGGAAACAAGCTAGTTAACAGTGTGGAAACATGAGTATTCATTGGTTTCAGTGGGCGGTCTAGGGGAGGAAGGTTTTTTCTATCTGTGCTGTTGCATCTGTCTACTGGCTTTCATGTAAATATGTGGTTGACTAACCTTTTGTAGTGAACTTGTACAGTGAAAGAGGGGGTCTGCCCTTGGTGCATTGAACAGGTGAGAATGGTTTGGCGGGGTTGGAACAGAGAAAAAAAGGTATTTGATTGAGTTTCATTTTGTTGTAATTCTTCGAATATGGGGGTGCAAATGCAATTGCATTGTTTTTACCCCTTTTTTCCTTTTCAGTAAAGCGTGCAATGATTTTTCTTCACTTAGCCCCTTTGATAGAATTTAGTCACTAACTAAGGCCGCAATGTCTGACATGTGGGCATAACAATGATATATCTGGATGTCATAGGTTATGTAATTTTGAAATGTAAGCGTCTTTTTCCTGCTAAATATAATGTTGAATCTATGCCAGTGAGAAGTTATTTCCAATATTTGATGTCTTTGATTTCACATTGAAATTATGACTGCATTTCTCGAGCCCCTTCTTTCTGCGTTTCTAGTAAAGATCCAATAGTTTCTTCTTAATGATGTATTTAAGAGCACTTATGTTTTTGTTTGGCTCGAAGTAATATAGTTATCGGCAGTTATGCTGAGCCTCAGCTTCCAAACAAATGTTAAGGTCTCAAACAGATATATATATATATATATATCAAAAAGTTACAGTAATTTGTCTATTATAGATCTTAGATGATTAGTAAAATGTTGATTTCTCATTAACAAATAAAAGTTGCCCAAACTCGAACTAATATTTCAACTATGAGTTCTTTTACATTGTATCATACCAGCCAACCATTGAGTGCAATGTTGAATCTTATCTGTGCGGTAAGGCTCGCGGCAAGCTATACCACTAGAATAATTTTGTTGTGATGCTCCCACTCCCTGATTTTGAACCTTGGTTGCTGAGATCCCCGATTATAAGGAACACCTAAAAAAAATTAAGTTTTGTAGGTTTGTTACATTTTTACCGATTAGGTGGGCGTCGAAAACAATTTTATGTTGCCAGTAGGCAATCCTTATAAATCATAGAGGGTGGTCAGTCGCGTCCAAACCTCCAATCTCCAATAGCTAGGTTCGATTTCCTATTCATGGTCCAACATTTATCTAAAAACTCTTGTACCTTAGATGTATACATATTGTCGCACTCATGTTAGTTAGCGAGCTTACAAATTTAGAAGGTTGCTGTAGCGTGTTCCTGGAAATCTTTGATAGATTTTTATTAGGAAAGTAATGGGAGCAAGGAATTGATTTCTCGGAAATATATATTTCTTTCATTATATCAATCTCGTTTTTCGTACATTACCCTTATAACCTTATTTTAATATAAAATTTTTGTTACGTAAGTGATTTTTATGCAATATGTAATTTGTATGACATAATTAGTCGTGTAAGACTCTTTATATAATATGTAATAGTTTAAAATATTTAAATTATATTAAAAAATATAAAAATACAACTATTTTTTTTTTTTAATTTTTTCTATACACAACGAGATATTTTTTAAAGAATAAATGCTCAGTGACATTTGATTTGAATTATAGGGTTTGGTCTCGTGAATTTGGTTTATCATCCCAATACAAAAGCCAACCTCTATCTATTTCCCTTTCTTAACGGTCTGATTGGAGAGAAGTGAAGGACTACAAGTCTACAGAAACCTCACCCTTTAATCTACAGCAACCTCATCTTTTCATGTGTTCTTTTGCTTTCCATTTATCAGTGTATTTGTCCTTCCTCGTCCTCCTCCTCCTGCCACTCAAACAAACACACATTTTTTAAACGAGTTGTCTAGAATTCTTTTCTAAGAGCAACTACAGTCTACTGTAGCATCCCTGCAAAATAATTGAACCCAAAATCATATTTCTCTTGAGAATGCACACCAAGAAGGTGTGTATGCGACCTTTTTGTGTGTCAACAGATAAGCTAGTCATTAGTCGTTCCTTAACCGATAAAAAAAAAAAGTGATCGTATAATGCTAAGATCGTAAAGATATGGATTATGATTCTTAACGTATTGAATGATATAATGTGCTCGACCGAATCAACCACTATGGACTACCTCTTGTTATGGAGGGAACCATGTAAATCTCTCGACCGAATCAACCACTATGGACTACCTCTTGTTATGGAGGGAACCATGTAAATCTCTGCTTATTTATTTTTTATTCGCTTTATACAATTTTTAGTCATAGAAGTATCTCAAAATGCCCCCCACAACACCCACTCGATTTTCAAAATATATAAGCTGATTTTGTTGGGGATGATCTCCTCATTAGTTAATGATCATCTCAATATACCAACTTTAAATCTATCCATTTCTCTATCAATGGAAAAATGGCTTCTAACAGTCACTTTTAGAAGAGAAGAAGAAGAAGAAGGGGAGGAAAGGTGTTCGTGCACTTTCAAGTTCAAATCCCACGCGGCTTGTTAAGAATGGATAAGTTTAATCTCTATCAATCCCTATCCGTCCCCTACCATTATAAATGGTCTCTTAGCAATAACTTGAGGTTTCAAAAGCAACACGGCTGTACCTGTCTACTAGGAATCTCCACGCCAAAGTCGTGACATTACTAGCTCCCAATAATTATCATGTTGCGGCGAGCTTACTTTGTTCAAAAATATAAAAATAATAATAATAATATCCAAAGTCATAATCTGTTTACAATCAATCAATCAATTATTTTTGGGGAATTCTAAATGTCGAGGGAATCAGTGAGGAAACCAGCGAGGGAGGGGGTGAAGCCGTTCATTCCTCTCGAGATGCATGCAATCTTGTGTCTCGAGGCATTTTCACGCATCTGAAGAGGGTGTGAACGGCTTCACCCCTCTCCCTCGCTGTTTAGACAAACCCATTATTTTTTTTTAAACATAGCAAACCATTCTATTAAACTAGTTGGATTTCAAGTCTACAAACATTAACAAATTAGAAACTTGTGCTAAAGACTGTTTATAAATTCCATTTGGTTGTCTAGAAACATACCATCAATAAACCAAATTAACTATCATTTAATTGTCAATGACATGACAGTTTAATGGTTGAAACTTGATGAACGGTACTACTTGATTATGAATTCGAATCCAACTTGCGATATCTTTATCAGTTTACTAAAAAAAATCTTATAAAAACCATGCTCACCTTCAAAAAAAAAAATTTGATCATCTCAATATACGAACTTTAAATCTATCCATTTCTCTATCAATGGAAAAATGGCTTCTAACAATCACTTTTAGAAGAGAAGACGAAGAAGAAGAAGAAGAAGGGGAGGAAAGGTGTTCGTGCACTTTCAAGTTCAAATCCCACGCGGCTTGTTAAAAACCATCCGTCCTTTTTTTTCTATTCATTTTTTATAAAATAATATGTTAAATCATTTTACATGGATAGAAATATGAATGAATAAGTTTAATCTCTATCGATCCGTATCCGTCCTCTACCATTATAAGTGGTCTTAGCAATAACTTGAGGTTTCAAAGGCAACACGGCTGTACCTGTCTAATAGGTATCTCCACGCCAAAGTCGTGAGATTACTAGCTCCCAATAATTATCATGTTGTGGCGAGTTACTTTGTTCAAAAATAATAATAATATCCAAAGTCATAAACTGTTTACAATCAATCAATCAATTTTTTTTTTTTTTTTTTAAACATAGCAAACCATTCTATTAAATTAGTTGGATTTCAAGTCTACAAACATTAACAAATTAGAAACTTAGTGCTAAAGACTGTTTATAAATTCCATTTGGTTGTCTAGAAACATACAATCAATAAACCAAATTAACTATCATTTAATTGTCAATGGCATGACAGCTTAACGGATGAAACTTGACGGATGGTACCATTTGATTATGGATTCGACATATTTATGAGCATTATTGAAACTTCTTTCCTTTTGTTAGCTTCCACATGTTGGTAGGATTTCCACAAGTTTTTGGGAGATGTTTGATTGATGCCAATATAGGCATTATTGAGAACTTCTTCCACTGTTGCATCACTAGTGGAAGGACTTGTTTGTAGGGTTTCCACAAGTTAATAAATAATAACAAAGTGTGTGTTTGTAAGTTGGGCATAGAGAGGCGATTCTAGGGTTTGGCACAGAGAGGCGATTCTAGGGTTTGGCATAGAGATCACAGATCAGGAACGGTAGACTTCGATCGGCTGTTCGTCTACAGTTGTTTCGATATACTGTTCTCACCTCATGGATTAAGGATGCAGCAACGTGACACTGACCCAGACCCCGACCCCCCTTTACCGCCGCGAGGAGATGCAAGCACCACTAAAGGACACGACTCACCGATCCCTATTGCTGTAATGGATCCGGAAAGCACAACAGAACCTAGCACACAAGTACACAATGATGCGCAAACGATTGCATTATTGCAAGTATCGCATACAGCACTACAGGATGCACTGAATACCCATACAACTCCTTCAACACATCATGCCTCAGGACCTAAACCAATGAGTTGGGCATCCTTCTTTGCTAAGAGCAATGCAGGAGGGACCACGAAGTTGCGATATGTCCCTCCAACAGAAATTGATGGCAAACGGGTCGTACACATACGCATGGCTGATCATGGCAAGCGACTGGAGGAATGTGAAAATTATTAATTGGCAATTTCGTAGGGAAACGCCTTGCATATAGTTTTGTGAAGGAACGATTAAGTCTATTATGGAGTTTGAAAAGCGATTTCGATATGACTGTCTATGGTGAGAAAGCCTTCGTCTTCAAGTTCAATAATGACGAGGATCGTTCGAAAGTGATGGAGTTGGGCCCGGTGCACATCGCTAGCCGAATATTCATTATAAGACCATGGAAGCCTTACATAGAATCACATGTTGAAGTGGTTAACTCAGTACCAATATGGGTGAATTTGCGCGGTGTACCTCTATTCCTATGGAGCCCAGAAGGCTTGCAGGAGATTGCTAGTGCACTGGGGCAACCCATGATGTTAGACAAAGCCACAGAAAGCAGGCCTAGGCTGGCCTATGCACGGGTATGTGTCGAGATTGACGCAAATAGCAACTTCCCCAGCTCCATTCCTCTCAAAATAGATGATGGTAAGACTATTACCATCGACGTCGAGTACTCCTGGCGTCCGATGAAGTGCATCCATTGCAAGGGTTTTGGTCATACCTCCTCCCAATGCCCAAACAAAACACTTTCTAAGCACAAAAGCACCAAATATTGGCGACCAACGGGGATGACAGTGACGGAGAACCAGAAGAAGAGCCCAGAACTAGAAGAGGGCTGGCAGCTAGTTCAGGGTAAGCACTCTTGCAAACAGAAGGCCCACGGAGCCCAGGCGCATGACATAGATGAAACCGAAGAGGAGACCTTAGAACCATCACCAGTGCAAGAACCTGCAAAAGTGGACAGAACACCAGTGGAAACGGTACCAGTGGAAGAACCAGCAAACGTGGGTGTGGAGCAAGGCAATGCAGGCTCGTCGGATGGGAGAAAATGCAGCTCCTGCACCAGGGGCCGAGAAGTCCCTGCAGATAGTTCCAGTTGAAGAGCATCCAGCAGTCAAAGAAACTCCTTCAGACTCCAGTACAGCCATTGTAGCCAGCATGAATCTTGAACCACGGGCTCTTATGATGTATGCCTCACCTAGACCCACCATAGGTGCAGGGCTAGCTTCTCACAATAAAAAAAGTGTCACTAAGAATCCTCAAGCACAGACATGCCTGATACACTTACTTAATGAACTGGATACCCCAAATGCATCAAGGCCTCGTACAGTAGATACCAAGCGCATGGCTGAACACACACTGAGGCTAAGTAACTGCAAAGCAGGAAGTGAGGTAACATCTTCTAAGGAGCAGCAGTTCAAAGAGCAACAGAGTTTGGTTGCTGTTGTTAAGGAGCAACAATTACAAGAATTTAGAGATGATTGTAGGGATGTAGGTTACTCACCAAATGGGATTGAAACGACAATTCAGGCTGCGGATTCAGACGCTGAAGTAGCAGCAGAGCCAGGTCTGTCTACCCCCATATCTAACTCAGAAGAAAACCCAATGCAAGTGGTGGAGGTGCTTCGCGCAATCGCTGGTATAAGAGGACTGGGGAAAGATCCCACAACGCTCATGGATTGCCTGACACCCCAAGACATTAAGGCCGTGCATTCAACAATTGACAAAATAGGCAAGGATGCATTAGTTGCTGCAATTCAAACTTCACTTGAAGATGAAGCAGCAAAGGTGGGGCAAAACACTAGTGAAGAAGAACGTGAGGTTACCACAATACAGCCTCCCACGACCTATGTTCCTCGAAGGTCCTCTCGAAGCAAGAAGTCAAATCCTAAATTCAGGTAACTGATGATGATAATACAAGTAGAATGCAAATGCTTATTAGAACCTTGTATGGATGTTAGATTAATGCTAGCATTTAATGGTTTTTATATCATGATTCATTGTGGTACGTATCCTTACGACGACTTATCATACATCCTGAGGCCCATATTAGGTATAAATCACGTCATGAGAGTGATTAAAGGATTAATTGGTATTTATGAGGAAGAAAAGTTATGGCAGGTCTATCATGCAAATACTTTAGTAGCAGACCATTTTACAGGGTTACTCTCCAATTTGGAGACGGCGATTCTAGAAATAATTAGATTCTTTGTTGAAGATTTGAAGCAAGTTTTTTGTCCTGTGGATGCTGTAACGAGTGAACGTATGAGTGATTGTAAACTTTATCATACTTTTTTTTCGTTTCTAAGATTCGGGGATCCTAAATAACCCCACTTGCTTTTCAAAAAAAAAAAACCTTACGACATCTTTATCAGTTTAATACAAGGATCCTAGAAAAGCCATGTTCACTTAAAAAAAAAATAATAATAATAATATCATTTAATTTATCCCAACAGAGCACCAGTAAAATCAAAATCCCCATGTCTCTTTCTGTCTGTATCTTCTATACAAATTTACACACCCTTACATGTCCTACTATCCTACACTAGTAGAGTCCAATCTTTCCTTTCCATTAGATGGGGTGCCCTGCGAGAAAGGCATGCCAGACCAGACCTGCCCTGCCATGCAGCCCTACGACCCCTAAACCTAATTACAACTAAGTCTACACTCTCTTTAGCTTCTGATTACTGTTCCTCTCTTCAGAGCATGCTCACATGCCTTCTCTTCCCTTTCTCTTTCTCTTTCTCACAAGTCACAAACACCTTTATTATCACCACCTCCTCTACCAACTGTCCCATCTCTTTCTTTCCTTTACATATCTCTCACTTCTCTTCTTTTCCTCACTCCCCTATCTATATATACACAACAGTCTCTAATCGTGAATACCCATCACTCACTCTTCTCACTTCTCTTCTAGCTAAAAGGGTTTCCTTCCTTGTTGCAAAGGGTGTGTGGGAGTGTCACTTTTCCATTTCTGTTAATAGTGTTTTTTTCTTGCTTTTGAGTGGTCCCAATTCCTCTGTTCTCTCTCTCTCTGAATGCTGGGGTTTTTTCTTTCTCCTTTTGTTTCTATGTTGTGAACCCTAACAACTTGCAACATATTCTAATCATAGGTATATTTTCTTTGTTTGTGGTGCCATTTTCTATGCTCCTTATGTAGTGAAGTTACCATCATGTTTGTGTATAGCCTTTCTCTTCTTCTAGATTCTAGCTTCTCAAAATTTTGTTATAGTTTCATAACTTTTTTTTTTTTTTGGTTCTAGTATCCTCTTGAAATTCCTAGCTGCATGGGTATTACTAAATTTTTTGAGTAAACAAAACCTTGTACCTTGACAAATTTTAATTGTTTATTTTCTTTTTTAAATACTAAACTATGGGTATTTCATGTGATAAGGTGCTCAATTCTTATATTTCCTAGATCTAGCTTCATGTCTTGACATGAAGTTTATTAGTTTCCTTTGTAGAGAAGATGTCAAGGTGTTTGTATGGGTGTAAGGTTTTTTTCCATGTGAAGCCAAAAGTTTTTGATAAACCCATGTGAGAGATAGTTGACTTAAAAGGTTCTTGAGGAAGCAGACTTCAAATGGAATGAGTGAAGCTGCCAGCATGATCTATCTTTGGATGGCTAAAAAAAATAAAATAAAAAAGTTTTATATTAAAATACCAACCTTGGCTAGGTCATGCTGCGACAGCCTCACTCCTTCCTCTTCGGAGTGCCCACAGAGATTCTCTTCCTCTCTCACTCCAGCTCTTAAGGTACAAACTACATAGTTGAAGATCAAGTTGAGGCACTCAAACACTGTAAGCATCTTTTTCCATCCATCGTTTCTCCTTGTTTTGAGTTTCACTAACTTCTTTTTAAATGTGATGCTACTATATACAACAGGGAGCTAGATTCCTTTCAGAGTGGAGATTATGGGTGTCGGGACTGTACTCTCTTTGTTAATAATTTTGTATAGGATTTGAAAATGAGTGTTGGGACTGTTAACTAATGTGAATGTGTTTACAGATGAGGTTGCATGTGTGAAGGATAGCTAGCTAGACACAGCCTACATGTTTGTACTTTAGCAGCATGTGTTATTGCATTCGAACAGCTCACAAGAATAGTTTTTATATATTTTGTGGTGACTTCATGGAAGTCAATCTTGTATGTATGGGGATTTATTGTGTCATATTGCGTAAAAACACCGAAACAAGGCCAAGAAAGGCTAGAATTATTCATTGTCACCACCACAGTATTAGGGCATAGTTTCCATTTGGTTGATGTTTTGAATGCCAACCGCAGGCAATGGTGCATTGGGATGGAGAACATTAGATCTTTGGTTGTACTATCAATGTCTGTTCGAAATCTTTTTTTGGTAAAACCAAGAAAGAATTCAAAGGTTTTTTTTGAGGAGCAAACCTAAAAGCATTGAATATGAACCCATAACAAATATTATTTTGATTAGAGTACAGTCTGACTTCTCTAAATTAATATGACACGCTGCCTAGTAATTTACTAATTAACGGAAGTTATTAATTTGTAGAACATCTAGTTAAAACAATTATGTCACTAGTAAAATTACTGATGAATTCTGGAATTATATAGTGATTCGGCTTTTACATTTGGGAATAATGAGGTAGTTTGCAGACAGATGAAAAAGGCAAATGGCAAGTGGAACTAGCAAAATTTTAGTTGCAAGGCGTGCACAAATAGGGGGAAAAATGTTTTTATGATACTTAAGCGTGTGTTTGTAGAGTTGCTAGTTTGGATGAGTACATATGGTATGGCCTAATTAGCTAATAAGCTTTCAGTTGATTTAATTTTGTAGTTGGCCTGGGTTTGGTTTGGATTATTTTCAGGTTTGCCAACACAAGTTGCACTCAAATAATGCTGAAAGTAAGGGTGGGTTGTAAATGGATTGGACATGAATGTAAGGATTGCAAAGATTTTGGCATGTGCAAACCAAAAATCTCATTCCGGAAAAATGACAAATTTGTTGATGACACCATTATGCTGAAGGCACGTACAAATTGTTTTTATTGTGTTTTGTTTGCGACTACTTGATCTATAAACAAGCATTAGTAAGTCAATGTGGTACTAGATCAACTGGTATGCTTGTGATGGATGATGTTACATGTCTAAGAGTCGCCATTTGGGGTGGGATAAGCTAAGAAATTAAAACTTAGATTTGGACAACCCATGTGAGGAGAAAATTGACATGAGCTATTGAAGTGGCTAGTATTCAAAGTGAGCAAAACACAGCACCACCAACCCTTAGCTAGCTGGGTGACATGAATGCTCACTCACTCCTGTTTTGGCCACCACAACCAAACTGTAGCTAGCTCCAACACTCTCCAGCTAAAACTTGCTTGATCCAGTGTGTGCATGGTACGAAGTGAAAATGATTAAAATAGAGACAAAATGTTCATAAATTTTATCACATTCACTAATAACAGCCTCTCGTCGTTTTCATTTCTTTGTATTGTACCCTAATAGTATATGAATTTGTTTTATAGAGGGATTTCTTGTGTGAAGGATGGCAAGACAGCAAAGCCACTTCTTTTGTAGTTTTGTAGTACTAGCATGCATGTGTTGGTTGTCCTGTCAAATGATCTCTTACAGCTTTCTTTTTGGTCATCTATAGTGGTTTGAGACTCTTGTTTTTGTGTAGTAACTAAAGAATTATACAACCAAACATGCAGTTGCCTTGATCAAGAATCACAATAAGATGGAAATTTTGTATCTATTAATAGGTTTAAATTATCCTGTACTCAGAAATCTTTTTATTAGGGCACAAAGAACACTATTTAGTAAATTGAATTATTGGGATCTGAAACCATTATTAGTAAATTGAATTATTATGGCAAAGGGGTTATAACCTAAAGTGTGGAATAATAAGAAGAGTATTATGCACAACATATGTGGTATTTATTTGTCAAATACTGAAGCCGCCACAGATGATAAGAGGATTACAATACCATCAGTGTCAATAGAGTTGGCCAACAATGACATATCAAGCTTTTTCTCCTCAAGTTTTAGAGGATTATTTATTGGTTCAGTCATAACATAATCAAAACAATAAGATTAAGACCTAAATAAACCACTAATTTATAATTAAAAAAGTTGGGACTTGCTACTAAACCACCTAATATTAAAGAAGTTGAAAATCTGTGAAATGAAAACTATCATTTCATTAGATTTACCATGCATTTAGGTGTTCAACTGATGTATGAATGCGACAGAGAACAAATCATATTCCATTTAGTGATAAGACATCAAAAAAGTTTATCAAAACTCTATTTTATTCCTTATACAAGAGGGCAAAGCTAAAGTTCATTAAAGAAGTCAATCTTGCCTTTAGGCCTCTAACCATTCATTTAAATTTCTACTTAGCAACAAGAGTAATTCTAGGTGTCGAGGAAACCAGCGAGGGAAGGGAGGTGGCAGGGTGGGGACCGTTCACTTTCCTTGGGATGCGCGTATAAAAAAGATGGCACGTATCTCGAGGGAGTTGAACGGTCCCCACCCCGCCACCTCCCTCCCCTCGCTTCCTCGCTGGTTTCCTCGACACCTAGAATTTCTCTAGCAACAATTCTAGCTAGTCATGTCAGTCAGTTTCCTCGACACCTAGAATTTCTCTAGCAACAATTCTAGCTAGTCATGTCAGTCAGCTATCCCTTTTATAAATGATGTTTGTGGCTGGTTGGACCAACAAAACTGGTAATGTAATGTAATGTAATGTCAAGCCATCTAAATGCTTAATGTTTTTCCTTTTTAATAGTAATTTTTCAAATTTGATCATAATAAACTTAGAATACTGGGTTTATTACGAAGTGGAACATTAAGTTGGAGAAGAACAAAAAGGTTTTTGAAGGTTTCTTCGTGTTATTGGGTTGGAGTTTAGCATCAACTCATTCATTGTCAGTAGGATCTATAATACGAAAATTATGTAAAGAGGTCTTTAAGATATTTTTGAGTGTATTGGTGGCATATTGTTTGGTTGTCGCATATTATTTGAGTGGTTGTTAGCATAGAAGGTATTGATTTGTTCACATTAATAGATGCGAAAACACAATGGAACAAATGTGTAAACTGATGAAAATTGTCACAGCAATAGCAATGTGTTCCTGGTGTATTGATGCTAATATATGCCACAAATTCTTCTGCAGGTGTCCCTTTCACTATAACAAAAAATAAGGAAATGCAAAGTCTATATTATTCGTTTTAACTTTGTAATTGATTACATAATTAGAATGTTTGAGTTTTGTTAATTTTCTTGAGGATAATCTCCCTCGCTTTATAGATCACTTCTATTGAAATTCAACTCGATATTGAAGACTGTCTTCAACCTGGAGTGTCGAATTTTACCTAAGCATACCTCTTAGGTAAAGTGCAAATAGGCAAAACCCATATGAAAGTTGATCATATGGAGTGTTGAGTTTTTTTCCCACTTCTTTTTGCGCTTTTATTTATTTATTTTCATTCAAATTAAATACAGCTTAAGTAAATAATTCAATTAATCCAACAACCAAGGATTAATCCTAATTTTAAGTCCTTAGTAAATTGGGTTTCCCCAACCAGGGTATGAAAATTTCCTTAGAATACACATATGTTTCTTTTGAACAAATCTGATCATGTCGCCACAGCGAGATGCTCCAGGGATGCAGTATGTTGACAATCCAGGGAGTGAAGAGATTGGCCACTCTGGTTCTAAAACAGAGTGCATTTCGCCCAATACAGGGGACGTTGCGATAGAAACAGGGTGTGTCCTCAGTTCGCCACGATCAGAGCAGGCACCACTCAGAGCAAAAAATGCAGGGTCCTTTCCAATGCTCGCAGATAGTAGTTCTAGGCCGAATGGAGAACATCATATTGAACCCGGTGATGTTGGAACTCAGTCGGCACAATTGGTTTCAGTTGCTCATCTGGGGGGGGGGGGGGGCACCTCGGTGCTACTAGCACAGAAACCCTCGGATGATGAGTTTCAGTCTTTGGTCAGGTTAAAGAGACAGTTTGACAAATACGCTATCAAAACTTCCCCGGATTATAAAACAGTCGGAGACAAGTTGAATAAGGCTATATCTTTGCTCAAAGAAAATAGGCTACTTCGACTGCAGAAATTGAATATCAATACACTCGAAAGTGCTAGTGAGGATAGTGATGAAGTCAACTCAGAATCTGAGATTGGTCCACTGGCAGCGAGCAGTGATTTGGATTTAGGGGCTACGTCAGACGGAGAGATGAATAAGAGGCGCCACACCAAAGATATTAGCATTTGTCCCCGAAAATCCACTAGAACTAAGAAAGAAAACAAAAGTTACAAAGACTGAGTTTGTTTATTGTCTAGGATTGTACTGGTGAATCCTCTCTTTTGTGAGAGTTTGTTTCGGTTTTTTAGTTAACCCTATAGGGTCAGTCATGTAGCCTTCGAGCGTGGATTATTAAATGAATAAAATGGGTCAACAACCAAATTTAAAAAAAAAAAAAAATATATATATATATATATAAACAACTCATGTCGCCAATGGTAACCTAGTTTGATAGTTAAGGCTATGGTGGTTTGAACCACGTCTTGAGTTCTATACACACCGACGTCACGCTTGCTTTTCAAAAAAAAAAAAAAAAAAAAAAAAAACTACGAATGTCTCCAATGCTAAAGTTGATTAAAAGGTGTCAAATAGCCAAGTACACCAACTAATTAAGAGACATGTTATCTAAAAAATCATGAAAAATAGAGTAGTTGGGAGTTGAACCTATAAGAGGAACAAATGTGCACATAGGGTTAATTTTTAATTATTCCATGCTCATGCTATAATTTACATTTTCTAAATGTACTTAATAGGAAGTAGATACTATCCTAGGTGTGGGGGATAACCCTACTCATGATTCCATGTACAAAAACTCCAAAAGAGGTCAACCCAAAAGTAAATAGTAAAATTTTAAATAAAATAAAATAAAATAATGGGAAAAAGAAGAAGACTGTCTCCGTTCAATTCTATTTTCAAAACACATCATTTTCTTTGATCCTTAAATCAGATTAGTCACTATTCAGACTAATCTTTCAAGTGTTACCTAATCCATGTTAATGTCATTATATAATTACCATATAAGTATTTCTTACACCAATCACTGCAGGAGTGAGCAAGCACTCAACATTTGGCAATCTGTCTTCACATAAAAATTTTTTTTGGGGTTTGAAGAAAAGATGCTCATTAGTTAAACTAAGTAAACAAATTAAGAGCTAGGGTGAGACAACTCAACCACATCATCACCAATGAGTAAACAAAGAAAAGAAGAGACAGAGAGATGGAGTCACATGTTTTTGTTAGGTTATTAAGATAAATGGGGCTTCTTTCTTTCTTTTTGTTGAACTAGTTTTTATGTATGAACCTTATGCAGCACCTCCCAAGAAGCCATGCAAATATGGTCCCCCATATATATTTACATCCTATTTTCCAAGTGTTTGATGCTTACACTCAAAGAGAGAGAGTGAGCGAGGACAAAATCTACTCAGCCTGGTTTTTGTGCTTATTTAGTGTTTGGGGAAAGTGTTCAGCACGTGAGTGTCAATTTTACCCCTTTCAATCTTGTACCGACTCTACCTCTCTCTCCATTAATTTGAATAATATGGAGAGAGGAATAGAATTAACATCACATGCTGAACACCCTCCCCGGGCACTACTCACTATCTCCCCAGGCTGTAGAAAGGTAGACACTAATCACTATCTCCCCAGGCTGTGTAGAAAGGTTCGCATGAGCGAGCAAGTGAGAGAGAAGGGAAGGGAGGATCTTAAAGGTCCCCACCTAAAGTAATTGTAAAAATTTCAGGGAAACCCTTCCTTAATCTATCTGCATGATAGTGTGACTTGGAAGAGGAATGATTAAAATTCAATTTGCTCTCACTTGGGACCATACTACTCTACAGTACTATGCTCTAGATGTTTATTTCTAGAGACCTTTTTTCAGTCCCCTAACAATAAGAAAATCACTAATAGCTAATACATGAGACAACTCAACTTCCCTTTGATCCCTTTCTCTCTTTCTCCTCTATATCTATTTATATATCTCTCTTTCACTCAACCACATCTCCTCTATCAATAGAAAAAGAAGAAGAAGATAGAGTTCTCTATCTATGCTCTCCTCTCATATCATGCATCAGTAGCAGTTGAAGCTGCCAGCATGATCTAAACTACTCTCCATGTAGAGAAGATCAGATCATGTGACAGCTTCACCTGTTGATGGTAGCATGGAAAAAAAGCCAATTTGAGTCTTGGGTTTCATTCCTCCTACAAAATACCCAGTGGGGTTTTCTTTGAGGAAACCCTAAAAAAGGTTTGTCTTTTGATGTTTTGGTATCTTTGTACTTAATTTTGGCTCATATATGTGTGTGGGACTTGTTGAATGGTTTATGTTTATAGTACTTGAGGTAGTTCATAGGTGTTTTAAGTGTTGGATTGTTCCTCTTTTCTGTTGTTTGTGTGGGGTGGAATCCTAACAATAGGCAATAGGGAGGGGGGGGAAGGAGGATAAGATGCTGTTAAGGTTTTGTATGACAGAATTTCGGTGTCTCAATGTTGTTGGTGCTTTTAAGATCCCCTTTGTAGCCTTGAATAGAGAGCCTAGATATCACTGTTTCATTCAATTTCCTTCCCATTTAGTTATCTATTGTTTCTTTACTAACTAGCTAGTTTCCTTGGTTGAACATTTTCATGGAGATATACAACCTCAATTTTAGTTGTCTATGTAGCTATTAAAGCTCTAATCTTAGTTCATGAGCTTAAAGTTTCTTCTTCAAGAGATTTGGGGCAAATATTAGTTTTTTTCATATCTGTAATCTTAATTTGCTCACATCTGAATTTTCTTTTTTTTCACATCTGAATTTACCATCACTGTATATACTCTTTGATATGTCTACACAGATATGAGTTACTAGAGCATGCTAGATAATTTATCCCATTTGATATCTTGAATCAGCAAATTTGACTCCCCTATTGTTCACAAGATCTTAGTTGTTTTTTGTCTAAGCTTACTTATAATTTCCACAATTAAGCACAGGTTCTACTAGATAAGCCAAAATTTTCTTTCAGCAAGGAAATCCATATCTTGCCATATTGGTTTTGCTTTGATTTGCATTGCCAGAGGTGTTGTGTTGTTGTTGTGAGATCCATCCCATTTTTGATGGAGTTCTCCATGAGTTTTTGAAGATTAATTCTATAATTCATTTAAGTTGTTTTCTAGCAACAACTGCTTGTTAGAGAACACGAAACCCGTCATTATGTAGCGGTTAGGACACAGGTATGAGTTACTAGAGCATGCTAGATAATTCTATATACTCTTTGATATATCTGAATTTACCATCACTGTATATACTCTTTGATATGTCTACACAGATATGAGTTACTAGAGCATGCTAGATAATTTATCCCATTTGATATCTTGAATCAGCAAATTTGACTCCCCTATTGTTCACAAGATCTTAGTTGTTTTTTGTCTAAGCTTACTTATAATTTCCACAATTAAGCACAGGTTCTACTAGATAAGCCAAAATTTTCTTTCAGCAAGGAAATCCATATCTTGCCATATTGGTTTTGCTTTGATTTGCATTGCCAGAGGTGTTGTGTTGTTGTTGTGAGATCCATCCCATTTTTGATGGAGTTCTCCATGAGTTTTTGAAGATTAATTCTATAATTCATTTAAGTTGTTTTCTAGCAACAACTGCTTGTTAGAGAACACGAAACCCGTCATTATGTAGCGGTTAGGACACAGGTATGAGTTACTAGAGCATGCTAGATAATTCTATATACTCTTTGATATATCTGAATTTACCATCACTGTATATACTCTTTGATATGTCTACACAGATATGAGTTACTAGAGCATGCTAGATAATTTATCCCATTTGATATCTTGAATCAGCAAATTTGACTCCCCTATTGTTCACAAGATCTTAGTTGTTTTTTGTCTAAGCTTACTTATAATTTCCACAATTAAGCACAGGTTCTACTAGATAAGCCAAAATTTTCTTTCAGCAAGGAAATCCATATCTTGCCATATTGGTTTTGCTTTGATTTGCATTGCCAGAGGTGTTGTGTTGTTGTTGTGAGATCCATCCCATTTTTGATGGAGTTCTCCATGAGTTTTTGAAGATTAATTCTATAATTCATTTAAGTTGTTTTCTAGCAACAACTGCTTGTTAGAGAACACGAAACCCGTCATTATGTAGCGGTTAGGACACAGGAAGGCGTTATACCTAACACCATATTGTATTTAGGCAGGCATTTGTCAACTATCTTCAAAAGGCTTGCATCTATTATCAAGATTTATATTATAATGAATCATTAGGTTTGGACTATAACTGTTAGTCTATATATTTTAATTTGAGGTTGTTCTTGCTTTATACAACTTTACAAAGTTTGAGTCATGAATCTCAACTAGACTACAACAAAAGAAGAAAAACAAATATAGTTTGAGAGATTTTCCTAGCACAATATATAGACTTTGCGGATTTGATCGACGAATGAAAGTTAACTTTTTGATTTACTTATAATTTATATTATGAAAATTTGGATGTATAAACTATGATCTTATTGATGTTCTCTGATTTTATCAAGATCATAGCATTTCTTATTGGTTTGAAAAGAAAGAAACATATTAAAGTTCAGCCCTTGAGGAGGAATAGCCTTCAAGACAGTTGTTTTTACTGAATGTAGAAGCAAATGAGAGATCCATTTGAAGTAGTATTCAGATCTCTTAAAAGCAAATGGCCTTTAGACCCTTGATGAAAATTTTCTTTTGGGAAGTGAAATAGACTACCATTTGGGGTACTTTTTTTAGGTCTCTAAAGGAAACCTAGCAAGCCAACTTATGCTTGTCTCAATATAGACTAAAATTAACATCTACATATTTATGACTAATTTCTAGAGTTCTAGAGAATAGTTTAAAACCCCATTTGATGTTAACTTAGAACATCTCTAACCACCTCCTTCAAAGTGTGTTTTGATGTTGGCAAAAGTAAATTGCCGAGCCCCACCCGCATAGAGGACTCTTAATGGCCTGTCAAGAATATACAGTGTAGAGACTACATTTTCAATGATTTTTGTAGGATGAAGGTTTTCAAACCTTGTTATTTTTTCGCGATTTGGGGTATTGCATTGGAGTGGTTGCTCTCCTAGACATGTTATTCCCTACCATTTTACGATTTTAGGTATTTGTTTAGCGATGTTCTCATGTTTTTGTCAATCAAATCATTTAAGTTTCTCTATATTTTCAACAATTTATGTCCAAAGAAAATATATGACTAGTTTTCTATATCCTAAGACTTTACAATTGAAAAAAAAATGCGAAAGAATCAATTTTATGTCCTAGATGTAACTTCCTTGTTGAACTTCTCCAACATTTCTTCCAAGACTTTTTGACATTTGCACCTCTCTACTCTCTCTTCTGATGTTATATCATGAGTTCAGACTACTTTAATTTTCAAACACCAAGAGTTTGGTTTTCTCTCAAATTTGGTAGTTGGACTTTTTGGCACATCTCCTTTGGTAGGAAGCTCCATTAGGCTAGAGTCCAGATTCCTTTTTATGATTCTCTAAGTACCACCTTTATCATCCATTTGATTCTCCCACTCCTTTCTAGGGTCTTTCATTTGGCTTGGTTCATTCATGATGACCACACGGGAGGGGTTGGAGAATCCTTTCTTTGATTTGTTACAAGCTATTTATGGGATGTTTCCATGATGTACAAAAAACCCATAAAGCCCATCTTAACATGACCACTGTTATAGGGAAGATAGTACAGTAGCTATGTGCCCTTAATAGAGCTTGTGATAGTGGAGATGATGTAGGTATTTTTGGACAAAATAGGGTTGTATTGAGAGGGTAGTATCAAGGAAATGGGTACTAAAGATATTTGCTATTTTGAACAAGTGTTTGATTTTGAAGTGTAAGGATTGAGGGATGCAAAATCTTTTTGTCACATAAGCCTTCCTCACGTCGAGCTCTTTCAACAACTAACTCTATTCCCACTTGTCCGTCTCTGGCACTAATACCACATAGTTTTCAGTTTTCTACGTTGATAGTTATCTCAAATAGTGAGATGGAGAGCCAACTGCTATTAAGTAAGCGATTTTTTTTTGTTGAGGATACTCCAAATTCGTGGGTCAAAGAGTTTTATAAAAAGAGGGGGGGGAGAGCACTATGGATAGGCGATTTTAGAGAGGCGCATTGAGTTAGGGGTATTAACGACTTTGGTCTACTTGAAATAACATAGCTGTGAAAATTTATTAAGGTACGATCTGGACCGTTGGCTCTAGGTCGAGCTTCTCTTCCCATGGTGGCTCCTCCAGCCGTCAAGGAGGTTGTTCCTTCGGCTGGGCTTGGGGGAAACACGACTGAGGCACCTAAACCTTCGTTTGCACAAATCCTTGGAAAGATTCTCGTGAAAGAAATCAAAGAGATGCCAGTAGAAGGTATTCGATTTCGAAAAAAGGGAGATCCAACCATTGGCATTACCGCTGCGGATGAATTTCGAGGGGAATCTTTCATGGAAAAACATGTTATAGTTCTAAAGTTTTAAAGCTACCGACCTACATTGGAAGCTATTCGCGATTCCATCCATAAAACATGGGGAATCATGGGCAACTTTTCGATGAGTTTACTTGCCCGCGACATGTATTGGTGAGGTTACAATCCGAGACAAATGTGAAAAAAGTTTTTTCAAGAGATTCACTCCTTATTCGAGGAGTCAGGTTTAAATCTTTTCATTGGCATGGCGGATTTAGTTTGAAATCAGATCCGATTTCGGTTCCATGTGGGTTGAGTTGCCAAACCTTCATTTGCACATTTTTCATCCCCCAATCTTGAAAGCAATAGGTGTGTGATACTCTTGTGTGAGCGGACCTGAGGGAAGGGTCAGGAGAGGTTCATGATGGTGAAGCCCAATAGGCCCGTGGATCCCAAGAGGAGTTGGGTGAGCTATCAAGGGGAGATTATAGTTTCAGATAACCTAGGTGAGGGAAGGGGATGTGCTATATATGTACGGGGTTGAATTTACAAAGTACTACACGTTTTAAAGTCGTGCGGGCCTTGGGCCCAAAGCGGACAATATAGTACTCTGTGGATCGGATCGTGACAGAATGGTATCGGAGCCGAACCTAGCCGGAAGTGTGCCAATGAGGACGTTGGGCTACCTTAAGGGGGTGGACTGTGATACCCTTGTGTGGGCGGACCTGAGGGGGAAGGTGAGGGAGAGGCTCGTGAATCCTAAGAGAGGTTGGGCGAGTTATCAAGGGGAGATTATAGTCTCAGATCGCCTAGGTGAGCGAAGGGGATGTGCTATATATATACGAGGTTTGATCTACAAAGTACTACGCGTTTTAAAGTCGTGCGAGCCTTGGGCCCAAAGCGGACAATATAGTAATCTGTAGATCGGATCCTGACAAGGTGCTCCTTCGGAGTTTTCCTACGAATAGATGATCATACAAGATGTTTAACCCATCCGAGTGCTGCTCGTTTATGTGTTGAGATGAATTTGGAGGAAAAACCCTATAAAAATTTTGATTGATAGGGCGAACAATAGGGGATTCTGGCAGAAAATTGAATATTCAAGATTCAAATATTGTGAACATTGTACGATGATCAGACATCAGGATGCCTATTGTAGGAGGCAACTAGGTAAGAAAGAAAGTGTTCCCGCAATTCCAATAGTGAAAGAGGAAAAAGCTGAGAGAAACATAGTGGAGTCTAAAGCTGTCAAACAAGTTTATGTCCAGTCGTTAAAAAGCAGAAAATGCTAACATAGACATTGGCACGAGTGGTGAAAAAATAGTCAAGGTATTGAGATAAAAGAAGGAGAAGGAGTCCTTAAAAATTATTGTGGCGAAATTTGCGGCTTTTGTGGATACAAATATATTCTGACCTGCCGAGGCCTAGGGGTCTTCATAATCTCTTCAATCACTTGAGTATTTGGGTTAGCGCTCTCCTTGAAATAGATTAGATAGCTACAAAAATGCCAATTTATGTATTGTTATATTTGCAACTAAGAAATTCAACACTAAGCACCTTGTTGGTGTTGAAACGGCTCAAAGCGTGAAATTTTTGCTTAGCTCACGCCTAAGCAAATTTTCCTCATAAACATTTTGCTCAACAAAATTTCTCCCATAAAATATTTGTTAGACAAAATTTTCTTTTTCAACCAAAATTTTCGTCGCAACGAAAAACACCCTTTAATAGAAATTAGAAAAGAATTCACGGAAAAGAGTTGCCAATTATTTCCCATGGAGGGAGAAAGATTCATTTTCATCTAACTTCAATTGAAGAAGTAAACTGGTTACAATTTAAAAATAAAATACAAATTAAGTTGCACTTTTTAATGAGAATTCCCCCTCCTCTTTAGCAATGCAATTTGAAATTCCACCAGTTATAATTTATAAACAAATTCAGACTTATTAGGGTGGGCATACTTAGGTGAAAACTCCCACATGATTTACAAGAAGAAGGGAAATGTTGATATACTATTACTTATTAGGCTTTATGAATTTATAACACATGGGGTGGGAATTTTTTGTTTAGTTAGAAATTTAGTCATCTAAAACTCATAAAAACCTATAACTATTATAAAAATCATGTTAACCGACCATTAGCCACTTATAAGTGGGTGCAATCAGGCTAAATACGATGGTCCAGGGCTGAACAAAAAATCGATCAAACCGACTAAACCGATCAAAATCGAATCGATTGGTTCGGTTTAAATTCGGTTCGGATCGATTTCAGTTTTAAAAAATTCAAATTGAAGTGGTCGGTTCGGTATTCGGTTTCTATGTGATTTTAACCGACCAAACCGAACCGACTAAATATAACAAATAATATATATTATATATATAAATAATATAATATATTTAAAATAGTTGATCGGTTCGATTTTGATTCAATTTTAATCGATTCGGTTCGATTACAGTTTGCATAAATTAGAATCGATTCAGTTTCGAATCGATTTTATTAATAGTCAGTTTGGTTTCGGTTTGAAAATTTTAAAACCGACCTAGGTCTGTTCGGTTCACGATTTAGGTGAAAAACCGAACCAATGGTTCGATTTTCAGCCCTAGTCCACCACTTATAAGTGGCGTAAACAAACGCCCCCTAAGAATTTCCCTTTCTCCCTAAAAATCTTATAAATGTTTGACACAATTTTCCTGAAAGAATTTCAAATGGGCTCACACACATGTTCCAGACCTTGGACCAAAACCCTTGGGCATTTCTTGGACTAAACCATTAGAGCTTTACAGTTATGTGCTCCTGTCAATGTAACCCTAAGAAAACCTGGAGAGTTTCATTGCTTGTCAACATTTTAACTGACAACTATATCAAGATTTAGGGGAATTCTAATTGGCGAGGGAGGGGGGTGCAACCCTTCATCCTCTTGAGATGTGGGCCTTCACGCATCTCAAGGGAGATGGAGGGTTGCACCTCTTGGTTTATCTATAATTTTTTTTATGGGAAATTCTAATTATCGAGGAAACCAGCGATGGAGGGTCCTCTCTCCCTGGTTTCCTCGACAGGTAGAATCACTCTTTTTTTTTATAGAGTTGCCAAGTCTTGGTTTATCTTTAATTTTTTAGGTTGGGGGGGGGGGGGGGGGGGGGGGGGGGGGGGGGGGGATGATTTTAAGGAGGTGCTTCTCAAGCCACTAAAAAGGGAACAAAAGAAATGCAAAGAGAAAGGCAGATGAGATTTTCACTAAACTAACACTGCAGACCTATCAACCATACATGGCTATAGACTAACTCATCATCACATACATACAATGAGGATTTTACAGGGGCTCAAGGGGGACCATAAAGGCAAAGCCCATCCATGATCTGTCACCCCCATCTATCCACTACTTAACAGTAAAACATTACTCTCTTCACATTTTCCTTTAAGGCTGGCAGCGGTCGGACTCCAACCTCCCCAACTGTCTTGCTAGCCCGAACTGATGCATGTCCATTCCCGTTTACTGTTGAGCAGTTGTCTTGCATCTCTGGCTCCATGTAAAACCGAGCTCGAAATGCTGCTAGGTGTGCATAATATGCAGGAGGAACTGTTCAATCATTTTGGCATTAGCCATCTATCATTAGTAGAGCAAATCATTTCATAGCCGAATATGCAGGAAATGTTGTCGGACTTATATTATTTTACATGCATAGCTAGTGAAAGCTGAATTTACTGAAACAATTTTATGCTTTTGGAGGAAAAAAATATTTAGATGCATGTAGGGAAGTGTGAGAAATCAACTCCTAAAGGGATTCATCATAATTCAGTAAGGTATTGAACATGAAGGGATCAACTGTTGCTGTTGCACAGCTTTTCAAGGAAAGTTCAGAAGAATAAAAGACTTACCAACAGAGACGGAGCGCGTACACCTTGCATAGCTGCAAAATAGTGTTCGGATCAGCCAATGCACAAGAAAGTCAAGGATTTGGTAAATACTGAAAATGAGACACAAGAGCTATTGCCTATAAAAATTATATGACATACGTGTAACAAAGATTGTTCGTCAAAGACTGAATTCCATCTGCTGTAAAATTGTTCTCATCCCATAGAACATGGTAATGAGCTGGGCGGCTTGTTCCCTGAAAAAGTACCAGGATATCAGATTTAGTTAAGAATATGATTCCATTTGAGTACATTGATAGGAAATCTAGGCTCTTCCAATAAAAGAAAAAGGTCAGAGAAGATGTCCCATCCCGTCAGAATGTTATTTCCAAATGTCCAACAAAATAATTTTGCTGACAGCGAAGGGAAGCCAAAGGGATGAGAACATCTACATCATACCCATGAAGTGGATATGTATGAAATGCATATAAAAATTAACCACTCGTAATATAGGGAGTTGGAATTGGACCAGTTATTGAGAGTTTTACTATAACGATGAATGGATGACACCTCAAGCACGCATGGATCTCCATCAATCAAATAAATATCAATTAATCTATACTATTGTCCACAACCATCTTGTCAACACTACTTCCTCGGTCCAGAACATGTGACTAACACGTTGTTATGTTGGGACTTGGGACCATGATTCCGTGAACCAGAAGCATCAATCTAGAGCCACTCCATTATATTTGTTTTTCAGATATCCATTTGTTGGTTAAGAATGTTTTAGTGTTGGAGACTTGAGAGTACGTACAACGGAGCATTTACCAGATTTCCTGGGGCAATTTCATACCATATATCATTTACATTTTTGAGTATTGGGTTTCGTTATTATGTAATTAGCATAATAACTGTACAGAAGTTAATTTAAAGTTTCACCTGAATCCCCGCATGGCTACAGAGATAGAAGTCGAACTCTGATGGATGACAGATTTTGGAATCAACCACAGTTCCTGCAAATCAACAACACTTTTTTAAACATACAATTTTTGTTTATAATTATTTATTTTTTTCCCATCTTCCAATAACTTCTTTTTGCATTTTACAAATATTCACCAGGTAAAATGTTTCCACTCTTGTCAGTGCTACTCCGATCCTTGTGGTTGTTAGCAAACAGTCTGGTGTGATGCCGCTTTTGTACCACAATAAAAGTCACAGGTGGTTGGTAGTTTGGTTCTAGTGAAGCACACGCCTGTACGAATTTGAAAATCAATTATACGATTCATGTAATTTCATATATACACTGGCAGTTATTAGCTTGTATGAAAAATTGAAAGGAAGACGGCATTCACATCAAACTACCTTCCTGATTGCATCTAACTCATACAGTAAGACTTGGTAAAACTGTCCTTCACTTACACCATCCCTGGTCAAAATATATTCGCTTCAGAATATGATAGGGTGAAAATAAATAAACACGGACATGAGAATGTGATTAACATTGATACACTTGGTAAATCAGGAACACAGGCTCATTTATAGAGAAAGTTTACTGGAATGATAATGTATTAGTTCACGTAAACTTATTTCATAATATCATGCAATGCTGCAGTACTTGCATGTTGGCCAACCTTGTTCTCTTCTGGTAGATAAAAAGTACTCCTAAATTATACTAAAATTTGCACATGAAAATTTCAAATTTTGACATATTTAGTCGAAAATTAAAAATAATTGACATAGGCAGATCACCCCTTTAGACTGTTTGACTATATGAAATAGTCAAAAAGAAGAGAAAAAAGGTAAGAAATTGAACACTTGAGGTTGAAGACGATTCTAATTTTTTAGTTTCCATGGTGAAATATCCCTTGCCCCACATACAAAAAATTATTTCAACAATTCCAAGAGAACACATGAGCTTCAAAATCCAATACTCTCATCTCACTTCCTTACTTCCCTCTTTCTCTCCATTATTTCCACTCCATTATTTCCAGAGTTATATTTCTTTACACACAAATACAGACCTAAGTTGCGAATTTTTCCTGAATCCGAGGCTACAGTTGTTTTCAAAGAAAAAAACTCCAAAGAAAACCTAAAGGAGAGGGGTGTAATAAATTGTTTTTGTTCCCAACTTCACCTTTTTCCCAAAAATGTGGAAATAATTTTCTCACATGAGTAGCAAGGAATACGTGCCCTACAAGACTAAATAAAAGATATGATCATCTTCAATTTCAGGTGCTCAATTTTCCTCCTTTTTTTATCATCTATCACCTTTGTTTTTGTAAGTGCTTTCTCTGAATTTTTCTTCAGAACCAAACAAGGCGTAGATTATCTAGGGTACAAGATAAAAAATAAAATAACAAAGAAAAAGGAGGAGAGAGAGAGAGAAAAGCAATAGAGCACTTGAAGTTGAAGATGACCATATTTTTTTAGTTTTTTTAGCTTTTGATAGTGAAATATTCCTTGCCCTCCAAAAAATATTTTCAACAATTTTGAGAGAAAACATAAGGTTGATTTCTTGCTCATTCACTATTCACTATTCTCTATAAAGTTCCTTTTCTTTAGAACCAAACACAGCCTAATTTACGCAAGTTTCCACTGATTGCTGAATCTAAGGATGTGCTTGTTTTTTAAGGAACATATCTCAGAGAAACCATTTGAAACAGAGAAGGGACGCGAGAAACAGGTCAGCTAGAATTTGAGGTTGAAAATTATTTTCTCAACCTCATGTTTTCTCTCAAAATTGTGAAAATAATTTTCTTAGGTGAAGAGCAAGGAACACGTGCCACAGAAAACTAAATAAAGATATAGACATCTTCAATCTCAAGTGCTCGACCTTTTCCCTCTTTCTCTCTTTTTTTTGAGTGTTTTCCCCTGAATTTTTCTTTGGAGACCAAATGCAGCCTGAGATGTGTACAGGTTTTTTTTTTGTTTTGTTGCCCCCCAAAAGTTTCCATCAAAATTAGTTTATTAACACCAAACTATATAACAAAACGATGTATATAGAAGGTAAGGGAACCAATATAAATGACCTGTAGAATATAATCCTGAGTGGCTTTTGACCTGTTGCCTTCCTGAATGAAACCAACAAATCTCTGATTGAAAACAAGTGAAAATATTATTAGTAGATGACTTGAGAATGAAGATGAAAGCCTTGAGAAAGAATCATCATACCGGATCATCCCACCACTAACTGTGCCTCGAACAGGATCATGCCATGTCTTGTACAAATCCTGTATGAGTTCCTGTCTGTGAGCTTGAGCACAGACCAAACCTGCATATTTCGTAACTTCCGGCCAATCCTGGGAAGCTACTACCTACAGCCACAAACAACACCTATAAAAGTAAGAATCTTCAAGATTCACTAAAAGAACCAAGGATTGAAGGGCTGTGAATGCTTATTGGTAGTACAGCAGCTATAGATGGACTACAGTCTTCTCCATTCTCTGGGTGGGTCACATCGGCTCCAAATATGATTGTCGGAATGTCGCTAACCAAGGGGATTCTGCAGCTGAGAGCATCCAAAAGAACAGTGTTTCTTCCTCCCATCTGTGACAATGAGAACATTAAGTTTACAGCTACTAATGAAACAATAATGAAAAGGTAAGTACCAATATAAAACTCAAGGATTTTCCCTACCTTAACATTAATCTTTAGAGCCACATTAGCTAGGTATTGTTTGTTGATCTTGAAGACATGCTTTGTGAGACAACATTGAGATATCAAACCAAGATCAGTTTCACAAATCCGCTTGAGATCACCTGATATTGTAACAAGATGATGTAAGATTTAAAAACAGTTGGCTCCTGGATAAAACTTAAATAGACTAAGGCCATCAAAGAACGAAAAACTAACATACCATATAAAGAACCATTGTTGTCTGGCAAAATAACTAACACTAATTCTAATTCTTTCCCTTTGAATTTGTTTGCAGATGCATGATAAACATACTTCAAAGACTTCTCTACATGTTCTGGTCTGGCTGTGTAGATTGGAATTACAGGCTCCGGACTGAACTCCTATAGGAGAACATATACAATACCTCAATGTCATATAAGAATAAATTGTTCCTATGCTAAAAATAGAAGGCACGGGAAACATGTTGAGGACTAGAGATACTGCTCAAAAGGTTTGTAATGAAACATAGAAGTTACCATGCCAGAGACTTGACACATTTGGGCCAGCTCATTACAGAATCCACGAGCTACGTTCTCTTGGACGCTTCGGGAGAAGTTGATGCAAGCCCATCGAGTGACAGTACTCCCATTGATCATTTTCTGTTTTACATGGAACATAGCGTGCAGAAGCATAAGATCAGAAGCTAATCTAAAATCTAGGACTTGCTATTCAAATAATGTACGATACCAGCCTTAGTACTTGATTACTCAAACTTCAAATCACGCCCATTGTAGTTGGGAAAAAAACTCAAAACTCAAAAGAAGACGCATGCTGGTTCAGAATGTGATCGAATTTAGGTAGGTACTTCTTTACTTTTCTCCTGTTATGTTATTTGTTGTGTGTTAACTGTGAAGTAAGGACTGAGCAAGTAACAAAAATAATTGGACTTTATTCGACCATACAATTCAAAAGGAAGATGCCAAATGTTAGGGAATCCCAAACAAGTCATGACTGAAGTTGGAGTGAGGTGTTATATTAGAAATGTTCAACTTTACGTATAAAAGAATATTTAAACATGATATTAGGAAACTACCTTGTTCATCATATTCCATTGACCAACTTGGGGCAAACAATCTTTTTCCTTCCCTGTATCATGATACTTAAGCTGCAGAAAATAAAAAATCAGCAAGTAAAGAGAGAGTAAAACCACAATACTCATATCTGAATTCAAATAGTATTCCGAAATATGAATTACCCAAGGAGCAGGAAGAATCCGAGCCTCAACAGAAGCTAGTTTTTCAGTTATTTTAATCCCAAACTCCTTCGCATAAGGGTCTTGATCATAAGCATTTTGGCGAACTGTCTGCACAAGTTTTTTGAAGATCAAGGAACTGATTGAAATACCAGAACAACATAAGAAGTGTCGTATTACGTAATAGTTCATGATTAATTAAAATGTTTTGAGATTCTAAATATTATTAGTCTACAACTCTACAAATATTAAGATAAATGCTCCATGGACAAAACATTCATGTCCAACAAAATCTTAGAATCTATCACACACTACTTACCAAATACAAATCATAATTTTTTTCTTGAAGGGTAATCATAAATATTCTTGAAGTTCCTTTATCTTTGAATTCGAAGAACTAGAAATTCTCTCGGGGACAATTGACAGAGGAATTTAACATATTATTCTAATTAAATGATGTGACTCTGGAAATTCAAGCTATTGATCTACCATATCAAAGCGAGTTATATCACAGCAATATGCTTTTTATGAAGCAATTCAAAGATGAGTTTCAAATTTAAAACCCTGATTATGTGTGCTATTAAATAACAAAATGTGCCACAAGTCTAAATAACCTGTTTTCCAGGGTGGTTGAGCCCAAACATCTGAAAAAAATTCAGAATGCCCGGTGGGGGCTGGGAAGAAGGTGAAAAGCTTTAACATTACAAACCTGCAAAATGTCATTTTCACGATCCCTAGGTCTTTGGCATGTAACTTTTAAGAGAGATGTGATTTGCTTTTCATTCAATCTTTTAGTGTAGCGTTGCCCCTCAACAATTTTGCAGGCCTGAAAAGCACAAACATGCAGGTACCATTTTATTGTGATACATACTCATATAGACCGGTAAAAATAGAAAACAAATAGTAAAAAGGACAAAGTGTGGACTGCCTTACCTCCATTGGCAGATAGTTTGCTTTTTTCTGGTTCCCAACTTGAAGGCAAGGAAGATGGGTATGTTGGATGGTGAAACCATACATCTCTTGAAAATACTCAACAACTGATTTCATATTGGACTGTTCATCAACAGGGAACCTGTAAATTATTCAGAAGCAATAAAAAAATGACTTTAGTGTTTTCTTGACATGACAAAAAGGTTGTCAGCTTCTTTATATCAAAATATTGGAATGAGATTTTTTTAATTATTTTTTTCAATCACCAAGGTAGAAAAAATCTTACACAAGTTCTCGCGTAGGTTGTGATGTTAAGCCTGAAACCCGATACTTTCGTCGAACATTTCCTCTGTGGGTTACCTCAACTTTTATTCCTCTAAGGGCCTTCTTGATCTGATACGAATTTTCACATGATATTTGAAAGCCAATCAGGTAATACTCTGATGATATTTTTAAAGTTAAATTAGATGTAATCATGTAAGTCGAATTCGAAAACTCAATCATAATACTTGTCAAAGACACCATAAGGACTCGCAACCTCACTTGAAACCAATGTCCAATATAAGATCCATATAAAGCGACCTAATCAGTTAAACAATCTACAAGCACTCAAAATAACAGTGTAACATTCAGCCCTACTTAAGAAATGTCCAGCGCAGGTCAGCGAGTAATGTTACCTTTACGCGATCAGAATCAGACAACGTCCTTGACATTACATCTTTGCCTAGAAGCTGAGCAATAAATTCAATTACAGGGAGAGGCTCAATAAATGCTGCCGAAGACATGTCTGTAAGACATAAACAAGAATCAAATCAGAAAGAGAAACACCGATTATGGAACAATGAAAAGAAAAAAAACCTAATCGTATGAATTACATAGGCTGACTTGCTGTCACATACCAATATTTAGTGATAAGCCCATCTGGCTAGGCCTTATACTCTGGTAAAATCCACACCAGGACTCCAAACCCTCTCCAAGCCGATGTGGCTTTCTTATATCAGGTGAAAAAAATGATCTCCCAACAGGTAAGTACCTTAAAAATGCAAACGATTTAGTAAGAACTAGAACTGAACTAGAAAATATCTGTTGTATTTTCTACAATTAGATATCAAGAAAATATGCTTCCTAGAATGTGTGTACCTTCTGTTGGAGAGTTCCCTTAACACAATATCAAGAATCTGAAGGGCTTCTTGCGGGGCATCAGCACGTTTACCAGCTAGGAATAGACCTAAATGATGCATGTTCGCACGAGCGACAAACTTGATTGCTATTTTGTATTCCCTTTCTCTTCTGAGAAAATCAGCAACAATCGAGTATTAACTCCATTAAACAGAAAACAACCCAAAGGACACAGCATAATTCATAATGAAATATAAATTTACAGACAAACAAGCTTGGGGACTTTTGAGGAGGGCCAAAATGATAGCCGAGGCAACAAAGAGTTACCTGGGACCAGGTGTTCCATCATCTTCATCAACAATGTTTATGTTGAACTCCCTGGAAGTGAAGGGGAGTTCCCCAGCTGTATATAAGCCTTTCCTACCATCATAGGCAGGTAATCTCATTCCCAAGTCAGACTCTTTATGTAATTTTACAAGTTCTGCCATTATAGTTCTGTTCCTACTTCTTGAAACAACTTCAGGAGTTATAGTAACCTACAAGGAAACAACATGACATACAAAGAAAAAAACAACAACAATATAACAAAACTACAGAAGAAAACAACACCTAAAAAACAAAAAAGACTAAGGAAAGTCCCTATTCATGTTTTTCTGAAATTGAGATAAAAGGACTACAAGAAGAAAATCCATCAAAGGAAAGCAAACTTACATCATATTGGTTTAAGTCCTTCTCTGGTAATTGTGCAAGGAAATGGTTAGCTTTAACTATACACTTTGTTCCTGCTTGCCCAAAACCAGGCCTAGGGGCAAATCTCATAGCTTTGCTTGAAGAAGGAAAACCCACTTCCATTTGACAATCATGACTTCCATTACCCAAGTTTTCGCTTCGAATTTCAACTGGTTGGGTTTGGTACCCAGAAACTGGTTTATCATTTATAGTACAAGGTCTTGAACTTGGGCGCATTGGAATGTCACTTTGATCAGATTTCCTGCCTCCTCTACCCCTTCTCCTCCCTCTCTTCTTTGCTGGAGGTGAATTGCTATGAGGGGTTTTGGGATTCTGGGGTTCTTGTGGTGGTGGTCCTTTACCATTTTGTGAAGTTTTCTGGGGTTTTGGAACTTGATTCATGCAGGTTTGCACTTGTGGTTTGATCACAAGGTGCTGCTCCGAGCTCTCCTTCATCTGCCTTATAGTTATAGGCATGGTGACTCAAATGTGTGTGCCAAACCAAAGAGAAGAAAAGCTTAAACTTCACCAACTTCACGAGTGTGTATCTCTTGTACTCTTCCCTTTTGTTTTACTTGGAAGCACATTGAGGTTCTAAGCTATTTGTACTGCAAAATCCAAATAAGCAAATAGAAGAAAGCCCTGTCAACAAGGCAACTCCAATAGCAAATCAAATAAACAAGTAGAATAAATGATGCTATCACATCACAGCTCCATACCAGGAGGCAAAAATGGTATGAAGAAAAGACCAGCCTTGTTGCAGAATACAAGCATTACCATTTCTTTGCAAACACAAAACCAGAAAACCAAGTTTCATCATTGTTTGAACAAATGAAACAAACAAAACCAAAATCACGACTTTCAGCTTTAAGATTGCAACCTCAGAATCCATCATTACAGAACTTATAAAAATTGTAAAACTGAAAACTTTCAAACAAAGGTTGCAGAAGTTGAGATCACCACCTTATGAACCAAATAAATAAGAAAAACCATAGCAAAAAAATAAAAATTTGAGCATACCCATGTTTGAGAAAGCACAAAAATCCAAAATTTTCACTCTGCCCATTGATGAAACCAAATAACTGAGCTCTACCCAGAAGTAAAAATCAGAATTTCCACCCTCCCCAGAGGTGAAAACCAAAAAAAAAAGCTATACCCAGAGGACAAAATCGAAACTTGGCCCCAAATTGAAGCTTACCGTCTTAAAAATTCTAACATTTTACCCAAGTTTCTTGTATAAACCAGTAAACTAGAGCATTGAAAAAACCCAGAGAGAAAGGGAGGGGAAGTCAAAGAAGCCAAAATTTGAAAGAAGCTTACCAAGTCATCACAAATGTAGATTAATTTGAAGTATGGGGAAGCAATGTTGTTGTTGTTGATGATGATGAAAACAAAAGAGGAACTATTGGAATGGAGTGAAACAGATTAGGATAGAGGGGGGAACTCAAAAGAGCTGTCAAAGAACGTGTAGAGACTAGAGAGTAAAGAGAAGCAAAAGAAATGGATTATGGGGGGTGATTAAGCATGCAAAGGGGTGCTTTATCACGTGTTAAAGGGGTTGTGGGAGGGCAGGGTAAGGGCCTCCTCTGCCCTGCTCTGGTACTCTGGTCTGGACCTCCTCCTCCTCCTCCTCTCCTCTGTTGTGTTGTTTGCTTTTTTAAAATTGGTCTCCTTCCTTCCTTTGCTTTTGCTCTGCCTGGTGTGGAGCAGCAGTTCTACGCTGCACGTGCCTGGTACCATCCAGGCATGGACCATCAGGCAGCGTAGAATTTTCGGTGCATCTGACTATAATGTGTCGTGTTGTATTGGTTTTTTGGACTGAACGCGCAGCCTCGGGGATGGTAACAAGAGAAGAGACGATAAGAGATGGGTATTGCTGTAATTTAAAAATCAAGGAGAGATCAAAAGCAAAAGCAATCTCATACACAGAAGAAGAATAATTCGAACACTTGCAGTGTGCACCCCCATCTTCCCTTGCAGACTTCTCAATAAAACCCACCCATCACTCTTTCTCTCTTGCAAGCTTGAGCTGGGTGAAATTAAACCATCTTTTTTTTTTCTTAAACAGGTGGAGCCAACCTTCAATTTAGGGTACCCTCCATTGTTCAATTAGCCCTTAAACACAAGTTATTAGAACATATAGATTGAAGGATTAGGTAGGTAGGTCTTATAAACCCACCCCAAAGATATTAACATTGCTAATCCTCTAATCCAATCTTTAGATAATTTGTCTATAATTGCCTCTGGTTTATTTCTATGCCATCATGTTATCGGGATTAACCTGACCTCTAATTTTAGTCTTCAAGTTGCCCAAATGCTCTAGTTGGTTATACGCTCGTATGTGTCATTCAATTAGGTACGCAGCTGTAAATTTAGTCGAGCTAAACCAAACATTCAGTAACCAAGCCACAAGGGAACTAATTTAGAACAACTATTGGTAATTAAATTATATTCTTCTGCTTTAAATGTTCAAATAAATCATTTCTAGTTACCCCGACAAGTTGTAGCATGGTAGATTGTCTTCTAGAGTATGCTCCGAGTGCCTATAAACTTCCAACACCAGTTCTTGGACTGTTTTTTAGTTGATGAAATACTCAAATTATACTTTTCAAGTTCCAGTTGTTTTTGCCAGTGGCAGAGCATACAAGACATGGAGCCAATTGTTCTCCCTAAATTTTTTGAAATTCAGATATAGTACAGTGAATTGTGAGTAATTATGATATATTTAATTAATTGCTTTTTAAAATTTTGCTATTTTTTTTTGCCCCCTCCACTTTGCACCCCTGGCCCCTTTTGCGATCATCCTAGCTCCGCCACTGGTTTTTGTTGAGAGTTGTGTATTCTAGATTTTTACAAATTGATACAATTTGCCCATTTCAAATGAATCTCAACTAGGGCTCAACAAAAAATCGATCAAATCGATTAAACCGACCGAACCGATCTAAATCGAATCGATTGGTTCGATTTAAATTCGGTTCGAATCGGTTTCGGTTTTAAAAAATTCAAAACCGAAGTGGTCGGTTCGGTTTTCGGTTTTTATGTGATTTTAATCGATCAAACCGAACTGACCGAATATATATAATAAAAAATATATATTTTATATATAAATAATACAATATGTTTAAAATAGTCGGTTTTATTTCGGTTTTGGTTCGATTTTAGTAGGTTCGGTTACGGTTTGCATAAATTAGAAACGGTTCGATTTCAGATCGGTTTTGTTAATGGTCGTGTAACACCCCTCAATTTCATAAAATTATTTTATTTTATTTTGAATTAAATAAAATAAGGTTACATTTAATTGAAATTGAGGGGTGTTACATTATACACACGTTAAATGGAATTTCGTCCCGAAAATCGGAAGGTAAAAAAGTTAACTAAATTTCGAAAAATACTAGTTGTCAAACAAAAGAAAATTTTGAAACACAATTTCAATTGAATTTTAGAAACATAAATTATTTATTGTTATTGGAAAAGTAGGGGTGTTACAGGTCGGTTCGATTTCAGTTTGAAAATTTTAAAATCGACCCAAATCGGTTCGGTTCACGATTTAGGTGAAAAATCGAACCGTCGATTCGGTTTTCAGCCCTAATCTCAACCCTAAATTGGATATACAACTTGCACTAGGTTTTGCCCAATGAATGGTTCAAAGTGTATTTGTTATCTTTTAATAGAAAAAATATTATTACATTTTTATCCTACCAAATTTAAATTATTTATAATCAAACTCAGTCTTTTTCAATATTTATTAATTATACCTAAGCACTTTAATATAATTTATTTGAAGTTTTTCAATTATCTATAAATTATAAATATGTCTTATAAATAAAAAATATTATTTCAAATTTAAAAAAATTATTGAATATTCGTGCACGTAAAGCGCATTGACACCCGTAGTGTAATAAAAGCCCTAGCGAACGTACTAGAGATAATGTAAAGGTTAATGCAAAAGATGGATCGGAGAAGTCTCCACAAGTCGATCATGAGGACCATTTATTTGACACATATAGTCCCGGTTTGATACTGACCTGAATTAAACATTGTGGATCATCAGACCTTTTTTATATGACAGGTGTAACTTATATCAGGGTACTTAAAATGGACATATTTTCCATAAGGACCTCACTTTCAAATATTTAAAGAACCTATCAGAGTGGATTGATTATAGAGCTTTTTAATACTTTGATTTATTTCAAAGCATCTTTATCATCTGCTACTGCAAAGAAGAACCTTACAAAAACTCTTTAAAGAGGATAATAATAAGTATATATGTCAGTGATTATTAAGTGACCGTTAGTTATAATAATTATTTACCCGAGCAAATGCACTTGAAAGTACTCGAGAAGATTTTTTGGATCGTCGCAGCATTCTTTGGTTATTTGCATTACTACTTATGATTTCATCCGCCATGAGTTTAGCGTTGAGCTGGTACTTCATTGGCAAAACACTAAACTGAATTGAAAGACATCATATAATTGTCCATGAGCACCAAATATGTTCTTTGACTGCTAACATAATTAGTAAGATTTGTGTTGCCGATGGTATCAACACTCCAAGCCTCAAAATTCAAACTCTACTAATTAAAGGGGTCCAAGGATCAGATAAAGTTCTTTTTTCCACATGATACATTTGTGTCATACCTTAGAAAGAAGTACAAAGACTTTGAAACAAATGCAAGAAAATGCATCAACGATTGCATCATAGTTACCAGATAAAAATTGGATTGGTGCCTCATTGTCAATATAAGTATATAATGTTATAAACTAAGCTTAACTATGTTATCTCTAATCTTACAATGTCAATGATGGTGGATATCTGAATTTCTATATAAAAATCTAGTGCATGCTCTGAGTTAGATAATAATGACCACACACCCAAATATCTTTTCAGACCATAATAGATTTTTGAATTTGAAGAAGACCCTACCAAACATTAGAATAGTGCAAATCATTGACATTTTGTACCTTGATTTTTTCAAAACTTTTTGCTCATCAATCATGATTGGGCAGAAGATTTCTCTTGTGAACTTCATCATGACCTGATGGATGTATAGCCATTTGGGTACGCTACCACCACCACCTTGAACAACAATGAACACAAAATTCCAATAAATAGTAAATGACCACACTCATTACACTTGAGAAAGAAAAAAGAGAGGTTTAACAATGGGCTGGTTTGTCTGCTGGAGATTTTTTTTTGTTTCCTTGCATATTTCATTATTATTTTAGAGAGAAGAACAGATGATGATATGGGCTTGCTTTGCTCTCTTTTGATCCTGTTTTTATATATTATTCTGTGTACAAGAAGTGTTTCATGATGGGCTTCTTCAAATCCTCTCTCATTTCCCCAAGTGAGTGGAAGAGAGAATGTGTGTACTTGTGTGTGTTGTGGGGTGGTGGGTTTCCTCTCCTCTCTTGGTGTGATGATTCCCACTCACTTCCAACAAAAGTTGGTTGTTCTTTTCTTTTTTTTGTATTTTTCATCCCCACTTATATGAAAACATGCTACTGTAAAATAAGTGCCTCTTGTTTCACAATTCCCAACATACTCTTTTTGATCATTTTATTTTTATTATTTTGGTAACTTTATGTTGAGGGATAAGGTGGTGAGGATGATTGAGGGATAGTGCCATACCATGATGGTTTGTTATGGTTTGTTTTAACCTCTCCCTGTTTTAGGGTGGACCTAATAGAAGAATGGAATGAAGTTGTCTTGCTTCATTTTAGCAATTGTAGCACTCTAGTTCCAATTAAGAAAAAAAAATCAATAAACCAGTAGTTTTTGTTTATCAAGATTAAGATCTATATAGTTTAATGTATTTTTCAAACAAATGTAAAGAGTAATCTCATATGCTTGTTACTGAGAGAAAGCTAAAGAACCTTAAAAGTATGTAAAAAGTAAATCGAACAATTTTACTAGGGTATCTTTCATAAAACACATTGGTATAAAAAGCAGCAATTTGGGTCACTCTAAATCTTTTTAACAATGGAACAAGAAACACTTTCACCATGCATAAAGTAGAGATATATAATTGCTAAACATACGATTTCACATTTCTATCATGTGCATTCTAGTAATGTAGGATGACTAAGAATCGCTTAACGAATCACACTTTATATCTCATTAGGGTTATCAGAAGGGGCGAGTTTGTTTTACAAAGAATTCATGAACTAAAGTGTTGTTTCCTTGATCATGTTATTTGAATAAAAGTACTCATATTAAATTTAATTATCTCATTTTATTTGCAAAAAAATTATATTGGATACTTGTCACCTTGCAACCCTTGGATAAGAGACACAAGCAACAAAATCTCTTACAAAATGTGAATAATAAAACAATATAATGAACTTTTCTAGAGAGTCAGGCCGGCGCCAAGCCAGACCCAATATCATCAATTTTCTTAGAGATGCTCATAATGACTCAATCAAACACAATCACACGAACATAGAACCTCCTGTCATTGTCGCGACTCTTTAGATTTTTTGCAATATAATCCATCGAAGGGAATGTTGGGAAATTGATGTATATAAAAAGGTGATTGAGGATAGTATGGTCTAAAGGATAAAAGAAGGAACCCTAAGGAATAAAAAACTAAAGGGAACCTTAAAACATCAAGATGACACATGGCAAGTAATGATTTGTCGAGTTCATATAAAAATGAAATTGTTTGTTTTTTATTAAGAGTTTTTTAGTCATAGTGCTTCGATGCACGCGTGTCAACTATAGTTTCACATGCATCTTTATCTTTTTGCTTCTCATTTTGTAGCCTTATGAAGAGACCATCCATGATGTTGATATTTATCCTCATATGTTAATTTGGATGATCAGAGAGTACTGGGAGTTTACTTGCAATCTTAGCTTTGCTATGTTGCTACTCGGGGACGGAGCTACAAGGGGGCAAGTGGGGCAATTGCCTCCACTTGATTTTTGAATTTTTTTTAATTATTTTTAATATGATGATCTTTGCGACACCGACGACTCCATCTCGTCCCACCTCTTTCTCTCTCTGTTCTTTACAACGTTGACGATCTTGCTCTGTCTTTTCCTCTCTTTTGTTCCTGCCTTTATCTGTTTACTGTAATATCAGCAATCGCCCCGCCTCCTACTCTCTTCACCTCCCTCCCAGGCACGAATTCACGTGGGACTGACTTTTGAGATTTTTTTTTTTTTTAATTTATTTGTCCCCCAATTAGTTTTTTTATTTGCCAATCTATTCTCATTTTTCACTTCAACCAGGACTTCATCCTTCAAATCATGTACATATCAAATTAAAACTCTACTTTTAGAGTTAGAGCTAGAGGTTAAATTCCTCAAATCTCTCAAAGAAACCAAAATTCACAATTTATTCTTCACACTCCATCGATTGGATAAGATGAGGGAAACCCCCATATTTCACCATCTTCAAATATCTATAATTATTGAGTTATTTGAGCTCATCTTCACAAGATCTAGTAGGATCCAAACCACCTTATTCTTCTTCTTCTAGGTACCAGGTGCCTTCATTAATCACTGTGTTGATCATCTCCACAAAAAAATCGTAAGCAACCCAATCTCTTCCTCCTTTTCTTCATGTAGTAGTAATCAACGATTCAAACTCTTCTCTTGTGTTGTGTTTATAGAAATAGTAATAATCTTCAATGAATATAGTAATAAACATCTTCAATGCATGTTGATTACTACTCCTGGGGAGACTGCAATGGTAATTAATGATGAGGTAACCTCTAATTAGCTATTTATGATAGGTGAAAAATTGTAAATAATCCAATGTTTGATCCACATCTAATTTTACAGTTGAAATTAATTTTTGCCCACTAACTTTATATAGTAATTTGATTTGTCATTCCTATATTTATCTGTTGTGCTACTACAAAATTGCTTGTTGGACTTATTTTCTTCTCCATATATTAGATGGAGTTTGTTTAACAATTGGTATTTTGTACAGTTGTTTATATATTAATTGTTCTTATTAATTTTTTTTGTTAAAGTAATTAATTATTATATTATTCATGACTCATCACTCCACCCCCCTTCAACAAAAATCATGGCTCCGTTACTGTTGCTGCTTGAGAGTTTTACAAGTTCACAGTTCTACTGGAGAGTGATTTCAAGATGATAAGAGTATTGATCTTGCGGGAACTTGGCGACACTGAGGCCAATTATATGATACTTAATCTTGAGTTGGTTGAATCATTTGGAGAAGATGGTTTGACTATAGTAAGAGCACGAAAAATTGAGTGTTGAAATGCCAAATTTTAGAATAAATTGGACCAATGTGAGAATTTTCACTAACTTTCAATCATAAAATGTTGAATGTTTACATAAAATGGTTAGAGTTTGACGGATAGTACCACTAGGCAACGAGTTTGAACCCAGTCAACGACATCTTTATCAATTTATAGTGTGTTGACCAGTTCTGGTCTTTAATGGATTTTTGATCCTACATTCCTAATTGCCTTCAAAAAATTAAAAATTCTATCATCCACTTGATGAACAATTTTCAATTTTTGAGTTGTCTTGATTGAAATGCATAATCCGTCCACAAACAGTGATTTCCTTTTTTCATGTATAGCTTATGTATTGTTCTTGAGCTTTGCTACAGAGCGAGGGAGGGAGCGAGGGAAAGGGGCGAGGGATGGGTGGTAACCACCCATCCGCCTCGAGATAAGCGCATCAGATTGGAGATGAGCGATGGCACTTATCTCGGGGCGGATGGGTGGCTACCACCCATCCCTCGCTCCCTCCCTCGTTCCCTCCCTCGACCCCTAGAATTTTCCATTGTTCTTTCTTCCTTCCTTTTTTTCTAACGTTTGCTAATCAATCCAAAATTAGGTACCAAAGAACTGATCCGTGATGCATGCCATAACATTGCAAGAGTAAGGTCACAAATGGATCAGATTACAAACCCTAAACCCCGTAAACCTAATGTTGAGATTTTGGCTTTTAAAAACTAAACAAAACACTTTCTTTATAATAAGTGGAGGATGATGAGTGGAGTGGATGGCTCCATTAGATGATGAGTGGAGTGGACGGCTCCATTAGAAACGATTTTAAAATTCTTGATAAGTGGAGTGGGCGGCTACATGCTTTGCTCCGCGAAATCTGCAGCCAACAGTTTTCTTTGTCGGTTTGTCATCCTATAAAAAACTATCTGAAATCAAAGCTTAATGGAATGAAAAAAAACAGAGAGCAATTAGAGCTCTAATGAGCAGATCTTCTTCTTCTGAAACTGGGTTTCGAATTAGAGCTCTAGTGAGCAGATGATCTTCTTCTGAAACTGGGTTTCAAAACAGAGCTCTTGTGAGCGGAGCTTCTTCCATTCTTGCAAATACAGAAACGGCTCTGTTCTTGAGTGTTTTCGAAAATCTGTTTGAGTTAGAGCTTCTTCCAGTTCTTGCTAATACAGATTTGAAAAAGTCAGAGCTTCTTTCAGTTTTTGCAAATTTCAGATTTTAGCTTTCAGTTCTTACAAAATCAAATTCAGTTCGTCCAGCATCCAAATTCAGTTCTTGCAAATTTCAGACTTTTGCTTCAAAACAAAACAGTCCGAGTTTTACATTTGTTCTTGCCGATTTTGATTCCGAGCAATTAAGAAGAGGGTGATATGTATTCCGTTCATGAACTGTGCAACTTGTGAACGAGACAGAGGAAGATTTCTGGGCTGTTTTATCCTGGGGACGGCGGGGCTACGAAACTGCTTGCACAAATTTGGGCAGAGCCGCGAAACGTCTTAAAGAGAGCGACCTAGTCCGCGACTCAACTCAAGAAATTCTGGTACCATCGTTCCTACTTATTATTTCGAATTAACAGCATATTGTTTCAACAATTTTAAGACGTATCTATGTCTGCTGCCATGAATGCTATTACTGAAATTGCTGCAAAAGACCTTAATCGGCCCTTTCGTTTTGAGGGCCAACACTTTAAAAGATGGAGACAAAAGATGCTGTTTTTTCTAACAACACAAAATATTGCTTATGTCTGTGATACTGTAAAACCGACATTGCCTGCTGAACCTACTGAAACCCAAACCAAAGAATTAGACCGTTGGATTGGAAATGATTTTTTATGTAAAAATTTTATCCTGAATGGTCTGTCTGGTGACCTTTATGATTACTATTGTTCTGAACAAACCGCAAAAGATATTTGGGATGCCCTTAGAAAGAAATATGACACTGAGGAGGCTGGCACAAAGAAATATGCTGTCAGTCGCTATCTGAAATTTCAGATGACTGATGATAAGTCAGTGGAAACCCAATCACACGAGCTTCAAAAGATTGCTCATGAAATTATATCTGAGGGAATGACTTTAGATGAGCAGTTTCAAGTAGCTGTTGTGATAGACAAATTGCCCCCTAGCTGGAAAGATTTTAAGAATGTCCTTAGGCATAAAACTAAAGAGTTTTCCCTAGAAAGCCTGATAACCCGACTTCGAATTGAGGAGGAAGCCAGGAAACAAGATCAGAAAGATGAAGTTCTGATTATTTCAAACCATAAGAAGTCTACTCCTGTTTCTCTGAAACCCAATGGAAAGACAATGAAAAATCAGAATAACAATAAAAACCGGAACTATCAGAAACGGAACCAGCAGAACCGGAACAATCAGAACCGCAACAATCAGAATCAGAATCCTCCGCTAAATCAGAAAGGACAGAAACATCCCTCCAAGAATGATACAGCACAGTTCCTATGCTACACCTGTGGTAGGCCAGGGCATATGGCCAGGAACTGCCGGAACGGATCTCGCCCTGCACCTCAGGCGAACCTAACCGAAGACCAACTAATTGCCATGATCTCTGAGATCAATTTTGTTGGTGGATCCGAGGGATGGTGGATTGACACTGGTGCTTCTCGACATGTCTGCTATGATCGAGAAATGTTTAAGTCCTATTCTGAAGCTGAGGACAAGAAAGTGTTGTTGGGTGATTCCCACTCCACTACAGTTGCTGGAACTGGTACAGTCGAACTGAAGTTTACCTCTGGAAAGACAGTTACCCTGAAAGACGTCTTGCATACTCCAGAGATGAGAAAGAACCTAGTTTCTGGTTTTCTTCTGAACAAGGCTGGGTTTACTCAAATTATAGGGGCTGATTTGTACACCATTACTAAGAATAATGTATTTGTGGGGAAAGGGTATGCTACTGATGGAATGTTTAAGTTAAATGTTGAAGCGAATAAAATTTCTAGTTCTGCTTATATGTTGTGCACTTTTAATATCTGGCATGCTAGACTCTGTCATGTTAATAAACGAATTATTAAAAACATGAGTAATTTAGGACTAATCCCAAAATTGTCCTTAAATGACTTTGAAAAGTGCAACTATTGCAGTCAAGCAAAGATAACCAAAACGCCACATAAATCTGTAGTTAGAGAATCTGAACCTTTAGATCTGATACACTCAAATATATGTGAACTTGATGGTATCTTGACTAGAAATGGAAAACGTTATTTTATTACGTTTATTGATGACTGTTCTGATTATACTTTTGTATACTTAATGAAAAATAAAAGTGATGCCTTTGATATGTTTAAATTATTTTTGACTGAAGTTGAAAATCAATTTAATAGAAAGATAAAGAGACTTAGAAGTGATAGAGGCACTGAATATGATAGCAGAACTTTCATTGAATTCTATAATTCTCAAGGAATTATTCATGAAACAACTGCACCATATTCTCCTGAGATGAATGGCAAAGCTGAAAGGAAAAATAGAACTCTTACTGAGTTAATAGTTGCCATAATGCTTAACTCCGGTGCTGCTTCGCACTGGTGGGGAGAAATAATCTTGACAGTCTGTTATGTGCTAAATAGAGTTCCCAAATCGAAAAGTAAAACATCTCCCTATGAGATTCTGAAAAATAGACAACCAAACCTGTCTTATTTGAAAACTTGGGGTTGTTTAGCTTATGTTAGGATTCCTGATCCTAAAAGGAATAAGCTAGCTAGTAGGGCATATGAATGTGTATTCCTAGGATATGCCATGAACAGCAAAGCTTATAGATTCTATAATATTAAAGATCAAGTAATTATAGAATCAAATGACGTTGACTTTTATGAAGATAAATTTCCTTTTACTTCGAGGAATAGTGGGGGTACATCCTCAAACAATGTACCCTTGATCAGGATTAATGAAACTGAAAAAATCACAGAATCTGAGCCAAGAAGAAGTAAACGGAAACGAACTTCTAAGACATTTGGCCCCGATTACTATGTCTTTTCAGTCGAAGAGGATCCTCTTAGTTTTCAAGAGGCTCTATCCTCTATTGATGCCAATTTTTGGGAAGAGGCTATAGATGATGAAATGTACTCTCTTGAGTCTAACAGAACCTGGCACTTAGTCGATCTGCCACCAGGTTGCAAGACAATAGGATGTAAATGGATATTTAAGAAGAAATTGAAACCCGATGGTAATGTTGACAAGTTCAAGGCTCGTCTCGTAGTCAAAGGGTATAGACAGAGAGAAAATGTTGATTTCTTTGACACATATTCTCCTGTAACTAGAATTACATCTATTCGAGTGTTAATTTCTCTTGCTGCAATACATAACCTAGTTTTGCACCAAATGGACGTTAAGACTGCATTTCTTAATGGCGATTTGGAAGAAGAAATTTACATGGACCAATCTGAAGGTTTTGTTATTCCAGGACAAGAACACAAAGTTTGTAAACTAGATAAATCTCTATACGGTTTAAAACAAGCTCCAAAACAATGGCATGAAAAATTTGATAACCTCGTCATCGCACATGACTTTAATGTGAACGAAAGTGACAAATGCATTTACTATAAAGCTGAAAATGGCATTTGCACTATAATATGTCTGTATGTGGATGACTTGCTTATATTTGGTTCTAATATCCATGCCGTGAATAAAGTAAAAACTTTATTATGTGCAAACTTTGATATGAAAGACCTTGGAGAAGCGAGTGTAATCCTTGGTATAAAGATTTCTAGATCTGAAAAGGGAATTTCTTTGGATCAATCACATTATATCGAGAAGATCCTAAAGAAATATAATTACTCTGACTGTAAACCTGCATGTACTCCTTATGACTCTAGTGTAAAGTTGTTCAAGAACACCGGTGACGGTGTTAGACAATCTGAGTATGCGAGCATTATTGGTAGTCTTAGATATGCTACCGATTGCACTAGACCCGACATAGCTTACGCTGTTGGATTGCTATGCATATTTACTAGTAGACCTAGTATAGAGCATTGGCATGCTATAGAACGGGTCATGAGGTACCTGAAGAGGACTAAGAACCTCGGATTACATTATCAGAAGTTTCCCGCTGTCCTTGAAGGATATAGCGATGCTGATTGGAACACCCTTTCAGATGACTCCAAAGCCACCAGTGGCTATATTTTCAATATAGCTGGTGGAGCTGTTTCTTGGAAGTCCAAGAAACAGACCATTTTGGCACAGTCCACGATGGAGTCAGAGATTATAGCATTAGCTACGGCTAGTGAAGAAGCAGGTTGGTTGAGAAACCTGCTAGCAGAGATCCCTTTATGGGAAAGACCGATTCCAGCTGTCTTGATCCATTGTGATAGTACCGCGGCTATTGCAAAAATACAGAACCGTTATTATAACGGCAAGAAACGACAAATACGTCGTAAGCACAGTACGATTAGAGAATTTCTATCTACTGGTGCTGTGAGAGTGGATCATGTACGAACTGATGTGAACTTGGCTGATCCTTTGACGAAAGGATTATCTAGAGAAAAGGTTTTCAAAACCTCGAAAGGAATGGGACTAACGCCCTTAGATTGATGAGTTATTCATGACGGTAACCCAACCTATAGACTGGAGATCCCAAGAAATAGGTTCAATGGGTAATAACAAGTCGTGAATGATATGATGTGAATCATGCTGACAAAATAGAAATCCCATTCCTAGATTTAAGCATGAATTCCTGAAGCGATAGAAGGATGAGTTAAAAACTCTTAATGATGTCTATACTCTATGTGGAGTGGAGTACCTAGCTACAGGAGTACTCTTGATAGACTCACCTAAGTGATTGTGGAAGTTTGGCCGCTTCCTATGGAATTTGTAGGCAAAATTCCTAGAGCCTTCACTTACTGGGATATACGTGCATGGCCGTAAAGCACGGGCTTTTTAGACTTCACCCAGGAAAAGGTTGTGCGTGTCATGTCTGTTAGAGATAGAGTTCAAAACTACGAGTTACTCTAGTATATTCTAAAGCATTAACACTACGCAAGAGTTCAAGTCGAAAGACACTTTTGTTTATGCATAATCTTATATGTTACAGATTGCTCGATGAAATTTTTTTTTGTAATCCAGATTGAAAAATTGTTTTAAAAATCCAAGTGGGGGATTGTTGAGATTTTGGCTTTTAAAAACTAAACAAAACACTTTCTTTATAATAAGTGGAGGATGATGAGTGGAGTGGATGGCTCCATTAGATGATGAGTGGAGTGGACGGCTCCATTAGAAACGATTTTAAAATTCTTGATAAGTGGAGTGGGCGGCTACATGCTTTGCTCCGCGAAATCTGCAGCCAACAGTTTTCTTTGTCGGTTTGTCATCCTATAAAAAACTATCTGAAATCAAAGCTTAATGGAATGAAAAAAAACAGAGAGCAATTAGAGCTCTAATGAGCAGATCTTCTTCTTCTGAAACTGGGTTTCGAATTAGAGCTCTAGTGAGCAGATGATCTTCTTCTGAAACTGGGTTTCAAAACAGAGCTCTTGTGAGCGGAGCTTCTTCCATTCTTGCAAATACAGAAACGGCTCTGTTCTTGAGTGTTTTCGAAAATCTGTTTGAGTTAGAGCTTCTTCCAGTTCTTGCTAATACAGATTTGAAAAAGTCAGAGCTTCTTTCAGTTTTTGCAAATTTCAGATTTTAGCTTTCAGTTCTTACAAAATCAAATTCAGTTCGTCCAGCATCCAAATTCAGTTCTTGCAAATTTCAGACTTTTGCTTCAAAACAAAACAGTCCGAGTTTTACATTTGTTCTTGCCGATTTTGATTCCGAGCAATTAAGAAGAGGGTGATATGTATTCCGTTCATGAACTGTGCAACTTGTGAACGAGACAGAGGAAGATTTCTGGGCTGTTTTATCCTGGGGACGGCGGGGCTACGAAACTGCTTGCACAAATTTGGGCAGAGCCGCGAAACGTCTTAAAGAGAGCGACCTAGTCCGCGACTCAACTCAAGAAATTCTGGTACCATCGTTCCTACTTATTATTTCGAATTAACAGCATATTGTTTCAACACCTAAACATAAATATTGCAAGTCCTAAACCCTAGTAGCACATGATCATTTATCAGCCTTAAAGGCAAATTACAGAATAAAGCTGCAATAAAGCATTACATACACTAAAGAGGCAATTGATTTGGCACATATGTGGTTAAATGTCTTCCTTGAAAGACTTCAAAGAAGTGAAAACCTTATCCTCAACCTCAGTGATCTTTAGTCAGAGTGGTAAGTCTGAAAATTGCCTCCCAAAACAGTGAATCTTGCAGAAGGTTTTAGTTTTTACGATTGATCCATCACTGCAAAACCTGTCTCCCCTCCCCATTTGGTGGAATGGTTGGAACAATCTATATCCACCAATGTCCTCTTAATACTATTGGTACGTTCATTTCAGTTAAATTTAATTACATGGCACCACTACTGCCATGTTTCATAGCTGGCGTAACAACACTTGGTTCTTTCATAAAGTGACAATTGTCAAACCGAGGAGTTATCTAGCTTGTCCAGTCTTCCATGGAGGTGCAAAATGCAAGTCTCTAAGAACATTCAGTCATGGTTCAATTGAGCAATTTAAGGGGAATAAGCTGCATAGTTGGATATCTTGAGAATCGAAAGCTTGTGAGCATAAGGTTACATTCATCTTCGTTAGCAGTGTACAATGCGCTGCTATTCTTTTTCGCGCATTTTGTTCTATTTCTGTATTATTATTTTTATTTAATTTGTTTTTTAATGTGCCTCGGCTCATAGCCCCAAATATCTAACGTAAAAGTCTAGCTAAAACATTTGATTTGTCATTTGTGTATAATTTAGCTAGTTGGTGTATTTTTACTCCTACATTATTACCTCATATACTGATTGGAGCGACCCAGTGTTCCAAGAACAAAAACTTCCAACGCCTCACAACAACACATCAATAATACTCATCAGGGTGAGTTGATGACGATTGGTAGTTCGTTTTTGTAGTCGACTATGTTGTACTATACTTTTTAGAATATGAATGTAATTTGACATAAAAAAAAAAAAAAAAAAAAAGAACCAACACAAAATAACTATACCAATTTCTAAAGTGGCGTGAAAGATCAAAGGTTCAAATCTCCCGCATGTTCAAAACTTCAAATACACCCCAATAATGCAAAAATCTTCTTTCTCACTTTCACGAAAAACATAAAATTCACCAAACACCACTTTTTCCTGATATGCAAGATTTCGATTCAAAATAGCAAAAAATCTAAAAAAGAAAAAAAGAAGAAAAAAAAAGTCCTTTTGGTCAATTCCACTTTGAGGCCAACTATAGCCAATGTTTGTATAAAAAGCAACCAAAAACTTTGGTCATTTTCCCAGAAGTACTCAAAAGCAAACGCTCAGATTCACCCAAAGTACAATCTTATCCTCTCCACTTTAATCATCAACTCGCTTCGCGTGCCCGCTTTTGTGTTACCCATTAAAGCGACTTTAGGGGTACTTACGTCATTACACCAAAAAGCAAGCGGATTTTTATTTCTATTGGGCTGGTATGGGCCCACAACGTGCGCTAATGGGCTCTGTAGATGAGACAATGTGGTTGGGCCCGCCCAGTGGAGCCCATATAATCCATGAAACTCGCATGCCTACCGTGCAAAGGAGAATGCACATCTTGCATGAAGACTCACTTTCACTTTGCTCTCGTCTAGTTCAACTAAGCAGCTGCATTAGTGGATGTCGGATGGACTGAACTACAATTGGTAGACGCAAAGGAGATATTATTGTTTGTAGTTCGTACAAGGCGCATAGAGGGGCTTGGATGTGGTTAACAGTTTTGCATAAAAGTTTGGGCTTTGAGATTGGGCCCACTAATGGAGGGTCCATGAGGCAAGAGGAAAATAAGGTGAATTAGTGAATGATTTGATGCTTGTATGCATGATCTGTTCACTTTGATATGAGAAATTATTAGAGGACACGTTTTGTGATTTTGGACCTACCTATAACGTGTTGTTGATTTTTTAATAGTGACCAAAGACCACTATGTGAGCGGCCGTAGACGCTCCAATGGTAAAGTTAGGCTTTAAATAAGAAGATAAAATTCGACTAATTGAATTAGGCTTATATAACGAAAGAATTTGTCTTCTTCCTCACTCTATCTCTGATTGTCAATATAAGGGAAATTTTTTTATTCAAATTCTCCCTCTATCAAGTTATGTTTTTGCAGGGTTCTTTTCTTTCCATGACTTAATTTTCTTTAATATTTGTTACTCTTTAGTACATAATGTCCTTATCCTAGTTAGACTAGCAGTGGTTTAAATAAGCCTTGAGCTTATTATAGCCCAAGGGTCTCCATTTTGGCATTTCTGTTCTAAGTCAACCTCTGAGATTTTTGCTATATTGGACTTGATCTCCTGACATATAGATTGAACTGGGTCTAACTTCGGCATAGTCTGTCCATGTCATCTTCTATTAGGGTTGGCTCGTGCCACGTATACAACTATGATTGGATGATTGTTCGATGTCTTATCGGTTCGAAAGGTATAGAATGGTATTCAAATATGTACAATCTTTATTGTGGATTCTTACATTAGTGTTGTCGGTAGGGTTGGGCATCCCATCCCGCGATCCCGATCCCGTCTCGTCCCGATTTTTCCGGATCTTAATGGGATTGAATAATTTCATCCCGATCTATAATAGGATGGGATGGAATGAAGATTTTCAATCCCGCCAATCTCGTCCCGTCCCGAACTATTTTTTTAATATTTATTATTTATTATTTATTTATTTATTTATTTATTTTTATTCATATAAACTTACAGATGACTGACAGAAACTCATGGTGTTTGCAGTGGTAACAGAAATGTTACTTCAAGAAATAAGTATTAATTAAGCAAGAGAAAGATAACAGACTGTTGCTTGAATTTCCAATAAAAGTGGCTCCAATTATTTAATTTCTAAATATTGATAATACCCAGGTGAAGATGAAAAATGACAATTAACTGAGTAATACATATTCAGAAGGGAACATTCAGAGGCGGAACCAATAATTTGAGATGCCCCGGGTTGTAAAAATATTTTTTTGTAATTACAATATATGTATTGATGGTAAACCATTATGAATATGTTAGAGCATCACCAATAGGTCTATATTTTGTTTCCCACAGTAATGAAATTGTAAAATAAGTTGGGAGGCCATCACATCGACACAATACTCTTAGTGGGTTCCATTTATCATGTCATTTTCTAAAAGTCAAGCCCACTCGACTTCATTGTTAGGGGATTTAGTGGCTACCCTTATATTTGCATGTCACATCTATATCTTATTATAAGAAAGTTATTTTTCACACTCTTATATGATTATAATGTTTGTAGCAGTCACAGGCAGGACGTTGATCCCGTTCCGTCTTGTCCCGTCCCGTTCCGATCCCGTATAAACGGGATGTGATAGGGATGAGTATATCTCATCTCATCCCGTCCCGTGCCCACCCATAGTTGTCGGTTCTACTTAAAAAAAATTATGGAGTGCTATTGAAAGAGGTACTTCGCTAATTTTGTTAGATTACTTAGCATTGGATATACTAGTTAGGCTAGTGTTATAGGTACATGTATAAACTTTCGAAAATTCTAAACGTTGAGGAAGTGGGCGAGGAAAACAGCGAGGGAGGGAGAGAGGGAGGGAGGGGACCGTTCATTTCCCTCGAGATGTGTGCATTGACTTTTCTTGTGCGCATCCCGAAAGGGGATGAACGGTCCCCTCCCTCCCTCTCTCCCTCCCTCGCCGTTTTCCTCGCCATGTAGAATCACTCATAAACTTTACTGTTATACAAGTTGATAAGAGAATTTCTCTAATCTCTATGTTGGCTTTCTCGCTTATCTTCTTTTCGAGACGACTAATTTCTGGCTTTGCAGGAGTACTACAATAATCTTAATTCATATGGTCTCTCCAAGTTATTGGTTTTTCAGGAAATTTCTTATTATAATTACTTGATCATGTTCTTATGTAATTGGCATATGAACTTGTTTGATTGATTGAACTATGATATTTTTTTCCCATGAGTTTATTTGCACTAGTTGTATCTTATGTTGCATCATTTTCCGCAAAAAGTATGAAAGCAAACCATTTGCTTTAAATTGTATTGCATATTAAATAAAGGACCTCGACCATTGCCATCAATGGGTCCATAGCTCAGTGGTAGAGCAATTGACTGCAGATCAATAGGTCACCGGTTCGATCCCGGTTGGGCCCTTTTTTTATATAAAATTGCAAACTCTACTTTAATTATTATTAGCAAATTTTTTTTTTTTTTTTTTTGCTTTTGTTAGAACAGGAATTCTAAATGTCGAGGAAATGGGCGAGGAAACCAGCGATGAGAGTGAGGTGGAGGGAGGGGAGCCATTCACCTCCCTCGGGATGCGCGTAAGAAAAGTTAATGTGCGCAAGAAAAGTCAATGCACGCATTTCGAGGGGGGTGAATGGTTCCCCTCCCTCCACCTCACTCCCCTCGCTGGTTTCCTCGCTCATTTCCTCGCCATGTAGCCTTTCTCCTGTTAGAAAGATCAACATCAACAAAAGAACCTATTGATTGAATGTGCAAAGTTATATGATTGAAATGAATAGCAATGAGTCGAGGACCAACGTTGTGGTGGTCGAAAGTATTTTGATGCTAAAATTAGGTGACAAATTAATGATGGACGTGAATTGCAAGTGAATACTTTTCTCATCCTATTCGTTCACCTTATATAACGAGTATTTCACTTCTTCATTACTCTATTGTCTAGGCGTGATGGAGGGAAGAGATCCCACTGAAAATTTATCCCGTCCACGACTGAGTTTTTTTTAAACTTTTTTGTATAAAACTGCAAACTCTACTTTAATTATTATTAGCAAACTGTTTTTTTTTGCTTTTGTTAGAAAGATCAACATCAACAAAAGAACCTATTGATTGAATGTGCAAAGTTATATGATTGAAATGAATAGCAATGAGTCAAGGGCCAATTTTGTGGTGGTCGAAGGTATTTTGATGCTAAAATTAGGTGACAAATTAATGATGGACGTGGATTGCAAGTGAATACTTTTCTCATCCCATTCGTTCACCTTATATAATGAGTATTTCACTTCTTCATTAATTTTATCATCGAGGCGTGATGGAGGGAATAGATCCCGCTAAAGATTTTTCCCGTCCATGACTGAGTTCTCTTCAGTATTTGGCTTTGTTTGGGATCCAATACGTGATTGGGCCAAGAGCTGTGCAAAATAGATCTTGGGCTTATCACAACCTAGAGATCTGTGTTCGGGCTTTATTATCCTAGGCCGAGCTCAAAGATTTGTGCCAAATTGGGCTGGCACAATTTGGGCTTTGAGCGCTTAACTGGGCTGAACATGACTTTGCTGACTCTGGACTGGACCATGCTTGGGTATATTTGCTTCATATTAGGGTTGACACGTGCCACATTTATGGTTGTGATGACTGTTTGACGTATCATCACCGATTTAATGTGCAAAGTTATTCCGATTGATGTGTTATACGCATTGTGATAATCGAATTGAGATAATCAGAGTGGTACTCGATAGAGAAGGTATAAAGTTCAATTTAAGCTTAGAAATCATCACCTAGGCCCCGAGCCCCCAACTCAATTCTACATTTCCATTTTCATGGGTTTAGAAGTTGCTCATGAATCCAGGCCCATATCCAACCCAACATATTTCCAGGTTTCATCTCCATTTCGTACCAGTTTGTAATGAAGAACCCTTACCACAATTGAAACAGAAAACAATACTTCATCACTAGAGTCGAAAAATTGGACCGCTTTGCAACATTTTGATTCAATGAGGTCACATTTCTTTGCTTTTCATTCTCTTGTTGCTTTTAATGCTTTAACTTACATTATGAATGTTGTTGATAATTAGATGCCATAATCTTCTTAATCTAAATAATGGGTACTCTTTTTTCTTTGATTATTTCAGAAATGTGGTGAATGGTGATTATGAATTGATAGATTTCACTTGAACAATTTATTATGCATTTCTTCATCATGGTGTTGTTTGATTTTTCAGTCTTATTTCAATCCATGTTTAGTTTTAGGATGCTGGTTTGATGAATGTGGACTGAGATTTAATTTGAAATGTGTTGTTTTTTCTTAGTTATAGTTGAGAGAAAATGTTAGCAGATTATGTCTCTCTTAGGGATAATAGATGCTTTGAAGCATAATTTCACAAGTCATTGACAATCTAAATGAGCCCAGGATCACATTTCATTTGAAAAACTGACTACCCATTTCATATGGCTACCTGGTATTGTATCATATCATTGCTTGATATCATATGTTTGTAATTGTTTATACAAACTTGCCAAGGCTACGACTTGCACTAATCTACTACAACTGACAGTTCTGAACCCAAATATTTTGAAGGACAAGCAAATTCTATTCCTAAAATTTGAAACCACTGGCCAACGTACAACTCGATGGAAGCTTATCAAACTGCTTCTCATGTATTATTTTCCTTCTCTTATACTTCTCCTTTTGGTTGGCTTGTACATCACTTCTGTGGTTGGCATGGGCGGACCTACTAAGGGGCGAGGGGAGGCAGCTGCCCCCCCTCAATTTTTAAAATATATTTAGTATATATATTTTAGTTTTAAAAAAAATCGATTATATAATGTAGAATACAATATGACAATTGTTTATGCAAATATTCAAACATGTCTTTGTTGGTGTAGTGGTTGGAGGTTTATCATTTTTAGTAAAATACCTGAGTTCGAAACTCTTCAAGTGCATTTTTTTTATTTTATTTTCAATGCAATTTTATTATTAATTGCAAACATTAAAAAATGTTTAGTTTAATAAAAATGTATTAACATTAAATAAATGAATTTTTTTCTCAAGTAATATAAAACCTCTAACAAAAAAATATTTAAAATTAATATCTAAAATAATAACGATAGAATTCAATGAAAATATATACCATCAGCTTACTCGTATAAAATTTGAGCCTCATATAAACTATTTTTTCTTTGAAATTGTATTATGATCATATTAGGTTTGCAAATTTCAAATTTTTTTTAGCTTCACATATAACTTATCCTAATTATTTTGTGATTCTCAATTCTAGACAGCCAGACTTTATAGCCACTTTTTGGTCAGGTTTTAAGTTTTTTACACTTCTATCCCTTCTATAGATAATGTTTGTGGTTGTATTTTAAAGAGAATGGGTAAATGTGTAAAAATGTTTTAGCTTGGCCAAAAAATGGCTTTAAAGTCTGGCTGCCTAGACAAACTCTTTTGTGATATTAGTTATATATTCTAGTTATTATGCTTGTTTGCTCTTTGCTAAGGTTATCAATAGTGACCTTATTTTGGCTTAAAATGAACTACACTTGGATCCAATTTGATACATGCATTGTATTTTTTATTGTTGAATTTTTTTATTAGTTACTAGCTTCGGTAGAAAAAAAATTTGGCTTTACCATTGATAACTACTATTATCAACTAATAAGTATTTTCCATTTCGCCCCCCCTCGACTAAAATCCTGGGTCCGCCCCTGGCTACGACTTGCACTAATCTACTACAACTGACAGTTCTGAACCCAAATATTTTGAAGGACAAGCAAATTCTATTCCTAAAATTTGAAACCACTGGCCAACGTACAACTCGATGGAAGCTTATCAAACTGCTTCTCATGTATTATTTTCCTTCTCTTATACTTCTCCTTTTGGTTGGCTTGTACATCACTTCTGTGGTTGGCATGGGCGGACCTACTAAGGGGCGAGGGGGGGCAGCTGCCCCCCCTCAATTTTTAAAATATATTTAGTATATATATTTTAGTTTTAAAAAAAATCGATTATATAATGTAGAATACAATATGACAATTGTTTATGCAAATATTCAAACATGTCTTTGTTGGTGTAGTGGTTGGAGGTTTATCATTTTTAGTAAAATACCTGAGTTCGAAACTCTTCAAGTGCATTTTTTTTATTTTATTTTCAATGCAATTTTATTATTAATTGCAAACATTAAAAAATGTTTAGTTTAATAAAAATGTATTAACATTAAATAAATGAATTTTTTTCTCAAGTAATATAAAACCTCTAACAAAAAAATATTTAAAATTAATATCTAAAATAATAACGATAGAATTCAATGAAAATATATACCATCAGCTTACTCGTATAAAATTTGAGCCTCATATAAACTATTTTTTCTTTGAAATTGTATTATGATCATATTAGGTTTGCAAATTTCAAATTTTTTTTAGCTTCACATATAACTTATCCTAATTATTTTGTGATTCTCAATTCTAGACAGCCAGACTTTATAGCCACTTTTTGGTCAGGTTTTAAGTTTTTTACACTTCTATCCCTTCTATAGATAATGTTTGTGGTTGTATTTTAAAGAGAATGGGTAAATGTGTAAAAATGTTTTAGCTTGGCCAAAAAATGGCTTTAAAGTCTGGCTGCCTAGACAAACTCTTTTGTGATATTAGTTATATATTCTAGTTATTATGCTTGTTTGCTCTTTGCTAAGGTTATCAATAGTGACCTTATTTTGGCTTAAAATGAACTACACTTGGATCCAATTTGATACATGCATTGTATTTTTTATTGTTGAATTTTTTTATTAGTTACTAGCTTCGGTAGAAAAAAAATTTGGCTTTACCATTGATAACTACTATTATCAACTAATAAGTATTTTCCATTTCGCCCCCCCTCGACTAAAATCCTGGGTCCGCCCCTGGCTACGACTTGCACTAATCTACTACAACTGACAGTTCTGAACCCAAATATTTTGAAGGACAAGCAAATTCTATTCCTAAAATTTGAAACCACTGGCCAACGTACAACTCGATGGAAGCTTATCAAACTGCTTCTCATGTATTATTTTCCTTCTCTTATACTTCTCCTTTTGGTTGGCTTGTACATCACTTCTGTGGTTGGCATGGGCGGACCTACTAAGGGGCGAGGGGGGGCAGCTGCCCCCCCTCAATTTTTAAAATATATTTAGTATATATATTTTAGTTTTAAAAAAAATCGATTATATAATGTAGAATACAATATGACAATTGTTTATGCAAATATTCAAACATGTCTTTGTTGGTGTAGTGGTTGGAGGTTTATCATTTTTAGTAAAATACCTGAGTTCGAAACTCTTCAAGTGCATTTTTTTTATTTTATTTTCAATGCAATTTTATTATTAATTGCAAACATTAAAAAATGTTTAGTTTAATAAAAATGTATTAACATTAAATAAATGAATTTTTTTCTCAAGTAATATAAAACCTCTAACAAAAAAATATTTAAAATTAATATCTAAAATAATAACGATAGAATTCAATGAAAATATATACCATCAGCTTACTCGTATAAAATTTGAGCCTCATATAAACTATTTTTTCTTTGAAATTGTATTATGATCATATTAGGTTTGCAAATTTCAAATTTTTTTTAGCTTCACATATAACTTATCCTAATTATTTTGTGATTCTCAATTCTAGACAGCCAGACTTTATAGCCACTTTTTGGTCAGGTTTTAAGTTTTTTACACTTCTATCCCTTCTATAGATAATGTTTGTGGTTGTATTTTAAAGAGAATGGGTAAATGTGTAAAAATGTTTTAGCTTGGCCAAAAAATGGCTTTAAAGTCTGGCTGCCTAGACAAACTCTTTTGTGATATTAGTTATATATTCTAGTTATTATGCTTGTTTGCTCTTTGCTAAGGTTATCAATAGTGACCTTATTTTGGCTTAAAATGAACTACACTTGGATCCAATTTGATACATGCATTGTATTTTTTATTGTTGAATTTTTTTATTAGTTACTAGCTTCGGTAGAAAAAAAATTTGGCTTTACCATTGATAACTACTATTATCAACTAATAAGTATTTTCCATTTCGCCCCCCCTCGACTAAAATCCTGGGTCCGCCCCTGGTGGTTGGTTATTAGTTCTTAGTTACATTTTTCTTTATGCATTGTTTCACCAACGTTTGATCTTACAACTTGCACTTCAAGTGTCAGTAGGCCTGTTTGTGCTTAGGTGATTATTGATGTCCATACATAAACTACAGATGACATGCTAGTATATTATTTCTAGATACAAGATACATGTAATGACCCAACAAATAAATGAAAGAATGCATGGTAAGAATCCTAAATGGGGGGTGGGGGGGGGGGGGGGGGGGGTGGTGGGGGGTTCGATAGGTAAGCAGGATGGCTTGACAGGTGAAGAGTAGCCTGGGGTTGGGTTCTCCACTTAAAAGCCTAGTTTTTTCGGTAGGAAATCAAGCCCATGACATGTTGCTTGAGAAGACGGAAGATTGGGGTCTCTGGAACTGGAACAAACTTGACAACCCAACCAATTGGCCAAGATGTGGCTGCAACCGCTATACATGCACCCCATTGCCCCCAATTCAACCTCTCTGTATCTGCAAACTTTTTCAGAAATTCTACCATAACCACCTGAAGAATAATTGTAATAGCCACGATCCCTAGAAACAACCTGTTTTTGTGTATTCCCTTGAACACATTCTTCTTCTCAAGCTTCCTTGCGTTGAACTCATTGAATACTTGACATAGGACAAAAGTATTGAAGATTAGAGTGTCCTTAACCTTCTGGTTAACATTGAAGATAGCCTCACCTTTGAACTGTAGGGTCAAGAGAATTGCTATTTGATATAGAGCCTGAGATAGAAGATTCCTCCACATTATATTCGTTATAAGTGGCTCCCTTCTTCCAACTGGTGGTTTCTCCATGAGCTCTTGGGTGGGCAGCTCAGTGGCCAGAGCCAGAGCCCCTAGTGTGTCCATAATGAGGTTCACCCACAACAGTTGAACTGCTGTTAATGGAACTTCACCAGCAGAAACTGCAGCAACAAAGTTGATAACAAGAGCTGCGACATTCACGGTGAGCTGGAATTGAATGAACTTCTGAATGTTGTTATACACACATCTTCCCCATCTTAAAACTGTTGCCACAGAAGCAAAGTTATCATCCAAGATTATGATATCTGAACTCCCCTTTGCTACTTCAGTGCCCTGAATTCCCATTGAAAGCCCAATATCAGCCTCTTTTAGTGCTGGTGCATCATTTGTGCCATCTCCAGTGACAGCAACAACATGGCCTCTCTGCTTTAAACATTGTACCATCAAGAGCTTGTCAAATGGGGAGGACCTTGCCATCACACGTATTGTCTCAACTTTCTCCAACCTTTCTTCTTGTGTGTAATTCCGGAATTCTACACCTTCAACTACTACTCCACTGTCCAATTCCTCATCGTGCTCAAGAATCCCACATTCGACAGCTATTGCTCTTGCAGTAAAAACATTGTCTCCAGTGATCATTTTGATGCTCACTCCAGCATTTTTGCAAGCGTCCACTGCTTTTTTGACTCCTGGTCGGCATGGATCTTTTATACCAACTATCCCCAACAAGATGAGCCCTTCTTCTTTCAACGATTCATGAACATTACTGTCTTCTCCATATTCAATCTGTTCTTCTGGTATTGGTTTGTGAGCGAAAGCAATGCAACGGAGACTGTTAGCTGCCATACCTTGAATGATTTTCTGGAAGATCACTCTTTCACCATCATCTATTGCTTTCATCTTCCCATCACTCTCGTAGTAACTGGAACACATTGCCAATACCATCTCTGCTGCTCCCTTCCAGTGCATGTGGATTGTCTTTTCGCCATTCATCCTTACCAAAGCTCCACTTCTTTTCTTCTCAGAATTGAAGGCTTCTACATGCAGAATGGAGAAATTGTGCTTCAGCTCCTCCATGTTCATTTCCATTTCATTAACTGCCCATGAAAGAATCGCTTTCTCTGTAGGGCTACCGGAGAATTCAGGTTCTGCTCCAGAATTTGATCTGTAAACACTACCTGTAGTGTTAAGACCAACTCCCTGGTGAAGCAATTCAAGAACTGGTGTCGTAATTGTAGAGACAGAGTCATCTTTCATGGCATCTTGACCGAGCCAGAACTTTGTCACCTTCATCTGGTTCAGAGTAAGGGTGCCCGTTTTATCAGTACATATTGTGGTGGCTGAACCCATGGTTTCGCACGCTGGGAGCTTCCTTACCATGGCCTGATCCGCCATCATTCTCTTCATGGAGAAAGCAAGAGTGAGTGTCACAGCCAACGGCAGACCTTCAGGAATTGCGACAACAACAATAGTAACTGCAGCAGATACGATTCCAACCACTGCATTCATGATATCATTGAACTTTGTTTTGCTACCATTGTACTCCCGGTTTCCATTCTCATCCTCAGTATTACCAGTGAAGTAACGCACCAGCAATACAATGAGAACAAAAAATGCGACAGCCAGCCCAACCTTCCCAATGTAACTGGTCAGTTTATTGAGCCGTGCTTGTAATGGGGTGCTTTCGTTGGTGTCACGACTTATCGTACTCATCATCTCTCCCCATGTCGTGTTCATGCCAACTGAAGTTACCAGCATGAAAGCATAGCCATCAACAACCTTTGCACCAGAGAACAGGAATGGATTCCTAGTCTCATTAACTTCCACATGATCGCTTTCTCCAGTCATGCTTGACTCGTCTATTTGCAAGGACTGACCTTTCAAGAACAATCCATCAGCTGGAATTTGGTCACCAATCTTCAGATGCACAATTTCTCCTACCACAACATCGAAGATGGATATCTTCTGTCGTCGCCCATCTCTCAGAACTTCAACCTTAATATTATTGCTGACACTTGACAGCTTATCAAACTGTCTCGACTGCCTGAAGTTACTGATAGCGGAGACCGCTATAACTAGAAAGACAGCGACAAATATGCTCCCACCTTCATACCATCCCTCTTTAATCCCATCCTCCTTAATCCCGAACCCAAGTGAAAGGGTTGCACAAGCTAGAAGGATTAGAATCGTCATGTCCTTGAATGCTTCAAACACAAAGTAAAACAACCCCTTTGCAGGAGGTTTACTGTATGTATTTGAACCAAAGACATTTTTCCGGTGGGCGATACCTTCAGGATCATCATGAATCCCATTCTCCGCATCAGTTTCAAGTGCCAGCGCCACGCCTTTAGCTCCTTCCAAATGGTGTAAGCCATCCAAGTTCTTTTCCTTCACTATTGCATTCAGAATGCCGGGATCAACATTACTGAACTTTCCACGATTGCTGCTAGTAGTACAGCTAACATATTCATCATCATCATCATCATTATTGCGATCAAGCTTAATATTCACAGTGGTGTAAGACGGAACACGTATCATAGCTTGCGTGAAGTACGACGGGTTATTCCTATTGGCATTGATCTGTTTTGCCAACGAAACAAACACCCTCTTTGCATATATTGCTGCACCAGCGAACCTCCATTTCCGCTTGGGGTTGCTGATGCTGATAAAGTACTCTCCACCATTGCATTGTTCAGACTGTTGTGCATGGTAATGTGGTTTACCTTCCATTCTAGCAATAAGATACTAGAAAGACAATGTTGGTTTTGGTTTAGAGACAGCAGAGAAAGAAATTCCCAAAGACTAGTGGAATTTTATACTGCAATGAAAATGTTTCCAGTGTTTTATTTTGTTGGAGATTATACATCCAATGTTCCCTCTTATAGATATATATCTGGGCCGGTGTTGCAAGTGGTACGTGCTTTCTGTGAGAATGTGTGTAACCGAGTAGAGCATCGAATAGTTGAATTAATCAGTTCCTGGAACTTGCTTCCTATGTTTTAAACAGAAACCCGTCGACGAAGGAACCAGTTTCCCATCCGAAACGGCGTTGAGTCACGTTATCAATTTTGGCACAATTAACCAAAGGAAGGAATCGATTTCCTTGCACAGCAAGTTCTTTTGAAAACGAATAATTAATTTCCACTGAACAGCATATTGGTTAGTCGGTAGGTAATCACCAAAACAGAATTCGCATAAAGGAAGGAATCGATTTCCTTGCACAGCAAGTTCTTTTGAAAACGAATAATTAATTTCCACTGAACAGCATATTGGTTAGTCGGTAGGTAATCACCAAAACAGAATTCGCATAAAGGAAGGAATCGATTTCCTTGCACAGCAAGTTCTTTTGAAAACGAATAATTAATTTCCACTGAACAGCATATTGGTTAGTTGGTAGGTAATCACCAAAACAGAATTCGAATAAAGGTGATGAAAGCCGTGTTGTCTAATATTTATTTATTTTGTCTTTTGATAATATTGGTCAACGTGTTTTAAACAGTCTTTGTTTGGTCACATATGTGAAGTATTTCACGGTTTCCTCTATCTGTACCTCTTAGAAATTATCCTCAGGTTATTATTCACTTGTAGAGACATTGTAGAGAGTTTTCCAAACACTTGTACAAAGCGTTATTTACCTTTTGGCCTTCATATTGAGTGTCGACTGTTAAGTCAATGGAGTAGACTATCAGAAATTATTAAATGTTTTGAAATGCCTATAATACATTCACGTGCCAAGCACGCAATGATGGGTACCAAACATGAACTGCTAGAATATGATAAGTGCCAAACGGTAAAATTTGGATTCTAATCTATCTCTCTCCTCATCCCCCATCTGTTTCTGTTTCGCAACCGCTGGCCGCCCCTTTCATTTTCCTCATCTTTCTGTTTATGTTTTACAACATCTCAATACAACAATGACATAATATTGCATATTGAAGGAATGCATCTAGCTAGGGGATGGTACGGTCCTTCTTGTTACTTGCACAAACACGGTTTTAAAGAACTTTAGATCGAGTAAAAACATATTGGAACAGGTAAATACCTCTTAGGAGTTATGTTGGTGCAACCCAAGTGTTTTTACACCTTCCTACATGCATCCACCAAAAAAGTGATCAATGATTTGCTGCTCCCTTTGAAGAGATAGAGTTCAATATCGAACTCTCTGAAATCTCTCGTTTCTATTCTCCCTATTTCAGATATTTTTTTTTCTTACAACCAAACACAGTAGTGACTTAGATGAAATTTAAACCATGTGACATGCTTTTAATCACATCCTTTTATACTAGCTGTCAAATAAATCTGAGCAAGTTTAGATACCTTCTGTAAACTCTATGGACATGCAAATCTTAGATAATGAAACCAGCTTGACTTACTTGCATGATTGTGTTAAACGTTCACATTAGTACATTGGAAGCCAATGCGACTCGTCACACACATTGGATAAACAATCGGTTATTGATGCATTTGAATGAATAACGGAAAGTAAGAAATATTTCATCTTGGAACCAAATGACACAACACATCTATTCATTTTGATTTTATGAAAACTAGCTATTAAGACATGTGCAAAATGTGTTCCTCACTAACCGGTTGGTTACATGTGAGAAGTAGTGCAGTTGGGTTACAATGATTAGAATCAACTACAAATTTTCTCTATTCGTATAAGAGTGTCTCTTGATGATTTTTGTCAGGTTGATGTTCATCATAGTCACATACAAACAAATTTATGGTAAAATATTTCTTTTTGCTTTACATCATCATTTAGTATGAATATAACCAATAACCAAACATTATTGGAGAACAAAACTAATACTGTCACGTCCCGATTTTCGAAGAAAACAAAAGTTCCAAAATCCACGTAGGATTATCCGTTTTCCTAAAACTCGAGACGTGAAATTCAATAATCCAACATACACATTTAGCAGCAACACTAAAACATAGTTTAGAAAAATAGAAACAAACTATAATTTATAATAAAACTCTAACCAGGAAACTCTGACGTTGTTAGCCCCACTGGCGAAACTCCAGTAACGCTGCTCAAAAGTCTCTAAACCTGAAAGGCTCATCGGCTACATTTCCAAAGGAATGTATCCAAGAAGCAAAAGCTCACTTGGGTCAGCAATAAAGCTGGTGTGAGTAATCTTCATCCCAAAATCAATAAATTCGCACGTGATAATATCAAACTAAGCACAAACAATAAACCACCACACCAACAGGTAGTTCTTCACTAAGGCAAATGTGTCATGCAAGAAAGCACAAGTTAAAAGAAATTTAGTTCCTCAACGAGGCAATCATGTCATCATCCTAATAAGTAAATATGTATTTACTTGTACTTACACTTTAGAAGTTGACTATGACAATTCTGACCTGCAGAAATATTAGTGGATTTGTCATCCTGTATGAAAAGGATTATAAACAATATAGATGTAATTTATTAATTAAAACAGTTACCATCATACATTATTCATTTTTAATGGATTGATCACTTAGACGATACCACATTCGCACCACCTCCGTGCCGAACATACATGACCGTATGCCCATCTTATATAAATGAGGATTTCTCCGTCATCCATGCCCAAGTGAGGACACATCACATACATGCATGCATCACCGGATACTCCTAACTATATGAGTAACAAAAATCACTCTTGGGTTATCAATGCGCATAAAGTCACGTCACATTTTTTACCGATAAATATCAAAGCCTATCTTAGGCATAAAAATTCACTTCATTTCCGCAAGACTAATACGAAGGTTATTTTAGTTTCTCTATAAGAAATAGGCGCCCCACCCCGCAAGATAACTCACAGGTTATTTAGTTTCTCTATAAGAGAGGGGGAATAATAAACAAAAAGAGGTGGGGTAGTTCTAAGTGATACAATTCTAGGTGATTAAATTTTCAATAATCAAAGTTTATCAATATCATATATTTTTTATATTTCAGTTTTCTCTCACAATGACACTTTGTCATTTATAAATCGATTCACCACAATCTTCGCCCATACTTTTGGGGAAACATAACACTTTTGGAAAACAAATTTTATATAGCAGAGCAGGGATCAAACCCATTCAATAAGAGGGTTCAAGTTCCTACGAGTATAATAACATCACACTTTCAATCATAGCTCCTTATTGAGTCTAATTCAAGCTATGAAATAAAACATCATTACTTAATAACATTGTTAACCATAAACAAAAAAACTACATATATAAACCATACTCCAATTCTCATTATCATACATTACCTGCATATAGCAAAGGAGTTCAAAATGTTCATCACAAGAGTTGCATTTATATCAACCAATCTTTTAAAGCAAAGTAAACAACTAAAATGCAAGAGAATCGCAAAAGGGATTACATTTTAAATCCATCAAACTGTAGAATCGAAGCATGAAACTCAATAAAAAGAAAACTTTAAATTCAACAGAAACAAACAGCTTGGACTGATTCATACAACAATGTATATAAACTAGAACATCCCCCTAAATCAATTTATTCGACCATCCAAAACTTAGCTAAAACGCCCGCTTGAATTAAAATAAGCATTAAACATAGCTACAAACAACTCCCAAAATCAATTAAAACCAATCGTCTAATGTCAATCGTAGCTTTCTTCAAACTCAACCAGAAACATCCTAGTTGTAGCCTGTAGCACAATCACAAGAAAATCACGCTGCAGTCCGCACAACAAAACCAATACACCCTAATTTCAGCTACCACAATAATCCCCTAGCAGACATTTTAGGCCATTACACAAGTCCATTCAGTGAAGTATCTTGAACCATATTGCAATTAAAGTTCTCGCCTTCCAACACACTAGCTTAGCCATACCATAACCACAAGAACTCTTTGGGTAATCCTGACATCCACTTTCAACATGCCAGCTTCCTATATGAAGGAATTAATCCCAACTCCTCAGGAATTTAAATTCTTGATTCGTATTAGTGCATCATTTATTTTTCTTATAAGACAATCCCAGGTTCAAAATACACACACCTGCTCTATAGGAACCCCAATGTAGGTCCATCTATTTTCACTGTTCCAATACATACACTTCACTCCATTCCAACCTATACCCATGCTTGCATTAGTCCCTATCTCTTAAAATACCAAACCTTCACACTAAAAACCACTCCCCTAGAGTCTCCATTTCCCCTCTAATCGAATATATCATCCAATCCAACACCACCCTCCAAATTTCAAACACACAATTTCTCACAACTTCCCTGAAATTATTAAGAACAAATATATATAAGAAACCCCAATTTCCCTTTAATTTGACTTTTTGCTCCCCATTCAAAACTACCCACCACATTGCAAACACAAATAACCAAAATCCCAACAAAAAAATAAGCAAATAAGCCAACATGCATGCAAGACCAAAGCACCATAGATGATAAAAATAACCCTAAAAAGATCTCGAATTTCAGTACAGGATGCCAACAAAAAGGGGAAACAAAAGAAAGGGGTGAAATATAATAAAATTTCAATTTCAAACTTCTATTATTATATCAAAGGTGCAAGACCCAACCAATCATTTCTCTTACAAAAGGCAGTCAACTCTTCAAAGCTAACACAATAATAAAAGACATGTAGGGCACACAACAAAGACTCAAGGACTTGTCCCCAGCTTGGTCTGACTCATAAACAAAATATCTGAGGTGGATACAGTGGAATCAGAACAATGAACAATATTGTGTGAACTCAGTGGAGAAGAAAACAAGATAAAAGAGTTGGTAATTGAGACCAGCTAAAACAAACAAAATGCGCCAGATATAAATATGGTCCCATAATTAAATGTTCCGACTTCCAATTAAAAGGAAATGCAGTCTGGATCCAGCCCCATGGTAGAAAATGAGAATCATTGGCAGCTTGGTTGATAATAAAATTTCATTTTGATTTTATCTACAAAATAGTTTCTTACAATAGGTAAACAAACTACAAAGATTCATTCCAAAGGAAATCAAACTTAATTTTCACCATAACAACAAAACTGGCAGTGAATTGTAATACAATTAAAGAAAGGTGATTTTATATCTCCAAAAACAACCAAGATGGGATAATCAATCAAATAAAATAAGATACGGAACATCCTCAGAACATGTAATAGAAAAATTAACCAATATATCACATAAAATTCCTCTGTACAAAAGGATGATTTTTCACAAATCTGTACTACACTACCTGATCAGAAACAAATTAGATGAAATTTTCTTCAAAACCCCCCTCCCCAAAATTGAAGAAGAACAGATCACAAAATCAAATATTGTTGAAGATAGCAGTGAAAAAAAAAACCTCCCAAATCACCCAATCATGAACAAATACACCAGAAAACCTAAATAATCCCTTAAACCAACCTCCATTCTATCCAAACACCTATAAAACCAACCTTTCCTCCAACAAATTCAACCCAAATCAACAAATCTTTCAAAGAAAAGAAATCAAAGAAGAAACTCACCTGACGAAATCATAGATGATTGCGCAACAGATCCACACAATGCCACTGCTCAGTCCCTCTCTCGCTTGCGATCTCCCCCACACCATTGATCGCATGCAAGGTGGCCCCAATCGGTTGCGCCATTTTGGCAGTCATCTATCTCTGTCTTCCGGCGATAAAATCAAACGGGAAAGAGAGGGACGAGAGAGGAAGGAGAAAGGAATAAGTCTAGGGCGGTAGGATCGGCTGTGAAGCTCGGTCGCAAGCAATTCTTGCTGGTGAAGGAGGAAACTTTGCAAGGTAGAGAAGAAAGAGGGATGCACAGTAGGGAAGGAAGAAGAAAAGAAATTTCTCTCTTTATAAGGCCCCCCACTGAAATTTTGAAGGCACCCACCCTCTAATTTCAATACATAAAACTCTAAATTTTTTAATTTTAAATTCAATTAAATGTAACTCTATTTTAAAATAAAATAAATTAGTTTTTTTTATAAAATTTAGGGGTATTACAAATACCGAGGGTTATTGTAGAATAAACTGAAATTTTACATAATCCATAATAGAAACTTTGAAACACAATTGAAAAGATTGTATTTATATATGAAACAATTAGCTAAATAGTTCTTAAAATAATAACAAATCGATAAACTTTCCTTCGACTGGTTTGCATATACCCTCTATAGAGCAAGAAATCCCAAACCCGTAGCTAATTTCATTTTTAAAAGCAAGTTGGCTACCATAATTGCCAATACCATCCTCCTACTATTCATCTCTAACTAGTTTACCTTGTTGTTGTTGTGCAAACATGTTTATGAGAAAAACTTGTAAGTTGAGGCATTGAGAATGATCTGCCTCAAAATGGTTTTCAGTAGTCAAACCCATTGACTTAACAGTCAACACTCAAAATGGGCGTTAATTGAAATAAAAGGAATTAATGACACCCAAGTGGGATTTCACCTAAATTAATTAACGAGGGCTAAAAGGTAAATACCCCTTTTACAAAAGGGATGGAAAAAGTACAACAAAAAAGGACTTGGGGATCAAGGATTGTGATTTCGTTTTTCGAGTTCATTTCAGTATCCTGATTTTAAGAGATATTTTGGTGTGTAAAGAAAAAACGTAAAAATTTCAGGGATTTATAATGAATTTCGAGAGTATATGAAAGTGTGAAAAAAATAGATGCAAGTAAATAAATCTATTAAACATATTAAATGAAACATAAATACCAAGAAATGAAACAAAAATGAAATCAATATAATTAAAAAAATCATGGGTGGCTTTAAAAATCAATATATAAGTAGAATAAATGATAATTAGAAAATCAGGGGGTGGTTTTAAAAATCAATAAATAATTAGAAGAATTGATAATACGAAAAAAACCCTGAAATTTACAAAAAAAACTCCGAAATTTTTCCGAAAAACCCTTGAAAAAAATTTAATTTTTGGTAGCTGGGTTTTGTATTTTTACGGAAAAAGAAATTTATGAAAAAAATTCAAAATTTACGAATGAAAAAATCTCAAAATTTTTCGAAAAAACCCTAAAAAAATGTAACTTTTAATTTCGCCATTTTTCTTTTCGTAATTTCAAAAAAACAAAATTTTGGTTGGAATTTTGCAAGATTTCGCGAAATCACATTCCTTGCTTGGGATAATGATGAGCATAAAAAATATAGGTATAGGGCGTGCATGACAATCAATGGTGGAGCATTTGATGGGTGCGAATGCCTTAACCTGGGGTTCAATCAAGCTTAAGAATTTTCAACCCGTGCCCAACTCAGCAAGATAGCAGATATTCACTTTTATGGACTTAGAATTTGTTGATGGATCTAATGGGCCATTTTGAGGAATTCATCAATGGCCCAGCCCAAGTCCAACTCAAAATGATCTTTGTTTCATGGCTTTGTACAGTTTGCTAATGAAAATCCCTTCACTTGAGACAGATAACAACACTGAACACTTCACTACACTGGAAATATTGGATCTCCTCTTCTCTTCTTAAACAAGAGGATGTGTCAACAGATTTTTCTTCAATGGGGTAAATCTTTCTTTACTTTTCATTGTCTCTGATAGTTGATTGAAGTAAAGCAGAACCCCTTGATTTCTCATGGTTTTATAATTGATGATGATCATGACCTTGATTTTTCCAATTGCTCTTTCTGTGATTTCTCTAACTTCTGTTATATAACAAAAATTTAGACAATGGGTATGCTTTGTTTTCTATTATAAGATAAATGTTGGTGATCATGGAGTGATAGGTTTCACTTGAACCATTTGTGAATATACCCATATCTTGGTGGAGTAATATGTGTTCTTTCATTATGTGTTTGTTTGGGTTGTGATCTTTCTTTTGTTGCAGTTAATATTGGGATGCTGGTTTCAGGAGTGTGGTTTGAGATTTGATGTTGAATGATTTATTAAGAATTTTTAATAGGTGATTTTTGCATATTATTTTTAGTTGAGAGAAGTGTTAGCATATTTTCGCACATAGTGTCAGTTTAGTGCACACCAAGTATATATCAAAATTTTCTTTTACCCAGAATCAACAACTTCGATGGAAAAAAATGATCATTATCTCGTTTTATGAGGTAAAAAATTACATGTCATAAGAAATTTGGATAATCAAATCACTTCCACATATCTTGACACTTTGTGGTTTAACAGCTCTCTGTTTCCAGAGAATCACTCTATTTCTACATTGAGCTTGGTTGCAACATCTATGCCTGAACTTCCTTCTTCTTCTGTTACTTCTATTTATGCATAAATTACTGCATGAAAGGTAATGTCAGAAGTTTGCTAACGAGTAGGCTAAGTGAAAGAGATCTCTACTTAAGTGTCATTGATATTAGGCTGGCTGTTCAGCTGTCGTTGGATCCAAACATTACAATCCTTCCAGTACTGAGGAATTTCGAAGGTGGGGAAAATTGAGATTCGGTCTAATTTGTTTCAGGCTAAGTGAAAGAGATCTCTAGCCTTTGAGGATGGGAGGAAAATGGATGTTTTTTCTTTGGAATGAGCTTTTCCGGTTGCTATTATATCTTCGTATGAAACCATACTATAAAAACTTTTCAGTCTGCTCCCAAAATACTTGATCAATCACGTAATACATGTAATGACACAAAAGATATAACCTAAAGAATGCATCTGAAAAACCGTTAGATGTATATCTATTGTCGATAACATAAAGAATATATACATATACTGTATGGAAATACAATAAAATAAAATCATTTCGGTCTCTGTCGCCACTTCAACAGCTGTTGCTTAAGAAGGCGGAATATTGGGGTTTCAGGAACTGGAATGAACTTGACGACCCAACCAATTGGCCAAGAAATTGCTGCAATCCCGATACATGCACCCCATTGTGCCCAATTCAACCTTTCTGTATCTGCAAACTTCTTCAGAAACTCCACCATAACAACCTGAAGAATAATGGTAATACCCACGATTCCCAAAAACAACCTATTCTTATGTAGTCCCTTGAACACATTCTTCTTCTCCAGCTTCCTTGCATTGAACTCATTGAATACTTGACATAGAACGAAAGTATTGAAGATTAGAGTATCCTTAACCTTCTCATTCACGTTGAAGATAACCTCACCTCTGAACTGTAGGGTCAATAGAATGGCTATCTGATATATGGCCTGCGACAGAAGATTCCTCCACATTATATTTGTTATTAGTGGTTCCCTTCGTCCAACTGGGGGCTTCTCCATGAGTTCTTGGGTGGGCAGCTCAGTGGCCAGAGCCAGAGCCCCTAGTGTGTCCATAATGAGGTTCACCCACAGCAGTTGAACAGCTGTTAATGGAACTTCACCAGCAGACACAGCTGCGACAAAGTTGACAACAAGAGCTGCAACATTCACTGTGAGCTGAAACTGGATGAACTTCTGAATGTTGTTATACACACATCTTCCCCATCTTACAACTGTTGCCACCGACGCAAAGTTATCGTCCAAGATTACAATGTCTGAACTCTCTTTTGCCACTTCAGTTCCTTGAATCCCCATTGATAAACCGATATCGGCCTCTTTTAGTGCCGGTGCATCATTTGTGCCGTCTCCAGTGACAGCAACCACATGACCTTTCTGTTTTAAACATTGTACCATCAAGAGCTTGTCGAATGGGGAGGATCTTGCCATTACGCGTATTCTCTCAACTTTCTCCATCCTTTCTTCTGGTATGTAATTTCGGAACTCTACACCTTCAACTACTACTCCACTGCCCAATTCCTCATTGTGTTCAAGAATTCCACATTCAATAGCTATTGCTCTTGCAGTGAAAACATTATCTCCAGTGATCATTTTGATGTCCACTCCTGCATCTTTGCAAGCTTCCACGGCTTTTTTAACCCCAAGTCGACATGGATCTTTAATACCAACTATCCCCAACAAGGTAAGTCCTTCTTCTTTCAATGATTCACAGACCTTACCATCTTCTTCATAATCGATCTGATCTTCAGGTATTGGCTTGTGAGCAAAAGCAATGCAACGGAGACTGGTAGCTGCCATACCTTGAATGATTTTCTGCAAGGTCACTCTTTCACCATCATCTATAGCTTTTGCCTTCCCGTCACACTCATAGTAACTGGAACACATGGCTAATACCATCTCTGCTGCTCCCTTCCAGTGTACATGAATCGTCTTCTCACCATTCGTCCTCATTAAAACACCACTTCTTTTCTTCTCTGAATTGAAGGCTTCCACATGCAGAATGGTGGAATTGTGCTTCAGCTCCTCGGTGTTCATTCCCATTTCGTTAACTGCCCATGAAAGAATAGCTTTCTCAGTAGGGCTACCAGAGAATTCGGGTTCTGCTTGAGAATCTGATTTGTAAACACTTCCTGTAGTGTTGAGACCAACTCCTTGGTAAAGCAGTTGAAGAACCTGTGCCACAATTTGGGAGACATAATCATCATTCATGGCATCTAGACCAAGCCAGAATTTTGTCACCTTCATCTTGTTCTCAGTGAGCGTGCCTGTTTTGTCGGTACATATAGTGGTGGCTGAACCCATTGTCTCACACGCTGAGAGCTTCCTTACCATGGCCTGGTCTGCCATCATTCTCTTCATGGAATAAGCAAGAGTGAGTGTCACAGCCAGCGGTAGACCTTCGGGAATTGCCACAACAACAATAGTAACTGCAGCAGAGACGATCCCGACAACCGCATTCATGATGTCATTAAACTCTGTTTTGCTACCATTGTACTCGCGGTTTCCACTATCATCTTGAGTATTACCAGTGAAGTAACGCACCAGCAATACAACAAGAACAAAAAATGCGACTGCCAGGCCGACCTTCCCTATGTAAGTGGTCAGTTTATCGAGTCGTGCTTGTAATGGAGTTTGTTCATTGGTATCACGACTTATCGTACTCATCATCTCACCCCATGCTGTGTTCATGCCAACTGAAGTTACCAGCATGAAAGCATAGCCATCAACCACCTTTGCACCGGAGAACAAGAATGGGTTCCTATTCTCGTTAACTTCGACATGATCGCTTTCCCCTGTCATGCTTGATTCATCTATTTGCAAGGAGTGACCTTCCAAGAACAATCCATCAGCAGGTATTTGGTCACCAATGTTTAGATACACAATTTCTCCCACCACAACATCGAAGATGGATATCTCTTGTCGTCGCCCATCTCTCATAACTTCAACCTTAATGTTACTGCTAACACTTGACAACTTATCAAACTGTCTTGACTGCCTGAAGTTACTGGCAGCGGATACCGCAATAACTAGAAATACAGCGACAAATATGCTGCCACCTTCATACCATCCCTCTTTGACTCCGTCCTCCTTAATCCCAAACCCAAGTGAAAGGGTTGCACAGCCTAGAAGGATGAGAATTGTTGTATCCTTGAATGCTTCAAACACAAAGTGAAACAATCCCTTTGCAGGAGGTTTACTGTATGTATTCGTGCCAAATGCATTTTTGCGGTTGGCGATTTCTGCAGGATCATCATGAATCCCATTTGCCACATCAGTCTCAAGTGCTAGTGCGATGCTTTTAGCTCCTCCCAGATTGCTTAAGCCATCCAAGTCCTTCTCTTTCACAATTCTACTAAGAACACCAGAGTTGGCATTATTGAACTTTTCAGAATTGTTGCTAGCATTGGTACTAGTGCAGGTAACATCTTTGTCATCTTTGTGATCAGATTGAATATATAGAGTGGTGTAAGACGGAACACGGATCATAGTTGCCTGTTTCGCCAATGAGATAAGCACCCTTGACGCATAAATTGCTGCACAAGCATAGCGCCACTTCTGCTTGGGACTGCGGAATGCAGTGATGTCAAAAACGTACTCCCCACCATTGCATAGTTCATTTTGTATTGCCATTTTACTTGCTTGAAAGAATGACAAGTTTTAGAATGAATCATTTTCCTGGAGATGTAAGCTTCATATTATAGGCACAGATGGGGTACCACCATCTTTTCCTTCTTTGTAAATGCACATGACGGTCAGAGAAAATAATTCGTGTGTAAGTTCCTGGAACTTTCATTTCTTTTTGTATACAAACAAGTGGAATTGCTTTCCATTTCCTGGAACAACAGGTTTTCTTCACTTGTAAACAATTTCCCCTTGGAATCTGGTCTGCTCTCATTTGTGAGCAATTTCTCAAGTCGGCTATATGATATCTTTGATGATGAGATAACGATAAGCGCGTATGACATCAGATTGAGAGAAGATAAGCATTGTTATCATCGAGATACGTGTGGAAGTGATTGCCAAGTCGGTGTTTGGAATTAGATTCTTTGCATCTAGTGACAAGTGGTTCCACTGGCACACTGATTCCACTATTTTGGTACAAGAAACCAAATTGGGTGTCGCAATGACAACCTGAGAATGACCTGCGTATTTGACCAACCATCTTGGTCTAAGGTTAAGGTGTCAAACTCAAATTCGACTCGTTTAGTAATCGTGTCCAATATTAGTTGGTATCATAATTGCAATGATGAACTCGTTTGAAAGCGAAATTGCCCGACATTGTTGCCCGAGGAAACAATTTCATCAAAGAACAAAGAACAAAGAAGCAACGGGATTTTAACCTTAAACTTGTGATTTCATCTGTCACAAATCTTTTGTTTTTAGTTTAGAATGTCCCTCCTTATACTACTTTTACAAAAGATCATAAATTTTGATACTTTAAAAATACAAATAGCTTAAATGATATTAAAAAAGACACTCAAATTGACTCGGTCCGAGTCCAAAGAAACATAGGTATCCGGATGCCAAATGTAGGCTGCGTTAGCTCTTATCTCTCAAGTTATGTTTTTAGCTTATCAACATTAATCTAAACATTAATTAATCAAACACTTGCGTTCCTCTTTGGGTTTACTTTACTTCTTTAAATTGTTATATTGATGAATAAAAAATATATATCTGTTTAAAGATTAGAATGTAATAAACAGTGAAATTAGAACGTCGCCGTCGATGAAGTATTTGAGTGTACAATATTACATATGGTCCTAATCAAGTGGCATTTGGTTTATCATATTAAGTTTAATTTAATCCAATAAAATACGGTAAATATGTAAGTTCCTACCATTGTAGGCTTTTCCGAAACATTATGGAATGAGCATTGGGTCATACATTTTCAATATGAATCGAATCTTAATGTGTGTCTACATTAGTGTTCTTTCTTCAATTTTTTTATTAGACTCCTTAAATAATTATTATCCATCCCGTAGTATTAATTATTAAAGACCAATCTGAATTCTTTAACTTGTAACTTCAGCATAATCAAGGTATGTATTTATTATGTCCAATGGCACACTTAATTTGACAAAATCCAAACATTATACAGGTTTCGTCCGGGGAAGCTTAAATCACGAGCTTCATTTTTTTTTTTTTTTGTTAAATATAACATATTAGGAACTTGCTCCGCAAGTAACTTTTGAGCTATATAAAGTTCTCATAAAAGTCCTCTTTTTAAATTTACTTTTTAATTACCTTTACCAGTTTGCGTTTTTCATACACCGAACCTATCATCATTTATTGTGTGTAATGCAATGTATGGTCGAAACATGTGAAATGGGTGGAGATCAATATCAAAAGCCAAACATAACCTATTTAATTGACGTGTTTGTTGTGTCAATCCAAAAGTAACTTCCCATCATGTTAATTCCTACCCATGAACCACCGCGAAGATACTTTTGGTTAGAATTACTCTTTTGTCTCTCATCTTTAAAGTGTTTGTGGTTGTAGTTTAAAGATGAGAGGCAAAAAGTGTAAAAGAGACCACCAAACTGGCAGATCGGACCCGCTAGACTTACTCCTATTGTATAGACTTGCTACTTTTTGTTTCCCACATGGTTTAGGATTGGCGATCATTTGCTTGTTTATTGGTTAAGAAATGAGTTTTATTGACAATGATGGATAGCAAGCAGGAAATAGCATTGACTTGGCAAACTCGACTGTACTTTGAGGTTTATACAATTGCAATGTACACAAAAAGTTGAGCTAGAGACTGAGCTAGCTAGTTAACAACACCAAGTGCTTGTGTTCGAGTTATGGCCTATCAGGACTAAAGTTCCGCTACTATGTTAAATAATTGTTAATTCGAAATATTCTAAAAGCTTTGGCGATTAGAGAGCGTTGTTCTTCTAACATATATCTAAGGGAAAATTCTAGGGGTCTAGGGAAAGGGAGTGAGACCCATCCTTTTCGGGATAAGCACTCGCGCGCATTTTCAATGTGATGCGCTCATCCCGAGGAAGATGGGTGGTTACACCCATCCCTCGCTCCCTCCCTCGCTCTGTAGCAAAGCTCACTTGTACGACTAGTCGACTTTATTAATCTCAGACGCACTGACACTTGCTTTCAAATACTTTTCCTCAACTTTGCTTATAGTCTTGGTTTGCAGCCATGTTAGAATTAGGTATGGGGTTTGGTCTATTTTATACCCACTAGGAAGACTAACAGGTAGGTGGCAATCAGTAAAGTCATTTTTCATTTTCCACTGCTTTTGGTTGAGTTTCTTGCTGCTGTGCTTACATTTTCTTCAAATAATAACTTTATTTCTTGAATTCGAAATGCTAGTTCAAACAACTCCCAACAAATTTTTCGGAGAAAAAAAATTTATGTCTATCCTCTCCAACCACATACCTTTGAAGGTTCAAACTATTCAAATTTTATGACATTTTTCATTTCATAATAGGTTTTGGCCTGAGTTTTTCTACTGGCTTAGCATGTTCATATCAAACGTTGACATCAATTAATTAATTAATTTTTTTAATAAGAATACTAGGCTTTTTATTACTTGAAAAAATCTTTTACATCAGTCGGGAGTACATGACGACTTTACCCGATAAAAAGAACCAGAGGACTTACATCATAGCAAACCCAAAATAAAAAGTGACCAAACCCCTAGATCAATGTCTATATTTGCTGTTACTTTTCTTCATTCTAGATGATCGATGAGGATATACCTTGATGTCTCTGAAGTCCGTCGCATGAAATCTTTTCGTTATTCGAATTTGGTCTGTCTTTAAACCTGACACTACTCTTGACCTAATGGTGTATTCATCCAAATCTTCTTCTTCTGAACTGATTGTATCCGAAATGTCGGTATCGGTCTCCATTTCGGTTTCGCTGTTAGCGTTACGAACCAAATAGTTAATATGTTTTATATTCGGTGCTTCAAGTACTATTGCATCCACTAAAGTTTCGTCATCTTGTACAATACCTGCATCTGCTGGAAACCCTACATTCCGGTCATGCACCTTGTCACTACTCTGAACGCGAGTCTGAGCACCAACGTGAGCTCCACTGCCAGAGCCATAGACAAACCCACTGTCAACATGATTATCCTCAGCTACTGCGTCCTCCTTTGTTGGCCCGGAGTTGCTGCCTGGAATCATTGCATTTATCTGTAGAGAAGCATTCCTACTGCTCGTCTTTTTCCCTGGGTTAGAGATCCCGACATCCCCGCCTACAGCCTTGGTCGAAACCCCCTGCGCCCTCCCTGGTTCCAATTGGTGAACATACTCGTACGTACGCTCTCTGCTGCGGCCTTGAGCTGCTACCTGAAGCATTATCACATTCTTGCATGAAAGCTTGGTCATCATTCGCATTTTTCCTAAGGATCAACTTCTTTGGATCATCATCTATAGCATTTGATGTTCTGTTCACCAAACCAACTATTGGTGACGCGACTTGCTCTGACGAAGCAAACTCTGTTATTGGCAGAACACGCTCTGGCTGGGATGAAGCAAGCCCTGAAATTGTCTCTCCTTGTTTTTGAATCGCTTTTGCAATCTCAACCGCTGTGTACCCCGCCTCAAGAAGTCCTTCCTCCGTAGTTTCTGGCTCTACCATGTCACTGATTGGATCCTTCGCCTTACAAGGCAATTGATGATTCATTAGATTACTCTCATCTTCAACTATGGTCTCCGTAAGTGACTCGAATTTGTTTGACAACATGACATTCCCCGAATCTTTGACCATCGGCCTCTCAGCACCAACGTCCTCCTGGATCAATTAATTGACTTTGATTGAAAGGAGATCCTGGAGTCCTGTAGACTTACTTTTGGGGATTGGGGGATTTCCAAATTCAGGATGGAAATTTTGATTAGCTTTCTGCACCAAATGGGACAAGGAATAGAAACAAAGGTAGCGCCACTTTGGTACCACAACTTGCACTCACTTACACCACCCATTTTTTTTTTTTTAAATTCTTTTACAAGCTCTCTTACACCACCCATAAAAATCACTATTCATCTTCTTATTCTTCTCTTACCCTATCTTTCTCAAGAACAACAACAACAACAATCTGGAAGTAATAGCGAGGAACGAGGCGATCGATTGCGAGGGATGGTGAGAGACGACGATAAATAGAGAAGGTGGAGCCACAGCCACCATCGCCCCTTCTTCGTCTCCTTCCCCTCTCCCAGTTCTTCCTCAATATCTTATTCTCTCACTCTCTCTCTCTGTTTCCCTCATTTCTTCTTCAAATTTATGTTCTCGCATAGGCCGTCATCCCTCCCCCTCCCCCCTTTTTTTTTTCCTCTTCCCCTCTCATTTTCTATCATAAATTAACAAACATAAATTGAAATTTTAGAAACACTCATTTGAAATCAGTCAACAACAAACACATTAGAATAAAATCAATAGAAAAAAATGAGGAATGAATGATTACCAACAATTTGAAAACATACAATCACTGCAAAAAAAAAAAAAAATGAAAGAAACACTGTAAATGACATAAAATGGGCCAATCACAGTGGCCCATGCAAGTAGGACAACTCCAGTCCCAGTGGCACATGCAAATGTAGTTCCCATACTCGCATGAGCTGCTTACTAGGGTTTTGCCACACGCATGTGCCGCTACGATTTGCCTATTTCAGTTTCAGATTCTGTTATTGAGTTTTGACCAACTTTGACGTTTGATTGAGACCTAAAACAAAATACGTAATAAAAGAAACATACTGCCAGAAATCTGGCCCAAATTGGGCTCAGAATCACTTCCTAAACAATAATTGAAATATTACTATAAAGGGAAATAAACTGCTAAATTTGTGGATTCGGAAGGGGAAATGGTGGATTTTGGTCTCAAAAAGATATGCTACGAGTGTAGCTGGTTAACCACGACGTGCACGTTGAAAAAAACTTTTCGAATTGGGGTCGTTTGCGCGATTCTGATACTCGTAGCCAAAGTTATGGCCAAAATACTAAAACGCACCCTAAATTGCAAGATTTGAAATAGAATTATGATTTCCCGCCATTCTTGCGTTGATCTGCTAGTTCGAAATATCTTAGTGTTAATAACGTGCTATCTGACAGCTCAGCATCATCTGACTCGGATCCTCCTGCATCAGTCGTCCTGGGTTGGAAAGAACTCGTCCTCGAGTTCACAATAGCATCATCGGGATCTGCAAAACAAGGACTTAGGTGCTTGACATTAAAGACATCAGAAGTCCGCAAATGACTAGGGAGGCACAGTCTGTAGGAATTATCATCGATCTTCTGCAAGATCTCACATGGTCAAATCTTTCGCTCCTTAAGCTTATTATACTCTCCAACAGGAAAACGATCACGGGTTAATACCTCCCAAACAAAATCACCAGCAAATAACTTTTGAGCTGTATAAAGTTCTCATAAAAGACCTCTTTTTAAATTTACTTTTTAATCACCTTTATCAGTTTGCGTATTTCATACACCTAACCTATCATCATTTATTGTGTGTAATGCAATGTATGGTCGAAACATGTGAAATGGGTGGAGATCGATATCAAAAGCCAAACATAACCTATTTAATTGGCGTGCTTGTTGTGTCAATCCAAAAGTAACTTCCCATCATGTCTATGAGTAGGAACCGAATTCCTACCCATGAACCACCGCGAAGATACTTTTGGTTAGAATTACTCTTTTGTCCCTCATCTTTAAAGTGTTTGTGATTGTGATTTAAAGACGAGAGACAAAAACTGTAAAGGAAGCCACCAAGCTGGCAGACCAGACTAGCTAGACTTACTCCTATTGCATAGACTTGCTACTTTTTGCACTAAAGATGACTTTATGAGTTGAAAATGTCTTCTATTTATTTGTTTCCCACATGGTTGAGGATTTGCGATCATTTGCTTGTTTATTGGTTAAGAAATGAGTTTTATTGACAATGATGCATAGCAAGCAGGAAATAGCTTTGACTTGGCAAACTCGACTGTACTTTTGAGGCTTATAGTACAATTGCATGTACACAAAAACTTGAATTAGAGACTGAGCTACCTAATTAACTAGCAGTTCACACTAAGTGCTTGTGTTCGAGTTGTGGCCTATCAGGACTAAAGTTCCGCTACTATGTTAAATAATTGTTAATTCGAAATACTCTTGAAGCTTAGGCGATTAGAGAGCGTTGTTGTTCTAACATATATCAAGTAGTCATGGTCCATGTACGACTAGTCGACTTTATTAACCTCCGCTTTTTCTTATTGTTGAGGAAATGGGCGAGGGAGGAGGGTGCAACCCTTCATTAGGGATGGCAGTGAGGCGGATTTTTACGGATATCCGCCCCACCCAATCCGTTTGGGGCGGTTTTGGATATGCCTAAATGGATTTTGGGGCGGATACGGATATCCAAACAACATCCATTAAATATTCGGGGCGGATACGGATTTATCCATATCCGCCCCACGGATATCCGTTTAAGTATGGATATTACAAAAATACCCTCAACCCTTTATATGCTGTGGAAAAAAAAAAAAAAAACCTACACCGCCTCTCACCCCTCTCTCTCTCTCTCAATCACTTTCATTTATTTGACTTCTGTTTTTTCAGCTCCCACAAACCAGAGGAGAGGAGAGGAGAAGAGAGCAGAGAGGCAGAGACCGGCCCTTCTTCTCCCTCAAAACAGCGAGCAACCCTCCCTCCCTCCCTTCGAGCAACCTCGCTCGGGCAACCTCCCTACGAGCGACCTCCCTTCGAGCAATCTCCTTTCGAGCGACTCACAGCGAAGGCCGGGAGCGACCTCCATTCGAGCGACTCACAGCGAAGGCCGCAAGCTACCTCCCTTCTTCTCTCTCACAGGCAGCGAAGGCTTCCCTGCTCCCCTCACGCCGCGATCTCCCTCACACAGAGATCTTCCTCCCTCACGCCGCGAAGGGTTTCGATCTCCAACTCCAAGCTTCAAATCCGACAAAGCGTTTTTTCCTCTCCCCCATCAGAGATCGAGATCAAGATCTGATCTTAGATCTGATCGGATCAATATCTGATCTGATTTTAGATCTGATCTTAGATCTGATTTTAGATCTGATCAAGATCTTATCTGATCAAGATCTGTTCTGATCAAGATCTGAACAAGATCTGATACGATCTAGATCTGATCAAGATCAGTTTTCAAGATCTGATCTGATCTGATCTCAGAGATCGAATTTTTTCTAATATGTTGTAATTTTTTTTTGAATTTGTTGTAATTTTTTTTAGATCAGTTAACTCTGATCTGATTTTTAGAATTTTTTTTTTTTTTTTGTAATGTCTTGTATTTTTTTAAATTTTTTGTACGTATAAATGATCTGATCAAATTTTTTGTAATATGTTGTAATTTTTTTTAGATCAGCAAACTCAGATGATCTGATCTTTAGAATTTTTTTTTATTTTTTTGTAATTTGCTATTACGTAAAAATTGTATCAGGCGGGGCGGATTGGTTGGGGGCGGAGATTCAAAACCCACTTCTAAATCTATTTTATGCGGATATTCGGGGTGGGGCGGATATCCGTAAATCCGTCTGGGGCGGGGGTGGTTTTGAAAATTACTAATAAACGGATATGCGGGGCGGATTTTGAGCCCCGCAATCCTCAGCGGGGCGGGGATGGATTTGCTTAAATCCGCCCCAATCCGCCCCGTTGCCATCCCTACCCTTCATCCCCCTCAAGATATATGCCATCGCGCATCTGAAAGGAGATGGAGGGTTGCACCCCCTCCCTCACCCGTTTCCTCGTCCGTTTGAAGGGCTCATTAACCTCAGACGCACTGACACTTGCCTGGAGGAGATTTATTGGACGGTAAGTGCAAGTGTATTTCAAATACTTTTCCTCAACTTTGCTTATAGTCTTGGTTTGCAGCCATGTTAGAATTAGGTCTGGGTTTGCAGCCATGTTAGAATTAGGTCTGGGTTTGGTCTATTTTATACCGACAAGGAAGACTAAGGAGGGTATCAATCAGTAAAGTCATTGTCCAATTTCCACTGCTTTTGGTTGAGTTTCTTGCTGCCGTGCTTACATTTTCTTCAAATAACAACTTTATTTCTTGAAGTCGAAATGCTAGTTCAAACAACCCCCAACAAATTTTTCGGAGAAATTTTTTTTATGCCTATCCTCTCCAACCACATACCTTTGAAGGTTCAAACTATTCAAATTTTATGACATTTTTCATTTCATAATAGGTTTTGGCCTGAGTTTTTCCACTGGTTTAGCATGTTCATATCAAACGTTGACATCAATTAGTTGACTGACTTTGATTGAAAGGAGATCCTGGAGTCCTGTAGACTTACTTTGGGGATTGGGGGATTTCAAAATTCAGGATGGAAATTTTGATTAGCTTTCTGCACCAAATGGGACAAGGAATAGAAACAAAGGTAACGCCACTTTGGTACCACAATTTGCACTCACTTACACCACCCATTTTTTTTTTTTTTTTTAAAATTCTTTTACAAGCTCTCTTACACCACCCATAAAAATCACTATTCATCTTCTTATTCTTCTCTTACCCTATCTTTTTCAAGAACAACAACAACAACAATCTGGAAGTAATAGCGAGGAACGAGGCGATCGATTGCGAGGGATGGTGAGAGACGACGATAAATAGAGAAGGTGGAGCCGCATCCACCATCGCCCCTTCTCCGTATTCTTCTTCTCCTTCCCTTCTCCCAGTTCTTCCTCAATCTCTTATTCTCTCACTCTCTCTCAGTTTCCCTCTTTTCTTCTTCAAATTTATGTTCTTCTCGCACAGGCCGTCGTCCCTCTCCTTTTTTTTTTTTTTTTTTTTTCTATTCCTCTCTCATTTTCTATCATAAATTGGAATTTTAGAAACACTCATTTGAAATCAATCAACAACAAACACATTAGAATAAAATCAATAGAAAAAATGAGGAATGAATGATTACCAACAATTTGAAAACATACAATCACTGCAAAAAAAAATGAAAGAAACACTGTAAATGACATAAAATGGGCCAATCACAATGGCCCATGCGAGTAGGACAACTCCAGTCGCAGTGGCACATGCAAATGTAGTTCCCATACTCGCATGAGCCGCTTACTAGGGTTTTGCCACACGCATGTGCCGCTACGATTTGCCTATTTCAGTTTCAGACTCTGTTATTGAGTTTCGACCAACTTTGACGTTTGATTGAGACCGATTCTCAAACTCATCAAAACATGAAAAACGTAGTACTATGAGTTATTTAATTAACACAATTTGAATCACCTGAAATATTTTGAAATGAACAAGTTATGATCATTTTACTAAAGTCACTCAAATCTATTCGATAAAGAAAATAAAGTCACTCAAATATATGCTTTGGGAGTGTTTGGTTGAATGAAATCCTATTCCATGAGAATCCATGAAGTACATATACATTTAAGGTCAAACTGAGGTAACACTCATCATCCACCATTAGATTTTATGATCAATGGTGAGAATGAAAGACTCGTAAACATAAGAATCACACTCATTGCTTTTGCAAGCATGTGATTTTCTTCTTCATTGGATTTTTATTCTCACCATTGATTATAAAATCTAATGGTGGGTTGGTGAGTGAACCTCAAACTAGCTTAGATATAAGTATGTAGTTCCCTAATGAGTTCATATGAATTAAGATTTCATGCAAACAAACACACCCTCAGTCTTTTATCATGCTCATCTCTAACATTACATCATTGACGTCGGGCAGAATAACGATTATTCTGCAGGCTAATAGCAACAGATAATTGACAGGGACGAACACAAGAAAATTACCCAAAAACACAAAGAAAATAACTCTAATGTTTAATCAAATTACTCAAATCAAAGGTATCTCTAAAATCATCCCACAAGCTGGGCTTTATAGCTACAACTCGCGATTATTAGAATTTTACCAAAATTAGAAAACCCCCAATAATCATGCTAAAACAAAATACGTAATAAAAGAAACATACTGCCAGAAATCTGGCCCAAATTGGGTTCAGAATCACTTCCTAAATAATAATTGAAATATTACTATAAAGGGAAATAAACTGCTAAATTTGTGGATTCGGAAGGGGAAACGGTGGATTTTGGTCTCAAAAAGATATGCTACGAGTGTAGCTGGTTAACCACGACGTGCACGTTGAAAAGAGCTTTCCGAATTGGGGTCGTTTGCGCGATTCTGATACTCGTAGCCAAAGTTATGGCCAAAATACTAAAACGCACCATAAATTGCGAAATTTGTAATAGAATTATGATTTCTTGCCATTCTTGCGCTGATCTGCTAGTTCGAGATATCTTAGTGCTAATAACGTGCTATCTGACAGCTCATCATCATCTGACTCGGATCCTCCTGCATCAGTCGCCCCGGGTTGGAAAGAACTCGTCATCGAGTTCACAATAGCATCATCGGGATCTGCAAAACAAGAACTCAGGTACTTGACATTAAAGACATAAGAAGTCCGCAAATGACTGAGGAGGCGCAGTCTGTAGGCATTATCATTGATCTTCTGCAAGATCTCACATGGTCCAATCTTTCGCTCCTTAAGCTTATTATACTCTCCAACAGGAAAATGATCACGGGTTAATATCACCCAAACAAAATCACCAACATCAAAAAGTACCTGACGACAGTGACGGTCGGCTTGAACTTTGTACTTGGAATTACTCTCGTGAATAGCCAGCTTCACCTGCTCATGGATACCCCGAAGATGTTCTGCCATTGCAACTGCCTTGGGGTTCAAACGACCCACACGTGGAATATGGGCTAAGTCGAGCACCCCGGATGGATTCTGACCATAGACAATCTCAAATGGGTTCATTCCGGTGGTTCTGTTCTTCAACCTGTTATAGGCAAATTCTGCCTGAGGTAACGCCAAATCCCACTGTTTTGGTTTAGTGTCTGCCAAACTCCTCAAAAGGTCCCCAAACTGTGGTTTACCACCTCGGTCTGTCCATCCGTCTGGGGGTGGTAGGCACTGCTAAAATTCAAGTTTGTCCCCAATTTCTCCCATAAACTCTGTCAGAAATGACTCATGAACTTGGTGTCACGATCTGAAGTAATGAATCGGGGAACACCATGTAAACGCACAATCTCCCTGAAATAAATATGGACGATCCAGGTAGCATCCATTGTTTTTCTGCAAGCTACAAAATGGGCCATCTTGGAAAACCTGTCAACCACAACCAAAATAGAATCCCAGGCCCGTTGGGTACGGGGTAAGTCCAACACAAAGTCCATACTGACATCAAATCAAGGGGCCTTAGGTACAGGTAAAGGTGTATACAGGCTCGCATTAGTGAGAACTCCTTTGGACCGCTGACACACATAACAACGCTCCACATAATGAGCCACATCACTGGTCAATTTGGGCAAAAAATAGGATGAAGAGATCAATGCCAACGTCTTATCTCGCCCAAAGTGACCCTCATTATGAAGTTTATGAATAATCTGCTGTCTTAGTGAACAATCTGAAATGCACAACTGTAATCCACGAAACAGATAACCATTATGCAAAATAAAGTCATGTCGTTGACCATCAGTTACCTCATGAATTATCATTCATCTGCAACATACATATCAGATAAAACCTCAAATCCTGCAATTCTAGTGCTCATAGTGGTGAGGAGTAACGTATGACGGCTCAGTGCATCTGCGACACGGTTCAGACTCCCTGCTTGGTGCCTCAGCGCAAACGTGAACTCCTGCAAGTACGCCACCCACTTAGCATGTCGTCGACTCAGCTTGTGTTGCCCATTGATGTACTTCAAGGCCTCATGATCAGTGACAAGAATAAACTCCCTCTGTACTAGGTAGTGGCGCCAATGCTTCAGAGACTGAATTATGGCATAAAACTCCATATCATAAGTGGAATAATTTTTCTTTGATCCTGATAGCTTCTCACTGAAAAAAGTTATTGGACACCCTTCCTGACTCAGAACACCACCAATGCCAACCCAGATGCATCACAATTGACCTCAAACACCTTTTCAAAATCAGGAAGTGCCAAAACTGGTGCTTCTGTCATCTTCTGCTTGACCAGTTGAAAATTGGCCTCCGCCTCATCGGACCACTGGAAATCACGTCCCTTGAGGCACTCTGTGATAGGAGCAATCAGAGTGCTGAAGTTTCTGATGAACCGATGGTAAAAGGATGCCAATCCATGGAAACTTCTGACATTGTGTAAGGTCTTTGGTTTCGGCTACTCCAAGACCGCATCTATTTTCGATTGATCTGCATGAACACCATCAGTAGACACAACAAAACCAAGAAAAGTAACAGAAGTAGTGAAGAAAGAACACTTCTTCTGATTGACGAACTGGCTTTCCATCCTCAACTTATCAAAAACAACACGAAGGTGATCAAAATGTGACGCCCATGTCGGACTATAAATGAGGATGTCGTCGAAGTAAACTACAACGAATTTTCCCATAAAATGCCGTAAAACCTGATGCATAAATCTCATAAATGTTCTAGGCGCATTGGACAGGCCAAAAGGCATGACCATCCACTCATACAACCCATGATACGTCTTAAACGCTGTCTTCCACTCATCTCCAGGCCTTATTCTGATCTGATGGTATCCGCTTTTAAGGTCAATTTTTTAGAAAACCTTAGATCCGGCAGTTGGTCTAACATATCATCCAGGCGGGGAATTGGAAACCTGTATTTCACAGTAATCCTGTTGATTATCCTGCTATCAACACACATACGCCAAAAGCCATCTTTTTTTGGCACTAGCAAAGCAGGTACTGCACATGGGCTTATACTCTCACGGATGTAGCCCATATCCAACAACTCTACCACATGTCGCTGCAACTCTTAAGATTCCTTAGGATTGAGGCGATAAGCCGGCCGATTAGGCAAACTGAACCTCGGAACAAGGTCGATCTGATGCTGAATATCCCGCATAGGCGGCAGTCCAGGAGGAAAATCCTTTGGCATCAGGTCAGAAAACTCTGCAAGAAGCTGCTGCACCTCTGTTGGCAAATCTGAATTCTCATTGACTGCACTATTCCCACAAGGTAACAAAGCATAGACCACATCTACACGATCAATCTCAACTAAAAACCTGGACCTAGAAAACAAATTAGTATTATTGGTTACCGAGGTAGGAGTGGTTCATTCCCGACGGGGTGCCAACATAATCTTCTTCCCTTTAATGCTAAGGGAATATGTATTTTTCCGCCCATCATGAATAACACTGCGATCATACTGCTAAGGTCTGCCTAACAATACATGACAAGCATCCATAGATACAACATCACACCAAGCATTATCAAAATATTTCCTGCCAATCGAAAAAGACACCAGGCAACACCTATCTACTGTTACCTCACTGCCTTTATTCAGCCATGATAATTTGTACGGCTTGGGATGACGATCTGTCTTCAACTGTAATTTCTGAACAACCTCTTCAAACACGATGTTCTCACAACTGCCACTGTCAATGATCATCTTGCTGACTTTATCTGCAACTGTGCATGTCGTGTGAAAAATATTGGTTCTTAACCAATTGTTCCCTGAATCATCATTGGGAGTCAGTAGACTCTTACAAACAACCAGAGTTTCATGACCATCTCCATACAACACATCTCCATTTTTATCATCGTCAGACACAGGCTATTCAAGTTCCTCAAATTCGTCTACCACGTCTTCCTCAATCAGGAGATTGTTGCCCTTCTGAATAGCAGGCTTCCTGCACTCAGTCGCTCTATGTCCATGTTCACCACATCTAAAACATCTAAAGTAGAGTTACTCTGCGGTGGTGGTTGGGTAGGATGGGATTCTTGAGGGCCAACTGGCCGACTGCTTTGATCACTTCTGATCATAGGCCTCCTGTTCTGCTGTTTTTCCACAGCAAGTGCACGCTGGTAGGCTTCAGAAACGGTCCACAGTGAGTGAAGGTTGAGGACATCCTGCAGGGGTTGTCATAATCCCCCCAAATATCACGCCACCATCTGCTATTGTGTCTCAGATAAGTCATTACGGGCTACTAATTGATAGAACTCGTCCGTGTAATCATCAACTGATTTCGTGCATTGCCTCAATGAATGAGTCGTTGAAACAAAGTTTGAGTGTAGCCGAAAGGAAAGAAGTGACCCTTCATCTTTTCCCAATCAGTGATTTTGGCCTGGCCCTGCCTGTCGCGTGATCACTTCAATTGCTCCCACCACGCAGATGTTCTACCTTTGAGTTTGATGGCAACCAATTTCTCTTTGACAGGATCCGAAACTTCCTTATACTCAAAGATACGCTCTACTTCATTCAACCAATCCACGAATCCTTCGGCCTGTAACGTCCCAGAAAACTCGGGTAGATCTACTTTAAAACCGAGATTTCCATGACGATCCTCTCGACCACGGGGCTCCCAGAATCGAGCATGATTGTGATACGAGTTTTCGAAACTGGAATCAGAATCATGATCTTCCATCTCATGATTACCGAATTCCTGTGCCATTAGACGCTGGGTTAGCTCTGCAACTTGCGACGACCATGACCACCAGCCATAGAAACTGAGAAAATCTCACCCCAAGAAGATGCTGAAGCTCTGATACCAACTGACACCGGACAGAATAACGATTATTCTGCAGGCTAATAGCAACAGATAATTGACAAAGAAGAACACATGAAGATTACCCAAAAACACAGAGAAAATAACTCTAATGTTTAATCAAATTACTCAAATCAAAGGTATCTCTAAAATTAGCCGACAAGCCGGGCTTTATAGCTAAAACTCGCGATTATTAGAATTTTACCAAAATTAGAAAAATCCCAATAATCATGCTAAAACAAAATACGTAATAAAAGAAACTAGGGGTGGGCACGGGACGGGATGGGACGAGATATACCCATCCCTATCCCATCCCGTTCATACGGGATCGGGACGGGACGGGATGGGAAAAACCCCATCCCGACCTCGTCCCATCCCAAACGGGTTCGGGACGGGACGGGATCAGCGGCATCCAAAAAATTTGAAGCAACATCCAAAAAATTTGAAGCAACATTTGCCAACATCCAAAAAATTTGAAGCAACATCCTTGCTCCTGTAAGTTTTGACATATTCTTGTTAGTTGTTCCCCTAAGAGGGTAAGTTGCTTCTGAAAAATGACATTGTTTGTTTTCAACTTCCATTTGAACAGGCTTTGCGTGGGGTATATGCCAAGGATGTTCATGTCAGGCTTGCTTGTCTGAATGCTATAAAGTGCATTCCTTCTGTTTCTAGCCGTTGCATTAGTCAGAATGTTGATGTTGCAACAAGCATATGGATTGCTCTTCATGACTCAAAAAAGGTTTGGAAGTGCAATCATGTTTATTCTTATAGCGATCAATATATATCTATTCGTATGAACGGTGATGTAATTTGTTAGTGATTGAATGGTGAATAGAAAATAATAATAACAGAAATATAGTTTCATTGATTATGTATTGCAGTAATAATAACAGAAATATAGTTTCACTGATTATGTTTTGCAAAAATAACGGTGTTTAATTAAAGATTTTCTAAGAATATGATTTTCCAATTATTTTGCATATGAAACGAAGATCCAAGTCCTTTTTCTTTTCTTTTTTTTCCCGGAAACTCAGACATCATATGAAGTGTTAGTAATATTCTATAACTGAGCAGCCTTTACTGGATTCATCCAGTAATACAAGAGTGAATCTGGTATAGACTTGGGGACCCCCTTGGTTTGATTCAGGATGTTCTTGATTTTAACTTGGGATGTTAGGATGGGAAAATGAAGGTAGCACTGAGTGGGGGAGTGTCTGAATGAACTTATGTAACTTTATGTACGTTTTAGATGTTGCATGAATTGTGAGATATTCATGGAGATGTGTGAGATATTCATGGAGATGCTAAAAAATTAAATATGTTATATACATCAGTATATTTGTATGGGCATCCACAATTCTAAAATAAATAATTAAATAAAAATATTAATAATTAATATTAATAAATTAGTTCGGGACGGGACGGGATTGGCGGGATTGAAAATCTTCATCCCATCCCATCCCATTCTAGATCGGGACGGGACGGGATCGGGATGAAATAATTCAATCCCATTAAGACCCGAAAAAATCGGGACGGGACGGGACGGGATCGGGACGGGAACGGGATCGCGGGATGGGATGCCCACCCCTAAAAGAAACATACTGCCAGAAATCTGGCCCAAATTGGGTTCAGAATCACTTTCTAAACAATAATTGAAATATTACTATAAAGGAAAATAAATTGCTAAATTTGTGAATTCAGAAGGGAAAATGGTGGATTTTGGCATCAAAAAGATATGCAACGAGTGCAGATGATTGATCACGACGTGCGCGTTGAAAAGAGCTTTCCGAATTAGGGTCGTTTGCGCGATTCTGATACTCGTAGCCAAAGTTATGGCCAAAATATTAAAACGCACCCTAAATTGCCAAATTTGAAATAGAATTATAATTTCCTGCCATTCTTGCGCTGATCTGCTAATTCGAGATATTTTAGTGCTAATAACGTGTTATCTGACAGCTCAGCATCATCTGACTCTAATCCTTCTACATCAATCATAAGTTAACTGACTTTGTAAAACGTGGAACATCAATCAAACAACCAAACGTGATGGTGATTTAGAGTAGACCGAGGATTCCAATAGACTTACCTTGGGGATTGGAGGAATGTTTTTTTTTTCTTTCCGAAAATTCTAAACAGCGAGGAAGTGGGCGAGGAAATCAGCGAAGGGGGGGAGTGCACGCATCCCAGGGGAATGGACGCCCCCCTCCCCCCTCTCGCTGATTTCCTCGCCCACTTCTTCGCTGTGTAGAACAACTCCTTTTTTTTTCGAGGTCTTTCACTAAAACAAAAATGTTTCACTCCAAATGAGACGGTAAAAGAAACAAAAATGTTTCACTTTCAATAAGACTCGGAGGAAGTTCCATCCTATATAATGTTTAGTATATTCCACCATTAATTAGTTTAAAATTTGACATGGCTCTAGCAAAATTCATCCAATGAGCTGATGATGTTTCTTAATTTCTCATCTATATGGCAATAGAAATTCCATCCCTGAGTTAATTTGAAGAAACTGAATTATATACGCAAGCATTGACTAGATAAAGTGAAGGCCAATGACATTCACAAAGGTGCCAGGAACAATAATGTGATTTACCAGAAATTCGTGTGGATCTTCTCAATGTTGGTGTCATTGTCATCGAATCAATGCTTGAGTTGGAATTCTACTAGGCTATTAATATGAAGCTTCTGATGCACCCAATCCTTAGAATCCTAACCTTGATGAACTAGAAAATAAATAGGATTAAGCAAACTGGACTCCGGAACAAGGTCGATCTGATGCTGAATATCCCGCATAGGCGGCAGCCCAAGAGGAAGATCCTCTGACATCAGGTCAGAAAACTCTGCAAGAAGCTGCTGCACCTCTGTTGGCAAATCTGAATTCTCATTGACTGCACTATTCCCACAAAGTAACAAAGCATAGACCATATCTACACGATCAATCTCAACTAAAAACCTGGACCTAGAAAACAGATTAGTATTATTGGTTACTGGGGTAGGAGTGGTTCATTCTCGACTGGGTGCCAACACAATCTTCTTCCCTTTAATGTTAAGGAAATATGTATTTTTTCGCCATCATGAATAACATTGCGATCATACTGTCAAGGTCCGCCTAACAATACATGACAAGCATCCATAGATACAACATCACACCAAGCATTATCAAAATATTTCCTGCCAATCAAAAAAGACACTAGGCATTGCCTATCTACTGTTACCTCACTGTCTTTATTCAGCCATGATAATTTATACGGCTTGGGATGACGATCTGTCTTCAACTGTAATTTCCGAACAACCTCTTCAGACACGACGTTCTCACAACTGCCACTGTCAATGATCATCTTGCAGACTTTATCTGCAACTGTGCATGTCATGTGGAAAATATTGGTTCTTAACCAATCGACTCCTGAATCATCCTTGGGAGTCAGTAGACTCTTACGAACAACCAGAGTCTCATGACCATCTCCATACAGCACATCTCCATCTTCATCATCGTCATACACAGGCTCTCCAAATTCCTCAAATTCGTCTACCACGTCTTCCTCAATCAGGAGATTGTTGCCCTTCTGAATAGCATGCTTCCTGCACTCAGTCGCTCTATGTCCCTGTTCACCACATCTAAAACATCTAATAGTAGAGTTACTCTGCAATGGTGGTTGGGTAGGACGGGATTCTTGAGGGCAAACTGGCCGACTGCTTTGATTACTTCTGATCATAGGCCTCCTGTTCTGCTTTTTTTTCACAGCAAGTGCACGCTGGTAGGCTTCAGAAATGGTCCACAGTGAGTGAAGGCTGAGGACATCCTGCAGGGGTTGTCGTAATCCCCCTAAATATCGCGCCACCATCTGCTATTCCGTCTCAGATAAGTCATTACGGGCTACTAATTGATAGAACTCCTCCGTGTAATCATCAACTGATTTCGTGTCTTGCCTCAATGAATGAAGTCGTTGAAACAAAGTTTGAGTGTAGCCGAAAGGAAGTGACCCTTCATCTTTTCCCAATCAGTGATTTTGGTCTGGCCCTCCCTGTCGCGTGATCGCTTCAATTGCTCCCACCACGCAGATGCTCTACCTTTGAGTTTGTTGACAACCAATTTCACTTTGACAGGATCCGGAACTTCCTTATACTCAAAGATACGCTCTACTTCATTCAACCAATCCACGAATCCTTCGGCCTATAACGTCCCAGAAAACTCGGGTAGATCTACTTTAAAACCGAGATTTCCATGACGATCCTCTCGACCACGGGGCTCTCAGAATCGAGCACGATTGTGATACGAGTTTTCGAAACTGGAATCAGAATCGTGATATTTCATCTCACGATTATCGAATTCCTGCGCCGTTAGACGCTGGGTTAGGTCTGCAACTTGCCTCTGTAAATCTTCAATCACCACTTCCTGAATGCTACGATCATGGTGAGGGGCTTCATCGTTCGGAACCTGCCCGCGACGACCACGACCACCAGCCATAGAAACTGATAAAATCTCACCCCAAGAAGATGCTGAAGCTCTGATACCAACTGACGCCGGGCAGAATAGCGATTATTCTGCAGGCTAATAGCAGCAGATAATTGACAAGGAAGAACACAAGAAGATTACCCAAAAACACAGAGAAAATAACTCTAATGTTTAATCAAATTATTCAAATCAAATGTATCTCTAAAATCAACCCACAAGCCGGGCTTTATAACTAAAACTCGCGATTATTAGAATATTACCAAAATTAAAAAAATCTCAATAATCATGCTAAAACAAAATACGTAATAATCATGGCTTTAGCAAAATTCATCCAATGAACTGATGATGTTTCTTAATTTCTCATCTATATGGCAATAGAAATTCCATCCCTGAGTTCATTTGAAGAAACTGAATTATATACGCAAGCATTGACTAGATAAAGTGAAGGCCAATGACATTCACAAAGGTGCCAGGAACAATAATGTGATTTACCAGAAATTCGTGTGGATCTTCTCAATGTTGGTGTCATTGTCATCGAATCAATGCTTGAGTTGGAGTTCTACTAGGCAATTAATATGAAGCTTCTGATGCACCCAATCCTTAGAATCCTAACCTTGATGAACTAGAAAATAAATAGGATTAAGTTAGACCCCTCAATAAAATTTCCTAGTCCAAGTCCAATGTAATCCAACACACGACACAAGTTTGCACCTTTCCAATCTCTTGGTTTTTTTAGTTATTTGGGGCTAGATAGCAAGTTGTTCGTCTTCTATGCACCATTGTGTCATTACGCAGGGTCAAGATACCTTTGCACATCATTTCTAGAAAAAATTAGCTAAAACAGAGCAACGAAACACAAAGTTCATGGACAAGATGGTCCTTGAAATGATGCTTTGTCGTCTATCACGACAAGCCTTTGTTGAATCAAATTGAAATTTAATACGTTATTTCTGATGTTAACACACATAACTTCTCTAGTTAGCTCAAACGAATTATCAAAAAACATTGATTATGTGCAAGTTGGTTTTAATAATGATGTTTTAACACATATCTCGAAGAGTCGTTTATCAAATCGAGTTAAAACATTACAAGTTTTCATGATATTAATCCAAATAATTCGACAAAATATCTGAAATCAATTGGCTGAAAGCATAATTCATGTCTAAGTTGTTCTTGATATTTGTAACTCCCAACTTCCAAGTGCCATGGGCAAAACTCATCATGCTCTGTAAGGCCAGGGCATTGCTTTTACAGGTGAGCTTCACCTTCAATGAGCCATCCAAGTTCTTAATGTTTGTTGTGTCTGCAATTGAATTACCGAAACAATGGGTTTCAGTCTTTTGAGTCCAAAAACTATTTAATTGAGAATGTAACCTTATGATTCTTGATGAAAAACTCATATGCTAGAGCTAATTGATTAGGATGTGACCATGCTTATCGGCCAAACTCGATCCTAGTAAATAGAATATAAAAGTTTGTTCGACTCTAGGTTTCTTCCAATGAACCTCAGATGGATATAAGTAGGCCGAAAGTCAGAGACACTACTCCACTTTTATTGTGAGATAGATTTGCGCAACTTTAATAAAATGACCATAACATGCTTATTTCAAAACATTTTCAAATGATTCAAATTGTGTTTATTAGTAACTTAAAACACTACAGTTTTATTGTTTTGATGAGATTAAGAATCATTATCGATCGAGTATATAAGTTGGCCGAAAGTTAAGAAGGCTTATGAACATTTTTCCAATTTCTTACCAGCGCAAGTTTCAACGAAAGAACCAGCAAAACTTTTTTTTTTTTTTTAAGGTTTCATCACTATTGTATAGACTTGCTACTTTTTGCACTAAAGATGACTTTATGAGTTGTAAAATGTCCTCTATTTATTTGTTTCCCACATGGTTGAGGATTGGCGATCATTTGCTTGTTTATTGGTTAAGAAATGAGTTTTATTGACAATGATGGATAGCAAGCAGGAAATAGCATTGACTTGGCAAACTCGACTGTACTTTGAGGTTTATACAATTGCAATGTACACAAAAAGTTGAGCTAGAGACTGAGCTAGCTAGTTAACAACACCAAGTGCTTGTGTTCGAGTTATGGCCTATCAGGACTAAAGTTCCGCTACTATGTTAAATAATTGTTAATTCGAAATATTCTAAAAGCTTTGGCGATTAGAGAGCGTTGTTCTTCTAACATATATCTAAGTAGTTAGGCTCCATGTACGACTAGTCGACTTTATTAATCTTAGACGCACTGACACTTGCTTTCAAATACTTTTCCTCAACTTTGCTTATAGCCTTGGTTTGCAGCCATGTTAGAATTAGGTCTGGGGTTTGGTCTATTTTATACCCAATAGGAAGACTAACAGGTAGGTGGTGGCAATCAGTAAAGTCATTTTTCATTTTCCACTGCTTTTGGTTGAATTCCTTGCTGCTATTTTGATATATGCATGCTGAAGCTTACATTTTCTTCAGATATCAACTTTATTTCTTGAAGTCGAAATGTTAGTTCAAACAACCCCCCCAACAAATTTTTCGGAGAAAATATTTATACCTATCCTCTCCAACCACATACCTTTGAAGGTTCAAACTATTCCAATTTTATGACATTTTTCATTTCATAATAGGTTGTGGCCTGAGTTTTTCCACTGGCTTAGCATGTTCATATCAAACCTTGACATCGATTAGTTGACTGACTTTGATTGAAAGGAGATCCTGGAGTCCTGTAGACTTACTTTGGGGATTGGGGGATTTCAAAATTCAGGATGGAAATTTTGATTAGCTTTCTACACCAAATGGGACGGAAAAGAAGCAAAGGCAGCGTGTATTTGGTATCACAACTTGTACTCACTGACACCATCCATCACTACAACAATTAAGGCATTTTTCAAGAAAAAATGTCTTTGACAAAACTCAAAATTTTGTTGAAAATTACTTTTAACAAGGAAAAAATTCGTTAGTAGGTTTCTGGAGGCATCCTCGTAGCTAAAGGTATTTGCCAATGAATTACAGTTTTTGTTGGTAAAAGGGATGCTAAGTCAAGAAAATATTTTGATGGTAATATTGACAACTACCAAGGAAATTCGTTGGTAAAAATCAAATATCGTTACCAACAAACTGTTTGTTGCAAGAACTATTTTATTTACCTACAAAATTTTTCTCGAAAAATCTTAAAATCATCAAGGAAAATTGTCGTTGGCAAAGGTAACAACCTTTATCATAGAACTTTTTCGTTGGTAAAATGCATGAATATCAACGAAAGTTGTCATTGGTATCATTACCAATTACCAAGAAAATTATTTTCAATAAAAAAAATGATATATTAAAGTTGTCTAAGAGACGACCTAATTTAGGTCCCAAACTCTAAGGACACCACCCACTACCTCCCAAACTCTAAGGATACCACTCTTTAATATTTGTTGAAATATTTACCAATAGTAAAATCTGTTCCAATATTTACCAATTGAGCTATTTGAATAATTGTGTTGTGTGAAACAACTTTATAGCTTATTAAATCAAATTACTCATTTTTTGCAATAAAAAAATCATTGTTACGTATATAATAGAGACCAATATATAATATTTCGTCACTATAAATTAGAACTAAATATTTTCACGATTATAAGATTTATGTTAAATATCTACCACTTTTAGCAATGAAATTTTTTTCACAATAACACCATTATAATTAGCAACAAAATAGTAATAGCATTTCAATGCTATACGTTATTGAAATTGGTTATATCCCCAATGAAATAAAATTAAATTGTTGTAAATATGAAATTGAGCTTTAATAAGAAAAAAGTTCATGGAAATTTTATCAATATTTAGCAACGAAATAAATTGTTACCATTAATATTATAATTAACAGTAAAATAACCAATTAACAGTAAAATTAACAGTAAAAAGTTCATATCAAACGTTGACATCGATTAGTTGACTGACTTTGATTGAAAGGAGATCCTGGAGTCCTGTAGACTTACTTTGGAGATTGAGGGATTTCAAAATTCAGGATGGAAATTTTGATTAGCTTTCTACACCAAATGGGACGGAAAAGAAACAAAGGTAGCGTGTATTTGGTACCATAACTTGCACTTACTCACACCATCCATCACTATAACAATTAAGGCATTTTTCAAGAAAAAATGTCCTTGACAAAGCTCAAAATTTTGTTGAAAATTACTTTTAACAAGGAAAAAATTCGTTAGTGGGTTTCTGAAAGGCATCCCCGTAGTTAAAGGTATTTGTCAAGGAATTACAGTTTTTGTTGGTAAAAGGGATGCTAAGTCAAGAAAATATTTTGTTGGTAATATTGACAACTACCAAGGAAATTCGTTGGTAAAAATCAAATATCGTTACCAACAAATTGTTTGTTGCAAGAACTATTTTATTTTCTTACAAATTTTTTCTCGAAAAATCTTAAAATCATCAAGGAAAATTGTCGTTGGCAAAGGTAACAACCTTTATCATAGAATTTTTTCGTTGGTAAAATGCATGAATATCAACGAAAGTTGTCATTGGTATCGTTACCAATTACCAAGAAAATTATTTTCAATAAAAAAAAATGATATATTAAAGTTGTCTAAGATACGACCTAATCTAGGTCCCAAACTCTAAGGACACCACCTACTACCTCTATTGAATTCCATATATAATATATTTATTTTTAGGCTCAACGGGAATCGAACTCCTAACCTATAGTAAAATCTGTTGCAATATTTACCAATTGAGCTATTTGAACAACTTTATAGCTTATTAAATCAAATTACTCATTTTTTGCAATAAAAAAATCATTGCTACGTATATAATAGAGACCAATATATAATATTTCGTCACTATAAATTAGAACTAAATATTTTCACGATTATAAGATTTATGTTAAATATCTACCACTTTTAGCAATGAAATTTTTTTCACAATAACACCATTATAATTAGCAACAAAATAGTAATAGCATTTCAATGCTATATGTTATTGAAATTGGTTATATCCCCAATGAAATAAAATTAAATTGTTGTAAATATGAAATTGAGCCTTAATAAGAAAAAAGTTCATGGAAATTTTATCAATATTTAGCAACGAAATAAACTGTTACCATTAATATTATAATTAACAGTAAAATAATGTTGTATTGTTAAATAAATTTTATTTGATTTTTCAGATGAAATAATATCAATGCTACTAATAAAAAATTTCAACGAATTAATATTTTTTCACTATAAAGAAGCTAGGAGCTTTAAATATAAAAAGAATTCATGAAAAAAAATTCATTATAAGTAACCAAATAAATCGTTGCAATAACGTGGTAATTAACTAGATAAAATTTAGTTTCATTGTTGAAGAGACACGAACAAGTGTTATGGTGCATTTACTAAGAAAATGTTTGTCAATATTATTAATATTTATTAGCAACGAAATAATTTATTGTAAATGACGTCATTATAACTAACAAAATAAAATTTCGTTGAAATAGAAATATTTTGTTGCTAAATAATGTTGGTGGGAAATTGGTTTTGGAATAAATATTTTTCGCCACCTCTTTACAAAGAAAAATTGTCAACAAAATAGATTTTGTTATAAAAAGTGACAACTCTATGGTTTTTTCAATGAAATTTATTTTTGTTAGAAATAGTAACATATTAACAAGGAAAATAAAATTTGTTAGTAAATAAAACATTTTTTGTAGTGAGTATACCAATTTCCAACAAAATAATGACTTGTCGCTATAAAATAGTTAGTGAACTTTAATGAGAAACAAATTTTCATGAAAATAATTATCAGTTTTTACCTAGAAAACAATTTGTTACGAACAATGTTATAATTACCAACAAAATCTTATTTCATAGCTACAAATATTTCATTAAAAAAGATATTGTTTCCAACAAAATAAAAAACGTTGCCAATAGTGTGACAATTCTCAACGAAATATTACTTTGTTGCTATAAATTAATAAACGAGCTTTAACAAGAAAAAACCTAATGGAAAAAATTATCAATCATTATCAACGAACCGAATCATTACTAATTATGTGATTATTGTTTAGGAAAACATATTTCCTTACTAAAGAGGGATGAATAAGATTTAATAGTCGTTAACAGAAAATGGGCCAATCACAGTGGGCCATGTGAGTAGGAGAACTCCAGTTGCAGTGGCACATGCAAATGTAGTTCCCATACTTGCATGAGCCGGGTTTTGCCACACGCATGTGCCGCTGCGATTTGCGTATTTCAATTTCAACTCTGTCATTGAGTTTCGACCAATTTTGACGCTCGATTGAGACCGATTCTCAAACTCATCAAAACATGAAAACGTAGTACTATGAGTTATCTAATGAACACAATTTGAATCATCTGAAATGTTTTGAAATGAACAAGTTATGATCATTTTACTAAAGTCACTCAAATCTATTCGATAAAGAAAATAAAGTCCCTCAAATCTATGCTTTGGGAGTGTTTGGTTGAATGAAATCCTTTTCCATGAAAATCCATGAAGTACATCTACATTTAAGGTCAAATTGAGGTAACACTCATCATCCACCATTAGATTTTGTGATCAGTGGTGAGAATGAAGGTCTCATGAACATAAGAATCACACTCATTGCTTCCGCAAGCATATGATTTTCATCTTCATTGGACTTCTATTCTCACCATTGATTAGGGCTGAACAAAAAACCGATCAAACCAATTAAATCGACCGAACCGATCTAAACCGAACCGATTGGTTCGGTCTAAATTCGGTTCGGATCGATTTCGGTTTTAAAAAATTTAAAACCGAAGTGGTCGGTTCAGTTTTCGGTTTCTATGTGATTTTAACTGACTAAACCGATCCAACCGAATATATATAATAAATAATATATATTTTATATATAAATAATACAATATGTTTAAAATAGTCGGTCGGTTCGGTTTTGGTTCGATTTTAGTCGGTTCTATTCGGTTACGGTTTGCATAAATTAGAATCGTTTCGGTTTCGGATCCGTTTTGTTAATGGTCGGTTCGGTTTCGGTTTGAAAGTTTTAAAACCGACCTAAGTCGGTTCGGTTCACGGTTTAGTTGAAAAACCGATCCGTCGATTCGGTTTTCTTCCCTACCATTGATTACAAAATCTAATAGTGAGTTGGTGAGTAAACCTTAAACTAGCTTAGATATAAGTATGTAGTTCCCTAATGAATTCGTATAGGACCCCTCCCCTCCACCAAGCCCTCCCGCCTTGGACCGGTGGTAGAGGTGGATAGATCTGTAACGACCTATCGAGAGGAAGAGCGTGGATCCCCCTCTCTCTATCGGTGGCGGTGGTGGTAAATCTGACGATAGATTTATCGAGAGGGTAGATCGCCTCTGCGAAATCTTCTTTCTGCAGGGAAGCAAGTCTACGGATGGGGGTTGTTACGATTGCAATGGCAATAGCAGAGACTGCGTTTCCGTCACTAGGTTGAGACTACGTCTCCTTCAGATCTGCTCCTTGAGACTGCGTCTCCTTCAGATCTGTTCTCTTTCTCAGACTGCACCTCTTCAGATCTGCCCCCAGTCTTCTTCCTCTGCCTGAGAGGGAGGCCTTTCATCAAACAGTTGGTGGGTTTATGAATCTCACGGCTGGATGACATCACATTGTACTCGAGAGAAGGATCTCTCCATCTCCTCCAGTGGAACAAATGGAGGAGACACGACCAATGAGAGCGTGTTTACACAAGATATGTTAATGGCTTTTGAGGAGCAGTACAAAATTCATAGCGATGGACTGCTACAGTTACCCACGAACGAATATCAAGTGGCTGTAAAAAATTGAGATACGCTAGGTGCAAAAGGACTGAAAATCATGATAAACCCCAATAACTGGGGGAAGCTGACTGCAAGGTCTCCAGCCAGTCAAGTGCAGGCTGCTAGCATTCAAGGCTATCATGGTATAGTGGCTGCCAATGTGCCACACAGCACAGGGACGACCACTGTGGCGCAAAGGAATGAAGATGCATTGTGTAAAGAAGATGAATATACAATGCCAACCAGTGTTGCATCCTCTGGTCCTAGCAAATTTCAAAAAGAAATGGCAATGGCAAACCTTGCCATTACATCGCGCGAAGATGAGTTGGGCATCAAAGCTTATGCAAAGCAAACATACGAGCTCTACTAAACTAAAGTATGAACCTCCAGCTACTGTTGAAGGCAGGAAAATTGTACAAGTGCAGACTACTGACTTTGCGAGTAGGGTAGAAGAATGTGAAAGTTTGGTTATTGGCAGCTTTGTGGGAAAGCGTTTGGCATATGGTTATGTCAAAGAGTGTCTGATTAGGACGTGGGGAATTCAAGAGTTTGATATGAGCATACACGGAGATAATTTTTTTTTATTCAAATTCAAGAAATAAGAAGATAGAAATAAGGTATTGGAAATGAGACCTCTGCATATTACAAGCAAGTTGTTTATCGTCAGGACCTGGTCACCTACTATGGACGAGGATGCCGAGGTGCTTACCTCGATACCTATTTGGGTTATACTGAAGAAAATTCCTTTATTCTTATGGAATCCGGAGGGTATTCAAAGGTTTGCTAGTTTTATTGGAGTGCCTATCATGCTTGACAAAGCTACTGAAGAAAGGACAAGATTAGTGTATGCGAGGGTGTGTGTGGAGGTGGATGTAAACAACCAATTACCCAAAGACATCCCTGTGATTATCAATGGAGATAAGAAAAAAAAATAGTTGAAGTTGAGTATGCATGGATTCCAGTAAAATGCAATACTTGCGCAGTATTTGGCCATACAAAACAGCAGTGTTCAAATAGCTAAAAAGTTAATACTCCAAGCCATATGGTATGGCAAGCTACAGGTAGGACCCAGCCACTAGAAAGACAAAACTCTGATGGTTGGACGATCGCCAAGGTCAGACATACATTCAAGTCGAAGACTCACCCCAGTTTAGAGGGGAGTAAACGGCCTACCACAAAAAAACAGATAATGTCACCAGTACAGAGGCCGCCATTGAGGCAGAGCGCAGAAAATAAACGATGACCAGAGTGATTCTATAACGCAGAGTACACAACCATTGCTATTTGGCAATGCAACGCTCGAGCGTGGAGCTAGTGTGGAGGCTAGTGAACACACACTGACTCGGGACAAAGAGAACACTACAATAGATGAGCAGAGTAGTAATAAGGAACATGAGCAAGATCCTTCTAGTGAAGATGTTGTAAGAAATTTGGCTATAAAAATGTTTCCAAACTCTTGCATTAAAAATTTTAGTCTCAGCCCTTGAAGACCCTCTAGGGCTAAGCAAGCAAACAAAAAGTATAAAGGTTGAATAATTTCCTCCTTAACAAAGGAGGAAGGAAAAAAAAAAAAAAAAAAAAAAAAAGAGGTTTCTTCTGTTGGCCGATGCTAGTTGAAGATTATTATAGGCCTAGTAATCGTGTTTTCTTTCGTTTGAATCCTTTCTCTTGTGAGAGTTTGTCTCTGTTTTTGTTTTTTTAATTTTATTTTATTTATATAAAGATTTAGGGGTCCTTAAAACCCAACTCTCTTTCCACAAAAAAAAAAAAAATCTGTATAAAATAAGATTTCATACAAAGAAACACACCCTAAATCTTTTATCATGCTCATCCCTAACATTACATCATTAAGTTGACTGACTTTGTAAAACGTGGAACACCATTCAAACAGCCAAAGGTTGAATTGTCCTGTGAGGATGATTTAGAGTAGACCCAAGATTTCAATAGACTTACCTTGGGGATTGGAGGAATGTCCAATTCACTCCTAAGAGAATGAAAAATTTGATTAGTTTATCATACCAAATGAGACAGAAAAAGAAACAAAAATGTTTCACTTTCAATCTAGTTTCAAGGTCTTTCACTAAAACTGTACCCAGTTAGAATCACTAGAGAATGAAAAAGACTCGGAGGAAGTTCCATCCTATATAGTGTTTAGCATATTCCAACATTAATTAGTTTAAAATTTGACACAGTGTAACGATTCGATTTGAACAGTAAAATATTGTACTCTCTGGGTTCAATTGGCTCATCGAACTTTAAAATGCCCCAACATCTACATTGGCACACTTTCGGCTGGGTCAGGCTCTGATACCATTCTGTAACGACTCGATCTGCAAAGTACGATATTGTCCGCTCTGAGTCCAATCGGCTCGCACGGCTTTAAAACGCGTATTACTATGGGGATTCAACCTCGCACATAAGTAACACATCCCCTTCTACACCCAAACGATGTGGGACTATCCCCCTTTATAACTTGCCAACCCTCTTGAAGTTGAGCCTATTGAACTTCAACCCTCGCCCCCTCAGATCCAACCATACAAAGTTCTCACACATAGCTTTAGCAAAATTCATCCAATGAACTGATGACGTTTCTTAATTTCTCGTCTATATGGCAATAGAAATTCCATCCCTGAGTTCATTTGAAGAAACTGAATTATATACGCAAGCATTGACTAGATAAAGTGAAGGCCAATGACATTCACAAAGGTGCCAGGAACAATAATGTGATTTACCAGAAATTCGTATGGATCTTCTCAATGTTGGTGTCATTGTCATCGAATCAATGCTTGAGTTGGAATTCTACTAGGCTATTAATATGAAGCTTCTGATGCACCCAATCCTTAGAATCCTAACCTTGATGAACTAGAAAATAAATAGGATTAAGTTAGACCCCTCAATAAAATTTCCTAGTCCAAGTCCAATGTAATCCAACACACGACACAAGTTTGCACCTTTCCAATCTCTTGGTTTTTTTAGTTATTTGGGGCTAGATAGCAAGTTGTTCGTCTTCTATGCACCATTGTGTCATTACGCAGGGTCAAGATACCTTTGCACATCATTTCTAGAAAAAATTAGCTAAAACAGAGCAACGAAACACAAAGTTCATGGACAAGATGGTCCTTGAAATGATGCTTTGTCGTCTATCACGACAAGCCTTTGTTGAATCAAATTGAAATTTAATACGTTATTTCTGATGTTAACACACATAACTTCTCAAGTTAGCTCAAACGAATTAGCAAAAAACATTGATTATGTGCAAGCTGGTTTTAATAATGATGTTTTTAACACATATCTTAAAGAGTCGTTTATCAAATCGAGTTAAAACATTACAAGTTTTCTTGATATTAATCCAAATAATTCGACAAGATAGCTCAAATCAACTGGCTGAAAGCATAATTCATGTCTAAGTTGTTCTTGATATTTGCAACTCCCAACTTCCAAGTGCCATGGGCAAAACTCATCATGCTCTGTAAGGCCAGGGCATTGCTTTTACAGGTGAGCTTCACCTTCAATGAGCCATCCAAGTTCTTAATGTTTGTTGTGTCTGCAATTGAATTACCGAAACAATGGGTTTCAGTCTTTTGAGTCCAAAAACTATTTAATTGAGAATGTAACCATATGATTCTTGATGAAAAACTCATGTGCTAGAGCTAATTGATTAGGATCATAGGATGTGACCATGCTTATCGGCCAAACTCGATCCCAGTAAATAGAAT